>CM048747.1:2499000-3748500 GCA_026315105.1 Locusta migratoria
CTCCGGGAAGGCATATATTCACATTCTGATTATGCTTGGTGGCGGTAATGTCTTTTTTCTGTAAGCGTGTTCTGGGTTCATAGTTGGGTGGTGGGCGCAGATTAGTTGGCAGAGGCTAGATCCAGGTGGGGAAAGCGACCCCCGAAGTTACTTTAAGCAGTCTTCTTGGAACTGCAAGATAGGGGAGCATGAATCAGTGAAGTAGAGAAGGTTTTAACTTATCATCTTGTCTGTGTTGAGGAGCATCATGAATATTATCTAGTATATTCATCACAACAAGTTGTTCCTTTTCTAATTTGTCGATGTAGTTATTAAACAGCCAACTGAAGACTCCGTGCACTATAAATACATCTCTTTGATAGAATTCTTATTTTTTAAACTGCTGGAAGTTTATTTTTAGACAGGAAGTATCTCGATAAGTATGTGAACAGCACGTAGTAGTGACATCAGTGTGTGTTGCTGTAACTGAGACGTTGTTGTTGGTCAGAAAATGTCTACAGGGACTCAGCATATAAATTATTCACAGAAAAATGCTTATGAAGTTTCATTATTGTACCTTGTAATGAAATTTCGCCAGTACCATTTTGTAAGCAATTGGTAAGGATATGAGCAGACCATCCTACTCCAACCAACAACTTGTTAGACATCCTCTTGAGGTTAGCAAAAACATTATTACCACCCCTCTTCATACCGTTGGTCGTATTGTTACAACGATCAGCATTCTTAATTTCCAACTTGTTAAGGTATCAGTCATATTCTTTCTGATTTTCATTTGACCTACTTTCTATATTGAGAGTTTTAACTTGGAGTCCGTCATTCTTTTGGCCAAAGTAATGAACTGTAGTGGACGTCACCTGTTGAGACACCAACGAAAGGATTACATTCAATACCTTTCGTGACGCATTCTAATGGATGAGGTACTAGAACGGAATTTACTATCGCTTCTGTTTTGCTACGTCCACAGTAGATTTTAGATGAAATGGATGAGTCAGAGAAAATATATCTCGATAGTCCAGAGGGGCAATCCTTGAATTTCTAACTGCTATGGTGTAACACGGTGTGATAAACTAACTTGCCTTTCTTTAGTTTCCAGCTTAGTATAAGGTTTAAAAAATTACTCACTTTACTTAATGAATTCGCTTCCCTGCCGCACTTCAAACGTTTCCCTGTTTTCAAGTGGACTTTCAGGTCGTCGACAAGGAAGAATATTAAATATGAACTCTAAAATGCATGCAGTAAGAGCTATGAGACGTTTTCACTGTATCGAAGACGTGCTCATTGCCCTTAAGATATGCATTTTACAACCTATATTTATTAATCACTAGTTGAACACCCTGTTTATTTCATACCCTCTCAATCCATAATTTGTCTCTCTGTCTCTGTCCATCTCTACTTCTCCTGTCTCTCTACCCAACTGCTTCTTTCACTCTCGGCCAATCTCTTCCGCTCCTCTCCGTCCTCTTGTTTTTTCCGTTCATTCTGCCTCTTCTGTTCATCTCCTTCTCCACTTGTCTATAAAAAGTCACACACGAGGGTCGCCCACAAAGTAAGTTCCGTTTCTATTTCTATCCGCGGCAGCGCTACGATCGCAGTTCCGAGCATGCGCGGCAGTTACTCTGACTCAAGGAGAACACGCATACGCCATTTTCAGATCGCTGCTGCCGACGTGTGCTTTGTAGTACTACTTTATGATGTAAGCCGTAATTGAAAATGCTACTGCGTATGAAATCAGATGTGTGATTCGTTTTCTAAATGCAAAGAAAGTTAAACCAAAGGAAATTAATCGGCAAATGTGTGACGTTTACGGGCAAAAATGCTATGAGTTCCCAATGGTTAGAAGATGGATCAGACTGTTCAATGAAGAACGCGATCAAGTGTACGATGAGGAACGAAGTGGACGCCCGTCTGTAGTTACTGATTATCTGGTTCACACAACTGAAGAGAAGATTAAGCACAACCGTAAGTTTACACTTTGTGCCCTTGCTATGATGACGAGTTGAAAGAAGATGTTACCACATGGTTGAATACACAGGCGGCAATCTTCTATGAAGGAGGCATACAAAAACTTGTGCCACGCAGTGACAAGTGACTACAATATTTCGGAAGGTATGTAGGAAAGTAGTGTAACAGTTGTAGATTTTCGTACAGAAAATATTTTTTCTGTATCTGTACACGTTTGTTTTATATAACCAAACGGAACATACTTTGTGGACATACCTCATATATCTGTCAAATTTCACGGTGATCGGCAAACAATGTCAAAGCTTGCTGCAAGGTACCCTTGCCATACACCGTAAGCAGACTTACGGTTTATAAAAACCTTCTCCATAAAAACATACCTACATGGCCGGTGCCAAAGACTCTTAAGAGGTAAACTGTTGCTGTTATGGTCAAGTGTACAAAATCGGAATAAAACTGTAGATTTTTTTCGAAGTCAGTAAATAAATTACCCACTTCTATACACCATACGAAATATTATGTAGACGGTGTTCTCTTGGTCAAGTGTGCAGAATTACTTTTAAGATCTGAATAAACTGTAGGAATGTGTCGCCATCCACCATACGAAATTTTATGTAAACAAGACCTTCCTCTAGTTTTTAAGGTCAAATGTGAGAAATTTCGTAAAAACTGGAATAAAACTTTAGATATGAATGAATTGCAAACAAACAAGCACACGCACGAAGGGACATTCTTGTTAATATATAAGGAAGACAAGATTAAAAAGTTTACATATTAACAGTATGATACATCAAAAGAGTAGCAGTATGCACGTTCTTCTTCCTACAGCGGATTGCCTTTCGATGGGACAAAAGGCGTCGGATCATACATTCTTTTTTTTTCACTTTAAGCTGTCCCTTTGGGTTTTCAATACTCATTTTCTTCCTAAACCTCCCCTGTATTGAACCAAACAAGATAAAAAATCGAAATCATCGAAGCCACTTCTAAGTTTTAGCGAGACTATTTTATTTATCATTAAGACCTAATGTCTAGTGACATTTTACGCATCTTTTATTGTTTGACATAGATATGGTGACAGGAAATGCACCAACGTAATCAGTCTGTTCAATTTTACTTTCCTGAGGATGGTTAATAACCGAAACCGGTAAAGTTGTAAATACAATAAACAGCTGATGGTTGACAATATGCATTTTTAAACTAATGCAAAGCTATTCATTTTTTTGTATAAAGAATTCAGTTGTTGTTTTGGTCCATGCTATATCCTCGAAGAACTTGTAGTAGAAGAGATTTGTTTCAGGACATGGGTTCCAAATCAATGGCTGTAACGGGAATTTCCGAATAGCCTGCACAAAGAGCTTCTAGAGCGTATGCAGAATTATTCGGTTTGTGTCCGTTTTCGGAGTAGCGCCTAGCATTGTCGGAGCGCAAGACGACTCTGAATTCTGGTCACGGCAGAAGGGTTCCAGGGGGCGGGATGCATCGCTGGGAACCATCGCCGCTTCTCCCCCATCCGTCGCGGCCGGAATCGTAAGTTGGCCTCCCGTGAGCGTCGACACGTAATCTGGCATTCCAATCTGTGGGAATTCAATCTTCCGAAGAGCAGAAAAAGGTACGACGCTTTCAGAAGATTCATTCAGCAGTTTCTCGCATGGAACGCTAGCGAGCAAGTTGCATTAGACAAACATTGCAGAGCGATATGAAATGGAACGAACATGTAAGGACAGTTGTGAGTAAGGCGGACAGCCGACTTCGGTTTTTTTGGGAGAATTTTGGGAACATGAACTTCATCTTAAAGGAAACCGCGCATAAAACGCTTGTACGACCACGTCTAGAGTATTGCTCAAGTGTATGGGACCCGCAGCAGATCAGTTTAAAGGAAGACATAGAAGCGGTTCAGAGGCGAGCAGCTAGGTTTGTTACCGGTAGGTTCGACCAATGTGCGAGTGTCACGGAAATGCTCCGGCAACTCAATTGGGGATCGTTGGAGGAAAGACGACATTTTCGTGAAATTCTGTTAGGACATTTAGAGGGCCGGAATTTGAAGCTGAGTGAGCACGATCTTGCTGCCGCCTACTTACATTTCGCGTAGTGACAACAAAGACAAAATAAGAGAAATTAGGGCTCGTACGGAGGCATATAGGCATTCTTTTTTTCCTCGTTCTATTTGGGAGTGGAATAGGAAAGGAAATGCCTAGGAGTGGTACAGTGTACCCTCCGCCACGCACCTTACGGCAGATTGTGGAGTATGTATGTAGATGTAGAACTTCCAGAAAGCCATTCACACTGGTTCTCACATTTACTTAATGAACAAAGTACCTACGTACAAATATCTGAAGAAATGAGAACTTCCTAGGAAATTGTGTGGAGACGTACTCGAATGGAGGAGGACATTGTCAAAAGCAACATTAAGAGGCCGGCACAGCGTACCTCGATGATCTACTAGATAAATGAAGTCCGATCAGGTCACTTCGCAAATGAAGCAGCTGTATTCTGCGAAAACTGCCAAATCTATCACATACATTCTGATAACGGCTTACCTCCCCTTATGGGGAAGCAATCATCCATCCGAAGACTAGTTTCAACACCAGATTGCTTTACTAGGCATGGTCCTGATGGTGGTGGTATGCCATTCCCCTCCAACCTCTGAACAAACTTACCCAGCCAGTTAAGGGAGACCTACAGCTTAACGTGGATTCCGAAATTCCGAACCACGGTCGATAAGACATTTTTCACATAAACGATATTGCCAGAAGTGAAACAAGTGAAAACTGACACATGAAAATCACAGCCGCCTATTTTTTTAGTTTTCTAACATGCTGGGAAAACGGCGTTCATTGATATCTTTCATAAAAGAATACAGTAGGGAACGCTTTACTTTTTTTTTCTTTCTTTCTATTTTTTTCAGGTAATTTCATATCCATTGACGCCTTTAACCAACACCCTGAACGTGAGGATCTCAACGGCCTCGTATCACTAGCAGTCGAGATGACAGGCATCTTATCCGCATGGCTGTAACGGATCGTGCAGCCACGTCTCGATCCCTCATAAGGGGACGTTTGAAAGACAACAACCATCTGCACGAACAGTTCGACGACGTTTGCAGCAGCTTGGACGTTACATTTCAGATGTGTTACTACCCGTGGCTCTACCCTTCATTCGAACGCTGCGAAACCCTACATTTCAGCAGGATAATGCACAACCGCATATTGCAGGTCCTGTACGGGCCTTTCTGGATACGAAAAATGTTCGACTGCTGTCCTGGCCAGCATATTCTCCAGATATCTCACCAATTTAAAACGTCTGGTCGATGATGGCCGAGCACCTGGCTCCTCACAATACGCCAGTCACTACTCTTGATGAACTGTGGTATGGTGTTGAGGCTGTACTCGCCATTCAATGTACAGCCGTATCAAGGCCGTTATTGCGGCCAGAGGTGGTTGTTCTGGGTACTGATTTCCCAGGATCTATGCTTCCAAATTGCGTGAAAATGTATTAACATGTCAGTTCTAGTATAATATATTTGTCCAATGAATACCCGTTTATCATCTGCATTTCTTCTTGGTGTAGCAATTGCAATGGTCAGTAGTGTACAAAATAGTGTACCTTGACTGTCGGTGGATGACTCTGCGATGCTGCAGCGCAGTTTCATCGCGCAACCGGCGAGAGGACAGTAAGTAGGGGACATGGCGATACGAGGCCAAGAACTCGTTGCGAATTTCATTCTGTGCACTCAGTTGGACAGACACTGTGCCTCGCAGGCAGACGCGGGTCTCACTGTCTGAGGGAAAGTCATTGGAGTAACGAAGAATAGCTTGATATTTGATTAGGAGTGGCGCCGCTATTCAGAGAGAAGGCTGGAGTGGCTGACCCGCGGCCCAACGCAGCTGCAGAAAGGAAACGATCGACCTAGAGAGGCGAATGGACGCCAAGTGCAAGCTGGCGCCAGGGCCACCCGGATTCAGCAGTGTCATCGATCCGATATGCCAACGGCGCTTCAGTACACACGAGCACCATTAACAGGACGTGGGCGAATTCATGGCGCCCTTTGCACCACTGCCATTCACCCCTGAACGCCTCAAACCCCTTCACCTCGGTGTCGGGCGCAGTCGGCCTGGAGTCTCGCCTTCGCTGATGATTCCCACCCGAGGCGCGGTTGGAGATGGCGCCGACTGCGGCCGGGTGTATGGCATCACTCCCATATTTATGGATTTCCGGAAGCCTTTTGACACTGTACCTCACAAGCGGCTTCTTATGAAATTGCTTGCCTACGGAATATCGCCTCAATTGCGCGATTGGATTCACGATTTCCTATCAGAAAGGACACAGTTCGTTGTAATTGACGGTAAGTCATCGAGTAAAACAGAAGTGATATCTGCCGCTCACCAGGGAAGCGTTGTGTTTATAAACGATTTAGGAGACAATCTGAATAGCTCCATTTAGAGTGTTCGCGGATGATGCTGTCGTTTATCGGTTAGTGAAGTCAACAGAGGATCACAAGCAACTGCAAAGCGATTTAGACAAAATTTCTACATTGTGCGAAAATTGGCAATTGACACTAAATAAAGGAAGCTGTGGAGTAATACACATGACCACTAAACGAAATTCGTTGAACTTCAATTACGCGATAAATCAGTCAAACCTTAAGGTCGTAAATTTTACCAAATACCCAGGAGTTACAATTACGAACAACTTAGACCGGAGAGAACTCATAAAAAATTACGTTTCATTGGCAGAACGCTTCGAAGATGCAACAGCTGCACCAAAGACACTGCCTACATCACACTTGTGCCCCCTCTCCTGGAGTACTGTTCCCCTTGTGGGACCCTCACCAGGTGGGACTGACGGAAGACATTGAGAAGTTTTAGCGAAGGGCAGCTCGTTTTGTTTTATCACGTTTCGGGGGAGAAAGCGTCACGGAAATGTTGCACGATTTGAGATGGAAATCATTAAAAGAAAGACATTCGTTGCAGGGAGATCTACTTACGAAACTTCAATCACCGACTTTTACTTCTGAATGTGAAAATATTTTGCTGTCCCCCACCTACATAGGGAGACATAACCATCCCAATAAAATAAGAGAAATCAGATCGAAAACGGAACGATTTAGGTGTTCTTTCTTCTCGCCCGCTATTAGAGAATGGAGAAAGGTTATGAAAGTGGTTAGTGAACCGTCTGCCAGGCACTTAAATGTGATTTGCAGAGTATTTATGTAGATGTCTTACTAAGAAGATAATTAGTTATCAGCCATTAAATTAGTGGACCAAGATTAGTGTCTATAATATCATATGCAGTGGTCACAATTGACTTGCAACGTTTGACTGACAGGAGTGATAATAAATTAAATTTTTTACAAATATGATTAAAAAATTGGAAACGGCTGGAGTTGGAAATAAAGTGGTGGAGATGAAGACAGACTGAATGGTAAAGTCAAGATGTGACGTCTATCGTATGTCCCTTACGTCGGCTTACCTTCCTGTAGCAGTGGTTCTGTACAGCGCAGCCCGCCCACCCATTTCGTGAATTTCTATTATTATTCACTGTGCAATTTCCAAGTTCCGTTCAAAGGTGAGATATCACTGAAAAGTTATTTCGAATTACACTAACTATTGATGGTGTGACTAAAAAGTTGTTAGTAAAGTTTTATTCCTTGGGTTTGAGGTAATTTTCCTATGGTTTTAGGGTGTGGAATCTTTGTGCTAGAATGGACGCTCAAAATGTTCTGTTATTATGATATATTTGGTAATCATATTTTAAAAATTTTTAATTTAGTTTACTTCTGTTAATTAAACATAGCAAGTCAATTTTGACCACTGCGTATACCGGGTGATCAAGAAGTCAGTATAAATTTGCAACATAATAAATCACGGAATAATGTAGATAGAGAGGTAAAAATTGACACACATGCTTGGAATGACATGGGGTTTTGTTAGAAAAAAAAAAGGGTCAAAAAATGTCCGACAGATGGCGCTTCATCTGATCAGGAAAGCAATAACTAGCGTAAAAAATTAAGACAAAGCAAAGATGATGTTCTTTACAGGAAATGCTCAATATGTTCACCATCATTCCTCAAGAACATCTGTAGTCGATGAATAATGTAAACAGCACTGTACAGCATGTTTGGACTTATGGTGAGGCATTGGTGTCATATGTTGTCTTTCAGCATCCGTAGAGATGACGGTCGATCACGATATAGTTGCGACTTCAGGTAACTCCAAAGCCAATAATTGCACGGACTGAGGTCTGGGGACCTGGAAGGCCAAGCATGACGAAAGTGGCGGCTGAGCACACGATCATCACCAAACGACGCGCGCAAGAGATCTTTCACGCGTCTAGCAATATGGTGTGGAGCGCCATCCTGCATAAAAATAGTACGTCCCAGCAGGCGTTTATCAGCCAGGCTGGGGATGATGCGATTCTACAACATATCGGCGGACCTCTCACCCGTCACGGAAGCAGTTAAAAAACCAGAATCACACAGTTCCTCGAAGGAAATAGGCCCGATAACACTAGGTGTGGTAAATCCAACCCATACCACGACTTTCTCGTCGTGCAATGGAGTTTCCATGACAGTCCTGATATTTTCGGTAGCTCAAATTCTGCAGTTGTGGGCGTTGACAGACCCTCGGAGCGTGAAATGAGCTTCGTCGGTCCACAACACGTTACTCAACCAATTGTCATCTTCCACCATCTTTTGAAACGCCCACATCGCAAATGCCCTCCGCTTCACTAAATCGCCAGGTAACCATTATACCGATGGCTTTTTGTAAATATAACATCGGAGGGTACGTCTAAGTGCCAACCAAACAGTAGTATACGGAATGCCGGTGCGACGTGCGACTGAACGAGCGCTGACTTCCCCGTTCATAGACGAATCCGCTACAATCTCCACTGCTTCAGCAGCATTACGCCTTGTGCTCGGTCGGCCACTATGGGGTCTATCGTCTAAACAACCCGTGGCTTCGAAATCATACTTGCCACAGCTGCATTTGTCAACGGACCTTTACACGTTCGAAATCCCTTCCTATGGTCATAGGATCGTAACGCTGAACTAGCACATTTCCCATTCCGATAATACAGCTTCACTAAAAGCGCCTTTTCAGGTAACGTCAACATGCTGCGACTGCTGGTGCATCTGATTCTCTCATTACAGCTCCTTTTATACATGATTTTCATGCTCCGTCACTGACGTTTTGTTGTCCAGCGCCATCTGTCGGACATTATCTGAACCTTAAAATAAATAAATAAATAAAAAATCTAATAAAATCCCATGTCATTCCAAGCATGTGTGTCAATTTTTACCTCTCTATCTACATTATTCCGTGATTTATTAAGTCTTCAAATTTATACTAACTTTTTGAACACCCGGTATTATGGGAACTAATTTTGATCCACTAATTTAATGACACATAACTAATTAAGCCTTTTAGTGACACCTACATAATTTATGTCTGCATGTGGTAGCTAGATTTTATTAAAATGACTTTTCTAATAGAATAGTGTAGTGTGCTCTTTTTTTTTTCAATTCAGTTTGAATCGCAAATGCCGGGGGTGGGGGGCGTAAAATAAATTACTGCACATTGGCGTCGCATACCCTAAATACGGCCCTGGTAGTGTGCAATCATTGTACATGTGAAAATGAATAAATAAGAAAAGCTAAGTGTCAAGACTGTTCTCTAAATCTTGATTACAATCCAAGAATTGGAATGGAAAATCTTGTTTGACAAGTGAAGAAGAAACACAATAATATTCCACTCCTTCATCAAACACTTGAAATAAATTTACCTACTAGTGAAGAGTTTACCAATATCAATACCAATTCCAATAACACTAACAACAATCCTGTACCATCAACTTTAGCAGAAGTTTCATCATCTACTTCAGTACCAATCAGCAGTATATCAGACACCAAAGTCAAATTCAACTAAAATTATATGACGAATACAAGATCCCTGACAAGTAATCATTCCAAGAAAATTGGTAATCAATTACTAAAAATTATTGTTAAAGAATGCTACCAAATTAAAATTGTAGAAGATCCTGAACTCCAAAAACTGTCTAATTTGCATTGCCTGCCATCCACAATGAACAAAGGAAGAAATTTGAAATTCATTTAATTGAGGCACAGAGTGTGTTTAACTACTGGATGTCTTAATATAATGAAAACCACGTCTATACCAGTACAGCGCACTTCATTGATGAAAACACAACTTACACATGTGCTGATGGACTGTATTCAATAGCAAAGCTGGCACACAGCTGACCATATAGCAAAAATGTTGCAAGTTGTTGTAACTGACTGCATTATACAGTGTAATGCTATTGCTATAGTCATGGTTAATGCTAGCAACCTCTTAAGGCTGCACAGGGTAGACACAAGTAAGAAGGTTTTCACACACCTTAAATTTAGTAGTAAACAGTGGTTAGCAACAGGAATAAATTGAATCAGTTACAGAAAAATCAAAACTACTGTCTGATATTTTAAGCAAAGTTTATATGCATTACAAGCTTACAGGATAATAATAGTAAACTGAATCAAGACTTTGTAACTCGTTGGAACTCCAATTATGATCAGTAAACTTGATACAATTAAGACTGCTATAATAACTACTGTAGCCATTGAAAACTACAGCTAAATGATTTTTCTGCTGAGTATGAATTATTTCAATTTTCAAAACACTTCACAAATTTTCCATGTTGTTAAAGAGCCTCTTTGCTCCAAATAACATGTTTCCTTGTCAAAATCACCGATTTATGTTTGTGCCATGCTTATCAAATTAATTGGATACTTAACAGAACGTTCTAAAACTTGTATTGAAGGACTATACATGGCATTTGAGTGCAAAATAAATGCAAAGTTTGATGATGCTGAAACAGAAGAATTAGTTGCTTACGAAACATTCTGAGATCCAAGGATAAAATCTCATGGTCTAGTATCCAGATATGTAGAAAAAGCAATAAGTGTGTGCTACAATTAAGTTAAATACTGATCTAAACAATCGAGACATTACTACAAACAGAAAAGAATCTCTCCGAGGCCAACTTGAATGTTAGTTGTTGATCTGGGAAAAATTTGATTAACTAGTTAAAAAATTCAGAAAATCGTGCTGCATTGACCACTATAGAAACCGATAAATATTACTGAAGAATTACTTGACTGAATTGAAGATCCTCTTATCTGTTGGAAACAACAAGAAGATATTTGAGTAGCCTAATATCAAACCTGGACATCTGACATAATGGTCGAAATTTAGTTAGCAGTCGATCTTAAGGGCAGTTTTTCCGCTCTTTTCCGTTTTTTCCTATAATTTACGTAAATGTGATAAATCACACGTTAAATTTGACTGTTCACATTAAAAGCGGACGCCTGATATCAAATTCGGACACTTGTTGAATGAAGCAGTATGCACCAATGAACACAGTATATGATCACATGACCTCGAAAATCAGACATGGCGACAGTATGTGCCAGGTACTAAGACGTATTAGCCTGTACTTAAGTTTTCCAGTAATTTTTATAGTATTATTACTAATAACCATCTTAAAGCGAGTAAAATGGAACATAATATATCACCAGCGTCCGAAGGAAAAGCTAGGAAGCGGTTGAGACAACCTGAAAAGTGGAAAATAGACATTGAAAAGAAACAAAGGTAAGACTAGCTTGTAAACTACACTGTTCTATTGTAAGGATTGTTGTACGAAATTATCACTTGTTGGAAAGAAGTAAGGAGTTTACAGAAAAATCTGGCGACAGTTTCAACAGACCTTATGCTAATAATTTTAGAGATTCAGTGCGCTAACATTTCTATCTGTATATAAAATTAAAAAGATTGTTATGATAATTGTAGTTTTCATATTTCCAATATGTAATAGAATTCAGAATGTAATACTTTCCACTTTATGTTGATATTCCTATAATTTCCCTGATTACACACCTGTAAAAGATTCTCGTCAGCAGTAACCGAATATATGTGTATCAAAAACGGGCATCTGAAAGCGGGTTCACATCAAAATCGGACACCTACACATTTTTGTTTCAAAGACGGACATCTGTGTTTTCAAACACAATTTGAAGGTGCTTGAGTAATCAAATTGATATTAGCCACTTCCAGATATAAATCCTCGAGTATTAAAGTTGATAATGCTCAAATCAGCTTATAAATATATTAGCTCTACGTTTCGCAATAAAAAATGACGTTTATCTCAGTTTCTGGAAAACGACAGATGTCCGTCTTTGATAATAGGCTACTCATTTATCCACATTTATTTTAATGGTGAAACTGATATGTATCACTCAACTCTGTTCCTGGCGGGAGAATTTTGCAAGATGGGCCAAATAATAAATGGGTGACAGAGCAGACTTAAGCCTGAAATTTATCTCAAATAATATTTCTTGCTTATAATTTAAAATAACTGAATTATACGTGCTTGTGGACATGCTTATATATCTTTACACGAAATATTAGTGAGTCCATATATATAATTTCCTTTCCAGCTAATACTCATATTTATTTAAAAATATTGACTGATGTAAAGTGTTTGTTTCTTTACAGTGAAAACTAATAATCACTAAAGAACTTAGTTTTGTAGAAAACGACTGATGTGATGTGAATGACTTTCAGTAATTGAAGATTGTGATATCATAATGCAGGAAAATGTTGGTTGTTTTCTGGTAACTTAATAAGAGAAAATTTTATCACAATTAAAGTTCTCTTATTTAAAAAAGAATTAGTTATTGGCTTCATGTTATATAAGTCCTGTGTAACCTGACTGCAGTCCTCCTCAGCCAGAGAAGATTAACTTCATAGATATGCTTCATCTTCCAGCTGTAGAGTTGTTCTAATACAGATCCAACGACCAAGTATTCACTTTACACATTCATTCAGCCCAACTGGTTGTGGACCTGTAAGGGTCTAATGGGCATGAAAGATGGACGCGTGCCCAAAGAGATAATTTTAAGTCCAAGCACAATTTGTTTTATACGTTGGACCAACCCATGTCTTATTTGACAGGACTGGCTGGCAAAAAAGTCACTCAAGGGCAGTGGCGCAGCCGCAGAAAGGGGGGGGGCAATGGGGTTAAGTCCCCCATTCCCCAGCATCTTTCAAAGATTTTGTAATTTGATTATTTTTTGTTCTCATTCTTTTAAACAGCTCAGCACCAGAAATTTGAAATACTACACATGTAATAAATCACAACATAACTATAATTTGCCAAGCACAATTGAACGTGACAATGGATCACCAATGTGATGTGAGAGGTTTTAATGCCACCGTGACCAGCTTTCAAAATATTCAAATGTTTGTAAAGCTTATGGGACTTAACTGCGTGGTCATCAGTCCCTAGACTTACAAACTACTTATTAACTAGCTTATACTAAAGACGGCACAAACATCCATGCCCGAGGGAGAATTCGAACTCCCAACGTGACCTGCTATTATTACTGCTATGCTGAAGTCACTAGCCAACTGTTCATATGCAGTGACCCGCTGCTTAGCAGGTCAGCGACGCCGCCAAGTAGAAGCTTACAACAATATTGTTACTTCAGTTCAATTTTTACACATAGAGTCTCATGTTAATTAAACTGTAAAGACCTTTCTCTTTGACTAGTAACTTACAAGCTGCTTAATTATTTAACAAGCTGATTATATTCCACCATGTTGCTTCTCTTCCACTTTCAAATTAATGCGAGCCTACTCATTTTATTTCTTGTGCAATTGTTTTCATAGTATAATCAGTGGAATTATAAAAAGTGTAAAAAATAAGTTATTAATAAATAAAATTGGTTTTATAAAAAAAAATTAGGCCCCTCCCCAAAACAAAATCCTGGCTGTGCCACTGTTCAAGGGGCAGCCGAATATAATGCTAACTTAACAAAATGTAAGGTTTTTATGTTCTGCTGAGAGGCTCCTTTCATGTCACCTGTATTTCTTAGGTAGTTATAGGTCTGGTTCTGTAATACTGTTGGTGAGGTATTGTGTCAATGTATTTACTACACAGAAAATAATTGCTGATCTTTTCTAGAAGTGGAATTTTGTACAGATGGTTAATATGAAAAAAACATAAAATAAAGTAAAATAAAATAAAAATACGAAAACTATAGCAATGGCGAGCTAATCAATTCTAAAGCTCTTGCATGTCATTAAATGATTACTGGTGGTTTCATGCAAATAAATACAATACAATGGACATTTATGACTTACACACTTTATTTCAGTGACTTACATACATCATAAAAAGTACCAGTACCAAAATATATACAGAAATAGCAATTGCTAGTGTATATCTGCTTTGCTTCTACAATAAAAACAAAAATAAAACATAATCTCATATGACTACAACAGTGGTATGAATACAGCACCAGGTTTTGTGGTCAAGTAGTGTTCTCTAGCAAGCATGAAATAAAATTTTAGCTGCATTTTTATTTGTTCTTCATTTGATTTTTATAGCTCTGCATCAGTTTTACAAATTATGCTGTCACCATGTCAAGTGCTGGCCTTTTGAGGACAGAATTTTGTTTACATAAATTGGTTGATATAGGCATATATAGAGAAATATGTAAGAGAGACAAGTTTAATTACTAATTCTTATTTGTATGAAATAAGCAAATAATAAAGCTTTAGGTATCTTCCATTAAAACAGATTATTATTTTGACATTCCTTATGTCTATTAACATAAAAGTGGATTACTTGTATTTGAATATAGACATTTAAATTTTATTCTGAAGATATAAAACTTCTGTCAACAGTAGATGTGGATGAATTAACTATTGCTCAAGCAGTCTTACAGTTAAAATCTTTAGTGGATAAAAGTATCACCTTTATCAAAGGGCACTTACAAAATGCAAGTATTCAAAATATCTTAACCTTATGCTGCAAGTGCTTAATAAAGAACTGTGAAAAAGGCACTTTTTAGCCGTTGATGTCTTATTATTCCATCTTTATGGGGATGTCACCAAGTGCAGAAAAATAAAACAAAATATAACTCATATCCATAAATGGCCATACTTGATAAATGTTCATCACAGGTACAGTTTCAGCATCACACACACACACACACACACACACACACACGAAGAGAGAGAGAGAGAGAGAGAGAGAGAGAGAGAGATGAAATACAAGGAGATTAACGAAACAAGCACAGACATGGAAATTTTCCATATACTTACAGGTACACATTAAACAAACGTCCTTCTGCATACATTTATAATGAAAGTCAATAAGCAAGAATGGGCAGGTATTCACATGTACACTAGTTTCACAGGGAGTGTTTTTGCTCCTAGCATTTATCTTTATACATTAATCATACACACACAATTAATTAAAAGTTTACATACATCACTCGTAAATAGCCAATACACTAAAGGTTTGTAAGAGCATCTCATAGATGCGCAGTATATTTTCTTATTACAGGCGAACTTTTACAATTTGCACTCATGTGACATGACTAATTCTTTCACCTTGTGAAAGAAAGTAACTGGTATGGCGGCTACTTTAGTAACTCTCGATAAAGTAATGCACTTATCGTCGAAATAGAAGCTAAAAATAAAGCTAAATTCACATAGCAGTTGGCTGCCTTGTTTATTTGTGTGAAACTTGGACTTCAATTACCACATTTCTCGCTACTAAAATATCTCTGCCTTAGATATCTAGATATCTAGAAGGATATAGCACAAACTAAACTCACAGCCTCCTCAATCGAATTGTACTAGAAGGCTGTGTATTACACGTACTCCCGCATTTGTCTGCATACTACTTACAGCTATCTCGCGCAGCTGCGTACACTTGTACTCCGGCGATCGGCAGCGGAGTACCGCCGGGTTTTGAACTTGACAGGCTTTGAGTGTGTCATTCCATATCGCCTTCTGCTACAGCTAACGTACAGTGAAACACGATACACGCGTGCTCTTCCGACGCGGACAGGATGGGAGAAGTCGAGGTGTTTCAGAGAGCAGCTATGTGACCGACACAGATTCTTGGAGGAAGAAGATCTGCAGTAAACATTAGTTGTGTCTGTGTGTTTCACTGTAATGAGAATTGAGCAAGTTTGAGGCTAGGTGGCAGCCGCTAACAGATCTGGCCCCTGGGCTCCTTAAGTCCTCTCGAGCTGCTGCAGCGACACGTAGCCCCTGGCCGGCGGTGCGGGCGGCCGGCTCCCAGCCGCCTCCCCCAGCAGCACGTACGGCCCGCCGGGCTTGCAGTGGTGCGCGGGAGACTTTGCGGGTGACGTCACGGGGGGCGGAGGGCCCGCCGACACGTAGCCGTCTGGGGGGCGGCCCGAGCTGCAGACCGCGTAGCCCGCGGGGGGCGGCGCGCCGGGGGCGGCGGGCGGCGGCGGCAGCTGGTCCACGCTGACGTAGCCGCTGGAGGCGCAGGGGGCGGCGGCGGCGGCGGTGGGCACCTCGCACCGGATGGACGGCCACGCGCTGGGGGCGAGCTGCGAACACACCACCACAAAAGGCTCGTCAATTATTAAAGCACCACCACAATTTTTAAAATGATTTATCAGTGCGCCTCGGTTGCACAGTGGTAGAGTGCCAGACAACAAATCCAAAGGTCGCGGGTTCGATCCCCGCCAGGTCCTGGGATTTTTATCTGTCACTTTCACTTCTTTCACCTCTGGCAGTATTGCTCATGTGAAAAATACCGAGTAGCACCGTGGTTCGGAACCCACGTTAAACTGTAGGTCCCCTTATAACTGGCTGGGTAAGTCAGTTCAAAGGTCGGAGGACGGCAACGGCATACCACCTCCAAACAGGACCATGTCTAGTAAAGCACTGTGGTGTTCAAACCGATCTTCGGATTGTTGACTGCTTTACCCCAAACAGATAGACTAACATAGAGGGGCAACACCGCAGCCAGAGTGACGCGAATTGAACAACTGTCCGCCATGTTTTCGGATGCCGCGAAAGAATATCACGAAAATATAACTGTTTTCGTTTAGCGATTTAGCAAATGTTCAAATGTTTGTACAACTTATGGGACTTAACTACGGAGTCATCAGTCCCTAAGCTTACAAACTACTTATGAACTACCTAAGACTAAAGACGGCACAAATATCCATGCCCGAGGGGGGATTCGAACCCCCGACCGTAGTGGCCGTGCTGACCGTGACTGAAGCGCCTCAGTCACCTCGGCCACCGAGCGATTTAGCGAGAAAGAATATTAACTACGAGAATGTGTCACTAACACTTCACATACATCGTTTCCAGAAAGTGACAGCAGCTTTCATTTAAATACAGTAGCCAGACGATCAGTAGCATTTGCTATTGTAGGACATGGTTTGTAAAGTGTTGCGACTCATATACGTGTTATAGAAAGATATAAAAAAGCCAAGATCGATGATCATCAATTTTTATTTATGACGACCGGTTTTGCTGAACTATGTCAGCATCATCTGGTCAAATAAAATCATTTTACAGCGCCATAATCTTGTAATGTCAATCAGTTGTTATATAACAATTTACAGTGCGTAGGTGCACTATGTCATTATAATAAAACATAATTATCACAGTGAGTGATAATTTTATTTGACCAGATGATGCTGACATAGTTCAGCGAAACCGGTCGTCGTAAATAAAAATTGATGATCAGCGATCTTGACTTTTTTTTTATCATTCTATAATATCATAATTGGATCGCCTCCTAGAACGTAAACCAACTCATCTACGTGTGCTTGAGTGTAACGTTTTGTACAGTGTATGTGAAACACTTGTTTTTTGCACATTTTTTTAGAATGGCAAAGCCTTCAAGAGCCAAATGTTCTACAGAAACGAGTTTGTTTATGAGGCCATCGTCTGCAGAGAGCGCCGAATTATTCGTTTTTATTTGCCTTTTAAAAGTCGAAAAGCATTTGAAAAAATAAATTCGCTTCAACGAGAAAAAAGTGTATTTAATTCCAAAAACGCTTAGTTCAGCAGAAAGTTTGCAGTTAATTTCAGTTCCTTTCCTGTTCAAAACAGTCTGGTTCACGAGACAAGGAAATAAAAATCCCACAATCCGGCTTCTGACACTCTTTCTGTCGGTGGTCGTCTCTGCACATTTCGTTTTTGTAAATGACTAGGGAAGTCGAAAATACGGGGTACAGCATTGTGGTACAGCCGCCTTATGTCATTCACTAAATACATAAATTTATCTTCGAAACGCGAAGAACAAATACGACTGGTAGCTGTTGGAAACTAATTGTCTCTTTTCATAGCCACTACCGATTTCTTCGTCATCAACTTGTTCTTCAATTGGAACCTGGAGTAAGCTAATGTATTTTGATAATGTTATACCTCATGGAAGTTCTAATCTGCTGGTGTGTAACTCCAACGCGAAAATAGCAAACATAAAATATCTTAAGCAGTACTCACTTGAAATAAGAAATGTTTGTAGTTTTATTGCTTCTGTTAGTACAGTTATACAGTTATACGCCGCACTCTTCCAACTTCAGGTAATCAGGCAGAAAACCACTGGCTGACTTCCCACAATGTGGCGGACAGTAGTACACCTTGGCACCGCAGGGAGCGCTAAATAACGTGCTATCGCCTCTCTCTATGTATTTTTCTATCTCTTTGTCCCCCCCCCCCCCCCCAAGGTTCAACCTTAGGGTTATTGGTTTGTCTTGCGTACAACAATAATTCATGCACTGGGAAGATCGCTTGTTTAACATTCCTTTATTGATTCTCGTTTCGACAAATGTCACCATCAAATGTTAAAATGTTTGTTAAGCTTATGGGACTTAACTAAGGGGTCATCAGTCCCTAAACTTACAAACTACTTATGAACTTGCTAACACTAAGGACGGCACAAATATCCATACCCGAGGGGGGGGGGATTCGAACCCCCGACAGTAGTGAATGTCACCATCTTCAAGTATTAAAGATATATATAGCATTGCCCGTGAGAGGACTCGAATCTCCGACGTAACGTGAAGCTACAGACCGCACGGCCATGCCGGCGCGGCGCCTAACAGCAAAACGACAACCAGAAGCTAAATAGGGGAAAGGGGCAAAGAGAGAAGAGAGAGAGAGAGAGAGAGAGAGAGAGAGAGAGAGAGACAGAGACAGAGAGAGAGAGAGGTTCTCACAGCAGATATTTAGGCAAATCCATTCACGAAATAGGTGTGTGAAAGACCGGCTACCTAATTTATTGTGACGCTTTCAGAGTTTCAGCTTTATTTATTTATTAAAAAAAAGTACCCACGAAGCACCAGAATAAGATTGCGGGTTACGCAGTTGAAATATGGTACAAGTAAGACCCGAATAACTGGCAGAAATCCGATTGTCCAACATTAAAAGTGAAAAATACTTCAAGATACACCAAACTTATTGTGAGAGATATTGCATAGTCATGGAACCAGCTGCGTCATTCATTTTAATTGGAAAGAGACCTACTGAAGAAATTCGTAAGAGAATACTAAAAGTATCATAAAATGTTGTATCCTAAATGCACCGGGCAAAGAGCTTACATAGTAACAGCAAATAAAGAAAGTGACAAGTACATCAACATGTACTGGTGTACCAAAGAACGCAGACTAAAATTCTATTGACATACCAAAAGACAGGAAACGATCTGAATAACCGGAATTGAGCATTTATAAGAAACTCACAATAAAGTAACAAATTAAAACTTTAAAAAGGATCACTGTAATGTAAAAATAAAGAGGTGAAGTAAGCTGCAGTAAAAGTATATATCTTACAGAACGAAAAATAGGAAATTCATGACTGGACAGTTGGTCTGGTAGAAAACCCTATACTATTAGAAAAAATTAGTCTGACAAGAGAGAATAATAATAATAATAATAATAATAATAAATAATAATAATAAACGCATTAAACCTAAAACAATCCTTTGAAAATGCCCCTTATTGTTCGTCGCGAGGTCCAGTACGGACTCAAATGCGAACACTAATACTAAATGACAATTTCCATCGTCGGGACCGTAGTATCGACGTCATTAGATAATTTTCCTTGATCCGGCAACTGTGATAAAAGAAAAAGAAAAAACAACACAGAAAACCGTGCACATTTCCAGGCATATGTTATCCAATATTAGGCTGACAATGCAGTGCCAATGACAGTTGTTCAGAAGAAAAATGCAGTTGTCATGAGCACGATCTGAGCTCAGATGAGCAATTCAGGCCCTCGGTAGAGTGGCCGAGCGCTCGAAGGCGCCTTGCTGCGGAGCGCCCCGCTGCTCGGCGTCGGAGGTTCGTGTACTCCCTCGGGCATGGGTGTACTTGTTGTCCTCAGCATACGTTAGTTTAAGTAGTCTGCAAGCCGAGGGACTGATTACCAACGAAGTCTCTTAGATTTGCAAACATTTGAACATTTGAGTAATTCAGATTAGCTTTTGCTCTCACATCAAGTACTCGTATTTAAAGTAATGTGATATAGGCAATAACACACAGCGCATTCCTAGAGCCTGCTAATTCGCGGTGAATAGGAGAATGTAACAGCGAGATGAACAGAAGCATTTCACACGGTCAATGTAGTGTGTAGCAAAATCCATTAGAGAAGCTACATAGCAGAGCTTATTGGGTTGGTACCGCTCCCTCTGCCCCTCCCCCCCCCCCTCTTTATACGTCACCACGTCCACTTTGGTGGCGGTCCCCACGCTTGGTACTAAGCTGAATAGGTGTACGCTTGAGGCACCTCGTGTAATATTGGTCTTTATTCTCCAAACTATTCCACACTCACCAAGAATTCAGTCAACGCAAATAAAAAAAGAAATGAAGCTACTTTCCGAATACCGGTGTTATCTTCCGTTCAGTGTGGGAAACTTGGCAGCAGGAGGTAAATTCCCGGCGGACTATTTAGCACAAGGCTTGCGCGCTTATCTGAAGTGCAAACAAGTTGTCTGCGATTTGAAGCGCGACGCGCAGGCAGTTCGCGGAACGGCGGTCTGGTAAACAGCAGCCAGCGAGTAGGCGCGCCTAAAAGCCCGACGCGCCCACGTGGGGCCATTCAGCAGCAGTACGGTACTTCGGTACTTTGCGACGTGCATTCCCGCTAGCGGGCCATCTGCACGACTTCCAGAAGCGGAATAAACAAAGCGCTTTGCTAATTGATTTGGTCTGCAGAAACTGTTACACGTGCTTATTAATGAGTCATCTCAGCCTACTGGTATAGAATTAATTACTGGTTGGCACGCTCGTCAGCCTGTCCTCACAATGCGCTGATGGGAAATCTTCTACATCTACATACATGCTCCGCAATCGACCGTAAAGTGCGTGGCGGAGGGTACACTATACCACTACCAGGCATTCCCTTTCCTATTCCACTCCCAAATACAACGAGGGAAAAAAGCATTCCTACATTCCTCCGTAAGAGTCTTAATCTCTCTTGTCTTGGTGATCATTATGCCAAATGTAAGTAGGCGGCAGCAAGATCGTTCTACACTTAGCTTTTCATTGCGGCCCTCTAAATTTACTCAACAGAAATTCTCGAAAAGAACGTCGTCTTTCCTCCAGCGATCTCCATTTGAGTTCCCCGAGCATTTCCGCGACACTCTCGCATTGGTCGAACATACCAGTAACGAATCTAGCTGCTCGCCTCTGAACTGCTTCTATGTCTTTCTTTAAATTGATCTGCTGCGGGTCCCAAACACTTGAGCAATACTCAAGACGTGGTCGTGCAAGCGTTTTATACGCGGTCTCCTTTACGGGTGAAGTACATCTTCCCAAAATTCTCCCAATAAACCGAAGTCGACTGTCCGCCTTACTCACAACTGTCCTTACATGTTCGTTCCATTTCATATCGGTCTGCAGTGTTACGCCTAGATATTTGAACGACGCGACACCATCAAGAAGGTCACTACTAATGGTGTATTTGAAAATTATGGGATTGTTTTTCCTACTTATGCGCATCACCTTACATTTTTCCACATTGAGAGCTAGCTGCCATTATTCGCACCAACTAGAAATTTTGTTTAAGTCATCCTGCATGCTATTACAGTCAGTTAAATACGACACCCTCCCAAACACCACAGCATCATCAGCAAACAGTCGCAAATTACAACTTACTCTCTCCATCAGATCATTTATATAGATAGAAAATAATAGCGGTCCTACCACACTCCCCTGGGGCACGCCTGACGATACACTCGTCTCTGATGAACACTCGCCGTCGAGAACAACGTACTGCGTTCTATTACTTAGGAAGTCTTCCAGCCAGTCACAAATCTGTGAACCTATTCCATAAGCTCGTATCTTCGTTAGCAGTCTGCAGTGGAGTGCCATTTATCCAAACAGTGTCTGCAAGTGTCAGACTCGGTGATCGCGTCATACGTATGCAATCGCGTCGCGCTTGTTAAAACGGGACTAGGAACGTGTCTCCGTCGTGAGAGGATTCGTGTATCGCGGAACTGACCAACTCACGTGAATGAACATTTAATGAACTTGAGTGAAAATAAGTTTTGCCTCGCAACATCATCATTGTCAACTGAACCACTGTATGGATGTATATGTCACGCATGTTAAGATTATGTGAAAAAAACGAATGCTACAGATGAGTACTATTTTCAAACTTTTATGTTAGAATATAAGAGTGAATTAAAAGTTAAACACTTTTCTATTAATACCTAACAGACCTTATAAGAACTAATTTGTAATAATAATTGAAAAGTCATTAGAAAATTTTATAGGAGTGCGAAAGTTTAACTGACGAGGACACATCACCTTCATTCATTCAATAACAATTGAGTTTGAACTGAGAAAATTAAATATTGCGTGCACTAGAAATAGAGATCCGTGATTATAGTTAGAATTTTGATGAAACAATAATAAACAATATCATATTAACAATCAATCAGTTAGCCATTTTTGACAATAATGAGAGAGAAATTTTTTTTATAATAGTTAACGTCAATAATTTATCTGATTACGTAAATGTACTTGTGCACGGCTATTGTTTAGGTATTACAAAACCCACAACAAAGATAAAAGAATCAGTCATTTTTAAAAGAAAAATCATAATTGCATTTTATATTACGACAAAAATAGGACATACAGAATCTTTCTTTCTTTTTTTTTTTTTTCCTAAACGATTACAGCTGTTTCAGTTAGCAGCATATATATCCTCTGGATATTTTATAAGATGGGGTGGTAAGTACAATCTTCTGTGAAGGGATCGGATCTGCAATAGCAATCATATTCATTCAGTTAATTAACAAGCCAATTAATTTGATTAACAGTGACAGGGCATAAATCAGAAAAGTGAACTGTATGTTGTGTGTGTAGATCTGACTAACTGTTACGAACTTTTACCAGTGTGTTTCGAGACGAACCATTTTATTCTCATTTTTAAATCAAAAACATTTATCCACCACCACACCCCAACTTATAATCTACTATCTCCCGTCATCGTACTAAAATTTACATCGTCTTTGCTGGTGTGCTACGAGGAGTGTTCAAATGAAAAGGTACGAAACGTCTTCACAACCAAAACGGTTCAAATTTGAATATGCCAGTTTGGAATAAAGTAGTGCGACATCTATGGACTCGAAGTATGCGTCGTCACCTGCCCCTCAAAGGTTCAAGGCTGCGCCCTCAGCAGGCGAAGTGATGCTCACAGCTTTTTTCGGCGTCCGAGGTCCGGTACGAATTCCTCGAGCACGAAAAAATCATTAACAGTGACGCGTACTGTGACACTCAGTAGCCTACGCATATTCATGAACAGCAAACGGCCTGGCTGC
This sequence comes from Locusta migratoria, assembly GCA_026315105.1. Lineage (NCBI taxonomy): Eukaryota > Metazoa > Arthropoda > Insecta > Orthoptera > Acrididae > Locusta > Locusta migratoria. The sequence continues at coordinate 2,522,635 of CM048747.1, forward strand.
TCACGGAGGGAGGCTTTCCTCTCGACGATAACGCGCAGCTTGAGCAGCTTGAGCATTCGCTCTACAGCCCGAGTACAAAGGGAAGCGTTTCAAGTCGGTCGACGGACTGAAGGACACAGTAGAGGGCTGCCACAGGAGTTCTGGAAGCAAGGAATCCTCCGTCTCGTTAAACAGTGGGTAGTTGTGTTCAGGTGATTACTTTTGAATAAAGACATTTCAACATCCTTCTTATGTTTTTCAGGAGTGCATTAAGAAATGAAATTAAAGTCCAGGGAGAGGGAATAAAAACTTTGAGTTTTGCTGGTGACATTGTAATTCTGTCAGAGACAGCAAAGGATCTGGAAGAAAAATTAAATGGAATGGACAGTGTCTTGAAAAGAAGATATATAATGAACATTAAAAAGAGTAAAACGAGGGTAATGGAATGCAGTGTCAGAAAATCAGGAGAAGCTGAAGGAATTTTATTAGGTAATGAGACGACAGAAGTAGTAGATGAGTTTTGCTATTTGGGTAGCAAGATAACTTCTGATGGCCGAACTAGAGAAAATATGAAATGCAGAATGGCTATGGGAAGGAAATTGTTTCTGAAGAAGCGAAATTTGTTGACATCCAGTATTAGTTTAAATGTTAGGAAGTCCTTTCTGAAAGCGATTGTCTGGAGTGTAGCATTGTATGGGAGTAACACATGGACGATAAGGAATTCAAACAAAAAGATGGTGGAAGCTTTTTAAATGTGGTGTTACAGACGAATGATGAAGATTAGATGGGTTGATCACGTTACTAATGAGGAGGTGCTTAACCGAATTGGGGAGAAAAGAAGTTTCTGGCAGATCCTGACTAAGAGAAGGGATATCAAGGAATTGGTAACTTAGCATAAGAAGGAAGTGTGTGGGCTAAAAATCGTAGTCGGAGACCGATGAACGAATACAGTAAGCAGATTCAAAAAGATGTAGTTTGCCATTCGTATTCTCAGATGAAGAGACTTGCACAGGACAGATAAGGTTGGAGACTTGCATCAAACCAGTCTGCGGACTGAAGACCACAACAACAACATTAAGAAATTTTTGTAATCTGGCTATGGAGTATAATGAAGAAATTTTAATTGGCCTGGAGAATGAGAGGAGTTACTGAGGAAGATAGGAGATCAAAGGAGGTTTACAAGGGTGACCTTGGGTGAGAAAGATAATTATGTATGAATTGGCTACTACAGGGAATAATGGAGGGAAGTAATAGAAAGAAAAGAGCCAGAGGAAGAAGGTGGTTTGGAAAGCTAACAAATGTGGAGTGACGAAGACGTTACAAGCAAAGTGAGGGTGCCCAAGATAGATATGGAGGCTATCCAGTTGATACCTGTACGAGGACATAGTGAAAGAAGGAGCAGGTTAAAGAGGATGTGCACCTGTTGCTGCTGATATCTGACGTGTTCGGGCGTGCTGAGAGGCGGCCTGGCGGCGGTGACGTAGGGCACGGTGTTGTTGTTGTTGTTGTTGGGTGGCCACTGGGTGAGCGGCGTGAGCACCAGCGGCTGCTTGCCGGCAGCCTGGGCGGCTTCCACGGGCCGCGGCACGTAGCCCCTGCTCGCCTCGTCGTGGCTGCGGCTCTGGTTGTGGTTGTGGTTGTGGTTGTTGTTGTGGTTGTGGTTGTGGACGGGCAGCGGCGCCTTCAGCTCCGCCGCGGACACCAGCTGGTTGCTGGCGCCCATCTGGGTGTACCTGCCGACAGAAAACACCGGGTCAGCACACCGGCCGCGCTTGCGCAATGCGAGTGACGAGCACTCTCCGAGCCTCTCCACCAGTCCTTAAGCCAACACGCGCAAGCGGCAAACACCCGAGTGCTAACCAATGTCAGCCGTCTCGGAAACTTTGCCGAATCATGCCACATAGAAGAAAGCACATAGATATCACTATCAACATCTAGAGTGTCTACAGACAAAAACGACAGAATAGGGGGTAGGTTCCGTACACCAAAACAAGAAAAAAGTTCAGTAAACATAGGCTCTTAAAATGACCCGTCATCTTCGATAGCTCTTTGCTTTAGAAATTTTGGTAGAAGTTAAAAAATGGTCTGATAAATAGGAACTCTTAAATAGATACCCTCAGAGCTGCGAGCATTTGTTTAACAGAAGGCATATGTTTCACATCTGTGAACAAATGCTCGCAGCTCTGAAGGTATGCGTTTTACAGTTCCTGTTTATCAGACCTTTTTCTCTACCTCGCACCAAAATTTGAAAAGCAAAAATGTTGCAGTCTAAGAGATGTGTTTCATGCTATCGAAGATGTCGAAGTGTTCGTAGTACTTAAGGAATGCATGTTAGGGCCCATGTTTTCTGTGCATATTTTTTCCTTGTTTTTGGTCAATACTTTCTCCTCCTGAAGTATGGAAAGCAAAGATCGTGCAGTAGAAGAGATGTTTTCCAGTATCGAAGACGAACAAGTACTCATAGGATATAATGTATGCATTTTAAAATCCATACTTACTACACTTTTTTCTTGCTTTGATGCAAGGAACCTCTACCGGTATTCTTACTAATTTGTGTAGCAACCATTCATTTCCGATTATATCATTACATTATTATTCAGTATACAAAGGTAGAGATATAAAATGCAACCAAGTCTGCCAAAGTTCCAAATACATCCTCCTTTTTAGTTTTTAATTTTCAAACGATTTGTTTTAAATGAAGTGACTTACTTTCTGAATCCTTGTTGACTATTGGTTAATAGGTCGTTCACTTCGAGGTATTTCATAATGTTCGAACAAAGTATATGTTCCAAATCCTACTGCAAATCGACGTCAATGAGACCGGCCTGTACGCGAATTGAACAGGTAAAATAATACAAAAACCAAAGAAAATCGATAATATTAGCATGAAAAACCGTCCTCCATGTTCTGCACAGTGGCTTGTGAAGTTAAATATGTATTTAAACGGATAATAATGTGAATAAAGGCCCATATGTATACATCTATTTCCAAAATACTACATTTTTGTAATCGACTAGAGTAGTAAGGCAGAAGTCTTTGGAGAGACGGTGGCACTCGTTGGCCATTCCGTTCGACTCTGAGAACTGCTCAGCCTCCCCAGAAATAGCGAGCGGCCACAGGGCGCCAAGAAAAAGCGTGCTTACGCATGGCGCCAGTACGCGAATAGCCGCGCTGCGCCTCGCTGCCTCAGTCTCCGACCGCGGACGATCCGATGTGGCTAACCTCAGCACGAAAGTCTCAGAAGCCTCATTTATCAGCACGAGACAGACCTATCAATACATTATCTCCGCGATCAGATGTCTCACAAAGGGTCTGTGGTGAGCGGTCGCCCTGTTACCTTGTCTGATTGCCTGCCGTAATGAACATCAAGCTGTCATAGTTTGTTTGGATGCCGTCTCACAACTGTATGAACTATCGCCCTAAAGTTTCCGCTCCAGTTGTCACAATTTAAAAATGTCCGAACGATATGTTTCGGGCCTACATTAGCCCATTCTCAAGTTCTAAAAGGAGAAAGCCAAGAAAAAACTGAAACCTTAAATACGATACATGTCAATATAACCATGTGTGTTCATGATAGACAGGCTTACCTTGAATTCTAAAACATATCTGCTCTAAGACAACGTCAAGCGTAAAATGTTTGCTGCAGTCCACAATTTGTGGCTCAGTGGCATAGCGCATCGTCAGCTATAAAATTTCCATAGTCATTCGGGAACATTTAAGTCCATGAATGGCTGCGAATACTCTGCTAGTGGCCAGTTTTAGTCAATGGTCGGCTCGTTAGGACCAGAGGAACCAACCAGTCCATTGGTGGACGGACAACGTGCTTGAAACTGAGAGAATTGAACACATGCAGTAGCTAGCTTATTCACCGGACTTAAACCCAACTGAGCATGTCTGGGATGCACTTGGCAGATGCATTGCAGCCAGACCAACACTTCGCACAGTGTTACAGAGCTGTATATTGCAGTAATGGAAGAATGGTCGAATATCCCTCAATAGGTGATTTATAACCACATACTGTCTATGCCACGCAGGTGTGCAACTGTACTGGCCGTCCAAAGTGATCACGCACCATATTACGGGGCAACGAGAAGGACTTTTTCGCTGTTATGGTAGGCCCATGGTGCCTCGCTCTAAGTAAACGCCGTGTAAAGCTTAAGTAAAGAGCTGAGGCAGCAAAAAATCGCACTCACAAATTCAATTGTAACAAATACCCGAATAAAGTACGTTGCCATATACATGCTCTGCCTATCTGACCTGGTCCCCTAATTGGTTTCGAGCAGTGTATTTTGTCGGATCGTTAGTACGCAGACTGGATGACTCAAAGCCTGATGTTTCCAATTGTATTTCTGCGAATTTGACAATTATTCTCTATTGCAATCTACCAGCTATTTCCGTACAGATTCTCTATTATGGCCAGATCGCATACAGTACCTTCGTTTTGCAAAACGCTTTCCATATGAACTGCAAACAAGGAAAGCAATACTTAGCGATAGATTCACTTTGATGACACGTCATCATAGATGAGCACCTGCGTAGATGAGCTGTCGGTATAGGCGAGAAGCACGTGTGTAGGTGCAGCGTTGGTGGTGAGACGACTGGTCGAATGACGTCAGCGTAGTAACAACAGACTGACGCCAAAGGACGGCTGGCTGGTTATCTCTTCCGCTGTGCAGCCCGCCGACCGCCGGCCGCCGGATATGTACCTTTGGCACGCTTTCGCCAGCGCTGCACAGTTCAACGCCTGTTTACGGCCGTTCACTGCGAGGTCATCACACGAAAAACTTTAGCTTCCATTAGAACCGTAAAAATACCGGTACATAGAGAAACGCAAACTAGAAGGCTTGTAACACAAAAATACTTGTGGCCCAGTAATCCTCTTGCGACATTCACAAAATAAATAAATAAATAAATAAATCACTGCAATTTTGAAAGAAGGACGCTTGTGCTGTGAAAATGGCGGTGGACGTCTAGCATAGTTAACTATCTAATGGTAATGGGTTCTAGGAATTGCGTGGTGCCGCGGCAGAATAGTCGTGCGCACTAAGGCGTCTTGCGGCTGTGCACTCGGCCATACGCCGTCGGGGGTTCGCGTCCTTCCTCGGGCATGGGTGTTTGTGTTGTGTTTAGTATAAGTTAGTTTAAATAGTTTGTAACCTAGGGACTGATGACCAACATAGTAAGTCCCATAGATATACAAACATTTGAATTACGTGGTACATGCAACATGCAGTATTTGTGGATATGTTTCTTGTGTATGCAGGGGGTGGAAGGGCGGGATTGGGCAGCAACATCAGACTGGAGAGCCTCGTTGTGATTTACCAGACATAGCTTATTTCCTAGGGGTGTTCGATCATCTAATTACTGTGCTGCCTCACTCTCCATACACGCAAGATGTCGCCGCGGCAAACCTTCTTTTATTTCCAAAGTTGAGACCCCGTTAAGAGAACAAAGATTTGCAACGATAAAAGAGGTAACAGAAAATTCGCAGGTGACGCTTCTCGCGATCTAACAAGAGGCGTACGAAGACTGCTTCCGAAAGTGGAAACGTCTTTGGGAGCGGTGTACAAGTTGTGGAAGAGGATATATCGAAGAAGACCGTGCACAATAAGTAAAAAGTAAGAAGAAAAACCTTCTGCATAAAATTCTGGAATCTTTTCAACAGAACACGTATTAGGAGATGTTCTAAGAAACCAGATCTGAAAATTATTATCACTGACCGAAAGTAGTAGTCTGAAGGAAGACCTAAGTTTGTCATTAAAGACTTAAATGATGATGATTTCCTGTGGGGTTCTAATGCCCCCTCGGGCATCGATGTTTGTGCCATCTTTATAAGGTAGTTCATAAGTAGTTTGCACAGACGGAGGAGGCAAATAGAGGAGGAGTTAGACAGATTGACAAGGAGATGACTGGCAAAGAAAGGGGAAGCAGGAGATGGGCGAGAGGCGCAGGAGATGAACAGTAAGAGAGCAGATGAACAGAGAGACAGGGAGGAGATGAGTAGATGGATAGAGAAGGAAAGGGAAGGTGGACAGACAGAGAAAAGGGAAGAAGAGAGAGACTAACACCGGAATAAATAAGTACCCGGGGCACGCCGACTTTTCAGCTAGTTTATTATAATTTCATAACAAGAGACTGCCACTTGCGATAACACACTCAAGAGGTTCCATCTACATCTACCATTCCGCTATCCACCATACGGTTGGATGGATGGATGGATGGATGTACAGGGGTTTTGGGAGCACGGCAGCTAGGTATTCAGCGCCCTATCCACCATGAGGTGCCTGGCAGAAGATACCTGTGTCACGAAGGGGTATATATAGCATTTAAACACTAATAATTAATACACTGCCAACGTGATTTGTTTGTTATAACAAAATAACAGAATATTTGTCGAAAATATATCGGAAAAAATTCTTCGACACCACACTCATTGTAATTCAATAATATAACTAAACATTCTTCGATGTCGGTGACAGAACAGAAATAATAAATATAATAGTATAATCAACGATAGAAGTAATAAGTATAATATCGATCATGTTGTGCTACGAAATGTCGGACGCATAGGCACTTGTAAATATTCATTATACAAGAGAAATGGCAGTTTTTGGCAGCTGATACGTGTCAATTCCATCAGATAATTAATCAATCTATAGTCTTGGAGTCGAAATTCCGCCGTATATTGTGGTACATTTTTGCGCTACTTTTTCTCAAGTTGAAAATACAAGTTCGCAAAAGCATGGTGGTTTTGCACAGACATCGGAAAAAAACATAATATAAACAGTATGACCATTAAATTTATACCGATTTAGTGTACGTACACTTTTTAAAGACCTCTAGCTACCGGTTCCATCTTGTAGAAATGAAATTCTTCACTTCACTACCAAAATTTGCCTCGCTTTCACAGCGCCGCGTGTGCTCTCGACGAAGGTCACTTTTTAACTGACGTCACTGGACAGGTAACGAAGGCGGCGACCTCTTCTTCTGGAATGAGATGCACCAATCCTTCCCCCTACCCAATCCATGCATCAAAATTCCGAGAATCGAAAATTCATTTTTCGGAGTTTGGCTACAGTTTGGGGATTCTGTCTCATTGTGTGCCGGCCCGGCCGTGCCGCGCCGAGAAGGAAGGAAGGAAGGTTAGAGTTTAACGCCCCGTCGACAGCGTGGTCATTAGAGGCGGAGCTTACGCTCGGGTTGTTTGGGTAAGGATGGGGAAAGAAATCGGCCGTGCTCTTTGAAAGGAACTATCCCGGCATTTGCCTGGAGTAATTTAGGGAAAACACGGAAAACCTAAATCTGGATGGCCGGAGGAGGATTTGAACCACCGTCCTTCCGAATGCGAGTCCACCACTGCGGTTGTCACGAAGGCAGTCAGTGCGGTGTGCACGCAGTGTTTGGAGACGCCGCCGGCTTAATTGGTCGGTGTCGGCCGCGCCACGTCGTGGGAGGCGATAGTCTATCAGCGCCGCTATCTGGCAGGGCGGCCATACGCAGATAATGCCAGCCGATGACCGGCCGCCAATACACACGCCGTTGTACCTGCCATCTGCCAACTGCCGCCACTGCGGCCATATCGCCCGTATCGATCATCGCCTTACATCAACATCAAGATCGCCCGACTCCAATGTCTCGTTCTGCACAAGTAATATACCAAACGTTAACAATCCAGAAACACTGGCTGCCTCAAAAAGTACCCAAAGCATACAGTTTTAATTAGTGGCGACTTTAACTCACACGATGTGATAAGTGCTATCGACGAGAGATGTCAAATAGATTCTGTTTTTCTTGATTTTCGGGAGTATTTTGACTCTGTACCTCACAGCGTCTCCTAATCAAATTGCCTGCTTATGGAACATGGCCACAGTTGTGCGATTGGATTCGTGATTTCCTGTCAGAAAGGACACAGTACGTTGTAACTGAAAGTAAGTCATCGAGCAGAACAGAAGTGGTATCTGGCGTTCCGCAGGGGAGCGTTATAGGGCCCCTACTGCTCCTTATTTTTGTAAACGATTTAAGGGTCAGTCTGATTACCTCTCTTAGACTGTTCGCGGATGATTCTGTCATTTATCGCTTAGTAAAGTCAACAGAACATCAAAAGTAGCTGCAAAATGATTTAGATATCTGCGAGGTGCCAAATTGGTCAATTGACCATTAATAATGATCATTTACACGATAATTCAGTCAAAACTACAGGCCGTCGATTCAAATAAATACCTAGGAATAACAATTACGAACAACTTAAATTGAAAAGAACACACGAACAATATTGTAGGGAAGGCGAACCAGAGACTATGTTTCATTGGCAAGACACTTAGAAGATGCAACAGTTCTACTAAAGAAACTGCCTACACTGCATTTGTGCGTTCCATTTTGAAGTTTTGCTGCGTATTGTAGGATTCCACACCGGGTGGGATTGACTAAAAATTTTTGAAGAAAATTAAGAGAAGTGCAACTCGTTTTGTATTATCGCGATATAGGGGAGAGAGTTCCATGGAAATGATGCACGAGTTGGGGTGGAAATCATTAAAAGAAAGGCATTAGTAGTTGCGTCGTGCTGTATTTACGAAATTTCTTTCACCAACTTTATCTTCCGAATGCGAACATATTATGTTAGCATCCATCCACATAGGGAGACACGATCATCATCATAAAATATGAGAAATCGGATGGTAAACAGCTATTAGCGAGTGGAACTGTAGGGAAATATCATGCCGCGGTGGAGTAGCCGAGCGGTCTAAGGCGTCTCGCTGCGGAGCGCTCGGTTGCTCGCCGTGGAGGGCATGGGTGTGTGTGTTTGTCCTTAGGTTAGTTTACCTAGGTTTAAGTAGTTTGTAAGCTACGGACTGATGACCACGCAGTTTGGTCCGATAGATTTACAAACATTTGAATTTTTGGAAATATCATAAAAACGGTTCGATGAACCTTCTGCCATGCACTTCAGTGTGAGTTGCAGATTATCCATGTAGGTGTAGATGCAAGCGCACCTACATGGCAGAAGCACTGTGTGCACACCAACAATCAAGGTTCGAAACTAATTTCCCTAGTTGTAATGCTCAGTTAGATCCTTGATCTACATCAGATACATGCGAAAATTTGTCAATAAAGAAAAATGCAGCCCATCCTCCCTTTGCATCATCTGCATTTCCCATACCTTCACAAAAATAAACCCATCAACAATGGAGACGATGCAAATTTGTGAAAATTACTTGTACGCGTTTTGCAATATGTTCGTTCTATGAATTCTATAATTTTTTTTCTAAAATATTTCTGACCATCGGATAACGAAAAATCTATTATATTATTACTTTTTTCATATATTTTAAGTAGGCTGAAATGTTCCCTTTGCCTCTCGCCTGATCCTTAGACAATCGCTCCCTCGGTTATAATAAACGATACGATATTTCACACTGCATGCATTTCCTTGAAGCTGCAGTGGATACGTCACCATGCGACTTTAGATCAATAAAAAACGGTTTTCATACCGGCTGACTCCATATTGAACTCGTTGAGGGACAGTATATGTGTTTTGTTTTTGCTGTTTCGCAAGAAGCTAGAATCTAGTATCATCCGTCATACACGGAGGTTGCATTGTCAGTATGTAGAGCGTCGATTTATCACACAGAGCAGCCCTATAAAGCATGACTCTTGTGAATGTATATGGCCGCGCTCCGCAGCAGTAGGTGACGTCATCGCCTCTCCGACAACACTACACTATTCTACGCTTGTCTCTAATGCACTTAACTGTTCAACCTTATATGGCGACCCAAATCCCCGCAGAATGTCTTAGATGCTCTCGCAATGCATGTTGTTTGCAGTCCTGCAATTCAGTTGATTCATACCCGGTGAGTTACTTTCCTTCAAGAACGATATTCGCTTTACCGTATCCCATAAAATCATTACAAGCATATATATATATATATATATATATATATATATATATATATATATATATATATATATATATATGGCATTCTAGGCATGTGTGTCATTTTTTACCTCTCTATCTACATTATTCCGTAATTTATTAAGTTTTCAGATTTATACGTTTTGATCACCCGGTATATCTACAAATTAATAATATGTTCGTGTATTATAAACTGTTAAGGGACTATTAAATTATCACGTCACATTCTTGAAGATAAACACTTTGATACCATACAAGTAGCTAACGAAAGCAAGAGAGAAGCAAGGGCAAGGCGAAAGGGGCGTATACAAGGAGATGTGGTACCAAGTGTCGAAGAGTGTAAAAATATTGTCTAGTTTTGAATATATTACAATGTCCGAAATCTGCTAATGTCTATATTAGAAAATCGACCACCACGTTCGGTGACTAGAAGATATGAAAGTAACAGCATTAAACATAGAAACTTCTCGTTTGTATCGTGCCATTCTTTTGTTTCTACCTACTGGCCGCTTGTGGAGCGGTAGCGTCGCTATAGCTGCAGTTTTTTCCGCTTTAGAACAGTGTTTTTCAACCTGCGGATCGCGGGGGGGGGGGGGGGGGGCGTAAACTCTTGCTCGGGGCGTCGTGGGTCGCAGTAGCAGCGTGTTAGAGAATCTGCGTTTCGTGATATTCAACTACTATGAAAGACGTGAAACACGGTAGTGATAGTGTCTCTCGAAAATCGCCTAATTAACAAGTCATCGGTAGATGGAAAAATGGCTTTGCTTTGACACTTTTCGAGTGGTCCTTAATCAGACATCAAAAGTGCCATAGGTATAGTAAGATATACCTACGGAACTTTCGATTTCTGATGTTAAATAAGTGACTTAACAGCGTTTGTGGAGTAGTTATTTACAATGATCGCAATCTTCTTATATTACTGCCACATATTCTAATATTGTTACGTCAGAAAATGAAATATCACTAACATTATATTACTTTAATCAATACTTAACAATACCATTTTATTACTAGAAATACTCTTGTTTCAAATGTTTGTATAGCTTATGGGACTTAATTACGGGTTATCAATCCCTAAACTTACAAACTACTTATGAACTAGCTTACACTAAGGACGGCACAAATATACATGCCCAATGGGGGATTCGAACCCCCGACCGTAGTGGCCGTGCAGACCGTTACTGGCGCGCCGCAGTCCCCTTGGCCACCGCTGCCGGCAAGGAATACTCTATCAGATGGCGGAAAGTGTACGGTAGGCAATATTTCTAGTGGTTTTATTACACCTTCTAATTGATCTACCAATAGCACGAAGTCCTTGTTTCGCGTTCTCTAACAATTTTACCTGCGTGATCTTCCCACGACAAGGTCAGTTTGACAAACGAAACCTTACAATATGAAGACGAGAAGAACATTTCGGTTTACGGACTTCAATCTGATTTAGCAAAGTATGTGCTACGCCGCTACTCAGGACCATCATTGGCTTCCGAAGAGCAAGCCGCGGCGGAGTGGGCGAGCGCATTGAGGCGCTATTCTCCGAAGTGCAAGACAGTTCCCCGTAGGGGTTCGAATTCCCCTCGGGCATGATTTATAAGCAGTTTGCAAGTTTGGGGACTGATGACCACGCAGTTAAGTCCCATAAGCTTTACAAACATGTCAACATTTGATCCGCAGGGCGTTTGACCAGGAATATGAAACGTTAGTGGAAGCCATGATGAACATCCCATTTCATATATTATCCGATTGTGCATCCGGCCTTGTTAATATATCCTACTGACACCATGGTCTGCACTCGCATGTACTTTGTATCACATGTTATAACGCTCGCGAAATACCTATTAGTGCGCACATTATAGCCGTTTTTCTTCTACATTTCTCAAAACAATTACGGGGTCAGCTGAAATATCATACGCAATGTACAGAGGGTAACGTGGCATGGACTTGGCATGGCCGGTATGAGGATATGAATCAGCTATTGGGGGATTTTGACCACTCTTACACGAGTGCAATATTCAGCTCTTGAACCGTTGTGGGGCCGCGGTGGAGAAGCCGAGCGGTCTAGAGCGTCTCGCTGCGGAGCGCGCGGTTGCCTGCCGTGGAGGTTCGACTCCTCCCTGAGGCATGGGAGTGTGTGTTGTCCTTAGGTTAGTTTACCTAGGTTTAAGTAGTTTGTAAGCTACGGACTGATTACCACGCAGTTTAGTCCGATAGATTTACAAACATTTGAACATTTTGATTTGAACCGTTGTGGTCTGGCTGCAGTGCGTCTGCCCAGTGCATGATCAATCAGTTTTAAGTCCGGCGAACAAGCTGACTTCTCCATTCGCTCAGTTCCCTGGGAATCAAACATTTTGTTCACCAGTGCAGCTCTGTGGGAACGTACGTTGTCGTCCACCAGAAGGAACCCATCTCTTCTGGCACAAGAAAACGTCGAAGTATCTCAACTCTGAGCAGCTAAAGCACTATTCTGAACGACATTGAGGTCCGTACGTCCACCAATACTGACTCCTGCCCACACCATTCGTCTACCACCACGATATCGCGATGTTTCCTGTACATAAGAAGGATTGTTCCATATCCTCTGCAGCTGAGGCAACGACGATTGTCGGTCTGAATACAAAATCTTGACTCATCTGTGAACAGAACCCTGTGCCATTCGTTACGACTCCAATCCTGATGTTCGTCCGCCCACTTTCTGCCGGCTAAACAATATCGTAGTTTTAATGGGACACACACCATTGGCCTCTGTGCGTAGAGGCCATATTCCCGAAGGCGATTTCGGACTGTTTGTACTGATAGTGCGCTTCCTGTCACTGCCTGGAGGGTAGACTGCAGCTGAGTTATTGCAGATACCTTTCTCGACGGGCTGTTAACCGGAGATAATGGTCATCTCTTACTGATCCTGGTCCCGGTAATTACACTTTGGGAGTCTCCAAAAAGATGCTGCCACCTCCCTCTGTCCCGCTTACAGCCTCCTATGGCTCCCCATGCCACAGCTTCGGGTAAGCTACGTTGCTGCATTGCACTAAAATATATCTGAACCCAACTGCTCGTCAACGGCAACCCCCTCTGCAGGTAAGTTCTGTTATTACCACTATCACGGCTGCCGAAATTTTTGTCTCCACTCCGTAGAACCGACAGAAAGACGTCGAACCATTTTATCAGTTAATTCTGCCGATGACAGTACTTCAGAACCTGGATACCTCAACTGATCCCCCAATTCCTTTGACCAGTGTAGTTTCGCGAATCTCACAGATTCTTTGGATGGAATGAACGTAATTAAACACAAAAATATATGTTCAATAACTAACACAGTTGTTGCTATTTGCTATTTTTCTTCGATATGGAGTGTAGCATCAAACAGAGATGTTAGGTGGGACGAATTGGAGGTGAGACGGTTGTTCCGACTAGTCACGAGGCAGTGAGGGTGCCGGTCGGGTCGCGCCTCCTGTCGGCTCTTATCGGCCGTGCAGGAAGCCTCCTATCGCCGGCAAACAGATGGGCCCTGCAGCGACTCACGTACAGGCCCCAAGCAGGAGGTTGGCTGCTCCTGTAGGAGTGCACCGCTTAGCTCCTTAAGGATCGCGAATGCTAGAGGTAGGAAAAGTATTTGCAAATTATTGATAAAGGAGGGGAAGAAAGAAGGATTGGGAAGGAAAGTATTGAAAGTAGCTGCTTTAGGGCATTGAAATTAAGCAAAAAATGTTCATATGTTTGTAGAACTTGCGGGACTTAATTACGGGGTCATCAGTCCCTAAGCTTACAAACTACTTATGAACTAGCTAAGACTAAGGACGGCACAAATATCCATGACCGAGGGGGGATTCGAACCCCCGACCGCAGTGCCGTGCAGACCGTGACTGGAGCGCCTCAATACCCTCGGCCACCGCGGCCGGCTGAAATTAAGCAATGGCGACAAGCGAAAAATGTAAGCCGGGCTGGGAATCGAACCCAGGTCTCCCGCTTCGGACCAGCGGTCGCCTTAACCACTTGGACACCCGTGCTCCCCATCGTCCAACTCCCACAAGTCGCACACTATGGCTGTAACAACCCTATCGTCCATGCCCTCTTACACTCGCCATTACGGATTCCCGTGCGAGGTCGAACGTATGACCGCATCTGCGGTGAAGTAATTGAAGCTACTGCCGTCTTCGCGAGTAAATACTTATTATTATAGACCGAGCTAGGTGGCGCAGTGGTAACACACTGGACTCGCATTCGAGAGGATGGTGGTTCAAATCCACCTCCGGCCATCCAGATTCAGGTTTTCCGTGATTTCCCTAAATCGCTCCAGGCAAATGCCGGCATGCTTCCTTTCAAAGGGCACGGCCGATTTCATCCCCCATCCTTCCCCGAAAATCCGAGCGTAAGCTTCGTCTCTAATGACCACGCTGTCGACGGAATATGAAACCCTAAGCTCCCTTGCTTCCTTATTATTACATCGGTGTGGTGTCTCTTCTTTCGGACATGTCCGAAGCAAAAGAGGTTCGGACTGATCACCACGCAGTTTGGTCCGATACATTAACAAACATTTGAAGCAAAAGACAGCACACCAATATAATAATAAGAATTTACAAGTGAAGACGGAACTTCACGAAGTCCAGGACTAATACTAGTACATGTTACACTTGAAATTGCTCGAAATCTGCAGACGTTGTGACAGTTCTAAGAAGGTGCAAACGCACGCCGTGAATGCCTCTGGTCTTCGCGGACGCCCTCAGGACGGTGGCCGCCCCTGCAGACGCACAGCCAGCCAGCTGCCACTCTTCATCCGCCGCTCGTCACGCCGCGTCAGCCCCAGCAGTGGAAACCGCCGCTCCCGTCTCTCTGCGGCTGGTCCAGCCCGCTACACAGGCTGCTAGCGCTGCAGAATACTGCGTTCTGAGCGCGTGTATCCGTTAGTCACTGACCGCTTACTATTTGTTACCAGGTTTGTTTCCACTGTGCCCCTCGACCGTGACGTAATTCGTAACGAAGGTGGTCAGCATCATCGTCAATATTTTAGCGCACATCTAGATTTCTGCAATAGAATACAGATTACATATACTACTCCACTCTTGATTGGCCTGGCACAGCTACAGTAAATCCATTTTTGTAATAATAACAGTCTCTGTTGCAACATAATACTGTTTATTAACGCGTTTCGAGCTTTTGGCGCGTCATCAGAATACTAACGGACAGCAAGATTGCATTCCTTAGTAAAACACAAGATCCTAAATATCATTAGTCATAAATAAAACTTAAAGCCATGGGCATAACCCGCTGATCAAACGTCAACATGAAAGGAAATCCACATAAACAGCAGTGCAGTGGATAGGTCCGCGTTCACATTTGAAACACATTACACGCACTGCGTTAGTCAGACAAGTGCTGGTGCGCGGACGGCTGGAGGCAAAGTGGGTATGCCCATGCCTTTAATTTTTATTTATGACTAATGATGTTTACAATTGTGTGTTTTACTAAAGAATGCAATCTTGCTGTCCATTAGTATTCTGATGAAGCGCCAAAAACGCGAAACGCGTTAATAAACAGTATTATTTTGCAACAGAGACTGTTATTATTACAAAAATACAGATTACATTTACGACCGTTATGACCGTTCCTATCTACATCTACATCTATAATCCAGTATCCACCATAAAATGCGTGGCGGAGGGTACACTTTACCATTACTAGGTATTACCATTCCTATTCCACTCCTAAATAGAACGAGGGAAAAATGAATGTCTATATGCCTCTCTGCCAGCCCCAAATTTCTCTAATCTTGTCTTTTTTTATCATCACGCGAAATGTAAGTAGGCGGCAGCAAGATCATTCCGAAGTCATCTTCAGATTTCGGCCCTCTAAATTTCCTCAACAGAATTTCCTCCAGCGAACCCCAATTGAGTTCCCGGAGCATTTCCGTGACACTCGCGCATTGGTCGAACCTACACGTAACGAATCTAGCTGCTCGCCTCTGAACTGCTTCCATGTCTTCCTTTAAACTGATCTGCTGCGGGTCCCAAACACTTGAGCAATACTCGAGACGTGGTCCTACAAGGATTGTATATGCGGTCTCCTTTACAAGTGAAGTACATATTCCCAATATTTTCCCAATAAACCGAAGTCGGCTGTCCGCCTTACAACTGTCATATATATATATATATATAGCGCTCATCGGAAAGTCTTTGCCCGTATTTTTTCAGGAAAGTTATCCATGTAATTTAGACCAGTTTCCTAGTTCAGATAAAAAATCTTTTTTAAATGTGCCGCACGATCCATTAAGGAAAAATTTCAGGCCAGTTGGGTAAAGTTTCAGACAAGCTGGGTAATCGCCAGGGAAAATCCATCATGCAGGATGCCTTAGCAGGCGTGCGCACTAAGCCGCCCAGCTGCGGTGAGCGACGCCGTTTGCCGTCGGGGGTTCGAGTCCTAGGGACTGATGACCAACATAGTTACGTCTCTTAGATTCACAAACATTTGAACATTTGATGCCTAAGAAAGGTTAAAAGAAACCGTGTAATGTATATTTCCCAGCGTGACCCATCGGAAAAATATGCAAGACCTTGTCTAGTCATTTTCAGACTGTATGCATTTGCTTGATTTTTTATTAAATCACATCCAACACGCGTGAAACAGCAAGAAACTTCTGGTATATATCCAATATCTTAGGAGATGGTGAGATGTAGTAACAACACAAGCAAATTATGATAATAGTACGAAAAATAATTGTTATTTTGCTCATCCTGAAAATTTCAGTGTGAATTTGTGCACACTAGGCGAGACATATGGAGGGAGAGGTCGCACAACGTTACTTTTTCATTACCTTAGTAACAGGAGCGTAATGAAGCCCAAGTAATATGTGAAATACCCCCTTCCCCCATACTGAAAAATGCGATGTCGATAAATCTATTGCCTGATATGGACCTTTTGTTTCGGGCTGGCATTAGCTGCTAGTAGCCGTACGGTGCTACTGGCAGTTGTTTAAGATGGCGCAGAATGTCTGTAAATCTATCGGACCAAATTGCGTGGTCATCAGTCCGTAGCTTACAAACTACTTAAACTAAGGTAAACTAGCCTAAGGACAACACACACATACGCACACACCCATGTCCCAGGACGGACTCGAACCTCCGACGGCTAGTAGCCGCGCGCTCCGCAGCGAGGCGCCTTAGACCGCTCGGCTACTCCACCCGGCAAAGATGGCGGCAGAGCTACATCACGAGTGGGCTGATTTTTCATGGAATAGAAGGGGTCCAACTTAAGCGATAATTGACTGAAAAGTGTTATGTTTAGTTACTTCGAGATCATTAATTGCCACTCGGGGGCTTAATTGGAAACTGCTTTAACTACATTAACTGGCAAGTTGGGGCATTCATCCGAGTCACTAAACTGTGCACGATATGTATCCTTCATTCGCCATAGGAATAAATTTGATGTGCTCATTAAACTCTGCGTCTGGTTAAATCTCTTTGGTATTTCATTCCAAAGAGTGGAAGCTAAGATGTCTCGAGTAGCGTTTTTTGTTGTAAGTTACACGCACATCGACTCAGCAATAATAGTGGGCTACGGCTTTACAGGCGCATTTATCCTAGGCCAGCAGTCAAGCCAGCTGGTCCAAATAAAATGCAGCAACCTGAATTACAGTTAAAACAAACGAAGAGACGAGCAGAGGAACAACATAGCTCCGAATGTCACTCAGTTTTTAAACAGAACGAAATAACATACAAAAACACCGGTAATATGCTTCTTTGAGGACCAGACAGAAAAGATACATGCTGTCGTACTAAGCTAGCTAACTATTATAACTATGAACTACAGCAATAAAATTTCCCAAATACAGGATACTTTTTTTTTCTGTCTGAGCTATGAATGACGCAAAAACGTATTGTACGGATTTCATAATAAAGTTAAATATTGAAGCCACGGAAAACGTTACTCACTCTCGTCTCGTAATCTCTTGACGCCTTCCATATCCGAATCCGAAGATTACATTGCAAGAGTGGAACAGTAATCTGCTACACTGATAACGAGGCGATCAACGACAGAATCCATGAAGGCACTTTTGAACGGTGTTCAACGTGTATGTTTCACTACGGAGCAGGAAGCAACTTCAGCCATTTTAAAAATGGGTATTGAAATCGCAACACAGTGGACCTTTTCAGAGGCTGCATCTGTACGCGATTTTTGAAATATGAGCTACGTAGCCAAAGAAAGAGAGCTGACTATTTATTAGAATATCTGGAAGTTTCGTTTACAGTAACATACACTGATCAAAGAAATTAGGGGATCAGCTGAGATATCTGGGTTTTGAAATATTATCACCGGCAGCATGAACTAAAATAGTTCGACTTCTTTCTGAGGTTCTACGGCTAGAGACAAAAAACATTACGGCAACCGAAAGTTGGTGCAGAGGGGATTGGTGTTGACTTATGTTTACCAAACGAATTACACGAGCCGTTGGGTGCAGATATTATAGTAAGCAGGTAGTGCAGTGTAACAAAATAGTGACTTACCGAAGCTATGGCATGGAGAGCCACGGGAAGGTTGGTAGCGGGACAGTCACAGAAAGAGGTGAAAGCACCAGCAGCTGTGTTAAGATTTTTTTAAATTAATTAAGCGACCGGTTTCAGTGCTATATATATATATATATATATATATATAAAAAGAGGCAAGTCCAGGATCGTCCACGGGTGACATCGAGAGATGACCGTTATCTGCGGTTAACAGTCCATCGATACAGGAGGCTGAATGCTACTCAGCTGCAACGGTCCCTCCAGCCAGCAATAGATCGCGCAATATCAACACAAACAGTGCGAAATGGCCTTGGGGAATGTGGCGTCTACGCACGAGGGCCTATAGTGGGTGTCCCATTACAACCACGACTCCGCTTAGCCCGTAGAAACTTGACGCAGGAGCATCTGGATCGCAGTCGTAACGAATGGCACCAGGTTCTGGTCGCAGCTGAGTCAAGATTTTGTGTTCAGCCGGACAATCGTCGTTCCATCATCTAGAGAGAATGTGGAACAATCCTGCTCTTGCACAAATGGTTTAAATCATACCTAACTGGAAGAGTTCAGAAAGTTGATATAAGTAATTCACATAACATACAAAAAATAGCTGAGTCCTCAAACTGGGGAACTATCAAGCATGGGGTGCCACAGGGTTCGATACTGGGACCTTTGCTGTTCTTAATATATATTAATGATTTGCCTTTCTATATTCATAAAGATGCCAAGCTAGTTCTCTTTGCTGATGATACAAGTATCGCTATCACACCCGAATCACAGGAATTAACTGATGAAATTGTCAATGAAGTATTTCAGAGAATTATTAGGTGGTTCTCTGTAAATGGACTCTCTTTAAATTTTGAAAAAAAAAAAAACACAGTATATTCAGTTTCACACAATAAATGGCATCACACCATTAATTAATATTGACTTCAACCAGAAATCTATAGCTAAGGTAGAATATTCAAAATTTTAGGTTTATGCATTGATGAGGGGTTGAATTGGAAGAAACACATTGAACATCTGCTGAAACGTTTGAGCTCAGCTACTGATGCTATTAGGGTGATTGCAAACTTTGGTGATGTACAACTCAGTAAACTGGCATACTATGCCTATTTTCATTCTCTGCTTTCTTATGGCATCATATTCTGGGGTAATTCATCATTTAGTAAGAAAGTATTCATTACCCAAAAGCGGGTCATCAGAATAATTGCTGGAGCCCACCCAAGATCATCCTGCAGACATTTATTTAAGGATCTAGGAATCTTCACAGTAGCTTCACAATATATATATATTCACTTATGAAATTTGCTATTAACAATCCAACTGAATTCAAATGTAACAGCAGTGTGCATAGCTACAACACTAGGAGAAAGGGTGACATACACTATTCAAGGGTAAATTTAGCTCTGTCACAGAAAGGGGTTAATTATTCTGCCACAAAAGTCTTTGGTCACTTACCTAGTAGTATCAAAATTCTGACAGATAGCCAACTAGCATTTAAAAATAAATTGAGAGAATTTCTGAATGGCAATTCCTTCTACACGTTAGATGAATTTCTAGATAAAAGTTAGTACTTTAGGTAAAAAAATAAAAAGAATAAAAAAATAGAAATAAAAATTAATAAGAAAAATAATAAAATATTCAAAAATTGAGTGTCATGTAATATTATGTATTGACACATTTCATTTAACTGGCACGTTCCACATCATTACGAAGTGTCGTATTCATGATCTATGGAACAAGTATTAATCTAATCTAATCAGGAAACGTCACCATAATCATCGTGGCGGACCACTAGTGTGGGCAAGAAAGAGTCAGTACTGACGGATGTCTAAGTCGCTCAGAGGTATATAGACGAGATCCTTCAACCAATTGTTGTGCTCTAAGCTGGTGCCACAGGAGATGAGTTCCTTCTGGTGATCATTCGTCAGACTGCAGGACAAGAACAACGACTTTTTACTTTTACGGTATCCGCATGTTGCCCCACTAAGAAACGCCATGTAAACCTCAAATGAACATTTGAGACAGTAAAATATCGTGTTGTATCGCAAACAAATTACAATTGTAACCAACATCTGAATAAAATATTGTTTTGGGCAATGTAATAGTAAGGTATGTAACAGGTGTGACCTACTCCCAGAAGCGAAACACCGCAAGTGTAGAAGAGCTACTGCTGCTGACCAGTCATCGCTCTGCGTTTGTTTACATCACGTTTACGCTTACGAAGTATACGTGCTGTGACGTATTGAGCTGACCCATCTTTACAGCGCCAATTGCATACATCCGAATGGAACATTCGCACACCACTTCTTCGTCATGCTTAATTGCACCATTATATGCGCTCTTTCTGCTAGAGTACATACGCAGATAATGGCTATTTCAGCGCGCTCAACGCGACTTGTTTTGCGGTCCACAAAACGACCGCAGGACGCTCCAGTTTGGGACCGCATGAGGCAGCGGATACGGGTCTGGCAGTGGCAGATAAGACGGCGGCTTTCCCACACCGCGACATCGACGCAGCGGTTTTTTATAGCCGGTTACTCACCGCGGGCGTATAGGGCGAAGTGTCTGCCGGAGCTAGACAATGCAAGCGGACGCTACTGAAACATTGATGAGTCGCCAGCGGCAAACGGCTTGTTGTCATATATGGGGAGAGGTATTAAAGAGTCACGAAGGCGAGTTATGCAACACCTCAGGGAGATGACAGGTGCCACTACTTAGTGCAAGTCACTGACAAACGACTACAAAGTAAAACATACAAGAATGTAGTACAGATATTCCCATACATGTAGATCAGATATGTTCGTTTTGAAAATGCAATGAACGAAACTTACGAGGCTGAACGTACGCTCCGAAAGGAAATGAGAGAGGATAAATCACTTGTGAAGTTTATGGCAGTTTTAAGACACTTAATCGCCAATAAAAATATAAGGGCTGTAATAGCAAGTGACATCAAAGACTGAAAAAGTAGCCGAAATGCTGTTGGAAACAATACAGAATACGTACAGGAAATTAACAGAAAGAAAAAGAGCTATTTTTATGTTAGTTTAGTAGCAACATTTACAACAAATCATGACTTTTTCGAGTTTCGTAAAAGCGTTTACGTCAGTAGTGGCATTTTCCCACTAATGCAACACTACAGAAATGTTGATTTAAATCAGGACCACTTTATGTTACAAACACTGATATTAAATGAGATTGGGGAAAACGTTTACCAAGAAAATAAATAAGAGCGATCAGTAGAATACCTGTCGTCAAAGAGTATACAACAGAGAAATTACATGAAGATGGATTGCAGATGAATGGAAGAAGAGTTAAAAAAAAAAAAAAAAAAAAAAAAAAAAAAAAAAAAAAAAAAAGAACCTCATGGATTAAAACTGAATCAATGTTAAAAATGGACTAGTATCTTTATTTCCTTGAATAATACATACAAAAAATATGCCAAGGATTCTCGAATGGAGCTCCAAAGGTATAGAGAACAACAGACTAACATGTCTGAGCTGACGCGGACTGGTTAGGGTAGCGGAAGTGCGTACTCGAAAGAGGGGGGGGGGGAGGAAACCAAATACCACTCCCAAGCCATTACAGTGGGTGCAAGTTCGGTCCAAAAGTCTGTCACGACGTAGTAATGTAATAGCGACCTTGAGCGATCCATCAGTACAGATGTCCATTATTAGCAGTCAAACTGAAAAACAGGACGAAAGGACAGAATGTAGTAGTTGTTACAAAATGTTTCAGTCAAAGGCAAACATGGCTGCCATAAAATATCCTGAAAGGGGGGGGGGGAGGGGCAGAAACCGTGTTTTGCCCCTCCAACGTTTCAAGTGGGAGGGGGGCCGCGTGCCTCTCCTGCTTCCCCTCCCCCCACCCCCCACCCCCGGGGTTGATGCGCAATTGTTTGGACTGCAATCCTACCACTGTTGGAGGTGATATCTGAATTTGAAAAAAAGTTTATTGAATACAAGAGCCAAGATCGCTTTTTATTTTGTATTTTTTTTATTAAGATTACCGGTTTCGGCAGTTTGACAGCCATCTTCGGATCTTAGATTACATTTTTCATTACATTATAAGCTTTTAATAATAATTTTGTGGAGAATGAAATCTGAGATCCGAAGATGGCAGTGAAACGGCGGAAAACGGTAATCTTAATAAAAAATACAAAATAAAAAGCGACCTTGGCTCTTGTATTCAATAAATTGATTAAAAGATCGGCCCCCAAACATGACAAACCTTTATAAAAAATAAAGTTGTTTTGGGGTGTTACTTATATCGAAATATCCACTTTGGCCAATTAGATCGCTTTACTGTAGTGTCCTAATGCAGCCATGCTTTCCTTTTCTTCCTCCTCCTTCTTCCTTCTATCTTTAAAAGGCCAGACAACTGCCCATTTACTTTTATGAAGTATTGCTCATTCAAAAACGCATGAACATGATTTTAGGAGGGTTGGTTTCGAACATTTGTGAACCGTGATATAGAGCACCCACACTGGTATTCAGAAGTCGGCGCCTCTGATTCCAGCCGCCATAGTGAAAGCGATGAAGCCGCGAGCGGCAAGGCACAGATGTGACAACCATACACATCGCGTATCTTAATCACGAAAACGCCTCAATAATAGCAAATTAAAGGAACTTCTGTGACAATATTCATTGTTGACACTGCTTCGTTGATATCTGATAACTTTCTAATAAAGATTCAATCCAGGAAAAAAAAATCAGTAGAAATAAAATATTTTCGTAGATCGGTAGTTAACTTGTTATTTCGGTACACGTCAATAACAAATCCACATTCAATGCCCAACAGTGGTAGCCACCAACGGCAGCACCAATAATGACTACACAGTTCTCCGGAGGCTGAATTTTCAGTTCTGTGACACTTGTACAATGTGTCATCTCCGAAATAATTTTTTCTGTGATATCTCCAACCCATCTTCGATTTGTGAAAAGAAGGAAAATTACGGTTTTATGCCCCGCAAATAACGAGGTCATTAAAGAAGGAGGCTCATGCTCGCATACTTTGGGTAAGTAGGGGGAAGGAAACCGGTCATGCTCTCTGGAAGGAACCATCGTGGCATTTGCCTGGAGTGATTTAGGGAAATCACGTAAAAACCTATAAATGGATGACCGGAAGTGGATTTCAACCACCGTCCTCCCGAATGAGTGTGCAGTGTGTTACCAATGATACACCTCGCTGGGTTACTTAGGTTTGGGATGGGTAAAAGAAAGGTAAAGCAGTCAACAATCCGAAGATTGGTTTGAACACCACAGTGCTTTACTAGGCATGGTCCTGTTTGGAGGTGGTATGCCATTGCCTTCCTCCGACCTTCGAACTGACTTACCCAGCCAGATATAGGGGGACCTACAGTTTAACGTGGGTTCCGAACCACGGTGCTACTCGGTATTTTTCACATGAGCAATACTGCCAGAGGTGAAAGAAGTGGAAAGTGACAGATAAAAATCCTAGGACCTGTCGGGGTTCTAACCCAGGCCCTTTGGATTTGTAGTCTGGCACTCTACCACTGTGCAACCGAGGCGCGTAATGAATATTATTGAATCCATCATCGGTGGTGGAAACGGGACAGGGGCTGGTCAAGAGTCTGAAGGAACTGAGCTACCAACAGCCGTAAGCATAATGAAATATTTATTCTATTACAACCAGTTTCGGCATTCCACTATGCCATCTTCAGGTCCCTACATCGGAGCATGATATCCACAAGTAGGGATACTAAAACTGGATTCGTGGAATTCGTCTCTTAGTTGGAAACAGCAACAGCAACTGCCAAACAGTTGCAACTGTCAGTTGCTGTTGTTGTTTCCAACTAAGTGACGAATTCCACGAATCCAGTTTTAGTATCCCTACTTGTGGATATCATGCTCCGATGTAGGGACCTGACGATGGCATAGCGGAATGCCGAAACATTGTAATAGAATAAATACTTCATTATACGTACGGCTTTTGGTAGCTCAGTTCCCTCAGAGTAATGGATATTGGCTACTTCGACGTGTTGAGCATTTTGAAAGCGATCTGCGGACACAGAAGCTGTTAGCGTGTTGCCGGCGCCGCCCGTTGCTCGCTGGAGCTGCCTCTTAATGAAGTCGACCAGTGCCAAAGCCACGCCCAGTTTTCTGCTCCTAATCGGCAGGGCGACCGCGGCGCGAGGCGAAAAACCGCGACGAGTGCTCTCATTTCCCGGTCGTTTCGCAAATTGCGCGTACCTACCGGGAATTGCTCTTTATCGCCTTTTCTCGACAGCCGGAGAAAGCGGGGTCGCTAATAACTTGCCCGTGGCAAAAGCGTGCGACACGAGTTAACTGCCTGCTCCACTGCAAGTGCTCTGACGCACGCACGCACGCACATACACACAGACACGCACGCACACACACAAGCAGACTAGTTACCACAGCAGACGGACGGAGAGAGAGGGGGATTTCCGAAAAAGTTAAGTGTCAAATTTAGAAATAAAAATGGTTATGAAGCGTCTGCCACGTTATAGGGAGTTTAAGGCAGAGAACGAGTGACTGATAACGACTGCACAACGCAATTTACGACATGAGCTGTCGGTCGTAATTGAACTAAATCAGTGGGGAAAGTTGTTAATTTTTGCAAGTCGGAATTAGAA
Source organism: Locusta migratoria (assembly GCA_026315105.1). Taxonomy (NCBI): domain Eukaryota; kingdom Metazoa; phylum Arthropoda; class Insecta; order Orthoptera; family Acrididae; genus Locusta; species Locusta migratoria. The sequence continues at coordinate 2,547,629 of CM048747.1, forward strand.
CCCGGATCTCTTCCTTACTAATCAGTCGCGCTGACCACTACGCTACCCGTACACTGTGCTCACAACGAACATTTCGCCGATTACCATCAGTTTTGTTTCTGGTGTGTATTCGCACTGAGAAAAAAGAATCACTGTCTTCGCCATTACGTTACAAATGAATACTCGAATCAAGACACACACACACACACACACACACACACACATACGTACACACACACTACTAAAGTCTTCCCAGCAAATTCGTTGCAATGGTCAAGACACATACAGCATTTAAGTTTTGAAAAAGTTTGCAATTGGCTGGCTGTATATGTCGTAAAGCAAATAAACATTATATAGGCGATCACATGTACAGATCACCTGTCAGAAGGTATATGTATGTTGACAGCGAACTGACACTTTTTGCAATAGGTCGCACCATTGCAAGCATTTAGATTGATAAAACTTTATTACTAGATGACCCGGTGAACTTCGTTATCACTTACCTCTTAAATTAAACCGTATTAAATTAAATCCAGTAGCTTTATAAAGGCATCATCAGATAGTCCAAGTATCGGCTCGATAGTGGGCGGAAAGAGTCGGCAAATCACGCACACTTGACCAGGATAATGTTCGTGTCTCATTCGTGTAAGTTTAGGGAAGGTTTGAACGGTAATAATGTGAAAAAGCAAAAAAACAAAAAATTACCCCTCTCCGTCGTGTGAATAGTTATAGTGCTGAATTCAATCAAAAACACATTGAAAAACGCACTTTCAGTTTTTTCAAATTATCCAATTTTCCGGTAGATTTTCCAAAAGATGTATTTCATACAAACCTTGTCCTATCAAGCCGTACTCAAGTGATGCTCTTGCAATCATGTGACGATTTATATTCATAGAAAATGTAATCGCTTTCGATTTTTCCTAAATTTTACTACTTTCCGGGCGACTTTTCAAAATTTCTATTTGCTGTGAATATTCCTCTTGCTTTCAACATGAAATGTACAACATTTTATCGCAATTGGACGAACGGTATTGATAGCTGACTGGAAAAAGCTGTTTCAGTTTTTCCCGATTTTACCTCTTTTTCTGGGCAACTTTTTCTTATTTCGTCACCGTTTAAACCTTTCCTGCACTCACACGAATATTCCAAGACTAAAACGACCCCCCCCCCCCCCCAAAAAAAAAAAAAACGGTTCAGTCGTTCTCGAGTTTTAGCGAGACTAAAGAACAGCAATTCATTTATAGGGCTCGTGCAGAGGCATACAGACTTTTTTTTAACTTTTCTATTTGGGAGTCAAATAGAAAAGGAAATGCCTAATAATGGTACAGTGTACTCTCCGCCACGCTTCTTACGGAGTATGTATGTATGTAGATGTAAGTCTGTCACCATCATATCTAAAAAGTTCTTTGTAAGTTCAGAAGTTTTTACATCTGATGATTTCAGATGCCGAAACGACTTAATAAATAAATACAATTTTAGTGATCTACACGTTTTTTTTTCTTATTGACAAAAATGGAGCTCGCGACTCACAGGAAATCCGTTTCCTTCATGCAGAAGTGTTTGTCTTGGACACTACAAAGAATCTTCCCGGAAGTCGCGGGTAGTATTCTGGCAGAGAACACTTGTCAAATCTACAAAAATATAAGGCTTACACTCCCCTCCCCCCCCTCCCCCCCGGGCTGGTACAAACGATATCTGAGAGACTCAATGATAGATTGTAATGGAATCTACATAACCAGAGGTTCCCAGATCGCAAGTTTTAAATTGCTTTACTTAGACCGGTTTCGGAAATTTTAGGTTGTCACCTTCAACTCTGTAAGATATATATTAGAGCAGTGTATACAACTGAATGTAACTGTAATATATTACATAATACTACGATTAACTTAATCACATACCTGTAATATTTAAATATTATATGATAATGTTTTGTCACATTTACGTTATGTTCTTAGATATGGGTACGTAAAAAATTAAACATTTCTTTGCGTCAATTTTAAAATATATTCCACACATATCGCAATCCCTTCGCTCACAACGTTTGTTTACAAACAGGTAAACTCTTGTTACAATGTGTTATCAAAGACCTTCTATAATCGATATAAGCATTCTCTGCAAAGGAAACTTATTAAATTTTGATAAAACAAAAAATTTTCAAATGTTTGTAAATCTAAGGGACTCAACTACGTTGGTCATTAGCCCCTAAGCTTACAAACTACTTACACTAACTTATAGCAACTTATGCTTACGACAACACAAACACCCATGCCCGAGGGAAGATTCGAACCCCCGACGGCGGACGGCCACGCGCACCATACTTGGGTGTCTTAGTGCGCCTGGCTAATCTGCCGCGGCTTGATAAAACACATTATACACGGCTCCATGCGGTTAATGGCATGACACCATTAATAAATATAGTCTGTGAACAGAAGTCTGGAGCTAAGGTAGAATATTCAAATTTATTAGGGGTGTGCATTGATGAGAAATTGAATTGAAAGCAACACATTGATGATCTACTGAAACAAATGAGTTCAGCAACTTATGTTATTAGGGTTATTGCAAATTTTGGTGACAAACATCTCCGTAAATTAGCTTACAGTACCTATTTTCAGTCATTGCCTTCATATGTAATCAAATTTTGGTGTAATTCATCACTGAGAGGATCTGCGGTTCTTCACAGTAGGTTCAGAATGTATATGTAAAGTCTTTCGTCGCTTACCAAATAACATTAAATGTCTGGCAGTCAAAAAAAAAAAAAAAAAAAAAAAAAAAACAAAAAAAAACAAAAAAAAAAAAAAAAAAAAAAAAAAAACGGAAAGAATTTCTGAATGTCAAATCCTTCTACATTGGCAATTGACACTAAATAAAGAAAAGTGTGAAGTAATACACATGGCCACTAAAAGAAATCCGCTGAACTTCAATTACGCGATAAATCAGTCAAACCTTAAGGTCGTAGATTCTACCAAATATCTAGGAGTTACAATTACGAACAACTTTGACTGGAGAGAACACAGAAAATATTGTGGGGAAGGCGAACCAAAGGTTACGTTTCATCGGCAGACCGCTTGGAAGATGCACCAGCTCCACCAAAGAGACTGCCTACATCACACTTGTGCGTCCTCTCCTGGAGTACTGTTGCCCCTTGTGGGACCCTCACCAGGTGGGACGAACGGAAGACATTGAGAAGGTTCAGAGAAGGGCGCAGCTCGTTTTGTTCTATCACGTTACGGGGGGGGGGAGGGGGAAGCGTCACGGAAATGTTGCACGAATTGGGGTGGAAATCATTAAATAAAGACTTATTCATTGCGGCGTGATCTGTTTGCGAAGTTTCAATCACCGACTTTTAGTTCTGAGTGTGAAAATATTTTGCTAGCACCCATTTACTTAGGGAGACATGACCATCCCAATAAAATAAGAGAAATCAGATCGAAAACGGATCGTTTTAGGTGTTCTTTCTTCCCGCGCGCTATTAGAGAAAGGAACGGTAGAGAGAAGTTATGAAAGTAATTAATGAATCCTCTGCCAGGCACTTGAATGTGATTTGCAGAGTATCTATGTAAATGTAGATGTAGATGTACATAAAAATTAGTAACTTTACGAAACAGATATATGTCATGAAATGTTATCTTTTACTAAACTGACTGACACGTTCCACATCATTACTAAATCTCGCATTCATGATCTATGGAACAAGTATCAATGTAATCTAAGCTACTAATCGTATTCTTAACGTCATCTCCTGTTCGGGTGGAATGGGGTTAATATCCCCATTCCGACATCCAGATTTTAAATTTTCATAGTTTCCCTGAAACTTCAATTTAATTGGAAATGACGCGGTCGATTTCCTCCCACAAAAAGAATCTTATCGGAGATTGTATTCTAGTGATCTCTAAGTTTACGGAACGTGAAATTAACTTGAGTTTCATTTTCTACGCTCAGTCTCTCGGTGCGAAGCCCGTAACCGCCGTGCAAAGAGGACGTAATCGCTGCGAAAATAGCAAATGCGCCAAAAGTGACGTCAAAACACATTCGACGAGTAAAAAACCGTTTCTTGAAATCGCCGTTTTCTGCGAGCTGCGCATACGGACGGGTGGCATTTTTCCAACCTCTTAAGACACTACCTTCATGAGGTAAGCCAGCATGATTTATATGGTGCTGTGGCTATGCAGCATGTGACTAACATGAGAATACCTTTCGTTTTTGAATACGGAAATGTATCTGGGATGATTTGGTCAGTATTTTCACAGTATTTCACAGGTACTCTGCATACGCCTGATTACGGCCAAGGGTTATGCAGAAATTGCGTAGTACAGAGTCACTATTCCTAAATAACGTCGTCAATGACACAGTTCAAAGTGATAACGTCAGACACTATACTAGTTTCTTCTCATAATCACCCATGTAGTAGATCTAGACTTTCAAATGATTTCGTTGTATATTATTTATGTTTTTTCTATCACCGATAAGTTTCATTTCCCTAATTACTTATGTAGAATAAGATGACGGCAATCAGTCCCATATATTTCTTTTATTATGGCAGATCTAGATTTCGGTCACTCTGTGGCGATATCATTGCTTAAAATGTAGTTTACATATACAATAGTATTAAATATCCATGTTTAATTTCACATGAGTGCAGACCAATTTTTAAGCATTGATTAGTAGTCAAACACTGATCGAAATCTAGATCTACCACAATAAAGGAAATATGTGGGACTAATTGTAGTAATCTTCTGCATATTTGAGCACGAAGACTTCAGAGGGGAGTCAAAGTTTATCCCGTAATACTCTTAGATTTTTACCCTCTACGTTCACTAAACCTGTTGGACGCTACTCGGGCAGAATGTATTCCTCAAACTCCATTGCACGTCTAAGCAGCTTTAATTATTGTTTATTTTAAATCCGTTTATAGCATGTTTAAGAATAAATATGTACGTTAAGATTACTTGACATATTCGCCTTTGGAGGCGACCTGATCGTTTTATAGTTTTCAAAATGAAATGCCAAAATCGCACATTAATAATTTATTAAATGACGACCGGTTTCGGTGAACTGTGTCGCCATCATTTGGTCACATACATATTACAAGCTGGTCATCTTGTTAAAAAAATGGGTGTAAAATAACAAGTGCAACATTGCTCTTAGTCACTATAAAAAATACACAAGTTAAAAACATGACAGCTTACAGAATACTGACTGTAAGCTGTCATGTTTTCAACTAGTGTATTTTTTATATAGTGACTAAGTGCAATGTTGCACCTGTTATTTTATTCCCAATTTTTTAACAAGATGACCAGCTTGTAATATATATGTGACCAGATGATGGTGACACAGTTCACCGAAACCGGTCGTCATTTAATAAATTATTAATGTGCGATCTTGACGTTTCATATTGAAAATTATAAATATGCACGTCATATAACAAGTGCAGCTGGTAGTCATATGGTGAAATCGTACCACCGATTACATACAATAGCCGCGCGGGAGTAGCCGAGCGGTCTGGAGCGCCACGTTGCGGATCGCGTGGCCTCCCGCGTCGGATGTTCGAATCCTCCCTCGGGCATGGATGTTTGTGTTGTCTTTAGTATAAGTTAGTTCATAGGTAGTTTGTAAGTTTAGGGACTGATGACCCCGCAGTTAAGTCCCATAAACACAAACATTTATTACATACTTCCTATCAGATTTCATTGTTTTTTTTTTTTTTTTGTTTTTTTTTTTTTTTTTTTTTTTTTTTTAGTGAGCTTTCTTTATTCCTTTTACTTCTTCCAATTTATTATTGTCTCGACGAATTTATGTTAGATATAATACCTCTCCGATAGCCTTCTTCGTCTGTAGTCTATTTACTTATAGCTAAAAGGTAATGATATCAAAACGTATGACCATCGAGTGTCTTTACCATACAATATTTGATACCAAAAGTTTTCTGTAATCTAAGTACCATTTTCAAGTAGCACTTAGTCATTTTAACAGGCAATTCTGCGCAATTAGTACAGTACATTTAGTTAACGTTAGATATTCGATACTTTATTTGAGACTTACCGTACGTATTTTGCCTTGATAATATACTTATTCTGAAGATTTATCGGACTAGGAAACAAATAGAGAGATCCATAATATTAAATTAAAACATTCCTTGTAGAATTTTGTGAATCCCATACCAAATAACCGGTAGTTTTCATAGCTCCAAAATCGCCCAGACGTAATGGAAAAGCATCTATGGAAGAGAAGAAACTAACAAAGCAACCAACAAAGGTTGATATGAAGACGAAGAAGTTCTTCGACATACCTAAGATATTATCCTCACTAGTAAACCTGGTACGACCATCAGCTCCGAATACAATCTAGCTGCCATCGATCTATGCCACTGTCTCTCCGCATAGCAGTAATTCGAATAACGTCAGGAAACCGGTTTGATAAAAACCGATATCCCTTTTTTCAGGTACTGACCTGTTCCTCGAAAGTTCGAACGAAGCCAAGAAACAACAGCAAGGGGCGGAAAGTTGAGACTATCTTCTGCAGTACAATGAGGGACGTTTGTCAGCCGTAACTTCCATAAAGGACACATTATTCCGCAGGCATTAGATACTTACAAGCACACAACGTACCTTGTGTACTGAAGCAGACTACGCAATAGCACTTACAAAATGCCACCAAAGGTCGTTTTTAGTCCAGTATCTCGAGTTAACAACTGATGGAGCCACAACCGTAACTACTACTATAGAGCCGGCCGCGGAGGCCGAAGGGATTGAGGCGCTTCAGTCACGGTCTGTACGGCCACTACGGTCGGGGGTTCGAATCCCCCCTCGGGCATGGACATTTGTGCCGTCCTTAGTTGTAGCTAGTTCATAAGTAGTTTGTAAGTTTAGGGACTGATGACCCCATAGTTAAGTCCCATAGACTCTACAAACATTTGAACTACTATAGATATTCTATTCTATAATGGAATATATGCCTCAAACAGGCAAATGAGTATATCTGTGCCGAAGGACAAATATGTCTGATCCCTTGCGCAAATATTGGTAAGGCTGCGAGAAAGTGAGGAAAAAAAGACGGGGGAGGGGGGAGCAGTACATTTACAGTGTGCAATAAGTTAATTTGGGCCGGACGTAAAGTGTCCCCCTGAATGGCGTAACTGATAAGGACTGCTGAACCAAAGCCGGAGATCATGGTTCGAGTCCCGCTGCGGCACAAATTTTCAACTCTGCCACAATGTAATTCAATGTCCTAAAACAGCAGAGGTGTTTAAATATTTCTACTTGTATTACTACTGTCTTTAGTTTTAAAAAAACAGAAACTTACTTTCTCAATGCATCTCGAATTCTACACTGAAGGACCGAGCTAGGGGCCGCAGTGGTAACGCACTGTACTCGCATTCGGGAGGACTGTGGTTCAAACCCACCTCCGGCCATCCAGATTTAGGTTTTTCGTGATTATCCTAAATCTTCGACGCAAATGCCGGGATGGTTCCTTTCAAGGGTCACGGCCGATTTCCATCCCCATCCTTACCCAAAATTTCGACCGTTAGCTCCGCCTCTAATGACCAAGCTGTCGACGGGACGTTAAACTCTAACCTTCCTTCCTACACTGAAGGGCCAAAGAAACTGGACTAGGCATATGTGTGCAAACAAAGAGATATGTAAACACTCAGATATCGCGGTGAACGCACATTGGAAGCGTTTATTCGTCATCGCCATACTGGCGTATCTACCGGCGTGATGGTATGGGGTGCCTTGGTTACACGTCTCGGTCACCTCTTCTTCGCACAGACGGCACTTTGAACAGTGGCCGTTACATTTCAGATGTGTTACGACCCGTGGCTCTACCTTCATTCCTCCCCTGCGAAACACTACATTTCAACAGGTCCTGTACGGGCCTTTCTGGATGCGAAAAATGTTTGACTGCTGCCCTGGCCATCACATTCTCCAGATCTCTCACCAATTGAAAACGTCTGGTCAATGGTGGTCGAGCAACTGGCTCGTAACAATACGCCAGTCACTACTCTTGATGATCTGTGGTATCGTGTTGAAGCTACATGGGCATCTGTACCTGTACACGCCATCCAAGTTCTGTTTGACTCTATGCCCAGCCATATCAAGGCCGTTATTAAGTCCAGAGGTGATTGTTCTGGGTACTGATTTCTCAGGATCTATGCATCAAAATTGCGTGAAAATGTAATCACATGCTAGTTCTAGTATATTTGTCCTTTGAATACCCGTTTATCAACTGCATTTCTTCTTGGTGTAGCAAGTGGTGGCCAGTAGTGTATTTTTCATTATGATGTCCCATCTTTCGCATTAACTTCCAAATCATGTACTCAGCATCTTAGTGGTCTTGAAGCAGAATGGGTGAAACCCAGTGACACTTCCTACCGCGGGAACTTACAGTCCATATAGAACTATTTGATGGCTTTCATCTCAGTATTTGATGTGTCACTACCTTCATAGATCTTCACAGATTCTTTTGTGGTGCCATAACCGGTCCCTTTATACATTGGTATCACACACAGCCATTGGAGCTACCTCTATCAATTCAGCGAACCCAATGTATAAAAAATCTGAATAAGTGTGCGTCATTATTCATATGTGGCGTCCCTCACTGGAACTCACAACTGTTCAACAAATTGACACAAGTGTTATTCGGCAAATCGAAGTACGCAAAAAAGCTGTGTAACCAGTTCTCGGAGTTGTGTATCCAGTTCTCGCAACCTATACTTATTTACAGATCTACTGAAGCAAATGTACGTTTTATTGGAATACTGTGCTTTTCCTTTTCATTTTATGTCGTGGCTGCCAGAATATGATAATATTAAATAGGATACACTTGTAAGAGTCTCTTACAAGCAGTTAATAACATACGTATTTTATATTTTTACCTATTGCTATGCTGTACGTACTGTATAACCTCATTTTTTTTAATAACATGACCTCATTGTAGAATTTCATACGACCAGATGATGGTGGCATAGCCCATTGAAAAAGTTCGTCAGTAAATTAAATAATCACGTGGCGGTATTGGCGTTTTCCTTTTGAAGATAATTAATCAATGCAGAGCTCCTCCATCCTGCGATGTCAGGTGATGTCAGCATAATGAATTGTCACCTGACGATGATCTACGAAGTAATAACACGGTTCCTGACCAAATCATATAATTTTACAAGATATTAGGAAGTGTTTCGTGTTTAATGTTGTATTTTACTGACTACCTTCCATTAAGATACTCTCGTTAACCAAGGTGCTATCAACAGGTTTACAAGACTTAGCTGCATCATGTACCGCTACAACTAAGAAACACAAGACGACGCCAATGAAAAAGGTAAGTGTGCATAATAGAGACACAACCGCAAGTGAATGGCGCAGGATGACCAGGAGGTTGTACGTCCGTGAGTGTTATGACTAAGCAGCTACCTCTGATGTTTTTTGCCTCGACGTCTCTCCATTTCTTTGACAATAGTCGCTGCTTGCAGTTATCGCTTCTTCGCATCGCTTGTCTATTAGATACAACAACAACATACTTAAAGCGGTGATGTGCGTGCAGATACGAACTTGAGCGTCAATGGCTTCCATGAAAGACAGAAAATTAAGTTGTTCCCACCCTTAAGCTTGATTTGAACACCGGAGTGCTTTACGAGGCATGGTCTTATTGGAGAGTGATATGTCGTTGCATTCCTCCGAACTGTGAAACCAGACAATTACTGGCCCACAGTCTTCAGTGGAACCTGAACAACGGAACAGTGGAACCTTAACACAAATATCAAGTATTGCCAGACGTATTAAAAAGACAGGAAGTAAATATCACAAATGCCTTGAAAGTAAATCAGTTTTCATAAAAGTCGATACATCTCGTTTGTACAGAGGAAACCTACTACAGATTAGTGTATAGATCACGATAGGAATACTGTGAAATAACCAATACCCCTTAACTAAAATTTTGGAGAACACAAAAATAATTAAACCATGCTGGAATAAAACTAACAGAACAATAAGTCGCCTTGTATATGCGGACGATGTTGATCTAGCAAAGTGTTCTAGTGTAGCAAAAATTGCGTGCAAATTGTTACAGAAACGTGGCAAGAAAAGCAGTTTTACATATTAATTAGGCGAAAACTGAGCATGTGGTCGTGTGGAAGGCACAGTGTAGCACGCCACTGACAGTTGATGTAAATTTAAAAAAAAAGGATACACATAATTTTAATAATTGCGAAGCCTTTTTAGAGAACAGAACGGAAATCTAGGCAAAGAATCGCATCGGAAAGTAGGGCGTATTTTAATTTACGAAACGTGCTGCGCTATACAGGTGTTTCGATAAGTTTTAAAATCGGCCTGTACCACAGTGTTAATATCCCCGAAGCTCTTATACTGGTCTGGCACACTAAGGACAATTGATGAAGAAAAACTGCTATTCTTCGAGAAAAAGATGTTAAGGAAAACATTTGGCTCCGGGAAGGACACGCAATCACGGAAACTGGCAGACCTGCACTAACAAGGGCTGAAAAAAGGAGACAGATGTTGGCAGGGCACCTAATTAGGATATACGAGGACAGACCACCAGGAGTAGCGTCCCCAGGATTCGTGGAAGACAGACGGGTCCGAGGAAGTGCAATGACAAGTTGGAAGGACATCAACAAGGACACAGAGTTGAGGCGGCTGGACAGAAGTGACTGCTGGAGGGATGCAGAGGCCGCACATGGTTCCCCAGAGCACAGCGACAGTTGTGAAGGGTTAGAACAAATGCTAGGGTAGTTTGATTTTATGTTACAAATAAAAATGAATCGTTGCATTTGTTGGTAAACACAAAACTCGAGAACGGCTTGACCAATTATATTTTTTATTTATTAACTAGCAGTAAACCCGGCGTTATCCACGTGTTTCTTTATCCTACACTCTCGTAGTCCACATCCGCTTTTCCCCTCTCTCTGCATCCACCTCTTTCTCTCCCATCTCTCTGTTCGTTTCCACCTTTCCCTCTCTCAGCAAAGTTTTCTCCAAGGTACTCTCTGTCATGTATCATACAAACATTTATGTACCCAGTGATCTTCCTCTTTGTTCAAAGGTCGTGTGTGCAAAAATTCATAAGGATTGGAGCAAAACTATGCATTTTGTAAAATTCCGTAAGTTAAGTACCCTCCTACATGCATCGAACGAAATTTTATACAGACAGTGATATTCCTCTTGTTTTTAAGGTGGAGAGTGCAAAATTTCATCAATATCGGAACATAACTATAAATTTCTATGCAAAAGAAAAGCAGGGTCACACTGAAAAACGCACTTTCTTGTTCTCAAATATTCCAGTTTTATTCCATACAACCCTTGTTCTGAGAATAACGGAAAAAAAAGATCTGTGAAATCAGTTGAGGCGTTCTCTAGTTATGGCGCGACTAAGGTATTTAGGGATCCATTTTTATGTTGTCCAAGGTAGACGGCGACCTTCCTCTTGTTTGGTCAAGCGTGCGAAATTTCACGTAAATCGGAATGAAACTGTAGATTTCGTGAGTCTGTAGGAGAGTATGCTCCGCCATGCACCTATCACAAAATACTTTCTTAGTTGACGTTTCCTACCTATAAACTACATTCCTGCCAAAGTTCAGCTTCATATATGAAGTAGTTTTGAGATTTCTTGTTTTAGTCAGTGAGTGAGTGAGTATCTTTTCGCTTTTATATGGGTAGAGATTGAGAAAACAGATTGCATAATTTTGGATGCAAGAGAATTAAGGGAGACTTGCAGACAAAAATAAATAGTAACATGCAAATGTGTAATGCTAACTTTATTTGATAGAAGGTCATGTCTGATGCGACAGTTTTACGGTACTTACAGCGAAACTGTTGTGATCGGTAGACTTCTTTAGGTTTCATCGTTTCGTGGAGGGGTGGGGGAGGTTCAGTTACAAAATGCTTCATAAACGTCGTAAATTACAAGCAAACTTTGTTGCAGGTCCCGAACTAATCCCATTTTCCAATAATTGACGCATAATTCTGGGTATTCTCACGCGGTGGCCTCTCATTATATAGGACGTCATATCTCCTGAGCTATGTGTCGTGCTCTTTTGTCTTTGGATCAAAAACCTTCGTGAGCGTACGGTGAACAGTTCACCAAAGTTTCATTGCAATCGAACGAATGGCTTATGAACACATAGAAGAAAAACAGACAATTATTTATTTCAAATATTCGTTGAAGTCCGAGGTATCTTAGTTATAATCCTTTTGCGGAACAACGAAAAAAAAAACCTTCCTTTTATCCCTTTAAACTTCAATACGTTCCTGTCACTGAACTCCTAAAACGCTGGACCGATTTTGGTGACATTGTTAAAAAAATCGGAAAGCTTGAAATTGTTTATTTTATCTGGGCGACGTCACTTCGTATTAAATTCGTATTTTAAATGAAAATATTTTGGTTCAGGATATAGTGTGACTTATGAAAATGATAAAACACAAGGTATTTCTGTTACCAGCCACTATTGTCTCTAGCGGTCGCAGGTTCCTTACACTGACAAACCTCACTCTTATATAATAAACCACAAACACCCTCTTTGTTTACTTTTAACGGATGTTAGACTGGAGACAGTGCAACTTGTCAACCTATCATAAAACCCACATGTAGACAGTGTAACATTATTCCATCTGATGTCGAGGGTTTAAAAACTTCAAACGCGTTGTGGGAACAATAAATAATAGTGAATGGTGACAAAACACCTTGTGTTTTAATCAGAGTCGTAATTACGGGCTGTCATGCCGTTCATCCGACTGCCATAAAATTAAATTTCGTATGGTGTACATGACTTACGGTACTGACGCCGACAAAAGCTACGGTTTTCATTCCATATTGCTGAAATTTTGCACACTTAACCTTCAAAATAAGAGGAAGGTCATGCGTACATAATAATTCAGCGGTGAATGAACTGAAGGTATTTTAGAACAGACTCTATCATCAGCTTTATTCCGACCTTTACGAAATTTTACACACCTGACGTTCAAAATAAGAGGAAGGTCACTGTCTGCATAATATCTCGTACGGTGCATGGCGGATTGTACCGTACACCAGACTTCGACACCCTGAGACCGATCACCATTAAATCTGGCAGACGAGTGTTTTTTTTTTTTTTTTTTTTTTTTTTTTTTTTTTTTTTTTTTTTTTTTTTTTTTTTTTTTAAATATACCGGGGTGGGAGGAGATGGACAGCGAATGGAATGACGATCACGTAGGTTAACAGAATCTGTCTGTACAAATAAAGCGAGTCACTGAATGTTCTGCTAAGCGCAAATCATGCATGCACGTCTGAAGCTCATCTGCATTGGTTCCATTGATAAACATGGACACTGCATATTGTATTTAAACGATCCACCGCAGAGCTTGTAACTGATGTAATAAACATTTCTCCCTACGCTTGACCGTAGAGGAATCGACGAACACTAATGGGTAGCAGGTAATGTGCGGCGTATGGATGTTTTCGTTGGTGCGGCAAGGATGTGCAGTCACGTAACGGTCAACGCCAGAATTACCATGAAGGTATTTTTTTGGAGAGGGTTTATATAATCATCAAGCCACCGTATGGGGCCTTGCAGTAAACCTTCACTCAGTTTTACTGATAAGCACGATATTTGACAGGTAGGTAACAGATTTCCTAGATGGGTGGAAAAGACATTAACCGAGGAGGTGGGAGAGAGAAGGTGAAGAAACAGACCGAAAGAGGGAGGTTCAGATTAACAGAGATACGGGACAGGAGGATATGGATGGAGAGAGACCAATATCAGTTTGCTGTAGAATTCTTGAAGATTCAATTCGAATATAGTACATTTCCTTGAGACGGGAAAGCTTTAGGGAGCATCGATCGTGCGAAACCCAACTTGCTCTTTTCTCTCGTGATATCTTGCGAGCTATGGGTGAAAGGCAACAGGCAGAGTGCAAATTACTCGATTATCGAAAGGCGTTTGTAACGTTGCTGCACTGCAGACTACTAACGAAGGTACGAGAACGTGGAATAGGTACCCAAATATGGCTCAAAGACAACTTACGCAATAGAACCCAATACGTTGTCCATCACAGACAAGGTTATCGTCTGCAGAGCCCCAGGGAACTGTGATAGGACCGTCATTATTTTGTATCTGTATAAATAATCTGCCGGAAGGGTGAGTTGCAATCTACAGTTTTTTGCTAATGATGTTGCGGTGTGCAGGTGTCGGCACTGAATAACTGAAGCAAGATGCAGGGTGACTGGGAGTTGTGAGGAATGGCAGTTGGCTCTAAATGTAGAAAAATGTAAGTTTATGCAGATGAATAGGAGAAACAATCCCGTAATATTCGAGTACAGCATTAGTAGCTACTTAACAGATTTGCGTCAGGTAAATATGGTCGCAGTACAGAAGATATAAAATGCAGAATGGCAATGGGTAGAAAAACGTTATTGAAAAAGAGAAATTTGTTAACATCGAATATTGATTTAAGCCTAAGGAAGTCCTTTCTGAAGGAATTTGTGTGGAGTGTTGCCTTGTATGGGAGTGAAACAGGGATGATAAACAGTGCGGACAGGAAGAGGATAGAGGCTTTTGAAATGTGGTGCTACAGAAGAATGCTGAAGATTAGGTGGGTTGATCGCGTAAGTAATGAGGAGGTACTGAACAGAATTGAGTAGAAAAGGAATTTCAGGCATACCTTGACTAAAAAAAGGGGCGATTGGTAGGACACATTCTTGGACATCAAGGTATCGTGAATTTAGCATTGGGGTAAAAACCGCAGTGGAAGAACAAGATATTGACAGACGTAGGTTGCCGTTCTTATGTGGAGTTGAAGAGGCTTGCTCAGGATAGGGTATTGTGGAGAGCTGCATCAAACCAATTTCCGAACTGAAGACCATAACAGCAATATCATATATCTAGGCGTAACGCTGCACAGCGATATGAAATGGATCGAGCATATAAGGATAGTTGTAGGGAAGGCGGATGGTCGACATCGGTTTATTGGGAGAATTTTGGGAAGATGTGATTCGTTTGTATAGGAGACCAAATTATAAAAAGGCTTGTGTGATCCCGTCAACTGTTTGGGGTCTCCACCAGATCGGTTTAATGAAACACATAAGAGCAATTTAGAGGCGGGCGGCTAGGTTTGTTACTGGTAGGTAACAAATGCGCGAGTGTATGCTTCGGGAACTCAAATGGGAGTCGTCGGAGGGAAGACGACGTTGTAGAAATTTAGAGGGTCGGAATTTGAAGCGGTTGCAGAACGATTCTACTGCACCCAACTTCCTTTTTGTTTAAGGACAACTAAGCTAAGATTAGAGAGGTTAGGGGTCGTACAGATGTATACATGTATTCATTTTTCCCTTGTTCTGTATGGCAGTGGAACAGGAAAGCACCTGGATCGCGGAGTATGTATGTAGACGTAGAGGTGGGGAGGGGAGGGGAGATGGGCTATGAGAGTATAGAATAAATAAATATCCGGGCAATGCCGGGTTTTCAACTAGTGCATATATTAGGTGGTGGTTGTTACAGTCAGTGTTCTCAAGTCGGTTGAACCACCTCTTACAAAGTAAAGAACTCTGTAAATTTTATTCCTTTCGAAACCTTCACCGTCAAAATTGTTACACTAAAATCTCTTAAATCGGTCCAAATAAAATTAAAATAACAGTGAAATTACGAGGTCACTTCCTTTGCAGTTTTGTTTTTAATATTACAGTTTTTATTTACATAGCTTTAGAACTAACAGTTCTACCTTCGGGCTCGGTCCGGTAAGAAATGAATAGCAGTATAAATGAAAGAATTCTTGCGAACATATTCGTATACCCACTGAGAAAACAAATCAATCAATTCAATACCCTGCTCTGCGTTACTGTGGCTATGTGGAATGAAAGACAAGTTGGGAAAAACAGGTTTTGTCGGGAAATCGTAATTTATTGTAAAGCCAGTAGGTTGAATAAATTTTTTGCCTGTTTTCAGCATAATATTAAATAAAAGATCAGATGGTTTGCCGACTACAGAGCATGCGACGTTTAATTGCCCTGAGGAATGCAATCGTTTTCTGCATTCTGTCCACCAACTACACATCCCCCCCCCCTCTCTCTCTCTTCTGGTAACAACTATACACCTCCTAAAATGTTTACTATTCCCACTGAAACCCGCTGTATTCTGTTGAATACCTGACGTTCTAAATGCGTATATTGTTTTATTACACCGTAAATAATTGGCTATTCAAATCAAATGTTTGTAAAACTATCGGACCAAACTGCGTGGTCATGAGTCCGTAGCTTACAAACTACTTAAGCCTAGGTAAACTAACCTAAGGACACACACACACACACACACACACACACACACACACACACACACACACACACATGCACCAGGGAGGACTCGAACTTCCACAGCGAGCAACCGCGCGCTCCGCAGCGAGACGCTTTAGACCGCTCGGCTACTCCACCGCGGCTAGGTGGCTATGGTGACATTTTAGCATTTACCTTAAGTAGAGAACGCGGATCAATACGTGTACAGAAACAGAAATGCGTGGAGGGCTGCAATACACCTGTCTGAAGGTGACAATAGCAGAGTATTTCGCATGTGACCACTACTGTGCATATTTGTTCGCATAAAGCCTATTGAACAGACGCGTGCGTCCCTAGAGCGTGTGAATCTGGCGCGAGGCAATTACTATGGCCGCCGCCGGCGCTGGCGCCAGTGAGTAACGCCGCTGGCGCGCTGGTGACCTCGGTCCCGTGCTTCCGGCCTGCGGAGGACGTGTCATCCACTGTGCGGCTGCCTGGCTGTCTCTCTGTTGTCGCCCTGCCGCTCACTCGCTGCTTCCACGCCACCCACCACATAGGGTCACCACGCCTCACGTATTTTACCGGCTTTGCTTATTTTGGCCGTTTGACTCACTTTAGGTTAGTGACACTAAAACTGAGCCGTTCGCGGAGAAAATTTAGTCTCTGTCTTGTTGGGGTATAGCACACCATGTGGTTTCCACATTAAAAAAAAAAAAAGTTCAAATGTTTGTAGAGTTTATGGGACTTACCTACGAGGTCATCAGTCCCTAAACTTACAAACTACTTACGAACTAACTAAGACTAAGGACGGCACAAATATCCATGCCCGAAGGGGGATTCGAATTCCCGACCGTAGTGGCCGTGCAGACCGTGACTGGCGTGCCGCAGTACGCTCGGCCACCGCGGCCGGTCCACATTTTTCCAAAGTTAATTTGGTGAAGCAACAAGTGGTATATCTTGGGAAATAAGGTGAACAAGCGTTTTAAGGCATTTTGTTCAAAATGTTCAAATGCTTGTAAATCTTTTGATTTCACCCATTATAAATAGTTTGTGAAAGCCTGCGACTGTAAGTTGTAATTGGTTTTGCTTAAAAAACAACTTTCTTCTGCTACCAGTCGCGTTTTTATTATTTATTTACACTTTGCACGGCACGTCGGAATATGAATCCCATTATCAAGTGCGTTTAATTGCGCACTGTGCCATTATCTTTTATTGTTTCCTATGTGCTGTGATGTTTACTGCAATGTAAATAAACACGCGCAATTTTAATTTATGTTGGTTTAAAAAACGAGTTTGTGGCGAAATTTTGATGGGTTTCTACTTACGATTTCCCTATGTTCCATTTGCACAGAAGCTCACACTTATTACACATCATAAACAACATTTTGTACACAGCACACATCTAGTATATAATAACATATAAACGGCTACAAAGATGATTGTAACATGCAGTCAACGGAGATAATGGCTTCATATGTCGTCCACAGAGTTTGTTAAAACATTTTACATATGTACATTGGTATAACATTTTATGTAGGCCTAACACTATTTTATTTACTAAGTAGTGTCAAAACTTCTGAAAAAAGATTTTGGTATTATTTTACGTAATTTTTACGTGACTCTATTTATTTAAGAATATTGTCAAAACACCTGAAAAAATTCACTGATTCACCCTCCGGCTTTTCGTTGAGTATTCTCTCTTCGTAATTTTTGTAGTGTGCATATATTTCCAGTTCTTCTAGAAGATCCATTTGATGACTTTTGTTTTGTCGATGGAGCATTTTGACACTTTCTTCTATTGTACCAAGAGGGTGTCCTGTGTTGTGTATGTGTGTGGCTACAGCTGATGTGTGTCTGTTGTGTGTGTAGGCTTTTATGTGTTCTGTATAACTGGTGTTGAAATCTCGGCCTGTTTGTCCTATGTAAAACGTGGAACATTCTTGGCATGTTATTTTATAAATTCTAGAGTCTGAATATGGGTCATGGTTGTACTTTATGTTATGTATTAGTTTTTGTTGTATCTTGTTACATGTAGAGAATCCAATTTTTACTTTATGATTTTTAAAAATATTTGCCATCTTGTAAATCTAAAGCACTCAACTACTTCGGTCAACAGTATCGAAGCTTACAAACTACTTAAACTAACTAACCTAAGGGCAACACACAAACACACACACTCGTGCACGAAGGAGGATTCGAACCTCCGACGGCGAACAACCGCTCGCTCCAAAGCAAGGCGCCTTAGAACTCCCGCCCACTGCAACGCGGCTTACCTTTCATATTTGGTCTTCAGTCAGCGGACCGAAAATTGCTTAAAAAACACATCTAAATTGCTCAAGATGCTCCTGAAGATGAACCCCCAGGGCTCGAAATGCATAATGCGGTTAGTAAATCACGATTGACACTGAAGGTGAGTTCTTTTAATTTTACGAGATTAATTCCTCAGTCGTGACCGTGAATTACATTACATATTCGTGGACATCGTGAACGGAATAAGAATAATGTGAAATAGTAATAAAGTGGATGAAAGTCGTATCTGGAATGCCTTGAAATGCACAGCTAGAAGTCTCGGCAATCACTCATCAGGAAACGGGACTCGTAAATGTGACAAAAATTTCAGCAGCGAATGTGATTATCATGTTCTAAGAGGAAGTGGGAGCTAATTGGCAGGACGAACGTAAACCGAAGGTAGCCATTATGCGGTAAGTAGTCGTCCAAGGATTTCAGAAGTAAGACAAAAACATCAAGGAGTTTCGCGGCGGCTGCTCATCCTGTTCCTGGAAGACGCCTTGTCTCCGCAGCTGCTGTTTCCTCGATGCAGCAGTGCTCTCCTTCTCAATGTATGAGCAGTATCTCATCGCACTGATTACATAAAAAAAACTACGTATGTGACCATGCTTGACAACGTAAGGGGAAGAAGGACTTCTTCGATACAGTCGCTGTTTAGGATTGTGTACCTCAATTGGCAAAGACGGAACGCAGATCACTTTGTAAAGTAATTTGTCTTACCTAAGCAACACGAAGAATCAAACCAATTCAGTTCAATACAGAAAACTAAATCAGTAAGTCCGTATATTCTAGTGAAGTAAATTCAATGGCCGTTTGTATAGGTAAAGATAAAGACTGCGGCTTTTCTGTCACTGACGTAAACTTTCAAAAATACCAATCACTGCGGTAATAAAGGATCGTCGTTTGATTTTGGTGTACTGCGAAACAAACAGCGACATCTACTGGTTCCTTGCTGTACTACGCTGTAATGAACGTATCACTAAGGTAAATAACCCAAGCCGCGGTGGAATGGCGACTGCCCTAAGGCGCTTTGCTGCGGAGCGCGCGGTTGCTCCCCGTCAGAGGTTCGAGTCCTCCGTCGGACAGGGTGTGTGTGTGTGTGTGTGTGTGTGTGTCTGTGTGTGTGTGTTTTGTCCTTAGTGTAAATTAGTTTAAGTGGTTTGTAAATCTAGGGGCTAATGATCATAGCACTTTGGTCCAACAGGTTTACAAACATTTTAACTAAGGTAAAAATGCCAAGTACGAGATGGTTCCATTAACTTTCCTTATTTTTTACAACAAAGACAACTTTGTTGTATAAAAACTTTATTGGTAACAACTGCGTCAATGTTTGAGCTATTATTCGACATAGTCTGCAAAAGAACATCTCGAAATCAACTTTTGTAGTCCCGTTTTAGTAAATCTATCGGACCAAAGTTCGTGGTCATCAGTCCGTAGCTTACAAACTACTTAAACCTAGGTAAACTAACCTAAGGACAACACACACACACGCCCTAGGGAGGACTCGAACCTCCACTGTGAGCAACCGCGCGCTCCGCAGCGAGACGCTTTAGACCGCTCGGCTACTCCACCGCGGCGTAGTCCCGTGTCCTAGAAGTCTGGCGCCCGTGAATGGAACTACCGTGTGACATGCGTCTTCAGATCTTCGTCCTTTTTAAAACCCTGGCCGGATGACAGGAATTTCTTGAGGTGGAAGAAAAGATGTACATCGCTGGAAAGAAGATCAGGTCTGTAAGCTGGATAAACAACTCCCAGCTGAACGCCTACAAAACAGCGTACCAGCAGTGCAGTGAGCATTCCACGTCTCGTCTCTGAATGGCACTCGCAGTTTCTCCATTGTTTCACAGTAACCGCTGAAGACAACTGCTAGAAGTTGTCAACATCAACTTTGTGATTTATGTGTGACTAAAAAGTGGAGAATGAAATGCTGCTGCTGCAAGTGGTACGACCAGAAATATTCTTACTTGTCACAAACATTTGACCTTTGTTCGAAATATGCTGGAAGGACAAAACTATGGGAACGTTTAAATTGCTTGTAAAAGAAATGAGTATCAATGACATTTACATATTTAGTACTCGAGAGATTTGGCTGTTTATTTTCGAACATCTCTTTTTTTTCGAGGGCATACAAAGGCTGATTATTTTTTATTTCTCTTCATATTTTAATTCTTAGTTTCGAATATGTCGCGATTTCCGAGAGTATGCTTACACCGATATTACTCTCTTGTCACCAATATTTGGTAGTTTATTTTTGAATACGTCATGATTACAGAGTGTGTGGTTAACTGAGATTTCTTTTGCAAGTGTATAGGTACAGAATACTCAAAACAGCGTCGTCTGCTTGCATTCTCTATATGAACGTTTTAGATCTTTGCCTAATGCCAACATGTAGTACCTCTGGGAAAATTTTTTTCGCTTGGGATATAAGTGCGCACGCAGAAGACAGCACAACGTCTTAGTTTATGGCCATCCACTACCGCCAACCACGAATAATATCAGAAGGACTTTACATAAGTAAAATATAAGCATGTCTGTAAGTACAAAAAGCACCTGATGGTGAGCAAAACATGGTCGAAACGCGTTGTGCTATGTTAGATAAAACACTAACAAATAGACTGGTAGCAGAAATACGAATATTTACTTATCATCGTCATCATCATCATCATTAGAGACTGATTATGGCTTTCAGCGTTCAGTCTGGAGCATAGTACCTCTAATAAAATTCCTCCATGATCCCCTATTCAATGCTAACATTGATGCCTCGTCTGATGTTATGACTTTAACTTCAAAATCATTCTGCACCGAATCTAAGTACTTTCTTCTTGGTCTACCTCGACTCCTCTTACCCTCCGCTGACGAGCTCATGAGTCTCTTAGGTAACCTTGCTTCTGCCATGCGTGTAACATGACCCCACCATCTCAGTCTGTTCGCTCTGACTGCTTCATCTATGGTGTTCATTCTCAGCTTTTCTTTGATTTCCTCGTTATGGACACCCTCCTGCCATTGTTCCCATCTATTGGTACCTGCAATCATTCTTGCTACTTTCATATCTATAACCTCTACCTTATGAATAAAGTAACCTGTATCCACCCAACTTTCACTCCCATACAACAAGGTCGGTCGAAAGATATAGCGGTGCACTGCTAACTTAGTCTTGGTACTTACTTCCTTCTTGTAGAAGAGAGTAGATCTTAGCTGAGCACTCACTGTATTAGCTTTGTTATAACTTAATTTCTGCTTATCTCTTCCTCGTCGAAATGAAGCCGTTATCAAGTTTTACATTGACTATGGTCACTCGAAAGTTTTCGGTGCTGGTTTTTAACGGACCACGCGAGTATAATGTTTGATCCGAGTATTTCCGTGACACTAATTCGGATTCATTAATTGACTAAGTGCAAGATTGCGCAAATCCTCACCACGTCGAGCTCGAAATGGTCTGCGCCGAAATTCGCCATCCTGGCCGGAATGTTTGGTGAGTGTGACGGCTAGCACTGATTCCCCAGTTGCGGCAAACGAGGCCGCGGCGGTTTTTGCGGCGTTCGGCCGCCAGCATCCCAAATGCCGCCAGCCAGCCGTGAGAGGGCGCCCCGACCCACCAGACCCCACCAGACCAGGCCAGACCCCACCAGACGGCTACGTGGCTCCTGCGCTTTCTCAAGCCTCTCCTCTCTCCCGCCGGGACTCGCTGCGAAGAGATCGACGCTGCTGCAGTTTCCCTTACGGCGCTCCAACGCAGGTACAACTTCCTGCGGAGAAATTTTTCACTCTGCCGCGGCGTATGCATATTTTTCCAAAGTTACTAGCACATTAAAACTGTGTGCCTCTCTAGGATTCCAACCGAGGACCTCTGTTCTGCTGACTGAGCGATCCGACCGGGATTCACGAACCACAGCCTTTCTTTTCACCGTTACTTCTCTTTTCGTTTCTAAACTTCACAGAAGATGTCTTGAATACCTATCACTTTAACATTCCGTCAATTGACGGACAGGACCTCCGAAGATCGTGTTGTTTCGACATTTCAGTTCTCTTACTTTAAAACGTGCTTACCGGAGAATGAACACTGGCTGCAGCGAGACTGTTTTTCTTGTGTTTTGTGCCAGTCGCATACGGTTCCTTTCATTTCTTTTGTGTGTGCCACACTTAGTCCAGTCCTATTATCAGTACGTCAGCGCAAACAGGAGCACCTGAGGAAAATACTTTCTTTTATTTATTGTACATATGGTGTTCTAAGAAGAACAGATGTTCAAATGTTTGTAAATCTATCGGACCAAACTGCTTGGTCATCAGTCCGTAGCTTACAAACTACTTAAACTAAGGTAACTAACCTAAGGACAACACGCACACACCCAGGTCCCAGGGAGGACTCCAACCTCCGACGGCCAGCAACCGTGCGCTCCGCAGCGAGGTGCTTAGACCGCTCGGCTACTCCACCGCGGCAAAGAAGAACCTTTTAATTTTTAATACTTAATTTGTTTAGTACTTGCATGTGCAGGCGACTTGCAAAGAGTGGCGCATTTTGTCACAGTAAATACCTGCATCACGGGCAGTGTTACTGCAAGTGTCGTGTGAACTTACCTACCAAGTGGCAGCCAGTATACTGCTACCTATTAAGTTTGATTCGATATTGAATTCGTGTTTGCGGCGGAGTGGCCGAGTGCATTGAGGCGCTATGCCTCGATGCGCGAGGCCGTTCCCCGTCGGAGGTTCGAATCCCCCATCGGCCATTGTGAATTTGAATTGTCTCACGAATAAATTAGTAGTATAAAATTAATCAATTTTAAGGTCATGGCGGATGCCGCACTTACTGCATGAAGAGCGGAAAGATATTAAGCGATAAAATTGTTTTCTTTCATCATTTTTCTTGTGTTGCCACTGAGAAAAAGGTTCTTAAAGGTTTGAAAATATGTCTGAAGTTAGTTGCAAGTCACTAAGTGTTCACATTTGTGAGACTCATTGTTTATGACACCGTATCTCCTGACTGAATGTAGAACTATATGAAAGGTAGAACCAAGAGGGAAGTGGTAAGCTTTCATAAGGATCTCATAAACAGTAAAATAACGCTGTTATCTTTCACGGTTTATAGCTTGCAATAGTGGTAATCGTTCTCTGTCACTATTGATCAAAAAGGATGGCGAATACTCTTGGAACAAAATTTCAGCTTCAGTTCTTTCAAAATGTTCAAATGTTTGTATAGCTTATGGGACTTAACTACGGGGTCATCAGTCCCTAAACTTACAAACTACTTATGAACTAGTTAACACTAAGGACGGCACAAATACCCATGCCCGAGGGGGGATTCGAACCCCCGACCGTAGTGGCCGTGCAGACCGTGACTGGCGCGCCGCAGTCCCCTCGGCCACCGCGGCCGGCGCAGTTCTTTCAGATACATAGCAAAATTCCCTTTAGCTGTTTGCAAATAGACTGCATTTTTTTCAGACATGTACATATTGTTAAACTTTGTAAAAGACTCTCGTTCAGGTAACAGAAGTGTTGTCGAAGGCCAAGAGAGATAAAACATAGAACTGAGTAACTAATGGAACCGCAGTAATAATAATGTATAATTGTGTGGTGAGGTCAGACCCACATCTGTCACGTGTACATGTGGTTGATGTTCGACACAATGTTAAAAGAAAGAAAGAAAAAGTTTATCTGCCAAGTGAAGGCTGCTATCAGTGGTCCGACCTGCACAAAACTGGTTTTACTCCCAAGCCTCTCTTACCTTCGCTGCCACTTCAAACCTGGTAATTTACTACGAGCTCTCCGCTGGAAAGACACTGCATGTTCCTCCCAGGTTCCAGCAACGGAAACGCAGAATGAGTATCACTTGTAGTGACGATGCACAACCAGGTGTCATACTGAAAGGTACTTGATGGGCATGGTACTTACGGTAAACACGTAAAAAGCAAGGGATGGTATCTACAGTATCTATATCGTCATATGGTTTACTTCCGTAGATAAGTGGCAGCGTCACTGACCGCCATGAAGAGCCCCGGGTTCGATTCCCGGCAGGGCGCAGGATGTAATCACTTTCGTCTTCAGCGACAAGCAAGTCGTCGAAGTGCCGTCAATATCCCGGCCACTAAAAGCCACATGATCATTTCAATAGCGTCAGATATACCCAAATAGTTCTCATCATACTGAATTATTACTTTGGGACATTTGTGCTGTAATAGAGAAAGGAGTGTGCCCAAGGACGGTGGTTCAAATCCCCCGTCCGGCTATCCAGATTTACGTTTTCCGTGATTTCCCTAAATAACTGCAGGAAAATGCCGGAATGGTTCCTTTGAAAAGCCACGTCCGATTTCCTTCCCCAAAAATGCTATCGTGAGCTCCTTCTCTAATGACCACGCTGTAGACGGGACGTTAAACCCTACGCTTCCTTCCGTCTCGAAAACAAACGAATGCCGTTTTCTATTCAGCAACTGTGATATTGGATCCTTGGTCCCTCTCATTCTCTATAAGAGCCTCTGTCGGCTACAATATCCTGCAGTACAACTTTGTAGAACCTTCTTCAATCTGAATTCGGAAGGTAGTAGTTAAGAATACGTTGCGCAGTGGAGTCGTGAGATGAATCATTTGCAGCTTCACTTAACGTCATACAATGTTATTTTACTGTTCCTCATTCTGGGAGCCGTACCTCATAGGAGTGACAAAAGAAACCTTACAACAATAAAAACAAACAATATCCAAGGCAGAAGAGTGCGTTGTAATATCCAATATTTTTGTAGGTAAGGAATGTAAGGAATGGAACTGATTATGGATTATTTATGACACAAACATTTACGTAATTCACTCAAAAGCCAACAGTCGCTTTTTTTTTTTTCAAAAATGTTCAAATGTTTGTATAGTCTATGGGACTTAACTACGGGGTCATCAGTCCCTAAGCTTACAAACTACTTATGAACTACTTACAAACTAGGACGGCACAAATATCCATGCCCGAGGGGGGATTCGAACCCCCGACCGTAGTGACCGTGTAGACCGTGACTGGAGCGTCTCAGTCTCCTCGGCCACCGCGGCCGGTTCGATTTTTTTAAATCTGTATTTATTCGTAATGGGGAAGTAGTTTTGGCGGCCGGCCGCGGTGGCCGAGGAGACTGAGGCCCTCTAGTCACGGTCTCTGCACGGCCACTACAGTCGGGGGTTCGAATCCCCCCTCGGGCATGGATATTTGTGCCGTTCTAGTTCGTAAGTAGTTCATAAGTAGTTTGTAAGTTTAGGGACTGATGACCCCGTAGTTAAGTCCCATAAACTATACAAACATTTGAACATTTGAACACATCTGATCTTACAGCCTCTACCCAGCGCTTCCTTGGTCTTCCCCGTGGTCTTCTTCCTATGAGGTTGGGGTTGAAATACTTTTTAGCAGGTCTTTCCCTATTAATTCTCATTAAGTGCTCATACCATTTAAGTCTAGGTTTCCAGGATCATAAGCAAACGTAGACTTTAGTAGAACGGTAGAAGAAATGGTTCTCTACGGTTCGACATTCTGAGGAACAACCAGTGGGACTAAAAGTGATGCAAAACCGAAGCTTGGGATCGATCACGAGAGACTAATGGTGCATATAAACAGGGAGATATCTGCGGCATGCTACGAAGACTCCGATAAAAGCAAGAACAAGTCCGCCAAAACCTTTGCTTAACTTAGACGCCCTCACAGGCGTAATACAACAAATAGTTCAAATGTTTGAAAACTCAATGGACCCAACTGCTAAGGTCATCGGACCATAAACTTACAAACTAACTGAAACTAACTTATGCTAAGGACGACACACACACACACACACACACACACACACACGACCGAGCGAGGAGTTGAAACTCCGGTGGGAGTGGCTGTGTAATCCGTGACATGCCACCTTGGACAACGCGGGCAACACACTACCATCTGAGCTTACCCGAAAAGACAAAGGTCCCCGGTTCGAATCCCGGTTCCGGCAGGAAGTTTGACATCAGCGCACACTCTGCTGCAGAGTGAAAATTTCTTTCTGTACCCTCTTACCAAGTACCCTCGAACATGCAGTGTAGGAGTCTTATGTAGACTTCATGTTGTTGGGAAGGAGCGCAAAATTTTATCCAGATCAGAATAAAACAGCTGTACATTGCTGTCGGAGTTTGTTCTCCACCATAAATCGCACGAATTATTATATAAACAATTGCGTTCTTCTTTATTTGAAAGTCGTGTGTGCAAAATTTTACCGAAATCGGATGAACGGTATGGAAGTGCAAAAAGTACGATTGTATTCCGAAAGACGATGCACATACAAAATTAACAACTTCAATTTCTTTTCACTTTTCAGCTATTCTTTTGAGTTTTCCCTCCTCCCCCCTTATTTTCTTTTCCTAAACAACTTTATTTACGGGAATAAAGTATTAAATATTTTTGGGCAAGAGCACTCGTATTTAAATTTATTTATAGAGAACAGTCTAGAGTGCAATAATTTATTTAATTTTATTCGACTAGTTTCGGTCTTCTTTTAGACCATCTTCAGGAATTTTAGCTCCATCAATGTTGTGGAACTGGCAGGTATCTGGGAACCTTCTAGTGCGTCCAGTGACGGAGCTAAAATTCCTGAAGATGGTCTAAAAGAAGACCGAAACTAGTCGAATAAAATTAAATAAATTATTGCACTCTAGACTGTTCTCTATATATGAAAAAAGTATTACTGAAGTCTGTGGTGCAAGTTCTGAGATGTAGTGAGACTAATGGTAGCAATTGACTTGTTTGTATACAGATTCATTTGTTACTCTGGAAGCCTTTGGACAGGGTTTTGGTGTCCAGGGAGCCGTTTCAGCCGTTCATAATTATGGATGATCTGGTGTAAGCAGTTAGCGACGGCCAGAGAGGCAGCTGCTCACGGTACGTCGTGAATGGCGGACGGCGCAGTCGCCGTGAATGGCTGGTGCAGCGGCAGAGCACGTGCCGCGGTCTGTTTCGCAATGGCCGCCGCGGCCTGCATCGCGTGACGTCACACGGCGTGGCCTCGCAAGGCCCGCCAGCGCCGGCCGCTTCATTAGGCGCGCCTGGCCAGCCACGGTGCTGGCTGGATAGTAGCGCAGTCTAACAGGTACAGTCACGACACTCGATAGCAGCGCTCCAAGCGGCCGGCAAGCTACGTTTCTGAATACGATAGCTGATGAGTGCGAGTAGTATCGTTTACATTGACTTCGACATAAAATGTTCAAATGTTTGTACATCTATCGGACCAAACTGCGTGGTCATCAGTCCGTTGCTTACAAACTACTTAAACCTAGGTAAACTAACCTAAGGACAACACACACAGCCATGCCCCAGGGTGACTTCGGCATACTTTTTACATTAGGGGACGTATGCAGTGCCTTATAAATACGTAATAATTTAAAAATTGCTTCCCATTTGTCTTTCTTATGTTTCATAAGATCGCCGATAACGTACGAAACCGTACTTTACAGATCAGTTAATTTACAATCATCCTGTACCATACAGGCTTCAAATGAGTAATTTCATTTTCTATTAAAAATAAAAATGCCTAGGAAACACCAGGAGACGTCAATTTCTATGCAGGAATGTTAAGTATTCTTCATTACAATTCCCGTAAAATTGGTGAGGGTGGAACATAGGAAACGTATATAGAATGCAATAAATACGGTATTTAACATACCAAATCAACCATCACAGCTGTAGCTGAAGGAAAAACGTCACAGACGTGGAAATAAAACGATAAAAGCAACCAAACTGTTTTCCAACAAAGAAGAAACCAATTCCACAATTGTTGCTACATCTGAACCACAAACGGCAAGAATCATCAAAACATAGGTTTCTTAAAGCTAAAGTAATTACACTTAAAAGAATATGCACGTATAAGAAAGACGAGTGACGTGTAAAAATGTGAGAATCATTAGACTCCATACCGAATTGATACACGGCATAAACTGGCTGTTATACTAAGAACAGACCATAATATAAATTTATTGTACCATTATGTTTATATGAAACTTTCAGCGGAATAAGCTGCAATTATACACATATTCGTAGGTATTTGTTCATGACAGAGTAGTTCTTTATACCGTTGAATTATTTACATGCGGCTGTTTTTATATTAATTTCCGTATTATGTTTGTCTGTCGATATTTTAATAATGCTTGTAACGCAAAAATTATAGTAAGTATTTCGTTAATTACGTACAAAAGCGATTATAAACAAAAATTATTCCTTCGGCAGCTTGCCCACCGCTAGGAGCGCTAGTGTCGCAGCAACTGTCAGAAGGTAACAACTTTTGCAGCAGTGAGTGTCTTGACGGTATATGTTAGACTGTGGTAAGACACCGCGACAGCAGCGCTCCAAGTGGACACTTTATTACACTCAAGATAGCGACTACCGATGGTTTCGAACAGCGATAGTTTGTACGAAGAGGGTGAAACTCACATACAGAGATCAACAGCAACACGACATTGCTCTGCCTACCCCAAAACTACAGCACTGCAAGATTATATCAATCTGTTATTTTTTTTTATGTGTTTTCGTTTCGTTTAAAAGAGGGGATGTATTCACAATGTATCCATCGTGTTATTGATAAAGAGCCGCGTGAAAATCTCGATTTAAATGCGTCGTAAATATCTCGTTCGTATACTGCTTCATTTTAATTCGCATCCGTTTTTCGTAAATTCTCGCATGACAGAATATGTAATTTTGAGAAATTCGAAAAGAGAATCGATTTCTTTAAAAATGCAATTTAAACGGGATCTTGCTTAACGAGCTTAATTCACTTCTAATTTAATAAAAATCCAGCTGCAGTTGCATTAATTAGAATTTTATTTAAGTGCACGCGAGCGGTTTCCACTTCTATGTTCGGCCATTTTCAAGTGTAACAGAACCTGCATATAATGTGTAACAATAGGTTTATAAGAGAATTTACATGGTACTAAACAGAATGATACATATGTGAAAGTACTGTACACAAACAGAAGAGAACTTGCGTTACGCAGGAGAGAGAAACATCAAATGAAAAAAAAAAAAAAATTGAATGCTGAACAAATTTTAAACATTTTCGGAACCGATAGCGACTTGAGAAAAATGGACGTGTCATACTTAAAACTCCGATACATTATGCATTTTCATCGGCATGCTCCAATGTGTTCTGATATAAACATTACATCATTTGTAATATAAAATGCTAACAATCAGTTAATATAAAGGTCAATGATAAAATATCATTTTAGATGAAACCGGTACATGTAGCGTCCAACCAGGCTATGTGAAAAATGGGCCTGAAATGCGAAACACTCGTTATGCAAAATATATTTTCGTGTCGGAAATCGTGTAAAAATTGGATATGTATAGCAAGTTTTTCAACCTTTTCCAATATGCGACCGACTTCAAACTAGAAATATTCTGGCGACCTCCGCCTTCTCATGAATCGTAACGAAACTATGTTATCTCAAATAAAACATAATTAATAAAAAGAAAAGAAAATGTTGTAAATCTATGGGACTAAACTAGTCCGGTCAGTCCCTAGACTAAGAAACTACTAAACTAACTTTTCTTGCCGGCCGCACTGCCCGAGCGGTCTGCGGCGTGCCAGTCACTGACTGCACGGCCGCTGCGGTCGAGGGTTCGAATCCCTCTTCGGGCATGGATGTTTGTGCCGTCCTTAGTGTTAGCTAGTTGATAAGTAGTTTGTAAGTTTAGGAACTGATGACCCCGTAGTTAAGTCCCATAAGCTGTACAAACATTCGATTTAACTTTTGCTAAGGACAAGAAACACACCATGCCCGATGGCGAGCAGCGGCGCGCTCTGCAGCTAGACGCCGTGGGACGCTTGGCAACGCCCCAGCAGCCACATTTTATCTTCTTTCTTTTGCTACAACTTTCTTTTAAATTGTTTCACAAATGTTTTTGTCTGTTTTTCGGAACTGAACACATTATACTATTTTTTCATGATTTCCAAAAGAAAAAAATGTTTTGCATAACGAGCGTTTCGCATTCAGGCAAGAATCAGAAGCGAATTATGCTCATTAAGAAAGGACTGTATAACCGCAAGTTCTCAAGAGATACATCTTTTTTCCGAATTTTTCCAGAATTACATATCGTGTCACGTTATTTAACCTATCGAACGGTTTCTGAAAATATTTTTCTGGCTTAGAGGTTATTCATCGTTAACACAATGTACTGTAAAACAATCCATGATATATTCAGTTGATAGTTAATGTTACAGAAGGAAGTCCGTAATTTTAACATTAAATAAATTTCACTTACGCACACGTGGTGTTTTTTTTTTTTTTTTTTTTTTTTTTTTTTTTTTTTTTTTTTGTATTATGAGCCGCCCTCCGCTATGGAGGTCGCGACTGATGTTTCTCTTTAAAAAAGGTAAAGCAGTCAACAATCCGAAGATTGGTTTGAACACTACAGTGCTTTACTAGGCATGGTCCTGTTTGGAGGTGGTATGCCGTTGCCTTCCTTCGACCTTCGAACTGACTTACCCAGCCAGTTATAGGGGGACCTACAGTTTAACGTGGGTTCCGAACCACGGCGCTTCTCGGTATTTTTCACATCAGCAACACTGCCACAGGTGAAAGAAGTGGAGAGTGAGAGATAAAATCCTAGGACGTGGTGGTGATAGAACCCGAGACCTTTGGATTTGGAGGCTGGCACTCTACCACTGTGCAACCGAGGCGCACGTTTGTCTTACCAGCATTAAAATTACATTCGTTGCCTCCAAATAACTCGCACAGCTGTCTTGCGTTTGGGGGAGGTGTGTGTGTGTGTGTGTGTGTGTGTGTGTGTGTGTGTGTGGTGTGTGTGTGTGTGTGGGTGGGTGGGTGGGTGGGGGGAGGCGGCGGGGAACGTACTCTTCACATTACTTTTACTTGGAAGGAGACGCGGTATTCAAAATGATTAAGTTGCACCGATCTTGAGCATACTGTCGTTTGCGACGTAGAACCACAGAGCCGAAAAGCACGGCCAAGGCGGTGGGTCTGCCATACATCCCTTCGTAACCGCACAGTGATATAACAACTCTTGTTCCGAGGAGCTGATAGACTGCTCAGCGTCACAGTTCCGGAAAGCAGCACATTTCAAGAAGAACGAGCATGACGTCACGCGCGGGGCGGTGAGAGCGGCCGGTGGCTGAGTGGATCCCCCCTCGGTGCGCGGCCGTTGTCTCCTGTGACGTGTGCGGCCGTGGCACCCCGCGGGGCCTCCGCACTGGACGGAACTGCCGGGCCGGGCCGGGCCGGGCCGGGCTAGCGGACGTTCCGAGAACGGCGCCGGAGCCGGCGACGGCGCTTCGCCTTACGTAACGGCCCGGGACGGCACGCAAATTAGCGGGAATGAGCGAGCCGAGCCGAGCCGAAGCACGGAGCCCAGCAGGCGCTGCCCGCTGTACTGGGACACACGGCCGAGCGAGGGGCATCTCATTCCACCCGTGTCTTCACCATCATCGTCATACATCTTGATAGACACTCCGCAAGTTGCTCCAGTGAAGTCTGTGGTTTTTAACTGCGTCCACCGCAACCACACAAGTGTCACACCGTGTATTTTAATTAGTGTCTCCGTGTACTCGCCGTCCTGTGTTATTGTCGTCCTATATGTGCTTTTTAGGTCACCGTGGCTCCTCATTTTTAACTGACTAAATCTCATTTTGATCACCTGTCAACTGTTTGTACCTCGAATTGTCACCATGTCTATGTCATGGTTCCTCTGTTGTTTTTTCGCCTGTCTTGTATTTTAATTTTCATCACATCCATGTACTTTATTCTCTCGGCTGAAGAGCAGCCTCTGCAGCTGCTGCCAGCCTACTGGAGTAATAGCTGGTGTGAAAACACAATAAAGGGGAAAAAAACTCCGCAAGTGTGGCGGATAGTACCTTGAGTACCACTATCTGTTCTCCCTCCTATTCCAGACTCTTATACCAAGACCGCGGCGGAGTAGCCGAGCGCTCATAAGCGCCTCGCTGCGGAGCGCGCGGTTGCTCGCCGTGGAGGTTCGAGTCCTCCCTGGGACATGGGTGTGTGTGTTGTCCTTAGGCTAGTTTACCTAGGTTTAAGTAGTTTGTAGGCTACGGACTGATGACCACGCAGTTTGGCCCGATAGATTTACAGACACAATTTCTTATACCAGGCCAATGAGCCAAACGAAATTATTATTATTGTTCACGGGAAGAAAGATTGTCGGTATTAGCTCTAATTTCTCTGATTGTATTCTCATCATCTCTTCGCGAAATATACGAAGGAGGGATCAATATACTGCTTGACTCCTCGGTAAAGGTCCGGATGGAATACCAGTTCGATTTTACATAGAGTATTCTGCGGCAGTGGCCGTTTTCTTATATTGCATTTATCACCAATCTTTAATTCAGCGCAAAGTTCCTAGTGATTGGAAAAAAAGCGCAGAAAGGAAAGAGAACTGATCCACATAATTAACAGGCGAATATCGTTGACATCAGTTTCCTGTAGAAGTTTGGAGCATATTCTCAACTGGAATGTAATAAATTTCCTTCTTTGTACGAATTAGCACGGGTTTAGAAAACATCGTTCATGTGAAAGCTTGCCCTTTTCTCACATGACATCTTGCGAGCCATGGATGAAGGGCAACAGGCGGATTGTGTTTTACTCGATGTCAAAAAGGCGTTCCACTCGGTGCCACACTGCAAACTGCTTATGGAACAGGTTCACAGATTTGTCATTTGTCATTGTTCTCGACGGCCAGTGTTCATCAGAGACGAGTGTATCGTCAGGCGTGCCCCATGGGAGTGTGATAGGACCGCCATTATTTTCTATCTATATAAATGATCTGATGGACAGAGTAAGTTGTAATTTGCGGCTGTTTGCTGATGTTGCTGTGGTGTATGGGAGGGTGTCGTCTTTAACTGACTGTAATAGCATACAGGATGACTTAGACAAAATTTCTAGTTGGTACGAAGAATGGCAGCTAGCTCTCAATGTAGAAAAATGTAAGGTGATGCGCATGAGTAGGAAAAACAATCCCATGATGTTCGAATACAGTGTTAGTAGTGGGCTTCTTCATGCTGTTGCATCGCTCAGTTATCTAGGCGTAACATTGCAGAGCGATATGAAATGGAACGAACATTTGAGGACGGTTGTAAGGCGGACAGCTAACTTCTGTTTTTTCGAAGAATTTTAGGAAGAGGTTTCATTCCATTTTTTGTAACGGTGTGCTGAGCGACCACAAAATAATGAATATAATTAATATAGTATGTAACATTGGTCGTTTTTATTAATGTTTTTTCAGATCGATTTCGATCACATAATGATCATCTTCAATGCACCAGTCATCGTAATATCAGCTATGCAGAATCATATGTCATATTAGCTGAATGTAACAGATTTTTTTAACATCTAAATTTAGTGTCCAACCAGGAATAGAAATGGTCCTACGATACTCCCCTGTGGCACATCTGACATCTCTCTTACTTCGGAAGACTTCTCTCCATTGAGAATGACATGCTGCTTTCTGTTATCTAGGGACTCCTCAATCCAATCACACAATTGGTCTTATAGACCATATGCTCTTACTTTGTTCATTAAACGACTGTGGGGAACTGTATCAAACGCCTTGCGGAAGTCAAGAAACACAACGTCAACCTGAGAACCCGTGTCTATGGCCCTCTGAGTCTCGTGGACGAATAGCGCGAGCTGGGTTTCACACGATCGCCTTTATCGAAATTCAAGCTGATCATACAATTAACAATTGCGAAAATTCTTAATTGAAATCCACCTTGTCGAGGTTTGCTGTCTCTTTTAGCGCAGATGCATACGAGAGGTGGACTGCAGGTGGGAATACAATGCGATCTGTGAGCCATGGAGTAGGGGGACATATGAAGGTTTGGATCGGAGGGGATAGGTGCTTGACTAGTCCTTCGAGGTGTGTTACGCCCTTGTGCCTGAGGTGGCGAAGAGGCTGAGCGCTACTGCCCTGAAAGCAGTAAGTCCCGGCTTAAAACCCCGCCCGCTGCAAAAAGTTCCATATCTCCATGCTGTATGATTACAACACCTACAACCAGCTGAGACTCAAAACACTACAGTTAAAAATCACCATTTAACACCGATTATGCCTCTCAGTGTTCGGTCTGGACCATAGCTCCCATTATAAAGCCGCGATGGAGTGGCCGAGCGCTCAAAGGCGCCTTGCTGCGGAGCGAGCGGTTGCTCGCCGTCGGAGGTTCGAGTCCTCCAACGGTCATGTTCAAGTGTTTGTAGAGATTATGGGACTTAACTACGGGGTTATCAGTCCCTAAACTTACAAACTACTTATGAATTAGTTATTACTAAGGACAGCAGAAATATCCATGCCCGAAGCGGGATTCGAACCCCGACCGTAATGGCCGTGCAGACTGTGACTGGCGCGCCGCAGATCGCTTGGCCACCGCGGCCGGCCACCGGTTATGGATGTCTGTGTTGTCCTCTGCATAAGTTAGATTGTTAAGAAGAGAGTTATAACCATAGAATTGAAGTTCCCTAGTTTTACACATTTGAAGATATTGGACCCATTATTAAATTCGTCCAAGATCCCTAATTCATTGCTAACATTGATTTCTGACGTTAAGCCTTTTACTACAAAATCATTTTTATTCTTGGTCTACCTCGACTCCTCTTATCTTTTACTGCGCAACCCATGAGACTCTTAGGTAACCTTGCTTTTCTCATGCGTGTAACCCCACCGTCTCTGCCTTTTCTCTCTAACTGCTTTACCTACGGCGTTCACTCGCAGTCTTTCTTTAATTTCCTCATTGTGGACACACCCCCTCCATTGTTCCCAACTGTCAGTACCTGCAATCATCCTTGCCACTTTCATATCTGAAGCATGTATCCACCCACCTTTCACTTCCAGACACCAAAGTTGGTCGAAAGACTGAACGGTGCACTGCTTACTTAGTCTTGGTACTGACTTCCTTCTTGCAGAACAGAGTAGATCCTAACTGAGCGCTCAAATGGTCAAATGTTTGTTAAGCTTGCGGGACTTAACTACGGCGTCATCAGTCCCTAAAAGACAAATTATAAATTACACTAAGGACATGCCCGAGGGAGGATTCGAACCCCCGCCGGGGAGCGGCCTCGCGCATCGGAGCACAGCGCCTCAGTGCGCTCGGCCGCTCCAGCCGGCAGCGGCTACGTGCGCCGCTCCTACCTGCAGCCGTGTGTCGTGTCGTGAGCTGCTGGGCGGCAGATAAGAGACCCGGGCAGATAAAGGCGCTACTGGCTCTGTTTATCGCCCACTGCGCCCGTAACGCCGCCACTTTACGTCTCCGAGAGCTGCTATAGCGCTGCTACATCGATCCCAGGAGGCGCAATTAACCTGCTAATTTTGCATCTGTGAGGCATTTCAGGGAGGTGGAGGTAGCCTGTGATGAGGTTACTGGCCTGACTGCAGGTAGAGTGCAGCACTAGAAAGGGCAGGCCGGCAAGTCTGTGGGCCCGAGCACCTCTCATCCCAGAGCAGCGCGTGCTGTATTACTTGGTTAACTAATTTCGTCCATCATGGACCATGTTTTGAAAGTCTGTTTTATTCACAATTTACTTGCACGAGATCTGTTCAAAAAGTAAGGCGACGTCTCAAATTGTGCTGGCAACGTTCAATCGATCATCTATCTTATTGGCCTACTTTAGATCAAGGTGGTAACACTAAAAGTGCCCCTTCCCTATCGCCTTTTGAAATCTCTAAATTTAAATGAAAATAACGGCTTAACCGTTCGTCTGACGTGAAAATTGAATAAATCAATTTGAAGAGCAGAAACTTGTCTACAACTTTGCTCACATGTTTTTTTTTTTCTCTTTTCTTATTTCCAATCGTTTAAGAGACATGCAAAAATAGAGGCGATTCCACACTGTGTGTCGGTCTGTCACGAGTTCCCACTCTTAGGTCGTGGCGTTGACCGACCGGCATCAAATTTTACAGACGAAATTGTCTGCCGCCAGCGTCTAGAAACTTCCCTTTTCAGATGTTTTCAAATGTTACTAACACGTTTGTGGTGGTTATCTGACAACGGGAAATTTAATGGCAAATAACGCTTTAACCAGAATGAAACTTTCACTCTGCAGCGGAGTGTGCGCTGATATGAAACTTCCTGGCAGATTAAAATTGTGTGCCGGAACCGGGACTCGAACCTGGGACCTTTGCCTTTCGCGGGCAAGCGCTCTATTGTGAAGTTTGGAAAGTAGGAGGCGAGGTACTGGCGGAAGTAACGCTTTAACCGTTCACGCGATACGAAAATTAAGTAAACCTATTTCTAAAGGAAAAAATTCTCTATAATGTTGCTCTGTTATGTCCATAACTCGCACCGTTTCAGAGATATTTGCAAAAATAACGCCGATTTGACTGTCTACTGTCTGGAACCTAGGCTTTTGTGCTCACCACTAGGCCAACCTGGTACAAAAATTCCGCAGAACTGCACAGATACACCCCGATACCCTTTCCTTATCAGTGCAAATCTTCATCTCTGCCTCAGTTGACATGTTTTCAGAGTAAGACCTTGTAGACTGAAGCAAAGGTGCACTGCACTGATTAGGAAAGCCTGTCGGGGTGCACCTGTGAGGTTATGAGAAATTTCGGCGGCAGGTCTCTACGTAGGTTCGAATCTCAGCCTCCGTACCAAGTTTCTCACGATGTTTCAGTGTGCCTATATACATTATTATAATTTAAAAATACGAAAATGAAGAGTCTTCGTTATAATTATTAAAATTTATTTAACAAAAAGGCGTTTCACTGTCATAAATCATCTTCAGATCGCTGTATCTTTAAACTGCAGAAACTGCATGATTAATATTATCTAAAATGATGACATGAAACTGGGTAATCGCTTGTGTCAGTTTGTTAAAAAACCTTCAACTGGGAAGAAAGTATTCGTCATGATTAAATGTATTTAAAATAATGAGATTTTACGCATAATTACATACGTCGTTATCATTGAAACGGCCGCGGTATGATGAGGGAGGGTGCGACGTAGGCAGACCATTAGAGACTTCACGTGACGTGTAGTGTGGATGAACGTATATGTTCAAATGTTTGTAGAACTTATGGGACTTAACTACGGGGTCATCAGTCCCTAAGCTTACAAACTACTTATGAACTACCTAAGACTAAGGACGGCACAAATATCCATGCCCGAGGGGGGACTCGAACCCCCGACCGTAGTGGCCGTGCAGACCGTGACTGGAGCGCCTCAGTCCCCTCGGCCACCGTGGCCGGCGATGAACGTATAAAACATCAATTCTTTTTTACTGGCAGAGCTAAGCTCCCATCATCTGATGTTGCATATACTTCACAAACATGCCTCACAACCACGGGTCTTGCATCAAAATAGGAGAGTGCTGGGAACATTGTATGTCAAGAGTAGAAACAACATCAAAATAACATATACAACATTTTTTTCTGATCTTCCCCATTCTGTTTCCCTTTACAACTGCATGGGTGGGAGCGGGGGGGGGGGGGGGGGGATCAGCAAAAATAAAAATCTTTTTTATATGTTATTTCGATATTGTTTTTTTGCCGGCCGCGGTGGCCGAGGGGACTGAGGCACTCCAGTCACGGTCTGCACGGCCACTACGGTCGGGGGTTCGAATCTCCCCACGGGCATGGATATTTGTGCCGTCCTTAGTCTTAGCTAGTTCATAAGTAGTTTGTAAGCTTAGGGACTGATGACCCCGTAGTTAAGTCCCATAAGTTCTACAAACATTTGAATATTTTATTGTTTCTTTATTCTTGACACACAGATGTTACCAGTCGTATTTTGTTAACAATATGCAAGGTATCTTCAGAAACCGGTAAATAATAGATATATTTTGAAGTTATATTGGGAAACCTATGCTTTCATATATATTTTAAAATACAAGATAGATCGCCCCCAAAGTTTGAAATACTGTCAGAAATATATAGACGTTATTTTAATTTGCGTGTGTGCGCGTGCGCGCTTTCGTATGACTGGTTTGACTACGCCGCCAGTGACTGCTTTCCGCGCCAACCTGTTCACTTGGAAGTAGCACTTGCCCCCTACTTCCTGGATATTTGCTGGACGTACTCAAACGTTTGGTTTCCCCTACAGTTTTTACCCTCCGCGCTTCTCTACTGTATCACGTAGGACGAAGGGTACTCCCAGGTGTCTTAAGACACGTGCTACATCCAGCCCTTTTTCCTCGCCAGTCTTTTCCATGCCTTCCTTTCTTCGCCAGTTCTACGCAGAACCTCCACATTCGTTATCTCATCGGTCCACCTAATTTTTAATATTCGTCTGTAGCTTCACATCTCAAGTGCTTCGATTCCCACCGCTCATGTCTCACTTTCATACATAACTGTGCTCCAGACGAACATTTTCAGAAATTATTTCTTCACATTACGGTAAATGTCTGGTACCAGTATTCTTGGCCACGAATGCCCTCTTTGCCTGAACCAGTCTACTTTTTATGCCTTCTTCACTTCGTCCGTAGAGGGTTATTTTACTTCAGAGGAAGCAGAATTCCATAACTTCCACAATGTCGTCACCACCAATCTTTTACGCTACTTCCATTCCTACTACTTCTCATCACTATTGTCTTTTTACAGTTTACTCTCAGTCCATATTCCGTTCTCATTAGACTTTTTATTCCATTCAACAGCTCTTGTCATTGTTATCACTTTAACTGACGATAGCAGTGTCATCCGTAAATATTATCTTTGATATTCTTTCGCCGTGAATTTTAGACCACTCTTAAACCTTTCTTTTATTTCCGTCGTTGTTTCTTCGGTGTATATATTGAAGAGTAGGAAGCATCCCTGTCTTACGCCCTTTTAATTCCGAGCATTTAGTTCTTGGTCTTGCATTCTTACTATTCCTTCTTGTCTCTTGTACATTTTATAGTTCGGTAAATAATCCTATATCATTAACGTAGTATAAACTACAGTTACCGTCCTTCGAATCAGTAGCCTCCCATAACCAAGCACCACCTCACTCAGCGACAGAAGTCCTGGATACTTTGCTAGGAGTCTTTCTTTGGGATTATGTACAAAAGTCTCGTCACGTTTCGCTGGATTTCGGAAATATCGTCAAATCTCTTTCCTTTCAAAGCCACTTTGAGTCTAGGAAAAGGAAGAAGTATAGACGATTGAGACCCGGTGAGTATGGTGGATGTTCAAGTTGCATGACAACGCTCACCCACACACAGCCAATATCGTCAAACAGTTGCTGGCAATAAAGGGGGTAAAGTAGTTTGAACATCCACCATACACGCCGTATCTCGATCCTCCAGATATCCCTCTTCCCTGTACGTAAGCAGTTGGGAACAGACATTTATTTGCAGGGAAGAAAAGCTACATGTCAAGTCAATGCGATGTTAAGGCAGAAATATCACCATACAAAGTCCGACTGTTGCTGAATACGATGATAATCTGTGAACCTCAAATATCTATATTTTCCCAGTGGCCGATTGCTACAATCAGTTTGTAGCAATCAGCCATTGGGAAAATATGTATAAGAAGTTTAGCATGATGACAAATATTTATTTTACAGTTTTTCAATTTTGTATCATTATGTGTTAAGCTATTGGCTAAACTCTGCTAGCGCTTGAGAATGGTACACTACCTTTCTAAATACAGGTACTGATTTCGACATCTTTCACATTTTGCTGGGTCTATATTTTCATTTCATTCCATTCCATGATGGTGGTGGCGGCTGGTGCAGCAACAGTGGTGAATAATTAATAAATTCGCAGTCTCTGTTGCAGCATTCTTTATTATATCCAGTAACGCGTTCTGTTAATTTCCGAACTGTATCCCTTTAGTCCCTAGTTATTCTACTTCAGATAGCCGTTACGTACTTTGTACATTTACCTCTTTGCAGGGGCCCAATGACGGAACAAAAATTGTTAAGCTACTTCCATCACAGCTTTAAATAGTTCTGTGGCTCCATCTCCGCCCAAGTAAGTTCTGACTTTTCAAAATTTACTCGCCTTAGCCATATTAGATTCGCTGCCTGCAAGGTACACGGACTGTAATAAAATATTTGTCTGTTTTCAGTCTGATGATGCGCTAACAGCGCGAAACGCGTTATTGGATACAATAAAGAATATTGCAACAGATACTACGAATTATTTATCTATATTTTCAGTCGTGTGATTTTAGTACAACGTGTTATCTGGCTAATTAATACGGCTAATATTTCAGGTGCTTCTGGTTGTTGCATTTTCGATGGCCAGCAGAGTTGTTTTGGGGCCCATCTTGCACAAACTTTACGAAA
Organism: Locusta migratoria; assembly: GCA_026315105.1. Lineage (NCBI taxonomy): Eukaryota > Metazoa > Arthropoda > Insecta > Orthoptera > Acrididae > Locusta > Locusta migratoria. Next base: position 2,588,344 of record CM048747.1, read on the forward strand.
CCAAGTCTGTTGTGAATAATTTCGTAGGCAGAACCATGACTAATTTGAAGACGATGAGCCACTTCAACAATAGTTAATCGTCTGTCTAAGAGAATCATTTCACGTGATCGCTCAATGGTTTCTTCATTTGTGGCGGTAAACGGTCGTCCGACTCCTTCATCGTGCTTAACACTCGCGCGGCCATTTCGGAATTTTTCAATCCACTCGTACACACTTCGTCGTGGCAGAACACAGCTCCCATACTGTACTGAAAGTCTTCTATGAATTTTGGCCCCTTATACACCTTCCGCCCACAAAAAACGTATCACTGAACGTTGCTCTTCTTTGGTGCAAATAGACAGCGGAGCAGCCATGATTAACAGCACGGCAGCGACAACGAAACCAACGTAGCAGCTTGAAAATTGCAAAGATATAACAACAAATAAACGAAGCATGCGTCACGAACGTAAAACGACAGTACTACCAACATAAACAAAAATATAACTAAAATGCGGATAATAATTGACTTAGCCTCGTAAAATGATTGAAATACAAAATATAGAGCCAGCACGGCTCAAACTTGACAGTTTTTTGGAAATCATTTTAATTTTGGATAGTTAATAGCAATATCCCTAGCATGTTTCCCACTGCTTATTGTAAGCAGTTTTATGGAGTGTATTAAGCGTACCGTGCATTTCTTTTTATCGATTGAAAGCTGTTCTGTATCCTCTTTACGAAATAATTAGTCATCGTACAAAAGAAGGACACTCAGTTGCTGTACAGGTGCAAACCTGTCTACTCAAAAGGCGCCAAACAAACTGTACAGTGGCGCTTGCAAGCGCAAGGACAGAGGTGGGAACAGTGTGGGTGTGTCCGTGACGTCAGACTGCAGACACGTGATTGGTGCCTCGTTGAGGAAGTGTGCGTTGCTGGCCCTGCCAGCCAATCACGGCGGTGAGGTCGGGGAACAGCAGCGAGCGGTGCCAGGGCCAGAGGCGATCGACCGCAGCACACACACACACACACACACACACACGTGACTGTCGCTCATGGACGCTTTTCCTTGTGTACCTCTATAGTTAACGTTTTTCTTGTGGTGGTCTCACACTTCCTCCATACATCAGCGCATTGAAAACCAAGACGCATTTCCCTAATATTTTCAGCAAATCACGCTTTGATCCCAAGCTATTTTACTAGCAGAAGGAAAGGAGATTTGGTTTTAATGTCTCGTTTCTCGTCGACCGCAAGGTAATAACAGACTGATCACAGTCACAAGACAGGCTGGCCAATCCATGATCCTATGTACCTATTGTAAAAACCACTTACAATTCGAAGTTATGCGTAGCTTCGAGGAGTCAACTGACAACTATGCCACGATTTCGTGAGCATAAAATGTGTGTGGGTCTTATGCGAGCAAACATCGTGGGCAACAGTCGCTAGACGTACACCCTAATTACTTAACTAAATTACGCTAAGGACAACACAAACACCTATGCCCGAAGGAGGATTGGAACCCCCGAGCGCAGCGGCCGTGCAGACTGTGACTGGTGCGCCGCAGACCGCTCGGAAACTGAGGCCAGCTTCTTGAGCATACTCCAAGCTCAAATGAACAAATATTTGTGAATGTAAAGAGACGAAACTACTATTGTCATCGGTTTTTACAATTACAAACTACTCTAACTTTTGCTAAGGACAACACACACATCCATGCACAAGGGAGGACTCGAACCTTCGACGGGGAGTGGGTGCGCAATCCATAGCATAGCGCTTTACGCTCAAAAATCAAATGTTCAAATGTTTGTATAGCTTATGGGACTTAACTACGGGGTCACCATTCCTTAAGCTTAAAAACTACTTATGAACTAGCTAAGACTAAGGACGGCACAAATATCCATGGCCGAGGGGGGATTCGAACCCCCGACGGTAGTGGCCGTGCGGACCGTGACTGGAGCGCCTCAGTCCCCTCGGCCACCGCGGCCGGCGCGCCTTACGCCAGGCTACTACAAGCTCGAATACAGTAAATGCCTTGAGTCTGCTAACCTTCCGTCCATAAATCAGTGCGTATTTGGAAAGCACGACTGGTCGAGAACCGCTTGCCTTTTTCTTACCCAGTATCCTACAAGCCACAGACGAAGTAACACGCAGTTGCTACATTCATCTCATTTTGATTGAGTCTTCCGTCGGTTCTTCATAGAATATCATTAAACTGAATTAAAGATCACAATTCTATGTTACATAAATTCATTTTAATTCATAAAACGGTTTTCGGCTCGCAAGGACATCTTCAGACTTTACTGTTTTATTGTTTTGTTTTTTGGTTGTTTTGTATTTTTTTTTCCAAAGAATTTAAAATTCCCCTCCCCCCCCCCCCCCCCCCGTCCTGTATATTTATAGTGATCTTTATATAACGTGGATGTATAACTTCGGTGTCTGAGCATTGAACTGTAGCGGGTCTGAACGTTCATATATTTTGCTCACGAATTTGCGTTGTAATTAGTCAAACGAATTTTCATGAGTTAGTACGTGACAAATAATTGCTAGATTACCTGTGGATTTGAAATTTATGTTAACATGCGAAGTAACAGACTCGCTGACTACGGAATCGAAACACATTTCCTTTTCGTTTTATTGTAATACTTCATAGCGGCCATGTCGTAACTAGTCAAGCAACAGAATATAAACATCTTTGGCTAGCACGTTCAGAAATCTGTAGTTCAACATTCAGGTAGTATAGACATCATTGGTACCACCAGAGTGAAGTCAAAGATGACATTCTTATGTTCTTCAATCTTAGTGTAAACGAGTAACTTACCTTTGAAGTGTGTTACTAAATATTGTTAAATTCTTTGATAGAAACAGCGAAGTCTGAAGCTAGCTTATGGGACTTAACTACGGGGTCATCAGTCCCTACAGTTACAAACTACTTATGAACTACCTAACACTAAGGACGGCACAAATATCCATGCCCGAGGGGAGATTCGAACCGCCGACCGTAGTGGCCGTACAGACCGTGACTGGAACGCCTCAGTCCCCTCGGCCACCGCGGCCTGCGGAGGAAGCTTAAGGTTTAACGTCCCGGCAACAGCTTGATCATTAGAGACGAAGCTAACGCTCGGAGTTTTGAGTACGGATGGGGAAGGAAATCGGCCGTGCCCTGTGAAAGTAACCATCCCGGCCTTTGCCTGGAGTGATTCAGGGAAGTCACGGAAAATCTAAGTCTGGATGGCGGGAGATGGATTTAAACCATCGCCCTCTCGAATACGAGCCCAGTGCATTACCACTGCGCCACCTTGCTCGGTTCTTAGTGACGGAAAGTTAAACATTTCCTCAACGGGGGATCCTGACCAAAGAGTGCACAGTCTGTAAGTGAAACTGATGATTGTTTCTTCCAAATACTACTCGCACAGTTGAAATATCCACGTTATCAGTGTGAATGAAAGGAACAGAAAAGACGGGCCAGGATTCCCAGTATTTCCGACGATCAGCTGCAATGCAGAAAGAAATGCCGCACCACTTGTTACGCGTGGCGAGGAGGTGGACACTAGGGCCTGGTCGCTGGAGTCACGTTGTTGTTCTCTCGCACGCAGAGTGGTCCGGCTAGCGGGACCCCAGCCTGACTGTGTGGGGGGAGGCACAGAAGAGAACAGAGAGCCGCCACGGGAGGCCAGCTGGCAGACTCTCAGCTGCCCGCGGGACGGGTCGGCGCTTCGCAGAGCTCTGCCTGACCCGTCCTGGATTTCGCCGCACCGCGGCATCTCCCGGAAATTCCGCCGTTGTCTCTGACGAAACACGGGCCGGCTGGCGCCAGTAACCACTGGGACATGCAGCTGGCGCCAGCACGAGCGCCCAGGTGCCGGCCAGACGCCAGTGTTCTTGCAACAGCGAAGCGCCACGCGTGGCCTTCAACGTTCCCCTATGTCGACCGTACTACACTTACATTCCTCTAATAACTTAAATTTCTAGAATAAAACACTGTCTTTGTTGCAAAACCATTCCTGTATGACGCGTATCGTCCGGTTAGGGAGTCTTCAGACATCCAACGAAGAATAAAACTAGTTCAAACAATATCTAAGAGACCGAATTTTTTTTTTAAATTATTCTTTAACTAAAAAATAATGATGAGGTCTGATTCCATTTCCAGGATGGTGCTCAACGAGCACACAATGATGAACACACCAGATGTATTGAGCAGCATTGGCCATTAATGTTTTATTTAAAAAACAACAGATCAATTTCAATCATATAGTGACCATCTTCATTGTCATTCAAACAAGCATTATGAATGCCCTGAATGTAAGTGCAACGGCAAACATAAAATTGCAGTGCAGTTGGACACTGCAATTTTATGTTTGCCATTGCAGCCGCGGTGGAGTTGCCGAGCGGTCTAAAGCACCTCGCTGCGGGGCGCGCTGTTGCTCGCCGTGGAGGTTCGAGTCCTCCCTGGGGCATGGGTGTGTGTGTTTGTCCGTAGGTTAGTTTACCTAGGTTTAAGTAGTTTGTAAGCTACGGACTGATGACCACGCAGTTTGGTCCGATAGATTTACAGACATTTGAACATTTGCCGTTGCAGTTACATTCAGGGCATTCATAATGCTTGTTTGAAGGACACTGAAGATGGTCACTATGTGATTGAAATCGATCTGTTGTTTTTTAAATAAAACATTAACGGCCAATGCTGCTCAATACATCTGGTGTGTTAATGATGAGATCGGTACCAAAATAATGTAATAATCTATGCTAATAATGCTATGCCTACACTGTGATAGAGGATTTGATTGAAACTTACGAAGACTGTTCAAATGAAAAGGTACAAAACGACACCGCAGGTATCATTGAAATTAGGCAGAATTTTAAGAAAACATCAAGTTAGTCATCTTCCGGCCAGATTAGTGCGCTTCTTGGCTCGGTTCAGTATGATCTAGGATTGAGGAAAGCTGGAATTTACAGAATACCTTGCCAGTGTGTCATACGACACGCACAGTACTGGAAACGTGCGTTGAACATGAACGCCACACACACACTATTCTGCTGCATCCCAGTATGTCGTTCGTAGCCCAGCATTGTATTACCGCAGGTCATTCTCCGGATTACTCCGCTACTGAAATCTTGGCCACGACGAGATCCTTCTGGGATTCATTAATCAAAGAAATTGTGGAAATAACGTTTAGCCCAAGATCTTATTAATCGTGACGACGACTTTCATCTGAACAGGGCTTGGAACCCGGTGATTTCTTTAATAACATCTGAGAGGAAACATTTTATCCACGACGACGCTTCTAACGACAATTTAGTTTTATACTTAAAATAAGACAGTGTAGATCGCAATTTGTTGCGTTTCTTGCTGGCAACCGGTTTCGGTTCTATAGATCCATCTTCAGACGTTTGGCACCTTGTTGGTGGACGCCTGCTCCGGCCACCGCCACCGTCCACCAACAAGGTGCCAAAGGCCTGAAGATGGTTCTATAGAACCGAAACCGGTTGCCAGCAAGAAACGCAACAAATTGCGATCTACACTGTCTTATTTTAAGTATTAATTTTTTTAAGATCGCTGTTCCAAGAAAAATTTTCAATTTTATACATCTGAAAATTAATAGTACTGAGTGCGCATTCCGAAAGACGGCGGACATGCAGTTTCAACTCCGCGCAGACACCCGCTCGCCGCTTGTCAACTGTTTTTCACAGAAGGCGGTAAATTCGAAAGAGGACGCGCTTCTGACGGCCTCTGATGCGCACGCGCCTCCGCGCCATTTTTGCCATAAAGGCATCGTCGAGAACTAGCAATCTCCAGGAGAACGCACTCACCTGAACATGGCCGAAATATCATGGCAAGAAGTCGACGAAATCCAGCTGCAATCCCGAAACTTTATAGAACATAGCACTCTTTATTAACAGTTATATATATATATATATATATATATATATATATATATATATATATATATATATATCACCAGAGGCCTGAGAAAAATTCTCACATTGTTTAACGAGACGGAAGATTTCCTGTTCCCTCAATTCCTGTGGCTGTGACTACAGCCAGTACTGTACTGTGTCCTACAGTTCATAGTACGAGTTGAAGTCTTTCTTCTAAGATTTGTTTTTTAATTATTACTTTTTACCGGACCAAACAGATGGAAAGAGCAGGGCGACATGTCAGGGCTGTAGGGAGGATTCTGAAGCTGCTCCCACTTGAACTTGGCAGTACTCTGTGTGATTCTGGAGACGTGTGGACGCGCTTCATCATGGAGCAGAGTTATTCCCTTCGCAAGTAGCCCAGGCCATTTGCTCCAGATATTGAGTGGGCTTCAGATTGTCTCACAGTACACATCAATGAAAATAGTTTTTTCGTGCTCGAGGAATTCGATGAGTATGGGACCTCGGACGTCGAAAAGCACGGTCAGCATCACCTTGCATGCTCAGGACACAGCCTTGAAATTTTCAGGTGGAGGTGCGTCACGGAAATGTTGCACGATTTGAGGTGGAAATCATTAAAAGAACGACGTTATTCGTTGCGGCGAGTTCTATTTGCCAAATTTCAATCACCGAATTTTACTTCTGAATGTGAAAATATTTTGCTGGCACCATCCCAATAAAATAAGAGAAATCAGATCGAAAACGGAACGATTGAGGTATTCTTTCTTCCCGCGCGCTATTAGAGAATGATTTTTTGTAACCATTCCCGTGAATGTCAGGCGAACCCTGACGATCGCAGACGTCGTGGATCGCAACTGTTCGGCGTTGCCGGAGGGTCCCCCATCCAGCTACTGGTCACGCCGGAAGGCGCTTAACTTCAATTATGTGAGTGCAGCCGGTGTATCCACCTCGACACGGCCACTGACCACTGTGTCGGTGCTGCCCAAGCACTTCGGCAAGGGCGAGCAGTGTGTGTGTGTGTGTGTGTGTGTGTGTGTGTGTGTGTGGACGGCGTCTGTCTTATCTGCAGCGCCCTGCGCAACGCCAGGCAGGCGGCGTAGAGTCTGCGGCACAAGCGGCACCAGCACAGCACAGCACAGGGCAGGGCAGGCAGACAGATAGCGGCTATCAGCGGGTGACGCCCGCGCCTGCACCTTGTGTACCGCCGGCCTCTCCCCAGCCCACATCTGAGGTGCCTAAACTGGCAACAGGAAGCTCTGAGGCCCGCAATGGAGGCACACCATTACCTGCCCGCAAAGTGGCCAGCTATCGCCAACTGTGGATTTCAATGTACTGGTTTTACAGAAAACGCCCACTTTAGGTTACGGTAGTAACACTAAAACTGGGCCTTTAAGATCGTCTTTTGACAGCAAGAAATTTAAATGAAAATAACGGCTTAACTATTTATCTGATACGAAAATTAAATAACCGAATTTGTACAGAAAAAAATTCTCTACAACTTTGCTCTCTTGGTTTTTTTTTTTTTTTTTTTTTTTTTTTTTTTTTTTTTTTTTTTTTTTTTAATCTCGTAGCATTTCAAAGATATTTCCAAAAATAACGGCAATTTTGGGATTTCTGTCTGTCTGTCCGTAACGTGTTCCCTGTTTTTAAGACGAACCGTTGAACCAATCAGCACCAAATTTTACAGACATGATTGTAGGCCTCCAGACACCAGAACCTCCCTTTTTCAAATTTTTCCGACAAAAAATACGATAGTAATACCAAACAAAAGCCGTTTGTAATATAATTGTAATTGAAAACGAACCTTTCATCTGACACGAAAATTGAATAACCTAATTGGTACAGGAGAAAGCTTCCTTATGTGTTTTTCATATCTCGTATCGTTTGAGAGATATTAGCAAAAATAACGGATATTTGATACTATTGAATTAAGGAAAACCAGCCGTTCGCAGATGTCACGAGACATTCCTCGCCCAAAACTCTCTCTGGCATACGCCATCCATCTTGCGTTGTGTATTTGATGATTTTCTTATTGTAACTTACACGTTGTCATTTTAGAGCAAAGGCGCACTGAAGAATTAACAAAAAGACATCGTTCCTCGTACGATAAATGATAACCTAGTGTCTGCAAATGCCACATTAGGAGTTAACAACGGCCATCAATAGTATGAGATAAATGGAGTGTTCTTTCGATTCATGGCCGTAGCGTAGTGGGTAAAACGTTGGACTATGACGCTAAAGGTAGGTGGTTCGAAACCCGCCACTACCTAATTTTTTTTTTTTTTTTTTTACTAAAAGGGTTTCAGACACTCTTATTAATTATTTTTTATTATTTAGATTATTATCTTGGTCCAAAATGTTTGCACAAACCTATAAAACTACAAATTGAAAGTGGGCCGTAAAACACGTCAGTGAGATTTTTTATTTTTATAATTCACCCATACGCGTTTCGCCTCTGGTGTATGACTAGAGCGCAGACGACCAGCACTTGCGTGTAGGCAGGATCTGCTTTCATCGCTCAACACGACCGCCCGCCATTGCAAGTGAAGCAAGTGACCATTCGACCCGTGCACGTCCATGCTGAGTCGCGAATGGAAGACGGTCTAGAGGTGTGGGTGCCCGTAGGCGCAATGCTAGTACCGGGTTGGCGACACTTCTTGTAGACACTTCTGGGCTCACAAAGCCGCATATCTGTGCTGTGATAGCTGTACGACCTGACACTGCCGCCCTTACAATACGGAGATCTTGGCGGATGCTGGAGTCGCGTGTACGTCCAGAACGTCGTCTACAGGTGTCAGAATTGCGACTGGCGTCGTTGCGCAACTGATGCAGCTCGACCAGCCTGTGTGGCGGGTGCCGGAAAAGACCTTCCCGACACTCTGAAGGCCACTGGTTGCCCCCACTCGCTTAGTGGGCTGCAGGAAGCACGAGTTTGTGTCCGTGGCTTGGAGCCCGTCTGCTTCACACGTTGATATCACACTGAGACTTATGGCAGTAAACAATCTTTATTAAAGTGTACACACAGATGACGCACTGGCAACTACACTACTCGCCATTAAAATTGCTATACCAACAAGAAATGCAGATAATACACGGGTATTCATTGGACTGACTTGTGATTACATTTTCACGCAATTTGCGTGCATAGATCCTGAGAAATCAGTACCACTGGCTATAATAACGGCCTTGATACGTCTGGGCATTGAGTCAAACAGAGCTTGGATGGCGTGTACAGGTACAGATGCCCATGCAGCTTCAACACGATATCACAGTTCATCAAGAGTAGTGACTGGCGTATTGTGACGAGCCAGTTGCTCGGCCACCATTGATCTCTCATCAATTGGTGAGAGATGTGGAGAATGTGCTGGCCAGGGCAGCAGTCGAATATTTTTACGTATCCAGAAACGCCCGTACATTATCCTTGAAATGTAGGGTTTCGCAGGGATCGAATGAAGGGTAGAGCAACGGGTCGTAACACATCTGAAATGTAACTATTCAAAGTGAGGTCGATGTCAATAAGAGGTGAGCGAGACGTGTAACCAATAGCACCCCATACCATCACGCCGGGTGACATGCCAGTGTGGCGATGACGAATACACGCTTCCAATGTGCGTTCACCGCGATGTCGCCAAACACGGATGCGATCATCATGATGCTGTAAACAGAACCTGGATTCATCCGTAAATAATGACGTTTTACCATTCGTGCACCCAAGTTCGTCGTTGCGTACACCATCGCAACCGCTGCTCTCTGTGATGCAGCGCCAAGGGTAACCGCAGCCATGTTCTCCGACCTGATAGTCCATGCTGCTGCAAACGTCGTCGAACTATTCGTGCAGATGGTTGTTGTCTTGCAAACGTCCCCATCTGTTGACTCAGGGATGAAGACGTGGCTACATGATCCGTTACAGTCATGCGGATAAGATGCCTGTCATCTCCACTGCTAGTGATATGGGGCCGTTGGCATTCAGCACGGCGTTCCGTATTGCCCTCCTAAACCCACCGATTCCATATTCTGCTAACAGTCATTGGATCGCGACCAACGCGAACAGTAATGTCGCGACACGATAAACCGCAATCGCGATAGCCTACAATACGACCTTTATCAAAGCCGGGAACGTAATGGTACGCATTTCTCCTCCTTACACGAGGCATCACAACAACGTTTTTCACCAGGCAACGCCGGTCAACTGCTGTTTGTGTATGAGAAATCTGTTGGAAACTTTCCTCACGTCAGCACGTTGTAGGTGTCGCCACCGACGCCAACCTTGTGTGAATGCTCTGAAAAGCTAATCATTCGCATATCACAGCATCTTCTTCCTGTCGGTTAAATTTCGCGTCTGTAGCACGTCATCTTCGTGGTGTAGCAATTTTAATGGCCAGGAGTGTAATATTACGCACATTTCTGCAACTCCGAAAGCTGCATTGTCACTGGAAGTAGAGCCGAAACCTGTTCGTGTTAAGCGAACACTTCGCGTTTGGTGTATGTCTTCAAGAAAAGGAAGGATAATATAATTACAACGTCATCTACAAAATGTCACAAGCTCGCATCGAAAAGAATGTGGTAGCAAACGTCCAATGGCGTTTTCATTTGAACCTTCTGGCATTCAGTGTAAGTGATTTATAAAAGGGACGGAAAATCTGAATCAGAATGGTTGAGCTCGGTTGCGAATTCATGTTGGCCGTTATGTAGAGCACGCGCTTCAAAAACAAACCACCTGCAGGGTGAAGCGAAATTCGCAACAGGATTCCTCACATGCCAGCAACAAAAAAAGTCTCTTACAAAGTTTCATCCTGCACATATTTCCGGCAGTAAATGGTCGTCGAAGACAGAGATGGGTGTGTGTCCCATACGTCAGTGTGTTTTAGAATCACACAATTATATCAACAGACTTCTAGAACGCGTCTTGAAGACCAAAATAAAAGTGAAACTCATGCCTGGAAATGTCATCCAACGACGCTACAGAACGTCGAAGTTGCTGGACGGAATGTCTAGCAGCAGGCACGGATTCTCCGTAGCGTCGTCGAATGGCTTTTCCGGACATGGGTTTCTACGCTCATTTTGTTCCTCAAGACATCCCATAGAAGTTTGTTGGTGTAATTGCGTAATTCTGGGACACACTGACGTAATGAACACACACACACCTCACTCTTCAAAGTCCATTTACTGACACAAATAAGCGGAGGAAATTTTATGACAGACAATTTTTATTGCTAATATGTGAGGAATGGCGTGGCGATTCCCGAATGCGCGAATTTCTCTTTACCCTATGCAGTCGGTCAGTAACTTTTGTCAGCGCCTGAAAGCAAGATGTACACGTTCCCCAAAAAATGGTAAATCCCATCCAATTCCGACGCGGTGACTTCAGTCCGCCCTGCTTTCGTAACATTGCGAAAAGGTAACGCTTGCGTTAAACGTAGGTGAAAATACCGCCACAAGTAGCTTTATACTGAATTTAGAGACAGCTCTAATAAGTTATACGGTACGTTGCTGAAAACTTTGAAAATAAGTCGGTGAAGTGAGGATCGCGTGGCGACTTATTCCCAGATTTCCGGCAACTCCGGCCCCGCACCAGACCAGAGCCGGCTGCGTTTGACGTCACACAGACCGAAATACTCGGGCAGCGGCTGCCGGACACTCCCTGTGAGGTCGTCCATACTTACATTTAATTCAGGAGACAAAGTCGTGGAACGGATGAAGACGGGGTAATATCGCGCAGAAGAGAATTTTATCTCGTCTATCTAGGCAAATCTCATCCTTTCAACAGAGTTTCCAACTATGGAAATTATAATAATAAAAAAGTCCGAAGGCCAACTCTGAAGATTGAGCAGCACTGCGATTTCGTTTTTTCTACTGTAGTCACGCAACAGCAGAGGTGAATGTGGTGGGGGGGGGGGTGCGTTATCGTGATGCAAACGCCACGAGTTGCCTCGCCACATTTCACGTCGTTTCCTTCTCTGCAATTCTCGCAGCCGTCGCTACAGGTACTATCAATTAACATTTTTTTTTCTCTGTGGCACGAATTCATAATGAACTATTTATCTTAAGGTATGACTAGCTCTTCAATGTCCGTGTTTGCTTACAAATAAATTTGATTTTTAGCTATGATCTGCCTTGAGCAAACACAATTGTTTTTAGTTTCTCGAAAAAACATACTTCGCAAGCGTTGCAGCATCATCAGTGGGAGCCGCGGTGGAGTAGCCGAGCGGTTTAAAGCACCTCGCTGCGGAGCGCGCGGTTGCTCGCCGTGGAGGTTCGAGTCCTCCCTGGGGCATGGGTGTGTGTGTTTGTCCTTAAGTTAGTTTACCTAGGTTTAAGTAGTTTGTAAGCTACGAACTGATGACCACACAGTTTGGTCCGATAGATTTACAGACATTTGAAATTTCATCAGTGGGATATTTATTTTATACTATCTTAATAACACATGTAGTTGTATTTGTGGTTCTTTATCTCACAAAGCATCTCTGTTTATTTTTGACAGTTTGTCATTTTGACACTTTCACTCACTGTTTATGTTCGGTATAACAAATCGAACCGCAAACACAACTACAGGTGGTATTAAGACAGTATAAAATAAATATCCCACTGTTGATGCTGCAACGTTAGCGAAGTATGTTTGCGAGGAACTAAAAACAATTCTGTTTGCTCAAGGCAGATTATACCTAAAAAGCAAATCATAATGAACTATTTCTTTAAAGTCAAAAGAAAAAATCCAATCAACATCGGCTTGACATTTGACCCTACAATAGGTGAGGGCGAAAGGCTTATGGATGAAATAAAGAGTTTGCAGCAACAAACGGGCGGTTTTATTACGAGTAACGAATCCTTTATATAGATAAATCAAAAGGACACTTATTCACTCACTCACACACTGAACAGGAGATCTAGAAAACTACTTCACCTATCACACTGAAATTTGGCAGGAATGTATTTTGTAGGTAGAAGACGACAGCTAAGAAAGGATTTGCGATAGGACCCATAGTTCAGAAATATGGCGTCATAAACAATGAAAACTTTCCTGTCTTGCAGCACGTGATAGTGTGTCTTTATCAGTGCACTGTTTGAGAAGGAGAGCACTTAGCGACTTGCAACAAACTTGAAACATAATTTCAAACCTTTAGGAGACATTTATCTGTGACAACAACAGCAAAATAGTGAAAGGAAAAATGTTTCTCTCTTACTACTTTTCCGCTTTTCACGGAGTAAAACTACGGCATTCAGTATAACATTGGAATTTATAATTTGTACACTATACATTGTACCCGCTGGAAATTTTACAGACAGTATACACACATACAGCTGAATGTACCTTCGAAATTGTGTTACAGTACGACACGCAGTTCATGAGATATGAGCACATAAACAGCAACGTTAATGGAAAACCGCCCCATCACCCACCAAGTTTTAATCTATTTCTTTTTTACTACGAATTGTATTCGCAACAGATTTTACAGACATACAGCACTTATACACATGAATAAATACCTGAAAAGTTATACAACTGTACAACATACAACTCAATAAATATGAGATTATATATACTGCGGTGGGTAAAAACCACATCAGGCACCACGTTCTAGTAAAAGTCTTATTTACTGCTAAGACACTCCTGTATTCCAGCGAGTTTAAGGAAATTCCCGAAATATGACAGTGCTGTTGAGAACTTTGAACTGTGAAGCGCATACCGCTGTAGGAAGAAGCAACAGACTTGTATAGAGCTACAAGAAAAGGAAGAGAATGAAACAGTGTACATCCGACGAATAGCCATTATTTCCGACACATCTGGCTTTTAACTTTAATAGACTACAGATTGCAATGAGACATGCATGTTCTATTATGATTAATAAATGACAGGGCATTCTGCTCAATACTATGGAGTGTATTTGAAATCTCCATGTTTCTCACAGGGACAGCTGTACGTCGGTTGCTCAGGGTTGGGCTCACCACAGAAAATATTCATATTAGATCCTAGACAAGTCACCAGAAATATTGTTTTTAGTCAGGAAGGAAGGAAGATTAGTGTTTTAACGCTCCGTCGAAAGTTTGATCTTTAGAAGCGGAGCTTACGCTCAGATTGTTTGGGTAAGGATGGGGAAGGAAATCGGCCGTGACCTTTGAAAGGAACCACTCTGGAATTTTCCTGGAGAGATTTGGGGAAACCATAGAAAACCTAAATCTGGCAGGAGGCTGGTCGGAACCGCCCCCTCCCGAATGCGAGTCCAGTGTCTTACCGCTGAATCACCTCGTTCGGTGTTGTTTATAGTCAAGTTGTGAATGAAATGAATGTATGGACGTTATATACCATTTGTATTTCGATTTCTATCTTTGTTTGCTTGGCTACTGTAATGGAAATTTTGAAACATTATAGCAAGACAGCCTTATTTCTTATATTTTCTGTGATAAATAAAACATATTTTTAGAGAGAAAAAAAAGGAGATGGACATAGAGAGAGAAGGGATAGGAGACATACTAACTCAAGGCAGGAATAAATAAATACGCCGGGTTTTCTTCTAGTAATTCCATATTTGCCGCGCAAGATGGGCACACAAACAAACTTTTGCATTAAAATTAATTTTGAAATACGATAAAATTTAAAGAAATTTAATTAAAACATGATACCCTCGGGTGTTTTTTTAAACGCTTCCGACAATTTATTAAATCAAGGATACGAATACTACTGTCCTAAGGTGGGTGTTTTCATCACCTACACATTGTGAAACACGCACTATTTGAGGACATAACGACGAAACGTTCCATGTTACGCCGTTCTGCAAGAATTGGCACAAGTCACGGGAATTTTACACGATGAAGAAGGTAACGAATTATTGCCAACGGTGAAAAACGTGACAGACTTTGACGTGCAACAAAACTACTACTGTCTATCTAACAAGTTCAAAATGAGAAACTTTACTAAATCAGTCATTTTTAGGGGTACTTATCTTTCCTAAAGACTTCATGCTGTCCTGGAATTCTTCCTGTTTAGTGTTCAGTGTGACATTTATTTTTAAATTTTGTTTCAGGTTCCAAAAAACTGCGAGAATATTACTTTCAATTTTATTATCTTGATATCTCACTTCTAAAAGTAATCATCTGGCCACTTTACAACTTACAATTCCGAACTTACAATTGTCAACAGCTCATAATCGATTTCTGCCAACAACGACTATCAACTCATAACTAACTACTAACTCACAAGAGATTACCACAGTTGCACTGCCTTCGCATCAGCTGATATACACTGTGACAAGTGTCAGTGTGTATCATGTGATCAGTTACAATATGTGAACATACGTTGATTTGCAATATTAATTAAATAAAAATTAACTGTTTAATACAATAAAGAATCACAATAATATTCTGATCGTTATATTGTTAAATTTTTAGATTTTAACACAGCATTTCGTATTAGTTACAAATAGCGTTACTATACATTTTCTTCCAGTGCAAATATTACGTTTATCATAAAGATATAACAATTTCATTTAATTTACAAGGATTTCATATAAGGAGATTATATACTCTGAATAGGAATTTATATTTTTAAGTGGCATATCTTTCCTTGAAGATCTTTGGCGCTATGACTTAGTAGACAACATAATATTCTCGCCTGAGAACTGTCAAAATACTTGAAATCGTAATGTATGGCTTTATATACAGATTAAAGAAAACTTACAGAAATAACACGGTTAACTATTTCAGAAGCCAAAAAGGAAAGTTAAAATTCGTTACATAT
The DNA here is from genome assembly GCA_026315105.1 of Locusta migratoria. Classification (NCBI taxonomy): domain Eukaryota; kingdom Metazoa; phylum Arthropoda; class Insecta; order Orthoptera; family Acrididae; genus Locusta; species Locusta migratoria. The sequence continues at coordinate 2,603,927 of CM048747.1, forward strand.
ACCGGGTGATCGAAAAGACAGTATAAATTTGAAAACTTAATAAATCACGGAATAATGTAGACAGAGAGGTAAAAATTGACAGATATGCTTGGAATGACAAGGCGTTTTAATAGGGAAAAAAGTTGAAAAATGTCCGACAGATGGCGCTTCATCTGATCAGAAAAGCAATAATTAGCATAACAAATTAAGACAAAGCAAAGATGATGTTCTTTACAGGAAACGCTCAATGTGTTCACCGTCATTCCTCAACAATAGCTGTAGTCGAGGAATAATGTTGTGAACATCACTGTAAAGCATATCCGGAGTTGTGGTGAGGCATTGGCGTCGGATGTTGTCTTTCAGCATCCCTAGAGATGTCGGTCGATCACGATACACTAGCGACTTCAGGTAACCCCAAAGCCAATAATCGCACGGACTGAGGTCTGGGGACCTGGGAGGCCAAGCATGACGAATGTGGCGGCTGAGCACACGATCATCACTAAACGACGCGCAAAAGATCTTTCACGCGTCTTCCAATACTTTTTTTCTAATAAAACCCCATGTCATTCCAAGCATGTGTGTCAATTTTTACCTCTCTATCTACATAATTCCGTGATTTATTAAGTTTTCAAATTTAAAAAAATTTTTCAAATGTTTGTAGAGTCTATGGGACTTAACTACGGGGTCATCAGTCCCTAAACTTTCAAACTACTTATGAACTACTTACAGCTAAGGACGGCACAAATATCCATGCCCGAGGGGGGATTCGAACCCCCGACCGTAGTGACCGTGCAGACCGTGACTCCTCGGCCACCGCGGCCAGCTTTCAAATTTATACTGACTTTTTGATCACCCGGCATATCATTGAGATGTTAGATATTTACCAGTTATGTTTTTCGTGAAGAATACATAAAGGTAAAGCAGTCAATAATCCGAAGATTGGTTTGAACACCACAGACATGGTCCTGTTTGGAGGTGGTATGCCGTTGCCTTCCTCCGACCTTCGAACTGAATTACCCAGCCAGTTATAGGCCAGTTTAACGTGGGTAGCGAACCACGATGCTACTGGGTATTTTTCACATGAACAATACTGCCAGAGATGAAAGAAGAGGAAAGTGACAGATAAAAATCCTAGGACCTGGCGGGGATTTCTAGTCTGGCACGAAGAATACATATCATACCATATATATATATATATATATATATATATATATATATATATATATATATATATATATATAAAGGTGAAACAAGTTTCGTGCTAACATCTTTGCATCGTCACAACTTCAAGAAAAACTACTTGGCTGACGGGGAATGGCATTTCGATTTGCACACGAAGGAATCGTACTTCACCACCGAAGCAAAGTCCGGATTATTGCTGTTAACTAGGAGCTCTCTCTGCGATGAGTCGCATTAGAGCAGTACCTCCGCATTCCTAGACGACCAGTTAGGACTCTTTAGCAGTACTACTGACAAGTGTGTTGACGAGAGAACAGCAAAGGCTGAATACTTAGCGCGCGCGCACACCGACCGTCTGAAAACTGGAGAATAAAACGGCGTTCCTCTCAGGCGGGACGTCTGCACCTGTCTGCGCTTCAACAGGCCGTAATAGCGGGCGGTGGAGCGGCTGGGACTTATCTCCAGGGCCAACAGCGGCTCAGGCGAAGCGCGCGGCCCGCTGCGCCTCAAGGCGTGAGCACGCGGGGCAGGCCCAAAATAAAAGTCCGTCCGTGTACTGTGCAGAGGAGTGCCGTGTGCTCTGTTACCGATGTTTCAAGTCGACGAATGTTCACGTAATGTATGGCATTAACTGCGAATGAGTAAAGTTGAAAATGTGTTGAACATAAGGAGAGGCATTGAATTAAAATTTGTGCTGTGACCGGGATTCGAGCCCGGGACCTCCTACTTACTAGGTAGGTGCTTTGGACCACTGAGCTAACACAGCATTGCAGCCAAATTTCCAGGGGTCTCCTATATTGGAATAGCACCCCAGCAAAGATACGCATTTCACAGGGAACATGAGGCAGAATTAAAGTATGTGGTGTTTTAAGACAGTCCGTGTAGTCGCTTTGGCTGCAACGCTGTGTTAGCTGAGTGGTCTAAAGCGCCTACCTACTAAGTAGGAGGTCCCGGGTTTGAATCCCGGTCACAGCACAAATTTTAATTCAAGGCCTCTACTTATATTTAATACCTTTGGTATAAAGAGACAACATTGTTTCAAGGAAAAGTATTATTGTTGAAAATGTGTACCCAACCGGGACTCGAACCGGGTCTCGTGCTTGTTGCGCTGACCTCTACACTGGGGACACAGCAATCTACATCTACATGGGATACTCTGCAAATCACATTTAAGTGCCTGGCAAAGGGTTCATCGAACCACCGTTATACTATTTTACCTCCCATTCCATTCTCGAATAGTGCGCGGGAAGAATGAACACCTGAATCTCTTCGTTCGGGCTCTGATTTCTCGTATTTTATTCTGATGATCATTTCTACCTATGTAAGTGGGAGTCAACAATATATTTTCGCATTCGGAGGACAATGTTGGCGATTGGAGTTTCGTAAGTAGCCCACGCCGCAACGATAAGCGCCGTTGTTGTAATCATTCCCATCCCAGATCCTGTATCATTTCCGTAACGCTGTCTCCTCTGTATCGTGACAGTAGAAAACGAGCTGCCCTTCTTTCGATGTCCTCCGTCAAACCCACCTGATAAGGATCCCACACTGGGCAGCAATGCCCCATAAAAGGACGCACAAGCGTAGTGTATGCAGTTTCTTTAGTAGTTTCATCTTTTAGCGATCACCGTATCTGCACGGAATTACTCAAGAACGCCTCACGTCAGACATAAGTTCTCAACTTCACCTCTGCTCATTAGGACTTCAACTCGTAGTTATTCTAAACTAATTGCCGTAAGAGTAAGAAGAAAGGATCATTGCACGTTATCGGCAGGATCGAAAGTGACGTCTATTCTTTCGGACATATGCTCATAAAAAAGACACGAGACTTTAGGAACTGACTCGAACCAATACAAAGTACCCACTCTTCCAAAGGGGCGTATTATATCTCACGACACTACAATTTGAAGCCAGACGGACACAGACAAGGGACTCCCCAAAATTCAAAATAACAGCCTACACTGCAAGAAAGAAAGAAAAAAAAATATTCGCCAGTTTTGACTTTATGGTCGTTGACAGTCAATAATATAAGCATTTATTCACAGTCTGGCCGTTATTTTAACTAGATGGATTAAAGCAGAGAGTGCTGTTTGTTCTGTGCATCGTGTTGTCCCCATTTCACGGAGTCCTTTCTCTTGCTGAGCTGGGCGGGCAGGTCCCGTCGGCAAAATTTTCTCAATGCTGAATGTATCCAATGCTTCCCAGAAGAACAGGGACGCTAACCTCCCCATTGACATGTTCCAGCAGATGATTTAATCAGCAGCTTCTAAGATACAAGGTAAGGCCATTAGCGAACAATGCATGAAGTATCTTTTCAGACAGCAGTTTCGGAAGATGGGCACGCTGTTATTGGAGACGGCAGTTCCTGCAGTCCCCCAGACAATGGGCGCTGTCGTAGGCAGGCGACGCGACTGGCGCCAGCTCTGACGAGGCGGAGGCGACAGGGGTCGTCGGCACCCTGTATCCACTGCCAGTGGCGCCAGCACCACACTACTGGCGAGAAAGGTGACGTGGAAAAGCGCCGAGAAACTTTTTATTTTACCAACAGTATTCTAGACTATTCACAAGTGTTTGTTTCTCTTTTGGTTTTCAGTTAGGTTTTTAATTGTTTAATTACGTCTGAACTGCTGATATCGTTAGGAGAGCCAGTCATGAAGAAACTGTTCCACCTGGTACGCAAGATATATGAAACAGGGGAAATAGCCCCCGACTTCAAGAAGAATACAGTAATTCCAATTCCAAAGAAAGCAAGTGCAGATAAATGTGAAAATTACTGAACTATTAGTTTAATAATTTAGGTTGCAAAATACTAACTCGAATTATTTACAGACAAATGAGAAACTGGTGAAATCCGAACTTCAGTTTAGACTTAGAAGAAATGGGAGAACACGGGGAGGGGGGGGGCAACAATCACATTACGACTAATCATAAAAGATAGGTTAAGGAAAGGCAACAATAAGTTTTCAGCGCTTATAGATATGGCGAAAGATTTTGACAATGTTGACTGGTTACACTCGTTCACATTCAGAAGGTAGTAGGAGTAAAATATACGTAGCGAAGAGTTATATTCAAAGACGGGAAAAATGAAAGATGGAAGGAATACACAGAGGGCCTACACAAAGAAAATAAACTTGAAGGCAGTATTCTAAAAATGGAAGACGAAGATGAACGCTACGATACTGCGAGAACAATGTGATAGAGCACTGAAAGATTTGACTCGAAACAAGGCCCCTAGAGTAGATATTCCATCTAAACTGCTGACGTCGTTAGGAGAGCTAGTCACGAAATTGTTCCACACTGTATACAAGATGTATCAAACAGGAGAAATACCCTTCGACTTCAAGAAGAATATAGTAATTCCAAAAAAGAAGAAAAAGAAAAAAATTGCCATTTCAGACAAATTTGAAAATTACAGAACTATTAGTCATGTGTGCAAAATACTAACACGAATTATTAACAGACGAATGGAAAAACTAATGGAATCCGATCTTGTTTTTATTTATGATAAATGTAGGAACACGCGAGGCAATACGTTACGACTAGTTTTAGAAGACAGTTTAAGGAAAGTGAAAACTACGTTATTAACTTTTGCAGATCTGGAGAAGCTTTTGACAACGTTGACTGGAATACACTCTTTCAAATTCTGAAGGTAACAGGGAGAAAGTATTAGGAACGAAGCAATAAATTCAACTTCTTCAAAAACCAGACAGCAGTTATTAGAGTCTAAGGGCATGATACGGCAGCACTCGTGGGGAAGGGAGTAAGACAGGGTTGTAGACTTTTCCCAATGTTTTTTAATCTTTACAGTGAACAAGCTTTGAAGAAAAGAAAGGAGAAATTGAAAGAGGGAATTAAAGTTCAGGGACAAGAAATAAAAACTTTGAGGTTTGCCGATGACATTGTCATTCTATCACAGCAAAGGACCTGGAAGAGCAATTCAATGGAATGGACAGTTTTTCAGTATACGAAATTTTGTAGAACGAAACTGAAACTTGATTAACTTATCCTGTGTAAAAGAGTATATTGTGGGAGTTTTGGGGGGGAGTTGTGGTGTGAGACGATATTCGACGCCATAGACCACAATTACGAGCACTGCACGGTGGCAGTCTAAATAACACCGCGCTATCTTTAACTGCAGCATTGATTTTGTGCTTAGATGAACTAAGTTGATTATCAGTTTCCAGACCGAAATATGCCTGCAGAACAGGCCAAGGTGAACTCCGGCCGCCGGTGGAGACTGGACAGAGAATTCCAAAAACCCGCGCGGAATGGGCGTGCGGCCTGCGACGTCACGTTACGGATCACGCGGCCCTTCGCGCCAGAGGTTCCGTTCCTAAAAAATGTTCAAATGTTTGTAAGGCTTATGGCACTTAACTGCGGGGTCAAACTACTTATGAACTAGCTTATACTAAAGACGGCACAAATATCCATGCCCGAGGGGGGGGGGATTCGAACCCCCGACGGGGAACGGCCTCGCACGTCGTAGCATAGCCCCTCAATGCGCTCGGCCGCGGCTTCGATTAGTTAGCTTAAGTAGTTTGTAAGTTTAGCAACCGATGACCAGAGAAGTTTACTCCCTTAGAATTAATAAAAGAAATACATAAAAAATATAAAAGAATTCAAATTAGGAGGAGGGCTGTACAAAAATTTCCGGATCTATGTCAACAAAATGTTTCTAGTATTATATATTTCTGACAACGTTACAGCGATCATTTTCATGAAATAAATCGCAGTTTGCGATATTATGGCTTCACTGTACTAGGTTTAGATGGAATACGAATGAAAATTTGTGCCTGGCCGGGATTCAAACGCGGGCTCTCCTGCTTATTAGGCAGGACACAGTGACCAGCCCGACTGCAGAGGACTCTTCTCTGCACGTCTCCCGCCACACACAAATCTCCATTCGCCACTTCTATTACCACAGCCTATTTATTCTGTAATGCCCGCATCAGGAAGAACAGACTATGAGGTATCGAGACACAATGTTTCTACGATTATCATTTATTTATCCTGCATTGTTTCCTTCTATAGCCTCTTCCACATTCAACAAAGTCCTCTCACAATCACTTCCGGAAGTAGTCTTGATAAGCTTCCAGCGAAGTTTCTTTTATTTCGCCTACCATTTATGTTTGGGCCGCAGTGGAGTAGCCGAGCGGTCTAAGGCGCCTCGCTGCGGAGCGCGTGGTTGGTCGCCGTCGGAGGTTGGAGGCCTCCTTCGGGCATGGGTGCTTGTGTTGTCTTTAGCATGAGTTACTTTAAGTTAGTTAGTTAGGGACTTACATAGTGGCAACACTGCTGTGGAGACACTGTGCAATGGTATTCACTATTGTCGCTGATAACACACTTGTTGACATACCTACCTTACCTCCGACAAATGGACTCGTCCGTCCCACGTCTCCGGCATGCGCACAATCGAGGGAAACAATCTCTTGTGAGCGAGCGGCCTAAGGTGACGGCGTCACTGTGTTTTCGGAACAGGATCAAGAGTTGTATCAAGACTGAATGTGCCAGAGGTCGTACAGCACGACAGTGTCATTAAGGTCTTCAAGAGGCGTGCGGGGAGTCGGCATTGCCGTACAGAACAGTGGCACGATGGGTAAAAGCCTTAAACGAAGGTCGGCAAACTGTGGCGGACATGCATCGGGCAGGGTGTCCTAGCGTCCCTGAAGAAGAAATACATACTATTGCCGCGTTAGTGGACAGTGATCGACTTCAAAGCCCCGGTACGGTGAAAGATATGGTGATTCTCCTGTACGATTTTAATGGTGTTATCCTAACGCAGTACGTTCCTAGACCTCCAATTCACAGAATTACAGTTCGTTTAGACCAGCTTTCAGAAAGAAGCAGCAACATTTTCTGCGCAACCCACCCATCATTTTGCACGACAATGCGCGGGCGCATACAGCGCAAGCTGTGGCTGCTCTTTTCGATCGATGGTAGTGGTAAGTACTGTAACACCCACCATACTCTCCGGAGGTAAGTTCTTGTGACTGATTTGATTCCGAAAATGAAGGAACCACTTCGTGGCATTCGCTTCACAACTGATCCAGAGATTCGGCAGGCAGTAGACCACTCCATTCGCACCATCAACAACAGGCTCTGCTAACGGTATACTACCCCTCCTACAGCGCTGGCAACGAGTTCTACACAACGCTGTTGATTACTGTGAAGGACAGTAACAGGTGCAAACATGAAATGCTTTTGCATCGTTGAGGAAGATGTCAGCGATTGTACCTGCCATGCTATTTCCCGTAGCTACATCGTCTGAGTGTAGATTCTGTTGTTAAATTCAAAATAATTTTGAGAAAGTGCCGTTTCTAACTGATGTGTAGTTTCATGTGTTGCAGTAATTGGTAGTTTTCTGAACTCTAGTAAATGTTGTTTTATAAGCTTTATTGTTTCTTGCACTGGTATATTGGTGTATAAATTTGTGATATCAAATAAGACAATTTTAGCATTAGATGGGCTTTGCTTGTCTTTAATATCTTTTGCTAGGGTTATTGAGTTTTTGATTGTGTATCTTTTGATGTATGCATAAAATTTCTAAAGTATATTATTATTTGATAACATAAATTTATACACCAATATACCAGTGCAAGAAACAATAAAACCTATCAAATAAAATTTACTACAATTCAGAAAAACACTAGCTACTGCAACAAATGAAAATATACATCTTAGAAACGGCACTTTCTCAAAATTATTTTGAATTTAACAATAGAATCTTTTGTATCGGTCCTGAATAAATAATTGCCACTATTTAAGGTCCAACCCTCGTAGTTCGTTAACGTAGGGACTGATGATCATCGTTAAGTCCTTTACATTTACAAACATTTGAATTTGAAGGAGGAGAAGACTTGTGTGCGACATTATACTTGTAATTGATACTGAAGAAAAGAAAAAAAAAAACGATTACGACTTCATTATAAAAACTGATATCTCTTTCGAAATTCGAGTCCATTGCAAGGGAATGTAAAGTAAATTGCCTTCTAGTACTATACTGTATCTTGACAGAAAAAGGCACTACATAATCTATATCTATAAATGTGAATATCTATTCGGTGTCTGCTTATCACGTCCGAACGACAAGACGCAGAGACTTAAATATATGTACAGTTACTAATTTAAACCTGAGGAAGGTTTTAGGCGCGGTTTTATAGCGATCTGATAGATATTTAGTAATTTGAAGAATATAACGCGAAATGCGGGACAATAATTACTCTTTGAAAATTATATTTACCCTTTGAAAATGGTTTTATTGGTTGCATTGTTGCTTGAAGGCTGATAATGATAAAAGGGTGGAGTATATTGGGATAGAAAGTTATCAGTGTCTATAAAGTTCTACGTGTGTGTGTTAATATTTCGCTCTGCAGCGAAAACTACAGAACGCAGACGAATGGTCTGTGCGTAATTGTTGTCCGAATTCTCCTGTTGTACACCATAGCAGTTCCATGACGATAGCTGTAAGAGGGTGGAAGATATTGTGGTTGAAAGTCGTCAATTTGCACTGAAGGCCAGCGAAGACGTTTGCGACTCTGTAGCAAGGAGGTTACATACACCGAAACGTGATGCCACAGACCATAACTTTAGTCTAAGCGTGCTACAATGTCTTCAGCTCTTTTCTCTGTAAGGATAAGCATACGAATAAGGAAATATAAGAATAAATAAATAAAACAGTAAAAAAGAAATTTCTTATAATACATCTCTTAAAAAAATCGATTTGACGTTTCGCGCATTACGTCAAGTGATCGATCTATGATATTATTAGAATCATTATTGTTGAATTTCCTGATTGGATTCTTCGAGTGCATTTTACGTGTGATTAGATCTACAGTACTTACTTTTCTGATAAACGGTAAGTACATAGACTTCTGCAATCTGATTTTTCAGTTCCTTCAAAACCAGTTTCATAGCACACTACTGAAAGATAGCTTATCTTTCATAGTCAAGCAACACGCGAGCGGAGCCGCGGGTTTAAGCTAGTTAGGGATAAAAATCTTGCTGAAAAACATAGTGAGGACAATGCTTGGAAGTGGTGAAGCTGGGGTACTTAGAGCACTCTCATCACCAATTCACTGAAAGAGTACCCCAGCCTGGCCCACCACGCATTTGAAATTCAAAACGCGTTCGCGGACTCGGTATGCAGACGTGGCCGGGCGTGCCGCGCCTAATGCTCCGTTCCGTGGCTCCTCGCTTGAAGTTTAACGACCATAATTAGCGGCAGTGTTTCAGCCCTGCCAGAGCGCGCTGTCGCTCTAGCGGCGAACGCCGACATGTGGGGCGCGCAGAGTTTGCTCGCCTTTCGCGACTGATTAGATTCGCGCCTTATCTCCGCAGATGCACTCGCGCGCTGCGCCGTAAACACATCGGCGACAGGTCGACGCAGACAGCCATTAACGCAGCGCCAATACGCGCTTGCAGTACAACTGCCCGCTACGTGCGCTACGAATGTTGACGTTTAATTGTGTGGTCGTAGATACACAGAGAGAAACAGAACATCCCCACAAACTTCCAGGAGTTGTTTTGAATAAAGATAAGGCAGTGAACAATCCGAAGATTCCAGAAAGAAACTTTCACGCTTTCCAAACTTCACAGAAGCTCTCCTGCGAACCATGCAAGCCTAGCACTTCTGGAAGAAAGGATATGGTGGAGACATGGCTTAGCAACAGCCTAAGGGATGTTTCCAGAATGAAACTTCACTCTGCAGCGTAGTGTGCGCTGATATGAAACTTCCTGGCAGATTAAAATTGTGTGCCGGAACCGGGACTCGAACCGTTCGCGGGCAAGCGCACCACCACTGAGCTATCCCGTCACTTTCCAAAATTCATTCTGGAAACAACCCTTAGGCTGTGGCTTAGCCATGTCTCAACCATTCCTTTCTTCTAGGAGTGCTAGTTTCGCAGGAGAGCTTCTGTGAAGTTTGGAAAGTAGGAGGCGAGGTACTGGCGGAAGTAAAGTTGTGAGGCGGCACCGTGAGTCATGTCGGGATAGCTCAGTGGTAGAGCGCTTGCCCGATAAAGGCAAAGGTCCCGGGTTCGAGTCCCGGTTCCGGCACACAATCTGCCAGGAAGTTTCAATCCGAAGATTGGTTTCAACACCATAGTACTTTAATTGGTATAATCCTGTTTCGAGGTGGTATGGGATTGCCTTCATTCGACCTAACTGGTTTACCCACCCAGTTATACGAAGGGTGATCAAATGAAAGATACGAATCGTCTTAACAAACCAAATCGGCTGAAATCATCCAGGGACGCGAAGCATGCGTAGTCACCTCTCGCTAAAAAATTCGAGGCATTGTCCTTAGCAGGCAAGGTGGTGCTCACCGTCGTTTTCGACGTCCTATATCCGATACTCGTCGAATTCCTCGATCACGGAAAAACCGTTAACAGTGAGGTGTACTGTGAGACACTCCATAACCTACAAAAGTCCACCCAGAGCATACGGCCTGGGCTGCTAACGGAGTGATTCTGAATGTTCTAATGTTTGTAAACCCATTCGACCAAACAGCTATGGTAATCAGTCCCTAGTCTTACAATTACTTGAAGTAACTTACACTAAGGACAACAGAAACACCCATGCCTGAGCGACGACTTGAACTTCTGGCGGGAGCGCATACCCAAGATTTTTATCCCTAATTATGTAGTGCCTTTCTCTGTCAAGATACAATACTAGAAGGAATCTTATTTTACATTCTCTAGGAATGGGCTCGAATTTCCAAAGTGATATTAGTTTCTATAATGAAGTAATCGTTTTTCTTTCGTTTTTTTTTTTTTCTTCTTTTTTCCAGTATCAATTACAAGTAGAATGATGCTTTAGACCAAGTGGATAATCCCGCGGGGCGGAGTGATTCTACTCCATAACCGTTGAATGTACGGCTTTGGGATTAATTGATTTGTCTTATAAACGAAATTCGCTTTGGTACTCACTACCTGAAAACCCGGCATTCCCCAGGTATTTGTTTATTTCGTCACTCTCCCTGACCTCCTCCCTCTGTGTCCACCTGTTCCTTCCCCCTCCCTGTGTTCATTTCCCCCCCTCCCCTAATTACCCCCTCTCTCTCTCTCTCTGTTCAGCTCCCCCTCCTCAGTTTATCTTCTCGTCCCCCCCTATCTATGAAAAATCACATACATCTGTCAATTTTCGTGATGATTTGTGAAACAATGTCAAATTTTATTTACCCTTTGCGTTGCATCATTCGGTGGCTAGTGAATTAACAAAACCTAATACTAGTTAAAAGGGCGTCAAAGTTTGAGGCAAGGTACCTTCTGCCCTGCACCGTACGGAACAATTTGTAGACAGTGATCTTCTTCTTGTTTTGCTGATAAAGTTGAAGACAGGAAAAAAAAACTGTAGGTTAGTTTTGCCTTTTGTAAGTAAACTACCTTCCGCCATGCACTGATCGAAATTTTACGTTGTTGGTGACTTCCTCTTATTCTGATGGTTTGCAGTATCTCATGAAGATCAGAATAAAACTGCAGATGCAATGCAAACACACGGTCACACTGTACAAAAAGATCATGGGGACGACGTGGCACTTTTCATTATTTAGGGTCAATCGCCAATTTTAGCACCACAGATATATATTATCTAAGCTGTGCTGCAGTTTGCGTACACTTGAATGTTGCAGGTTTACGTTGATACTTCTTACGTCTCATTGGCAGAATCTCTACCCTCATCAGTGCTAGATGGAACACACACACACACACACACACAAAATCTTTTTGTACCACGTGTTAACGATTCTCCCTCATTACAGCGTCCAAAGCAGAATGCAGGCAATGCTAGAGGCCGTTTCCTTCTACTTGCTGTAAAGCGCCGCTTCCCGCCAACCCTCTGAGGAATTTTCTCTTTAAAGAGGACAAACCCTGTGGAAATAGGTAGCCTTTAAGGACAGGGTCTACCAGCCACTCTTTGGTAGGATTAAGAGAAAGCCCTCGCATTTCCTACAGTGTGGCAGATGTGCTACAGTCTGGACAACAGCGGAAATGGGAAAACCACCGATAGAGTTCAGAACTGCCACCAGAAGCATATACGACGGACGCGGCCAGGAACTGATATTTTACATGCAGACATACGGCGGTGCACAAAGTAATAGGAACATCATGCACTGCATTATATACTGTTGCAAGTTGTCAACAATGCGTACGCCTTAACGCTGAGAAGCTCCCACAGTCTCCAAGTGACATCCAACAATTGGATGTTACATTGCAACAGGAGCAGGCAACCACAAAGTCGTGGTGATCTAATTCATACCTTTTTACAACAATGATGTACTTCTTTTAATAATAATTCCTCGTTTTTTAATTTTTCAACAACAAACTTTTACATCATATTTTAGAAATATAAACTTTACATTTAACCTGAAACCGGAGTAGATGTACTGTTAACAATGCCCGTGATATGTGGTGTATTACGTGTTACACTTTGTCGGATACAAGTGTCGAATACACAGGCAGACATGGCCTTTATTCCAAGTGCAACATTAACTAATATGGAGTACTTCTCATGGCGAATTACAGCCATACAGTTAGGGCTTCTGCCATAATTTTGAGATAAAAATCATTTTCAGTCATATTATTTCAAGTTCTTGATGCAAGATAACTTCAAATCTTAGTCACAAAATATCCCGTCCACACACTATAAAAACACAGAAATTTGTAGTTTACCGTACGAAAGAAATTAATATTCTGATCTTCTTGAATGGCGCGAGGGATGAAACTCGCCGCCTTCTATTGTCACGTACCGAACCAAAACTACACACTGTATAAGATGAATCAACGAGCGTAATAACGAATTGCGCGAAGGAAGTCGGTGGTTGAACCAACGCGGGAAAAGACGGTTTCAGAGGCTCGAGGTAGTTGTTGATAATAGTTCTCCCGATTGTTAGTAAGTAAAACAAACATGTGTGTCGGAGAACCACACAGTTTGGCTGCTAAGAAAAAGAATAGTCAATTTTGTTCAACATTTTTTTCTCTGCGCCGTCAGTACTCACACGATCTACCAATGAGCACTCGCCATCTACCAATAGATCGCGATCGACGTGTTGCTGACCCCCGCCCTGCAGTGTACTACACGCATTGTTCAGCGACGGTCAATACAAATGAATGTGAGACCTCTCACACTTCCAAACAGGCCCACTGGATGGAGCACAACTCGCAGGAGCATCTGTGCACTAGTGGCAACATCTTCGGTAATGGCAGCGTACGCGAAATAAGGCAAGCAAGCATTGATGAAGACGATTAGTGAGGGATTCCTCTTAAGTTACTTGGCAAGGACCGACAACCTTTCAGAACTATTGTGGCCAGACAACATGAAACTATCACGCCAAAAGTGACTGCAATACTCAACACTCATTTGATCAATACTGTTTCGATAAAGACAATACACCTGGAGCTTAACAAGGTCCGCATTTATTAAACCCTTTAAACGGAACCCAACACGAAGCTGAGAAGGATGTGCCATGATCATAAAAACTGCACACTTTGCAATGCTTCCTACAAGCAACGGGGTTTGCGTATCGAAAACCCTCACAAACGGCTTTTAATCAAATTGCGTGGTTATTGTATATCGCCCCAAATCTGCGATTGGATAGGGGATTTCCTGTCAGAGAGGACAAAGTTTGTAGTAATCGATGATCGACTAAAACAGAGGTGATATCGACCGTTCCACAGGATATTGTTATTGGTCCTCCGCTGTTCCTTATTTACACAAACAATTTTGGAGAAAATCTAAGTAGCTCTCTAAGGTTGTTTGTATATGATGCCGTTATTTACCGTCTAGTAAAATCATCTGAAGATCAAAACCAACTGCAGAACGACACAAATGAGATATCTCTATGGTGTGAAGATTGGCAGTTGACTCTAAATAATGTGAAGTGCGAAGTCGTCCACATGAGTACGAAAAGAAATCCGTTAAAGTTTCTTTACAAGATAAATCAGTCAAAAGTGAAGGCCTTAAACTCCACTAAATACCTAGGAATTACTATTACTTCACACTTAAATTGGAAAGAACCCGTACATAATGTCGTGGGAAAGGCGAACCAGAGACTCAGTTTTATTGGCAGAACACTTAAAAGATGCAACAGAACTACTAAAGAAACTGCATACACTACGCTTGTCCGTCCTTTTTTGGAGTATTGCAGCCCAGTGTGGTATCCGTATCAGGTGGGTTTGACGTAGGACATCGAAAGAGTCCAAAGAAGGGCAGCTCGTTTCGTATTGTCACGATACAGGGGAGACAGCGTTACGGAAATGATACAGGATCTACGATGGGAATCATTACAACAACGGCGCTTATCGCTGCGACGTGGGCTACTTGCGAAACTCCAATCGCCAACATTCTCCTCCGAATGCGAAAATATATTGTTGACTCCCACTTAAATAGGTAGAAATGATCATCAGAATAAAATACGAGAAATCATAGCTCGAACAGAGAGATTCGGGTGTTCTTTCTTTCCGTGCGCTATTCGAGAATGGAATGGGAGATAAATAGTATAATTCTGGTTCAATGAACCCTCTGCCAGGTACTTAATGTGATTTACAGAGTATCCCAGGTAGATGTAGATACTTGCGATAAAACGTGACCGCTTCCTACAGTCGTGCATAGGGGAGAATCAGTCATGATTTTGACACGACATTCAACTGTCATTATTCACACTGGTCGGATAACTATGAATAAATATTTCACCCACCTCGAAAGCAAACTGTTCTCTGCAACATATTGCTAAGAAATAATGCCATATTACAAATTATAATGTGCCCACACACAACCTGAAAGGTTAAGGAGTACTTTAGGCAGCATCAGGAATTTATCAGCCACCTCCCCTGGACAGCAAGGTTTCCATTTATCAACATAACTGAGTCATTAAGAGGAGTTTTAGAGCACATATTGAGGCTGAAACGTATAACTCCAAAACCGTAAAGTAACTGGCGGATGTTTTCCAAAGGCAATGGTGGTCCAACCCCTACAAATAGATAAAAAATTTGTCTATTTAGGTGGTCATAGTTTTACACCCCTGTACGACACCCCAAATCTTCAGGATGAAAATTGTATGAAGTATTCTGCGACAATAAGCGAATAGTCGAATATTAATATAGGCTATCATCGAAGTCCAGCGAACATTTCTAAAATATCGCATCTTTCGAACTATTATTGATCAGATAATCTTAATTTTTCGCAAGACAATCGTAGCTTTCGAAGATGTTTTCCTGTTTCATGCTGCGAATTTGACTTGCAGCGCGTCAAAATGCGAACAGAAAAGGTGCAGGAGTACGTGTAATAGAAATCTGTGACGTTGTATTCTGAAGTCACTAATGCTAGTATGGGAGAGCATACAGAAACAGGAGGTGGATCAAAATAAAAACGTGGATCAAAAATTTGAGAGACGCAGGTAGTGTCTAAGATGATTCTCTCGCTTTTTGTAGGGTTACTATGTCAAGGATAGCGTGCTCGCGTCACCATTAAACAACAGTGATGCTCTTCGTGTACCAAACAAAGAAGTAATCAGAACTGTTTATGCCACAACGCTGACCCGTACTCGAATATCGCCTTGGCGTCGATACAAGCGACGAGATAGGCGTACACAGTAATTTTGGCCTAACAGATAAACAGTTTGGGAGCTGGCAAACGTTATACAAAGAACCAAGACGCTTTTACCAATTTACGATATTTTGAAATAGCGTGACTTTATGAGCGCCCTATATTTCAGCCGGTACCATGTCTTGAATGAACAGAGCAACTGAGGTTCGTTTGTGTTCGCACACTTGTTACGTTTCGTAACAAATAATTACCTGCAACATCACGTTGGCGGCGGCGACTTCAGACGCAATACACAAGCGCCTGCGATGTATCCACCTTCGAGCTAACTAACCGTTATTCAAGTGTTCCGAATGTTTGTAAACCTATTGACCTGCTATGGTCATCAATCCCTAGACTTACAAACTACTTTAAGCTACGTACAATATACACATCTATGCCCCAGGGAGGACTCGAACCTCCGACGGCAAGTAAAGGCAACCGCAGCCGGTGCCTTAGAGCGCTGGGCCATTCCACCGCGGCTAATCATTATTTACGGTGTGCGACCGGCTGTCGAAGATGGGGCAATACTCGTTACATGTACTCGCGCATGTGTATTAAAATGTGTATAGTACAGTGCAGTATCCGAATAACTATGAAGAAAAACGTTTTATAGCAGACGTCAAGTTATGTACTAATATCAGGGGAAAGTATCTTGCATGAAGGGGGATAAAAAACACTGCAGAAAGAAAGCTTCGCAGTTTTTTTTTTTCTTTCCCCACCTCTAAGATACGGTACCTGACAAATAATAGCTTGCGTGTTGGAATATTAACGTGGTAGTGTTCGATCGCATGTGACCCGCCCGGTTAGCCGTTCGTCTAAAGCACCGCTTTCCGAGACGGGGAGGCGTACCGGCCTCGGTTCGAATCCGCCCGGCTGATTAACGAAGGGGGTCGGAGTGCCGGCCAGCCTGGATGTGGTTTTTAGGCGGTTTTCCACATCCACCTTGGTGAATACCGGGCAGGTCCCCAAGTCCCGCCTCAGGTACACGGTTCGCAAACATTCCGTAACACTTTCACACACATATTACACTATATCAACATTATAAATTCGGTTTTTCTAAATGTTGATTATTACGAGGTTGAAAGTACGAGGAAACATAAGAATCGTACATTCGCATGCTTGGTAGATCTAGGGCTAATTCTTTGATATTTAAAATATTGAAAACCGAAAAATGTGTATTTCAAACAAGGAGGTTAAGTACAGATCTATATAAACCTAAAACTATTCAAATATTTTATTTATATTTTAAAATAGAAAGTAAGAGTGCTCAAATAAAAAAGTATTAAAGTAAAAAAAAAAAAAAAAAAAAAAAAAAAAAAAGAAAAAGCTACTTAAATTGATCATAACCATAATTTAGCTCTTAAACTTTAACTGCTGATGTGCGGTCTGTAAGACCACGTGCGTTTTCCGTCACGAGCAATCTGCCAAATTCATCATAAATTCCTGGGAATTTATGAATTTTTGGAATGTTGACGGCAATATTCCCTGGGAATATTGTGAAACACAACTAGCTCTTTATTCACATGATGTGGTAGGTGCTACGACAAGGGTTCGCAAATCGATTCCGTATTTCTTGATTTCCAGAAGGCTTTTCACACCGTACCGCACAAACGGCTGTCAATCAAATTGCGTGATTATCGTATATTGCCCCAAATTTGCGATTGGATAGGGGATTTCCTGTCAGAGATGACAGTTCGTAGTAATCAATGTTAAGGCATCGACTAAAACAGAGGTGTTAGCGGGCGTTCCACAGGGTAGTGTTATTGGTCCTCTGCTGTTCCTTATTTACATAAACGATTTAGGGGGGAAATCTAAGTAGCTCCCTTAGGTTATTTGCAGATGACGCCGTCAGTTACCGTCTAGTGAAATCATCTGAAGATCAAAACCAACTGCAGAACGATCTGAATAAGATATCACTATGGTGTAGAAATTGGCAATTGACTGTAAATAATGAGAGGAAATTCGTTAAACTTTGTTTACAAGATAAATCAATCAAAAGTGGAGGCCGTAAACTCCACAAAATACCTAGGAATTACTATTACTTCAGACTTAAACTGGAAAGAACACGTAGATAGTGTCGTGGGGAAGGCGAAACAGACACTGCATTTCATTGGCAGAACTCTTAAAAGATGCAACAAAACTACTAAAGAGACTGCAGGCATACACTACGTTCGTCCGTCCATTTTTGGAGTTTTGCTGCCCAGTGTGGGATCCTTATCAGGTGGGTTTGACGGAGGACATCGAAAGAGTCCAGAGAAGGGCAGCTCGTTTCGTATTGTCGCGATACAGGTGAGACAGCGTATGTAATCGTTACAACAACGGCGCTTATCGCTGCGGCGTGGGCTACTTACGAAACTCCAACCGCCAACATTCTCCTCCGAATGCGAAAATATATTGTTGACTCCCACTTACATAGGTCGAAATGACCATCAGAATAAAATACGAGAAATCAGAGCTCGAACAGAGAGATTCAGGTGTTCTTTCGTCCCGCGCGCTATTCGAGAATGGAATGGGAGATAAATAGTATAATGGTGGATCGATGAACCCTCTGCCAGGAACTTAAAATGTGATTTGCAGAGTATCCGATGTAGATGTAGATGTAGATGTAGAATATTTTCTCCATTTTAAATTCCCGGGAATTTTAAAACTGCGCATGCCACTTAGTTGTGCAACTATACTGGCTGTCCGATGTGATCACACGCCATATTAGAGGGTAACGAGAATGGCTTTTTCACTATTATGGTAGGCCCATGGTGCGTCGCTCTAACAAAATGCCATGTAAACCTCAAGTAAGCAAGATTCCTCACCCGATCCCGTAATCGTTGTGATTGCTTTTTTTGTTTCGGATGGTCCGGTGTCGGCCTGTGGTTTCGGCTGACTGGCGCCGTATGCTGCCGGCTTCCGCTGCCGCCGCTAATGACGGAAGGCGTGGCAGCGCCGCCTTTGAGCGGAGGGTTCTGAGGGGAGACGGCAGACGGCAGGCGGACCTCTAGGGCTAATGGCCGGCGGCCGCGTAAACAAAAACAAAAGAGCGCCGCAACTGCAGCACACGCGGGTACACCACTGGCCGCCACAACTGCAGCACACGCGGGTACACTACTGCAGCAGCCGGCACAAAAGCCAGGGCCGCGGTACAGTCGCAGTCAGTTTCACGTCAGCCGAAATAACATTCCAAAGAACAGGCCTCCAGATGGATCTCAATGATTTGGCTCAAGAGGTGTGAGAAGAAGTAGGCAGAGGAACCTCTCTGATTTATAAAATGTCTCTCCTGAGTGGTCCACCTGAGAAGAGAATACGCTCGTGAAAGGTTTCTGGTTCCGGTATAAGCGGAAGATCCTGGACCTGGCAGCAAGCAGAGCACGCCACGTTACACACGTGGTTTATTTGCTTTCGTTATCCTGTTACAGGCATTTGTTGTGGTGTACACAAGACAGACCACTATGCAGGTTGGTAATTTGTGTTGTCACAGTTTAATTTACTACGTACAGTCCTCTACAGAAGGCGTAGTAAATGGCTACCAGGAGCTGTTTTGAAAGCGTGTATGCATCACATTCATTCTCATATTCCATGCGTCTGTCATATCTGCAGACACCCTTGGTCTATGCGCTGACGAAGCAATTCCGCGTTATGAATGGGTGTGGCATAGACACAACGGCTTTCAATTGGCCACATAAGTATAAGTAAAGGTAGAACGAGCGATGAAAAATTACTCTAGCAGCACGACCAAAATGAGGCGATGCTCTGTCATGGAGGGACAACATACTCTGAATTTAATCCAGTGGAACGTCTTCCAACGAACAAGTAATAATTTGTTGAAGAAAGGCGCAGAATGACTCTCTGACAATGTTCTCGGTAAAATGAAAGGACCAATTAATGTCTCACCTATCATTCCAGATCAATCAATGCCAGTGAACCGTTGTTGATGTCTATTCAGACGCCCAAACATACGTCTTGTGAAAGTTCTGCACTGTATTTGGTAAACTTCGCTTCAACGGTAAACAGAATAGCAGAGAGGAAATGATTCTCCTGACCGCACATCTATCGTACCAAGTACAAAATGCTGCTGTCGGTGGACAGTCAGTTGCACTAACATGTTGGATTTTTTGAAGCTGATGTGGATCAAGGAGCTGGTCTCGTAGAATCCTCCACACTGTAAAACGACTCACATCCACCCTTGCCGCTACTTCCCTAGTGCTTCAACTGCTGTTTTCCTCAATGTGGTCGAGAGGTCGTTCCCTTTGCTGCTCCTGCTGTTTTCCTCAATGTGGTCGAGAGGTCGTTCCTCTGTGTTTGGTGACCTTGTGCTCCTAGGTCGTCCATTATCAGAAACATGCTTTCTTTGCACAGATGCTCATGTATTCTTTGGAACGTCTCGTTGTTCGGTAAACGTCTGTTAGCTACCTGTTCCGCATACAAACGCCGCGCTTCATTCGCGTTCCGTTAAGCTCGTCCATTCAGAAAGCCCATGTCTGCCATTTCCTGATTATAGTACCTCATTGTAATAACACACGACTTGTATCTGAATGCAAAACAAACGCGCTCACACATCAATATGGAAGAAACGACATACACAAATGAGCAACCTGCAAGCGAAGTAGTCTGTGCTATGGACACCGCAACAAATGCCTGTAGCTCAGTAAGGAAAGCAAATAATCCATATGTTTACGGGACATGTTCTACTTGTTGACTAGTCCCCTAGTGTTTCACGACTTGTGGGATGCTCGGGGTCGTCGTTCATCACAGGAGGAAGTACTTTCACCTTAAAATAACCAGCAGTTCAGTAACACAAAGACGTATGCCAAAGTCAAATATATTTAATGTTAAAATAATGGACTTCCTGGAATAGAACGAAGATTGGTTTATAATACAGTGTGTTAATGAAGAATTAGCGCTAAGTCTGAAACCTGTTTTAGGAACCAATCGAGAGGTAAAAGAACTTGATACGTAATTCTGCAAAATCGAAAAAAAAAAAGATCCACTTCTTTACAAATAGTCTATTCATTCGGGCGTTTCTTAATGAGCACTATGATTATTATTATTTTGTGTATATTTTACTGTTTTAACTTTGACCACCCATCCATTTTATTTCTGACTATCCAGCAGCACATGATTTTATATTTATCATCCAAAACCATTTCTCAACAAAGAAGAGAAAGCTGAAAGGTAGAAAAGAGTATATAGAGGGACTCTACAAAGGAAATGAACAATATTGTAATAAGGGATGAGGAAATAGATGAAAATGAAAGGAGATACTATACTGAGAGAAGAATTAGACAGAGCCCTGAAAGACCTAAGTCGAAACAAGACCCCTGGAGTAGATGACATTCCCTCACAACTACTAAAGTCTCTGGGAGAGCCAGCAATAACAAAACTATTTCACCTGGAAGGTAAGATGTATGAGACAGGCGACATACCACCGGAAAAATGTAATAATCCTCATTCCAAAGAAAGCAGGTGCAGACTGGTGTGAAAATAACAGAGCATCAGTTTAATAAATCATGTTTGCAAAATATTAATAAGAATTATTTACAGAAGGATGGAAAAGCTGGTAGAAGCTGACCTCGGGAAAGATCAGTTTGAATTCAGGAGAAATGTAGGAACACGGGAGGCAATCCTCACTTTACGGCTTATCCTAGAAGATAGATTAAGGAAAGGCAAACCTACATATCTAGCTTGTGTAGATATCGAGCAAGCTTTTGACAATGTTGATTGGAATACACTCATTCAAATTCTGAAATCAGCAGGAGTAAAATATAGGGAACGGAAGGTTATTTACAACTTGTGCAAAAACGAGACAGCGTTTATCAGAGTTGAAGGGCATGAAAGGGATGCAGAGGTTGGGAAGGGAGTAAGACAGGGTTGTAGCCTTTCTCCAGTGTTATTCAATTTGTACATTAAGCAAGCTATAAAGGAAAAGAAGGAGAAATTTGGAGAAGGAATTAAAGTTCAGGGTGGAGAAATAAAAACATTGCATTTTGTCGATGACATTGTAATTATCTCAGATACATTAACAGACATGGAAAAGCAGTTAAACGGAATGGACAGTGTGTTGAAAGGTGCTTATAAAATAAACATCGACAACAGCAAAACGAGGGTAATGGAGTGCAGTCTAAGAAAATCATGCGATGCTGAAGGAATTACATTAAGTAACGAAACAGTGAAGGTGGTAGATGAGTTTTGTTACTTGGACAGTAAAATAACATGTGATGGTCGCAGTACAGAGGATATAAAATGCATAATGCATGGGAAGAAAGGAGTTTTTGAAAAAGAGAAATTTGTTAACATCGAGTATTAATTTAAGTGTAAGAAAGTCCTTTCTGAAGCATTTGTGTGGAGTGTGGCGTTGTATGGGAGTGAAACGTGTACGATAAACAGTGCCGACAGGAAGATGATAGAGGCTTTTGAAATGTGGTGTTACAGAAGAATGCTGAAAATTAGGTGGATGGATCGCATAATTAATGAAGAGGTACTGAATGGAATTGGGGAGAAAAGAAATTTCTGGAATACCTTGACTAAAAGAAGGGATCTATTGGTAGGACACATTCTTAGACATCAAGGTATGGTAAATTTAGCTATGGAGGGAAGTGTGTGGAGTAAAAATCGCAGAGGGAGACCAAGAGATAAATACAGTAAGCAGATTGTGATATGGATGTAGGTTGCAGGTCTTATGAGATGAAGAGGCTTGCTCAGGATAGAGTAGGGTGGAGATCTGCATCAAACCAGTCTCCGGACTGAAGACCACAACAACAATATCCAGTACACTACCAGATTTTATGTGGAGCACTATAGTAAGCAGTTTAATGTCAATGTGACCAGATGATGACAGAGAAATTGATATTAGAAAAGAGCCTTATTTAAAAAGTGGATGAAGTGTGCTTTGTACTGAAGCATATTTCGGAAGAATTTTCTATATTTTTTGCCATAAAACATGCGAGGTCAGAACATTATTTATGTATTTTTAATAATAATCACCTTAAATAGCAATCGCCAATCTAATTAAAATGACCGCATCATGGTGAAGTACGATCCGACGGACAGAGACCGTTTTGTATTCTTCGAATTAGTAAGAGACTCTTTATGTCTTGATAAAGTGAAGGCACTACTCGATATCGTAGACCTCAGGCAATTCATATGGTTAGTGCCAGATAACGCTCGTAGAGCGAGAAATTGTTGTCGGCCAGTCTACCAGATATTGGAGAAAAAGAAAAAAAAGAAAAAACACCACCACACATACAACCCCAAACGAAGTAATGTCCTTTTTTTTTTTTTTTTTTTTTTTTTTTTTTCCATCTTCGAAGTCTAAACTTCAAACGAAATCTATTGCAAGCGCCGAAAGTATTAAAATGTATACGAAATTTGTACACAGAATTCACAGAACATCTAAAAGGGATATATAAGTTGTGGCGATGAAACGTCGTTCAGAATCTGCTGAACGCTTACGGGTCATCATGAAGACATTCCAGAGTCACGTGGCTTTGGCGAAATGTTTGCTGTCAGCAAAAATTCTGATCTGCCCATCCTGTTTCTCGTTGCAAAAGCACTCGCTCAGACACATTATATGGGAGCGACCTGTGTTACGCAACACGGGGCATCGCCTGCCCTGGTGAGGTGCACGGCAGATCGCGTGCTGCTGGCTGCGGTGACGTCACGCCTTCTGAGAAGAGCCGCGCCGCGCCGCGCCGGAAGAGCCGCGGATTGCGAGCAGCGAGGAAACGAAGCGGCCTTGCGAATCAGAGCGCAGAGCGCTGCGTGGCCGACCCGACACGTGCACCGCAAGTGCCAGCCACTGACCGCCCACCACAGGCGGAAGTCGTCCTCATACTGTGCAGCCGTTTCTCAGCCTTTTCAATACGCTACCACCTTCCAAGTATAAATATTCTCGCGACCGACCTTCCGCCTTTACCCGTAACACCAATACAATGACATGTCTGACTTCAATGGCAACGAATTTAATTTTCTTCCGTTAATAAAGCTCGAAAAAAACCTTTAAAATATTACATCATATTTGACGGATTTTTAGTTTATTTTCGGATTGGAACTTATTAAGGTAAAAGGTAAGGTAAAGCAGTCAACAACCTGAAGATTGGTTTGAACACCACAGTTCTTTACTAGACATGGTGCTGTTTTGGAGGTGATATGCAGGCCTTCCTCCGAACTACCTTCGAACTGACTTACCCAGCCAGTTATAGGGGGACCTACAGTTTCACGTTGGTTCCGAACCACGGTGCTACTCGGTATTTTTCACATGAGAAATACTGCCAGAGGGGAAAGAAGTGGAAAGTGACAGATAAAAATCCTAGGATCTGGCGGGGATCGAACTCGCGACCTTTGGGTTTGTAGTCTGGCACTCTACCACTGTGCAACCGAAGCGCACTGGAACTGGAACTTTATATCCTATAAAAAAACTTTGTGCGACCATCTTCCGCAGAAAGCATCGAATTATACAGAGCCGGCGCTATCACTATCGCCCTCTTGTATATCGATCTATCGCATCGTGCTCGCCTGTTTATCTTTGGCGCGCGAGATCCCAGGGGGCTCTGTCCTGGAAAGAGGAGTAACCACGTGATAGATAGTATGTTGACCAGGGCGATGACGGCAAGGACCAGTGCGCCAGGAGGCACACACGAGGTGGTCACGTGTGTCAGCGTGTCCGTCTGCGGCAGCATGGCACGGGGATCGCTGGTGTGGTGAAGACTACCGCTGCTTCTCCAGTTTGTCTGCAAGCGGGCGGCTGAGTTCGGCGGGGAGGGACTGTCTGCCTTACCAGCAAGGGTGGTTTCCGCACTCTGGAACGATATTTCCAGGTTGTCCGTGCGCATGATGGTGCGTTTCCTGGGGCAACGACTGACTGGTATTATATTGCAAACTGCTAAAAGAAGTGTCCCGGCTTACCACCCTATGCCTTATAAAAGAAGACGCAACGCGTGTGATCAAAATAAATAAATTGCCGCAAGGAAACGGCTTTTCATTTCCAAGAATTGCGTTTTCCTTTCCATTGTTTATATCGCTTAATAAGACGATATTCAGAAGCGAATTATGCTCTTTAAGCAAGGTCCCACTGTATGTCATTTCGAATGTCTCCGAATCACTTACTGCATGCTGTTAATTTAGCTACCGACTGGTTCCTCTTTGTTTCAAATGTTCAAATGTTTGTTAAGCTTATGGGACTTAACTACGGGGTCATCAGTCCCTAAACTTACAAACTACTTATCATCTACCTTATACTAAGGACGTTGGGGGATTCGAACCCCCGACCGTAGTGGCCGTGCAGACCGTGACTGGAGCGCGTCAGTCCCCTCGGCCATTGCGGCCCTCTTTGTTTATACATTGTTAACACGATGTAGTTGTAAAACTGTGTTCAGTATTAATGGTGAACAAGGAATTAGGTGATTATAATATAAAATAAATGTTGCTTTTCACGCGACCATTTTAACCGGCACCGTCGCACACGTGCAGCTGGTGTGGCAGTTCTCCGAAAGCACCGTCTCGCCACTCGGAGGGCCACAGTTCGATACCTTTCAAATTCGCCCCATTCATTGTACATGGCACGAGTGCGTCTCTGTGACCTGCCGCTTGTTTGCAAAAATTCAAACCGAATGTTTGTAAAACTATTGGAGAAAACTGCTACGGCCATCAGCCCTAACACTTCACTTAAATTAACACTAAGGACAACGCAAGTACACACATGGAGACGAAGGACTCGAACCTCCGGCGGGAAGGGCCATTCCGCCTGTTTTCTTCACACCGGGACTTGTGGACGTAAACGTTCCCTGTTAAATCTCTCAGAGCTCGGTCATTGTGCTATCTGGTGACAGACCACAAGCCATTATCCATACACCTACTATCCCCCAGGTGACATCCGCCGTCAAAATCGCCGTCGCCTTTCCAGGTGTACTACTCTGTTTGTCCGGCAGTGTATGACTGAGGCGCAGCTCTGTCCCACTGACCCTCTAACCGAGACTGCCCTCCGGTGGCAGCTGCGCCCACGGTGACTTGCAGACTCGCTGCACGGCGCCTCAGAGCAGTCCTCGGGATCAGAGAACTGGCCACCTGCTGCGTCACTGTGGCCGCACAGTGGCGGCGGGCATCGACCGCCGCCTCATCGGCTAATGCAGCGGCCGGACCCGCCCACGCAGGCCTCGCGACGCACGCAAAGCTCTGGCGCCGCGGCCGGCTTCCTCCAACAGCGGCGGACAGGCCGTCCATTAGCCAGAGCAAGCACCGCTATCGGCTCGATCGCTGACCAAGTCGTCGTCGCCGTCGTCACCCTTTTGGACACGTGTTCCACCTATTCTCAATACAGTTTTTAAGTGAAGTTATTTTTGGGTCAGCTGCCGGTAGGTGTTCACATCATACAATATGGACGCACGGAAATTAGTGCCGAGTCCGCGATTATAACCCGGGACGTCGTGGTCACTAGGCAGCTGCGCTACTAGAGTCGGGGTTCGAATCCCCCTCGGGCATGGATATTTGTGCCGTCTTTAGTATTAGCTAGCTCATAAGTAGTTTGTAAGTTTAGGAACTGATTCATTCATTCATTCATTTCCGTGTCCAGATCAAGTTTTGTTTTTCCAATAGTTAGCCACCGCCACGGCTTTGTCATTGGCTCGCAGCAGGTCACTGGAACTGCAGGGCTCCGGCAATAGTCGGCACGTAAACACATGTGCCTCGTCCTGAACCTCTCCGCATCCACAAAGAGCATCGTCATGGTAAGTCAGCAGACCCCACCTGCGCAGATTAGTTTTACATCTGGGTACACCAGCCCTCATCCTGTTTAGTGTTCTCCAAACTGTATAGGGGAGCTTGTTTCCAGGTGCCATTTCCTCTTTTGGAGTTACTGGCAGTCCGCTTTGTTCATTCTTCCATTTACAGACTCTGTTATCTTCCTGCGAACCGTCAAGGATCTTAGTTCTTGCGATGAAGCTGTTTCTAGATTTGAGACTCCGAGCCTGACTGACGTGCCCATTCAATGGGTGTCGGTAATCATTCTCTTTCTTTGTTCTCTCAGCGTCTGCTGCCACTGTGAACCGATAAGCTGAAGAACACAGTCGGGCGTACCCTGCAAACGGTGAAAACTCCACGGCTAATCCTTCTAACACCAGATCAGGTTAGGAATTGATGACCCCGTAGTTATGTCCCATAAGCTCTACAAACATTTGAACATTGGCACTTGCGCTAAGTTCCTGCCACGCCCCAGGAACAAGGGGTTAACACACCAGCAAGAACTACTCAGACTTTTATGTACCCTTCTACTGGGACCACTGCGCTCCTTGACTCGCAATTACGCAATTAGAAGGGTACATGAGATTTAAAACATAAAAGTGTTTTAGGAGTCCTCTTCCTGATAATCCTAATTTTTCTGCGCTGTCTAAATCTGCAGCCCCAGGATTTTTTCCACAGAACGTCAGTATTTTCTAAGATCGGATTACGTTTGAAGGAAGGAACCTTAGGGTTTAACGTCCCGTCGACAGCTTGGTCATTAGAGACGGAGCTAACGCTCGGAGTTTTAGGGAAGGAATGCGGCCATGCCCTTTGAAAGGAACCATCCCGGCATTTGCCTGGAGTGATTTAGGGAAATCACGGAAAACCTAAATCTGGATGGCCGGAGGTGGATTTGAACCACCATCCTCCCAAATGCGACTCCAGTGCGTTACCGCTGCGCCACCTTGCTCGGTGATTACGTTTGACTTCAATAACTTTCGCCGGCCGCGGTGGCCGAGGGGACTGAGGCGCTCCAGTCACTGTCGGCACGGCCACTACGGTCGGGGGTTCGAATCCCCCCTTCGGGCATGGATATTTGTGCCGTCATTAGTATTAGTTTGTAAGCTTAGGGACTGATAACCCCATAGTTAAGTCCCATAAGCTACACAGAAATTTGAACATTTGAATTTGAATAACTTTCTTTGTAATCAGACCCAACAACCCATTTTGAATATCCCACTTATAATCCACTAGACGAAAACGTTCATAACATAACCTTGAATTGTCAGTATTGATCCAGTCTTGTCGTTTGCAAAATAACATTTCACCTCGGTTTACTAAATGTATAGTGAAACGATGGTAAAGTAACCCCTTGGTTCTATGCTCAGTATAGAATCAACACAACATGACGTACTTTTGCTCCTTTTACTCGCAAAATAATGTGAACGATTCACAATTATTACAAAATGATGATGATAATAATAATAACTAAATATGGAAGACAATATATGTCACGAAATAAGCACAACAAGCGAACGCACAACGTGAGAAATAACAGCGCTCGTCCTACAGAAGTAGGTGTGTCACGATTCGCCATCTGGGCGGACCCGGAATACATCCCGTCGGCAGCAGGTAGAGGTTTTCGAATTCGACTGTTCCGTCAGGTTCAAATGTTTTTAGAGCTTATGGGGCTTAACTACGGAGCCATCAGTCAAATTCAAATGTTCAAATGTTTGTATAGTCTATGGGACTTAACTACGGGGTCATCAGTCCCTAAACTTATAAACTACTTATGAACTACTTACGAACTAGGACGGCACAAATATCCATGCCCGAGGGGGGATTCGAATCCCCGACCGTAGTGGCCGTGCCGACCGTGACTGAAGCGCCTCAGTCCCCTCGGCCACCGCGGCCGGCAGACGGTCATCAGTCCCTAAACTTACAAACTACCTATGAGCTAGCTAACACTAAGGACGGCATAAATATCCATGCCCGAGGGGGCCCCCGACCGTAGTGACCGTGCAGTCCCCTCGGCCACCGCGGCCGGCTGTTGCGCCAGGGAATTGATTTAGGAGAGTTGTCGAATTGGAGTGTTTGATTTTCCAGTAGAAGGTAGAATTGCCGAATTCCTGTCAGCCGGTTGAAATATGAAGGTGGAGACTGAACTGAGAAACGAAAGAGGAATATGTGACGCTGGATCTTCTGAACCAATTGTTTGAATGAACAAAACTGCCTAGATATTTTGGGAATTTGAAAGGCTCATCTAGCAGCTTCTAAACACAATTTGAGTCAAATAAGTGAAACCCATCCCGAGTACTGTCAATATGTGCAAGATTCCAGGATGGTAGTATGTTTCTCGAGTGTCGTTGAAGTGTCAATTTTCAACGTCCTGAGTGTAATGCGGGTCGCACGGATATCGGATTGAGCGGAATATAAATGTATCACGGGACACATCGAAACCGGAATTTAGCTGCATATCATTGAATGGAAGCGTCACCGTTCATACGAAGGAGGGTGCAATGTAGGGAGACAACCTGCAGGCTTCTAAATACAGCTCATCTCTGCGAAACAGATATTGATAGAACATCGTAGTCCTGTGTTTGATTACGAGATGGTATGGTGCCATGTAATTTCCCGTCATTTCCGGCGTACATGCACTATAACGTGGCGCGAGTTAAACCCCTGTTTGACTGAATTGGAAAATTGTTTCCCGTTTTGTAGGGAATTCTGTTTGCTAGCTACTGAGCGGTCAAGGGTATATACCAGAACCTGTCAACCTTGGAGCAGTTCAGCATCAAATATTTACTTCATGGTCAGCACCAAAAAGTATTCCTGTAATTCTACAGGATTCAGCTAACATTATTTGAAAACCGAATCTTATAGAAAGACGGGAATACATTTTTGCGCTAACCACGACGTAAATATTTAACGCTGTTCCTGCTCTATGGTTGACAGGCTGTTGTATGTAACCTTCTCCGACCAGTAAATTAGTTACTCTTCTTCTCTTGCTGCACCTGCAACGTGACAACTCGAAGGGATATTCACAGCTCTCAGTTTCCCCACAAGTCTCTCACTGTCCCTCGCCACAGGCTACGCAATTTGTCACTTCATCCTTAGATAGCAAACCGAATGCCCTACAAAACGGCAAACAATTTTCTAACGCGCTCAAACAGCGACTGACCTCCTTGGACTTAACTCACAGTAAGTAACATTTCCCAGAAGTGCACTAAACGAAACAGTATATACCACTGATAACGGTCCAATACTTAAGTTACGGTTAACATCTAAAAATGCTTTTCGTTTCTGATGCACATTGAACTTGGGAATTTTGTTAATCTTATATGTTTTCAGAATTTCCTTAAGGTCTTCCAATGTTTTCTTTGAATCCATTCTTCATTTTTTTGGTTCATCTATTTATGTAAGCTCGAGAACAAGCACGCGGCAAAAACACTGAGCTCAATTGTAAATAAAACCTACTTCGTCAGGTAACTTCCGGTTGTGGTAAGTCAGGTGATACGTCACTAGTACCCTGCTCAATCCGATATTCCAGCCACCTGTAATGCGGGAGTTGTCCGTATGTTACGGAGCCAGTTAGGTCAGCGTTGCCTCCTGCCCGTGGCTGCCAGGAAGGGTCCGGAGTGTGTCCGGACTTGTGTTGCAGCCTGTGCGCTATCGGGCACGAGGAAGTGAGTGAGTGAAGTGCCGACAGCGAGAGGTCGCCGCGGCTCTCGGACGGATGCGGGTGTTTTCTGGGTACTGGGGCAGACAGCCGGCTTCCTGTGCCTGTGGCCGCGCTTAATGGAGGGGGGGGGGGGGAGGGTAGGAGGGTCGGAGGGTCCCCTTCTGTGCCGAGGGAGCGACGCGTCGGGAAAAACGCGGCGCTCATTAAGCCTCAGTGGCGGTGGCAGTGGGAGCAGAAGAACAAGAAGGCAGCCTGCTGCTTGCTAGTGCCTGCTGCCCGCTGTGGCGGCTATTTCTGGAGCTGCGGCCGCCCTGGCTGTCTTCTGAGCGCAGCGCGGCACCAGAACACTCCGTCTGATCGAAAGGCCGCACTGACGACTTAGATATCACGAGAGGCGGACTGCTGAAGCAGGCCAGGAGAAGTAGTAACCGCAGAAAGGGTCGTCGGTCAGAGCTCAGTAGTCAATTTAGACTACTCAAATATCCCGATTACATGGGCTCCCAAAACTGCATTTCGTAAACCAATTTCCCAATTCCTCTTTTGGTTGTTCATGTAAACACTCCAAAAGTCGACTTGTTATCTGCAGGGCCCACAGTGTTAGTGACGTCGTACATCGACAATTTAATAATAAGAAAAATGTTCAAATGTTTGTAGAGCTTATGGGACTTAAGTAAAGGGTCATCAGTCCCTAACCTTACAAACAACTTATGAACTAGCTTATACTAGAACGGCACAAATATCCATGCCCGAGGGGGGATTCTAACGTCCGACCGTAGTGGCCGTGCAGACTGTAATTGGCGCGCCGCAGAACGCTCGGCCACCACGGTCGGCTAATAATAAGAATTCTATAATTTTTACTGTATATTCACTCTTCGTTACAGTTACACTAGAAGTTTATTTCGTCTTAGAAGTCATCTTCGGGTATTACGTCACATTCTGTTAAGCTGTACATTTCGGTCTTATTGTGACGTGATTTCTTTTTTTATATAATATTAACATCACGTAACTTATGATGTTATGTTGTGATACGAGATGTTTATGAAGTTACGGATTTTGACTTTTTTTCTGTAAACCTAACAAACTTCGTCTCAAGAACAAATTTTGAAATTCTGATTGCAAGCTGGGATATAGGGCAAAGTGTTTGGAATTTTGCATGAGTTTAAAATTGTCAAAATCCGTAACTTCATAAACATCTCGTATGACAACAATATTATAAGTTACGTGATATTAATATTATATTTAAAAAAACTAATTCACGTCACAATAAGACCGAAATGTACAGACAGCTTAACAGAATGTGGCGTAACACCTGAAAATGACTTCTAAGTGGAAATAGCTTATAGTGTAAATATAACGAACAGTGAATATACAGTGTTGAAATTGTATAATTCTTATTATTAAAACTTCAAAATCGATTCTGCAAATCAGCTTCTCTAAAGCGGTTTTCCAGTTCTACAATCGACTTTCGTGCTCATGTAAACGCAATCGTTTTTGAAGCGTTCTCGGCTTGTCAGATTGTATTTTCTTGTTAAGAATTTTCGGCACATATGGAAAGAGCGATATTTTCTAATGTGATGTAAAAGTATAAATATTAGAGTGAACATAAATCTGTGTATTTAAATAAAGAAAAATAGCGATCGTGCTGACTAAATCAAGAACTGAATCAACTGTTTTTCAGCCGCCATATTAAGTGGGTTAGGAAATCCGATTCAGGCTGTGACATGTAAACATGACAGCGAAAAACGGTCTTCGTCTTCCGGAAGATGTGTTGCATGTAAACGTAGTGAAAGAGCGGATGCCTTTGACGCCTGCGTGTAAAGCCCCTTTTCACACGAGCTACTTTTAGTTCGAGCCTTCGGTAAGGCCATTCACACAGGGATTAGTCGCCGAGCGACTGAGAAACTATGCGACCAAAAGAGACGGCATGTGTAGTTAAGGGTGGACGTTTATGAAATTGACCAAAATGTCAATTTTCGATTTACTTTTTATTTCTTTGTACAACTCATGGACAATAAGTTCCCAAAGCTTCAATGTTGCATCCGAAGAGCCTGAAAATTAATAACTGCGAAGCGGCCCCTGGCACGTCGACGTTTTGAGGCAGCACTTCAATATCACCTCAATGAACAAAGATACTGTGTATTACTTTCAACCAAACATCTAGCAGGCCGGGATACATACTCGTTGGTTTTATAGATCATTTTTGACTCTGGTCCTTATCTTACAAACAATAACTAACTACCGCAGCCGGCCGCGGTGGCCGAGGGGACTGAGGCTGTTCAGTCACGGTCTGCACGGCCACTACGGTCGGGGGTTCGAATCCACCCCTCGGGCGTGGATATTTGTGCCGTCCTTAGTCTTAGTTAGTTCATAAGTAGTTTGTAAGTTTAGGGACTGATGACCCCGTAGTTAAGTCCCATAAGCTTTAAAAACATTTGAACTACCAGCATCGTTTATGACGGAGAAGTTCTAGTAACCTTTTTTTTTAATGCCTTGCGATACTGACGGAGATTTATACAAGTGTTCGACTTTTTTCTTGAGTCACTTATGCCACAATCACAAAAAGTATATTAAAAACTGGAGAAACTGCGTTTGAATATGTTGGTCAATAGAAGACGAGAAACGACAGACCAGCAATGAGCCTAGGCCCGAACTAAGAACATCTGCTAAAAATGTGAACTCGTCTCCTAGCAGCTACAAGCGAAAAATTAGTGAGGTGAATGGTGCATACTACAGTGATCAATCACGGTTTCGGCCGATCCTGCACATCTCAAAAAAGTGTGTCCATGATGAAACCCAGAATCGAAATGAGTGTGTAAATTCATTAATATGGAAACGATGTTCTAAAACGACATTTGCATCTGCTACAGTTGTCAGAATTGTTATTTCTGATGAAGTTCTTGTATTTAACTATGGAAACGTTGGGAGTATGAAGGTATTAGAAAGAATGGGGTTCAAAATAGGAAATTTTATTCAAGACATCCAGAGAAAAATTTATTTACAGCCTATCTCTGCGGCTGAAAAGTCAGTTGAAGACCTGGTAAAGGAAAGTAAACAGAGAACAAGAAACCAGAAGAGAAGCCTTCTGAAGAAATAAGGGAAAAAGTTAGGTTGAACTTTAAATTGCGTTTCCTGAAAAGTTTGTTTCTTAAAGTTTATGTACCTTTTCCTCAGACTCTATGAACGCTATAATTGTGAAATTTTGCACACATATTTCTGTAAACCTAACAAGCGTTGTCTAAAGAACAAGTTTTGGAATTCTGATTGCAAGCTGAGATATGGGGCAAAGTGCTTGGAATTTTGCATGAATTTAAAATTGTACTTGTAGAATTATAATTTAAAAAATTGTGAAAATTCTCTTATTTGACATATTCCAAAAACCTCATGAGAGAAGCTTACAACATACAAAGAGATGAAACAGAGACATTTTTGTAGAAATCTCTTGAATACTTTCTGAGAAAAAGGAACGTACATTATTTTCCGAAAATAAAACTTCAAATTTCATTTTTAAAATGTTGAATATATGTAAATGTGTTAATTTCATGTAAACAGTTATCAGAATTGTTATTTCTGATGAAGTTCTTGTATTTAACTATGGAAACGTTGGGAGTATGAAGGTATTAGAAAGAATGGGGTTCAAGATAGGAAATTTTATTCAAGACATCCAGAGAAAAATTTATTTACAGCCTATCTCTGCGGCTGAAAAGTCAGTTGAAGACCTGGTAAAGGAAAGTAAACAGAGAACAAGAAACCAGAAGAGAAGCCTTCTGAAGAAATAAGGGAAAAAGTTAGGTTGAACTTTAAATTGCGTTTCCTGAAAAGTTTGTTTCTTAAAGTTTATGTACCTTTTCCTCAGACTCTATGAACGCTATAATTGTGAAATTTTGCACACATATTTCTGTAAACCTAACAAGCGTTGTCTAAAGAACAAATTTTGGAATTCTGATTGCAAGCTGAGATATGGGGCAAAGTGCTTGGAATTTTGCATGAATTTAAAATTGTACTTGTAGAATTATAATTTAAAAAATTGTGAAAATTCTCCTATTTGACATATTCCAAAAACCTCATGAGAGAAGCTTATAACATACAAAGAGATGAAACAGAGACATTTTTGTAGAAATCTCTTGAATACTTTCTGAGAAAAAGGAACGTACATTATTTTCCGAAAATAAAACTTCAAATTTCATTTTTAAAATGTTGAATGTGTGTGTGTGTGTGTGTGTGTGTGTGTTACTTTCATGTAAATCGTGGTACA
The DNA here is from genome assembly GCA_026315105.1 of Locusta migratoria. NCBI lineage: Eukaryota > Metazoa > Arthropoda > Insecta > Orthoptera > Acrididae > Locusta > Locusta migratoria. The sequence goes on from CM048747.1 coordinate 2,638,294, forward strand.
AAATTTCATTGCCATATCTCCATTTGGTGCATTTTTTAAATGAAGTGTGTGTTTCATCAACGTCGCTCCTTAAACGGAGTGATTCACAGGAGGACACTCGAGTTGCAGAGTCGCAGCGACTGAAGGATACCACGCGGCCCGACATGTCGATCGCCAAGTCTCCAGTCTTTTTGCTGAATTCGTACGGTCATGCGGTTATAAATGTCTAATTTTTTTAAATTGTCGTATATAAAACGATATGTCAAGGTTTCTCCATGTATTAGCCAAATTCAAATGTTCAAATGTTTGTACAGCGTATGGGACTTAACTGCGGAGTCATCAGTCCCTAAACTTACAAACTACTTACGAACTAGGACGGCACAAATATCCATGCCCGAGGGGGGATTCGAACCCCCGACCGCAGTGGCCGTGCAGACCGTGACTGGAGCGCCCCAGTCCCCTCGGCCACCGCGGCCGGCATACGCAATTGTGTAGTATGAAAATGGGCGCACACAGTTGTATAAATATTGCATCTAAAATCATTAAAAGTATAATTCAAGGGGATTAGAGCGTAAAAAATAATTTCCTTCCTGTAGAAAAATGTATCGTGATAGGAATGATTGATGGTAAACATGTGAGTATATCTCCAGTTTTTACGTTCAAGATCTTTCCACGAGATTTACGTAAGAAGAGGCAATATACTGTTTGACTCACAGAAAAAAAGATTGACCTGAAATTAGCCACATTTTCACTGCAATCTCATCATAAAGTTTGAAATCAATTTAAAAATTTCACGCTCGCTATACTAAAACAGAAAAAAGTTACTCAAATTTTAAAAAATATGAAATGTTACAAAACCGACTAAAAGTGTAAAATAATTTCTCTTAATCCCATAAATTCCTAACCTCATACAGATAAACCTAAAAATTTGTCCTTGTAAATCTTGAAATCTACGACAATACTACTACAATTTAAAAAGAAAAACGTCGGATGTATGGAATTGATAATAGTAGGAAGTAGATGTTGCTTAGCAAAATAACCGTTCATACAATTTGTAGTGCAATAAAATCGTTAGCGACTTTGGTGAACTATTCGTATCTCAGTTGTCTAATGCATGTTTTTCGTTTTAAATATTACAAGTATTGTGATAGCTATTAAAAATGCACAGCCACAAATTTTCAGGACTATCTGCTTGTGCTGGCGATAACAGTAAAACTGTATTGCAGTACCATAGTTACTGCTCTAGTGCCTAGATATTTTACTGCAGGTGGCAGGGTACAGAAAAAGCTCGCGAGGCCAATGAAATTGATTTAATTTTATTTCACACAGCCAGCTACTCGGCAGTGCGGAGTCGTGCCTTGTGAATGTGATGCACTACCCGGGTCGTACAGCGCCCTGGTTGTCAGACGGCTAGAGACGCGACTTGCGTATCGCCGTGTGGATAGGGCACAGCTCCGCAGCCGAAACCATCGCGAGAGCGTCTATCCAACACCGTCATTGTCGCATTGCTTGTTAAAAACACTTAAAAGATGCATAGCCGGCCGCGGTGGCCGAGGGGACTGAGGCGCTCCAGTCACGGTCTGCACGGCCACTACGGTCGGGGGTTCGAATCCACCCCTCGGGCGTGGATATTTGTGCCGTCCTTAGTCTTAGTTAGTTCATAAGTAGTTTGTAAGTTTAGGGACTGATGACCCCGTAGTTAAGTCCCATAAGCTACAGAAACATTTGAACATTTTTGATGCATAGTGCTAGAGTGAAGTGCAAGCTAAAATTAAAAAACACTTCCGTTAAGAAAAAGAATTGCCACTAAATGTCGATGGCCCGTGATGTGAGGCAAAATCTAAGTTCAAATCTCCGCCACAGAAGATGTTATATATTCAAGAAAACTAAACGAACAGATCATTTTGTAGTTAGAGCAACCACAGCTTAAGTAGCACATGTCTCTTAAGAAACATTCCAAAATCATGCAAAAATTTCTTAATAATATTTCCAAATTTTTGTTTGGTTTAAATAAATGAACATTCATCCGTGTCGCATTAGTCATATTCTGATCTTTTATTAGGCCCACAACCGGTTTAGAGCCGTTATAAGTGCATCTTCCATAGGGGCACAAGTTCTCATTAGTACTTCTTAGTGCCACAACAGCCTAGGGTCATGGAATCTGTTCAAAACGGAATTTGTAACAGCCTGGTGTGAGAACCAGACACATTTTATCATAATTTTTGCTCCTGTTAGTGCACTTTTTATCAGAGACTCAGTGATTTTATTCACCGGCGACTACATTTCTTTGGTGGATGACTCGGTCACTGACAGAGCGTTGAAGATGCAATGGCAACACCGCGAAACGGGTTGTGGATCCAATAAAGGATCAGAACAGAGCGATTGAGGCGCGGGTAAATTTTCGTTTATCAAAAAACAATTAAAGAATTTGTAAGGCTGTTTTGCTTGATTTGTGCTAGTTTCTGAAGAAAAACTAAATAGATCTGACAAGAAAAACTATCGCACCTTATTGTAGTTTCACGGACGAACAAAAAGTACCCTTTGTAATAAAGCAACTACGAACTTCATGGTCACACAAAGAAGAAAGGTAAAATGGATTCTGGAAATTAAGTTGCAAGAAATTAAGTTCGATTCTCAGAAGTGGGACATTTACCGCGTGGTAAGAATATCCACTGTGACTTCTTCTTTCTGCATCCAAACTCTTATTAGCATTGCCTGTTGCGCTACATTTAGTTTTTTTTTCTTTCGTAACAAGGATCTCAGGAGAGGGCTAATAACTAATTCAGACAGCTTACATTCAGTACAGAAATAACACGACAAGGGATCCGACTGGGCAGCCTACTGAAACAAGAAATTCGATCATGTGAAATGGGCTTTATTTTGAACATATACGTCTCTTCTCTAATACGTGCGTCAATTTCAACCGTTTTAAAGATTTACTAAATGTGCCGTACTTATTCCGCACAACCGACTAGCGCTGGTGTATACATAGTTTCATTAACAGCTATTGTAGGCTATGTGACGATAATGTAATAGTTCTAAGCTAGCAGCACTCCAGAGGGGCTATTTGCTTTTAAAGTAGATAAATTAAAATGTTGTCCAGGTAACTTATTAAACAGTTTGATCAGAGAGGTGTTAGATGTTCGTAAGTGACATGAAATTCATTCCGATTAGTATTTGTATCTGAAATCTCAAGCCGTTTCAACGTATGAACGTTGTACTGCGGGCGATATATATATATATATATATATATATATATATATATATATATATATATATATATATATATATATATAATCGTAATTATCGCTGCTTCGCGCGCGTAGACTGGATGGACTGCATTGGATGATTCTGCTTCTAAATATAAATTTTCATAGATTTAGCTTTAAAAATGCTTTCCAAGTCAAGTATTTTGATAAAACTTGCCACCCCCTATTGCACCATTGATGGCAGAATTCAAAACATCTCGAAACACTTTAAAAAATTCTAACTATGGTTCCAAATCCAAATTATCGCATTTCTAGCATCAAAATAGTCTTAGTAGTATCCTTAAAAGATTTTTCCCTTTATTTCACCAGTTTAATCGTTGAATTTCCAAAACTATCGAAACACTTGTTTTTTAAATTCCAATCAAAAATCTAAATCCGAAGTTTTGTATTTCTTATTTCAATATTGCCTGAATAGCAACGCATTTTCAAAAAACCTCCATCCCCTATTGGACTCCCTTAGGGATGGGAACATCGGAAAATCGCTAATGCCTGCAGTGTAAGATAAACGACGTCTACAAATTTCAAGTATCTATCGTCTTTAGATTCACTTTTCAGCGTCGTTTTCTATCTTTTAGAAACGGATCCAGACGCGAAATTTCTTTCTTGAGTTTTGGCGTCTTTCTTGGTAGTTTTACTTTTCAAACTACAATACGCAAGTATTTATTTATTTTATTCGTACGCTTGTTGCAGAAAAAACAACTAAAGAATGTGCATAAAGTTTCGCTGTACTATTATAGCTGACGACTTTCAAGCGCTATATCTGCCTCCCTCTTATAACTATCGACACGGAACTGCTATGGTGTACAACGGGAGAATTTCTACTACAACAACACTGAGACAACGTTCTTCTCCGTTGTGTAGTTTTTGCTCAAGAGCAAAAAATTGACACCTACACGTGTGTGTGTGTGTGTGTGTGTGTGTGTGCGCAGAATGGATTGGTAGTCAGGGGCTTGTATTTTCAGCCAACAGACAGATTGTAATATTACTTAGAAGGTGTATTTTTATGCAAACATACAGTTTTTTAAATCGAACAATGGTTGTTTCCATCATGCACTGGAATTTTTGACACCAGCTGTGTACAAACAATTCTGAATGACATTTTTATCACGTTTAGTTTCGCAGCTACAACCGTTGAAAAAAATGTCAGGTGTTGGAGGCTGCGATAGCGTAGCTGACTGTCCGAGTGACTATCCCCTGGGGCACGGCCCACTGTCTCATGACCGCGAGCCAGTCAGCTACGCCGTCGTAGGCTCCGCCCCCAAAACTTTGAATGGTTGTAGCTGCCAAACTAAACGTGATAAAAAAAATGCCATTCAAAATTCTTTCTACACAGTTGGTGTCAAAAATCCAGTGCATGAGTGAAAGAACCATTGTTCCATTTGAAAAATTGTATGTTTGAATAAAAAAATACACTTTCTATGTAATTTTACAATCTGTTTATTGGCTAACAATAGGAGTCATTGACTACCAATCCATTGTGTGAAAAGCGCATATCAATCGCAATTTCCGTTGATACCACCCGCCGGCTTTTACCTATGACGGCATCAATATGTAGAACAGCAAGGATGCGACTCTACTACAGCTCAAATGAAGCAAGCGATACAGAGAAACACCCAAACATACAAGACAATGTGTACATGCAGGAAAACATTAAAATAGTTTGTTATTTTTCTGCTCATCTCTCACCTCCAACTTAACTTACAAGTTGCAACGAAAGACAGGACCCACCGTAAAACTTCGCACAACCGACAAGAACGGAACAGCAAACGCAAACGAATAAAGAACAACAAAACGAAGATGGCAATGAATCGCCAAGGATCATGGTAGCGGGGCCGTAGAGACATCTATCGATAACTCGGCGTCTGGCCGTAGGTATATCCATTTGGCTCTACCGTCGCCCACTAGTAGCGGGCGAGGACACTACATGTTTGTCGAACTGGCTGTCAGCAAGGCAGTTGGCGAGAACCCTTTGAAATGCTTGAAACAGTCAATGACATCGCTTTTTCCACCAAAAACTGCACTAGTATTGTTCGTATTGCAATTACCAACACGAAAAATGAAATTAAAAAATTTACATCCGTGAAATCTTTTGCTTTCTTCCAAGTTCTCAACGTCGTATGTAAGTTATTTTGCGGATGAAAATGTTTAGGGGGTACACATCGCACAGCGTTCCCGCAGAAAAAGAGCAATATGGATACGCTTCTGGAGGAGGGGCATTTGGAACACCTGTCTTCCCCCCCCCCCCTCGCTCCGTTATGTATTATATGTGTCCCTGATTTTGATTAAGAAATGTGGTAGTGTTTCGTACAAAGTGGCAAATTTCTTCAGCAAGTTCTTCCCTTGACAAAAGGGAAAAAATTGCATGCCCATTAATAGACTGACCGTCGATATTTGAGAGTTAATTGCCCGCTTGCGCATCGCAGAGAGTGCGGTAGTCTACCGAGAAAGCGCTTGCCAAAGCTGTTAGCATCCCGCCGCGGGTACCGGGAAGCTGTCTTTCAGGAACGGATGCAGGCGGCCAGGCCCCCGGGCACTGCTGTGGACGCACGCGAGAGCCGCCGATGCGCCCTCACCGTTCTGGGAAGCGCCTAGCAGCCGCAGGCCGGCACGCGTTTAACGCCCCCTGCTCGCATGGGGGACACTGATTCTGCATTGAGACAGTAACCGCATGCCAAATGCTACGTATTAATCTTGGCGAACCTCGTACCTGCCGCGGTGGAGTAGCCGAGCAGTCTAAGGCGCCTCGCTGCGGAGTGCGCGGTTCCTCGCCGCCTGGGGTTCGAGTCCTCCCTTGGAGATGGGTGTGTGCGTTGTCCTTACGTTAGTTTACCTTAGTTTAACTAGTTTGTAATTCTAGGGACTTATGACGAAAGTAGTTTGGTCCAACAGAATTACAAACATTTGAACATTTTATTTCGTTCATCTAATCTATAAATGTGAATATCTGTTCGGTGTACGTTTATCACGTCTGAACCACAAGACATAAAGAGCTAACAATTTGTACTGTGACTAATGTCTACCCGGGGAATGCTTTAGGGTCGCTTTTATGGCGATCGGATAGCTATTTATCTATATATACTAATGTGAACGTCTGTTCGGTGTACGCTTATCACATCCGAAGGACAAGACACAGAGACTTAAATATTTGTACAGTTACTAATTTATACCTGAGGAAGGTCTTAGGCACGGTTTTATAGCGCTCTGATAGATATTTAGTAATTTGAATAATATAACGCAAAATGCGGGACAATAATTACTCTTTGAAAATTATATTTACTGTTTGAAAATGGTTTTATTTGTTGCATTGTTGCTTGTGGGTTGATAATGATAAAAGGGTGGATTATATTGGAATGGAAAGTTATCGGTGTATATAAAGTTCTACGGGCGCGCGCGCGCGTGTGTGTCTGTCTCTCTCTCTCTGTGTGTGTGTGTGTGTTAATATTTCGCTCTGCAGTGAAAACTACAGAACGAAAACGAATGGTCTGTATATAATTGTTATTGTCCGAAGTCTCTCGTTGTACACCATAGCAGTTTCATGCCGATAGCTATAACGGAGTGGAAGATATGGTGGTTGAAAGTCGTCCAATTATAAAAAAAAAAAAAAATCGGACTGAAGGCCAGCGATGACGTTTGCGACTCTATAGCAAGGAGGTTACATGCAGCGAAACGTGATGTCACAGACCATATCTTTGGTCTACGCGTGCTACAATGTCTTCAGATCTTTCTCTGTAAGGATAAGCTTAAAGGAAATATAAGAATAAATAAATAAAGCAGTAAAAAAGAAATTTATTTTAATATATCTCTTTAAAAAACGTCGATTTGACATTTCGCGCATTACATGAAGTGATCGATCTGCGATATTATTACAATCATTATTGTTGAATTTCGGGATTTTATTCTTCGAAACTAGTGCATTTTACGTGTGATTTGATCTACACTACTTACTTTCTTGATAATGTTGATTAAAATGTTTGTTTCTAAAGAAGGTATTGTATTTCATTTCATCCTTCAAAACCAGTCCCATAGCGCACTACTGAAAGATAGCTTATCTGTCATAATCAACCAACACGCGAGCGGAGCCGCGGGTTTAAGCTTGTGATGAATAAAAATTGTTTCGTTGCAGCTGTTTTTCACTGTATTAGAAAATACACAACCAGTTTAGTGACCTCTAGGCACACTGTCAGGTTTATACAAATGAAACATTAAGCAAGGGGTAGCACAGTCTTTACAAAACATAGCCCCCCCCCCCTGTTCCTAAAATTTCAGTTACAAGGGGATATGTTGTTGTTTTTTTTTTTTTTTACTACGGTGCCCCGTGGGTAATGTTTTAATTTATAAACCTGACGATGTTCCTACAGGTCACTAAACCGGCCGTGTCCTTTCTAATAAAATGACAAACTGCTGCAGCGGAACAGTTTCATTCATCACTGGTCATATATGTTACAACATTGATAAAAAGCCTGTATTCAGTATCGAATAACATTATGGTCATAATGAAACTTTCACTCTGGAAACATCCCTTAGGCTGTGGCTAAGCCATGTCTCCACCATATCCTTTCATACTGGTGTGCTAGTCTTGGAAGGTTTACAGGAGAGCTTCTGTGAAGTTTGGGAAGTAGGAGGCGAGTTACTGGCGGATGTTCAAATGTTTGTAGAGCTTATGGGACTTAACTACGGGGTCATCAGTCCCTAAACTTACAAACTACTTATGAACTACTTACAAACTAGGACGGCACAAATATCCATGCCCGAGGGGGGATTCGAACCTCGGACCGTAGTGGCCGTGCAGACCGTGACTGGAGCGCCTCAGTCCTCTCGGCCATCGCGGCCGGCTTACTGGCGGAAGTAAAGTTGTGAGGCGGCATCGTCTGTCGTGTTGGGATAGGTCAGTCGGTAGAGCGCTTGCCCGCGAAAGACAAAGGTCCCAGGTTCGAGTCCCGGTTCCGGCACACAATTTTAATCTGCCAGGAAGTTTGATCATTATGGTCTCTCGTTTTGGTACCAGAGATGTGGGTTCCCATTCACTCCCAAACATGCAGGCGAGAAATAAGCGATGTCCACTAACAGGAGTCAGAGTTCCCATGATCAGATAGTTGGCGTCATGGCTGCAGAACTGAGCGGTTCTCCTGAATGGCAGTGCTCTCCTGGCGGCCAGTAGGACGCTGGCACGGGCGCCTCTGTCTCTCGGTCACCTTGCCAGTGTTGGCCAGTGTTTGCCTGGGAGGCGCGGTGTCGCAGTGCAGCGGCCAACGATCCGATCCGCGGTCGTCGATAAGCTGGGCGGTCGCGTGGCCGGCAGCCGTGTGGTGTGGGGGACCGGTTGACGGCCACGCCCCACCAGCGCCGGCTGACCGAGCGGTCTGCAGTGCGAGGCGCGGGGGGGGGGGGGGGGGGGGGGTCTGAGAGCTGCGGCGACTTTCTCCCACACAGGGCGGTCCTCTGCCACCAGCACCTGCTGCCTGCTGCCTGCTGCAGCCGCCACAGCAGTCGCTGCTGGCCGAGGGACGCCTCTCTGGCCTCCAACTATGGTATAGTGGTCTGCGTCATTCCGTGCTAAACTTTCCAGTCCATATCAAGGGCCATTTCCATTGGAATATCAATATAGCAGTACGATAATATGGAAATCATAATATTAATACGAGATCACGGCAATTGAATTACCGATTTTTAAGGTAGTCTGCCGGAAAAAATGTAGGAGAAATTAGATTAGATTAGTACTTGTTCCATACATTATAAATACGACACTTTGTAATGATGTGGAACGTGTCAGGTTAATGAAAGGTGTCTTTACAAATTATTACTTTGTACTGCATATTACATGACACATTTTTTCTTTATTTTATTTTGTAATAGCTTAAACCCTCGGCTCCGCTCGCGTGTTGGTTGGTTATGATAGATAATGCGCGAAACGCCAAATCGTTTTTTGTAAACAGGTGTATTAAAAGAAATTTCTTTCTTACTGCTTTGTTTATTTATTCTTATTTTCCTTAATTTTTTTGTAAACAGGTTTATTAAAAGAAATTTCTTTCTTACTACTTTGTTTATTTATTCTTATTTTCCTTATTCGTATGCTTATCCTTACAGAGAAAGAGCTGAACACATTGTAGCATGCATGGATGAAAGATATGGTCCGTGGCATCACGTTTCGCTGTATGTAACCTCCTTGCTATAGAGTCGCAAACATCATCGCTGACCTTCAGTCCGAATTTTTTTATGATTTGACGACTTTGAACCACTATATCAAAATGTATAAATGTTTGTAAACCTATCGGACTTAAACCTAGGTAAACTAACCTAAGGAAAAACACACACACCCATGCCCCAGGGAGAACTCGAACCTCCACGGCGAGCAACCGCGCACTCCGCAGCGAGACGCCTTAGACCGCTCGGCTACTCCACCGCGGCGCCACTATATCTTCCACCCCCTTATAGCTATGGAACTGCTATGGTGTACAACGGGAGACTTCGGACAACAATTACACACAGGCCATTCGTTTGCGTTCTGTAGTTTTCGCTGCAGAGCGAAATATTAGCGCGCACACACACACACACGTAGAATTTCATATACACGGATAACTTTCCATCCTAATATACTCCACCCCTTTATCATTATCAACCGTCAAGCAACAATGCAACCAATAAAACCATTTTTAAAGAGTAAATATACTTATTGTTCCGCATTTCGCGTTATATTCTTCAAATTACTAAATATCTATCAGATCGCTATGAAACCGTGCCTAAAACCTTCCTCGGGTATTAATTAGTAACTGTACAAATATTTAAGTCTCTGAATTTTGTCGTTCGGACGTGATAAGCGTACACCGAACAGACATTCACATTAATATACATAGGTAAATAGCTATCCGATCGCCATAAAACCGTGCCTAAAGCCTTCCCCGGGTAGACATTAGTAACTGTACAAAGCGGCCCATTTGCTCAAAGAATCTCGTTGCACTCGCACAAGTCGAAGGTAGGTCAAGTATCGATAGTTGAGTGCAGCGAGCGCTGCAGACACGATTGTTAGCAGTAAGTAAGGAGAGGTCGTTGTTGTGAAGCCGTGACGAGAAGGTCGTCCGCGGCTGACCGTGCGTCACCATCGCCGTGGGTTGACCCTCAGCAGATTCCGTTAACGTAATATGTCAACAGTGACAACGTGACTATACGCTGCATCGTGTAATCATTACGGGTTCTCGTCTACCGCGCCGGTCACATTGGACTGCAGTGAGGATTAATGAAGCAAGTTGTTGAACCTTCCTTGAACCGCGGAGTGACCGAGCGCTCTAAGGCACCTTGCTGCAGAGCGTGGTTGCTCGTCGTCGGAAGTTGGAATCATCCCTCGGGCTTGGGTTTGTGTGTTGTTCTTAGCATACATTAGTTTAAGTATTTTTCAAGCCTAGGGTCTGATAACCGCAGTTGTTAAGTCAACTTAGGTTGACAAACATTTGACAATTTTGTACGCCGTAGTTGGTGGCTGCCTCATAATATATCTGTTTATAAAGTGCGAACTTTGGTGACTTTAACTATTGCTAGACCCATGTTCCATGAATATTATTGACGAGCAGGCAAAAAATTCTGCTGAAACAACTTCCATAACGAATTAAGAACCGATCAACCCATATTCATTAGGTCACGGTCGTATCAAAGTATATGTTTAGGCTACCATTCGGTTATTAACAATTACCAACCAGTTATTGAGTGAGGGTGTTTTAGTACTTAACTTACTCCAGTTATTCAACCGAAGAAAGAGGACTTGACAGTTTAACGAGGAGATCTGAACGACGTATCGTTTCTGGCATTGAGAGGTGACGGATGGGTTGAAACGTAGATTGAAAAATCGTCGGAGTGATTGGGTTTGGAACGCACGGCCCCCCTAAGATCCAGTGGAGTCTCAGGGTAAGCGAGAGCACCAGACCAGTTCGTCAGTGGATGAATGGAAATGAGGAAGTTGGATTGATGAATAGCGCTGTGCGAATCTGATGAAAGGGTCTATCAACTAACTGGAGAACACACTGCCACCACCACTAAAAAAGTTAAAAAAAATGAGGTAAAAGATAAAGCAATCAAAAATGCGAAGATTGAACTTCACAGTGCTTTACTAGGCATTTCCTATTTGGAGGTGGGATGCCGTTGCCTTCTTCCGACCTTCGAACCCAGCCAGTTACCTACAGTTTAACGTTGATTCCGAACCACGGTGCTACTCGATATTTTTCACATGAGCAATATTGCCAGAGGTGAAAAAAGTGTATCGAAAAAAAAAAAAATAATAATAAAAATAAAAAAAGAAGAAGAAAAAAATGTAATGTAGCAATTTAGGAAGAAATGTGTGCAGGAGAAAATTTGTGTCGTATGTAGCGCAAACAACGTCCTCTGCGACCGACGTGAAAATTGAATGAATTATGTGGGAAGGTTTCGTGGCCGGAGTCAGGCAGGGGAGATTTACGCTGTGTACGGGAGGAGGTGTTTACCCGCAGATAACGGCGGAACAAACAGAGCAGGCGGAGCCACCGGCCTACGCGCCACCGCGGTCTGCCCTCTGCCGCCTTCCCAGAAGGACGCCCCCTCACCTCTGCCGAGGTCAGTGAGAACAGCTTGATCAATCACTAGGAGTGCGTCTAACCGCGAGAGCCAACAGCGCACACGAGGGCTGCTGTTCACGACGTGGAGGCCGAGTTCACAGGTAGGCGAAGGCCCTGCAGGGTAGCTGTGCGATTCCGAGGGCTGAGTGAGTCATTGAATCATCATCATCATATCATCATCATTAGAGACTGATTATGCCTTTCAGCGTTCAGTCTGGAGCATAGTACCTCTAATAAAATTCCTCCATGATCCCCTATTCAACATTCAACATTGATGTCTCGTCTGATGTTATGCCTTTTACTTCAAAATCATTCTGCACCGAATCTAAGTGCTTACTTCTTGGTCTACCTCGACTCCTCTTACTCTCCGCTGCCGAGCTCATGAGCCTCTTAGGTAACCTTGCTTCTCACATGCGTGTAACATAACCCCACCATCTCAGTCTGTTCGCTCTAACTTCTTCATCTATGGTGTTCATTCTCAGTTTTTCTTTGATTTCCTCATTATGGACACCCTCCTGCCATTGTTCCCATCTATTAGTACCTGCAATCATTCTTGCTACTTTCATATCTGTAACCTCTATCTTATGAATAAGGTAACCTGTATCCACCCAACTTTCACTCCCACACAACAAAGTTGGTCGAAAGATAGAGCGGTGCACTGCTAACTTAGTCTTGGTACTTACTTCCTTCTTGCAGAAGAGAGTAGATCTTAGCTGAGCACTCACTGCATTAGCTTTGCTGCACCTCGATTCCAGTTCTTTCGCTATGTTGCCATCCTGTGAGAAAATACATCCCAGGTACTTAAAACTGTCTACCTGTTCTAACTTTGTTCCTCCTATTTGGCACTCAATCTGTTTAAATCTCTTTCCCACAGACATTACTTTCGTTTTGGAGACGCTGATCTCCATATCATAATCCTTGCACCTCTGATCGAGCTCTGAAATATTAGTTTGCAACCTTTCAATCGAATCGGCCATTACAACTAAGTCATCCGCATATGCGAGACTGCTTATTTTGTTTTCACCTACTTTAATCCCGCCCTGCCAGTCTACTGTTTTCGACATATGATCCATGAACAGTATGAACAACAGTGGTGACAGGTTACAGCCTTGTATTACCCCTGAAACTACCCGGTACCATGAGCTTAATTTGCCATCTACTCTAACTGCTGCCTGACAGTCTACGTACAGCCCTTTAATTGCCTTTAGAAGTTTGCCTGCTATACCATAATCTTGTAGAACTGACAGTAACTTCCTCCTCGGAACACGGTCATAAGCCTTTTCCAGATCTATGAAACATAGATACAATTCCCTGTTCTACTCATAGCACTTTTCCATTACCTGCCGTAAGCTAAAGATCTGGTCCTGACATCCTCTAAGGGGCCTAAACCCACACTGATTTTCATCTAACTTGTCCTAAATTAATACTCGCACTTTCAACAACACCTGAGAAAATTTTACCTATAACGCTAATTAAAGAGATACCTCGACAGTTGTTGCAATTTTTTCTGTTTCCATGTTTGAAAACTGGCGTGATTACCGCTTTCGTCCAGTCTGACGGAACCTGTCCCAATTCCCACGCCTTTTCAATTATCCTGTGTAACCATTTGAGAACTGATATTCCACTGCATTTGAGTCATTGAAACTTATTTTAAAATGCACTTACTTCAGCCAAGATCGCTAATTTATTTTATTTGCTGTTTTTTAATTCTACAAGTTTTATTAATTGAACATTTCATGGTGGTCTGTCAAACGATATCGAAGTCTGGCTTAAGGCAGCCTCCGCCATGCACCATACGAAATCTTATATAGACAGCGACCTTCCTCTTGTTTTGAAGGTCAGGAGTGCAAAGTTTCATCAAGATCAGAGTAGAACTGTAGATTGGTGTCGCAGTTGTAAAGTATCCTCCGCCATGCAATTATTATGTAGACAGTGAAATTCTTCTTGTTTAGAATGTACAAAATTTTATACCAGTCGGTTGTACGGTATGGCAACACACAAAAGTCGAATCTAATACGAAGTGTCGACTCGTATTCGAAATTACCAATTTCGATTTTTCAAATCCTTTGCTTTCCCTTTCCAATGTGGATTTCTTGAGCCTACCGGAGGAGAAAAAGCACAAAAGACTCGACTACAAACAATGAAGATGGCGTTCGGCCACAGCACATATATATTAAAAAATGTATGGCTATTCACTCGAAAGTCAGACACTATAACACAGTAATCAAGCCTGAAATAATGTATGCAAGGGAGAGGGGGGTGGGGTGGCAAACAGATTACACTGTAGGAAAACCACAGTGATATCAAACATAGCAGCAGATGCCAGAAAAAGAAGGTTCATGTTCTATGGGCACATCATCAGAGTATACCCAATACGACTCACCAGGAGAATTCTAACTTACCTACAAGGGATCAAATCAACAACATCAAGGATTACATAATTGGAATGTGAAGTCAGAAAAATGAGGTCCTCAAAAAACAAAAAAATAAAAAAAAAAACAGGGTGTAATATGCTTTATGTATATATTTCTAGTGACAAATGAAGTGTTCTGGACAAAATTATATAAGGATGTTTCGTCATTTCGAGGCTTCTAAGTACAACTATTAAAAATCGCATGTTTTCAGATTAGGTAGTACCACCACGTATGCCTAGCGCCAGGACGCCTATAGTCACGGAGATCAAGGATAAAGGCGAACGATGCTCGAGTTCTGGGGCAGCGGGCAACGTGAACCACAGAGTGGAAGTCTGCACGACTAGCCGTCGTTCAAAATGTTCAAATGTTTGTAAATCTATCGGACCAAACTGCGTGGTCATCAGTCCGTAGCTTACAAACTACTTAAACCTAGGTAAACTAACCTAAGGACAACACACACACACACACACACACACACACACACACACACACACATGCCCCAAGGAGGACTCGAACCTCCGACGGCGAGCAACCGCGCGCTCCATAGAGAGGTGACTTAGACCGCTACGGCTACTCTACCACGGCAACCGTCGCTCACTTGCTGTTCAAATGTTGGTAAACCCAAGGGACCAAACTGCTGAGGTCAGCGATACGTACACTTATAAACTACTTAAACTAACTTACACTAAGGCAAACACACGGGTCCATGCCCGAGGGAAAACTCGAACGGGAGCAGTTGCGCAATCCGTGAAAAGGCGCGTCAGAATGTGAGGTTATTCGCACACGCCTCTGTGGACCAGACACAGCAGAACATGAAAAGTCAAGCTGCAGCGTTTGTGATTATTGTGAGACGACTGCTCGACACAGTGAAGAAAAAAAACCCAACTCAATACCTTAGCATATTAAGATACCATATATAAAAATAGTTGCACTTAAACTTATGTGGCACGGTTAAGAGGGTGTACTAACTTATTTCCTACATTATTTTCGTTTCTTTTTTAAAAATTTTTTGTGATATTTGCTGTGTTATTCGTAGGGGAACCACTTGGGAATTCTAGAAAAGAGCCTTTACGGTAGATGAAATCGACAAACTTTCTTAATGAAAGCCACCGGTGTCCACAGAGACTTCGCCTGCTGTTTCGTTAGCTGTTTTTTATTTTTATTTTTTTTATGGTTCACTGACATCTCATCCACAGTAATGAACTGCAATAGTAAATTGCTGTATAAAATCAGGCGTACTCATTTTGATACGGACCAGTCTTTAGTGGGATATTCCTTCCCAACTGGATCAGTTAACATTGAGTAAATCGTCCAAATGAATTTTTATAACAGTAAGTTCACCCAAAAACTTAAAAACTGTTTCGAAAATCAAACCGTTTGCATAGATCAGATATAACAACGTAATGTGAACAAGTTGTGGTAGCTATCAACGATAGTACTTAAACAAACCGAAACAGTTTTACCTTAACGTGTACGTCATACGAAATGGGTAGTTGTATGCTTGTTTTACAATTACTATTTACTTTGCGCTATGTCGTAGAAACAGTTGTCACGATCGGTGACACTTATGTGAAAGTGTTAAAATGTTATTTTGTTGGCAAAGCTGATTGATGTAGTGGAACCAGTTGGCTTCTATTTTAGACTTCAGAGCTATTTTTCGAAGCAGAGTAGGCACCCAGAGTTGAGTTGAACGTATTTTGCTCTCCAGTTGCGGAAATAATTCATGCGACTGGCGCGCACCCAGCGACACGGGACTCTTTCTGTGGGGGAGGGGGAGGGGGAGGGGGAGGGAGAAATGGTCGTCTATTTCTGACGAGGCCGGCGCAGACTTCACCAGGGGAGCGGCGGTGGCGTCTGCTCAGCCCTGCTCTGTTGGCGTGCTCCGCCAAACGCAAATATTCTTCAACTTCCATTGCCAGTACCAGGGCTTTTCGCAAAGGCCACATCCTTAAAAAAATTGTCATCCTGGCGCTAAAAATAAATAAACCGCGACAGTGTTAATGTTTCTCCGAATTGCCATTAATTCAAGGCACATATTTCGAATTGACCTTTAATTTTGGGGATCACGTGGAATAATTATTTCCAAATAGTGAATTCCTCATTATTTCTGACTTGTTTCTCAACTACGGAGGTCTTTCACACAATTGCAGAGATCAGAGTGCACAATGTACAATGCAATGGTGGAGGTGACCATCATAACGGCCTAGAGCAAACGTTGTGGGGACAACATGGACACAGTATACGAGAAATCGGCGAGACAGATTTTTGTTAATGTATGTACATTTATATGTAAAGGCACATAAAGGTGGTTTACAATAACATCAACAAATGCCAGTAGAAATGCTGCAATCTAAAATTCGACATTGCTGTGCTTTAGCTTCCTAAGGCTCTTAGTGCTTCATTTGATTATACACGGAAATTTTCAAAATCTCGCAACCGTATGAAAAAAAAAACAACAGTATAATGTCCTCACGACAGTTTCTTACCCAATTAGGCTTGTTAGTGATCGTTGATATTTAAATGTTACTCAGTCAATAAATATTTGTCTCTTTTTTAAACTGGACAAATGTCACACTGTTTGCTAGGACTCATTCGGAAAATTTCCTCTACTATTTAGTAAATTGTTGCTAAACAATGAAATCCAACCACTTGTGAATGACCGTTTGTCATTAAAAGGAGTTCAAAAGTAAGGGATTTTTGGAGTGAAGTGCCATTTATTGAAACATATGCATGTTATGCAACATATGAGTTGAAGGCTCATCAGTTATGAATGGGAGATAAATTAACTGGAAAATTTTTTTCGGTGGGTGGGCTTCATATACTGGGTTACACAATCATTCGCTGGTCTATTTACTAGTGTCCTACAAACAGCCACACAGAGAAATGCCATCACTGGCCGTGAACACACTCCGCGGGGAGGGCGTCGCAATATAGAAACTGTTGTGGATCTGTCATAGTCTAGTATTTAATATCCTGGTGTAGCTCAATGAACACGAGGTGTTTTTACTATAAAGCACATTAAATTATGACCTGCGTTCTTCATCTGACCCGAAACTCCCATCGTCCTGCTACTCATATGTTACTGGACATCCAAACCAACATGAATGCAAGTAACTTCATATAGTAGATGTGATACAATTACGCAGAGTGAAATCGCATACAACACGGTCATAAATGGACGCCGTGTGGAGTATGCTTTTGTGATTCGCAAATAAAAGCTATTGCATACAAATCATGATCAAGTATTTTTTTTTTTTTACTTTAGTGAGGTACTTACTTCATACTTGCAAAGTAATATTTTACTTTATCTTGTATGCATTTCAGTAGCTATTATTTTCGATCACAAACGCATACTCCAACTTCCGGCCATTTATGTAGTAACTAAATTTCCTGTTATATACGACTAGGAGTCTGCTTCATTGTAATACATTCTACTGTATGAAGATAGTAAACTATTTGCATTCGGTGGTTACAAATATGTTTGATCACTGTAGACCTAGTAATCTTGACAACATTGCTATGTACTTATTTTATGTGATCCCGAGTCTTCAATTCCATTATGGCTTTTTTCATTTTTTATTTACTGCCATTTACAATAACGCTAATCCATATTTCACACGTGTCTCATGATGGGCACCCGTAATGCGTAACAATGAAGTCGTTTCGTCAACATAAAATTACTTATCAATACAGCGAGTAAACAGCATTTATGCAACACTCCTTCATTTACACAAAACAGGCGCAATTTTCTTGCAAGACGTTATGTTACATTTTCAAATTTGATTTTGTTATTTCCGGTTTTCTTGATTTCGAAGGCTACCAGTGTATCTTATCGATGTTGACGGTAAAAATAATTAAAAAAAAAGATTACTCGCTGGGACATAAAATATTTGTGTGCCAGATATGCTTATAAAATATATAAATGTACATGTTCTATATTACATCTATACGAAATACGGCCATTGTTCTATTGTGTTGTTAATGCAGCACAGCGAAGTTAGCGCCTAGAAGTGTTCTTACAGCACTCGGTGGCAATAATACTCTACAGAGACTTCGATAGTCAGAACATCGAACTTCATTCTGATGTTTGGAGCATTATAACAGCCTCTGCCACGTGTCTGTAGCAGGCAGTGGGTCTTAGTCGACACTGTTTCAAGCGCTAAAATAACGTTGTGTAAGACGGGCAGATTATCCCAGCGGTGTGGCCAGCAAAACAAGTCGATTTCAAGTGAAGCAACAGTTTCTGCAAGAAACGTGCTGACGTAAAGACCACTAACAATATACCAGATGTCACAATGTTTTTCAACCCATTTGTTTTCCACGATTCAGCAGATAAATGTAACGTGCATTCAAAGCATATTATTTTACATGTAATTTCTGCAGTTGTATTGTGTAGACTATGTTAATCACTTCGTTCAAAAAATTCCGACACTTTGTCCACAATTTAATTCTATGCTTGACTATGTTAATCACTTCGTTCAAAAAATTCCGACATTTTGTCCACAATTTAATTCTATGCTTACCTCTCACTTATTATGCATAGTCCTTTACAACTGTTACACCTCTCCCACCGCCATTTACAATTCCCGAAGCAGTCTGGTACACCTCTCGCTAGCTGTCTGTCGTTGTAAATCGTTGTCCATTCAGCGGGGTTTTCGACTTTGGAACGGGGAGCAAAATCACAGGGAACGGTATGGAGAGTACGGAGGATCAGGGCAGTACTGTTATTTCGTTCTTCTGTGCAACAGTCACGCACCAACTGCGACGAATGTGCGGGAGCGTTATCGTGATGAAAGAGCCGTGAACTGTGTCGCCACATTTCAAGTTATTCCCTTCACCTTCCCATTCATCTTCTCTTGCAGGCACCGAAACACGCCCAGTTAGTACCACTAACTAACAATTTGTCCATATGGCAGACAGTTTTGATGAACTAATCCTTCAACTAAAACTTTCGGCATAGATGGCATGGCCAGACATGATGACCTTTGAAACTTCCTGGCAGATTAAAATTGTGTGCCGGGACTAGGACTCGAACCTGGGACCTTTGCCTTTCGCGGGCAAGCGCACTACGACACGACTCACGATACCGCCTCACACCTTTACTTCCGCCAGTACCTCGCCTCCTACTTTCCAAACTTCACAGAAGCTCTCCTGCGAACCATGAAAGACTAGCACTCCTGGAAGAAAGGATATGGTGGAGACATGGCTTAGTCACATCCTAAGGGATGTTTCCAGAATGAAACTTTCACTCTGCAGTGGAGTGTGCGCTGATATGAAACTTCGTGGCCGATTAAAATTGTGTGCCGGAACCGGGACTCGAACCTGGGACCTTTGCCTTTCGCGGGCAAGCACACTACCAATTGTGCAAAGGCAAAGGTCCCAGGTTCGAGTCCCGGTTCCGGCACACAATTTTAATCGGCCACGAAGTTTCATATCAGCGCACACTCCACTGCAGAGTGAAAGTTTCATTCTGGAAACATCCCTTAGGATGTGACTAAGCCATGTCTCCACCTTCCTGTAGCATCTGACGCGTTGCTCCTCTAACTCTGCCAAATCGAACAACAGCCTCCTCCCTCTTCTTTCTTTTCCTTCGGCCTTCAACCATCAGGTTGGTTGGCAGCAGCTCGCCGTGTGTGTCTGTCTTCGGCCTCCCCCCTTCATAGCGATGTAGGAGGTGCAGCTGTTGTATTCCGTGGTGTGGCTGACGTAGGCCTACTCCAATCTTGCATATTCTCACCTTCTACTGGCCCTTCAGTGACAATTTTATGATACCGCAGTGTCCCAGCAAATGGCCGACACTTGTGTTTGATGATCTTCAGCAGACAAGGTTTTTCTTCCCAGCTCTGTGTAGAACCTCTTAATTTGTCACTTTGTCAACAATGTTGAATGTGTAATTATCGAAAGTTACATTATTCAAATTTTTATTGAGATGTGGTTCAACAGCCGTAAGATATTTGAGGAAATGCATACTGTAAACCATCGGTTGTTTATTATTTTTCAAACTTCTACCGGATTCGGCTATAAACCATCTTCACGGTTCTCTTGTAATAGACCTTGGTTCACCATCACACAGCCTGACATTGCTTTTATGTTTTTAATCAAGACTTGATGCCTAGTGACGTCTTATTTATTTTTATTGTGTGACATGCATGCCAGTGTGCATAAGGAGGCATATAATGCACCTGTTTATTCAGTCTGTCTAGTTCTCTTCCGAGAAGATGGTTTATAACCGAAACCGGTAGAAGTTTGGAAAATAATAAACAGCTGATGGTTTACAGTATGCATTTCCTCAAATTACATTATTCATGAATTATATTTATAACTTATTTTTTTCGTGTTGATGAATTATTATTCACGTGTGGGTGGATAATTTAAAAGGTGAATCTTGCACTGAAATACGTTTCGTGTGTAGAACGTGTCTGACTAGCTGTGCTATCCATCACAGTACAGGCGCGTGAGATCTTCCGAGTACATTTTCATCTCAAGAGATTTTAAAAATAACTTAAAGAGAGTACGTGATCAGTAACTATATTTGACGTCTTTGATGTCATGATTTGAATAGCAGGGGTAGCTACGGCTTACCATAATCTACCTGGGAGATCCCACTGAACTAATGATACATTTTGAAAGTGACTGAGAATTCAGTTTATTACACCGACCTAGATTTTAATGTATCTTTCATAGATCATTATGTGGCCAGATTGCTTTTGAGAGTATCCTGACTATGCAGATAGAGCCAGTCGTAATTTTCTCTGAAGACTATAACGGACTGAATAGTCAGGTAAACGGAAGGCTCTTATCTCTAGCGCTCTCCACACAGATGGCTGTCAGAGAGAACGCCATTGTTGTATAAAGTGATGTAGCAGACTTCCCACGTGTTCTCGTGTTTATCTTGACAGTCGCGTACGAAGATAAGATTTCTTTCGCAATTACTAACCTGCTCCAGAGCAGTTGTGGAATATGACTATAGCTTTCCACTCCGCCTACTTTGTACACCTTTCTCTCAAACAAAAAATTAAATAATTTCCTACCTATGTTCGGGGCGGCTTCTTTCTGTCTTGGAAAGGGAACTCGCTTTAAAAGCCGAAGTTACGAACACACTGGTTAGATAATTTGGTATCGCGCTGTTTATATATATCTTCGTGAAATTTTCCACACATGACCATCGAACCAAGAAGAACGTCGTCGTGGATATAAGGTGGTGGTTTTTATAGTTTTGGAGGTTTCTTGGGGACTAAACTACAAGGTTATCAGTCCTCTGTGGATGTAAGGATAACGTACAATACATAGTTTAATAAATTTGACGTCATAAATAATTAGACGTGCAGAAAATTCCAAAAAAGTGAGTACAAATATATATGTGTGTGTAACAGAAAACACCGCAAAGAAAAGAAAAATGTAACTCGGGCGCATAGGAAAAATCGTGGACCGATTTCAAGCAAATGTGATGTGATGCACATGTTCCTCGCCATGAGGTAACGGTTGCTGTAGGGGTAAGAACCAGCTACGACACATTGTTCAGGATATATGACCTCATAAACAATGAGAGCCATAATGAAACTTTCACTCTGCAGCGGAGTGTGCGCTGATTTGAAACTTCCTGGCAGATTAAAATTGCGTGCAGCAACCGGGACTCGAACATGGGACCTTTGCCTTACGCGGGCAAGGCTCTACCACTGAGCAACCCCGACATGACGCACGATGCCGCCTCACAACTTTACTTCCGCCAGTACCTCGCCTCCTACTTTCCAAACTTTGGTTCGCAGAAGAGCTTCTGTGAAGTTTGGAACCATCATGGTGATGTAAACAGAACCTGGATTCATTCGAAAAAATGATGTTTGCGTTTTGTGCACCCAGTTTCGTCCTTACGTACGCCATCGCAGGCGCTCTTGTCTGTGACGCAGCGTCAAGGGTAACCGGAGGCATGGTCTCCGAGCTGATAGTGCATGCTGCTGCAAACGTCGCCGAACTGTTCGTGCAGATGGTGGTTGTCTTGCAAACGTCCCCATCTGCTGACTCAGGGATCGAGACGTGGCTGCACGATCCGTTACAGCCATGCGGATTAGATGCCTGTCATCTCGACTGCTAGTGATATGAGGCCATTGGGATCCAGCATGGCGTTCCGTATTGCCCTCTTGAACCTACCGATTCCATATTCTGCTAACAGTCATTGGATCACGACCAACGCGTGCAGCAATGTCGCGATACGATAAACCGCAATCGTGATAGGCTACAATCCGACCTTTATCAAAGTCGGAAACGTGATGGTACGCATTTCTCTTGCTTACACGGGGCATCATAACAATGTTTCACCAGGCAATGTCGGTCAACTGCTGTTTGTGTATGAGAAATCGGTTGGAAACTTTCCTCATGTCAGTACGTTGTAGGTGTCGCCACCGGCGCCAACCTTGTGTGAATGCTCTGAAAAGCTAATCAGCTGCGTGTCACAGCATCTTCTTCCTGTTGGTTTAATTTCGCTTCTGTAGCACGTCATCGTCATGGTGTTGCAATTTTAATGGCCAGGAGTGTAAGTATAGTAGCAATTAGCTACATTTTATGTCATGGCTCGTTATTCGAGTAATTTCACAGATATCAATAATTACCGACCAGGCTTTCTCTTTAATTCGTTTTCCATTCCTCTCTAAATGATAATGTACTCTAGCGTTATCAGCCACTGAGATAAATATCAGATGTTATGATTTAAGACAACTATTGTTATTATTAGAAATGCAGTGCCCGTGTACGAAAAATACCAGCGGCAAAAAGTTCAGTCGCTGGGATACATCAATACGCAATCTTTTAACTCGCACTGAGTCAACAGAGGGCACAAACATCAGCAGGAACACGCTATTGAGCGGCTTCTTTGCGGCGGTCTCTTTCTCTGATGGCCCTTTCGCTTTATCTCGTCGCGTTGCTGTTCAGCATTTCTTCATGTCGAAGCCTTTGAAGGTGTCAGAATGATATATGTATCCCGTGCCTTTAAAGGCATCCTCTCTTTTTAACCTGACCTTGACAAAGTCTCTTCAGATTCAAACAGCTGTCGAATCCAGTGAATGTCAAGGCAGGAATTAAATTTTAGTGGAGGGCAGAGTCCTCCTCGCAGTGAGACGCGGAATTTATTAGGCGACCTCTGTAACGACAAGTGCGCTGTTATCAAACACAAGCGAGTTTCGTGAAACGACACTGCAACATCAGAGAGGCGACAAAGTGGAATGGTCGCGATAAAACGTTAATTGGGAAACCTATCACTGACTTATTTGTGTCGACTTTGCTATTAGTCACAGTTGACAGTGAGGATATCTGTGGAGCATAAAACCCGTTCCCGGAGTGTCAGTCGTCGCTAATCACTAACAGCGACGCTATCGTTTCAAGAATTTATTGATTTTCTTGCACGCGACGTTTTACCAGTAATGCACTCGGTTCTGTACGCAAAGCGTGCCGTGTCAAATGCTCTATCATAGTAATTTTCAAATTGTGGGTTGCGACCCCTAAGGGGGACGCAAAGTCTTGTTCGAGGGAGGGGTTCGAAGGGTGGGGGTTGCTGTCACTGGAGGAAGTAGTTGCACCATAAATCAACAAGTCAGGAGCAAGCATGAATACTGGGTCTTTCGTAATGCAGAAGAATATGCCTAAGAAACATGAAATGTATTTTATATTCAAATTACGCGATTCCTTGTTGATCATCATTTCTCCAAAATGTTCAAATGTTTTATAGTCTATGGGACTTAACTACGGAGTCATCAGTCCCTAAACTTACAAACTACTTATGAATTAACTAAGACTAAGGACGGCACAAATATCCATGCCTGAGGGGGGATTCGAACCCCCAACCGCAGTGGCCGCGCAGACCGTGACTGGAGCGCCTCAGTCCCCTCGGTTACCGCGGCCGGCATCATTTCTCCGTTGAACAGAACAAAAACATGTTTGTTAAGCTTAAGGGACTTAACTACGGGGTCATCAGTCCCTAAACTTACAAACTACTTATAAACTAAGTAAATGCAGAAGATGATTACATGAGCAAAAACAATATATAAATCGATAGATACAATTATGGATCAAGAAGAAAGTGTCAACTTTCCAACCGAATTTTTAAACTCATTACATCCATATGGTAAGCCTCTGCAAGCATTGGAACTAATAATTGGTTCGCCAATAATACTATTACGAAATATTAAGTCGCCAAAATTATGTAGTGGCACAAGATTGTGTGTCAAACTACTTCATAACGTTATAGAAGCAATAATTTTAACTGCTAAACAAAAAGGAAAACCAGTGTTCATACAACAACGAATCCCATTCATCTCAACTCCGATGCCGTCTTTTTATTGTTTTTTAGAAGATTACAATTTCCTATGAAATTAGCTTACAGTCTAACAAGCAATGCCGGCCGCGGTGGCCGAGGTGACTGAGGCGCTCTAGTCACGGCCTGCACGGCCACTACGGTCGGGGGCTCGAATCCCCCCTCGGGCATGGATATTTGTGCCGTCCTTAGTTCATAAGTAGTTTGTAAGTTTAGGGACTGATGACCCCGTAGTCAAGTCCCATAAGCTTAACAAACATTTGAACATTTGACAAGCAATAAGGCTCAGGGCCAAACATTTTATTGGCCCTTTTTTCATTCGAGAAACGGTCACTGGTCCACGTTACTTTGCAATTTTGGAACAATTTGTCGCCACACAGTAAGCGTTAGAGGATCGACCAGGTACTGAATGGTTTATGGAAGATGGAGCTCGACCACATTCGACCGACAAGTGTTTCGCTTTCTTGAGGAATACTTCGGAAATCGAGTCATTGCTTTGGAATATCCCAAATTTACTGGTGCAGGCATGGTCTCCATATTCGCCGGAATTGACTCCGTGTGACTTTTTTTTGGTGGGGCACAGTGAAAGACATGGTCTACTCGAAGCATCCCGCCACGCTGGACGAGCTTGAATCGGCGATCTCTGTGGCATGTGAATCCATTTCGGTTGAGACACTACGAAATGAAATTCTTCGTTTGCGCCACCTCTGTAGTGCCAATGATGAACGTTTCGAAAACATTGTGATGTGATTGTTTGCAAAGAGTGTTTCCATACGATTATTTCACTTATGTATGCTGATATGAGCTGTACAGCGTACAGCACCATCTGTTAGCAGCTTTTGTAACTATTATTTCAAACTGCTGTATAAACGTCTTACAGCTTTCACAATAAACATACCGTTTACTGCATTCCTCTATCGATATTTGTTTTCGAGATATTTAATTTTGAAATCAGGGAGCCTTTTTCTGGACACCCTGTATGTATCAGAGCGAAAATATGCGTTTTAATAGATACGACAGTATCTTCATACCTTTCGTTTGGTAAACATTGTGATTCGCGAACCTGATTTAGCCGAAAACTGCCGCTGCGATCGCGTATAGCACGTTGAGGCGCACACCTCGTATGCAGAAGCGTTCATCCTGGCGGTGGAGCCGACACGTTGGACGGACTCGTCGAGCCACCCGCCCGTGTGCCGACGTCTAGAAAGAGGAAACGCGTCAGTCAGCAGGACGCGACCTTCTCGTGTAGTCATAACCGCGAAACTACACCAGGAAGGAAGAAAGCCAGCCTGCTGCCGTACTGCGGCCATTCATGTCCACTGGCTAGCATTCGCTCCCATTCTGACCTCTAGTTTAGCTCTTCCATAGCCTTGGGAATGCTGGTAGCGAATGAACGACTGGATAAAGTTGCAGGGAGTTTCAGGGGGTTCATTCGTCAGGTATCAAAACAAGCAAGGACAGAATGAAATAACAATGGAAATGATCTATCGCTAATCTAAGTCACTCACTGCGGAGTGGGCCCTCCTTTTACATAGAAACTTACCTATTTTAACTTGAATATATTCATCTTGGATTACGAACTGCATCTGTAGTGTAAAAAGAAATGTTTGTCTGTCTGTCCTCTATATCTTCATAAACCATTCATTCGATTGCAATGAAACTTTGGTAAACTGTTCACCGTACGCCCAAGAAGGTTCCTGACCCAAAAACAAAAGAGCACGACACGTACCTCAGGAGATATGACGTCATAATGAGAATGCCCAGATTTAAGCGTCAATTATTGCAAAATGGTAGTAATTAGGGACCTGCAACAAAGTTTCATGTTATTTCGGACGGTTATGAAGCTTTCTGTAACTGACTCTCCCCTCCCCCCCCCCCCACACACAAATAATTAAGCAAAATGACGTCTACCGCTCTCAACGGTTTCACTGTCGAATCAGGCATGACATTGCATCAAATAAAGTTAGCGTTACAGATTAGCATGTTACTATATATTTTTGTATTCCAGTCTTCTTTAATTCTCTTGCATCCAAAATTAAGCAATCTATTTTCTTAATCTCTATATAAAAGCGAAAGGACACTCACTGACTAAACACGAAATCTCGAAAACTACTTTACCTATGAAGCTGAAATTAGGCAGGTATGTTGTTTATACGTAGAAAACGTCAGCTAAGAAATTATTTTGAGATAGGTGCGTGGCGGAGCATACTTCTCCTACAGAATCACGAAATCTACAGTTTCATTCCGATCTTCACGAAATTTCCCCACGCTTGACCTTCAAAACAAGAGGTAGGTCACCGTCTACCTTAAGTTTCATACGCTACTTGGAGGAGGGTACTTTGCAACATAAAAATGGGTCCCTAAATACCTTGGTCACGACATAACTTGAGAGCGCCTCGAGCGATTTTCAGATCAAAAAAATGTTCAAATGTTTGTATAGCTTACGGGACTTAACTACGGGGTCATCAGTCCCTAAACTTACAAACTACTTATGAACTAACTACTACTAAGGACGGCACAAATATCCATGCCTGAGGCGGGATTCGAACCCCCGACCGTAGTGGCCGTGCAGACCGTGACTGGAGCGCCTCAGTCCCCTTTTTTTTTTTTTTTTTTTTTTTTTTTTTTTTTTTTTTTTTTCTCTATGGTTAGTTCTTGTCCTTGCGGACGCTGATCGTTTTTGTTCGTTTTGGTCCTACGTGTTCTTTGGCTCAGCTTTTTTTATTACAGAGAGCGTTCAGTCCTCTGACCGGGCGCGCTGAGCCACGGCGCCCGGCATATCCATGCCTGAGGCGGGATTCGAACCCCCGACCGTAGTGGCCGTGCAGACCGTGACTGGAGCGCCTCAGTCCCCTCGGCCACCGCGGCCGGCCTTCACAGATCCTTTTTTTTCCGTTATTCTCAGAACAATGATTGTATCAAATAGAAGTCTAATATTTGGGAACGACAAAGGGCGTTTTTCAATGTGACCCTGCGTTTCTAGTGCATAGAAATCTAAAGATTTGCTCCAATATTGATGAAATTTTACACGATCTACCTTAAAGACAAGAGGAACGTCACTGTCTGTATAAAATTTCGTTCGGTGCATGGTGGAGGGTACTTAACTCACAGAATTTTACAAAACGCGTAGTTTTGCTCCAATCTTTATGAATTTTTGCTCATATGACCATTAAACCAAGAGGAAGGTTACTGGATACATAAATGTTTGTATGGTAGATGACAGAGGGTACCTTGCAGAAAACTTTGCCGTGAAAGGGAAAGGTGGAAATGTACGGAGAGATGGGAGAGAAAGAGATGGATACAGAGGGAGGGGGGAAGGGGATGTGGACTACGAGAGTGTAGGATAAATAAACACCCGGGAAATGCCGGGTTTACAGCTAGTTTTGATATAAATAATCAACCAGTTGCTTTTATGGGTCTTTTTTTTTATTATTCCACATTTTCAATCGCTATATGCTCATTATAATTTCTCGTACTAAGTGTAAACCCGTGGACGCTGTGGTGGCTGCGGCAGAATGGCAAAGGTCCCAGGTTCGAATCCCGATCGGCACACAATTTTAATCTGCCTTTTTTTTTTTTTTTTTTTTTTTTTTTTTTTTTTTTTTTTTTTTTTTTTTTTTTTTAAAAAGCTTATGGGTCTTAACTACGGGGTCATCAGTCCCTAAACTTACAAACTACTTACGAACTAGGACGGCACAAATATCCATGCCCGAGGGGGGATTCGAACCCCCGACCGTAGTGGCCGTGCTGACCGTGACTGGAGCGCCTCAGTCACCTCGGCCACCGCGGCCGGCTTTTAATCTGCCAAGAAGTTTCGTATCATCACACTCTCCGCAGCAGAGTGAAAATATCATTCTGGCAACATCGCCTAGGCTGTGGCTGAGCCGTTTCTGCACCGCATCCTTTCTTCCAGGAGTGCTACTCTTGCAAGCTTCTCATGAGAACTTCCGTGAAGTTAGGGTAGTAAGAGGCGAGGTACTGGCGGAAGTGAAGCTCCGAGGAGGGGCATGAAGCGTTCCGGAATAGCTCATTAGGCATAGCGCTTGCCCTCGAAAAGCAAAGGTAGCTACCTGGTTTAAATCCCAGTCCGTTATAGAGTTTTAATCCGCCAGGAAGATTCGCTA
Organism: Locusta migratoria; assembly: GCA_026315105.1. Classification (NCBI taxonomy): domain Eukaryota; kingdom Metazoa; phylum Arthropoda; class Insecta; order Orthoptera; family Acrididae; genus Locusta; species Locusta migratoria. Next base: position 2,666,956 of record CM048747.1, read on the forward strand.
TGATAGTGGTGCTGGTTTGTGGTTTTATTCTGGGCAAATCCGTTTCCATGCCATATCTTGGGCACTGACAATATCAATACATCGCACCACAGAGTTTAGCTACACGTGGTGCAAGAAACAGTAATCTATACCTATAAATGTGAATGTCTGTTCGGTGTACGTTTTTCACGTCTGAACCACAAGAAATAAAGAGCTAAAAATTTGTACAGTTACTAATGTCTACCCGGGGAAGGCTTTAGGCACGCTTTATGGCGATCGGATAACTATTTATCTATATATACTAACGTGAATGTCTGTTCGGTGTACGCATATCACATCCGAAGGACAAGACGCAGAGACTTAAATATTTGTACAGTTAATAATTTATACCTGAGGAAGGTTTTAGGCACGGTTTTATAGCGCTCTGATAGATATTTAGTAATTTGAAGAATAGAACGGAAAATGCGAAACAATAATAACTCTTTAAAATTATATTTACTGTTTGAAAATGGTTTTATTTGTTGCATTGTTGCTTGTGGGTTGATAATGATAAAAGGGTGGACTATACTGGAATGGAAAGTTATCGGTGTATATAAAGTTCTACGTGTGTGTGTGTGTGTGTGTGTGTGTGTGTGTGTGTGTGTGCGTTAATATTTCGCTCTGCAGCGAAAACTACAGAACGAAAACGAATGTCTGTGTACTACCTATCCTTCAACATTTTTCCAGGCGGTTCAGATATTTAATCACCTGGTCCTCTGAGTTTTATTTTTTACAAAATACATGGTCCTAATACCTTTGAAAACGTTCGGAACCACTGCTTTAGTTGACTCGTGACTCTGCACTTGGACAAAACACAATGTTCGTAGTATAGCCGTTCGACAGTAACACACCGTGGTCTAAAAGTTCCGAGACTGATTTTAGTGCTTATAGAAGATAAATTATTTGGTAAGTTTGTATTGCACGCTTTGACTCCCCGCCCCCCCCCCCCCCCCAACAAAGTTTGGATACTTACCGCGACCTGATGACAAAACAAAATTATGAAAAAAGTTTCCCGGAAAAAAAAAATCACTGATGAAAAGATATGCTATTAAAAGCAGCAACCTACCAAAACTCGTCCAAGTGCAGACATTCACATAACTGGTAAATGCTTTAATGACATTATCGACAACCTGAACAGGAACCCAAACAAGGACTTTACCGACAGTTTCACCTGGGTGTTTGAGCGCTGTTTGCGTAGTAATCAAGACAAAAAAAAGTCTACGTAGAATGTCAGAAGCATTAAAACCACCATATTAATTTTTCTCTATTTTTTTTTAATTATTCCATTCTCAAATCTTTTTTGACAGCGGATGATTATAACTTCCCACTCCTATTTGCTCCTGTGCCAAAAGATATTGGCACCAACATTCCCAGCCTTGACATTTTGCCAGGCGCCTGTAATTACGGCACGCGGAGTTCTGAGAAAGGAAAACCTACATTTTCTCGAAAAAGAAAGATGTTCGGAAAACAGAATGACTGGGGCCAGACTTCTTTAGCTTTTTCGCTAGAAGTGGGATTACTTTGCATCCCTATGATCATCAATTCGTATACTAATATTAACTAACTCGACACAAAGAACTAGAGATTCGTGTGCGGCGCCGACTTTTATCCCGTGTTTCTCGGGAATCAATGCCGGAGAAACAGCCTGCAATCGCCGCATACGCTACGGGTCCAGACCTCGGACTCCGACAGCAGGTGGTGTATCACTTTCGTTCAGAATTTGACTTGACACATTAACGGCGGGACGCTGACTGTTCAGTTCAGATATTATAGCGCTAGTGCGTGTGTGGCGAAAAGTGTGATTCCACAACAGGTGCCTCGTAATACTGTAGCAGACGCTTTGGAGATGTGTGTGCACTTGAACTGTCTTGAATGAAATAACGGATTTTATTTTTTAATTTTGTAATTTTATTTTTTGTAGAGATTAACTCAAATGTTTCTTTGTAAATCAATGGGACTTAACTGCTTGGTCATTAGGCCATGGGCTTACAAACGACCACATGGGTATCGGATTTTAGAATTTTTTGATATTTATGGTACGTGAAGTTCAGAACTAAGACAACAATCAGCCAAAGTCATACGACGCAACTCTCAAAAATACTCGAGAAAATCGACTTTGGCGTTTTGAAAGTAGACATAAGTACCGATAATTAAATCAGTTGCAGCATCTATCGGTGTAGCTCAGGTGGAGCGGGCGCCGTGGCTCAGCGCGCCCGATCAGAGGGCTGAACGCCCTCTGTAATAAAAAAGCTGAGCCAAATCTTCAACGAAGAACCATAAACAAACTGATCGAACGGTCGGAACGAATAGATCTACGTGAAGAGGGGGAAACAGTAAAAAGTGGTAGCGTTCTGGCCTTACAACTGTAGGGTCAGTAGTTCGAATCCTGTTGTGACAGATTTTTATTATTATTTTCATTGTGTTCGAATACTTACATAATTTCAAAATCTAATGATATTTTTTTACGGAAAGTGCACATATTTTCGTAATTTTCTATATCTTATAGAACGTTGTTAATAATGATGGTTCCAATGGAAAAAAAAACATAAGTTAAATTTTTTATAGTATTGGCTTAACAATTAGTTGACGGCGGTAGTCTTTGATTGTACGACACTTGTTTTGGCAAGTCATGTCCCTAGCTACTAATGGTTTTCCAAGCAGCTAACCTACCCAACCATCATTTTACGTGACGACAAGGTTTTCAGCTCGTCTACATACACATAAACAAAAACCGCAACACGATGCATTACGGACCCCAAAACGTTTTATATGACTCAATTCTGAAATTAAAAATATTCTACGACAGTGGGATTCGAACCAGAGACTCTAACGGTGAAAGGTCAGAACGCTACTCCACTTTTTTTGTTTTTGTTTTGTTATATGGGTAGTTCTCTTTGTTGCGGACGCTGATCGTCTTTATTCGTTCTTGTTCGATGTGTTGTTGGCTCAGCTTTTTTATTACAGAGAGCGTTGAGCCCACTGACCGGGCGCGCTGAGCCACGGCGCCCGGCCACCTCAACTACACTAACAAGTGCTGGGACTCTTGTAATTATTGCTACTTACGTGTACTTTGCAAAACTTCAGGGTAGATTTTCTCGAGAATTTTTGAGAGATCCGTCGAATGGCTTTGGCTGATTGTTCGTCCTGAACGTCACGTATCGGAAATATCAAGAAATTCTAAAATCCGATGCCCATGTGGTCTCCATGTGGTCTCCTTGTAAGTTAAACTAACGTAAGGACAACGCACACACCCATGCCCGAGGGAGGACGAACGAACCTCCACGGCGAACGGCCGCGCGCACCGCAATACGGCGCCTCAGTGCGCACGGCTAATCAGCCGCGGCGTAGAGATTAACTCTCTGAAAAAAAAGTTACATTGCTCACCTACGTATCTTTAAAATTGTAAAGGTAGCAGAGGTAAATTACCAGGAGTGGAAGGTTACACACAACTTTGACAGAAACTAGTCAGCGCCGGTAATAAATGTAGAAATGAATGGAGAAGCCGAGGGAAGGAGATGACTATGACGGCTGAGAGCGAGACATTAGGATAATATGACAGGAGACGTGGAGTTACAGAGGGTGGGAGATGAAGTGCAGCAGACAGAAAGTGTGGAAGGATGGACTGAGTAAGTAGATAAGAAGCACTTGTAAAGAGTCGAGAAACATGACAGCTAAGCAGTGGTTGGGAGGAATTACTACCGTCCCCAGTATTGCTCAATCTGCACATTGATCAAGCAGTAAAGGAAACCCTAGAAAAATATCGGAGAATAAATTTAATTTAAGTGAGAAGTAATAAAAACTTCGGCGTCTGACGATAACACTGTGAATCTATCGGAGGCAGCAAAGGTCTCGGAAGGGCAATTGAACGGAATGGACATCGTATTGAAACGATAGATATATGATGAGTATTAACAAAACCGAAACAAGGGTAATGAAATGTAGCGGAAGGATTAGGAAGCAAGGCACTCAAAGTAATGCAGGACTTTTGCTGTTTCGAGAGTAAAATAAATGACGGCAGAAGTGGAGAGGGCATAATATGTAGGATGACAGTGGCAAGAAGAGTTTATGGAGAAGAGATATTTGCTAAGAACAGAATAGAGGCTTTCGAAATTTGGAGCTACATAAGAATGCTGAAGTTTAGATGGGTATATCGCGTAACTAATAGGGAGATACTGAATAAAAAAATGTTCAAATGCTTGTACTTGTTAAGACCAGACTACTAATCCGTAACGAGATGCTACAGACCAAATGAGCACGGCCCTGCAGCAGATACTGAAAATAATTGGGGAGAAAGGAAATTACTAAGAGAAAGGATCGGTTGATAGTACACAAACTGAGACATCAATGGATGATCAATTTAATATGGGAAATTAATTTGAGATGTGTAAACTATGCAACGAATCCTAGAAATGAATATTATAAGAATGTTCCAGTTTATTCAGAGATGAAGAAGCTTTCACAGGATGGAGTAGAGTGGAGAGCTGCATCAAACCTGTCTTCCAACTGAGATCACAACAGCAACGGTATTAGTTATTCGGAGATAATGAAGTACATCAAACTATGACCACCACCAAAATCAGAAATTATGGTTTTGTGGAGAAGACTTACGTTGCACTAATTGCCCTGTTGTTTTTACATAATGCAGCAGTACTTCATGCAGTTGCCCAAAATATAGACACTGTAATGCCTACTTCCAGTACTGACTTTGAGCAACAGTACGTGGATCGATCGGCCCATGTTCTGCCGTTATTTTGTAGGGCTTTTGTAGGGCGTTTACTTTTGTGCTAGATGTTTGAAATGTTCAAATGTTTGTAAAGCTTATGGGACTTAACTACGGGGTCATCAGTCCCTAAACTTACAAACTACTTATGGACTACTTACGAACTATCCATGCCCGAGGGGGGATTCGAACCCCCGACCGTAGTGGCCGTGCAGACCGTGACTGAAGCGCCTTAGTCTCCTCGGCCACCGCGGCCGGCTAGATGTTTGAGCTCTGTAAGTTACACAGTGGATTTTTGTCCGTATTTTCATTGCCAAAAGAAAGGTCTAGAATGGACAAACGAAGAACCAGAATGAGCGGCATGACGTGTAGTTTAGCAGAAATGGATATTTAATTGCAGCGTGTTTGAGGACTGAAACTGTATGTGGGACCCAATCCTAGGAGTTCTCCAGCCAGTGGTCTACGAACTGACCAAAGCACGACTCAGGCGACGCCCCCACAGATTTACTTCTAGGCCAATGGTTCGGTACCTCATCTCCTACCTTACAAATTTGACAGAAATTGCCTTGCAACGTTGCTCGAGAAGCACTCCTCGTGTGCTATCTAACGATTTTTCCTGCATTCATCAATACTCTTGGTATTACTTGATTCCGTCTGTTGGCCATTGGTTAGACAAAAATAAGAAATTTCTCATCAATAAAAACTGATCGGAGACTCCCTTTCAAAATTTGAAACTCGTTTCGTGATTCTAATTAGATTCTAATCCGATTGATATGAGCGTAGTAAGATCTAGAAGTACCGCCAGGAGACTTTGCAACGTTCCACCTCTACCAAGTTGGTTTTTCGGGTCTAAGCCAATTAGATATTTTTTATGCAGTTTTAGTCAACCAATTACTTTTATTCTTATGGTTAGTTGCGGAAAGATCTACGATAGTACACATAAAACATTCATATAGGCAACAAAGTTTTTGGAATGTTATGAACCATCAGTAACATGCAGCAAATAGTAAATGCAGTGATATCTTTGACTGAGAAGCTATCCTCGGTAATCGCCTTCCTGAGTATTGCGGGAGAGGAGTTCCTGATCAGAGACAGATGGCAACTGTAACCACTGTCAACAGACGGTGGAAGGCGGTGCTGCCCACACCAGAGGCATCTCCCAGGTCAGTTCTGTTTTACTGCGACAACGACGAGAGGAGGTGCTCTGACATCAGGAAAACTCTTGACACCCAGGTGCGGCCTCTGTTTTGAGCAACACAGTAGGCAATCGGAAACTGCTCTGTTAGTGATAGCACGAGGTGACACCGAGCTCCTGATAACGGAAGATACATCGCATCGTTCCTGGAAATTTCTGTCCGCGAGGCGGTTGTAGACACAGCCGAAGGCGAGCGACAGTCCAAAAGTAAGAGCAAAATCTTTCACGGTCGATATACGTCAAGGAATTTTGAGACCACTTAAAAGGAAGCACATCGGGAATTTCTCCATTCAGTTAGCGTATGAAGAAGAAATAAATTGAGTCAAATGTTTTATCACTGTACTGCTAGTGGGTACACAGGTGTCGCAAGTGTGTTGTTTGCGCACAAAACTCTGCGTCTGTCGGCGGCAGTCGTATGTCAGACCTAATGACTGGCGCTTGTGCGCGTGATTTGTGTAACCGGGGACCTCTTCTTGAGCTGACGCTGGTGTAGGTACAGCGGTCGGTGCCCGACAGATGGCAATATCGATTTCGGCAGAGGTGCAGAAATGCGGCTTCACACTTTCAACCGCATCCACGATGAATCGAAAATGGTCGAATGAGGATGTGAAGCCTTGCAGCCGCCGCCGATGACCGCGACACATTTATTTACTTCTATTTGCCACGTTCAGAAAGAGAGAATGGAGGAGCAAGTCTCCATGGTCATGGAACGAGTTAATTGTTGTTGTTGTGGTCTTCAGTCCGGAGACTGGTTTGATGCAGCTCTCCACAATACCCTATCCTGAGCAAGCCTCTTCATATCCACATAAGAACGGCAACCTACATTTCTCTGAATCTGCTTACTGTATCCATCTCTTGGTCTTCCTCTGCGATTTTTACCCCACACACTTCCCTCCAACGCTAAATTCACAATACCTTGATGTCTCAGAATGTGTCCTACCAATCTATCCCTTCTTTTAGTCAAGGTATGCCAGAAATTTCCTTTCTCCCCAATTCTGTTCAGTACCTCCTCATTAGTTACGCGATCCACCCACCTAATCTTCAGCATTCTTCTGTAGGACCATATTTCAAAAGCCTCAATCCTCTTCCTGTCCGCACTGTTTATCGTCCATGTCTCACTCCCATACAAGGCAACACTCCATACAAATGCCTTCAGAAAGGACTTCCTTAGGCTTAAATCAATATTCGAGGTTAACAAATTTCTCTTTTTCAAGAACGCTTTTCTACCCATTGCCATTCTGCATTTTATATCCTCTGTACTGCGACCATCATTTGTTATTTTACTGCCCAAGTAACAAAACTCATCTACCTCCTTTATTGCTTCGTTTCCCAATCTAATTCCTTCAGCATCACCTGATTTTCTTACACTGCACTCCATTACCCTAGTTTTGCTCTTGTTAATGTTCATCTTATATGCAGCTTTCAGCACACTGTCCATTCCATTCAATTGCTCTTCCAGGTCCTCTGCTGTATCTGACAGAATTACTATGTCGTCGGCAAAACGCAATGTTTTTAATTCTTCCCCCTGAACTTTAATCCCTATTCCAAATTTTTCCTTGCTTTCCTTCACCGCCTGCTCGATGTACAAATTGAATAACATCGGAGAGAGGCTACAACCCTGTCTTACTCCCTTTCCAACTGATGCTTCCCTTTCATGCCCTTCGAGTCTAATAACTGCGGTCTGGCTTTTGTACAAGTTGTAAATAACTCTCCTTTCCCTGTATTTTACCCCTGCTGACTTCAGAATTTGGAAGAGTGTATTCCAGTCAACATTGTCAAACGCTTTCTCCAAATCTACAAAGGCTAAAAATGTAGGTTTGCCTTATCTTCGTCTATCTTCTAGGATAAGCCGTAAAGTGAGTATTGCCTCCCGTGTTCCTACATTCCTACCCAAACTGATCTTCCCCGAGGTCGGCTTCTACAAGCTTTTCCATCCTTCTGTATATAATTCGTGTTAATATTTTGCAACCATGACTTATTAAACTGATGGTTCTGTAGTTTTCACACCTGTCTGCACCTGATTTCGTTGGAATGGGGATTATAACATTTTTATAACATTTTTTTTAAAGATGTAACAAAGGGGTAGTAACTGATAAAGTGAAACGTGTAGCTATCCTACGCACACGACAGGTCTGAGAATAAGTGAAAAGAGCCTTAGGTTAGCTTACCTTAGTTTACGTAGTTTGTACGCTATGAACTGATAACCACGCAGTTTGGTCCGATAGATCTACAAACATTTGAACATTTTCGAGACAGGCGAGACGCAGTATGGCAATAGCACGCCAGGGCGCTGCGGTAGACACACGCGTCTCAACTGAGACAAGGAAGTTCGTCGCATAAAAACGGCCTTGAGGGATTTTATCGATGACCCGCTTCAACTTTATTTGTTCAAAAAATGTTCAAATGTTTGTATAGTTTATGGGACTTAACTAAGGGGTCATCAGTCCCTAAACTTGCAAACTACTTATGAACTACTTACGAACTAGGACGGCACAAATATCCGTGCCCGAGGGGGGATTCGAACCCCCGACCGTAGTGGCCGCCCAGACCGTGACTGGAGGGCCTCAGTCTCCTCGGCCACCGCGGCCGGCCAACTTTTATTTGTCTCGCGTATTGTTTCGTTGTATAACTAAATGTATGTTCGTGTTATTGTCATCGGTACGAATTTTCATAATGTGAAACATTCCTGTCATCTGGTCATTCATATTTTTGAAACAGATTCGGCGTCGGATAGTGATGACTGTACTTCTGCTTCATCACAAAAACGAGAGCTATCTTTTTAATCTCCGAAGGAAATACAAATAAACACATCTTTGCAAATAATGCAGAATAGGAAATGAACATGCTGGATTCATCTGCCGATGAAAGTAAAGTCCACGTGGCACTTTGTAAACTTTGCACAAAGACATTCGGTATTTCTCTTGGAGTAGTCTACGGCATGACGACACACTCCAAAGACAAATAATCTCAGAAAGCAGCCAGTCCTTTCAGAATATGATGATAGCATAATTTTTCCTACAGTTCTAGTAGCATCCATCAAGAACAAGTGACTGCTTCAGAAAAGAGAAAGGTATTTCACAATGTTATTCGCAATGCGCCTAACAATTACTACAAGTGCCACTCTAAATTAGTCAGAGTAATATTTTAGGATTCAGAAATAGGGAATAACTTCTCACTAAGACGGTCCAAAGCAACAGCAATTGTTACCATTTTACTTGCACCGTTTCCTACGAGAGAAGTTATCAAAGAATTAACAGGGAAAAGTACGTTTTATAATTACTAGCTGGTACCCGCATGAGGGGCCTCCCAGACTAGCAAAAAGCGCCCCAGGCCATAACAGACGCCAGCCCCCTTCATGGTTGGTGGGATCCATTGATTCACGTGATCTACGTCGCACACCGCCAGTATGGTGCAGTTGAGATTGTTACGCGTCTGACCAAATCATGTACTGCCATGGTTCCAGTGTCCCGTGATAGTCGAGAAACGAGCAAACTGTTTATAAGTAGACCAACACACACCTTTAGCCTTTAATGATATAAATCCTTTATTACTAGTTTCGGTAACTGATTCCTACCATCTTCAGACCTCCGCGTAGTTGATTACCATCGCATAACCATGTAGGTGATCTCGTACCTGCCTAACGAGGTTGCACTATCAAGTATAACAGATGGTTCTACGTACGAGATCATCTATATCGACGCTGGTTATGTGATGGTAATCAACTAAGCAGGAGTCTGAAGATCGTAGCAATGAGTTACCGAAATTGGTAATAAAGGATTTATATCATTAAAGGCTGAAAGTGTGTGTGTGTTGGTCTACGAGTTCAAAAAATATTTGTAGAGCTTATGGGACTTAGCTACGGGGTCATCAGTCCCTAAACTTACACACTACTTATGAACTAACTAATACTAAGGACGGCACAAACATCCATGCCCGAGGGGGGATTCGAACCCCCGATCGTAGTGGCCGTACAGACCGTGACTGGAGCGCCTCAGTCCCCTCGGCCACCGCGGCCGGCGGTCTACGAGTATTTATAAATAAATGTCTCAGTCATCGTAGACCAAGATGGATATACAAAGACTTAATGCAAACCGAGGCTGTTTCATTCACTCGATGATTCACTGCCGCAAATGTCCGGAAAGACGGTTGCTGTCTGTGCGGGGAATGATCTGGCTTTGGGAGGTCTGTGTAATGGACAGTAAGTAGTGAGTTTCGTATGGAAATTTTCTCCAAGACTGGGACTGTTTCGTGGACTCATTAGGCAGTTGGACTCACCACTACGCTACCCTGGCACGGCGGCTTCCAACAGTTACAATTGTCACTCTACCACTGTAAGTACGCAGGACGCAACCTTATCTGCCTTAAGAATGACAAACCGAGTTCTATTTGTTAAGAAGTCTATAGTCCAGTATCGTATCTATCCACATATTCCGTTGTGCATACTTTGTCTGTTGGCAGACGGTGGAGAACTATGTCTAAGAGCTACCAGAGTCAGGAACCACGCCGCTGAAAGGAGCTCCTTAGAGCGCTCGGCCACTCCTCCGCGGCTCTTTTTATTCTTAGACCTGTCGTGTGCATAGGATTGCTACACTTTTCAGGAACACGCACACCCATGCCCCAAGGAGGACTCGAACCTCAGATGCCTAGCAACCGCGGGCTCCGCAGCGAGGCGCCTTAGACCGCTCGGCTACTCCACCTCGCCCCACCTGAATAGTCGTTTTCATTTAGACAAAGACCAATACTGAACAGCCGTCTGTTACGTAGTTTCGTAACTGAATGAAGAAGTGAGGTATTTTACATAAAAGCAGGAAAAGGATAATTGAGTTTATTAATGACGAAAGGCTAATTCCTAGTTAACGTTCTCCTCAAAAGTCATGTAGCAAATTTTGTTAACAATTGAGAACCTAAATAATAGGAAGAGTGTCATTCAAACTTTTGAAAACGTACGCGATTGTTTGCCGAAGAAAATTTATACTGCAAACATATTGAACAATATCGAAAATTCAGTAAAAAGCGTCTATTTACTTTAGTTTTTATATCTTGTTTCTTGCCAACGATCAAAATAACATCGAAAACAGTTTTCTCATCTAATAGTTCTGACTCTCCAGTTGATATAATTTTCGGTAAAACACGTTTTTATATTTACGCTGGAATATATACATAGTGTAGGTATTTTCCCCATATAACGAAAAATTTTTCTGCTTGCAGACATTTCGTCTCTTTTGTAGGAGAAAACTCGTAGAAAAACAATATTAGGCTCTGGTGCAACTTTTTCGGTGTGATGAAAACACAAAGAAAACAAGAGAATAAATTTAAATATGATGCGAAAGAATTTTTGTCATATGAATGCGCTCGACCAGAAAATGGTTAACTTCCGATGTTAGCAGACGCTACCACTGTTACTTGCTTCTGCGCATGCGCATTCTGCAGCATACTCGAAAATTCGAAAATCTTAGAACTCCACACTCGGCACAATCTACAGATCATTGACGTCAATCGCGATGCGGTTGCCTGCTGATTTACAAGCAGGGACGAAAGGCGTACGCACTTCGAGTGGTCAATTTTCATCCCAAAGTGGATCGTGTAAGACGGGCTTCAATTGTGGGACGTTCCGCAAAATGTGGGACGGTTGGCAACCGTAATTGTAGTCTCGACACCATAACCACACCACCAAAACGTTACTACCCTTCTCATTTCCTCAATGTTTAGTTTGGTCTCTTCACTATTTCTATTTTGCTTATGTTTTAATTGTTCTGAAGTGAAGTGAAGGGTTCGCATATCGATCCCGTATTTCTTGATTTCTAGAAGGCTTTTGACACCGCACCTCACAAACGGCTTTTAATCAAATTGCGCGGTAATGGTATATCGCCCCAAATTTGCGACTGGCTAGGTGATTTCCTGTCAGAGAGGACGCAGTTTGTAGTAATCGATGGTAGGGCATCGACTAAAACACAGGGTAGTCTTATTGGTGCTCTGCTGTTCCTTACTTACATAAACGATTTGGGACAAAATCTAAGCAGCTCTCTTAGATTGTTTGCAGATGAAGCTGTCATTTAACGTCTAGTGAAATCATCTGAAGATCAAAACCAACTGCAGAACGATCTGAATAAGATATCACTATGGTGTAAAAATTGGCAATTGACTCTAAATAATGAGAAGTGTGAAGTCGTTCACATGAGTACGAAAATAAATCCGTTAAACTTTGTTTACAAGATAAATCGATCAAAAGTGAAGGCCGTAAACTCCACAAAATACCAACGAATTACTATTACTTCAGACTTAAATTGGAAAGAACACGTAGATAATGTCGTGGAAAGGCGAACCAGAGACTGCGTTTTATTGACAGAACCCTTAAAAGATGCAACAGAACTACTAAAGAAAATGCATACACTACGCTTGACCGTCCTCTTTTGGAGTATTGCTGCCCAGTGTGGGATTATTATCAGGTGGGTTTGACGGAGGACAAAGAAGGACAGCTCGTTTCGTATCGTCACGATACAGGGAGACAGCGTTACGGAAATGATACAGGATCTGCAATGGGAATCATTACAACAACGGCGCTTATTGCTGCGGCGTAGGCTACTTACGAAACTCCAATCGCCAACATTCTCCTCCGAATGCGAAAATATATTGTTGACTCCCACTTACATAAGTAGAAATGATCATCAGAACAAAATACGAGAAATCAGAGCTCGAACGAAGAGATTCAGGTGTTCTTTCTTCCCGCGCGCTATTCGAGAATGGAATGGAAGATAAATAGTATAACGGTAGTTATATGAACCCTCTGCCAGGCACTTAAATGTAAGTTTCGGAGTATCTTCCTGTTTCAATGTTTGATCTGTTTCAGTTTTTAAGGGCTATCAGACCACTCTGAGGGGGTTGCGATGACGAGTTTCCCTTGTAAGAACTCGACTGAAGATGACAATGTTACCAGACAAAATCTGTCAAGTAGGAGTGTCGGTATCTTAGCAGTGACGGCTTGGATGACGTGACAACTATGCGCTGCTATGCGTTCAGTTTATACACTGCTCACCTTCAGATTTATGACGTTTATTACGCTTTTAAGATCTGCACCTCTGCTGAACTGTCTGAAATTACATTAGCTGAGTCCGGTTGGGTTTCTGGTAAAGCTAATGCGTGTTTTTCCTTGCAGCGGGCTCCTAAGGTGCTTACAACAGTGACACAGTGACACAGCTACGCGGCGAAGAAACTTCTTTTGTAGTGAGCCCTGGAGAGCGATGGCTGTGAAACGTAGAAACAAAGGTTTTTCTGTGCCGCACAAGTACAAAGAACTGCTTTCTGGGCGAGTAATTATCGCAAAGCAAGCGGAGGAAAACAAAGCTCTGACAGCCCCGCCTACACAGAGTGCAATGCGAGCACTTGCAAAAGACTCGAGAAACTTCAAAGCGGAAGTGTTCTGATTTCCATCCGGTACCTTAAGACGAGTGAAGTACAACTGCAGGACTGGCAGATGCTCAAAATTTAGCGAAAACGTACACAACACTGAGTACATCCTGTACTGAAATCCGAACCAAACTCTGTCGGTTCGGTGTCAGATATACAACACTGGACTAGAAAAGAATGCTTGTATCACTAAGGAACAATTTTACGCAGTGTATTCAGATTTATTCGAACACTAGCTAGGGGCCTCATCATATGGAACTGACTCGATAAAGGATGTTAATCGTTCGTTAAGACTATAAATGGAGTTTTATTTAGACGAGAGTTGAAACAAAAATCGATTTGAGTTACGATTTGCGTGTACGATTTTCAATCTGGCCAACAAAATTAGAATCTCTACGAACGATTGGTATCGAATGTCACACCGCATTCGTGAGGTGTTCTCAGAAAAAAGTGTGGGTAGAGGATGACAAACAGGTCTAGTGATAATGTCGGCTGCATTGTGTCCCTCAAGGCAAAATGTCAGCCAACGTGATTCGGCTCCGGTTATTGGGCGAGGTCGTTCGGCGTGCAAAGGTCGTGTTCCACGTCGCTGCATCGTCTGCTTCCTGCACGAAATATGAGCCACAACTCTGCCGCGAAGCAAACGCCTGTGAGCAGAGGTATGTTTCTGACTTGATCCAGGCCACAGCAACGGCAGTTTTAAAAACCTACGAGAGCATGTTGTTGGTGCTTAAGATTGTGTTATCTCCTAAATGAACTGATATCGACACCGAGCGATCTGACACGAATCGTTTTATCAGCTGTCTGTGGGTAAGGGGGATAAAAATAAAATAAGATATTCCTCTTGCTACCATACGTGGTACTGAAATTCGGAACACATCCCAGGGCAGCTGCTCCGTTCAGCTGTAATAAACTGGAAAATTCGGAATGTTTGTGTATGATTTTTTTTTTTTTTTTTTTTTTTTTTTTTTTTTTTTTTTTTTTTTTTGCGTACTGGTTCTACAACCTACTAACCAATGCTTTACAAAAAGATGCAACATTCCCAAGTACGAGGGCTGGAACTTAATAGTGGCAACACTGCTGTGGAGACACTTTGCTATGAAATCTACTATTGTCGCTGATAGCATACGTTTTTGGCATACCTGCTTTACCTCCAAGCAAATGGACTCGCCCGTCCCACGTCACCGTTGTGCGCACAATAGAGGGAAAAAATCACTTGTGAGCGAGCGGTCTAACATAATGGTGTTACTGTGTTTTCGAAAGAGGAACAACGAACTTCGATCAAGTTTGAATGTGTCAGAAGTCGTACAGCACGACAGTATCATCAAGGTCTTCAAGAGGTGTGCGGGGAATCAGCATTGCTGTACAGGACAGTGGCATGTTGGGTAAAGCCTTCAACGAAGGTCGGTAAACTGTGGCAGACATGCATCGGGCAGGTCGTCCTAGCGTCTCTGAAGATGAGGTGCGGACTGTTGCCGCGTTAGTGGACAGTGATCGACGCCAGACGTTTCGTGAGCTCGTCCACGAAACCGGATTAGCGCATACGACTGTGCTTCGCATCGTGAAGGCACGCCTGGGCGTGAGAAAAATTTCATCACAATGGGTTCCACACGTATTCACTGAAATGCAGAAATGGATGCGCTGCGATGCTGCTCAGTCGCACTTTGAGGGCTGTGAGCGCGAAGCAGAGGCTTTCTTACACCGTATCGCAACACTGGATGAGCTATGGTCCACATCGGACGAGCCAAAACTGAAAAGCCAATCCAATGAATGGTATGATTATCGGTCGCCGCAAAAGTCGAAAAATGTTCAAATGTTTGTTAAGCTTAAGGGACTTAACTGCGGGGTTATGAACTACCTTACACTAAAGACGACACATCCATGCCCGAGAGGGTATTCGAACCCCTGACCGTAACGGCCGTGCAGACTGTGGCTGGCGCGCCGCAGACCGCTCGGCCACTGCGACCGGCCGCAAAAGTCGAAAGTGCGTCAGAGTCCCAGTATGGTCAAAGTTATGGTGCTTCATGTGTACCACTGTGATAGCGGTATCCTTACATATTACGTTCTTCTACGGCAGACCATCAATGCACAGTACTACTGTTCGTTTTTGGAGCATTACCTGTGACCCACTTTACGAAAGAAGCGGCAACACTTTCTGCGCAACCTACCCATCGTTTTGCACGACAAAGCACGGGCGTAAACAGCAAGCTGTGGCTGCTCTGTTCTGTCGTTGGAACTGGGAAGTATTGTACATTCCACCATACTCCCCCGACTAACGTCCTTGTAACTTTGATTTGATTCTGGAGATGAAGGAACCAGTTCGTGGTTTTCGCTTTAGAACTGATCCAGAGATTCGACAGGCAGTAGACCGCTCCATTCGCACCATCAACAGAACAGGCTCTGCTTACGGTATACTAAGCCTTGTACATAGCTGCCAACGGGTTCTACACAACGCTGGTGACTACTTGGGAGGACAGTAACAGATGCAAACCTGTAACGCTTTTGTACCAGTTGTGAATGAAGGGTTGCCACAAGTTCCAACCCTAGTATTTGACGGGCTGTAATAATTCGACATTTCACATAATAGTGACGGCTGACTAATTGAAAATGGTAGCCGAGCGCCGTGGCTCAGTGCGCCCGGTCAGAGGGCTGAACGCCCTCTGCAATAAAAAAGCTGAGCCAAGAACAGAACGAACACAAACGAACAAACACGATCAGCGTCCGCAACGAACGGAACTGCCAACAGAGGGAGAAAAAAAATGGCCAATGATCATTTCTTCAATGAGGATGCACAGAAAGGACAGGCAGAATATACCACGACAATTTCATAGTCTCCCGGTACCTAAAATATAATTCAATAGGTTACAGAAAAAATTGTAATAGTAGGACGGCAACATGTTCATCGAAGTGGTATGTCGTGGACAGTAGGAAACAAACGGTTCGTCCTAAAAGCATGGATCGTCAGTCGATCCCCGCTGTTTCAGTTGCTCTTCTGCGAAATGTTTCAAATGTTTGTATAGCTTATGGGACTTAACTAGGGTGTCATCAGTCCCTAAACTCACAAATTACTTATGAACTAGCTAACACTAAGGACGGCACAAATATCCATGCCCGAGGGGGGGATTCGAACCTCCGACCGTAGTGGCCGTGCAGACCGTGACTGGAGCGCCTCAGTCCCCTCGGCCATCGCGGCCGGCTGCTCTTCTGCAGCAGAGATTTTTTTTTTTTTTTTTTTTTTCACTACGCCATCGTCTAGTGACTCTGCCGCAACCGTGAAATGCTGATATCTGCTCGCCAGGATTATTATTTTTGTTTAACCGTAAATACAAAACTAGACTCTGACCTGAGGTCAGATTTTCACACGCCGTAATGTTGACACATATGAACGAGACCGCACGATCACAGACGACCACTGTGTGACATCCAGTCACATGAGATGGCGTTAGCGTCGTAAAGACCCGCTGTGTCGTAAATGACGACGTCTGGCCTGTGAAGAGTCCGTCGTGTTATCAGCACTCTGCTCGCTTGCTTGCGCGCAAACACACACACACACACACACACACACACACACACACACGACCAGTTTTCAAGTTTCCGCTAACATGTATCTTCCGCAAGGTTAGCCTTTCGCGTTCCTCAACCGGTTCCTCGTTTGCAATTAATGCTCTGGAGGCCACACTCCTCTCTTTGCTCGTGCTTATGCCAGGCGGTACCAGGTTCCTCGCTAGCAGCGCTATCTCGCCACACGCCACCTATTTGCTGTTTGTTTCCTTCTCTCCCACCCATGCTCCCAAAACTGAACACACCCTTTTGCTTCACAGTCCTCGTTCTCACTCGATCGAGCTCCAATAAAGAGAGATCGCTGAAATTTTGCACTTCGTTTTCAAATTTTGCTGTAAATCCCATAGGCTACAAGAGTTATTAGGAAATGAACATCAGTGAACAAGTTAAACGAGTGACAACACAGCTCGATGAGACACTTCGTACAAGTCACGCCTGCTACAGCGTAGAAACCAGAAAAACTGTAAGAACGCGAAACAAATATACGATAAAAGTGTTACTTCATGCTAAAATGTTCAAACATCGGTTATCTTCAGAGTCAGGCTATGGAGTAATACGAATGAGTTAAATTTTACTTTTGTGTCGCATCTCAAGATAAAATATGTTCGAACGTTCGTAAATCCAAGTAACTTCACTGCTGCGGTTATCACTCCCTACGCTTACAAACTACTTAACCTAACTTATGCTAAGGACAACACGCACATCCATACCCGAGGGAGGATTCGAACCTTCTACGGCGAGCAACTGCGCGCTCCGCAGCAAGGCGCCTTAGAGCGCTCGGCCACTACACCGCAGCACCTCAATATCAATTAAGCTTTACCTAAAGTGGTTAGTAACAAATTTTGTAAAAAGAACAAAGAGATTCTTTAATTTCTACTCTGCATGTGTAAAAAAAAAAAAAAAAAAAAAAAAAAAAACAAATAGAAAAACAACCTCATCGGTTAGCTTCCAGATATGTTCTGAAAAGTCTAGAGATGATCAATGTGTTTGACACGAAATTTGACGCGAAGTGACTAGTTCTATACAGGCCTAGATCACCAGGCCAAGTTTGACAATGGCGTTGATCAAACGCAAAAATGTTCAAATGTTTGTAGAGTCTATGGGACTTAACTACGGTGACATCAGTACCTAAATTTACAAACTACTTATGAACTACTTACAACTAAGGACGGCACAAATATCCATGCCCGAGGGGGGATTCGAACCCCCGACCGTAGTGACCGTGCAGACCGTGACTGGAGCGCCTCAATCCCCTCGGCCACCGCGGCCGGCGATCAAACGCAGAGTGCGATCTTTGCTCCATCTTTCAGCTACAGAATACTGAGTTTCCTTGGATGAGCAAGTACTAAAGTACGACACACCCCCGTCTATTAACTTCTGTTTAGCGTCCTTTTAATAGCTCCTCGCGTGTTCTCACCCTTTTGAGTGGGCCCATACATACATAGGAACTCATGTCAGCCGTGCGGGAGTAGCCGAGCGGTCTGGAGCTCCACGTTAAGGATCGCGAGGCCTTCTGCGTCGGAGGTTCGAATTCTCCTACGGGCATGGATGTGTGTGTTCTCCTTAGGATAGTTTAACTTAGTTTCAGTAGTCTGTAAGTCTAAGGACTTGTGACCAAAGTAGTTTGGTTCCATATAATTACAAAACTTTGATGTCAATGGCGTCGTTCTTGACTCTAGAAGGTGTTATACATCGTTCTCCACCGACTGCCAACAAACATAGTATGCATAACGGAATACATGGATAGATATGTGACTGGACTATAGACTTCTTAACAAATATGACTCGGTTTGTCGTTTTTAGTGCAGATAAGGTTGCGTCCTGCATACTTATAGTTGGCAGGGAGGTTTGGCAGAGTGACAATTGCAGCTGTCGAAGCCGCCGGTTTAGGATGGCGTAGTGGTGAGTCCAACTGCCTAATGAGCCGACGGCCTGGTCCCAGTCTTGATGAAAATTTCCATACAAAACTCACTACTTGCTGTCCATTACATAGACCTCCCAAAGCCAGATCATTCTCCGCACAGACAACAACCGTCTTTCCGAACATTTGCGGCAGTGAATTATCGAGTGAATGAAACAGCCTCGGTTACTGTCTTCCCGTGTGGTTAGTGGTCGGCAGTGTGCAATACCTACCGTGGAGAAAAGAGTCAACATTGTCTCGTATATGAGTACATGACGAGCTGCTTGCGATATGTATGTAAGTCATAAATCTGTAAGACCTAACTGATAGCAGTCGTGGAGTATCCGAGCGTTCTAAGGCGTCTCGCTGCAGAGGAGTTGCTCGCCGTCTGAGGTGCGAGTCCTCACTGGAGCATGGATTTGTGTGTTGTCCTTACGTTATTTTTGGTTGGTTTAAGTAGTTTGTAAGTCTAAGGACTGATGACCATAGCAGTTGGAGGTCGCCCAACAGGTTTATAAACATGTGATCATTTCCAGAATGAAACTTCACTCTGCAGCGGAGTGTGCGCAAAGGTCCCAGGTTCGAGTCCCGGTTCCGGCACACAATTTTAATCTGCCAGGAAGTTTCATATCAGCGCACACTCCGCTGCAGAGTGAAGTTTCATTCTGGAAACATCCCTTAGGCTGTGGCTAAGCCATGTCTCCACCATATCCTTTCTTCCAGGAGTGCTAGTCATGCGTGTTTGCAGGAGAGCTTCTGTGACGTTTGGAAAGTAGGAGGCGAGGAACTGGCAGAAGTGAAGTTGTGAGGCGGCATCGTGAATCGTGTCGGGATAGCACAGTCGGTAGTGCGCTTGCCCGCGAAAGGCAAAGGTCCCAGGTTCGAGTCCTGGTTCCGGCACACAATTTTAATCTGCCAGGAAGTTTCATGTGATCATTTGCTTTATTTGATAACCGTGGCTTCTACTCAAAATAGGTAGGACATAGGGAATGAATTCAACCTGTCTCTTTCTTTTTGCTGTTAATTCCTTAGCAAAGCCACTGACGTGTGAAGTTTAGTATCTTCTCTTTTGCTCGTAGATGAAGCCATATTCGAATAACACGACACCGCTCATTTACACGAAATACACACGGAAGACTAAGTCCTAATCTCTTAACGACAGTTGCCGCAAATCAAAACGGAATTACAAAAAAGGGGTTGTAAAGCTAAGGGAGCAAACTGCTAAGATCATCGGCGCCTAGACATACCAACTATTTACACTAACTTGTGCTAAGAGTCGTCTGGTATGGCGCGGAATTACTTGTGTCATCACGTGATCTCGGCGACTGAATGGAGTAGAGTAAACGACCATTTAAAGTTTTTTATCTGCAAAAGGCGTTATCAAGAATGAATGAGATTCTGCCAGCTAAATATAACATGAAAATAAACACAAAAAAGACAGAGATCATGGTATGCAGCCGCGAGCAAATTACAACTGATATTAAGATTAATGATGTACCATTGAAGCAAGTTAATGTATTCACATACTTAGGAAGTAAAATTACACCGGATGGCAAAAGTTCAGCAGACATAAAAAGTAGAATTGCGCAAGCTAAACTAGCCTTCAACAATAAACGGATGCTTCTTACATCAAAAAATATAAAGGAAGAGACCAAAAAAGCATTTATAAAATGCTATGTGTGGAGTGTGGCATTGTATGGCTCGGAAACTTGGACACTCGGCGTTTGCGACAAGAGAAGACTAGAAGCATTTGAATTGTGGTGTTGGAGGAGGATGCAGAAAATCCCTTGGACGGCCAAGATGACAAACGAAGAAGTTCTGAGAAGAATCGGCGAAAAAAGAGCACTTGTGAAAACGATAATGAAGACAAGAGACAAGCTAATATGCCATCTGTATAAGAACAATGAGTTTATAATTGATATTATGGAAGGGATGGTAGAAGGAAAAAGAGGCAGAGGAAGACCCAGATTGCAGTACGTGAAACAGATTCAAAGAGATGTAGGAGTGGAATCAAATGAGGAAATGAAGAGGCTATCCGAGAACAGAGAAGTGTGGAGGAGAAGAATTGCTGCCAACCAATCTTCGAATTGAGAACGAGAGAAGAAAGTATGTGCAACTAAACACTTCGTCAATATGAATAAAATAGACTATATCGCTAAAACGGTATTTACTGCGACTTTTCAGCATCATCCCTTATTAGATCTGTAATTACAATGAAAGAATTATACAAGAATTTGTTGCACAAATCGAGTTCCAAAGAGAGTTTAAAACATATTTATTATTATTATTTCATACAATGCACACATAATCATGACGACTTCATTTCCCAATAGCAGTGGCAATTTTCTAGAAGATAAAACACCACAACTTCAGGTGTGTCACATAGTGTTTGGAAAAGCACAGTAGCGATTTGCAATCGATTTACAGTTGGGCCCCGACGCCCTCGAACTCGTCAGGTCTGAAACCAATGGAACACATTTACGATATGACTGCACGTGGCAAATCCCTACAGCGACTTGCTGTGTCCTCACTGTTTGTATGCCAAGAGGTCTCCCTGCTGTTATCCGCGCCAAAGTTGGACATACCGGCTATTAAACAGATGCTCGTAATGTTCTATGCATACTGGAGGAACTAAATATCCACTAACAAAATTTAGGAGATTCTTCACAAATATTTTCTGGGTATTTTCATATAAGGGATTTACGAGCTACTATTTAATTTTACTAGGAATTTGGGCCATGTAATGTATTATGATCGAGGTACTCTAACGAATGTTATCAGATTTTTTTAAGTTCTACTTATTCAATTATCCTTTCCTTGCTAAACAGTGTCAGGCTAATTATATGTGAAATACTACTCTTTCGATCATCGTCTTATGCAATAGCAGTGATCTCAAGTCTTCATTATGGACGAAGATTCCGGAACAGATGTTCAAGCGCAATCTGTAACGGTAATTAAATTCTTTGATAGCAGATTTACAAAAAGCTGTTTGGATTTAAGCAAAAAATTCTAATAACATGTCTAATTTGAATAACACGTCTAATGTAACAGTCCACAGTGTTTCAAGGCAACGAATTTTATCAGTATTAAAACTTTCCTCATTGCTCTTTTCTTGACTTCCAGTTTCGTAACACAGATTATTAGGAAAGGGTAAGAGATTGGAAGCTGTTTTTGACGTAATACATTTATTACCATTATTTTTAGCTGGACTGATAACCATTGCAGTTTAGTTCCTTCCAAAAACCAACAACCAACCAATTTTTAGTTTCAGATAGTAGCTGAAATCAATAATTGTATTACTCTGGGTTACTTTCAGCTCCAATTATATAAATACGCGAACACGAACATTGAAGGGCAGATTTTTAACATTAATTATACAAGGATACCAATGAAACTTATCTAAGTGGACAGAGGTTTTGTCGTAACTATGTACAAAATAGAAATGATGTATTTACGGAGACGTTATGAATGGTTAAAGTATGTTGTACCACGGTGGAGAGGCCTCGTTCTTTATCCGCATATAACACGCGGATATCCGAGTCGATGACAATTTTATCCGCAAAGATCCGGGCGATCAAAAAGTGATTATAAATTTGAAATCTTAATAAATCACGAAAAAATGTAGATAGAGAGGTAAAAATTAACACACACGCTTGGAATGACATGGGGTTTTATCAGAACAAAACAAAAAGTATTGTCAGACGCGTGAAAGATCTCTCGCGCGCGTCGTTCGGTGATGATCGTGTGCTCGGCCGCCACTTTCGTCACGCTTGACCTCCCAGGTCCCCAGACCTCGGCATGTGCTATTATTAGCTTTGCGGCTACCTGAAGTCGGCAGTGTTTCGTGATCGACCGACATCTCTAGGGATGCTGAAAGGCAACATCCGACGCCAATGCCTCGCCATAACTCCGGACACGCTTTACAGCTATTGTTGAGGAATGATGGTGAACATATTGAGCATTTCCTGAAGAGAACATCACCTTTGCTTTGTCTTAATTTGTTATGTTATTTTAAATGTGTTTATTTCCGTCAACAGTTGCTATAAAATTGCTTCATAACATGTTTCGATCACTTGGATCATCTTCAGATCTTATAGTTGCGTCCGCAACTCGTCTGGTTATGCTAATTATTGCTTTTCTGATCAGATGAAGGGCCATCTGTCAGACATTTTTCAACCTTTTTTTGTTTTTGTTTTTGTTCTAATAAAACCTCGTGCCATTCCAAGCGTATGTGTGTCAATTTTTACCTGTCTATCTACATTATTACGTGATTTATTAAGTTTTCAAAGTTTTCAAATTTATACTGACTTTTTTATCACCCGGTAAGAAATACTGCGGATATCTGCATCCTCGCAGACTTTTATCCATCAGTGTTTCCCGAGGAGTCAGCGAAGCAAGTCGTGGCGTAATACGAAAGAAGTGTGAAACACTACTGTAGAGAGGTGTGGCGGTAGCACAGACAAGTATACACAGACGGGAAACCTCCGTAAGGGCCCGGTCACACGTTCAGGGGTGCGGGGCGGCCATGATGGCGCAGCGGTCAGAAGCAGCCCTTTAAACTGGCCAGAGCAGGCGGCAGGTAGCGGCTGTCCCCACCACCACCTCCCCTCAAACGCCAGCCAAACCGTACACAGCGTGGCCTCGTGGCAAGCGGCACGAGCTCTCCCCTCAGCCTCCACGCTACCCTCTGATGTGAGAGAGGCATCTACCGGTACTAAGCCAGGGAACCGCACGACAGCTGCTAGCATCTTCGGAACGACGAGGGAAGCGTAGGAGAGTGGTTTAGGGTCGGGGGGGGGGGCTGCTTCTCTGTATATGTTACTCTGTGGCAGTAGCAGGCAGGTGAGAGATGATAGTGTTAGGTAGGCCTACTCACCCCGCGGGCACGGCGGCGACGGCGTGCGGCCATCCGTCGAGGCTGCCCCTGCGCACGTAGGGGGCGCCTGCGGCGGCGGCGGCCACGTAGGCGTGGTGGGCGGTGGCGTCGGCCGGGCCCATGCCCGCGCGGCAGTAGGGGGGCGGCGCCGCCTCCCACAGGTTGGGCGTGCTGCGCGACACCGACCCGTCGGAGAAGGTGCTCCACTGGCGCGCGGCGCGCGGCCGCCCGCCCCCGCCGCCGCCCCCGGCCGCCTCCGGCTCGGCGTCCTCGCTGTCGGAGGCGGCGGTGGTGGCGGAGGTGAGCGACGAGAGCGCGCAGTCGCTGCCGGTGCCCGCGCTGCCCCCGCCGCCCCCGCGCAGCAGCGTCGCCTCCTCGTGCGTCGGCGACTCGGGCGGCCGGTGGCCCGGGGCGCGCTCGCGCTCGCGCTCGCCGCCGTACAGCAGCCAGGGGTGCCGCACGCGGCGCTCCTCGTCGCGGTCGCGCTTGTCGGGGGCCGGCGGCGCCAGGCCCGGCGGCAGCTTGACCTGGACGCCCCTGGCCAGGCGCCACCAGCGCGCGAGCCGCCGCGCGCCCGCCGCCAGCGCGCCGCACGCGCCCACCGCCAGCAGCGTGCCCACGCACCACAGCAGCACGCGCCCCTTCTGCAGGCCACCTGCCGCAGTGAACACGCCCACCGTCACCACACCTTTCGCAGGCCGGCACTGGGGTCGCCGAACCCCACTGGGCCAGTACCACCTAGAGACGAGGCCGTGCTAAAAGGCCACGGCCCATGAGAACGACAGGCCCCAGAGCAGCCATAATGCCGGCGCGATCGCTAGCCGTCTGGCCAACCACTGGGTACAGCCCGTCATAGTGGGCAGCCACTGAGCTAGCGAGCGCGCCGGCTCGGAACCTGGCGTGACGGCTGCGCCGGGGCCTGTCTCTCTCGTAGACCCTGGGCCAGGCCACAGCCAGCAAGAAGAACAGGCCTGGGAACAGCCAGGTGATGTGGCAATAGTAGTGCTGCGTCGACGCAATCGCGGATTTGAATGGTCAGCCGCTGTGGCACAGCCCACTGGCTTTTAGCGGCTAACCAGTCAAATCACGTCGGCGCAGCAATACTTTTGCCATGTAACCTGGCTGTCTTTCTTGCTGGCCGCAGCCTGGTCTGAGGCCAATGAGAGAGACAGGCCGCCGCACAAACATCACGTGATCAAGTGAGGCCTAAGTCGGCGCGATCGCTAGCCGATTGGTCGGCCACTGAGGCACAGCCCAACCACTCAGCTAGCGAATGGATCTGCTCAGGAATCACTTGTTCATGTGACGTTGATACTGTGGCCTGTCTCTCTCGTCAGCCTCAGACCAGGCCACAGCCAGCGAGAAAGACAGGCCCAGGGCACTCAGGCAGGTGACGTGGCAAGAGTAGTGCTGCGCCGACACGATCGCAGATTTGACCGGATGCTGTGGCACGGCCCACTGCCTATTAGCGGCTAACCAGTCAAATCACATTGGCGCAGCACTACTTTTGCCACATTACCTGGCTGAGTGCCCAGGCCTGTCTTTCTCACTGGCCACAGCCTGGTCTGAGGCCAACAAGAGACACATGCCGTGGCGCGAACGGCACGTGATCAAGTGATTGCTGAGTCGACGCCATCGCTAGCTGATTGGTCAGTCGCTGAGGCACAGCCCATTGTCTCGTAGTGGCCAACCACTCAGCTAGCGATCGCGTCTGCTCAGGCCTCACTTGATCACGTGACAGCGTCATGGCCTGTCTGTCTCGTTGGCCTCAGACCAGGCCGTGGCGAGCGAGAAGACAGGCCCGGGCACTGAGCCAGGTGACGTGGCGAGAGTAGTGCGGATTTGACTGGTCAGCCACTGGGGCACGACCCACAGCCTCTCCTTAGCGGCTAAACAGACAAATTCGCGAACGCATCGGCGCAACACTACCCTCGCCACATCACCTGGCTGAGTGCCCAAGCCTGTCTTTCTCGCTCGCCACGGGCCAGGCCGCGGCCGCCATCTTACTGGCTGGCCGCTACGAAACAGTATTTTATTATTTATTTATTTACCCTTCTTGCGGACCAGCTGCCTTTGGGTATATAGCTGGTCGTGATTACAAAATCTATGTGATACATTTATGCGACTATGATACATTATTTTCTTTATACATTTACAGTAATTAGATAAATAATACAAAGAAAAGCGTAAAAACTTATCATAAGGAAAATAGAAAGGCAACTTAAAAACATCAACTATTTTAAGAAGAGAATAATAGAAGATAGGAAAGATTGGTTTGAGTGACAGTCTGAAGAATAAGAGAGGAAAGTCCAGGGTGGGAGGCCTCGAAATTTACTTCGAGCCCTGCCATCCTGGAGTTTTCTCATTTTGAGACTCTTATGATTGGCTATATCTGTAGGTTATATTTCGCAAGTATTTATACATCCTCTGTGTCGGGGCTGTCATCTGTGGTGTAATCTGTACTGTTTGTGCTTTCAGTGTCAGATTCATCATAAGTGTTTTGTCTTCTGTTGTGGGCGTTTCGTGTTGCGTTACGTCTTACGTTCTGTGTGTACTCGTGGGTTTTTTTTTTTTTTTTTTTTTTTTTTTTTTTTTTGTAGTGAGACTTCGTCCGTCAGCCTGTTCATTATGTCCCATCCGTTCTTATCTCGTATTAGTTCGTTTAGGTCTTTAGTCGTGTCAAACATAGTGTGAGTGTGTGTTTTGTAGAGCTGACAGAGTATGACAGTGTGTTCTGGGGTCCCAATTTCTCCCCACGTACAGCATGGATTGTCACTGAGACCAACACGTGTGAGGTGTGTGGGGTAGGGGCCGTGTCCCGTTAGGAAGTGGATCATACCCCGGCTGGGATTGATATGACCCATTCGAAGACGTTCCCTTATATTCGGGAAAAAGTCATAGACACGTCTTCCTTTCTCGCAGTTTTCCCATTCCCTTTGCCATGTGTCCATTCTCCATTTAATTAGTTGCCTCCGTTCTGTTATCTCTTGTCCAACAAGTTCGTGGACCTTGTCGTATTTCCCCGCCTTCAGCCAGTACATAGCAGCTCTTAGTCGTATTGTAAGGTCTATTGGTGGTATCCCCAGTACCACGCAGAGTGCTTCGTCTGAGGTAGTGTTGAAGGCTCCAGTTAGCCTTAATAGGACACTTCTTTGACCTTTCCTAACAGTGGCAATGTTGGTCTGTAGTGCCAGACGCTGTGCCCATGAACTGGCCGCGAAGCAGATTACTGACTCGAAGAGGGCTATGTGGTATGTACGTAGTGTTTGTGTAGCTAGTGTGTACGTTGTGGTGTTTAGCCTGGCAAGTTTTTGAGTCATCTTGGTGGCCCTGTCGGTCGTCAGTCGTATATGTACATTAAAGGTCAAGCGTTCGTCCAATTGGACACCAAGATAACGTGTATTGTGTTTTCTGCGTATTTTGATGTTGTTGTGTTTTATTGTTGGGTCCCTGATTAGGGTTCCTTTTAGTAATATGTAGACTGTCTTATGTGCTGCCATCTGTAATTTGTTCTGTGTGCACCATTGTCCTATAGTTGCCAGGACATGTGTTGCCTTGTGTTCTAATTGCATTCTCGAGTCAGCTGTTACCAAAACAAGTAGGTCACTTGCATACGCGACAGTGCCTTTGACCAAGTCCTGTTGCCCCAGTAGGTTCAGGAGTGGTTCAAAGGTTATGTCCCAGAAGACGGGTCCACAGATCGATCCCTGGGGGCACCCTTTGGTGATTTGCTTTACTACCTTTTGAGAGTCCTTACGCCATTCAACTGCCCTATTTTTGCAGTAGTCTAAAATACTGTTACAAAGGGCCTTAGGTACCCTTAGCTCCCGTAGTCTTGTGAACAGTGCCGGCCACCAAAGATTATCAAAGGCGCCAGCAATATCCACAAGAATGGCCAAAGCGTATTTGAGGGTTGTTGAGTGGACCATATCAGTTGCCGCATGTAGGGCGTCATCAATTGACTTGCCTCGTCTGAAACCATACTGCGTAGGATTAAGTCCTAGTAGCTCCCTGTGCGACTGTATACGTTCGCACAAGAGACGTTCCTGGATCTTAGCCAGGTTGTTAATTAGGCAAATTGGCCTATAGGATTTGGGGTTCAATGAGTCCTTGTCAGGTGCTTTTTTAATGATCACTGCATTTGCCAGTTTCCAGGGAGCAGGTACCCGTCCCAGCCGTAAGGCGTCATTTAATAAGTTGGTCATGAAGGGTATGATCTGTGGTGCGGCCATTTTGATGGTTTCCGAGTAAACTCCATCAGGGCCTGGTGCTTTCCTATTTTTTAGCTTGGAGATTGCAATGGCAACCTCTTCTTGTGCAAAAGGAATGGTGACGGCATTGTTGTCATATTCAGTGTTGGTGTTGTGTCTGAGTGTTGTGTGGAACGCATCATCATCTGTGTTGGTGTCGTCAGGTAGGAGTTTGTTTAGCAGATATTCTGCTGAACTTCTCCATCCCTCGGTGTTTGTGCAGTCTTCACGTTTCAGTGTCGATAGGACAAAAGGTGTTCTGATGCGCTCCGTGCAAATTTTAAAAGGTTCTCCCCATATGTTTGTTTGTATCTGTTGTTCTATGTGTGTGTTCCAGTGTTGTTGTCTGGTCTGCAAGAGTGCGTCTTTGTAAGTCTTTTTGGCTGTCAAATAGAGTTGTTGCCAGTATCGTTTTTCTTGCTCGGTTTTAGCCCTTTGGTACCATGTTCTCTTACGTCTTGAGTCCTGTCTTAGTGCAGTTAGTCTGTTGTTCCAAGGGGATATATTTTTGTTCAGTTTTGCAGTCGGTACGGAGGAATTTTGCGCAGTCTGTAATATGGTCGTCAGAGCATGAGCTCTTAGGTCCACCGATCCCCTTAATTCATTTATATGAGCGTACTCTATTATATGTTGTAATTTGCTTCTATCCGCTTTGTTAAAACACAGTCGTCGTTGTGTCTCGTCGATGTGTGTACGTGTAGATGTTATGTGTATTATGATGGGATTGTGGTCGCTATGGATGGCACCGTCAAGTACCCGCCACCCCGTCACTAGTGGAAGGGTTTTGGAGTTGACAACTGTAATGTCTATGCGACTACTAGTTCCACCTGGTCCTCTGTAAGTAGGCGGTTGGTTGGGTGAGTTAGCCACGAATAGGTTATTGAGGTCAAGGTGTTGGTTGACCATTTCCCCTTTGACATTAGTTGTGTTAGAGAACCAACGAGTGGACCAGGCGTTTATGTCCGTGACAATGATTAAGTGCCTGTTATTAGTAATATTGGATAGGCAGTCTATGTAGTGTAGATAGGGCTCAATGTCGTGCGAATATTGCGCATACATTGAGGCAACTACCCACTTAGTCCTTCCTATGATTATTTCCACAGTGACAAGGTGCGTGGTACAGAGGTGAGATATCTGTGTGATGGTGTATTGCGGATTAGTGACGATTATGGCTGCCATAGCGTCCGTATGGTGAATGGTTGTGTATTTGTGAGGCATTCCTGTAATTTTGCCGTTTCTTAGGTGTGATTCCTGGAGGCACACAATGTCCACTTCCTGTTCCTCTATTAACCTGGCTAGTTCCATACAGGCGAGTGTACTACCTTGTGCATTTAGTTGTAGAATTTTCATGGGTAGTGGGTCCAAACCATGCATCTGGGACCCTCAAGTGTAGGATCTAGGTATGTCCTAGCCATGTCTCGGTAGGCTTCCTCCAGGTTGAAGCTTTCGCCTCTCCTGGAGCAAGCCTTTCTAAGGATGTCACAGAGTCCAAGTTCGTCTGTGGGGAGATTGAGTGCCTTCAAGACTAGTCTGTCAGTTTGTTCTGCTATTGGGTAGCAGACATTGGCTCCTTTAGGGTGCATTTGTCTTGTCACTTGTCTTAGGGCTGCCTGAAAGGTATGTGGATTTTCCAGTCTTGATAGTTTTGCATTTTCCTCCATTGTCCGGTAGTCAAGTTCATATTCAGCTCGTCGTCGTTTGTCAAGGTCTAATTCTATAACTAAGTTTGTAGGTTGTGTGGTGTTAGAGTCAGATACAGTGGTGTCAACCTTGTCAGTATGGGTTATGTCGTTGTGATTAATTTCTGTATTAGTTGTCGTTGTTGGTGCCTCCAGGTTTGGTTGTGTGTTGGTGTATTGGTGTGTATTTGTGTTGTTTTGTGTAGGTGTATATTTACCACTTGAGTCAATGACACCCCCCGACACAAAGGCGATCGGTCTTATTTTGTGTTTACATTTGTCTACGTTATATATTTTTGGTGTGGAAGCGTTTAGAGTGAAGTTTTTTTAGTGATTGTTATTTCTTTAGTGGTACTATTTATTTCATCCTCCTGTATGTTCTCATCTGTTATTTCTAGGCCTTCCTTTATTTCCACTACTCTTTTGGCTATTTTGTTTAGGTTGACTGCGAAAAGATCCTTTGTTTTTATGTAATCTATGTTACTGTCTGTGTGTAGTGTTGGTTCTGATTTTTTGGTGTTGAGGCTTTTAGATTTTTCATCCTCCTTAATGTCTACTTCCAGGATCTCGATACCATTTTCTATTTCTTCTACTTGCTTAGATTTTTCATCCTCCTTAATGTCTACTTCAAGGATCTCGATACCATTTTCTATTTCTTCTACCTGCTTAGCTAGGTTTTTTAGGTTGGCAGTGATCCTATCATTAGGTATATTGTGACTTTGGGTGTTGTAAGTTATATTTGTTTGAGTTTCCATGTCGGCTGTTTGTTTAACCTCACGTGGTGTTAGTACATTACTACCTAAATCTACATCTAGTTCATTATTAACAGAACCTATATCTACAGTGTTAGTAAGAGTTAGATCTATTTCTAATTCTTCTATTCTATACATTAGGGTAGTTTGTGCAATCATACTGTCAAGAAAGCATCTTTTGATTATTCTGGCGTCTTCATGCTACGAAACAGTAGCTGTGCCCCAGCGGCCAGCCATTCAGCTCGCGGCCGCGGCCTGGCCAGTGTCACGTAGTCAAGGCTCCACAATTCCATAACCGGCCGCCTACGAACACTGGCCAAACTGAGGAGTGCCTCGGCGGCCGTTATGGTGGTAAAAAAAGGCTTGTAAAAGTTGATCTGTCTGTTAGCAAAATCTATCTTGTCTTGGGGTTGTTAATCGTATTTATCCTATATGTCTATTTCCTTGATTCTCAATTGTCGAGATTTGTTTATAGAATAAGGAGCTATGTAGGTGTCCTTTAAATAAATTGTTCTTTAAACTGTTGTTACTTGGGGCTTGGGCCTTCCGTTAAACCCATCCCTTTTTCAATGGTAGCAGAGCGTGGTTACGATCCACGGACCTCTGGGTTATGGGCCCAGCACGCTTCCACATTCCCTTGCTAGAGAACCGCCACACTGCACGAGCATGCCGGCTCGCCCGGCCCACGGAAGGTACTGCCTCCTGGTGCATGCTACGTCTCCAACCGCCACACGCCTACCTCCCGAAAATCACCACGTTTTATTACCTTGACTAGACTTATTTATTTTCGTGAGGACGATATACTAGTTAGTACTTGTAAATGAGAAGATGCTGACAAGAAAACGCTAAAACATTTGCGACAGCCAACGTTATAATGAACAATTCGTTGTCAACATAGCATTACTCCTTGAAAATCGAATCATGTAGAGTGACCGACGTCCTTTTTTGTGCTAACTGTGAACTAATTAATTACTGCTGTTCCTACTCTATGGTTGATAGTGTCTTTATGTATCCTCGCGCGGCCAATAAATCAGTTATCCTCGTGTAACAGAGCACTTGGAATTCGCGGCATCAACTACACTTGACTCCATCAATCTGCAACGACCGGTCACTGGAGAAACATATCTAGCAAGTGAAGCACGATACCAAATATTTATTTCGAAGTTTTTCAAAATTGTAACATTTCACATTAATAAACTGGTTAACCTCTGCTGGCCGGACTCCTGGATTCATCTCCTCGCAGACCCAAATCCTGGCTAAGGCCCTGCTGTAGGGACATTAATGAGGTGGTAGGGAGAAAGCAGGGAAAACGTAGGTACATTTTTGTGAGGTATTTTCTCTCTCTGCCATCTGCTCTCTCTGCTAGGTCCTTTCAAAGCTACCAAAAAAATAAAAATAAATAAATAAATAAATAAATAAATAAAACACATCCACTCAGAGGAATTGACAGGACTGCTTGAGATCCGGCCCATAAAGAGTCGCGGTTCTATTCAGCCAATTATCAGACAAGGTGATAGTGGGGCAATGGGGACATCCCAATTAGGAATAAGTGGGAGGGGCTTACCAGTTCCGGCATACGCCTTACAACCAAGGAAAACCTCCCGGAAATCTTGGTCGGACAAATTTAATTCATCTCTGGGATGTTGCCCCAGAGTACAAATGGATTATCGGGAGAGCACGAGTGCACTCACGACAATGAAAGATCGGACGCCCGAGCTACTCTCGTAAACTCGTAGAGATCAGCTCGACCAACAGTGGACAGGCGTCTCCCTAGAGGAACCGCACGCGTGAGCACGGTATCCTGTGCGTCCGTTCGTGTTTCAAAGCCGCAAGCATGTCCCATTCCGAAAAGGAACACGAAAAGGAATATCAGCTGCGAGTAACACGATGTGCGACGTACCGCCACCTCACTAGTGTCGTCTGCTGGCTGCTCGGTGCGCTGCCTACGCGCTGGGTAACAAAAACTCGCTCGAGTGTCGTGACCGGTAAGTTAGACTGCGGTAAGAAGCAGACGTACCGGTGACGTTGCAGTAGGACTCGGTCCAGTCGGACCAGGGCCCGGCCAGCGTGTCGTTGTCCTCGTCGAGGTTGAGCGCCCTGACGGCGACCCAGTAGGTGGCGTCGGGGTCGCTCTCGCAGAGCGGCACGTCGACCACGGCGGCGAGGTCTCCGCCGGCGGCGGCGCCGGCTTCGGCGGGCAGGTCTCGGGTCCAGTTGCGGGCGCGGCGCGCGTCGGCCAGCAGCGCCTGGTAGCGCGGCTGCGGCCCGCCCGGCGGCCGCGGCGGCCCCCAGGCCAGCGACAGCCGGCCGCCGGCCAGCGGCCGCGCGCGGCGCAGCGCCACGGCGCCCGGCGCCGCGACGCGCGTGCGCACCAGCGCCGCGGCCTCCGCGAACGTGCAGCCGCGCGTGCACGCGCGCAGCCGCACCGCGTACTGCGCGCCGCCCTCCAGCCCCTCCAGCCGCGCGCGCGTGCCCTGCGCGGGCGGCACGCGCTGCTCGCGGTCGCCCACGCTCAGCACGTAGCCGCGCAGCACGCCGTTCGTGCGCAGCGGCGGCCGCCAGCTCAGCACGGCGGCGTGCGCCTCTTCCCGCTCCACGGTGAGGTCGCGCGGCGGCGACGGCGGCGCCTCCAGCGTCGTCGAGTTGAGCCACTCGCTGCGCTCGCCCAGCGGCGCGCCGTCCGCCGCCGTGCGCACCACCGACAGCCGGTACGTCGTGTACGGCCGCAGGCCCGACACCCGCGCCACCACGTCCGTGCTGTCCGTCGACACCGCCAGCGTCTGCAGCGGCTCCCTGTGGAAAGCGACACACACACAATTGAGGCGAGTCTGTTTTAAAACAGGCGTGCAATAAATGTAAACGTAGGCTTCCGCGGCAGTTGTCACTATCAATAAAATAATTCTGGGTATGATACCGCGTCGTCGTCATTTTGTAAACTTTGCCGACGTTTCGGCCACTGTTGCAGGCGGCCTTCATCAGGGTCTGTGTGTGATCATAAAGTCAGTATAAATTTGAAAACTTAATAAATCAAGGAATTATGTAGATAGAGAGGTAAAAATTGAAACACATGCTTGGAATGACATCTAAAGTTAGATTAATACCTATTTATGGAATTCTCTACACAATCACCACAAAAAAATAAAGATTGAAAATTAAAATTAACTTCGATGATGTCTTAGATGGAGGTGTGTAAAGAATGAAATCGCAAAATCTGTCAAGATGTGTTTATTCCGACACTACCGGTTTCTCTTCACTAATGATGCATCTTCAGGTGGATGATATAAGAAAATGATTACATAATAATTGGAACAGCAGCCAGCTTTCAGAGTACCTTGTTAAAACATTCCCACAACAGGGTTTGGTCGTCTTTAGGTAAATAATATTCCCGCTTTATCCTTTGTAAAGAAACCACTGATGGGAGTCAGGAAAACAGACGGTATTTCCAAGACCGTGAAGTGATGCCACGCGGTAACCAACACGTCAGATTTGACTATGCACGTGAGCATTCACACAAGGTTGGCGCCGGTGGCGACAACGTGCTGGCCTGAGGAAATTCTTCAACCGATTTTTCATACACAAACAGCAGTTCACCGGCGTTGCCTGGTGAAACGTTGTTGTGATACCTCGTGTAAAGAGTAGAAATGCGTACCATCACGTTTCCGACTTTGATAAAGGTCGGATTGTAGCGTATCGCGATTGCGGTTTATCGTATCTCGACGTTGCTGCTCGCGTTGGTCGCGATCCAATGATCATGAATATGGAATCGGTGGGTTCAGGAGGGCAATACGGAACGCATGGCTATATCGGATCGTGCAGCCACGTCTCGATCCCCGAGTCAATAGATGGGGCCGTTTGCAAGACAACAACCATCTACACGAACAGTTCGACGACGTTTTCAGCAGCATGGACTATCAGCTCAGAGACCATGGCTGCGGTTACCCATGACGTTGCATCACAGACACGAGCGACTGCGATGGTGTACGCAATGACGAACCACAGTGTACAAATGGCAAAACGTCATATTTTCGGATGAATCCAGGTTCTGTTTACAGCATCATGATGGTCGCATCCGTGTTTGGCGCCATCGCGGTGAACGCACATTGGAAGAGTGTATTCCTCATCGTCATACTGGCGTATCACCCGCCGTGATGGTATGGAGTGCCATTGATTACATCTCTCGGTCACCTCTTGTTAGCATCGACGGCACTTTGAACAGTGGCCGTTACATTTCAGATGTGTTTCGACCCGTGGCTCTACCCTCCATTCGATCCCTGCGAAACCCTACATTTCAGCAGGATAATGCACGGCAGCATGTTGCAGGTCCTGTACGGGCCTTTCTGGATACGGAAAATGTTCGACTGCTGCCCTGGCCAGCACATTCTCCAAATCTCTCACCAATTTAAAACGTCTGGTCGATGGTGGTCGAGCAACTGGCTCCTCACAATACGCCAGTCACTACTCTTGAACTGTGGTGTCGTGTTGAAACTGCATGGGCGTCTGTACCTGTACACGCCATCCAAGCTCCGTTTGACTCAATGCCCAGGAGTATCACGGCCGTTATTACGGCCAGAGGTGGTTGTTCTGGGTACTGATTTCTCAGGATCTATGCACCCAAATTGCGTGAAAATGTAATCACATGTCATTTCTAGTATAATATATTTGTCCAATGAATACACGTTTATCATTGCATTTCTTCTTGGTGTAGCAATTTTAATGGCCAGTAGTGTATCTTTGCGGACGTCTGTGCAGTGTAGATGTCCAGATCCTAGTCTGTGGGTGTCAACTTTCTGACTTTACCATTGAAACCCGCAGCTAGTCCAACTTGTATGGCAATTCCCCGAAAGGGCATTTCCGCCAGTCGGAAGATCACAGTTCGACCCCTTTCAATCTCGCTCAGTTGACTGTACGAAGCACGAGTACGTTTGCGATGCATGTCGCCTGTTTCCCTCATGCGGTGATTTCACACTGAGCCTTATGGCTCAAAGATTCCCACTTAAAGCGTAAACATAGCTGGCGCTCTGGCGGCTAAATCACTACGCTGTCTATTGGTCGTAGATGTTGAAAACATTGTCAGTACACCGACTGTACCCAAGGTGGCATCAGCGATCATCGATCATCCATTTTCCAGGTGTGCAAATCTTTTTCTGATATTTATAACAGTCCAATAAGTCAAAAAAGTAAGGAAAGTAAAGAAAAAATACTACTTCGACGATTTTGTATAATCTTGTGACTCAATTCTTTCCCCAATGTTGTTCAAATGTTCAAATGTATGTAGAGTCTATGGGACTTAACTACGGGGTCATCAGTCCCTAAACTTACAAACTACTTATGAACTACTCACAACTAAGGACGGCACAAATATCCATGCCCGAGGGGGGATTCGAACCCCCGACCATTGTGGCCGTGCGGACCGTGACTGGAGCGCCTCAATCCCCTCGGCCACCGTGGCCGGCCCAATGTTGTTCAATCAGTACATTGACCAAGCTGTGAAGGAACGCAACGAGAAATTTGGAGAGACAATTAAAGTCCAGGGAGAGGAAATAATAAATCTTGCGTTTTGCTGATGACATAGTAATACTGTCACAGACAGCAAAGGACTTGAAGAACAATTAAATGGAATGGACAGTGTCTTCAATGGAAGATATAGATTAACAAGAGTAAAACGGGGGTAATGGAATGGAGTGTCAGAAAATCAGTCGATGCTAAAGTAATTAGATTAGGTAATGAGACTTTAAAAGTAGTACATGACTTTTCTTATATTGATAGCAAGATAAATGCTGATGGCCAATGAAGATATCAAATGCAGAATGACATCCAATATTAGTTTAAATGTTAGCAATTCCTTTCTGAAAGCATTTTTAGCATTGTATGGGAGTGAAACGTGGACGATAAGGAGTACAGACAAAATAATGATAGGAGCTTTCGAAATGTGGTGCTACAGGCGAATGATGAAGATTATGTGGGTAGACCACGTAACTAATGAGGAGGTGCTTAACAGAACTGAGGAGAAAAAGAGTTTCTGGCATATCCTGACTAAAAGAAGGGATAGGTTGGTGGGACACGTTCTGAGACATCAAGGATTCGTCAACTTAGCATTAGAAGAAAGTGTTTAGGGTAAAAATCGCAGGAGACAGAGGGAAGAACACAGTAAGCAGATTGAAAAGGATGTAGGTTGCCGTTCTGTTCTCAGATGACGAGGCTTGCACTGGACAGGGTAGCGTGGAGAGCTGCATCAAACTAGTCTGAGGACTGAGGACCACAACGACATGTCTCCATTCATAACCAAAGCGTACGGAATATATTACTGTATTTTCTATATCCAAAATACTTACAAATCTTCATGGATGATATTTTAATCATGATTTGGCTAAATGGAATGGAGAAATAAAATTGGGCTAAGACATAGGTGTCCCTTCTCCCGTCTTCACATTGGTGTAAAACTGGAGATATTGGAATACTTGAATAACCGCTAAATAGTTACCTGTCACTTTATTATAATCGAGCAGAGAGAAACGACAGCTTTTCGAAATATTCTCAATTTGTCGGTACTTAGAAACAGCTATTGGGCAATGGGTGCAAAACTGGAGATATGGGAATACTTGAATAACCGCTAAATAGTTACCTGTCACTTTATTATAATCAAGCAGAGAGAAACGTCTTTTCGAAATATTCTCAATTTGTCGGTACTTAGAAACAGCTATTGGGCAATGGGTGCAAAAAAAAAAAAAAAATGTTCAAATGTTTGTAAAGCTTATGGGACTTGACTACGGGGTCATCAGTCCCTAAACTTACAAACTAATTATGAACTACTTACGAACTAGGACGGCACAAATATCCATGCCCGAGGGGGGATTCGAACCCCCGACCGTAGTGGCCGTGCAGACCGTGACTGAAGCGCCTCAGTCCCCTCGGCCACCGCGGCCGGCGCAATGGGTGCTTATGACGTTAGTAGTTTCACCAGGGTTCTAATTTAACCAAACCCAAAAAAAAAAAAAAAAAAAAAAAAAAAAAGGTTGGTTTTTTTATAAGAAAAACCCATTAAAAACACTAATAAACCCAATAAAAGCCAACAATACACACATATGAAGATTTAATGGCACAAACTGAAACTTAGACGA
Source organism: Locusta migratoria (assembly GCA_026315105.1). Lineage (NCBI taxonomy): Eukaryota > Metazoa > Arthropoda > Insecta > Orthoptera > Acrididae > Locusta > Locusta migratoria. The sequence goes on from CM048747.1 coordinate 2,704,429, forward strand.
ATCATATATATTGTAGGCAACTATTAGGCACAACAATTTATTTTATTAACATTTTTTAAAATAATTATTGTAAATATAATAAAGTTAACACTGTAAAAAAAAAGTAATCTTTCGCTTTGAGGAACGTACAATTTAATCTGTTTTTTAAAGAACGCAGAAACTAATTCATTTTTACTAACTTCTCTCCTTTTCTTTATCCTACATTATTTCGAAGTTTCGATCACACAAGTCCATACGTGAAGAATATCCTTTCAGTGGATGCAGTGCTGTCAGGAAAAGAAATAAGCCTTTTTACAAAACTAATAAAACCTGTTGGTAGGTTTCCTTTTTTGTTGTTGTTTTGAGTTCCATTATATTCCACCACTTGATCGGACGGAACTCAGTAATTACTGCCTCAGAAACATTGTACCAGGAAAATAGTCCGTATCAGCAATTCGAAACAATAGAAAACTTGCACCTCCATGAGCCATTTTTCCTGTAGTTTAACGTCCCAGTAATTTAACACTAACTGTTTTGAAAGGCATTCGTTAATAAGTTTGCTTTCTCCATTAATATACTTGATTGTTCCTAGCTTCTAAATTTTCCTGAGCACATATTGCACTCTCCTCCTCAGTTCATAAAATCCTCAATTTGAAGCTCCTGTAACAAATAGTGTATGATATTATTAGCTCTTTCTGAACCCACGGCGTAACACACTTCGTTCCCCCTGTTTTTTGCACGTTCACATATCCTAAATAAATTGAGCCAGACTTCATCACAAAAATTCGACAACTCAATAAAAGCCAATTTAACCCACTGGGCTGGATTAAAGGAAAAAAAAAAAAAAAAAAAAAAAAAAAAAAAAAAAAAAAGGGTTTTTCTCAACCCTGAGTTTTACGCCCTAAAACCAAAAAGAAAACAACGTTTATAGGATACGATGTATTCTACAGTAAATGAGATAACTAAATACGGAGTTCCTACATCAGGGAGCATCTCCTGTTTGTGATGTAAAAACCCGGTCGCATCTCATTGGCCATACTAGTCTCCACGAGGCAAAACTCTGACATGCCAGATTCTTCATTTCACGCTTCACAGTGTATTGGAAAGTCGAATTCCACGCTGTGACGTCACTGTATCCCCTTACACGCGCATTTTCAGGTCCCGTTAAGAGGACGACATTAAAGAGGTGTGTATTTTTCAACGATGCCACACAGAAGCGTACCGTGGACTTTCAATACGGACTTTACGTAGAGAGAAGATAGCTGCTTGGCCACACCGATTTTTGTGGCGGAAGCATTGGGTGAATATCAAATTCAGTTCAAAGTTCGTGTAACTAAGGGACCCAACTGCTAGGTCCATCGTTACCTAGACTCACACTCACACGCTACTTAAACTAAAACTAACTTCCGCTAAGGACAACAAACATACCATTGGCAGAGGGAGGACTCGAACCTCCGGCGGGAGCGGCAGTGTCGAATTAAGTGTTGTGGCTAGAGCGGGTGAACTATTGTGCTTCATGTTTTCTTAAGCGATATATCTCTAATGTTTTACCGCCTAAGATCAAACACAAATGTGGTGGATTCTTCGCTAACTTTTTCCAGCAAATTCATCGCGTAGATATGGATTCGCGTGGATTTTAAAAGCGCGTAACGGTAAAGAATTGACACCAATAGACCTTGACAGGGGAACAGCATAGAGTTCTATTTAAAGAAATTGTGATAATTAAATAATTCTGATGTTATGCCCGTACGGAGAATTGTAAACAATTTGTACGAGCTAGTGAACAGCAAGCAGCTAACACTTTCACGGCATCTAAACATTTCTGTAACTTCAACTATAACGGTAAGTCACGATGAAAACCTCTGAAGTAATGTACCATGATGATTTTTTTATTGTCACCTCAACAAACTAATCAACGTTAACGGAGATTTTGTGTCAACGAGCTGTGCGCAAAAATATACTAGCTTTCGAGCGGACACGATGCGCCGCAACGTTCGATTAAGTATCGACCTAGTTCCAACAATCACGTAACATCTGACTCGCTTCATACGAGCGCAACGGACACGCAAGACACTGTGAAATAGGCCCAAGAACAAAAGTTTAACAATCTACCACCGTAATACCGTACAAAATACTGTCGTGTCTGAAGAAATTTGTAATAAGATTTATCATACAATAGCCTACTACTATCTATGGATGTATAAACATTTATGCTGATATTTAACAAATGGATTGTCCTCTAAAACCATGTAAAATACTTTATTTGTTTACTAGCTATAAACGCAGAGTTGCCCGGATGTTTATTTATCCTTCACTCTCGTAGTCCACATCCCCTTCCCCCCTCTCTCTGCATCTACCTCTTTCACTCCCATCTCTCTGTTCGTTTCCACCTTTCCCTCTCACGGCAAAGTTTTCTGCAAGGTACCCCCTGTCATGTACCATACAAACATTTATGTATCCACTGATCTACGCCGGCCGAGGGGACTGAGGCGCTTCAGTTACGTCTGCACGGCCACTACGGTCGGGGGTTCGAATCCCCCCTCGGGCATGGATATTTGTTCCGTCCTTAGTTGTAGGTAGTTCATAAGTAGTTTGTCAGTTTAGAGACTGATGACCCATTGGTTAAGTCCCATAGACTATACAAACATTTGAACATTTTGAAACACTGATCTACCTCTTGGGTTAAAGGTCGTGTGTGAAAAAATTATAAAGATTGGAGCAAACCTGTGCATTTTGTAAAATTCCGTAAGTTAAGTACCCATCACCTTGCACCGAACGAAATTTTATACAGACAGTGACATTCCTCTTGTTTTTAAGGTAGTGTGTACAAACTTTCATCAACATCGGAACAAATATATAGATTTTTATGCAATATAAACGCAGTGTCACATTGAAAAACGCACTTTTTTGCTCTTAAATATTCCAGTTTTACTTCATAAAACCCTTGTTCTGAGAATAAGTTAACGAAAACAACAAACTAAGGATCTGATAAATTAGTCGCGTCGTTCTCAAGTTATGGCGCGACCAAGGTATTTAGGGATACATTTTTATGTTGCAAAGTAGCCCCCACCCCTCCTATGCACCGTATGAAACGTAAGGTAGACGGTGACCTTCCTCTTGTTTTGAAGGTCAAGCGTTCGAAATTTCGTGAAGATCAGAATGAAACTGTACATTTCGTGAGTCTATAGAAGTATGCGCCGCCATGCACCTATCACAAAATACTTTCTTAGCTGACGTTTTCTACCTATAAACTACATTCCTGCCAAATTTCAGCTTCATGGGTGAATTAGCGTTCGAGATTTTGTCTTTAGTCAGCGAGTGAGTGTCCTTTTCCTTTCATATAGACAGAGATTAAGAAAACAGATTGCTTAATTTTGGATGCAAGAGAATTAAGGGAGACTTGCAGACCAAACAAAATAGTAATATGAAAATCTGTAATGCTAACTCTATTTGATACAATATCATGCCTGATGCGACAGTTTTACGGCATCTACAGCGAAACTGTTGTGAGCGGAAGACGTCTTTTCGTTTCATCATTTTGTGGGAGAGAGGGGGGCGGTCAGTTACAAAGTGATTCATAAACGCTCGAAATGAGAGGCAAACTTTGTTGCAGGACCCTAACTACTCCCATTTTCCAATAATTGACGCATAAATCTGGGTATTCTCACGCGGTAGTCTCACATTATTTATGACGTCATATCTCATGAACTATGTGTCGTGCTCTTTTGTTTTTGGGTCAGGAACCTTCGTGGTCGGACGGTGAACAGTTCATCAAACTTTCATTGCATTCGAATGAATGGCTTATGAACAAATAGCGGACATACAGACAAACATTCATGAGATTTACCAAGTTAGTTGCGCACATTTTAGAATCAGGTTAAAATGTTTCCGGATTTTAAACAGTTTAAAAACAAGCCAACAACATTCTTATAATAATAATAAGAAAGATAACCCAAAATTATATGCCTTAAAAAACGAAATAAATCGGAATAAGAGAGTGTATTTTTATGGGAAGACTAAGTTATAATGGCGAGGCACGTCTTGCATGTAGTTGCATCCGACCTTACCTCATCGCAGGACGAGCGGAAGCTCGAGATTTGGACGGAATCAATATTGCAATCTCTTATTTATTTATTAGCTGCCATTATTACACATAAAATGCGCCCTATGCGATATTTCAGTACATGTTTCACAGTTATTTTTATTATTAGCAGTCACAGTACATTAAAAACGCATTAAAGGTAAATTTTCGCGATAATATCAATTAGTCACTAGGTACGTTGGAAAGATTTCCGAGATTTCCCCAACTGTGATGTAAACAGTCCGAACCGTGCGATTCGTGTTCAAAGCCAGCCGTACTGTGAACTGTTCAATCATTAATACTTGACAACCTGATCAACGGTAATAGTAGCGTCAACTCTCCAGAACTCGACCAACAAACTTAGCAACGATGATAGTTACACCGATTCAACAATAAACTGAGACAAAGCCACCAGCTTTAACACCAGACTACTTGTTACTTGTATCTTTGACCATTCACATTCGTGTCTCCCATATCTATTGAATTCTACACTTACCTCTAAAACTGAAATGTTGTCACCTAAACCTCTTGGCTTAAAGAATGTCTATGGATAACGGGATATAACTGCTGAAGTTATTATGATGACAAAACGTTCTAAACATTTTTTTACGGTTTCCATTATTTCTATCCTGGTTTATTTAGTTTAATTACATACGGAGTTTTTAACTGAATCGGTTCGGGGAAAAATGATCCACAGGAGATAAAGGGAAACTGTCGTAGGAACCTTTAGGTGCTTTTCGCTCAAAAAAATGTTTCCACAATATATTTTTTATCCAATATAACACGAAATCGAGTCGATCCACAACAATAATAATTTTAATGCAATATTATAAACAGACGTTTTTGAGACCGTGGCTGTTATGTGAAATAACTTGTTGGTGAAGAATATTCGAAACCGGAAATGGTGCTTTCTAAATAAACTATAATAAAACCAATTGCGGCTGGTTGCTGTTCTTCACCAACAAGTTATATAATCATAATTTTGTTGGCCCTTTTACATTTTACTCATTTTCATTCACATTTCACGCTTAACCCAAAATTTGACTATCCCAAATTTAACGAGATGCGCCTACAAACATCATTAAATTCTATTGAATCCGAATTTAAGGGCCATAACTGAAACAAGACTCTATTATCTCCAGATCTAGCTTCAGCAGGAGTTATTTTTACTCCGTCATCAATGGAAGTGACGGTATTAACGGGAAACGTACGAGAATAAGGACTATCGCAAGAACCCAGACGTTAGAGCGGCATTATGACCCGGGTAATGTTTCATTGCATGCCCAACGACTATTAAGCCAGGCACTAGATGGGTCTATGCTTGGCCGTTAATGTTGACTTTCATTGCCTCCCTTCGGTTTTAACAGTTCATGAACATTATCATTTCTGTGGAGAATGGGTTATTCGGCAAAAATACCTTAGGCGATAAGGCCGATATAGAGGAACTCGAGAATGGGGAAGTATTAATGACCTTGCACTTTTCAAACGAAAAATACCTGCATTTGCCAAAACGAAGCCTTTCGAGTATCTTACCTTTTCTATACAGAAAAGCGTTCGTTGTCGGAGCAGTTATTACTGGTTTTGGGTTTCAATCCTGAGATTAATATTACGAGGTGTAAATGTATGGCGACTCATCGCCGAGTTTGTGGAAACGGACGCGAGATTCAGCGTGCTTCTCGGAAGGCATTCCGATCTGTACGGGAGCTGGGATACCCCTCACCGGAGGACGAACCTGAATCTAAAGAAGTGTTGCACTAGGAAGGCTTTCACTGACAAAGACAGGGTCTGACACGTGCGACATCGATTTCGATCTAATTTTACAAGGACTTTCTATATATATACAAGTGTTTCGGCTTTTTGCTAGACAGTAGTTTTTGAAAAAATCAAGGTCACAGTTGGTGGAAAATAGTGTTTTCAATGCTATACATCGAAAAATCGTCTAAAGATGATCACTTTTTACTAATATACATCGGATCAAAAGTTAATGACGTTCGAGTTATTAACGTTTTAGTGTATCGATGCTGTTGACTGGGTTCTTGTAAACATCTAAATCTACATAGATACTCTACAAGTCACATTGAAGGGCATGGCAGAGGCTTCATCAAACGACTTTTATGATATTTCTCTATATCTGTAATAGCTCGCGGGAAAAAGGAACACCTAAATCTTTCTGTTTTCGATCTGATTTCTCTATTTTATTATGATGATCATGTCTCCCTATGTAGGTGGGTGCTAACAAAATACGTTCGCATTCGGAACATGAGTGACTTTACGAGCACCATCGTCGATCGAGCGGTCCAGGTCTTGGAAGTTGTTAAACCGTGGAACCAGGTGCGAACGTCCAACATGGCAATTTTTGTTAGATTCTTTTTATGTATTTGATAGTATTCTCATATTTGTAATACCTTTTATGACTTATATTGAAGTAGAGCGGCGGGAAGTGTGATTCATGTTCAATTGAGTGTATTATCTGTTTACAGCTGTTTTATTTGAGATACACAGTGCAAAAACAATAATAATAAGCAATAAATAAGGATGAAACTTACCATAAAAACAACCAAAACTCAAACGACATATTGCCACACTCACATGTTCGCCGAGATATCGTTTGTGGAAACATACATGTTTTATAATGCACTGTGTTTCACAAATAAAACAACTGTAAACAGATAATACAATCAGTTACGCGCCGCAGTGGAGTGGCCGAGGGTTCCAAGGCACCTTGCTGCGGAGCGCGCGGTTGCTCGCCGTCGGAGGTTCGAATCCTCCCTAGGGCGTATATATTGTGTGTGTGTGTTTGTCCTTCGGTTAGTTTAGTTTAAGTAGTTTGTAAGCCTAGGGAATGATAACCAGAGTAGTTGAGTCCCATAGATTTACAAACATTTCAACATTTGAATTAATCACATTTCCTGATGCTCTACTTCGAAATAAAGCAAGACAGTCTGTTACAAATATGGGAATAATAACGAATACATAAAAATTGCCATGATGTAGATTCGAACTTGGGTCCACGGTTTGACAGTTCAAGCCATGGACCGCTCGACTAGTGACGGCGCTCTGGAAGCGCTCATGCTGACGAGTACCCAAGCAAGCTGCATCATGGAAACACACAAACGTTAACTACTGGAACGTCATTAAATTTTGACCCCATACATCTTTAGACGATCTTTCGATGTATAGCAATGATTCCCAAAGTGGTCTATATAGGCCCCCAGGGTTATATTCCAACTGCAAGGGGTCCACGTCAGCGAAAAATAATTTGGGGGTCTATTTGTTGTAAAGGAAGCTCTACGATCTACAACTATATAGATACTCTGCAAATCACATTTAAGTGCCTGGCAGAGGGTTCATTAACCACTTTCGTAACCTTTCTCTACCGTTCCATTCTCTAATAGCGCGCGGGAAGAAAGAACACCTAAATCGTTCCGTTTTCGATCCGATTTCTCTTATTTTATTAGGATGGTCATATCTCCCTATGTAGGTGGGTGCTAGCAGAATATTTTCACATTCAGAAGTAAAAGTCTGTTATTGAAATTTTGCAAATAGATCTCACCGCAACAAATGACTTCTTTCTTTTAGTGATTTCCCCCTCAAATCATACAACATTTCTGTGACGCTTTCTCCCCCGTAACGTGATAAAATAAAACGAGCTGCACTTCTCTGAACCTTCTCAATGTCTTCCGCCAATCCCACCTGGCGAGGGTCCCACACTGGACAACAGTACTCCAGTATAGGACACACAAGTGTGATGTAGGCACTCTCTTTGGTGGAGCTGGTGCATCTTAGAAACGTTCTGCCAATGAAACGTAACCTTTGGTTCGCCTTCCCCACAATATTTTCCGTGTGTTCTCTCCAGTCTAAGTTGTTCGTAATTGTAACTCCTGGGTATTTGGTAGAATTTACGACCTTAAGGTTTGACTGATTTATCGCGTAATTGAAGTTCGGCGGATTTCTTTTAGCGGTCATGTGTATTACTTCACACTTTTCATTATTTAGTGTTAATTGCCAATTTTCGCACCATGTACAAATTTTGTCTAAATCGCTTTGCAGTTGCTTTTGATACTCTCTTGCCTTCACTAACCGATAAACGACAGGATCATCCGTGAACAGTCTAAGAAAGCTGTTCAGATTGTCTCCTAAATCGTTTATAAACACAAGGAAGAGTAGGGGACCTATAACGCTTCCCTGGGGAACGCCAGATATCACCTCTGTTTTACTCGATGACTTACCGTCAATAACAACGAACTGTGTCCTTTCTGATAGGAAATCGTGAACCCAATCGCACACTTGGGGCGATATTCCGTAAGTACGCAATTTCATTAGAAGCCGCTTTTGAGGTACAGTGACAAAAGCCTTCCGGAAATCCAGAAATATGGAATAGATTTGAGATTCCTTGTCGTTGGCACTTCATGTGAGTAAAGGGCAAGCTGTGTTTCGCAAGAACGATTCTTTCTGAATCCTTGTTGACTACTGGTTAATAGGTCGTTCTCTTCTAGGTAGTTCATAATATTCGAACAAAGTATATGTTCCAAAATCCTACTGCAAATCTACTTCAATGAGATTGGCCTGTAATTTTGAAGATCACTCCTATTGCCTTTCTTGAATATTGGAGTGACTTGGGCAACTTTCCAGTCTTTGGGTACGGATCTTTTGCTGAGTGATCGGTTGTATATAATAGCTAAGTATGGAGCTATAGCAACAGCATACTCTGAGAGGAATCTAGTTGGTATGCAGTCTGGCCCCGAAGATTTGTTTTTGTTTAGTGATTTAAGTAGTTTTATTACTCCATGAACATTTTGGAAGGTCGCAACGTAAATTTAGAATAATACTCACAATATTCAGAAAACAGTCTTGATCGCAGAGATTGATAGTTTTAATTAACTAGTTTCGACCTGATGTAGGTCATCTTCAGAATTATACACAGCCCATGTGGCCAGTGCTGTGCTCGTCTGGGCTGGGCTGTCCTGGGCTGTTCTGCAGGTAACAGCTACCTACTGGCAGCAGAACAGTCCAGGACAGCCCAGCCCAGCCCAGCCGAGTGCAGCACTGGCCACATGGGCTGTGTATAATTCTGAAGATGACCTACATCAGGTCGAAACTAGTTAATTAAAACTATCAATCTCTGCGATCAAGACTGTTTTCTGTATATTGTTTCATATCAAATAGATCGCTGTTTTTTGTCTCCTATGACAATGTGGTCAAAATTAATACTCACAATGCTGAAAAATGATCCTGTTCGCGTCATTGGCTAAGCGAAATAGTGGAGGAAGTCTGTATTTTTTTGCCTGGGGCGCGGAAGATCAGACAATATGATCTATATATTCGAACTTGTAAATCATTTGTTTTCAATCCCCCCTGTTACAGTTAAAGTTATCAAAATTAGTGAGACCCTACTACAAAATAAAAAATTATGTACAGAAAAATTTGGCAAGGGGTCTACGAGACAGAAAAGTTTGGGAACCCCTGGTGTATGGCTATGAAAACGCGATTTACCAACATCAACTTTGAGATTGATTTTTTCAAAAACTACTGAGTATCTAGCAAAACAGCCGAAACACGCATCTCTTTGTATTCAATATAGAACGTCCGTGCAAAATTTGATTGAAATCTGTGACCCATATGTCAGGCCCTCTGGTAGTGAGCGTATTCAGATGACTTCCCGTGACGTCATAGCAGTTTCACTGGTCGTTAGCGACTTTTAGGTACCAGTGTGGTATTCCAGTTAGCTGTAGAGGTTACTTAAGGTTGAGGGAAAGCCTGTGGGATATTCACAAGCTAAACCATAACACTTGCATTTGTTGAAGTACTTACGCGTTGGATACGTTTCTGAATTTGTCTATTCACGCTACTACGCGCCCCTAACACGCAGAGAAAGCACATATAGCCATGGAGACAGCGTACGGACGTGCCGGAAGTGGGGAATCAGGCCCTGATAAGCCCCTGATACCTGATATCTGCAGACAGGCTGTCTGCGCGGCCACCCTCCCCACACCTGCAGCACAAGTTGCTTCTCAACACTGGAACATCCGACCTGAGGCCGTGTTTTATTTATCACTTCTTTAATCTGTCTGTGCCCAATAACGTGGCAGATCGTGTAGTCCGTGTATGCCAGTGATTATCTTATCTTAATAAACATAACAATTGAGATGTTTGTGCCTCTATTTCACTCTGCAACCAAAACTACACATCGCAAACGAATAGTGTTTGTACGTGGTAGTAGGTATCAGTCTCCCATTCTGCACTATGGTCGTAGAGGTTGATAAGGGGGGTGGAAGATATGGGAGTTGAATGTCACCGACGTGTATAAAATTCCACGTGTAGGTCTCAATATTTTGCTCTTCAACAAAAAGTACACAACGGAGACGAACGATCTCTCTGTGTTGTTGTAGTACAAAGTCTCCCGTGTACGCCATAGGCCATAGGAGTTCCGTGTCGATAACTGCAAGAGGGTGGAACATATAGGGGTTCAAAATCGTCAACTTATATAAAATTCAGACCGAAGACCAACGATGACTTTTGACACTATAACAGCAAAGGGAAACGTGATGCACATTCTTCAGTTGTTTTCCTGCGAAAAGCGTACGAATAAGAGAAAAAAAGTGCATATTGCAGTTTTAAAGTAAAACTGCCAAGAAAGATGCCAAAGCGTCCTCGATCCGTTTCCAAAAGGTAGAAACCGACGCTGAAAAGTGAATGTACAGACGATAGAAACTTGAATTTGTAGACCTTGTTAATCTTACACTGTAAGCATCAGCGATTTTTTGACATTTCCATCACTAAGGAGGTGAAATAGGGGATCAACGGTTTTTTGAAAACACGTTGCTATTCAGGCAATTTTGTAGCAAGAACCATAAAACGTCGGATTTAGATTTTTGATTAGAATTTTAAAACACGTGTTTCAATATTTTTAGAAATTCAATCACTAAGCGGGTGAAATTAGGCAAAAGTCTACTATGACTATTTTGATGCTAGAAATGCGAAAATTTGGATTTGTAACCATGGTTAGAATTTTAAAAAATATATGTTTCGGAATGTTTTGAATTCTGCGCTCAACGGTGCAATTAGAGGTGGCAAGTTGTAGCAAAATATTTGATTAGGAAATCATTTTTAAAGCTAAATCTATGAAAATTTATATTTAGAAGTAGAAACAACCAATGCAGACCATCCAGTCTACGCGTGCGAAGCAGTGAGAATTGAGCTAGTTATTACCTGAATGCAAAACACTCCTATCGCTGTACAATAAAAGGCAATTACGTCCTGGCCAGAGACAAATGTGTTAAGCTTCTCGGCTTATCTGGCAGCATTTACATAAAAATCCCAATGGCGTGTTTTACGGCCAACTTTACGTTTTCTTGTAGTTTTATGATTTTTTGCAATACATTTCGGTCAAAAATAATAAAAATATAAACAATATAAAATCAAATATAGAGGCCAATGCTGTTTTATAGGCCTGTATAACCAAATATCTATGGGGTTACCTCCCAGTTTAAGTAAGTAAATGCTTAGTTGCAAATAATTAATGTGAGCGTGTAAAACTGTCAAGAAACTGTTCATGTTAACAGGTGAGATTCTTGAAAATACACAACTTGATACAGGATAGGTAAGAAAAAAAATCGCACTGGCGTGTTTTACGGTCCACTTTAGATTTGTAGTTTTGTAAGATTTTGGAAACATTTTGGACCAAAATAATAATCTAAATAATAAAAAATTAATTTATAAGAGTGTCTGAAACCCTTTTAAGAAAAAAAATTACGTAGTGGCGGGTTCCGAACCACTGACCTTTAGCGTCAGAGTCCAACGAATTGCCCACTATTTTTTTCGCTACAGCTAACAATTAGAAGTTACGTTCTTTAATCTCATACTATTGATTGCTGTTGTTAACTGATGCTAATATGGCATTTTCAGACATTAGATTATTATTTACCGTATGAAGAACAATGTGTTTTTGTTAATTCTTCAGTGCGCCATTGATTTGAAATGACAACGTGTAAGTTACAATAAGAAAATCATCAAATACGCAACGCAAATGGCGTATGACAGAGAGAGATCTGGGCGAGGAATGTCACGTGACATCTGCGAACGGCTGGTTTTCGTTAATTCAATGGAGGGTGTCAAAACTCCGTTATTTTTGTAAATATTTCTCAAAAGATACGAGATATGAAAAAAAAAAAAAAAAAAAAAAAAAAAAAAACACAAGGAAACAAAGTTGTGGAGAATTTTCTCCTCTACAAATTTGGTTATTCAATTTTTGCGTCAGATGAACGATTTATTTGCAATTAAAATTACATTACAAACGGCTTTTTTGTATTACTAACGTATTTCTTGTCCGAAATATTTGAAAAAGCGAGGTTCTGGTCTCTGGTAGCCGACAGTTATGTCTGTAAAATTTTGTGCTGATCGGTTGAACGGTTCGTCTTAAAAACAGGGAACACGTTACGGACAGACAGACAGAGAACATCCCAAAATCGATGTTATTTTGGCAAATATAAACGATACGAGATATAAAAAAAAAACATAAAAGAGCAAAGTTGTAGAAAATTTTCTCCTCTACAAAGTCAGTTATTCCATTTTGGTCTCAGATGAATGGTTCAGTCGTTATTTTCATTTAAATTTCGTGCTGTCAAAAGACGATCGCAAGGGCCCACTTTTAGTGTTACTACCGTAACCTAAAGTGGGCCAACTTGTTAGTTACACGCAAGTCAGCGGAGTAAGGACAAGGGAGTAAAGGACGTTTATTAAGCAGATGCAAAACGTAGTTTCCAACAATATAAACATTCCGTATAGATCTGAATATAATAAAATTTCCGAAATCCGCTACAAAATTAAAGGTTCACACGTGAAATTCTGCGCCAAGCATGCCAATTTAATCACAATGAATTCCTTTCGATCAAATCAGGTTGTAAATCATTTCTGTTCTTAAATCGTTTGTGGACGATGCTATTACGACTCTACTACTGTGGTAATATGTCTGCACTCAATACGTAATATTCTCTGAGCCGCGTGGAATGAACATATGCTCTAAGTGTAAGGCGTCACGCTAAGGACTGGACGGCCATTGCCGCCTGTGGATCGAGTCCTCCATGGGACATGGGTCTTAATGTAAGTGTTTAAGCAGTTCTGTAAGTCTAGGGACTGATGACCACGGCCGGCTTTACATTTAAACGACCGTGCTGATGACCAAGGCAGTTTAGTCCATTAGGTTTACAAACAGTTGAATATTCTCTCTAACCGTATTTTAACACACAGCCAAAATTATTTGATGTTTCAGAGTTTAGTTATGATAGACATACTTTTTTAAAAAAAACTTACCTCTTCATTATTTTAATATAATTTCCATATTTTAACTATATTTTACCTTAAAATATTATCACCTACATCTACATGGGATACTCTGCAGATCACATTTAAGTGCCTGGCAGAGGGTTCGTAGAACCGCCGTTATACTATTTTATCTTCCATTCCATTCTCGAATAGCGCACGGGAAGAGACAACACCTGAATCTCTCCGTTCGAGCTCTGATTTCTCGTATTTTATTCTGACGATTAGAGACCTAACACACGTCGGTACCCCGAGATATCGGCCGCCTTTCTAATATAAACGACCGTACTGATGACCATGGGATGATAATGGCATATCGCTGGAGTGTTTTCGGAAAACCACGGAAAACCTAAATCAGGATGGGCCGAATCGGGTTTAAACCGGTATCCTCCCGAATACGAGTCCCGCCATTTATCTCCGTCATTACACTAGCGGTAGAGATTGCATTTTTTTTTTTTTTTTTTTTTTTTTTTTTTTTTCACTTCATGTCGTATGGTGGACATGAATGAAATCCGGAAATCGGTAGTGGAGAAGAACGCAAATACATGTTGTGACTGTTCTTTTGGAAATGTCCGAAAGAACAGACACCACTTTTAATCCTACAGTTATTATCGGTTCATATTCATAGAATGTATGACATTAACAGCGAATGGGTAAAGTTGTGTATTCATCCGAGATTCGAAGCCGGTAGTTACTGCACTGACACCTACGCCACTGGGAACAGAGCGGTCTGCACATTTGCACGCCACCTGCCACATAAATGATAATGGGCAATCAGCATTTTTCAGTGCGGACGCACTCCTAGGCCCTTACTCTTACCGGAATGAGTTTACAAATCTATGCGTTTGAGTAATGTGGGCAGGGTAAAGTGGAGAATTTGTTTCTAAAGGGAAACATACTTACGTAATCCACGAAGGTGTGATTATCGCTGTGCCTAGAAAGCAGGAGACTCGGGTTCATCTACATCTACATGGCATACTCTGCAAATCACATTTAAGTGCCTGCCAGAGGCTGCAATGAACCACCATTATACTATTTATCTTCCATTCCATTCTCGAATAGCGCACAGGAAGAAAGAACACCCGAATCTCTCCGTTCGAGCTCTGATTTCTCGTATTTTATTCTCATGATCATTTCTATCTATGTAAGTGGGAGTCAACAATATATTTTCGCATTCGGAGAAGAATGTTGGCGATTGAAGTTTCGTGAGTAGCCCACGCCGCAGCGATAAGCGACGTTGTTGCAATGATTCCCATCCCAGATCCTGTATCATTTCCGTAACGGTCTCTCCCGTGACAATACGAAACGACCTGCCCTTCTTTGGACTCTTTCGATGTCCTCCGTCAAACCCACCTGATAAGGATCCCACAATGGGCAGCAATACTCTAAAAATGGACGGACAAGCGGACATGCAGTTTCTTTAGTAGTTCTGTTGCATATTTTAAGGGTTCTGACAATAAAACGCAGTCTCTTATTCGCCTTTCCCACGACATTATCTACGTGTTCTTCCCAGTTTAAGTCTGAAGTAATAGTAATTACTAAGTATTTAGTGGAGTTTACGGCATTCACTTTTGATTGATTTATATTGCAAACAAAGTTTAACGGATTTCTTTTCGTACTCATGTGGACGACTTCACACTTCTCATCGTTTAGAGTCAATTGCCAATTTTTACACCATAGTGATAACTTATTCAGATCGTTCTGCAGTTGGTTTTGATCTTCAGTTGATTTTACCAGACGGTAAATGAGGGCGTCATCTGCAAACCACCTAAGAGAGCTACTTAGATTTTCCCCTAAATCGTTTATGTAGATAAGGAGAAACAAAGGACAAATAACACTACCCTGTGGAACGCCCAATATCACCTCTGTTTTAGTCGATGCCTCACTATCGATTACTACGAACAGTGTCCTTTCTGACAGGAAACCCCTATCCAGTCGCAAATTTGGGGCCATATACCATAACTACGCAATTTGATTAACGCCGATTGGGGACACACCCATGAGCAGTTAATTTCATAAATTCTATGAATACGATATAATTGTATTGAAACACCAGTTCTCTCATAATCACAATGAACTGAAGTTCATGCATGAAACAATGCTTCCTAAAACTTATTTCAGCCAGTTCTTGGATATTGCTCGGCTGTTTGTCACCATTACCAAGTTAGTTTCTCACAAATAAAACAAAGCGTGACGTTCATAACGAAGAGAAATCGTCTTACATGAAAGTAGGTTCGGGCGTTCCCCAAGGAAGTGTTACGCGACCATTACTGCTGTGCTGCGTGGGGTGTTTAGAGGTGATAACAAGACTGTTCTACGTGACAAAAAAATGTGCACCGTTCCGTGAAGAGTTTGACACTAATGATCTTACGGTGTCCAAACGGCCGTTTGTCATAAATACTGCTTTGGGGTTGGGTTGTGTGGTTGGGTTGGGGGGGGGGGGGGAGGGGAGAGGAACATCTACATCTACATCTACATCGATACTCTGCAAATCACATTTAAGTGCCTGGCAGAGGGTTCATTAACCACCTTCATAACTGTTCTCTACCGTTCCATTCTCTAATAGCGCGCGGGAAGAAAGAACACCTAAATCGTTCCGTTTTCGATCTGATTTCTCTTATTTTATTGGGATGGTCATGTCTCCCTAAGTAGGTGGGTGCTAGCAAAATATTTTCACATTCAGAACTAAAAGTCGGTGATTGAAACTTCGCAAACAGATCACGCCGCAATGAATAACGTCTTTCTTTTAATGATTTCCACCCCAATTCGTGCAACATTTCCGTGACGCTTTCCCCCCCCGTAACGTGATAAAACAAAACGAGCTGCCCTTCTCTGAACCTTCTCAATATCTTCCGTCAGTCCCACCTGGTGAGGGTCCCACAAGGGGCAACAGTACTCCAAGAGAGGACGCACAAGTGTGATGTAGGCAGTCTCTTTGGTGGAGCTGGTGCATCGTCTAAGCGTTCTGCCAATGAAACGTAACCTTTGGTTCGCCTTCCCCACAATATTTTCTATGTGTTCTCTCCAGTCAAAGTTGTTCGTAATTGTAACTCCTAGGTATTTGGTAGAATTTACGACCTTAAGGTTTGACTGATTTATCGCGTAATTGAAGTTCAGCGGATTTCTTTTAGTGGTCATGTGTATTACTTCGAGTGAGGATAGAAAAGGAGGGGAGGGGAAACGAAATGAAATCTGGGAAGTAAAGAAGGAAGGAAGACTAAATTGGCTTGGGGCCCTGTGCTCGCCACCATATATTTGTCTGTGTCGCCACGACGTACTCACAAAAGAACTGTGAGACCCATGGGGGGTCATAAATACTAGTTTAATCTACGCCTCCACTTTGCTGCCAATCCTGGAACCAACACTCCGATATTTATGGATCAGTGACAACAAATTACAGTTAATATTTGATTGAATTCGTACAGAGGCAAAGGTCGCGGTTGGTGCATTTGAGTTTTTGAGCACGAATAATTGTTTTGTCTTTGCAAAACAACAAAAATAAAAAATCTGAAACAAAATGGTGGACAAGACTTCACAAGTTTCGAAACCTTTTAAATAAGATATGTGTTATCAGTGTATAAAAAAAATGTTCAAATGTTTGTAGAGTCTATGGGACGTAACTACGGGGTTATCAGTCCCCAAACTTACAAACTACTTATGAACTACTTACAACTAAGGACGGCACAAATATCCATGCCCAAGGGGGGATTCGAAACCCCGACCGTAGTGGCCGTGCGGACCGTGACTGGAGCGCCTCAATCCCCTCGCCCACCGCGGCCGGCTATCAGTGTATAACAAATATATTTAATGTTGGTAATGTTCCGAAAACTCAAGAACCTTTGTGTTACTTTACTGTTCACGAAACCCCGTGCTTTCAAATATCCCAAATGTATAAGAACTACTGACAAACAAACACGAGTTTCGAAACGTCAGTCAAAACCAACAACGTTAGCGCCAATATGTGGTTGCCCCGACGTCCTTTTATGTTTGGTCGAAGCACTAACAAGTATGGGATTAATTTAGGTCATTATCCATAAAATCCTTCTGGAGGAGAGACCGCATTGTCAATCTTTCAGACGTTTCGCCCACTGTTGCAAGTGGCTTTCTTGTAGGTACTTGTTCAAATACCGATAAGAAAGCCATTTTTAATAGCGGTCGAAACGGGTGGGTATTTGGAGAAACATCGATAAGAAAGCCACTTATAACAGTGGGCAAAACGTCGCTCAGATTCTTAAAGATTGACGATGCGGTATACAAACACCCTGAAGAAGGCCAATTGTAACAGTGACCGAAACGTCGATCAGTTTGTTAAAGACTGAGAATGTGGTCTCACACCCATAAGAATTTTAGTTGGTTCCAAGACTGTTTCGTCGATCCACACAGTGTACCAACAACATTGTTGCCGTCAACCGCGGCCCCAATGTGTGGATGCGGCATTCATACGTTTGCGTTTGCGTTAGTGCCCAAGTGGCATCCGTGTGCTAATGACTGCCACGCTAGAAACATCCAGTGTATCGCGTACAATGGCTGTATGTTCAGTCAAACGACCAACAAGGTCCTGTTCAGTGTTTACCGGTCTCTTATGTACATCAAACGTTTCATCTACCTCCATAAAAAGTTGTCCTTACGAGTGAATCAACAACTCTAAAAAACGTTTTCATCAAACTTTTTACACCAACCATGATCATCGATGGAGTCTAGACGTTCATGGAACACAAGCGAGAAACCGTGGCATCGCTTAAATAGTGGAACCATAGTTTTCGTCTCCTTTTAACACTCGGAAAGCTAAAAGTTTGCTCTTGACAATCTAAGCATTCCAGATGGCGGTGTTACAAATCCATCACCAGCCATCGCTGATTTTCCTGAATCGCTGCAGGCAAATGCCGCGATGGTTACTTTCAAAAGACGCGGCCGATTTTCTTCCCCACCCTTAACAACACAATCCGAACTAGAGAGCTCCATCTCTAATGACCACGACGTCAACGGGAGGTTAAACCCTAATATTCCTTTCATGCATCGGCTGTAAGATTGTACGAAACAGGAGTCGTACAATACTTAGGCCGGTATTACACTATCAAATTATTGGACAATGAATTGGACGAAAAAATTGAATGAAATATTGGTCATATTTTTTGACAAAGACATTGGACGAATCGCAAAAGGGGTTATTACACTATCATCCAATATTTTGTCAAATTTGCTTCAAAATGGCGGTGTAATGCTCAGCTGTTGTTTATACTACAGTTACGTTGTGTCTGCATTTAGAAGAGAAGGAGGGAAAAAAGAAAAGGAAACGCACTTGGATGAAACCGTGGGTGTCAGAGCGAGATAAATAAAATTTTTTACGGGACCGGGTGGATTTTCTTTTTTTATGCTGTCGGCAGAACAACCAGGCCGTCGATGTTTTGAAAGTTGTTTCACTTCCCAGCACTTATCACACCAAGTAACCGAAATCATACATTCTAAAATCTGTTTCGGCCGTAAATTTGATTTAGGGGTATTACTTCTTCAATTCCGATAGTATATAATCACTTTTTTACATCACGGATTGTAACTCAACCTAACTTTCGCCGCAGGGTATTGGGCTACGCGAATTGACGTGACGGACAGTGTGAATTGGCCTTGTCGCCTGTTATACAACGCTCCATCTGATTTTTTAAATTTTGTTGTTAGAAAACACTACACAAACATTTCACTACTAGCCATGTTTACGAATACGAACGTTACGTCCAAGTAATGTCAGATATTTAACCTCCAAATAAAATAAAGGAAGCTGTATACTACTAGCGCTCCAAGCGGTCACATTTCTCACTGCAGGAAACAGAAGACGAGCGATTTCTTTGATCAAATCTAGGCCGAGGCCTTAGATTGGATGAAATATTGGACGACGTTCCCATTACACTACGTCCAATTTTTCTTTGTCCAATTCTTTGACAAATAATTTGATAGTATAATACCGGCCTACTTCATATTCTCGCCTACCGCGCAATACGTCATCAAAAGGCAACACTTACATATTGTTTTACTAATGTAGTATCGATTCTTATCTCACATGTTTCTTTCTAGATCTAACTGACAGTGTCGTCATAAAATAGCGGTGGTCATTTTTCTATAATATCCCAATATTTCATAGTAATGATAATTTTACGACTAATATTACCGTCTTGTTTTCCCTCATAAACCAGTCATCTTTAAGTTTTAGCTCTGACAAATTGACAAGTCTGTCTTTTACCCAGTTATAAGGAATAAATTATAACACAGACCCAACATACATCGAACTAGATCTCTTATTCCCAACTAAACCACCGGTTTCGGATTGAAGTTGGTTTTTCTCATCCCTTGCATCACGAAGGAGTAACAATTCATTCCGAAGACCAGTTCAGGACCACTGAGCCAATTTTCGGATGAAGACACTTCTTTGTTACATTACCAGCAACACTATTTTTCCAATGGATGACAATATTCATTTATTTATTTCCTTTTCTATCCATTCCATAGACAGTGTGAGCGGATAAGGTTTATAAAAATACACTAACGTGCATTCAACTGAACGTAAATCAAATGTCCTTGAACACAAGAGGAAGGTTACTGTCTACATAATGTTTCATGGCAGAGGGTACCTTACAAGTAACTGTGGCTTCATTTTACTACCATGAAAGTTAGATCATTCATGGAGAGGTTTTTTTTAAATTTCACAAGCCACTGTATAGTTATCGGCAAAGGGTACCTTGAAATGATCTTTGAGCCGCGGTGGAGTAGCCAACCGCTCTAAGGCGCCTTCCTCCAGAGCGCGCGGTTGCTCGCCGTCGGAGGTTAGAGTCCTCCCTGGGGCGTGTGTGTGTATTTTCCTTAGTTTAGTTTAAGTTGTTTGTAAGTCTAGGAACTGATGACCATGGCAGTTTGGTCCAATAGGTTTACAAACATATGACTGAACTTTGATGCTGTTTCAATGATCACACGAAATTTGACAGATACATGTGAGGAGGCGGGAGGGGGAGACAGTGGAAGAAATGGGCCGAGAGGCGGGAGAGGGAGAGAGAGAGAGAGAGAGAGAGAGAGAGAGAGAGAGAGAGAGAGAGAGAGAGAGAGAGAGAGATGGGAGAGGAAGAGATGAATGGAGGAGAGGAGGAGGAAATGGACTACGAGAGTATAGAATAAGTAAATAAATAAATTCGCGGGCAATGCCGGGTCTTCAGCTAGTTGTAAATAACACGAAAACACTGCCAACAGTAATGTCTTTTTTTTTCCCATTAACGACAACCAGTAGGCCATGACACTATCATAACAAAGGGAATCTGCATTTTTTATACATTTTCGATGACAAAAACAACTTGTACAACCTTTAGTATGTGGTTTTCTTTTCTGCTGGTCTTCCTTGTCATAACACATATCAATATGTGTACCAGTTGTGTTTATTATAACCAAAATTTATAACATAATGCACTTTCCCTTTCTTAAAGAGCCTGATATGGTGGCACGGAGCACTAAAACTGGTTGTCATTAATAAGAAATGACATTACAGCTGACGGTGTTTTGCCTTTTGCTTACAATAAAAAAATGAAAGATAGTGTAATCAAAATACACGAATACCTATAACAGAAAAATACAAATAAAAACATACCGCCGGCCGCGGTGGCCGAGGTGACTGAGGCGCTCCAGTCACGGTCAGCACGGCCACTACGGTCGGGGGTTCGAATCCCCCCTCGGGCATGGATATTTGTGCCGTCCTAGTTCGTAAGTAGTTCATAAGTAGTTTGTAAGTTTAGGGACTGATGACCCCGTAGTTAAGTCCCATAAGCTTAACAAACATTTGATTTGAAAAACATACCAGGCGCAAAGGATGTAAACATCGTGTCACCTATCAATGTGTTGACTCAGGGCACGAGTTGTTCACAATACCGTGGAAGATATCGATAAATGCAGTAGCACAAAACAGCAGGTACAAGATTTCAAATTCAGTATTTCAGTAACAAAACTGAGTTCTTGACAGGGACGGGACTGAAGTTTCTTTCTAGCTTCCCCCCCCCCCCACCTCCAGGTACTGCCACGCCCCCCTGTCCATATGTGTGTTCTGGTACTAATTGCAAAAATCATACTCTTGCAGTATAGAAGCAGACGTATTGCTGACATCGATACTGACAATGTAAAGAAACAACCAGAGCCATTTGAAATTGTTCATAATGACCAGTAGACTATTACGGCGGTCAAATCAAGCAGGTTGCGATCAATAATCGTTGTATTCCCTTTACAAAATACATGTCAAAATGATCCAACCAATAACAACAACAGTTGTATTTTATTTCTTTTAAATGTTTAAACATGCACATATTAACTATACTTAGTAGTTTTTTGAAAATTAGTTGAGGAGTGACACCTACAAAATGTTAAAACCTCCCGTGAAACAAAAAAACACGCCCCTTTGAAGCAGTTCTTTTTTAATTCTGAAATTAAGTTACATGGGGAATCATTACGTTCAAATTTTAATTTTCCAACACCATCCAACGGTGGTAACAGGCAATTCCGTGCTTTTTCTCCGAATACCATCATTACGAATATCTTTCGTCTTACCAACGCGGCAGAAGTACGTCATTTTAACCTAAACACTGTTGGCATTTTTCCGTCAATGTTTACGTTCGAATAATTTAACTTCGCGTTTATCGATTCCAGTGTGCATGTCAAATAGTTATTTTATCCATTTTTTAAAACTAACAGGACACAAATGTTCAAATGTTTGTAAATCTATCGGACCAAACTGCGTGGTCATCAGTCCGTAGCTTACAAACTACTTAAAGTAAGGTAAACTAACCTAAGGAGGGAGGACTCGAACCTCCGACGGCGAGAAACCTCGCGCTCCGCAGCGAGGCGCTTTAAACCGCTCGGCTACTCCACAACGACTAACCGAACACAAAAAATCGATGAAATCGTTCTGTACAATAATACACATGAACACTAAAAGAAATCCGCTGAACTTCAATTACGCAATAAATCAGTTAAACCTTAAGGTCGTAGATTCTACCAAATACCTAGGAGTTACAATTACGAACAACTTAGACTGGAGAGAATACATAGAATATATTGTGGGGAAGGCAAACCAAAGGTTACGTTTCTTTGGCAGGACGCTTCGAAGATGCACCAGCTCCACCAAAGAGACTGCCTACATCACACTTGTGCGTCCTCTCCTGGAGTACTGTTGCCCCTTGTGGGACCCTACCAGGTAGGACTGACGGAAGACATTGAGAAGGTTCAGAGAAGGGCAGCTCGTTTTGTTTTATCATGTTACAGGTGGGAAAGCGTCTCATAAATGTTGCAGGATTTGCGGTGGAAATCATGAAATACGTTATTCGTTGCGGCGAGATCTAATTACGAAATTTCAATAACCGACTTTTACTTATGAATGTGAAAATATTTTGATAGCGCCGACCTACATAGGAAGATATGACCATCCCAATAAAATAAGAGAAATCAGATCGAAAACGGAACGATTTAGGTGTTCTTTCTCCCCGCTCGGTATTAAAGAATGGAACTGTAGAGAAAGGTTATGAAAGTGGTTAATGAACCCTCTGCCAGGCACCACTTAAATGTGATTTGCAGAGTATCTATGTAGATGTACAGATACGCAGATTAGAAAGACGGTCTCGTTGGGGTCCCTTAAAACTAAGCTATGTAAGATATGAATTTTCAAGTCGGAAGTTACATTTGTCGGACTAGATAGAAATCTCACTTATATCTATTCTTAGATCATCACCAAACGTTTAGGGATACACCCATAATGTAAAGGCATAACTGTAGACTGCGATACCACCCGTCTACTTTGACCCATGACGGCATCAAGGTGTCGGAAAACCCGTATAGGTGATATCTTAATACTGTATTGTAGTTACAAATAATCTGTAATTACTACAGATAACAGAATATACCATCGATCACAGGTCTCAGTAAAAAAATTCGCGCCTTCGGCGCTCACATACGAAAGAAAAATCTCTCGGTTAACGTAGACCTAACCATCAGCCTAGGCTGTGGCTAAGCCATGTCTCCACCATATCGTTTCTTCCGGGAGTGCTAGTCTTGCATGTTTCACAGGAGAGCTTCTGTGAAGTTTGGAAAGTAGGAGGCGAGGTACTGAAGGAAGTAAAGTTGTGAGGCGGCATCGTGAGTCGTGTCAGGATAGCTCAGTCGATAGAGCGCTTGCCCACGAAAGGCAAAGGTCCCAGGTTCGAGTCCCGGTTCCGGCACACAATTTTAATCTGTCAGGAAGTTTCATATCAGCGCACACTCAGCTGCAGACTGAAAGTTTCAGTCTGATCCAAAACAAATAAACCGTTCTAGGCTTGAATAGTGCTTCACGAAGCACTGGTGTCAGTATAGAGTTGCTCACCTGCATTCCGGGTTCGTGGGTGCATCGATGGCGCAGTACTGCACTTGATAGGTGGCGCTCTTCAGTCCGTTGAGGCAGGTGACCTTGAAGTTGATCTCCAAGTAGGTGGCCCCCGTGTCGAGCACGGTCGGCGTGGACACCCGGCCGTACACGCTGTCGGGCCGCAGGGTGCACGACACCCACGAGATGCCGCTGCTGTCGGCGCCGGCGTTGACGGACACGCCGAACTCGTAAACCTTCCCGGGCTTCGTCTGGATGGTCGCCTCGGTCTTCTCCCTGCCCACCACGGTCGAGTTGAGCAATCCCGTGCAGTGCACACGGCTGAGCTGCTCGTTCTGGCACCAAAACACCGTGAAGCTCTCCGCTTTGTCGACCCACTCTTGCGGAAAAGCCCCGTCCCATGTCAGCTGCACCACGCCGTTTTCCTTGATGACCGTGGTGATCCTGGACGCCGGAGGCGGCGTCAGCCTATTCTCGGGTATCCTCATGACTGCCGGCTTCGAGGCGCCCTCATCGTTCACCGCATACACGGAAACCTCGTACGCGTTCAGCGATAGATTGCTGAACCTGGCGTACGACGACTTAGGTCGGATGTCCTCCAACTCTGGCTTCGACGTGCCAATCTCTCTGGCCACGACCCTGTACCGGAAATCGTCCCCGTTCTCCTGGCACCGCGGCAGCCTCTTCCAGAAGATCAAAACGTCGCGCGTGGGCCCCTTCCCGATGACCTGGAAGCTGCCCGGCGCGAGCTCAGGCGGGGACGCGGGAGGCGTCGAACGCGTCCTGAAGGTAACCGTCGCCGGTTCCGACCAAACGTGGTCCCCCTCCGCCTTGGCCGGAGCTATGTGCAGCCGCACGTCGTACAGGAAGTTCGCGTACGGCAGGTCGGTGAGGTTGAACGTCGTCGTCTTCCACCTGAAATCGGAGGTGTCCACCTGCTTCCACTCGTCCGTCGTGTCGCACTCGGACGCCTGCGACTTGTACAGCAGTTTGTACTTGAGCGGCACCGGTCTCAGGTTCGGGTCTATCTGCCAGCGCAGGTAGACGCTATTGGTCGTTATGGCCGACCCCATCAGAAACTCGGGGCTGTCCAACACTGCGTGCGCCCACTGATTGAACTCTATTTCATCGAACGTGTGACTGCCCAGGACGTTCTCTGCGCGTATTTTGAAGTAGTACACCTCATCCTTCTCGCGATACATAGGATGCGTGTTACCGTCCCAGTAGCAATACCCAAAATTGGGGCTAAAATCATCTGGACAGTGGAAGCTGTTCAGATGCCTCGTCGCTGGTAAGCCGAAAGTGTAGCTGATGCTGTAGGTGGTTTTAATCGGATTGTAGGGCACCTCCCAAGTGCAGTTGAGATTCTTCAAGTTTCTAGAAACACACGTGAAGTTCTCGATCTTCAGATCTCTCGGAGCGTAGCCGACGGCGACGCGGTTCACGCAGACGGGGGACGGTTTCCGGTCACTGGGCTTGAGCAGGCAGTAGTAGTATGAGCTGTTTACGGGTTCGGCGTGTTCAATGTAGAGGCGCGCCGCAGTCGAATTCACCACTTGTACATACTCGGAGGGGACGGGCGAATCATTCTGTTCGAACACGATGTCAGAAGCGTTAGTTCCGACGGTGGCACTGTGCTCGGGGTCCAACACACACAGTATCTCGAGGGGCTTGCCGTACTCCACTGAGATGTCTCCAGACGGCACTGTATACCCGGGCATGCCCGGTAGCTCCATACATCGTCCGGCGACCGCACCGGCTGCCGTCACCACTGTCAGCAGCACGGACAGCCTCAGCATCGCGAGATGCCTCATGTCTTCAGCACACTACACATAACAATACTCGATTGTGGTCGACAGTCCGTATACGACGAGCGACTCACTTCTACGGCTGTCAGACAACAGGAAAAGACAAACCGGAATGACAAAACGAGCCGAATACTGCCACAATGTGGCGTGCACAAAACGGTCCACTCGCGCCCGGATGCACGTCAGCCGCGAGCGACGAACACACGCTATAAACAAAAACGCGGAAAACGTAACGCAGGAACACGACACACTCGCCGGCGCGCGCACTACCTCTCTCGGAGGCGCTCACTCCGCAACTGTTGAGCTCCGCGACAGCGGAGCCTCTGCCGAATATCTCCGAGCTCGCGCGACGGCAGCCGAACGCGCGTCCGCGCATGCGCACAGCGGACCGCGGCGACGCTTCTGCGATGCGCGTGGCCTTCCCCCTCGAGGCAAACAAAACCCGCGCCGTATTTTGACGCCAAAAACAACAAACGGTGCCGCGCGCACTCCTTTCCCGGGAACTACAGCGTCGCAGGGAGAGCTGCTTGGAGTGTGAGGTATTGTATGCCTGCGAATTCCTTATGTTGTCTCATCGTCACCGCAGACACACGGCGCGTGTCACATTCCTGATTGCTAACGAAGCCAGTCTTCGGTTTTGACGTGCTAATTAATGCAACACAAAAAAGGACGGCAATGCTTTATTCGTGCGAACTGATTTAAGATTACAATATTATTTCATATTAACACTCCCAGAAGGTAAATAAAAAAAAAAAAAATAAATAAAAAATAAAAAAATTAAAAAAGAAAAAAGTTAGCAAATTCGAAAAAGCTGTAAACAGCGCTGAATCGGGATTCGAACCTGGATTTCTCGATTCGGGTCAACGGTCGCCTTAAAGTTTTATTTCCGGGTACCAATTAGCCTATACAGAAATGTTTAAATTTTTGCTAGGGCGACTTTTAAACAGCCGTAAGGTAATTGAGCAAATCAATCTTTAAACCGCCAGCTGTGTTATTTCTCTTTATCAATCGACCGGTTTCGGTTCCAAACCCAGTTTCGCGGGATGTAAGGTTGAACCAAGTGTTTAGATAAGCACAAAAACCATCTTCCTCATATCAGTGCTTACAGACATAGTCTAAGCGGTAAAATTAGCAAAATGTAACACATTACCAAGTCTGGACAAATACATGAACTACCATAATTGTTAATTTTTCCGTTTCGATAATATCTATAAGCGCTGACAAGGGGAAGGTGGATTTTTTTTTTTTTTTTTTTTTTTTTTTTTTTTTTTTTTTTTTTTTTCCGCAGTGGTGTGGCCGACCGCTTTAAGGAGCCTTGCTGCGGAGCGCGCGATCGTTCGCCGTCGGAGGTTCGCGTCCTCCCTCGAGCATGAGTGTGTGTGTTGTACTTGGCAGAAGTTAGTTTAAGTAGTTTGTAAGCCTAGGGACTGATAACCACAGCAGGTAAGTCCCTTAGATTTACAATCATTTGAACATTTTTGATTATGTTTCTTGAGTTTCTCTCGGCGTATTTGGCAGTACACCCGTGGATACTTTTATTATTTTTGATTATGTTTCTATCCGATAAAAATAAAGAAGTAAAAATGTTCAAATGTTTGTTAAGATTATGGGACTTAACTGCGGTGTCATCAGTCCCTAAACCTACTAACTACTTATGGACTAATACTAAAGACAGCACAAACATCCATGCCCAAGGGAGGATTCGAACCCCTGACGAGCAGCCTCGCACATCGGAGCATAGCGCCTCAATGCGTTTCTTAATTATCTATATATGCTTCCGGTCCTACGTAAATTCTCAACTCATCGCACTTACGACTGTTGTGCCCTTAGCCCTAAATTCCTCCTGACCGTAGCTTTAACTGCACTCCCGCAAGAGACGGGGCGTATTTCTGCATGCGCAAACACATTGTCATTTGCCTGATGGGGGCATATGTGCGATTACGGACATGTTTGAAAGAACATACACCACATCTCAAATATTAATCAGTTTGTAGCGTTTTGATATTGTATTATTTAATAATCCTTTCAAGATTCCATTTCATGGGTTATATTTGTCGATAGGGGCTACTGGAAATAAAGATCGGTAAAACATGAATATAAATTTTAATTTATTACCAACCTCAATGAAAGTCTCACGTATAACTTTTCATCAAACAAGTTTAACGCAGGATTAATTAAATAAAGGCTTCGACAAACATTTCGCTCACTCGCACTACATTTATTGGAACTCGCAGTTTATTATTTACCCATAGCGTATGCAATCTATATAAATGTAAAGCAGCGATTTCAACATTATGGTAAGACCGAATGACGGCTGTGTGACTGTGAAGCGTGTCTGTGTAATTGTGTGAATGCTCTCTATTCTGAAAAAGGGCAATTGTCGATACGCGCGAACGTTCCACGACGGAGGTTCGAGTCCTTCCTCGGACATATGTGTGTGTGTGTGTGTGTGTGTGTGTGTTGTTCTTAGGATAAGTTAGTTTAAGTAGTTTGTAAATTTAGGGACCGATGATCACTGCAGTTAGGGCCCATAACTTTACAAACATTTGAACATTTTGCCAATGGCCGACAGCTTAATGCTGAATTCCGACCTGGACTTTCCATTACGAAAGCTGCGATTTATTAGAAATGTACAGTGTATTGGGCGACTCCTCCACAAAAAGTAATAATAACAACTACCGGGTGATCAAAACTTCAATATAAATTTGAAAACTTAATAAATAACGGAATAATGTAAATAGAGAGGTAAAAATTGGCACACTTGTTGGAATGACATGGAGTTTTATTAGAACAAAAAAAAAAAAAAAAAAAAAAAAAAAAACTATTTCTAGACGCGTCGTTTGGTGATGATCGCGTGCTTAGCCGCCACTTTCGTCACGCTTGGCCTCCCAGGTCCCCAGACCTCAGTCCGTGCGATTATTGGCTTTGGGGTTACCTGAAGTCGCAAGTGTATCATGATCGACCGACATCTCTAGGGATGGTGAAAGACAATATCCGACACCAATGCCTCATCATAACTCCGGACATGCTTTACAGTGCTGTTCACAACATTATTCCTCGACAGTAGCTATTGTTGAGTAATGATGGTGAACATATTGAGCATTCCCTGTAAAGAACATCATCTTTGATTTGTTTTAATTTGTTTTGATAATTATTGCTTTTCTGGTTAGATGATCTGTCGGACTGTTTTGAACGTTATTTTTTTATTTTTTTTATTTATTATTATTATTATTTTGTTCTAATAAAACCCCACGTCATTCCAAGCACGTGTGTCCGTTTTTACCTCTCTATCTACATTATTCAGTAATTTATTAAATTTTCAAATTTATAAAAACTTTTTGATCTCCCGGTACTTGAAAACCCAGTCCACCTCTCCTTCCCCTTTCTCTCAGTGTCCAACCTTTCTTCCTCCCTGTCCAACGCTTCTCCTCCTCTCTATTTATCTGCTCTCTCGCTCACTTTTCATGTCCTACCCCTGTCCCTGACTATTTTCATGTTGCACTTCCTCTGCCAATCACCTCCTCTCCAACTCTTCCTCATCCACTGCCTCCTCCATCTGTGAAAAATAGCTCTGTTAACATTCATAGTGATCAGTGAAATAGTATTTTATGGTAAGGTACCTTTTAACATGCGCCGCATGAAATCGTAGGTATACTGCGATCTTCGTCTTCTATTAAAAGTTAAGCTCGGAATAAAACCGTATATTCTATCGAAGTTCGTAGGTGAGGTACCCTCTGCCACGCAGCATACAAAATATTACGTAGTCAGAGATTTTCCTACAGTTTTGAATATCAATTATGCAAACTTTTATTGCAATGTGACGAACGCTTTGGCAGCGCGTAAAATAAACAAACTTGACGCGACAGTTTCCCCACGCTTCTCGCTGGCTGTGACGTCATATCTACTAAACTACAAGCCGTACATTGAAATAGTTTTGTGGGTACATTCATTGGTATACATTGATACTAGTTCAAAAATGTTCAAATGTTTGTTAAGCTTAAGGGACTTAACTACGGGGTCATCAGTCCCTAAACTTATGAACTACCTACAACTAAGGATGGCACAAATATACATGCCCGAGGGGGGATTCGAACCCCCGACTGTAGTGGCCGTGCAGACCGTGACTGGAGCGCCTCAGTCCCCTCGGCCACCGCGGCCGGCCATGTTTGATTCCAATTCTCTGTGGCCGGAGGCGGTTTTGAATTGGCGTTTGTTCTCCTTAGCATAAGTTAGTTTAAGTAGTTAGTAAGCCTAAGGACTAATAACCAAAGTAGTTAAGTCCCATAGATTTAGAAACATTTGAACATTTTGAACCAGTGGTTTCAGAATTTCCTCACCATTGCATTAAGCGTTGGACGCCTTTAAGTTATCAACAAACTAGGCAGTTTTATTTTTAAATTTAATTCTAATGTTTATTACTATTATTTCTAATTCTGTGCGTTCCTAGCTGTTTGGTCTACCCATACTCTGTGGTATTACGCCAGCGCCGCTGCACAAAATGTTCAAGTGTCCTTCCTTCTTCTGTATAAGTTAGAGAATTCCTTA
This sequence comes from Locusta migratoria, assembly GCA_026315105.1. NCBI lineage: Eukaryota > Metazoa > Arthropoda > Insecta > Orthoptera > Acrididae > Locusta > Locusta migratoria. The sequence continues at coordinate 2,734,535 of CM048747.1, forward strand.
AAGGCTGCGGAAGTTACGCACCATTTGTGTGTACAATACTGGAGTTTTGTGCCAGCTGATTTATTATGGAAATCATATTCTTCATTGGAGAAGACTCTTTATTCCTGTGTAGATCGAAGAGGAAATATTGCTTTGCTACAAAATTTTCATTTATTTATTTATGTTTATTTCTGAAACACAGAAGGTCACGCCAATAGCAGCAGCTTTCAGCCAGTTGTAGGCACTAAAGTCACAGACCAATGGCAGTACGGAGCTCTCAGCGGGTTCTACCCTCAGAGTTAAGAGCAGACGAACTAAACTCTAACATAATTAAACATAGGCTTCGGGAAACTGAAGAAATTGTTGACCGACGCGACACAAAAACTCAGCATTTCGAGAAGACGAACTCTGAGTCCTGACTTCGCTTCGAAGGCACCGTACTGCGGAGATCGTACGGCACAACTGGAACCTACACTCGTACATTTCATGGTACCAGAATAGAAGATCCCACTTTAATTTACATATTTGGCGTACATAAGGGAAAACAATTTGTTTTCAACGGCATTGAAGCCGACGCCGCAGTAGGCGATATTGGCGAGCGAATGGATGGGCTGTAAGGGGAGAAGGGAGGCGCATAAAAAAAAAAAATAAAAAAAAATGCCCCTAGCAGCGGAGCGTGCGATGCTCGCCGTCGGAGGTTCCAGTCCTCCCTGGTGGATGGATGTGTGTCTTGTCCGTAGGTTAGTATAACTTAGTTTAAGTTGAAACTTCCTGGCAGATTAAAATTGTGTGCCGGAACCGGGACTCGAACCTGGGACCTTTGCCTTTCGCGGGCAAGCGCACTACCGACTGTGCTATCCCGACACGACTCACGATGCCGCCTCACAACTTTACTTCCGCCAGTACCTCGCCTCCTACTTTCCAAACTTCACAGAAGCTCTCCTGCAAACACGCAAGACTAGCACTCCTGGAAGAAAGGATATGGTGGAGACATGGAAAGTAGGAGGCGAGGTACTGGCGGAAGTAAAGTTGTGAGGCGGCATCGTGAGTCGTGTCGGGATAGCACAGTCGATAGTGCGCTTGCCTGCGAAAGGCAAAGGTCCCAGGTTCGAGTCCCGGTTCCGCCACACAATTTTATTCTGCCAGGAAGTTTCATATCAGCGCACACTCAGCGCAGAGTGAAGTTTCATTCTGGAAACATCCCTTAGGCTGTGGCTAAGCCATGTCTCCACCATATCCTTTCTTCCAGGAGTGCTAGTCTTGCGTGTTTGCAGGAGAGCTTCTGTGAAGTTTGGAAAGTAGGAGGCGAGGTACTGGCGGAAGTAAAGTTGTGAGGCGGCATCGTGAGTCGTGTCGGGATAGCACAGTCGGTAGTGCACTTGTCTGCGAAAGGCAAAGGTCCCAGGTTCGAGTCCCGGTTCCGCCACACAATTTTAATCTGCCAGGAAGTTTCATATCAGCGCACACTCCGCTGCAGAGTGAAGTTTCATTCTTAGTTTAAGTTGTTTGTAAGACTAGGGACTAGTAACCAACGCTGTTAAGTTCTATAGATTTACAAACATTTCTATTTTGTAAATATGGCGAAGATTATGTAACGATAAGTGGATTTCTTTTGTGTGCTTTGTGTTTGGCGAAAGTAGGCGCCACTTCGTAAAAGCGAGGGAATATCCAATAAAATTAATTCACGGGGTTTTTACGTTAGAAACAGCGAAAATATTTACCTTTTTAGTTTCTTTAAATACTATGATTTTTTTACGGTTCTTTGAAAATGACGAACTTGTCTATGTACAAAAATGGGTGCTGATCCAGGCTCCATGTGCCAAAGGAATAAAGTTCGTTACGATTAATAGCGAGCTTCTTTAACGTTATTAGTTATGATTATCGTGTGCGCAGAGATGACAGTGTTAACTGTTTGGATGTACTTCTTGTTTTTTTTTTTTTTTTTTTTTTTTTTTTTTTAGCTTCAGCGATATACTTTTGTCCGTTTATACTGGGGTAAAGATCGTTGTTCAGAGTTCAATGTTTTTATCTGCTTGTTTTTTTAAATAACATAATGAAGTTTTACTGAGTTTATGCGCATTTTTAGTGATGTTATTACTTTCTGCCGATTCTAGTAACACCTCGTAATATGTACGAGGAAGTAAATGTAGAGCGCTTACAAGAATGAAACAGGACATGTGTGTGTACGATTAGTGTTCCTCTTGCCCCTGGCCACATTCGTTCTACATAATAAATAATAGCGGACAAATTAAGGGAAGAATTTATGAGACCAGGTAGGATTGGAACTAATGGAAGAATGTTGCCAGTTTGTGTTGTTTTTGAGATGCTAAACCAATCTACTAGTAAGAATAAATGTTCATATATGTTCTAAAATCTTTTCTTTTCCTTAATTGAACAGTCCAGTTATTCCCTCCGTATCATGTGCAACGAATGGTGAACGAAAGAATAATTACGCAAATAACTGAGGTTGAGATGATAATTTTATAATTTAATTTTAATAATCATTAAAGGTGCAGTAAATAAAGTATCTGACATGTGACTGGGTTCTGCTTCGAAGTCGTTATCCGTTGCGATATTCATAATAAATTCTGTTATGTTGGTGTAGAGATTGCTGTGGGAACCCTACAACAAACTTTGGGTCATTTTCTAATACGTTAGATGCAAAAATACCCTATGGATTCCGAACCTAGGCGATAGATGGATACATCAAATATTTCTTATCCAATTTACACATTATTGAGGGGGAAAAAAAGGACGGAAAGTTCACCTCACATAGTAGTAGTAAAAGCAAAAACAAGTGACCACTCAATACTCCCTTGCAAGTGGAGGCAGGTTCGTACACAGCCTATAACGAGCCGTGTAACATATACAGAAAGTTCCCGTATGCAGTATAGTGTCTTCTGAAAACTACGCCCTCTTCATTAGAACTTTTATGCTTCTAGAATATCCAGCTTCTCGCTCACTACGACTGTAATGGCTCCTGACCATTCCTTCGTCTTGCTCACAGATTTAAATGTATTCGCGCAAGGAGACACGTGATAATCTTTGTGAGGCTGGATGAACATGACCGACCACTTTGAACACATTCAGAGCCGCGAGCAAGAGAAAGTAATGGGCAGCAGACAGGGTGCGATAAACTGATAATTCGCGGAGGACGGGAAGCAGGCCTGGATAGCTCAACTGGATCAATCATGCTGCCCACTGCACGTGCGCAGAAACAAGAAACTGTCGTGCGTCTGCTAACATTGCAAGCTAACGTAATCTGAGCGAGCTCGTTCCAACTACAGAAATGCTTACGCACCTTCTGAACATTTATTCTGTCTTTTGCTTCGTTTTCTCGTCACACACAGTTCTTTTTCACCTAGTGTTCTCCAACAAAAGAGATCTAATACCTTGAAAGGAAATCCTGGTGCGGTAGCTCAGCGCTTTCGGCCAGAGGTCATCGAACATGATAACATGGACGCAAGAAGATAATAACAAGGAAAAAACTAGTTCATGCGACCGCTGGCTCGGAGCCGGATACGCGGCTTTGAATCCCAGTTCAATACAAATTTTTAATGTAAACGAAGGCTTCCGCCGCCGTTGTCATTGTTGATAAAACGTAACACCCAGAAGATGGCCGCTTGCAATAGTGGTCGAAACGTCGGTGAAACATTTGATATATTGATGATGCGGCCTAATAACCAGAAGAGTTTTATCACAAATTTTTAACTTTGCTATTGAATTTATTTCTATGCTCTGTACCCGTTGAGATGCTACAATATTTCGAACTCATAACTTACTCTACGGTGGCTTTCGCTGCGTTAACAGTTCCTATGTCCCCGCGTTCACACAGCTGTGAATATATATCCGCGCACGATGTTTCGACAAATGTATCGATTATTATTGGAGAATTCTTCCCGGAAATGGAAGAAAAAAATGTTCAAATGTTTGTAAATCTATCGGACTGGGTTATTAGTCCGTTAGTTTACAAACTACTTAAACTGAGTTAAACTAACCTAAGGACAACACAAACACCCATGCCCGATGGGGGGATTCGAACCCCCGACGGCGAACTGCCGCGCCCCCCGCAGCACGGCGCCCCAGTGCGCACGGCTAATCCGCCGCGGCCAAAAATGAAAGATGTTAACCTAACAACGTGATCTGTTGTTCTTGTTCTTCCAGTTGGCTTTCATTTTTTGTGAAAAGAATTGTTTACGTTGGTCTGTACTCTTTTTGTTCCGATTACTCTGATATAACTTCCCATTTATCTTCTTTGTATCTGAAACTGTCTGTTACTAAAATGTAGGCGGGCCTCATGTTTTCATTTTCAAATTTCATCCAGCCAAGGTGTGGAATTCTTAAGTGAAGTTACGTGATCTATTATTCTCTTCGTCAATAGATTTTTTGGTAGTAGCCCCTTGCTAATATCAATTTCGATGTTTGAGCACTTTTCTGTCTTTTTAATTGGAATGTCTTCCACCTACAATTTTCCTGATGATCTTTCTCTCTTTTTTTTTTTAATATTTTTTCCAGTCGTTTACGGTTAATGGTCAGTGTTTCACCTGCTTAGAGGATTGTTGGTTTTATGACCGTCTTTTATTGTCGAATTTTTGCACGTCTCAACATTGATTTTTTTTGTTCTACTCCTAACACATTTTTTTTATTTTTATTATTTATTTATTTATTATTATCATTTTTTTAGGTCATGTGACTGCTAAAATTTTTCAATACCTGTCGATTTGCTGGATTCTCCGAGGTTTTTAAAATATATTTTACCACATTTTGTTTCCAAGCTAACAATTTTTGTTTTTTGAAGAGAAGAACTGCGTTTTTTCAAATAAAATTTGTAAATCAACTTTTCCCGCACATTCTTCAGCACTTTCAGCTGTTTGACTGCACTCAAATGTTCAAATGTTTCTAAGCCTATTGGACCAAACTGCTATGGTCATCAGTCCCTAGACTTACAAACTGCCTAAACTTACTCTAGGGTCAACACATACACATCCATGCCAAAGGGAGAACTCGAACCACCGGCGGGAACGGCCGCCCATTCCTTAGCATGACGCCTTAGACCACGCGGTCATTGGGCGCGGCTTTGACTGCAATCTGCTCATCCTCTGTTAGTATCACTAGGTTATCCTCGAATGGAAGATATGACATGTAGAGGTTGTTTTTTGGCAACACCCAGTCGGATTGGCTTCCAAAACCCACGTTTCTTGAGTTCTTTCTCCAAATCTTCCATAACTTTGTCTAGTTAAACAGGATAGGAGACAGTGCATCACCCTGTCTCACAATTGTTCGAATCTTCGAATATCTCTCCCATAAATTTTACATTAGATTTCGTGCCAATTAATGTGTGTTTCATGATTTCTCGTGTTTTGGGGGTCTATTCCCCTTGCTTCTAAAATCTAGAACAGTGAGGGCTTGTCTATTGAATTGTGTACTTTTTTAAAATCTACGAATGTGCATGATATAGATTTTTGTCTGAGTGCTTGCATTCTGAGTACGGTTTTCATGTAAAAAATTTACTGTTCGGTCTGAATCCTCCTTAATGTTCTGCTACTTTGGGTTCTAATTAGTGTTGTGTTCTATCCAAGAGATAAGCTCATAGAGTTTTGTAGGTGACTGGTAACAGAGAGATCCTTCTACAATTGTTTACAACTGATTTATTACTTTTTTATGTAGTGGATGAATCGGAGCAATCTTCCAGTCATCCGGGAATTTTTCGGTTTGTCAGATTTTTTAATTATTTGTGTAATTTCTTTGAGTGAAATTGGGCGTACACTTTTCATGAGTTGTCTTCCCCTGACGCTTTATCGCTTTTAAGTTTCTTGGTGTATGCATAAATTGTGTTGTGGTGACGAGTTGTGTGGCGAGATTTCTGGATGATTTCTTATAATACAGGCTGAGTCTAAATTCGCGCACTCGGGCTTCGCAGCGCGATTCCTCACATGCTAGCAATAAAAAAAAATGTCTCTCACAAAATTTCGTCCTGCGCATATTTCCGGCAGTAAATGGACGTCGAAGATTGAGATGGGTGTGTGTCCCATAGTGTATTTCAGAATTACACTACTACACCAACAAACTTCTAGGGGATGTGGGAGTGTCTTGAAGAACAAAGTGAGCATAGGAAGCTATGCCCGGAAACGTCATCCAATGACGCTACAGAGCGTCGACGTTGCTGGAGGGGATGTCTAGCGGCAGGAGCTGGTAGCTGGTGCCTGGAACTCGGACTCTCCGTAGCGTCGTTGAGTGGCGTTTCCGGGCATGGGTTTCCATGCTCATTTCTGTTCCTCAATACGCCTAATACATCCCTTACAAGTTTGTTGGTGTAATTATGAACCACACTGACATATGGAACACACACCCATCTCAGTCTTTGACGTCCATTTACTGTCGGAAATATGCGCAGGATGAAATTATGTGACAGACATTTTTTTATTGCTAGCATGTGAGGAATGGCCCTGCGAAGCCCGAATGCGCGAATTTGGACTCACCCTGTATATTACGATATATTATGTACATTATCAAGCTTGCAGCTTGCATATTCCCCACACAGCTAGAATAAAAAAAAATTTCATGTGTAAATTTGTAAGTTCTTAATGGGACTTTCTACAGGTAAAAAATTTGTATTGCAATTTTTTTGGTCGAATATTGTATAGTTAACCCTTTCATTCCCACGTTATGAATTCAGCTTTCGAAAAAATAAAATTCATTGTTTTCTGTATTAATACAGTAAACTAAACATCAAAATGTGTATTAAGATTCTTTTTTTTATCAAACTATTGTATTTTTACGTCATGTATTTCATGCACAACACTGACGTTTGTGTCAAGGTATTTTATTACTTGGGACGTTACTTTGTTGATAGATAACACTGTCAGATCAATAATGCTAGCATACTCTTCGTCACAGGGACCTTTCTCTTGTTTTAAAGGTCAAGTGTGAAAAATTTTATCAAGATCGGAATAAAACTGTATATTTGGCCAAACCCAACACGACAATCATGCACCAGCTATCATATTCACCTAATTTGGTCCCTGTGACTTTTTTTCTGTTCGCAAAACTGAAGAGACTTACGAAAGGACGAAGATTTACAACGATTTATGAAATAAAATTTGCATCGTTGGAAGTACTCAAGGCTGTATCAAGAAGTCCTTCGAGGATTGGAAGAAGCGTTGGCATAAGTGTATTGTATCCGAGGCGGATTACTTTGAAGGGGACAACATGAATATTGATGAATAATTAAATATCTTTTCATAAAAATATAAAGTCACCTTACTTTTTAAACATATCTCGTATATCTAGTTCCCATTCACCAAGAATTATGAAATTACACTTATTAGAAATGTGTGATTTCTTCTTTCTTTAGTTTCTATTTCATCTATAATAAGCCACATCAATACATAGCCGAGTAAAGCATAAAAAGTATGAAGTATGATAACGTAACTTCATGTCCATTTTACAACAATTTTGCAAGTGCGTGGGTGTCGGATATCATACAATACAAAATTTTTCACAGTTATATGCTGTTACGTCTTCGATGATAACATATTAAAATGTTGTTATTGTTGTGGTTGTTATGGTCTTCATTCCGGAGACTGGTTTGATGCAGCTTTCCACGCTACTTTATCCTGAGCAAGCCTCTTCATCTCCTCATAAGAACGGCAACCCACATCCACTTGAATCTGCTTACTACATGCGACTCTTGGTCTCCCTCTGCGATTTTTACGTCACACACGTCCCTCCAATGCTAAATATACGATTCTTGGATGTCTAAGAAAATGTCCTACCAATCGATTCCTTCTTTTACTCAAGGTAAGCCAGAAATTTCTCTTCTCACCAATTCTGTTCAGTACCTCCTCATTAGTTACGCGATCCACCCACCTAATCTTACGCATTCTTCTGTAGCACCATATTTCAAAAGCCTCAATCCTCTTCCTGTCCGCACTGTTTATCGTCCATGTCTCACTCCCATACAAGGCAACACTCCATACAAATGCCTTCAGAAAGGACTTCCTTAGGTTTAAATCAATATTCGATGTTAAAAAATTTCTCTTTTTTAAAAAAAAGCTTTTCTTCCCATTGCCATTGTGCATTTTATATCCTCTGTACTGCGACCATCATATGTTATTTTACTGCAGAAGTAACAAAACTCATCTACCGCCTTTATTGTTTCGTTACCTAATCTAATTCCTTCAGCATCGCCTGATTTTCTAAGACTGCATTCCATTAACTTTGTTTTGCTGTCGTTAATGTTCATTTTATACGCTCTCTACAATACACTGTCCATTCCATTCATCTGCTCTGCCAGGTCCTTTGCTGTCTCTGACAGAATTACAACGTCATCAGCAAAAAGCAATATTTGTATTTCTTCACCCTGAACTTTAATCCCTATTCCAAATTTTTCCTTGCTTTCCTTCACCGCCTTCTCGAGGTACAAATTGAATAACATCGGAGAAAGGCTACAACCCTGTCCTACTCCCTTCCCAACAAATGCTTCCCTTTCATGCCCTTAGAGTCTAATAACAGCGTTTTGGCTTTATATTAAAATACTAGCTGTAAACCCGGCGTTGCCCGGGTGTTTATTTATCCTACGCTCTTGTAGTCCACATCCCCTTCCGCCCTCTCTCTGCATCCACCTCCTCTTCTCTCATCTCTTTGTTCGTTTCCAACTTTCCCTCTCTCGGCAAACTTTTCTGCAAGGTACCCTCTGTCATGTACCATAGAAACATTTATGTCCTCTGTGATCTTCATCTTGGTTCAAAAGTCATGTGTGCATAAATTCATAAAGATTGGAGCAAAACTATGCATTTGGTAAAATTCCGTAAGGACATTCCTCCTGTTTTTGAGGGAGAGTATGCAAAATTTCATGAATATCAGAACAAAACTATAGATTTGTGTATAATGATGTGGAAGGCGCAGTATACCGTTAGCAGAGGCTCTTCTCTTGATGGTTTTTACCGCTTTATTTATTTATTCTTATATTTCGTTATTCGTATGCTTATCCATACAGACAAAGAGCTGAAGGCAATATAGCACGCATAGACCAAATATATGATCTGTGGCATCACGTTTCGCTGTATGTAACCTCCTTGCTATAGACTCGCAAACGTCATCGCTGGCCTTCCGTCCGAATTTTTTTATAATTTGACGACTTCCAAGCACCATATCTTCCATCCCGTTATAGCTATGTTCCGCATTTCCCGTTATATTCTTTAAATTACTGAATATCTATAAGATCGCTGTAAAAACGTGCCTAAAACCTTCCTCAAGTATGAATTAGTAACTGTACAAATATTTAAGTCTCTGCGTCTTGTCGTTCGGATGTGATAAGCGTACACCGAACAGACATTCACATTAATATATATAGATAAACAGCTATCAAATCGCCATAAAATCTTGCCTAAAGCCTTCCCCGGGTAGACATTAGTAACTGTAGAAATTTTTAGCACTTTATATCTTGTGGTTCAGACCTGATAAACGTACACCGAAAAGACATTCTCATTTATAGATGTGGATCAAGTAATACAGAGTAGGTGGATTTTTTGTGACGGTCTCCCGCACTATAAAGATAAGTCCCAGGGAAACCTTATGACAGCTTCTAGCCACGTTAACTCCACAGACTAATTACAGAAACACATCAGCAGCCGCAGTGAAAGGCGGGCCCTGTACAAAGTGCTGCCCGGCGCCTCTTCATTAACTCTCAGGAATCAGATGACGCGTCTCGAGGGCTGCGCGCTGCACGTGTTATCTCTCAGGACACGTGGCGTGCCCCCATCTGTCACACAAGGGCCGGACACTCGTGCCGGGCGACAACAGCCCGCAGAGCCGACGTGGGCGTGGCCACTGCACACACCGCTCCGTGGGAAACCTGCTTCAGTTTTGATCCTTAGAAAATAAAGGTCTCCCACGCTACCTATTCAGTTCCAACCAAGAATCAGCATTGGCAGATCAACCTGGTTTGCTCCAAGTTTAGTTCATGAACGCAAACCTTATATCACAGTGGCTGATTTGCAAGGGTGGGGGGGGGGGGGGAGGGGTCGTTTCACATCGCGTCCAAGGAAGGAAGGAAACTTAAGAGTTTAACGTCCCGTCGACAGCGTGGCCACTAGAGACGGAGCTAACGCTCGGATAGTTTGGTAGGAATGGGAAGGAAAGCGGCCGTGCCCTTTCAAAGGAACCATACCGGCATTTGCCTGAACTGATTTAGGGAAACCACGGAAAAACCTTAATCTGGATGGCCGGAGATGGATTTGAACCACCCTCCCGAATGCGAGTCCAGTGTGTTACCACTGCGCCACCTCGCTTGGTCATCGCGTCCAATCTACGAGTCTAACCAAGATTTAAGCCCAGGTTAGTTTCGCGGTGAGTGGCGTAATAACTTTTTTTTCGAGACAAATGGTTGCGACTGATGCCCATTGAAGTTTAGTCCCTTTAAAAACCTAACCTAACCAAATGGTTGCCGGCAACATCTTCTGGTTTTCTTCAAATGAAAGATGAGACAGCTAGTAACAGAACAGGATTCTACATCTACATCTACATGGGATACTCTGCAAATCATATATAATTGCCTGGTAGAGGGTTCATCGAACCACCTTTAAACTATTTATCACCCATTCCATTCTCGAATAGCGCGCAGGAGAAAAGAACGCCTGAATCTCTTCGTTCGAGCTCTGATTTCTCGTATTTTATTCTGATGATCGTAATACCTATGTAAGTGGGAGTCAACAATATAATTTCGAGTTGGTTTACGTTTTAGGAGGCGACCCACGTATAATATTGTAAAAAGATATAAAATAGCCAAGATCGCTTATCATCAATTTTTATTAACGACGACCGGTTTTGCTGAACTATGTCAGCATCATCAGGTCAAATAAAATATTTTACAAGGCCATAATCTTGTAATGTCAAACAGTTGTTATATAACAATTTACAGTGCATAGGTGCACTATGTCATTATAATGAAACAGTGACCTATCACTGTGATAATTATGTTTTATTATAATGACATAGTGCACCTACGTACTGTAAATTGTTATATAACAACTGTTTGACATTACAAGATTATGGCCTTGTAAAATATTTTATTTGACCTGATGATGCTGACATAGTTCAGCAAAACCGGTCGTCGTTAATAAAAATTGATCATAAGCGATCTTGGGTATTTTATATCTTTTTACAACATCATTTCGCATTCGGAGGAGAATGTTGCCGAGCAGCAATACTAAAAAAAAAAAAAAAAAAAAAAAAAAAAAAAAAAAAAAGGACGGGCAACCGTAGTGTATGCAGCTTCTTTAGTAGTTCTCTTGCATCGTTTAAGGGTTCTGCCAATAAAACACAGTTATTGATTCCTCTTTCACAGGACATTATCTACGTGATCTTTCCAGTTTGTCTGAAGTAATAGTAATTCGTAGGTATTTTGTGGAGTTTACGGCTTTCAGCTTTGATTGATTTATCTTGTAAACAAAGTTTTAACGGATTTCTTTTCGTACTCATGTGCACGACTTCACACTTCTTATTTTTAGAGTCAATTGCCAAATTTTACACCATAGTGATTTCTTGTTCAGATCGTTCTGCTCTTGGTTTTGATCTTCAGATGATTTTACTAGACGGTAAATGACGGCGTCATCTGCAAACAACCTAAGAGAGCTACTTAGATTTTCTTCGAAATCGTTTATGTAAATAAGAAACAGCAGAGGACCAATAACACTACCCTGAGAAACGCCCGATATCACTTCTGTTTTAGTCGATGCTTTACCATCGATTACTACAAACTGTGTCCTCTCTTGACAGGAAATCCCCTATCCAGTCGCAAATTTGGGGCGATATACCATAACCATGCAATTTGACAAAAAACCGTTTGTGAGTTACAGTGTCAAAAGCCTTCTGAAAATTAAGTAATACGGAATCGATTTGCGAACCCCTTGCCGATAGCACTTATCTCTTCCTGTGAGTAAAGAGCTAGTTGTGTTTCACATGAACGATATTTTCTAAATCCGTGTTGACCTTGGGTCAATAGACCATTCTGTTTTGTTTGAGAGAGCGACCGGTTGTATATTGCTGTTAAGTAAGGAGCTATCGCTTCAGCATAATCAGATAGAAATCTGATGGGAATACAGTCCGGACCAGAAGACTTGTTCTTGTTAAGTGATTTTAGATGCTTCACTACTCCGATGATGTCTACTTCTACGTTACTCATTATTGCCTCGAAATCTGGTATGTTGGTTTCGTCTTCTTAGGTGAATGAGTTTCTAAAAGTTTTGTTTAGTAACTCTGCTTTAGTAGCTCTATCATCGGCAGGATCGCCATTACTATCACGTGGTGAGGAGATTGTTTGTGGTTTGCCCCTAGTATTTTTAACATATGACCAAAATCACTTTGTGTTCTCTGTTAAATTTCGAGAAAGAATCTCGTTGTGATAATTATTGTAGGCATGTTGCATTGAAGTCCTCGCTAAATTTCTGTATAGGATCGCCAATCCTGGAGATTTTGTGTTCGTTTAAATTTCCGTTGCTTTTGCATCAGTGTTCTGACTTGTTTTGTGTACCAAGGGGGATCATCTACTTCTTTTTTTTTTTTAATTTATTTGGTATAAAACTGTCAATTGTTATCTTTGAATTGGCGCCACATCTGGTCTACACTTGCGTTTAGTGTTAGGAACGAGTGGAAGCAGTCTTTCAAGAAGCAATGTATTTCATTTCCATCTGGTTTCCTGAACAAATATACTGTTCGTCTATTTTTGGTAACTTTGGGATTTCCGATATTTAATCTCTCTACGACAGCTCTTATTAAGTGAAATGGAAGGGCTACAAGTAACGCGTCACAGAAAACAAGTTTAATAATAATTTCTTAACTATAGTAGAAAATACAGGGACAAACAGAGCAAGGAAAAAAAAAAACCAGCAAAAGCTAATCTGATACAATTCATTCATATCAATCAGCAATCTCTTCCACAAAAATTAAGAAAATTCTATATTTTCTTAACATGTTCTCTCAAAAATAAATGCTCATTTCGATCTAATGGCATATTCAAAAGATCACTAAACAATTGTTCCCATGTAATATACTCCGTATACAGGATTGTTTATTTCGTGAATCGATTTTCGGCTAATTAGGTCATCATCAGACATTTACTGAATGTCTGATGATAGCCTAATAAGCCGAAAATCGATTCACGAAAGAAACAAACGTGTAGAACAAACACAAAATTGTATATTTTAATTTTCAAAATGAATTTGTTCTACAAAGAAGCGACGGAAGAATCAGTTGACATAACAAAACTCATCTACCATCTTTATTGTTTCGTCACCTAATGTAATTCCTTCAGCATCGCCTGATTTTCTAAGACTGCGTTTCATTACCCTTCCTTTGCTCTTGTTAATATTCATCTTATACGCTCCTTACAGCAAAACACAATGTTTTTATTTCTTCAACTGGCGCTCCAGACCGCTCGCTCTGAACTTTAATTCCTTCTCCAAACTTCTCTTAGCTTTCCTTCACAGCATACTCAATGTACAAATTGAATAACATTGGAGAAAGCCTACAAACCTGTCTTACTCCCTTCCCAACCTCTGCATCCCTTTTATGCCCTTGAACTCTAATAACAGCTGTTTGGTTAATATAATAGTTTTACAAAACATTCAGTTTCCTATATTTAACCCCAGCTGACTTCTGAATTTGAAAGAGCGTATTCCTATCAACATTTTCAAAAGCTTTCTCCAAATCTACAAAAGCTAGCAATGTACGTTATCCTTTATCTATCTTTTAAGATAAGTCGTGAGTATTGCCTCCCGTGTACCTACATTTCTCATGAATCCGAACTGATCTTCCCCGAGGTTAGCATCTGTCAGCTTTTCCACCTTCTGTAAATAATTCGTGCTAAAGTTTTGCAACCATGACTTAAACTGATTGTTCTGTAATTGTCACACCTGTCTGCGCCTGCTCGCAGTATAGTATCTCCTATTTCATCTTCATCTATTTCCAACAGAATTGTCTCGCAGTTCATTTCCTTTGTAGAGCCACTCTATATACTCCTTCCACCTTTCAGATTTCCCTCCTTTCTTCAGAACTGGTTTCCTATCTGGTTTTGTTATTCATACAGTTATTTTTCTTGTCTGCAAATGTCTCTTCTATTTTCCTGTAGGAGGTATCTAATTTTCCCCTAGTTATACATTCTTCTACAGATTTGCATTTGGCTACTTGCCACTCCTGCTTAGCCATTTTGTTTTTCTTGTCAATCTCATTTCTTAGACCTCTGTACTCCATTTTACCGGCTTCATTACCACAATTCTATATCTTCTCTTTTCATAAATTAAATTTAGTATTTCCTGTGATGTCCAAGAATTTTTTGTAGGTCTTGCCTTTCTACCTATTTGATCCTTTGCTGCATTGACTATTTCATCTCTTAAAGCCACCTATTCCTCTTCTACTGTTTAATTTTCCCCCTTTCTGTCAGTTGTTACCTAAATCTTCCTCTGAACTTCCCAAGAATTTCAGGTTCCTTCAATTTATCCATGTTCCATGACCTAATTTTTTTTGCAGTTTCTTAAGTTTTAATCCACAGTTCATAACAAATAACATATGGTTAGAGTCTATATCTGCCGTTGGATATGACTTGCAGTTTAAAACATGGTTCCGAAATCTACCTCTTAACATTATAAAATTTATCTGTTACCTTCTGGTGCCCTTTGGTCTCTTCCATGTATACAACCTTCTTTCATGATTCTTAAACTTTTCCTTTTTCTCAGTCCATATTCATCTACTAATTTTCATTTCCTAGCTTTTCCTACTGCCGAATTCCAGTCCCCCATCACAATCAAGCTTCCCTCTCTCTTAACAGTATGAATAATTTATTTTATTTCCTCATACATTTCTTCGATCTTCTCGTCATCGGCAGAGCTAGTGGACATATAAACTTGTACTATTGTGTTAGGTGTTGGCTTCGTATCTATCTTGATTACGGTAATGCGATCACTGCGCTGCTCATAGTCGTTTACCTGCATTTCTATTTTCTTATTCATAATCATATCTACTACTGAAGTACCACCAACTAATTTTGTATTTATAATCCTGTACTCACCTGACCAGAAATCCTGTTCATCCTGCCGCCAAACTTCACTAATCCCCACTATATCTAACTTCAACCTATGCATTTACCTTTTTAGATTTTCTAATTTTCCTACCTGATTAAGGAATCTAACATTCCACGCTCCGATCCGTAGAATGCCAGTATTGTTTTTCCTGATGACAACATCCTCCTGAGTAGTCCGCGCCCGGAGATCCGAATGGAATGTTTTACTCGAGAGGATGCCATCATCATCTATTCACACAGAAACGGCTGCAGTTTCCCCTTGCTTTCAGCCATTGCTTGAGACGATACTCAACTATATATTTCCGTAAATTATTTGAACATAACATACAGAATAAGCCCATTTTTAAGACCAAAAGTAATCGCTGTAGGGATTAATCAATTAGAAATACCTTCCGCACTTCCATACCTGGCTCAAGTCATAAGCTGTCAGCAATCGTAAAAAATCGAAAGCCTTCAGACAAATAACATATAGAGGAGATCAGGGGAATGGCGCCACCTTTTTTACCTTATTAAAAGTGTCTTTTACGTATAGGATAATACCACAGCTTCGCCAGCTAATACTACTTTATTATATACAAACGTAGGCTTCCGCGGCTGTTGTCATTATCAATAAAATTCTTCTGGGTATGAAACCGCGTCGTCATTTTATAAATTCCACCGACGTTTCGGCCACTGTTGCAGGCGGCCTTCATCAGGGTCTGTGTCTGACTGCTGAATATATGATATCTTGGGATTTACATAGCTGCGGATGAGGGAAAGGAAGGGGGCGTTGGAAACGTCCATTTTGACCAATAAGGGGGAAGAATGTAACCCCCAATCACATGGAAAACAAGCCTCTAAAACACCAATTATCATTGCCGATATCTACCAATGGCGTGAAATAATATAACCACCAATAAAGGCAAACCAACGCCCCCCCTTCCTTTCCCTCATCCGCAGCTATATAAACCCCAAGCTATCGTATATTCAGCAGTCAGACACAGACCCTGATGAAGGCCGCCTGCAACAGTGGCCGAAACGTCGGTAGAGTTTATAAAATGACGACGCGGTTTCATACCCAGAAGAAGTTTATTGATACCTTATTATATTTTTTTCAGTCATGTATTTCGTCAAGTTTTATTGTTAAGAATATGTTGTGAAAGTATACGCAGTAGTGCCATTACCCTTGGTTCCGGGGTAATGACGTCATACATTTGAAAATCAAGGATAAACCTACACGATGAAGGAGTAGTAGTAAATAAGAATTACAACTGTTTTAATTTATACTTATCACTCCACAGTATTAGAAATTTAGAAGGCTTCAAGTACTTGTCGATGTAAAATTGGAATGAAAGGAGATTTTATAATTTAGACTTCATTAAGACACCGCAAAAGTCAGAAATACAATTTTGGCACTTCAAAACTACAATATTCTCAACATTCTGCATGTATGCATCTGTATTTTACATCTTTCCTAAAATCCCCACCATGGCGTCATTGCCGCAGTTGCAAAATATGGCTAAGAACGTCAACTTAAAGCGTAAGATTTTTGCGAAACAATTAGATTAGAAATACGAAATCGGAGCTAAATATCTACAGATTACGTTAACACAAGTATTAAAAAGCACTGAAAGCCTATAGAGGTACTTATTTTAATAAAATACAAACTCGAAAATTAGATCCAAAACGTCGAAACTAACAATTCCTTTCACACGGTTAATATATGTCAACAAGAGGGGGAATTTAATCTGTCTGCTATGCAACGCTGCTACTTTAGGCATCTGTGGTATAAATTATACACGGAAGTAATAAAGTTGTGATGTCTTACATTTGCCGGCCGCGGTGGCCGAGGGGACTGAGGCGCTTCACTCACTGTCTGCACGGCCACTACGGTCGGGGATTCGAATCCCCCCTCGGGCATGGATATTTGTGCCGTCCTAGTTCGTAAGTAGTTCATAAGTAGTTTGTAAGTTTAGGGACTGATGACCCCGTAGTTAAGTCCCATAAGCTTTACAAACATTTGATTTTTGTCTTACAGTTGTTCTCGTTTAATCACAGCCGTTAAAAAAGATATTTGTCTGTGTCACGTACAAGTTTGCTGCCATACTGTAGTAATAAAGTTAGTAGATCACTGAAGTTGGTAGCAGTAGTAAACATAAGACATAGTGGGCTTCGTTACACGCTAGGCAAGCCTCACGCGGTACTTTAAACAGTCTGTGGAGTGTACTTGTGGCTGTAATTCAACAATACTTGATCTTTGTTACTGAAGGTTAGGCGGTGGTTACCTGAGCAATTATTATTATTATTATTATTATTTTTTTTTTTTTTTTTTTTTTTTTTTTTTTTTTTTTTTTTTTAATCGGCGAGATTTACAGTCGTGAAAGTTGTGCGCGACGCTTGCCTAGGCCTCACGAAGGCCACCAATAAGACACTCGATACAAAGTGTCCCGACAACAAGTACGACGTCAAAGCTCAACTAAACATCGATTACAAGTTACAGACACCCTGGTATCTCTGTTTCTAGGCAGTTTTCAGTCTAACTCTCATATTCATTACACCAATTATCGTCAATTTTTAACTTTAGCACAAGTGCCAAAATAAATAAATAAATAAATAAATAAATCGTTGAGGCACGCAAGACACTCCTGCTCGGCAATGTCAGTGGTTCATGGGGATAGATTTCTAGCATATCTTGACTAAAATAATTGATTAACTGGTGCGATACATTCAGAGACATAAAAGAGTCATCAACTGAATATTGGAGGAATGTGTATGGGGTAAAAATGGTAGAGGGAAACAGAGACGAATGTAGTAAGAAAGTTAAAAAATTTGAAGGTTGTCGTTATTATTCAGTGATGAAGAGGATGGAGAGACACAGGATATAGTAGCTTGGAAAGGTGCAACAAACTAGACCTCAAGAGCAACACCAACGTGAATATAAAGATGATTTTCAAATATATCAAGAATTTAATTAGATTCGATTACTCTTGCGTAGATCATTGAGAAATTTTTGCATTGTGTGTGCGTGCATGTGTGTGTGTGTGTGTGTGTGTGTGTGTGTATTTGAAGTTGATGTGTAATGAGAATAAATATATACAAATCATGTAAACTGACAAAGTGACATTGTAATCACAATCAGTTGACACATTCCAGATTTCTTTATACATTGAAAGTGCGGATATATCTCAGTAGTTTTAGTATGTTGTCATCGTCGTCTTCGTGCAACCTACGGTTTTCTGGTTTGGATTTTAAAAAAATGGTACAAAAACTATGTTATTAATTTATTAGTTTGTGAAATATTACGTCTCTGTTTCTCATAGCCGAAGGCGTAGGAGTAAAGCTGCAACAAATGATTACCGGTATCAGTATCAGGGACAGCTGTGGAAGCCTGCCACACGTTGCAAGAGGAGTGGATCCAGTTCCACGGTAGCCTTCGGACTTCGGAGAGTTTTATACCGCGACCGAACGGATCGGGCATGCTAAGAGCAGTAATCAGGCCGCTTCATGAGTTGTTAGGCCCGCATTACGGACTGATGACCGAGCTGCGGGACGAGCTTAATAGCACAAGATTGACGGCGGCCCTCTCACATGCCTGCCCACATTAGCATTTCAGTCTCAACATTCTGAACGTGGGATTATTGTCGACGGAGAGCGTAGCCTAGATTCATGGCGGTGTGATACGGAGAAAAACGATTTTCTGTCGTGGCCCCTCTGAATTATTTCATACGAACCGATTCCTGACATTTTTACAAGAAATAGATGTTTCTAACAGTAGTACATTTTTTAGTATAAAGTTGTCTCTCAAAGGAACGTGTAGTTTTTTATTTTATTTATTTTTATTAGTATCTCTTCAATTAGTATCTCTTTAATTGGCGTTGTAGGCAAGGAGAGTGCGAGTATTAATTGAGGACAAGTTAGATGAAAATCAGTGTGAGTTTAGGCCTCTTAGAGGCTGTCAGTACCAGATCTTTAGCTTACGGCAGATAATGGAAAAGTGCTATGAGTGGAACAGGGAATTGTATCTTTGTTTCATAGCTCTAGAAAAGACTTATGACCTTGTTCCTAGGAGAAAGCTACTGTCAGTTCTACAAGATTATGATATAGGAGGCAAACTTCTGCAGGCAATTAAAGGGCTTTACGTAGACTGTCAGGCAGCAGTTAGAGTAGATGGCAAATTAAGCTAATGGTTCAACGTAGTTTCAGGGGGAAGACAAGGCTGTAACCTTCACCACTGTTGTTCATACTATTCATGGATCTTATGTTGAAAACAGGGCGGGATTAAAATAGGTCAAAACAAAATAAGCAGTCTCCAATATGCGGATGACTTAGTCGTAATGGCCGATTGAAAGGTTGCAAACTAATATTTCAGAGCTCGATCAGAGGTGCAAGGATTATGATAAGAAGTTCAGCATCTCCAAAACGAAAGTAATGTCTGTGGGAAAGAGATTTAAACAGATTGAGTGCCAAATAGAACAAAGTTAGAACAGGTAGTTAGTTTCCAGTACCTGGGATGTATTTTTCTCACAGGATGGCAACATAGTGAAAGAGCTGGAATCGAGGTGCAGCAAAGCTGATGCAGTGAGTGCTCAGCTAAGATCTACTGTCTTCTGCAAGAAGGAAGTAAGTACCAAGACTGAGTTAGCAGTGCACCGCTCTATCTTTCGACCAACTTTATTGTATGGGAGTGAAAGTTGGGTGGATACAGGCTACCTTATTCATAAGGTAGAGGTTACAGATATGAAAGTAGCAAGAATGATTGCAGGTACTAATACATGGGAACAATGGCAGGAGGGTGTCCATAATGAGGAAATCACAGAAAAACTGGGAGTGAACACCACAGATGAAGCAGATGAAGCATTAGAGCAAATAGACTGAGATAGTGGGGTCATGTTACACGCATGGAAGAAGCAAGGTTGACATAGTGGGGTCATGTTACACGCATGGGAGAAGCAAGGTTAACTAAGAGACTTATGAGCTCGGCAACGGAGGGTAAGAGAAGTCGAGGTAGACCAAGAAGAAAGTACTTAGATTCGGTGCAGAATGATTTTGAAGTAAAAATGATAACATCCGACGAGGCATCAATGTTAGCATTGAATAGGGGGTCATGGAGGAATTTTATTAGAGGTACTACGCTCCAAACTGAACGCTGAAAGAGAAAATCAGTATCTAATGATGATGATTTTATTTTCTTATTGACCAATTAGGATCACCTAACAACATCAATTTTTCTTTCTTTGTTGTTGGTTCCCTCATTTTCTCCGCATGTTGTATTTTCCTTCTTCTGTCCACGTCGTTTCCGATTTTTTATTTCTTCTGCCTTTAAAGCCTTCTGAATTAAGTACTTTATTCTCAGCAAGGTTCCTTTCTGTCATTTCAGATTCTTTGATGTTGTTTCCTTTCAGTTTGTTTCTTATATCTGTAACCCATGCTATTGTTGATTTCTTCTTCCGGAGTTACAGGAATATTTGTTTTGTTAGCCCGTTTTCATTTATTCGGTAGAAGTGTCCAGAAGAAGATCAATCTTCTCTTAGCCATTGCATCAAATCTTTTCACGTTCCTTGTGTGGAATAAAAAAATACTTTGCAAAATGTGTTGTGAATGCAGTTGCTAGCAAAGAGATAATAAATTACAACCTCATGCACTTAGAACGAATTTAAAGGCGTCTAATTGGTTTTGACGTAATCTCTCTTGAACTATGTGTTGTACTATGATATAAGTCGAGTGTACGTGAATTGGTGCATACTGCCTGCAAACCGTATTACGAATAGAGTTAGCAGTAAATACTAATAAATAGAAACCCGTGTGTGATGAGTCGGATTTTCATGAAATAAATTGGTTATGGCCTCATATCTCATTAAATATGAGTCGAACTATGATATTTTCGGAGGTACATTCAGTGTACATTGTCTGTAAATTGTCTCGTGAATGGCAATTAGTAATGTAGAAATAATAAAGTGTAGTATTATGCTGAATGCCGTAGTTTTACCACACGAGCAGTGGAAAAGTTGTGAGAGATACTTTCATTATTTTGTTAATGTTGCCAGGGAGAAACAACTTCGTGGAGATTTGAAACGACGTGTAAAATTTGTTGCAAGACGCTAAGAGCTCTTATTCTCAAATGGTGGATGAAAAGTCTCGTTATTCATACGTCGCATGCTGGGACAGTTTGCACTGTTTGTGACATCATATTTTTTAAATTTGTTATAAGTGGTTTCTATACCCACAACGATTGTTTTATATTATGGGATTTATGTGCCAAGTTGGTTGAAATCGATCTAGTAGTTTAGGAGGAGACGTGGAGCATACAAACATCTACCCATAAATTATTATAACACTTTTATGCATCGAAGATTCAACAGATCTGCCGCAAATGACACCTCCAGATTTCATCACAACTGGCATGAGCGCCCAAGTTTCCTTCTGACAAACAAGGGTCCAACACTCGAACTTCAGTTGAGAAAAAAAATTGACACCCTTTGTTGGTTTGCAAAGATGGAAATAACGGTATAATCACTACTTTCAGAAACAATGAAATTTCGAAAAATTGTAAAATTAAACGGGTATGATACACGGTTGGTTTAATAGTGTATTTACGTCTATAGAAAGTGAAAAATCCACAGATATTTTTTATTGTTGTACTATAAAACCAATATGTTCTCGACAGATTTAATTCGACTGTATTCAAATACCTGTGTTTTTGCTTTTCATAATGTTAATCTTATATCCATGTTTCAAGACACTGTACAGTCCATTCACTTGGTATTTCAAGTACTTCACTGTTCGTAACAGAATGATCATGCAATTGATTAAACTTTTTATTCCTTTTTCTATTTCTTACCCTTGTACTTTAATTCTTTCATAATTTTTTTATTTGTCTTCCTTTGCTGGTTCCTCTTTGTACAGATTGAAAACTTCGGGATATTCAAAAAGATTTCGGGTTTGCTGCCGGTCGTCGTAAACTTCATTCAACGATATTTCAACTGGACACCTGCCAGTCATCTTCAGGTGAGCCGACAAGGACTGATGAAGACGCTTTTTTCTTCTTCCTTTATTGTTATTTTTAACCTAGCATATACACGTCAGTAGGCTGGCAGCAGCTTTTCTTGCTGCTCTGCAGCCAAGAGAAAAATATGGGCATGAAGACTTACAACATGAGATGCAGTTAGAACAATGGCGAATTAAAACATAGATAAGAAGACAAAATTGAAGACTTTACATTTGACAGAGGAAGAAAACATACAGTCAGTTAAAACTATGAGCCACGGTGAGATGAAAAACATGCAGTATGACACCAAAACCCTTTTTTTTCCTTTAATGTTTTTTTAAAATCCCCGGAAGGGGCTTGCTGGCAGCAGCGAACATGCTGCTCTTCAGCCGAGAGCTTACAGAATTAAAATATTAAAACAGGTGACAATATACGAAGAATTTAAAAATACACACGGCGAGAGAAATGGGTGGAATGATAATGACTGTGAAAAGGATGATAATGTAGATATTTAGAACTTCAAGAAACCACGGCGGATAAAACGTTCATGTTGAAGAAACGGAGCGATGACGAGACGAAGAGACACATTTAAAACACATTGCAACACAGTGTTCTGCCTGTGCGGCATTTGTTGACGTTTTAAAAACAAACGTACACTCAAAGCACTAAGTCACTGCACACTTAAAACACCGACACAGAATTAAAATCACTGGGCAGGCCCCGCAGTGGAGAGGGCAGGGGAAGGAAAGTGCGGTGGCCAGAAAAAGAGGGGAGGAAGCCAAAAAGCTTCTTTTTTTGTGGTATGTGGTAATTATTCAGCAATCAGTCGTCATAAATATAAATTCTTTATTTGTTGGCAAATCCGGATTTCGACCACTGTGTGGTCATTATCAATGCTAAAATAAATACAAGTTAGAATAACATGCATGTCAGATTATAAGCTAATTGTACAAGTTTCAGTTATAGTCAATGATAAAAATACATAAAATAAATTAAAATACTTAAAATATCTCGACCTCCATGTAGGAGGTTGCGTTTGTACTGACGCAGCTGATACAATCCTTACACAGTTGACGTCAGCATGGGACATTTGTGACTAAGGCGCCCTCTTTAAAGTTTAATAAAAAAAACAAATTTATATGATGTATATTTATGGTAGAGAAAGTTAAATTTTATTGTAATTTTAGTAGGCATTATAACTTTAAACTGTTCTTTATTAATGAGTCTCGTTTAATGTTTATATATAATTGGTAGTAAAAATGTGTACTAATTGCAGTCTTACAGCAACTCTTTTAAAATATTTTATATAAAACTGATGATCTGTTGATAATTTGTTCACAGTCAAAATCATAAAATCAAATGATGTCAATTAAAAAAAATCAAATGATGTCAGTTTTAAAAAGTATCTGTAGTAGTAAGTACAGTCGTCAGATGGTGCTAACCAACGTCTATCCCAAACTGTCTTAGAGCGTTTATATTATAAAACATGCTTGTCTGTTAGGGCTTTCATTAAAACATGTTGTAGTCTAGTGATAAAAGTACTGTATATTCCTATTGTATACATAAAAATACTTTTTCTTTATTGTAATTTCAATTCCCCTAAAAGGGGCGGGCTGGCAGCGCTCATAGGCGCTCTTCAGCCTACAGAAATAAAACAAAATTTGACACAGAAGAAACATGTGAACATAAAGGAGATAAAACACACATTAAATGGAGATGTTAAATGGAAATAAGACGAAGTATTTAAAACGGAGCGAAACAGTGGCGTCATAAAAGATTTGATATAGCGATGGTGCAGAATAAAAACAGTTGTTCGAGGGTCAGTGGCACACACACATTTAAATGAGCAAAGGGCGGCGGCTTTGGTTTGACCGTCCGCTGTTGTGGAATAAAAACGAAACACATCACACACACGGAGAAACAATTTAAAACTGATGGTGTCGGCTGCGGGTTGGCCGTTCACTGATGTTAAAATAAATCGACGTAAGAAAAGACACCACACTTGTGAAGCACTTCCACAGAAGCGCATTAGAATGTTCAGATACGGCAGAGCACATGCAGTATTAAAGATGTGACGTGGGGAAGAAAAGGGGGTGAGTGGTGACGCTGGGGAGGAGCCACAGGGCCAGTGGGGAAGGGATGGGGGGATGATGTCCCAGAAAGCTACGGGGAAGAAGGAAAGGGGAGGGCAGTAAGAGGAGGAGCAGGAGGGACAGCTGGGGGAATGAGGAGGGGAGAAGGGAGGGATATTCAGGGCCCTCAGGGAGAGAAGGGGGAGAGGGAGCAAGGGGAAGGATCACAGCTGGTGTGAAGGGTAGATGTCAGGTCGGAGGGCATCATCCGGGAGGGGGAGGGTACGGAAGTTGCCACGGGAGGGTGGACAAGTGGAGAACAGGGGGAATACAGTGGTGGAGGCATGGCAACAGACCAGGTGCAGAGAGGAGGGGACGGACTAGAGGATTAGGCGGGTCCGATTTGCGGGAGATGTAATGCAGGCGGAGATGTTCAATAAAGAGGACGAGTCGGGGGAAAGGAATTAGATCATATAGGAGGCGAGGCGGAGGACATGGCGCTCCAGTATCTCCAGAGATTTGTAGAAGGATGGGGGAGTGGAGATCCGGGCTGGATGGGCGACACATAGGATAGGACGGATGTGGGATTTGTAGGTATAGAGGACGGTAGAAGCGTTGATGCCCAAGTTCGGCCAACAAGGAGTTTGAGGAGGTGGAGGCAGGAGCGGGCTCTTTCTTGAATAGTGTGTAGGTGGGGAGTCCAGGAGAGGGTGCAATCAATAGTGAGGCCCAGGTACTTTAGGGTAGGGGTGAGGTGCATGGGACGGTTATGGAGGGTAAGATAGAAATCTCGGGGACGGAAGGAAGGGGTAGTATGACCTACAATGATCGCCTAGGTTTTGGTAGGATTTATAGACAGAAGCCACTGGTTGCACCAAGCGGCGAAGAGGTCAAGGTGGTCTTGGTGCAGGCAGTTGGAATGGGCGAGGGTGGGAGCTATGACAAGGAAAGCAGTGTCATCAGCATATTGGAAGAGGTATATGAGAGGGGCAGGCTTAGGCATATCAGAGGTATATAGGAGGGGAGAAAGGACAGAGCCTTGGCGCACACCAGCAGAGGGATAGAAAAGACGGGAGTCGGTGTTGTGGATGGTAACATAGGTGGGGCAGTTGGAGAGAAAAGAGGCAATGACTCGGACGAGGTTGATGGGAAGAGGATAGGTTTGGAGTTTGAAGAGCATGCCAGAGTGCCAGACCCAATCGTAGGCCCATTCGAAGTCAGACACAAATATGGCGACACGACGGGAATTTAGCTGAAGGGAAAGGAGTTGAGCTAGGCGAAGTAGTTGATGGTGAGTCGAGAAGGAAGGACAAAAGCCACATTGGGTGTCTGGGAGGAGGTGGTGATGGATGCAACGAGACAGGATGGATTCGAAGACCTTGCTGAACACTGGGGTGAGGCAAATGGGACAGTCAGGGTTTGTTGGGTTTTAGGAACATGGAGACTCGGGAGATTTTTCACAGGCGGGTGTAGCATCCAGTGTAGAGGATGGTGGTATAGAGGGAAGCAAGAGTGGTGAGGAAAGGGAGGTGATGGTATGTGATGCGTTCGTGACCAGGAGTTGTGTTGCATTTGGTGTGCAGTACCAACTGTATGTCATGTGCAGTGTTTTGGGTGTTAAGGTCCGTCGGGGGGATGTGGTCCAGGTATTGAATGCCGGGAGCTAAGGGTGGGATGAAGACATCGGTTCTTTCATGGACATATGGGAACAAGGAATAATCAAAGTAAGGATTGTCAGGAATGGAGCAGACATCAGAGAGGAGAGAGCCTTACTGGCATTATCAGGAAGGGGTTGGTCAAGGTGGAGGAGAAGGTAAGTGGGTGTAGGTTTCAATCCAGTAAGGCAGTGGAAGGTGTTCCAATACCGCGACGAGTTGACGGGGAGGTGGGCATTATTCTGTGTCGCTATCTGATGCCAGTCCTGGTGTTTCTTGGCAGTCAGGAGGCTGCGCACATGTCGCAGGAGTTTGCCAGTGGCAGAGGAGTGTATCCCGGTCACAGGTTCGGAGGAAGCAGGGTAAAGGCACCAGGATTTCCACAGGAGAAGGACAGCCTATGAAGGGAGTGTGGGACGGTGTGGCTGGACAGCTTTGGTAGGGATTTGGGAATGGATAGCATCAGACCAGATCTG
Source organism: Locusta migratoria (assembly GCA_026315105.1). Classification (NCBI taxonomy): domain Eukaryota; kingdom Metazoa; phylum Arthropoda; class Insecta; order Orthoptera; family Acrididae; genus Locusta; species Locusta migratoria. The sequence goes on from CM048747.1 coordinate 2,760,757, forward strand.
CTGAAGGAAGGAGGCAGCTTGGTTGATATCGTCGGGGAGAGTGGAGAGGAAGAGGGTGGCTTTCAACCTGATGGGTGATGGAGAGGCGGAAAGCATCCCAGTCTGCTTGGGAGTTTGAAGCCCTTACTCTTACGGGAATTAGTTAAACTACGAGTTTGAGTACTATGGGCAGGGCGAAGCTGGGAATTTGTATCTGACGGGAGGCGTGCATGGGTAGTCCTTGCAGGTGCGGTGATCACTGTGTCCCCAGTGGTGTAGGAGTCAGCGCAACTGCCTAGAAAGCAGGAGACCCGGGTTCGAATCCCGGCTGGGTACACATTTTCAGCTTTGCCCAATAGCAGTTGAAGTCATATATTCTACGAATATTAAATAATAACAGCTGCAGGATCAGAATGTGACGTCTGTTCTTTCCGAACAGACGCCACATGTATATATATAATATGCCGGTGACGGGCAATGATCCTATCGTTATTGGGGAGGGGTGGGCAAGTTTGAAGCCCTTACTCTTACGGGAATTAGTTAAACTACGAGTTTGAGTACTATGGGCAGGGCGAAGCTGGGAATTTGTATCTGACGGGAGGCGTGCATGGGTAGTCCTTGCAGGTGCGGTGATCACTGTGTCCCCAGTGGTGTAGGGGTCAGCGCAACTGCCTAGAAAGCAGGAGACCCGGGTTCGAATCCCGGCTGGGTACACATTTTCAGCTTTGCCCAATAGCAGTTGAAATGTTCAAATGTTCAAATGTTTGTTAAGCTTATGGGACTTAACTACGGGGTCATCAGTCCCTAAACTTACAAACTACTTATGAACTACTTACGAACTAGGACGGCACAAATATCCATGCCCGAGGGGGATTCGAACCCCCGACCGTAGTGGCCAATAGCAGTTGAAGTCATATATTCTACGAATATTAAATAATAACAGCTGCAGGATCAGAATGTGACGTCTGTTCTTTCCGAACAGACGCCACATGTATATATATAATATGGCGGTGACGGGCAATGATCCTATCGTTATTGGGGAGGGGTGGGCAAGTTTGAAGCCCTTACTCTTACGGGAATTAGTTAAACTACGAGTTTGAGTACTATGGGCAGGGCGAAGCTGGGAATTTGTATCTGACGGGAGGCGTGCATGGGTAGTCCTTGCAGGTGCGGTGATCACTGTGTCCCCAGTGGTGTAGGGGTCAGCGCAACTGCCTAGAAAGCAGGAGACCCGGGTTCGAATCCCGGCTGGGTACACATTTTCAGCTTTGCCCAATAGCAGTTGAAGTCATATATTCTACGAATATTAAATAATAACAGCTGCAGGATCAGAATGTGACGTCTGTTCTTTCCGAACAGACGCCACATGTATATATATAATATGCCGGTGACGGGCAATGATCCTATCGTTATTGGGGAGGGGTGGGCAAGTTTGAAGCCCTTACTCTTACTACGAGTTTGAGTACTATGGGCAGGGCGAAGCTGGGAATTTGTATCTGACGGGAGGCGTGCATGGGTAGTCCTTGCAGGTGCGGTGATCACTGCTTCCCCAGTGGTGTAGGGGTCAGCGCAACTGCCTAGAAAGCAGGAGACCCGGGTTCGAATCCCGGATGGGTACACATTTTCAGCTTTGCCCAATAGCAGTTGAAGTCATATATTCTACGAATATTAAATAATAACAGCTGCAGGATCAGAATGTGACGTCTGTTCTTTCCGAACAGACGCCACATGTATATAGTAATGGACGAGTTCAGGAGGTGGAGGTTGGCAAGGATTCTGTGGGCGATGGACATTGGGGGTAAGGGTAAGGAGAACAGGGTCGTGACCACTGCCTATGGGGTCAAGGACGTCGGCGGTGATGCGCCCAAGGAGATTTGGAGAGACAATGACCACGGCATCAGGGATGGTGACACGTTAGAATATTACCCAAATTTCACTGAAGTCATTGAGTCATTGTTGATGAATAGATACACGGCTTGATTTACAGAAGAAAGGAAAACTAGTAGAAGCCGACCTAGGAGAAGATCAGTTTGGATACCGAAGAATCTTAAGAACACGCCAGTAATACTGACCATGCGTTTTATGTGTGAAAGGCAAACCTCAGCTTGGAGGAACCCATTGACAATGTCTAGTAGTTGATTCCTTGGCGCTAACTGGTAAACGGTTTCAGTCGGACATCACTGGTTTGTTTCGACACATCCTTTCTTCAACCTATTTTACATTTAACCAAGAATATTTTGAACAAACTGATGGTGTCACCATAGGCAGCCCCTTGTCTCCTGGTGGAGAACTTTTTTATGGGGGGCTTTGAACAAAGAGCACTTGAAACAGCGGTTGGTAAACCAACTGTATTTTGGAGATACGTCGACTACACTTTCATAGTGTGGCCCCCGGAGAAGGTGAGTTGATGGAGTTTCTGCATCATCTTAACTTCATTCATGAGAACATTCGATTTACTATTGAATTAGACAAAGATGGCTGCCTTCCATTTCTGGGTGTTTTGGTTAAACGGAAGAGTGACGGCTGTGTAGGACATTCTGTTTATCGTAAGCCCACGCACACTGATTTGTATTTGCATTCCTTAAGTTGCCATCACCCATCCCAAACAATGAGTGTCCTTAAAACCCTTGTACACAGGGCCCATACCGTGTCGGATGCAGAAAGTCTACCAAAAGAACTTGTACATTTAATGACGATGCTCGGAGACAATGGATACTCGTCTCGGCAAATTAACAGGGCCTTCTCACCTAAAACCAGGAACCGGGAAGTGGATAAAGAGGAAAACGCGCCAGCTAAATCACTAGCTTTCCTTCCATTCGTTGGAAATGTCTGTTTCAAAATAGGAAAAATACTTAATAATTACCAGGTGAAAGTTATTTTCCGTCCACCATCTAAGACTTCTAACTGGTTGGGACCAGTAAAGGATAATTTGTTACTGCGGAAGGCGGGGATTTATAAAATACCTTGCGAGTGTGGTATGGCCTATATAGGACAGTCAACACGCACCGTGGTAGAACATTGTACAGAACATCAACGTTGCACCTACCTTCCGCAACCCAGAAAGTCTGCAGTTGCAGGGCATTGTATTTCTAACACATACAATGGAGTACGATAAAACATCCTTCTGGAACTCCATTATAAAAGAATACGTTGAAATACGCATTGTGGAAAATCTGGTGAACCGTGACAGCGGCTACCATCTGAATAACGCGTGGAATCCCGTCATATCCGAGATTTTTAATAGACGAAGACGACAGAAGACTCCGATAACTGCGGCCAGCGGCACTATAGAAGACAGCTGATCCCTGCAGTTCCACCAGCGAGGGCGCTACCGCGGTGTGGTTCTTCTGTCGCCGTCACCGAGTCTTCGACGCATGCGCGGTAATACCACCAGCGTGCTACATAAGGCGGAGCTGAGAGCGTTTTCACGACGTCTTTCAAATCGCTACTGTCGCATTACTTTGTGCGGTATTCGTTGTGCACAACTCGTTGTTCGTCCGCTTCTGTGCTCTGCGTCGTCTCTTCGCGTGTTGCCTGACGCTGCGAAGCGCCGCCGTCGCCGCCCGCCGCCCGCTCGGCCGCTCGGGACTGCAGTACGCCGTGTCGCCGCCCCATCGGCCGCCGCCGCCGCCGCCGCCGCCGCCTTCTCGCCCCGGAAGGCGCTCCTCCGCCCCCGCCGCATGCGCCGCCGCCCAGCGCGCTCTGCCCGGTCGCCAGCCGCCGGAGCGCGTCCCACCGCCGCCGCTCCCGCCCCCACCTGGGCCGCCGGGAGGGACGTCCGCCGCCGCCGCTGATCCTGCAGCAGTGCTCTTCTTTTAAGGTGACTGTTCGACTCTGCCATGTCGACCTTGCACCCTACTACTGTGCCCTCCACCATCATTTTTACCGTGTCCTCCCATCCCCCCACCACCATCTCCTGGAACACATCCTCTCTCCTTCCTGCCACGATTCCCTCCCTCCTTACCCTCACCACTCCCTCAGCTGTCGCCCTCTCCTCTACCCCCACACAAGCTGCTGCCCTCGTCCCACACTCGCTTGCCTTTTGCACCGTTCCCCCTTCCTCACTCCCACGCCAAACTCCCGCGGTGACCCTGCAGCGGTTTGCACCTGGCAGACCGCTGTGGACTCCTATCTCCCCCCATCCCACGACGACGCCGCCGCAGCCGCAGGGCCGGCTCCGCGCCACCTTCCGGTCTCCCCTGTCCCCACTCCTGCCTCCCAGGCACTCCTCAAACCGAAGAAGACAAACCGACCATCCACAGACGCCACCTCCTCGGTGACTAAAAAGCCCGCCGCCCCTTCGCCAGTGACCCACCGGTCTGGATAGAAGTCGCCCCTCTCCCCCCTACCCAGCCAGCAGCATCTCCCCGCCAACCCTCCTTCCCACCCGACCCCCTGCTCTCCACACTTTCGTCTCAATAACCCTGACCCCAACTCCTACACTGCCATGCCTTCACTCTCCTCTTCCGGCGGTATTGCCCCTTCTGCCCCCATCTCACGAATCTTCCCTCGGAGGGACTGTCCTCCTCAAATCTCCTGACCTCCACACACAGATCCTCTACAAGATCCCCTGCGTCCACTTTAAACCCAATGCCACCCTCGTCCCCCTCCCCCCTCGAGCCATCAATCGCCAATCCCCTCCTCCCCATCGTCCTCCCATCCTCACTTCTCTGATCACCAAATTGAACCCGGGGATCACAGAGAAAGAGGTGCTGGAGGAACTCCGGCAGGATCGCCGCCTATCCATCCGCTCCGCTCGTTGCATTAACAATGCGACAGGCCCCACCTACCTCATGCGTGTCTTCACTGAAAACGCACCTTCCATCAACCTCTCCTCCGCAATGGGGCCCTCATTTATAACCACCTCCACCAGGCGGAACCTTCCCGAGCACCTCCCCAATCGTATTGTTGCTCCTGATGCCTGACCTATAACGACCACCTTACTAAACATTGCCGTCTCCCCCCCCCCCCCCTGTATGCCCACACTGCAAACGCCGCTTCCAAACCTCCTGTCCTAACCTCACTGCCAACCCCGCCTGTAACACTTGCGGTGGGGCACACCCCATCTACTCTTACAAATATAAGTCCCACCCCCTCCCATGAAAGAAGAATTCACCATCCTCATCCATCCCACTGATCCCCCAATCCCCGCCAATAACTCCTTATACCCCCCCCCCCCCCACAGCACAGGACATCATCCAGTTCCTATCGTCCTCCAAAATATCCACCCTTTCCAGCGCTCTCACACCCTCCACTAAGTCTCCCTGGCCGCTCGCTCCCTCTTCAACCTTGATTTAAGGCTACAACCTCCCAAAATCACATCCACTTCACCTTCTCCCGGACCGACCGCCCCCACACCCTAGTTTAGTCCCCACACCCGCTCCCTTTTCCTCTCCCTCTCCCCGCCTTTCAACCTCATTATGGCGCAACGACAATTTAACATCTTCAATATTCGCTCCCTTCCCACCAATAAGCTCCTCCTCTTGAACACCTTAACCCAACACCGCGTGGATGCCTTTCTCCTCAACGAAACCCCCTATAACCTACACCACCACGACTCTCCCCGTCCCCCTGCACGAGGTGGAGTAGCTCTTGGCCATCTCCTACACCACCCTGTTCGGCCACATCCCCTTCTCAACATCCCTTATGAACATCTTCCTCCCTCCCTGTGCTACTATTTATGTCCGCTCCCGTGTTTCCATCCCTTATGACTTCCTAGCTCACATAGATAGTACCTTCAGGACCTACGTGGTCGCCGCTGACCTCAATATCCACTCCCGCATTCCTGCTGTACGTCGGTGGCATCAGTTCATTCCTACCATCAATGGCGAAATTGTCCCGCTCCCACGCCAAACCCACCCTGCAGCAACACCACCCCTGAGGACTTTACTCCACAGCTTCGAAAAAATTTCAATCTTTATAATCTGAAAGCTCTCATCAACTCATTATTATGTAACTCTGCAACAAATGGAAACAAACTCAGGCACAATTAGAAAACCTCCAATATTTTAAATGTTGTTGTTGTGGTCTTCAGTCCGAAGACTGGTTTGATGCAGATCCCTATCCCCATCTATCCTGTACAAGACTCTTCATCTCTGAATAAGAACGGCAACCTACATCCACTTGAATTTGCTTACTGTATTCCTGACTCGGTCTCCCTTTATGATTTTCACCGCACACACATCCCTCCAATGCTGAACTGTCGATCCCATAATGTCTCAGAATATACCCCACCAGTAGAGCTCTTCTCTTAGTCTAGGCATGCCAGAAATGTTCTCCCCAATTCTGTTCAGCATCTCCTCATCAGTTGCGCGATTTATCCATCTAATCTTCAACATTCATCTGTAGCACCAGATTTCAAACGTTTCTATCACATTTTTGTCCTTATCGTCTACGTTCCACTTTCATACAATGGAACACTCCAGACCAATGCGGTCAGAAAAGACTTTCGAACACTTAAACTAATTCTGGATGTCAACAAATTGCTATTCTTCAGAAATGCTTTTCGCCCCACAGCCATTCTTTGTTTTGTGTCTTCTTTGTTCCGGTATCAGAAGTTGTTTTGCTGCTCAAATAACAAAACTCATCTTCTACTTTTATTGCCTCGTTACGTAATCTAATTCCTTCAGAATGGCCTGAGTTTCTTATACTGCATCTCATTGCCTTTGTTTTGCTCTTGTTAACGTTCATCTTATAACCTCCTTTCAAGACACTGTCCGTTCCGTTCAGTTGCTCTTCGAGGTTCTTTGCTGTCCCTGACAGATTCACAATGTCAGCGACAAACCGCGAAGTTTTTATTTCTCCACCTTTCAACTTTAATTTCTTCTCCAAATTTCTCTTTGCATTCCTTCACAGCTTCCGCAGTATACACATTGAATAACATTAAGGAAAGTCCTGTATTACTCCCTTCCCAACCAATCCTTTCATGCCATTCGACTTTTAAAACTGCTGTGTAGTTTTTGATCAAAATGTTCAAATGTTTGTAAGGCTTATGGGACTCAACTACGGGGTCATCAGTCCCTAAACTTACAAACTACTTATGAACTACTTACGAACTAGGACGGCACAAACATCCATGCCCGAGGGGGGATTCGAACCCCCGACCGTAGTGGCCGTGCAGACCGTGACTGAAGTGCCTCAGTCCCCTCGGCCACCGCGGCCGGCTGTAGTTTTTGTATAAGTTGTAAACAACCTTCCGTTCCCTATATTTTACCGCTGCTACCTACAGAATTTGTATTCGAGTCGAGATTGTCAAAAGCTTTCTCCAAATTTACAATAGCTAGAAATGGAGGTTTGCTTTGGAATTTTTTAATACCCTATTGTAACATATTTATGATATCGGAAGTAGGTAACATTTGAATAAACACTAACGACATTGAAAATAAAAGAAGCATTTAAAATGAACCAAAACGAGTCGGATTAGCTAATCAACAAAATAATTTCTCCTAAAAAGATCTGCATTTGTTTAGGAAAAGTTTTTGTTTCCACACTCACTAAGAAATTCTAGAGCGCAGGATCAGATGGACGAATGGAATCTATTTTTCTAACATTTCACATCGATATTTGACAGTATTACCTATGTACTACGGATCTTAAATAATCTAATGCACAGTAAATAAAAATAATAGCAAAGGATGGATATTTAGGGTTTAACGTTCCGTCGACGAAGTAGTTATTATAGACGAACTCAAGTATGGGGAAGGAATCATGTGCCTAAATTTCCGAAAGAGCTATCCAGACAGTCACGTTAATTCTTGTAAACCGCAGACGACCTAACTTAGAAAGGGCGTATTTGAAATCTGTACCTCCTTCTCTGAGGTACCAAATCGTACAGTATCTACGATACAGTGTAGTATTCTGATAGAGGTTTCTCGCAATTATAGGAATCAGCTATTTGCATGACAAAAGACCGAAATGAAGGTGACAGGAAAGGAATTCTTCATCCTTTTCCCTGTACACGACAGAGGGAAGTAGGAAGAGACATTCTCTTGCCCATGAACAACGGAATACTATTCTGGAAGGTACAATTTTCCCCAGAGTCAGATACTTTCGTCATATAATTTGAACAGCAGTTTCTCGTTGTTTACAGATTGCACCATTATACAGTGTGTTCCGTAAGAGCGTGCAAAAATACGTTGTGTCCCATTTATATTGATCGTCCAAAATAAAAACTGAAATGCTTGTTAAGCTTAAGGGACTTAACTGCGGGGTCATCAGACCCTGAACTTACAAACTACGTATGAACTACCTTATACTAAAGACGATACAAAAATCCATTCCCGAGGGGGGGATTCGAAGACCCGACCGTAACGGTCGTGCAGGCTGTGACTGGCGCGCCGCAGACCGCTCGGCCACTGCGGCCGGCCCGCCCAAAATATCTGTGGAACAGCAGCAGCTGTGGTAAAACTATTTTCACCGGTGTCAATGTACGCAGAGGCGCATGAAAGTAAATATTTTGAAACATTCTAAAACGAAAGTATATGCGTTTTTTTAACACAAACGTATTTGTTTTTATATGGACACCCTATGTTATTTCATCAACAATCTATAGCATGACAAATCACATAAACAATGGCGTTGATTGCATCGTAATAACACAATTACATGCCGAGATATTACGAAGCGAAGTCGTCGCTTAAAATACGCGAAACGCGCGGCTAGCGCACGTCCTGAGACTCAGGCGAGAACCCCATGCCGCTCAGGAGGTTCAGAAATAGTTTGAGTGGTCAAGATAAATAGGACACCCTGTATAACAGGACGCAGAGAAAGCTTCAGTGAACAATGTGAGGTAGGGATGGTGGGGTCGGAGAAGCCGGCTAAACAAATATGGAAGTAGTCTACCGCTTTGTCTGGCATTACTGTTTTCCAGCCTATTTACAACTAACATGCGTACAAGTATATACATGCTGTGCTGCTTATTTACACTCTTTATTTTGTACAAGGACACAAGGAGGAGGTACCTGATCACTAGGAAGTCATGTGCAGGTCTGGACGACCACCTGTACTGGTGGCTCTGGAAAAGACTTACACCTGACCTGGCTGATTGTTTCTGGTGAGAGGATGTGGATACAGCACGCCGGCGAACCTCCTCACTTCAGTATGGATGACCGCAACCGCCTCGTTGATGTATTTCTTGGTTGCTGGTTCGGAAGGGGAATTTCTATTGCCGGCCGCGGTGGCCGAGGGGACTGAGGCGCTCCAGTCACGGGCTGCACGGCCACTACGGTCGGGGGTTCGAATCCCCCTCGAGCATGGATATTTGTGCCGTCCTTAGTATTAGTTAGTTCATAAGCAGTTTGTACGTTTAGGGACTGATGACCCCGTAGTTAAGTCCCATAGACTCTACAAACATTTGAACATTTCCAGAATGAAACTTCACTCTGCAGCGGAGTGTGCGCTGATATGAAACTTCCTGGCAGATTAAAATTGTGTGCCGGAACCGGGACTCGAACCTGGGACCTTTGCCTTTCGCTGGCAAGCGCTTGTTAGTGCTAGTCTTACGTGTTTGCAGGAGAGCTTCTGTGAAATTTGGAAAGTAGGAGGCGAGGTACTGGCGGAAGTAAAGTTGTGAGGCGGCATCGTGAGTCGTGTCGGGATAGCACAGTCGGTAGTGCGCTTGCCCGCGAAAGGCAAAGGTCCCAGGTTCGAGTCCCGGTTCCGGCACACAATTTTAATCTGCCAGGAAGTTTCATATCAGCGCACACTCCGCTGCAGAGTGAATGTTTCATTCTGGAAACATCCCTTAGGATGTGGCTAAGCCATATCTCCACCATATCCTTTCTTTCAGGAGTGCTAGTCTTGCGTGTTTGCAGGAGAGCTTCTGTGAAGTTTGGAAAGTAGGAGGCGAGGTACTGGAGGAAGTAAAGTTGTGGGGCGGCATCGTGAGTCGTGTCGGGATAGCACAGTCAGTAGTGCGCTTGCCCGCGAAAGGCAAAGGTCCCAGGTTCGAGTCCCGGTTCCGGCACACAATTTTAATCTGCCAGGAAGTTTCATATTTGAACATTTTTTTGGAATTCCTATTCCATGGCCTACGAGGTCATCGCCTTCTTTATTTCCTATGGAGGATGTCTAAAGTCACTTGCATATGAGACCTCAGTGGATATGGAGAAGGAATCAGTTGCCGGAATTGTAGCTGCTTGTGGTGTGAATCGAAAGACATCAGCGTTATTTGTCACGAAGCGGCGAAATCTTGTTCGCACGTGTCATGCTTGCAGTTGGGACGTTCATTGTGTCAGCATTTGTAGTTAAATGTAACTACTGTAAGTGAAATTCTACAGTTGACCCCAGGTTCTTTCCTCAAACTAGTGCGTGGAGCTCCCAGTAAGTCCTGTTAAACTTTTGCGCGCTCTTACTTCTCAGGCTATAAGTTTCTCCATCAGTAAATTTGACGCCTAATGCTTTCCTAATAATCTTACTTTTGAATTTATTCAATATTCCTCTTAATATTTGAATTTAAAGTTTCTGCTCCATTATAAAGACTAACATTAACAAAGCAAAACAAGAGTAAAGGAATGCAGTCTAAGAAAATTAGGCGATACTGGTGGAATTAGATTAGATAACGAGACAATAAAGGTGGTACATTAATTTTGTTACGTCGACAGTAAAATAACGTACGATGTTTGCAGTACAGTGGATATAAAATGCAGATTGGCAATGGGAAGAAAAGCGTTTCTGAAAAAGAGAAATTTGTTAACATCGAATAGTAATTTAAGTCTTTTTTGAAAGCTTTTGTGTGGAGTGTTGCTTTTTACGGTAGTGAAATACGGATGATAAATAGTTCAAATAAGAAGAGGACAAAAGCTTTTAAAATGTGGTGCAACAGATGAATGCTGAAGACTAGGAGAGAAGATCCTCTAACTAATGAAGAGGTGCTGAACAGAATTGGGGAGAAGAGAAATTTCTGGCATACCTTGACTAAAAGAAGAGATCGATTGGACACATTCTTAGTCGTAAATAAATCAAGAATTTAGCAAATGTTCAAATGTTCTAATGTTTGTATAGTCTATGGGACTTAACTACGGGGTCATCAGTCCCTAAACTTACAAACTACTTATCAACTACTTACGAACTAGGACGGCACAAATATCCATGCCCGAGGGGGGATTCGAACCTCCGACCGTAGTGGCCGTGCAGACCGTGACTGGAGCGCCTCAGTCTCCTCGGCCACCGCGGTCGACAAAGAATTTAGCATTAGAGGAAAGTGCGTGGAATAAAAATGGCAGAAGGAGACCCAGAAACATTACAGTAAGCAGGTTCAAATAGATATCGGTTTCCGTTCTTATGAGGAGAAGAAGAGACTTGCTGAATATAGAATAGGATGGAAAGCTGCATCAAACCAGTCTCTGGACTGAAGACCACAACAACAACAACAACAACAAAACACGTGAATTTTAGCCGCGGCGGAATAGCCGTGCGCACTGAGGCGCCGTGTTGCGGTGCGCGCGGCCATTCGCCGTCCGGGATTCGAGTCCCCGTTCGGGCATGGTTGTATGTGTTGTCCTTACGTTAGATAACTTGGTTTAAGTATTTTTCAAGATAGCGACTAATAAGCAGGAAGTTAAGTCCTATATATTTACAAATATTTGATTTGAATATGTGAGTTTGCACGGACCCCTTAGTTTTAGACGTCTACTAGAACTTATCCCAGTATTTATTTATTTCTTTTTGATTATTGGTGTGTCATAGAACTTTTTCATTTTACCAGGATTACTTTACACAAGGTCTTTCATAAAGAATGAACGGATTTCGAAGGCTTGTTGTATGGTACATCTAAATCTACATAGATACTCTGCAAATCACATTTAAGTGCCTGACAGAGGGATCATTAACCACTTTCATAACTTTTCTCTACTGTTCCATTCTCTAATAGCGCGCGGGAAGAGAGAACACCTAAATCGTTCCGTTTTCGATCTAATTTCTATTATTTTATTGGGATGGTCATGTCTCCCTAAGTAGGTAGGTGCTAGCAAAATATTTTCACATTCAGAAGTAAAAGTCGGTGATTGAAACTTCGCAAACAGATCACGCCGCAATGAATAATGTCTTTCTTTTAATGATTTCCACCCCGTAACGTGATAAAACAAAACGAGCTGCCCTTCTCTGAACCTTCTCAATATCTTCCGTCAGTCCCACCTGGTGAGGGTCCCACAAGGGGCAACAGTACTCCAGGAGAGGACGCACAGGTGTGATGTAGGCAGTCTCTTTGGTGGAGCTGGTGCATCTTCGAAGCGTTCTGCAAATGAAACGCAATCTTTGGTTTGCCTTCCCCACAATATTTTCTATATGTCCTCTCCAGTATAAGTTGTTCGTAATTGTAACTCCTTGGTATTTGGTAGAATTTACGACCTTAATGTTTGACTGATTTATCGCGTAACTGAAGTTCAGCAGATTTCTTTTAGTGGTCATGTGTATTACTTCACACTTTTCATTATTTAGTGTTAATTACCAATTTTCGCACCATGTAGAAATTTTGCAGTTGCTTTTGATACACTGTTGACTGCACTAATCGATAAACGACAGCATCATCCGCGAACAGCCTAAGGGAGCTATTCAGATTGTCTCCTAGATCGTTTATAAACACGAAGAAGAGTAGGGGACCTATAACGCTTACCTGTGGAACGCCAGTTATCACTTCTGTTTTACTCGATGACTTACCGACAAGTACTACGAACTGTGCCCTTTCTGATCGGAAATCGTGAATCCAATCGCACAATTGGGGCACTATTCCATAAGCACGCAATTTCATTAGGAGCCGCTTGTAAGGTACAGTGTCAAAAGCCTTCCGGAAATCCAGAAATATGGAATCTATTTGAGATCCCTTGTCTATGGCACTTATCACTTCACGTGAATAAAGGGCAAGCTGTGTTTCAGTGTTTCAGTGTTTTAGTATGGAATAAGATATATAAAAATTTAAAAGAGGATGCCAATGATGTATTTAGACCCCAGTTAAGTGGAGAAAGTTTTATTCTTTTGTCAGTTTCAGTAATATGGCCGATTACATGTGGCGGAAGAAAACGAAGTGACATTGGCAGTATGTCGAATTTCAGGAAGACCGCAAGACAAAAAAAGGGGCGACAGAATGGAGGACGATTACATCAGAAAGGCTAGGGGAAGAACCGCCGATAACAGTTCTCCGTTGATAATAACATTACTAATGTTCCTGACAAGTGTAGACAATGGGTACGACCTCCTATTGATAACTGAAACCAGCGGGTAACTGTTTTGCATATTACCTGCGCAGGTAAAAGGCGAGCGTTTAGAAAGAACAGCAGGGAACCTTAAATGAACGGGACAACTGACGCTGTCGACGATTACTAATCGCTGAAAGTGGCTGAGCTTGTTGTGCAAAACTCATGGAACGACTTATGAGCAGTTGTATGGCAAATGAACGCTGAAGCAAGACAGAACTGATGATACGAAGCTGTTGAACAAGTAAGGCGACTTTTCCAATTGTGCAGGCAACGTACATTCAGTTATCAATTATTTTTGTTATGATACGTTTTAAAAATGGTAAAGCCAAGATGGCTGGTATATAATTTTATTCGGATGACCGGTTTCGCTGGTCTCTGCCATCATCATCCAGTAAAAAATGTTTTACGCCGACGTCATCTTGTAATGTCAACAGTTGTTGTAAGAAATAATTTTAAGTGCATAGGTGCACTATGTCATTGTAGTAAAAGTTTACATATCAGTATAAGTGATAAAATTATATACCAGCGATCTTGCCTTTACCATTTTTGGAACGTATCATAATAATGGATCGCCTCCTCACAACATAAACAAGGTCAATATTTTTATGTTGTTGGTCCAAATGATACGAACATCTCCTCATAATTTCAGTTGCACAGCAAATTTCCTTTGCTTTTGGGATATAGAAAGGTTAGATGTGTTTTAGTGTGCTCGGCGGTTTTATATTATTATAAAAATAGAGCAAAGAATTTGCATCAAATTTTGTGTGAAAAATGGAATGAAGTGCGCTAAAACACTTTAAATGTTGACAGTGGCACGCGGTGAGTAGGCTCTAAGTAAAAAAATGTTTACACGTGGTACAAGCTCTTCCAAGATGGCCAAGTAGATGGAAATGACGAACCTCGTTCTGGACGCCCCAGCACATCAACTACAGATGTAAACGTCGAAGCTGTGAAGAAAATTGTTTTGGAGAATCGTCTAATTACCGTAAAAGAAGTTGCTGACGATGTTGGCTCATCGGTGGGATCGTGTCATGCAATGTTTTCGGAAGTTTTGAGCATGACACAAGTCTCAGCAGAGTTTGTTCCGAAACTTCTCAGTTTTGATCAGAAGAACCGTTGCATGGGCATCGCTCAGCAGCTCTCTAATGACGTCAGTGACGACCCTGCTTTGTTAAAAAGGGCCACAACTGCTGACTAAGCATGTGTGTACGGTTACGACTTCAAAACCAAAGCGCAATCGTCGCAATGGAAGCATCCTGGGAAGGCAAGACCTCACTCAAGTTTCATCAGATGTCAAAGTTTTGCTCGCTTTTCTTTTTCATTTACTGTGGCTTAAAGAATGAAGAATTTTTGCCTCGAGGTCGTACGGGCAATAGGGAGTATTGCGAGTGCTGAAAAATGTGAAAATTACAGAATTATCAGTTTAAAAAGTCATGGTTGCAAAATACTAAGACGAATTATTTACAGACGAATGGAAAAACTCTTGGAATCTGAGCTTGGGGAAGATCAGTTGGATTTAGGAAAAATGTAGGAACACGGGAGGCAATACCTACGTTTTTAGCATTTGTCGATCAGGAGAAAGCTTTTGACAATGTTGACAGGAACACGCTATTTCAGATTCTGAAGGTAGGGCTAAAATATAGGGAGCGAGGAGTTATATTCAACTTGTACAAAAACCAGACAGCAATTATTAGAGTCGAATGGCAAGAAAGGGACGCAAAGGTTGGGAAGGGAGTAATACAGCGTTGTAGCCTTTCCCTAATGTTGTTCAATCTGTACATTGAGCAAGCAGTGAAGGAATGCAAGAAGAATTTTCGAGAGGGAATTAACGTTCAGGGAGAAGAAATAAAAACTTTTTCGGCAATAGTTATTTTATCAGAGGCTGCAAAGCATCTGGAAGAGCAATTTAATGGATTGGACAGTGTCTTGAAAGGGTGATATAAGATGATCATTAACAAAACTAGGGTAATGGAATGTAAAGTCAGAAAATCAGGCGATGCTGAAGGAATTAGATTAGGTAATGAGACAATAAAAGTAGTAGATGAGTTTTGTTATTTGTGTAGCAAAATAACGTCTGATGGCCGAAGTAGAGAAGATATAAAATTGAGAATGGCTATGGGAACAAAAGCGTTTCTAAAGAAGCGAAACTTATTAACATCCAATGTTAGGAAGTCCTTTTTGAAAGCATTTGTCTGGAGTGTAGCATTGCATGGGAGTGAAACGTGGACGATAAGGAGTTCAAATAAAAAGACTATAGAAGCTTTTGAAATGCGGTGCTACTGACGAATGATGAAAATTAAATGGGTAGATTACGTAACTAATGAGGATGTGCTTAATAGAATCGGGCAGAAAAGGAGTTTGTGGCATATCCTGACTAAGAGAAGGGATAGATTGGTTGGACACATTCTGAGACATCAAGGAATTGTCAACTTAGGATTAGTGTGGGGTAAAGATCGTTGAGAGAGACCGAGGGACGAATACAGTAAGCAAATTCAAAAGGATGTAGGTTGCCAAATATATTCTCACTTGAAGAGACTTGCACAGGACAGGGTAGCGTGGAGAGCTGCATCAAACCAGTCTGCGGAGTGAAGACCACAGCAGCAACAATAATAACATCACGACAATGCACCTGCTGACTCACCGTTGGTTGTGAGAGATGGTTTGATCAAAAACAATACGATAATCATCCCTTAGCCAGCCTATTCACCGGATTTGGCCCCTGTTCCCAAAACTGAAGAGAGCGAGTCAAGAAATAAAAACTGCATCGCTGGAAGCATTCAAGGATGTTCCAAATCGTGGTTATGAGAAGTGTTTATAGCAGTGTTTTTCAACCTTTTAGAATATATGATCCCTTACAAATAAAAATACTGTGGCGAATACCCTCCCCCACCACCAACCTGACGAACTGTAACAAAACCATGTTAACTCAAGGGAAACGAAATTAATCTTCTTTCTCTTGCTGCAGTTTTCTTTTAAATTGTTGGCTGAAGTTGTTTTTACACGATTCCTGACAGAAAAAATATTTTGCTTGAATAGAGCATTTCAGGCAAGACTCAGAAACGAATAAGGCTCATTAAGAAAGGTCCCACAGTATGGAAAATTTGTAAAGAACTAGATCTTATTTTATCGATTTTTGTAGAATTACTTATTGTGTCATGTTCTTTTGCCTGTCTATTGGTTCCTGAAAACAGTTTTCAGACTTAGCACTTACTCATTACTAACACACTGTTGAGAGGGATGGTTTGCGGGAGCGGTGGGTAGTTGGTTGGTGAAGCTGAGCACGGATAGTCAGTTCAGGTTCCATTTATTTTAATTAAGATATATTTATATTTTGAATATTACAATCAGAGCCTGTAGGCCCAACAAGACAGTTCAGATAAGTGGAGCAAGACAGAAGGCCAAGTTGAGATAAGCAATTTTTTGATAAGTTAATAAGGCTCCAAATTTAGTAAAAGCACTCTTTAAAATACCAAGACACAATGAGCCCAGCAATTTAAACGAATGTGGAAAGCTTTGAATGAAAAGCAACTCTTGTAAAAACAATATAATTTACAAATGACCCCTGCAATTTAAAAGGAAACAGCTCAGTTTAATGATCAAAATCACACTAACGTGGGGCTCCAAAGTTTAAGTGAACGCAGCCCTTTAAAAATACAATTACCAAAACACACTAAAGACGAGCTCAAAAATTTAAGTAAAGTCTGAGTTTTACTTTAACTAATAGAGGCTGGTACCAGGAAACTGCGCTCAATGTTATCAATAAATAACCCACAATGAAGATTACAAATGAGCCCTGTAATTGAAATGACAGCAGTTCAGCTTAGTTACAGGAAAACCACACCGAGGTGGGGAGCTGGCTACTCGTCAATTTAATACACCCACACAGGTGAAACAAAAGAGCTGACTCAAAACAGGAAGGAGAGGAATCAGGTGCCCAACGGTCAACCAGAACTGCAGCTCTGACACGAAGAGGCTTATGCAAACCGATTGAACGCCAAATTACAACCGCGGGGTGGGAAAATTACTGTAAGGAGAAGATAAAAAAAGAAAAACAAAGCTATACAACTACCGCCAGTGCAGATGGAGCTAACAGAGGGGCACCAGATAAATTCCCCATTTACGTTAACCAAGTTAATGAACATAGAGTACTTGCTACTCAGAGCAAAGAGAAAAAAAAAATAATTCAATTGACCCGAACTAAAAGTGCGGTTGTTGTTGTTCTTGTGGTCTTCAGTCCGGAGATGCTGCTCTCCACAATACCCTATCCTGAGCAAGCCTTTTCAACTCAACATAAGAACGGCAACCTACATCTGTTTCAATCTGTTTACTGTATCCATCTCTTGGTCTTCCTCTGCGGTTTTTACCCCACAAACTTCCCTCCAACGCTAAATTCACAATTCCTTGATGTATAGGAATGTGTCCTACCAATCGATCCCTTCTTTTAGTCAAAGTATGCCAAAAATTCCTTTTCTTCCCAATTCTGTTCAGTACCTCCTCATTAGTTACGCGATCCACCCACCTAATCTTCAAGTGCGGTATAACACATGAATAAACAAGTAACGACGTAGACACAGGCAACGACGGCCCCTGGGGAAAGACCACCGATCCTGACAAATTAACACACACACATTAGCGGAGCAGGTTTTATCAGTCATTTATTTCTCACCTCACGACAAGCGCAGGCACCCTCGCGGTGGTGCAGGAGGAGTGTGTCAACCAACGCCCGGAAATATTTCATACATCCCAAACGATCAGCGGGTGGAACGACGCGAGGCGCAGCCGGGTCTGAGTGCGGAGTGCTCTAGTCTAGCAGTTGCTGACGGCTCCGACGCTTGGCGAGGGACGGACGCGGTGTCGCACGGCCGCTAGGAGCGCCACCACACAGCCGGGAGACGAGGTGCTGTTATGACTTGACAGAAAGGCCAACCTCTTCAGCTCATGGCATGCATGGCTCCCCACGGACAGAGTCACACCTGGAACAACTTGGATGCACACCTCGGGCACGGCCACAAATGGCCCCTTACTCAAATTTAATCGACGCTGGCGATGCCATGCATCGTATAAAAACTCAATGCCTAATCCCCCGCAGCGACCGACTCACACAATCCCTGGGCACGCCACCGTAGCGCCACACGCGGCTAGGAGACACCAGTCAGAAGACAATCGACGCGCGATAGATCAGACACTGCCACGGTGCACGCACAGAGAGATCGATGGTACTGACGCCAGTAGTTAAATCAAGGAGCCGGTACCGGTCAACTGTATTATAAAAGAATCTATGAACTATTCAATTCATAATGACATTTACACAGAGAAGTCCGTAATTTTAATATTAAATACATTTCACTTAGACATACGTTCTTGTATCACTGAACATCTGGTTTTTTATAGTGCAAGTACTTTGTCCTGTGATAGCGACCCACCAAACAAGACTGTAACCTCCCTAGAGGTTGAAAAACACCTGCTCAGAAGACTGAAAGGAGCGTCGGCGCATGTGTATTGTATCTGAGGGAGCTTGCTTTGAACAAATATTTTTTCATAAAAATATAAAGTCACTTTACTTTTTGAACATACCTCGTAGTCATGTATGGATTGTACATTAAAAAGGGGTTTAAGGTAAAACTCAACAAAAGTAAAACAAGCATAACGAAAAGAAGGCGAAAAAAATCAGTCCATGTTGAGGGAATTAGGTTGGGTATCGAGACTCTAAAAGTACACTGCTGGCCAGCCAAAACGCAACGCCCTGAAGAAAACATCCAAATCAGTTGAACTCTGCTGCGTTCGTCTGGCCACATCACGGGCCATAGACGGCCGAGTGGACGAACTGAAATTGTTCTTTGCTGCGACGCCATCACGTCAGCAGCTTCAGTAGCCCTCTTAGAAGAGAGCCAGCGTCACTCGAGAATATTTCGGAACACGAGCGAGGAATAACAGTAGTCTGAGGATTGCAGACCAGTGACGTGTCGGACGAGACAAAGTACATTCCTGGCCATTAAAATTGCCACACCACAAAAATGACGTGCTTTAGACCCGAAATTTAACCGACAGGAAGAAGATGCTGTGACATGCAAATGATTAGCTTTTCAGAGCATTCACACAAGGTTGGCGCCGGTGGCGACACTTACAACGTGCTGACATGAGGAAAGTTTCCAACCGATTTCTCATTTACAAACAGCAGTTGACCGGCGTTGCCTGGTGAAACGTTGTTGTGATGCCTCGTGTAAGCAAGAGAAATGTGTACCATCATGTTTCCGACTTTGATAAAGGTCGGTTTGTAGCCTATCGCGATTGCGGTTTTTCGTATCACGACATTTCTGCTCGCGTTGGTCGCGATCCAATACGGAACTTCGTGCTGGAACCCAACGGCCTCGTATCACTAGCAGTCGAGATGACAGGCGTCTTATTCGCATGGCTGTAACAGACCATGCAGCCGAGTCTCGATCCCTGACTCAATATATGGGGACGTCTGCAAGACAACAACCATCTGCATGAATAGTTCGACGACGTTTGCAGCAGCATGGACTATCAGCTCGGAGACCATGGCTGCAGTTACCCTTGACGCTGCATCACAGACAGGAGCGCCTGCGATGGTGTACGCAACGACGAACCTGGGTGCAAGAATAACAAAACGTAATTTTTTTCTGATGAATCCAGGTTCTGTTTACAGCATCATGATGGTCGCATCCGTGTTTGGCGACATCGCGGTGAACGCACATTGGAAGCGTGTATTCGTCATCTCCATACTGGCGTATCACCCGGCTTGGGGTGCTATCGGTTACATGTCTCGGTCACCACTTATTCGCATTGACGGCACTTTGAACAGTGTCCATTACATTTCAGATGTGTTACGACCCGTGGCTCTACCCTTTATTCGATCCCTGCGAAACCCTACATTTCAGCAGGATAATGCACGACCGCATGTTGCAGGATACGGAAAATATTCGACTGCTGCCCTGGCCAGCACATTCTGCAGATCTCTCACCAACGTCTGGATGAGCAACTGGCTAATCACAATCCGAGCTCTGTTTGACTCAATGCCCAGTCGTATCAAGGCCGTTATTACGGCCAGAGGTGGTTGTTATGGGTGCTGATTTCTCAGGATCTATGCTCCCAAATTGTGTGAAAATGTAATCACATGTCAGTTCCAGTATAATATGTTTGTCCAATGAATACCCGTTTATCATCTGCATTTCTTCTTAGTGTGGCAACTGTAATGGCCAGTAGTGTATTTGTGATGCAGATTTGTAATCGCTGGGTGCAGGATGGGACGAGGGGCTGGCGGAGCCTACTGCGGCCAGCGCGATGACACGTGTTTTACGCGCGCGGCAATGATGTTCTGCTCTGCCCCTTCACGAGCCGTAGCACCATAAAATGGGTGTGTTACGTAAGAAGAAATTGCACGTGTACCTTACGACCTCTTTCGCAACTGTTTGGACCGATGGCAAGGCGTTCATGGTTGGTCTGAATGTTTGTGTAATGAAAATATTTGAAAAAATAAAGTAGCGGGCCAGAGATGCTAACTCTCGAACTAACATTCCCCCTAAATTTACTAGAAATTCCCCCTAAATCAAAAGAAAATCCCCTAATAAGGCTACCAGGGGGGGAGAGAGGGCTATGATCCATATAACCTAAAAAAAGCCTTGTATAAGGAACACATTGTTGGTGCGATCTAGAATTGTTTAATAAAAGTTTTCAGCCAGATCGCTTTCTTCTTTTAATTATATGACCGGTTTCGGCGTGCTAGACACCATCTTCAGACCTGTCGTTATTTTTTACATCACTGCTATAACAACAATTTCTAATATTTATACCAATGTGATATTTTAGAAATTTTTGTTATAGCAGTGATGTAAAAAATAACGACAGATGGCGTCTACCCCGCCGAAACCGGTCATATAATTAAAAGAAGAAAGCGATCTTGGCTGAAAACCTCTTATTAAAAAGCCTTGTGTCTTGTGTTTTTCAGACCCCTCTCTCTCTGCCGCCATTTTTTATACATTAATATATTAAGAAGTAAGATCTATATCCACAGGAACGCACAACCACCCTCTCGTATATACTGTAAAACTGAAGAACTAATGCGTAATTTATAGCATACACATTCAGCTTGTCAATCAACACTTTTAATAATTTTCACCTTTATAATCTTGTTCTTATTAAGCTCCTTTTCGTTCAATTACGACCTTAACAATTGAGTGTATTGAGGACGATGCCACTAGCGGATAGTTGACGATACCGCTGTTTGCTTGCCTGCCGGCAGTTCAACTGCTACGGTTGGTTGATGGTTGGTTGCTTGATGGGTGGATGGGTCCAAACAGCTATGTAATCAGTCCCAACTGTTACGGTGGCTTTGGAGAGCTGATGCGGTGCTCGGGCGGTTCAGTAAGTTGCATTTCTACCTGCGGCTCACATTTTTCTTCGGTATAGTTAGGCGCCTGAAATATACAGACGCTATTTTTGTTCGTAACAGCGGCAATGTTCTATCTTTTCGATGTTTCGCT
This sequence comes from Locusta migratoria, assembly GCA_026315105.1. Lineage (NCBI taxonomy): Eukaryota > Metazoa > Arthropoda > Insecta > Orthoptera > Acrididae > Locusta > Locusta migratoria. Next base: position 2,782,427 of record CM048747.1, read on the forward strand.
TCTTAATTATAGGAGTTTTGTTTTACGTGCAGACTCTGCCTTCTGAGTGGCTATATCGCGCCAAGTTGCCCGGCTTGTTGCATGCAGCAGAGACAGTATTTTTATCTGTTCCTACATGTAACAGTTTTACGAACTCACTAAATACGTCCTCTCCCCTTGTACTGAATAATTTTAGTAAAGGTGTAGTGTAGCCATTTTGTTACATGATAGACGTCACTATTTTATTTGATTGTAATTTGCTGATGCACCTAGTGCACCTAGTGCATAAATAAATAAAAAGTTTGAAATTAACAACTGTTGCGGATCCCATTATTTAAATTAAAACTTTGAATAATAATTTACCGAGTGATCAAAAAGTCAGTATAAATTTGAAAACTTAATAAATCACGGAATAATGTAGATAGAGAGATAAAAATTGCCACACACATGCTTGGAATGACATGGGATTTTATTAGAACCAACAAAAAGTTCAAAAATGTCCGATAGATGCCGCTTCATCTAATCAGAAAAGCAATAATTAGCATAACAAATTAAGACAAAGCAAAGATGATATTCTTTACCGGAAATTCTCAATATGTTCACCATCATTCCTCAACAATAGCTGTAGTCGAGGAATAATGTTGTGAACAGCACTGTAAAGCATGTCCGGAGTTATGGTGAGGCATTGGCGTCGGATATTGTCTTTCAGCATCCCTAGAGATGTGGGTCGATCACGATACACTTGCCACTTCAGGTAACCCCAAACCCAATAATCGTACGGACTGAGGTCTGGGGACCTGGGAGGCCAAGCATGACGAAAGTGGCGGCTGAGCACACGATCATCACCAAACGACGCGCGCAAGAGATCTATTTTTGAACTTTTTATTTTTTATCTAATAAAACCCCATGTGATTCCAAGCATATGTGTCAAATTTTTACCTCTCTATCTACATTATTCCTTAAGTTTTCAAATTTATACTGACTCTTTGATCACCCAGTACATCTGTAGGACTGCACTACAACCTTAGAACAAAATTGAAATTCTGGTTTTACTTGTTATTCAGAACGTAAGAATCAAATAATTGCAGTACTGAAGATACGCACAAGGCCACGTGATGTTATGATACATTGAAACAAGTACATACTGGTAGCCAATTCCTTTTTAGGAGTTTGCATCTAATGGTTGGATAGTGCTACATTGCTTTGTAAACCTCTTGTTCTCATTCGCAGTGATGGGAAGACTTGGCCCAATACTTACCTCCAGGAAGGAACAAAGCAAAGTTATTGTGGGACACTGCTGTGGTTGTGTATGGTGACTAAGGGTGACGGTTGCACTTACAGTAAAATTTGATATGGGCAGTCGTAGGAACTTTTTTTCGAAATTCTAAGCCAAAGCGAAGGAGGAAAGAATACTACTCATACGAGAAATATGTTTTCGGTAATAAATGAATACTTTAGATCCATTTCTTTCCCATTCCAGCGCCCTGCTGTTTAATTTCTTCCTTTCATTCCAGTCGCATAAGGTCGCCCCCCCACCCCTCCTACCCCCTTCCATAAAAATAAATAAATAAATAAGAGCCGCGGTGGAGTAACTGATCGGTCTAAAGAGCCTCGCTGCGGAGCGCGCGCTTGCTCATCGTCGGAGGTTCGAGTCCTCCCTGGGGCATGGGTGTGTGTGTTGTCCTTAGGTTAGTTTACTTTAGTTTAAGTAGTTTGTAAGCTACGGACTGATGACCACTGTAACGAGACAGGTCTGTCAGACACATATAGGACCTATTATGAAGAGACCGATTCCGGGTTGGATCGTAATGTACAGATAAAGTATTTAGTATATTTTACACAAGAGGAGGTATGGTAGAATGTGTATTTTGTGGATGGAAGGCATATTTGTTGCAAGGTGCCATTTAGTTACGATTTGACAATTAACGGACGCTAATTAATGAGTTAAAGTCCCTGACATTGAAATAATTGATGTTATAAATTGTCAGTAAATGTATATTCTCTATTAACTAGCTATTCGGCAATTAAATACTCAGAATAACATTTGAAAGCATTTGAAACACTAAAACATATGTGAAATTATTTGCTTTGCAATGTTATATTGTTTAATAATCGCGTCACGATAATAAAAGTAGGAATTGTTGTAACTGTTTGTTAATAAAGACATATCTAAAACAACATGTAACAGATAACATTTGTGTAAAACGTCTTACTCACTGGATAGATTTGATAATTAGAAGTCTGTGTAAATGAAAATACATAAAAAACTATGATTCTCTTTCCGAAAACTTATTGAAAATTAGTACTCACATGTGACGAATTTTATGTATAATACTTTTTTTCTTAAATGATTTTACGATGTAATGTAATGTAATATGAATCACCTTAATAACTTGATGTAATTATTAATGTAAAATAATTCATTCAATTGTAATTGTAAATTATCATGTAAACTGATTCCAGCAATATATGAACACTTCCCTATTGTTTGTACCTTATATAAGGAGAGGCGCTTCAGCCTCATGGTCGGTTAGCTCTGCATCCGTTTTTAACGTCAAACCTTTATCAGTTTGTATCAGCAATGTTTTGTAATTACATCGCGGTTTTATCTGCAAACTTGTTTTTAATTTACGTCGTAGATAATCCTTCATCTCGTTAAAGACCCCGAGTCATGAAGAAGGATATGTACATTTCATATGTGTGACACAGATCCAGTTGTTGGGAAGGAATTTGAGCTCGCCACCCGAAATGTGTTATGTCATAAATTCGCCGAATCAGCAGTCAAGTAATAATTTGCCAGTGACATATCGGATGTTGTGTTACACCACGCAGTTCGGTCTGATAGCTTTACAAACATATACATGTGGCGTCTATTCCGAAAGAACAGACGTCACTTCTAATCCTGCAGTTGTTATTATTTAATATTCACAGAATATATGACATCAACTGCGATTGGGCAAAGCTGAAAATGTGTACCCAGCCGGGATTCGAACCCGGGTCTCCTGCTTTCTAGGCAGTTGCGCTGACCCCTACACCACTGGGGACACAGTGATCACCGCACCTGCAAGGACTACCTAAGCACGCCTCCCGTCACATACAAATTGCTAGCTTCGCCCTGCCCATGTATATATATATAATGTGCCGGTGACGGGCAATGATCCTATCGTTAGTGGGAAGGGGTGGGAAAGTTTGAAGCCCTTACTCTTACGGGAATTAGTTTCATAAGTACGAGTTTGAGTACTGTGGGCAGGGCGAAGCTGGGAATTTGTATGTGACGGGAGGCGTGCTTAGGTAGTCCTTGCAGGTGCGGTGATCACTGTGTCCCCAGTGGTGTAGCGGTCAGCGCAACTGCCTAGAAAGGTTCGAATCCCGGCTGGGTACACATTTTCAGCTTTGCCCAATCGCAGTTGATGTCATATATTCTGTGAATAATAGATTTACAAACATTTGAGTTGAAAAATAATAAATGCCTGTATGCTTCCGTGAGGGTTGTAAGCTCTCTTATTTTAACATGGTGGTGCAGAGCACACTTGAACTATGCGAGCAAACAACAACCCCAGGTGGGGACTTGCGACCAATACTGCTATACGATAGTTTCGATTTTCGCGGAGTGCCAAATGACAGGCCTGGCAATGCACCGCCCTCTTGCACTTTGTGTACGAGATACTACCGCCTTCGGTATCCGTGGATATCGCTGTGTGGTGGACTGTCACCTCTGTGTAGAGGGAGCAGAACCACAAGAGAAGGAACGCAGGCGGCAGGTCTGGGGCGACCTCGGCCAGTGCTGCTGGCGCGTGACGCGATGCACTTGGCCGGCTGCGCGGCGCCCGGCCCGGCACCCATCTCCTCTCCGCTTCTTGTTCCCCGCCACACAGCCCAGACAATTTCCGGGACAGTAGGGGTGTTTGTCCTGCTCCCACTGGGCAGCAGAGGGCTGGAGCCAAAGACCTATATAAACAACATAGACTGGCCACAGCGCCGCCATAGTTGAAGCCAGTTGGAAAGGCTGCCGCCATCTTTGAGAACGTCAGTGTCACGCCAGGTGATACTGGGCGTCTGATAACGCTGAATCACAGGTTTTATATTAATCATTGCCAGTGCCGATTTTTCGTAAATTCTGGGTGACGCATTTCGGAAAGTAATTCCCTCTACGAATAGCATTTCTCATTTACTACTGCATTCTAAGTGTAATGTTTACAACCGTCGAACTGCTGCATTATTTGATGTTACTATAATGTCAATAATTGTTTGTATTTGCCGACATATCTTCCATATAAATACAGGCGAATTTCTTTAAAATCTTTAATTATCTTTATTCTGCCCGTGGTTCAAATGATGTTTTGCTTTAAAGTACATTACGTATTTATCAACTTCTCCACAATTTGACATTTCCTTGAAAATAGCCGCTTTCGATCGGTGGTAGCATACATGAACTTTTCTTCAAACTGACAAGAGCACATGTAACTATACTTTGCAGGTTTGCCACTTACCAGGCCTCATACTGGTTACCCATTGGGTTAGCAACTTCTTGTTTTTCAAAGGAAATCTGTATAAAGAATACCTTAATTACAGTTCATATACCTAGGCTACTTACCCAATGGTTAATAAGCTTTTGTACACTATATAAACAAGTGTCATTACATTAAAACACACCAAATACATCCGTCCTCTGCCTAGCTTTTTGATGGTCGTGAAGTAAACATAATTTTGAAACTTGGTAGATGTGAAAGTTAGGTACAATGAATGTTTATAAGCAAATACACGCTGATACACAACGACGTATATAATTACATACTGTATCTCTTTCTTTATGTATGTTATTCCAACAGTTTTATCACTGCGGTTGCTGCAGTTGTACGTCGAACATACACTGGCCACTAATAATAGCACTTAACACGTTAGTTTAGGTTACAGAAGCGTCTGCTGCTTCAAACTGACGTTCTCAAACATGGCGCCCAGAGTTGCTTAGTGCTGCCACCCAGAGCGCTGTAGCTTGCCTGTAGCCTCTCTGTGTTGTTTATATGCCTCTTTGGCTGGAGCCAACGGTAGGGGCAGGACTGATGTTAGTCCAGGCATCAGCGAGAGGCGAATGCCAACATTATTACCTGAAAACAAAATATATTTGGCGACTCGCGCGTCTATAGCGATGACGTGATGATGTGAACAACACAACACCCACTCCCGAGCGGAGAAACTTCGACCCGACCGGGAATCGAATCCCTGCAAAGAAATCCACAATGCTGTCCATTTGACTATGGAAAAGGCGGACGGAAAAAAATTATATATATTAAAAACCGCTACAAACCCTTACAAACCAGATTTTAGGGAGTACTTGTTCGGAAAATTTAAAAAAACGTTTATTTTCCGATACAGAATTTATTGAAAAAAATTCGAAATTTGAGTAGTTCTTTTCACGGAATCGATCTAGAGTATCGATTATAGGCTTATTTTCTTCGCAAGAGTTTCTATTCCATGTTATTAAATAACAATTTGGATTTCGTTCGCTGTAACTATCAAAAAATGACTTCGAAAAACTTCAACTTTGCTTTTTTGCTGCGATTTTTTTAAACTGGCTATCTCAATTGCTGTGCAATGAAAACAACGTTTTACAAAATAAATTACTGACGTTTTTCAGGAATTGAAGTAATATCGTTTTTCCATAAGCATCTCTTTCCGAGACATTTTCTCCTTAAAAATTTAATGGAAGTAATTAATAATAATTATCTTTAACGCAGTTGATACTGAATACATTTATTTACATGGAAATAAATCTGGGACATGTTTTATTGTTTTGATGCTATCCGTAACTGAGTAATAAAGCAGAGCCTGCCAAGGTATATATTGTTGTTGTCGTCTTCGATGCAGCTCTCCACCATACTCTATCCTGAGCAAGCCTCTTCATCTCCTCATAAGACTGCATCCTACGTCGATTTCAATCTGCTTACAGTATTCATCTGTTGGTCTCCCTCTGCGATTTTTACCCCACACACTTGCCTCGAATGCTAAATTCACGATTCCTTGATGTCTAAGAATGTCCTACCAATCGATCCCTTCTTTATGCCAGAAATTCCTTTTCTCCCCAATTCTGTACAGTACCTCCTCATTAGTTACGTAATCCACCCACCTAATCTTCACCATTCTTCTGTAACACCACAGTTCAAAAGCCCCTATACTCTTCCTGTCCGTACTGTTTATCGGCAATGCTTCACTGCCATACAAGGCAACACACTACATAAATGCCTTCAGAAACGACTTCCTTGCTCTTAAACTAATATTCGATATTAACAAATTTCAGTAGTTCTGAGGGAATGTCATCTTCTCCAAGGGCCTTGTTTCGACTTAGGTCTTTAAGTGCTCTGTCAAATTCTTCTCTCAGTATGTGACACAACAACACAGTGACCAACGGTGCTTTCCAGTCATGTGTGCGTACAGGGAGACATATAAAACGATGCTTTACGTATTTTTCCTCATTATTTGTATTTTTTTGTAATTTATTGTGTATTTGTATATTTTGTTTCTGTGATATATTTGCATTGTCCTGCTAATTTCCATATATGTCAAAAATATTGTAAATGTAGTAGACACGCTGGGTTAGCAAGGGCTTTGATATTGTTTAGAATCAACTTTGAGTAGGGAGTTTTTTATCGCTGGTAGCGCAGAGGCGCACAGCGAGAAGGATGAGTCGTTGTTGAGAAGTAGCGGCGGACAGACGCATTGTGTGCTCAGTGGTGTACGGAAAATGTACGTGGATTGGCACTAGTGGAGGAGACGGCGAAGAGGCAATATTATTTATTCATGCGGCCACAGCTCAAATAATTAATAAATGCATCAAGAGGAATGCTGGGGGCCGTAAATTGTAATTAACATTCGTCGCCAAGAAGAGCCTGTGTTTGCCAATTGTTAAGTGCCAAGTCTTCAATCAGCAGCACCACGTCGCACATCAAATTCAGTAAGATCTGTCCTGTTTGTCTTAGCATGTACAGCTAACCAGCGTATTAGTGATGATTGTTCAATAGCGAACACTGTTACTTGTGAACCTGTGTTTAAAAATCATTACCCATAGTCATTGTCCAGACAGGTTCCTTCCTCATCCATTGTTTTTCCGAGCATATTCACAAAGTTATAGAAAACTAAAAATCAGAGTCATTAAAGACAATGTGACAGTCGTTAATAAAAAATGTGTTCAGAAAAGTATTACTAAACGTAGCTTATGCCAGTGTTGCTGATCAAGAGGTTTGCTAAGTTGAAAAACTGCTAGATTAACTGTCAATTTCAAAAGATATTTCATTAACAGTGTAAAAGATTAATTGTTTTCCACTGTATATTATTTTGAGGTAAAGTTTGTTTTAACTTGCAAGTACTGACTAGTAAGAATAGTAATTGTTTACAAGTGTTTGAATGCTAATAATTCCTGGTTAAAGATAGAGTAAAATAGTTCTTTTCTAAATATTCAGTGTTAGCACGACAAGTCATTAATTAATTTTTTGAGCTTGTCACTAGTATAGTTAATAGTTCAGTTACAACTTGGTTATTGCTAAAGCGCATGGCATACTCACTGTAGAATAAGTTTTGGTACTTATATAAACAATTAATTATTTGAAGCTGTAAATAGTAAGTATTAAGGTGAGAGTTTTGCATGATTTGCTACATGTTGCATTTGCGCGGCTATGGCTTGCATTTCGCTGTCTTACAATGAACCCTGTGTTAGTAAACTATTTCTCAGTAATTAGTATATTGTCAGTGTCTTTTGTACCGAATTTGACTCGCACCCTCTGATTTTCTGCCCACCCAAATTTTACGTAATATTTCACGTTTTTAATTAACTTTTCTATTATTGACATCCCACCAAATTATTTGCTCGTACATCGAGCTGGCGACCGTAAATCAATAAGTTATTCACTTTTTCCAAATTAATCCCTGTGTTCCGTTTGTTCAGCATTTTTTTTTTATTTAAACATTGATCATTTTATTCCAAATTTTACCTTCCACTTTCTTTATTCCTATCGATCGTTGTTGTTTACCAAAGAGGTGCAGCAACGTTCCGGTTATAGCCTCCACTACATCATCGGCTTCATTACCGATAGCTTTCCCACCAAATTAAGATAATTAGGCACACGGGTCATTTTTCTAATTATCATATTCTAACCGGTGGTGTAGGACGGGTAGGGTTATACGTGGCGACCGTAGTGGACAGGACAGTACTTATCTCGTCCTGAGTCGCGTAATCTTAGGATTTGAATAAATTGTGAAATTTCAAAGAAAATGCCGGAACAAACAGTAGACCAAAAAACAATATCGAATTCGACAATGCAGGCGGGGCATCAACTACAAAGGCTGGAGCCGGCTCCCGCATTGTTTGGCGGTGAGCCAGACGCCGACCGTAACACAGATTTTAACGTGAAAACAGAAAATGTAGGCGATGTGACAATAAAGCAGGAAATTCCAGAATGTGAGCAGGATACGGATGAAACATACACAGAGAGTTTTAAGTATACTGTGGGTCTGAAAATGAAACCAGAGCCAATGTCAAATCTACCATTTGATCCGAATATGTGGATGCAAAGGATTAGTGAAGTTATCAGTCAGTCACATCAATCGTTAGCTCAATCAAACAAAGCGTTAGCTGAAGACATAACTAACAAAATAGATGCAATAGAGCTATCAAATAAAGCTGTAACTAACAAAATAGATGCAATAGAGCTATCAAATAAATCGTTAGCTAGTCTCTGAGCCAAGCTTTTGATAGTAAAATAAATTCTGTGGACACGAAAATTGGTGAACAAATGAAAACTCTGACTGAACAGATGGACAGTAAAATAACCAGTTTAGATAAAAAGTTTAATAGCGAATTAGAATGTGTAAAGAAATTAATGACTAATGAAATTAAAAAGCAGAAAGAGTATCTTTATGACAGCGTGAATAATCAGTTAACTGAAAAGTTTAGGTCCATGGAAGGGATAATAAATGAAAGTATAGAAGAAAAGGCAGAAAAGATTCGCGAAGAGGTAGAAACTAAAGTTGATCGTGAAGTAAGGCTTGTCAGTAACAAACAAGAGGAAATTCGTACTGAACTGAATCATTCTGTAAATACATTAAAGGGGCAAATTGTGAAGGTTCAGGACGAGACAGAAACGAAATTACAAGAAACGGTAATTAAAGTCAATGCTGATGTGCAAAATAAGGCTCAGACTTTGGTAGAAATTAAAGAGCAAGTAAAGAGTTTAGAAACCGTAAAGAGTTTGGCTGCCACGTTCACATTAGGTGGCGTGTATCCCAACCATGTGAGCCTGGAAATCGAAAAATTCGACCCGAAAGGTAACGTGCACCCAGTGATTTTCATGGATGCGTGCAGAAAGATTATACCTTCTGCGTTACCTGAGGAAGAGCGTATCAGAATAGCTAGAACCCGATTGAGTGGTGACGCTAGTAGCTGGGTTGTGAATGCGACAGATAATTGTAGGACTTTAGAGGAATTTTTGGCAAAATTCGAAGAGAAGTACTGGTCCGTAGAAAAACAGGATGAAGTACATCAAGAATTTATGCACGCTCCTCCGTACCGACCGGGTAAAGATACAGACATGAAAACGTACTGCGAAAATCTGTGCAGGAAAATTGAGCATGTAAAAGGTCAAATGTCCGAGCGAAGCACGATGACCGTGCTGCGCGAAAAGTTACCGTGGAGTGTTCGCGGTTACTTAATGGGCGAGAAAGACAAAGCTTCTTTCTTAAGGAAAGTGGGTGACATGGATGTGTGGTATCGGAGTAATGACAACCGGTACCACAATAACAATAACTCCAATAAAAATAAAAATAATTACGGTAACCTGAAGTATGACAACAACCAGGTTAACGAGTTTGAAGTACGGTGTGCACAAGTGGATAGAGGAAGAGGAAGGGGCAGAGGTAGAGGTAGAGGCGTCCATCGCGGGAGAGGTTGTCACCACTCACATCCGTGTGACGATCGATTCCCAAAAAACGAGGAGCCGCAACAGTAGAGGGGCAAACTGCTGCGGGTAACGAGGTGCGGCCCCATCAACAAAGGAACGGTTGCTGCGAGAATAATGACAAAGAGTCCGGCAACCGCCTAAATGATATAAACGACTGCGAACGAGTTTACGCGAAAGAAAATAGGAGCGAACATCTGCACGAAAGGAATGTACTTCGTATGCATACAGAAACAGATGTAGTAGCCAGTGAAGTCGGGATTGTTATCGAAGCGGCAAAGGATGATGCGCGGCAACATAAAGGGCCGGCGCAGATTCCGATGCAGCTTCCGGTCACGAAAGTGCCAAATGCCATGTCTAGCGTGTTCGATCTGGAAGTCGATAACCGGGATTGGCTGATACAAGCTGGTAAGATGTATGAAGGTATAGAAGCATGGAAAAGGGAAGGTAGGAAAGTAAAGTTTACAGTAAAGGAAGATGAAGTTAAGCATTGAAATACTGAAAAAAGTTGTTTGAAAGGAGCGGGCACTCTGAGAGAAGTGTCACGTAACATGGATAAAGTTAATGAATGTATAATGGGAGATAATGATGATGTTATTGAGTATAGGAAAGAAAAAGGGACACGGGAAGTGTCGACAAACAAAGCTTGTATCGATGCCATTCTCGATTGCGACGAAAGCGACCACGTTGGACTGGCAGCCGGAGGTGATGTGTCGGGAGTCCTTGCTCGTTTTGATGACCGAACGACATTAACGAGCGAAACAGATGATTACAATGTGTACGAGGTTAAAGCAGACGTGATACGACCGGACGAAAGTGACAGTGAAGATGAACTCGCTGAATTATCAGAGGTGCGTGACATAAAATGTGTGTTATGTCAGTCTGAGGAAAAAGATAGTAGGAGGCAAAAGCAAGTTACAAAGTTCGAACAGGACGGTTTATTATGGGATGATTTAGACGTGGAACAGGATGTGTTGTGGGAAGACAAAGGTGATGAAACTAAAAGGTACGATCAAATCATGGTTCCGGTTAAAGTTCATGGAACGAACGTACAAGTTTTAGTCGATACTGGAAGCCAAATTAGTGCAATGTCTCAGTCATATTATGAACAATTAAAGAAATTAACGGAAATAGTGGAGATGCCTGTAAGAGGCGTAAAAGTGATAGGTGCTACCGGAGCATGTAGCAAACCAATTAAATCACTAGTGCTGTTACAGTTTTCTATTAAAAGTTGTGTATTTGAACAGGAGTTTTTAGTAGTACCTCAACTGAGTACCAATATGATAGTAGGAATAGATTGGATGCTGAGATATAAAGTGACAATTGATTGTGGCAGAAAGGTTATATCGTTTTCTGTGGAAGACAGTAAAATGGAAATAGGTTTTGATGAGATGAGCAGGGTAATAAATAATGAAGATTTGCGGTTGCGTTTAGTTACGTTGCCGTTGTATGGAGGATTAAGTGACGGTTCAGAACGTTATCACATCAGAAATTTAAACGCACTGCAACCGACTGACGATGATTTCAAAACCATAGTAGAAAATGTTTCGGATATTTCATGTGAACAGAAAGCAGAATTATACCAGATTTTGGTCAACAATAGGAAGGTGTTTTCAGAAAAACCTGGTAAAGTACGGGGATTTGAATATAAAATTTAAACTGTACCACATGAGCCGTTTTTTGGACCAGTATATCAGGTGCCGTTAGCTCGGAAGGAAGCTGTACAAAACGAAATAAACAGAATGGAAGAATGGGGAATTATCGAAAGATCTAAAAGTCCGTACAACAACCCAATGGTTTTGGTTTTTAAGAAAGATGGCAGTGTTAGAATAGTAATAGACGCGAGAGAATTGAACAAGGTAGTCAAACGTGAAAATGATCGTCCGGAATGTATAGACGATGTGTTGCAAAAGTTTCACAACGTGAGGTACATGACTAGCCTTGATCTAACGGCAGGGTATTGGCAAATTGCCATGGAAGAAGAGTCGAGGAAACTGACAGCCTTCCTATTTGCAGGAAAGTGTTATCAGTATAAAGTCATTCCATTCGGATTGAACACGTCAGTATCGGTGTTCATCCGTGCATTAGACAGTGTATTGGGTAAAGAACTTGGTTCTAGAATTACAATCTATGTCGATGACATGTTAATTGCAACTTCTTCGTGGGAGGAGCACTGCGAATTGTTGAATAAAGTATTAGACGCGCTGATACGCGGCGGGATGACTTTGAAAATAAAGAAGTGTGAATTTGTAAAGAAAGAAGTAGAGTTTTTGGGGCATATTATAACAACTTCTGGAATAACTAAGGATCCGCGAAAATTAGAAGCCATTAGGAACAGCCCACCACCGAGAGTGAAGAAACAATTGAAGTCGTTTCTCGGTCTCTGTAATTTCTATCGAAAATATGCGAAGGGGCAAGTTTTTAATGATCCGGACTTGTGTAATTTGTTGAAGAAAAACAGTGCATTTATTTGGACGGAAAAGTGTCAAGTAGCTTTTGAAAGATTAAAGACAGAATTACTAGAAAATCAAATTTTGGACCATTCAGATTTGGCAATACCTTTTCATATGGGAACTGATTCATCTGATTATGGGATTGCAGTACATGTTTTCCAAGAAGTAGGAGAAGGCGAAAATAAAGAGCTTCGCTCGATAGCTTTCGCGAGTAGGATCTTGACAAAATATGAAAGAAATTATAGCGTGTCTGAAAAGGAAGCCGTAGCTATAGTCTGGGGCTTTAAAAAATTCAAAGGTTTCTTGTGGGGGCACAAGGTTATTGTGCACACTGACCACAAGGCGTTGACGTTTTTGAAAACCTGTCGATTGTTGCACGACCGATTAAGGAGATGGGCGCTATTCATGCAACAATTTGATTATGAAATCTGCCATATCAGGGGCCTAGACAATTGCGTGGCCGACGCGCTGTCGAGAATGCCGTACGACCCGGACGGAGTCGTTAATGAAGAACAATCAGAAGGCTTATTTAAAATGATGTATTTGAAGGAGGTTGAAGGCAGAAAGAAAATTGAGAACATTTGTAAGAACATGCGCCGACATCAAAATGATGACGAAATTTGGAAATTAATTAAAGTCGAATTCGACGCGAAAAATGAGAGAGGCGAAAAACTGCGCAAATATTACAAGATTTACGACGGCATACTGTACCGGCGTAAGAACTTAGATACGGAAGAGTGGCGCGTCTGTTGGCCGAATAAATACGTGACGGAGCTCATTGACTATTTTCATTTAGCTTACGGTCACTGCGGAGCGAAAAAGTGCGCAGACAAGATAACTGAGTCTGTGGTTTTCGACAATGTGATGAGAAGTGTAACGGGACGCGTGAGAACTTGTGACACATGCCAGAAAGTAAAAGTAGCTAATATGACAAACCGAGGACCGATGCAGAGTATTCAGCCCAAGGATAGCCTGGAGATATTAGCTACAGATTTATATGGTCCTCTTCCGAAAACAATTGGAAATTTCGCGTACATTTTGGTTGTATTAGATACGTTTTCTAAATTTGTTAAGCTGTACACATTACGTAAAGCTACTGCTAGAGCAGTTTACAGTAAGCTGATGGACTATTTTCAAAAAATAGGAAAGCCAAAATCAATATTATCCGACAACGGACCTCAATTCACTTCTAAGATGTGGACGGAAGGTATGAAAGGTGCAGGGGTGGATGTCATCCACATATCAGTCTATCAATCTTCAAGTAACCCTGCAGAACGCTATATGCGTGAGCTGGGCAGATATTTCAGAACATACTGCCACAAAAATCATAAAGCGTGGGGCAAATATGTGTCAGACATTGAGCTAATTATGAACTCGCTGTCCCACGAAAGTACTGAGTTCACTCCTTATGAGATTATGCTGGGAATGAGACCGAAAACTGTAGTGGAGGAACTCATTAATTTTCCACCGCGGCAAGAATTAAATCTCGCGCGGAAGAAAGAAATGTTGAGAGATCAAATGAATAAGCGTGCTCAAGCACGGATCAAAAGGCACGACGAGAATTTGAAACCAATAAAATTCAAAATTCATGACAAGGTTCTCATGAAAATGCACGAGAAATCTAGTGAAATAGATAATGAGATTGCAAAATTTAAATTTATTTATAATGGACCGTTTGAAATTCAAAGTATTCCTCACCCTAATGCTTATTATCTGGTGTATCCGCAATCAGGTAAAAAATTCGGTGTGCGGAACATCACTGATTTACAACCATACCAGAGTAGGGATAATTAACCAGTAAATAAAGAAATGTAATTTGTGAAGGATCATTAGCGAAATGATTATAGACTAAGCTTTGCCTAGGTGTACTGAAACTAAGTATGGACTGCTTAAAATGATTGCAGCAAACTATTCAGTGACCTCTCATTAACGTAATTAGTAAATTTAAGTGCTTAATTAGAGTATGTATAGTAAATGTTTCTGTGAATGATTGTTTTATTCTCTGAGTTCAACTGTATGAAGTGTTTGTGACTTCAGATGTAGTTAGACTGGTTATTTAAGTTGCAGGTGACTGATACAAAATTAGAAAAAAATTTAATCAAAGTTATTCATCAATATAATGAGGCAAGTTAAGCTGAATTTGAAGTTGTGTGCCTTTGGACATGGTGCACATTCGGGCACAGAAATAAAATGAAAGTGGGGCACAACACAGTGCTGATGCCAACAATTTCAATGGTAATGAGGACGTACGAGAAATTTAGTACTGAGCAGCAAATCAGTGCCTGAAAAAAAAAAGATTGGTGTTATTGAGGACACAGATAATTTTATGCTGTGTGAATAAGATTTTAATTGAGTTTTAATTGAATAATGTGTAGGACATAGTGATTTATCCTATGTGAGTTGGTTAATGAAGTATTTCGGTTAATTAGTAATTGGTGAGAAAGGACACAGTTAATTTTTCTGTTTGAGAAAGGTATTGGTTAGTTATTGTGTGAGGACATAGCGATTTCAACCTATGTGATTAATTAGACTAAGAGCTGTATTTAATGAGTAGATGATAATAATGGACACAGTTGAATATGATCCTGTGTGATAATCTCTTGATGTAGTGTTGACTAAATTGATTTGTTTTGTGTTTTTCGTGCATGTCGTTGATCACTGTTTGTTTGAGTCTGGACGTTTCCTTGGATCTATAAGACATTATAGACCAACGAACCGTGGGGCATATGTGACACAACAACACAGTGACCAACGGTGCTTTCCAGTCATGTGTGCGTACAGGGTGACATATAAAACGATGCTTTACGTATTTTTCCTCATTATTTGTATTTTTTTGTAATTTATTGTGTATTTGTATATTTTGTTTCTGTGATATATTTGCATTGTCCTGCTAATTTCCATATATGTCAAAAATATTGTAAATGTAGTAGACACGCTGGGTTAGCAAGGGCTTTGATATTGTTTAGAATCAACTTTGAGTAGGGAGTTTTTTATCGCTGGTAGCGCAGAGGCGCACAGCGAGAAGGAGGAGTCGTTGTTGAGAAGTAGCGGCGGACAGACGCATTGTGTGCTCAGTGGTGTACGGAAAATGTACGTGGATTGGCACTAGTGGAGGAGACGGCGAAGAGGCAATATTATTTATTCATGCGGCCACAGCTCAAATAATTAATAAATGCATCAAGAGGAATGCTGGGGGCCGTAAATTGTAATTAACATTCGTCGCCAAGAAGAGCCTGTGTTTGCCAATTGTTAAGTGCCAAGTCTTCAATCAGCAGCACCACGTCGCACATCAAATTCAGTAAGATCTGTCCTGTTTGTCTTAGCATGTACAGCTAACCAGCGTATTAGTGATGATTGTTCAATAGCGAACACTGTTACTTGTGAACCTGTGTTTAAAAATCATTACCCATGGTCATTGTCCAGACAGGTTCCTTCCTCATCCATTGTTTTTCCGAGCATATTCACAAAGTTATAGAAAACTAAAAATCAGAGTCATTAAAGACAATGTGACAGTCGTTAATAAAAAATGTGTTCAGAAAAGTATTACTAAACGTAGCTTATGCCAGTGTTGCTGATCAAGAGGTTTGCTAAGTTGAAAAACTGCTAGATTAACTGTCAATTTCAAAAGATATTTCATTAACAGTGTAAAAGATTAATTGTTTTCCACTGTATATTATTTTGAGGTAAAGTTTGTTTTAACTTGCAAGTACTGACTAGTAAGAATAGTAATTGTTTACAAGTGTTTGAATGCTAATAATTCCTGGTTAAAGATAGAGTAAAATAGTTCTTTTCTAAATATTCAGTGTTAGCACGACAAGTCATTAATTAATTTTTTGAGCTTGTCACTAGTATAGTTAATAGTTCAGTTACAACTTGGTTATTGCTAAAGCGCATGGCATACTCACTGTAGAATAAGTTTTGGTACTTATATAAACAATTAATTATTTGAAGCTGTAAATAGTAAGTATTAAGGTGAGAGTTTTGCATGATTTGCTACATGTTGCATTTGCGCGGCTATGGCTTGCATTTCGCTGTCTTACAATGAACCCTGTGTTAGTAAACTATTTCTCAGTAATTAGTATATTGTCAGTGTCTTTTGTACCGAATTTGACTCGCACCCTCTGATTTTCTGCCCACCCAAATTTTACGTAATATTTCACGTTTTTAATTAACTTTTCTATTATTGACATCCCACCAAATTATCTGCTCGTACATCGAGCTGGCGACCGTAAATCAATAAGTTATTCACTTTTTCCAAATTAATCCCTGTGTTCCGTTTGTTCAGCATTTTTTTTTATTTAAACATTGATCATTTTATTCCAAATTTTACCTTCCACTTTCTTTATTCCTATCGATCGTTGTTGTTTACCAAAGAGGTGCAGCAACGTTCCGGTTATAGCCTCCACTACATCATCGGCTTCATTACCGATAGCTTTCCCACCAAATTAAGATAATTAGGCACACGGGTCATTTTTCTAATTATCATATTCTAACCGGTGGTGTAGGACGGGTAGGGTTATAAGTATATTATCTCCTATTTTATCTTCATCTACAACCTCTTCCCTTCCTACAATATTGTCTCTTAGTTCATTTCCTTTGTAGAGCCCCTGTATATATTCTTTCCACCTTTCAGCTTTCCCTTCTTTGCTGAGAACCTGGTTTTCCATCTGAGTTCGTTATATTCATACGGCTGCTTTTCTTGTCTCCAAATGTCCCTTTTATTTTCCTGTAGGCGGTATCTATTTTTCCCTATTTATACATTCTTCCATTGACTTGCATTTGCTTTCAAGCCACTCCTGCTTAGCCATTTTGCACTTCCTGTCAATCTCATTTGTTACTCGTATCTTCTCCATTTTGCCTGTTTCATTTACTACATTTTTATATTTTTACCTTTCATGGATTAAATTTAGTATTTTTTTGTATATCACGCCTTCCTACCTATTTCGTCCTCTACTGCCTTCACTATTTCATCTCTCAGTGCTACCCATACCTCTTCTACTGTTTTATTTCCCCGCTGTTACTGTCAATTGTTGCCTCAAGCTCCCTCTGAAATTCTCAAGAACTTCAGGTTCCTTCAATTTATCCAGGTGCCATCTCCTTATTTGCCTTCTTTTCTGCAGTTTTTTCAGTTTCAGCCTACAGTTCATGACCAATAAGATATGGTCAGAGTCTATATCTGCCGCTGGGTATGTCTTACAGTTTAAAACCTGGTTCCGGAATCTATGTCGTACCATTATAAAATCTATCTGATACCTTCCGGTGTCTCCTGGTCTTTTCCACGTGTACAACCTTCTTTTGTGATTCTTAAACCAAGTGTTTGTTTTCATTAAACCATGTTCTGTGCAAATTCTACCAGGCGACTTCCTCTTTCATTCCTTCTGCCCAGTCCATATTCACCTATTCTTTTTCCTTTCCTTCCTTTACCTACTACCGAATTCCAGTCCCTTGTAACAATTAAGTTTTCCTCTCCCTTAATCGTCTGAATAATTTCCTTTTGCTCCTCATAAATTTCTTCGATCTCCTCATCATCGGCATATAAACCTGTACTAATGTGGTCGGTGTAGGCTTGGTATCTGTCTTGACTACGATAATGCGACCTCTGCGCCGCTGTCTGGCCTCTCCACAGATACCCCTCCGCTATGGTTGCACCTACTGTATGGCTATTTGTATCTCTGAGGCACCCAAGCCACCCCACTTCGTCAATGTCTGTGGTTCATGGGGTGGAAGGTATATATAGCAGAATAATACGGGAGCGTGCAAGCGCGTTGGGAGTCAGTTGGTGCGGATGGCGCGCGCTCGAACTGAAAATTGTGCGACTCTGCATTTAAATTTGGTACCAAAAACTATTAAGTAACAGCGTAAATATGGGACAAATCAACAACGAGTATAACTTAAGTATCGTAAATTCGACAAAATATTTTTTTAAACATCTTACATGAAGAATACGGACGTAATAATAGAATATTATCAATAATTGCCAGTAATTAATATTATAAAAAACAAGCGTTAATTGCCAGCAAGACACAGAAGTCTATGGATTACTTATGTCTGTCCTTCTTCCCTCTCTGTTCGTCGCCTTCTACCTACACGCAATTCATTTCAGTTTCATTCTCGTGCCGGTCAATCCTTAAGACGTCATTTCTCCTAAACCATGTGTCCTGTTGTTGTTGTGGTCTTCAGTCAGGAGACCGGTTTGTTGCAGCTCTCCACCCTACTCTATCCTGAGCAAGCCTCTTCATCTCCTCATAAGAACGGCAACCTACATCCATCTGGATCTACTTACTGTATTCGTCTCTTCGTCTCTTGGTTTAAATTCACAATTCCTTGATGTCTAAGAATGTGTCCTACCAAGCGATCTCTTCTTTTAGTCAAGGTATGCCTTTTATCCCCAATTCTGTTCAGTACCTCCTCATTACACGATCAACCCACCATGTCTCCTACACTACTATAATTTTCTAGGTCTGAGGAGTCGAATATTAGGAAACTGCGTAATGTGTTGCAAATGGACTTCATAGTAAAGTCATAATAAATTACATCATGCATGATGGGGCACCTTTTCATGCATTTCAATGTTTTTGACAACATTCTCTTAGACTATGTGTCGTACTACCATCATATAATATAGAAGATGCCTTCAGCTGTGTAAAATGTCTCACGAATTAGTACTGCAGAAGTAATAATTTTTCACGTCATGCCGAATGCCTACCTTTATTGTCTCATTACCTAATTTAATTCTTTCAGTATCGCCCTTGTTTCATCTTATACCCTCCTTTCAAGACACTGTCCATTAGTTGCAATTGCTGTTCCAAGTCCTTTGCAGTCTATGACAGAATTGCTAGGTCGTCGGCAAACAGTAAAATTTGTATTTCTTCTCCCTTAACTTTAATTCCTTCTCCAAATTTCTCCTTGCATTCCTTCACAACTTTCTCAGTGTACTGATTGAACAACATTGGGGTAAGGCTTCAATCCTGGCTTAGTCCCTTCCCAACCACAGAGGCCCTTTCATGCTCTTCGTCTCTTATAACTACTGTCTGGTTTTTGTACAATTTGCATTTTGTAGCACTAAATTAAATATATTCACTAAAATTATATCTGCGACGCATGTCGCTTGCGTACTCGTTTTCACATGAATATATACCTCTATTTTTTTGTTTCCGATGGTCAATTTTTTCTCCGACTTGGAGAAAGAACGGAAGCGCTCTTCGTCTTTCTGTTTTGCACTCTAGTAGTGTAAAATATCATTGTGTAATCGCGAGCAAGTCTATTATTTTTATTATTCTCAATAGACACCTTTCTTTTAATGTCATTACAATCGAGTCCTTCAAATGACACCCTTTTTATTAAATAATTAATTTTCTGCTATTGTTTTCAGCAAGCCGCGTTCAACCAAGATGATTGGTCACCATTGACGATTTTCTTCACAACTGCGTAAGTTTAGTTCAAACTGGACTTTTTCCTACATTAAATTTATACTGATTTGAATTTCAGAACGTGCACTTAACGTTTTTCTCCGGCGAAGTAGGTTTTTCTGTTATTTTATTCATAGATTGTGATAGTAACTCAATCCGGTCGTGAAACTTTGTTATGCGAAGCGTAAAATAACCATGCATCGATTTACGGCGAAAAGTTATCACTGTTACAGCGCAAAACAATGTCTACAGCTGAGCTAGACTTCATTCGGCATGTAAAGAAATTTTCGCCAACTTTCTTTTGTAGTGGATGTTTTCATTTGTTGTCTTAACATTGAATAACGCTATTTTTTAACGTCGCTATTGTTCATGCTCTGTTCTGATTTATTCTCTTTAAAAAATTAATGTCTGCGGCAATTCCAAAATTCGTGTCATTTCGTAAGTGGTATTTAGTCCAAATCTTCACGAGAACACCAAAGCAACATTGCAGTATAACTCTTCGCTCCTTATATTTTAGCCCTGCTACCTTCAGAATTTGAAATATTCCAGTCAACATCGTCAAAAGCTTTCTCCAGATGTACAAATGCTATAAACGTAGGTTAATTAAGGTATGACACAGTCAGAAATTCAATAACAGAAGTAATTCGATTTAAAACTGTTATGTACACAAGGTGGACGATGGTCGGCAAGGTCAACTCAAGGGCACGATTCAGGTAACAGAAATCAGTAGCACCACTCTTAAACACAAAAAATGATCAAATGTTTGTTAAGCTTATGGGACTTAACTACGGGGTCATCAGTCCCTAAACTTACAAACTACTTATGAACTACTTACGAACTAGGACGGCACAAATATCCATGCCCGAGGTGGGATTCGAATCCCCGACCGTAGTGGCCGTGCAGACCGTGACTGAAGCGCCTCAGGCCCCGCGGCCACCGCGGCCGGCTCTTAAACACATTTATTATGTATGAACACGACAATAACAAAGATAAATACAACTTAACTTTCTTTGCTCGTAGTTTCTGAACAAGCAATGTTCAATGCATCGAAGCAGTCTTCTGTAAATACAATACTGTCCCCATTCCATAGTCCACAAACCTACGCCAATATATCTCTAGCTTGTCTGCAGGTTACTGTGACATGCTAACGATGTCCCGACAGGAATACTGTTTCTGACGGCCACATACAGACTGTCACTTTTTAATACTGACTGTCCCATACAGACGTGGATAACGGACAGGGACTGACTATCGAGGACGTTCGAAGACTGTCTGGTTTACGGGCACGCTGAGACTCCGAATTCCGACTGTAGACTCCGTAGACTGCTGGCGTGGGATTGGAGCCCGCCTATATCGCGGGCGGCGGAGGAATCTCACATCGATCGTCGGATGCGCGGAATCCGATTGTCCTGGTCTCGATTGGCTGCCTCGCGCGGAAGCATAAAGTGGTGCGGCGCCAGTGGCAGTGGCACCCTCTGCTGCACCCGCGTCGCTGCACTGCCCCGCGAGCGCTCTCTAGCGGGAGCGCGCACTCTTCCAGGACGGACACAACAGAAACATTACAAATTAAGTTAAAAATAAACCTTACATATAAAATACATTCACATAAATAAATAGAAAAATACATACAGAATAAAGTTTAGATTACTAATTACTTATAAACCAGAGAGTAGGAAAAGACAGAACAATATATGCTTAAAAAGTTCAAATGTTTAAACTTAAAGGACTTAACTGCGTGGTCATCAGTCCCTAAACTTACAAACTACTTATGAACTACCTTAGACTAAAGTCTACACAAACCCCCGACCATAGCGGCCGTGCAGACTGTGAATGACGCTCCGCAGCCCGCTCGACCACTGCGGCCGGCCAATATATGCTACTCACTGCGTTGGTGTGTTACACTTTGAAAGGAAGCATTGTGGCAATTTTCTGGAATCGTTCGGGAAAATCACAGAGAACCTAAATCTGGATAGTCGGATTCAGATTTGAAGCTGGTAAATGCGAGTGCAACGTGCGAACTACTGCGCTAACTCTCTCAGTGAGGATCAAAAAGGTAAGAGAAAGTAGAGGTTGGACGGAGGCATACAGACAGTCGGTTTTCCTCGCTCTTCTTGGGAGTGGAAGAGGAAAGGAAAAGACTTAGTGGAATCAGGTGCCTTCTACCACGCACCATAAGAGGGTTGCCGAGTATTTATGTAATGTATATCGGCTATTCCATTTCAAATCAGACGAAAAATGAGAAATTTGACCTTGTGTTATTTTCAAATAATTAAATATTTCTACATGTGCTAATTAATGTTAAAGAAAAAACGGTGACCTTCTGGAAGACTTCCTAAGTAATTGATCGCAGTACGTTGTTCTCGACGGCGAGTGTTCATCAGAGACGAGTGTATCGTCAGGCGTGCCCCAGGGGAGTGTGATAGGACCGCTATGATTTTCTATCTATATAAATGATCCGATGGACAGACTAACTTCTAATTTGTGGCTGTTTGCTGATGATACTGTGGTGCATGGGAGGGTGTCGTCTTTAACTCACTGTAATAGCATACAGGATGACTTAGACAAAATTTCTAGTTGGTCCGAAAAATGGCAGCTAGCTCTCAATGTAGAAAAATGTAAGGTAATGCGCAAGAGTAGGAAGAACATTACCATAATGTTCGAATACAGCATTAGTAGTGAGCTTCTTGATGTTGTCGCGTCGTTCAAATATCTAGGCGTAACATTGCAGAGCGATATGAGATGGAACGAACATGTAAGGACAGTCGTGAGTAAGGCGGGCAGCCGACTTCGGTTTATTGGGAGAATTTTGGGAAGATGTAATTCATCTGTAAAGGAGACCGCGTATAAAACGCTTGTACGACCACGTCTTGAGTATTGCTCAAGTGTTCGGGACCCGCAGCAGATCAGTTAAAAAAAAAAAAAAAAAAAAAAAAAAAAAAAAAAAAAAAAAAGCATTGAAGCAGTTCAGAGGCGAGCAGCTAGGTTTGTTACTGGTAGGTTCGACCAATGCT
Organism: Locusta migratoria; assembly: GCA_026315105.1. NCBI lineage: Eukaryota > Metazoa > Arthropoda > Insecta > Orthoptera > Acrididae > Locusta > Locusta migratoria. The sequence continues at coordinate 2,805,223 of CM048747.1, forward strand.
CGAGTGTCACAGAAATGCTGAGGGAACTCAAATGGGAATCGCTGGAGGAAAGACGTACATTTCGATAAATTATGTTGAAGAAATTTCGGAGAGCCGGAATTTGAAGCTGACTGCCGAACGATCTTGCTGCCGACTAGTTACACTTCGCGTAGAGATCACAGAGACAAGATAAGAGAAATTATGGCTCGTTAGGTGTATATAGGCATTCTTTTTTGCCCCATTCTATTCAGGAGTGGAAAGGAAATGCCTAGCAGTGGTACAGTGTACTCTCCACCATGCACCGTACGGTGAATTGCGGAATATATATGTTTTTAGATGTAGATTTAGAAGTTATCCCTTAAATTCATACTTTTTTCAGTTAAAATTCGTCGAAATAAGCTTTATTTTCCGAACACGGCACTTTGTGTGCTGTGTAATTCGAGAACCGTATACCGGACTTCAGTGAACTACAGTTCGGTTTGAAGCTGAATATCTAAAGCTGATGTGGATTCATAACAATAACACGACAACAATGTAATTAATTGTTGTAAAAAAAATTTTTATTTGTTAAGTGAAGATTTCAAAAGGACTGCATTTACATAGGCTTTAACTTCTTTGTATTACATGTTGATTTCCGTTTTAAGTTCTATGGAGCCTCTTATCGTCAACGTGGAAAATAATTAACTAATAAATGCGTAAGCTGCCGCTGCCCTTACGAGTTGTACTGCGGCGGGCTGCCGTTCGCCCCTCAACAGTGGGAGACGGCTGATCGTTCAGGTGGTGTTGGCTGAACAGAACGCGGTCAACAGCAGCCGTGAAGACGACTGGTTCCATACAACACGGCGTAGCGCAGCCAGCGAATTTGGTGCAGCTTGTAAATGTTCAAAATGCTCAGTTTGTAGAGCTTATGGGACCTAACTACGGGATCATCAGTCCCTAAACTTACAACTTGTGAACTAACACTAAGGACAGCACAAATATCCCCGACCGTTGTGGCCGTGCAGGACGTGACTGGCGCGCCGCAGACCGTTCGGCCACCGCGGCCGGCCAGTTTGTAGATACATTTTATTTTCTCTACAGCTCCTTACTCAAGATACCATGAAACTGTTTACTGATACTATTTTTAAATCAAATGCTGAACAACATAGTGTACATTTTCTTCTATTTAAAAATGCATTTTACACACAAAAAATGACAAATGGTGGAAAGTACATGAAATTTAAATTCTAAAAAATATCGCACAAATACCACATCAATCTACGAGGCGTGTTTTTAAAAGTAAGTACCGTTTTGAAATAAAAAAAAGACTTGCTAGATATAACAATAATTTTATTTTTACATGAAAGCCTGTACCTTAATCTATTTTTCTATTCAATGTAGGTCAATACTAAGACATTTGTCAGAACATTGAACCAGTTTTCGAATACCCTCCCTCCTCATAGAATTCCTCCGCCTCACTTGTTAACCACTGCATTACAACTGCTTTGACTTCGTCATCGTCTTGAAGACGCTGACTGCGCAGGTGATTCTCCAAGTGGTGCAGGAAATCGTAAAGCGTCTGTCTCCTCTCACCTTATTGTCCACTTCCTGCACCAGACTTTCATTAAACGATCGAAGGACGCCCACGCCGTTGTTCATCATGCACATTTGTGCGGCCATCTTTAAATGCTCTCACCCACTTTCTTACCATTCCATGACTCATTAATGTTTTCTCCGTAAACTGCTCAGATTTCACGTTGAATATCGATCGCTTTTAGGCCTTTAGCACTAAGAAATCTTATAACAGCCCATACTTCACAGTCGGCTGACTCCCGATTATCGGAGGCATCTTACTCAATACATAACGAAAACAAACAAGAATCAGATTGTAATGGCGTCACTGCATAGACAACACACGTAGGTACCCAGTGCGCATGCGCAGAACGCCGACCACAGCGATGCGGCCGTGGTATGGCAAAACGGTACTTACTTAAAAAATGAAATAAAAATAAAACCACGCCTCGTACCTTAATTTTGTAATTCATTTGAAAATTATAGTTTGATTATTTTCCGATTTGCGAGTGTCATAGTCGCGTAATTTGCACGGAACCGTTTGCGTATCACATCTGCGAGTTTGTCAAAGATATTAACTTAAAGTCTACTTTCTATGACAGAAAAATGAAACCGAACAAAAAAAAAAAAAAAAAAAAAAAAAAAAAAAAAAAAAAAAAAAAATCAAATCACGAAGGGTTTCCTGCTGTCCGATTTGAAATGGAATGGCCCGTATGTACAAGCACTTCGAGATGAGCCTGAAGGTAGCTCACCACGTAACGGAAGCTGTGGGCTACATTAAATGCTTCGGTTGAGTCATGGTTGCTCGGCGAGACTTGAAACACGTAATATATGTCTCAAAATTTTCTCCGCACTCACAATTTAGCCCCCTCTGACAACCCTCCCTCGCTGACGGCGCGGCCGTTATTCTTATTTACGCGTTTTATCGCCGCTATTTCAGGACATACATTCACGCCGTCCCCATTCCGGGCTGCCTGGCCGTTTACTGCTGCTTCCCCCCCCCTCCCCCAATTCCATCCAGATGGGAGAGGCGCTACGCCTGCGCAGTAAAACATTGGGTCCCGTCCAGAATCGTAAATTCTTGTAACGCCAGACAATCTTATAACGGGTGAGCGGGCAGTTTCATTACCTACCCGTCACACACAGATATGAGGCGATCTAATGTGGCCAATGACGTTTAGCCTTCCACTCGTAATAAATTTAGCATCAGGAAGCCCTTTTGCTCTGTTAATTGACGATCAGAATACCATATTTAACAGAAGCTTAACTTATGTATAACTCAGAAGATATTCACAGATTATCACAATATAATACGAAAATACTTTACTATAACAAAAACTGTGCTTTCCAGATCAGTTTGTTAAATTATTTCTATTCGTAAAACATGGGCACAATGAGCAATTCAATATTTTGCTATAATTCATGTTAGCAGAAAGATCTTACCACCAATATTCCCTGGTGTTTTTTGTAATCCCCTTAATAGTTTGACATAGCTCACTTATCTTAAAGCTTTGTTATTGTCATAAATTATCCAATGTAAATTATATAGCCGCAGCGGGTGGCCGAGCGCATTGAGGCGCTATACTCATATGCGCGATGCTGTTCCCCGTCAGGGGTTCGAATGGTCCTCTCGGCATGGATGTTTCTGCCCTCTTTACTATAAGCTAGTTATTAAGTAGTTTGTGAGTTTAGGGACTGATGAGCCCGCCGGCCGAGGTGGCCGAGGGGACTGCGGCGAGCCAGTCTCGGTCTGCACGGCCACTACAGTCGGGGATTCGAATCCCCCCTCGGGCATGGATATTTGTGCCGTCCTTAGTATTAGCTAGTTCATAAGTAGTTTGTAAGTTTAGGGACTGATGACCCCGTAGTTAAGTCCCATAAGCTATACAAACATTTGAACATTTTGAACTGATGACCCCGCAGTTAAGTCCCATAAGCTCAACAACCATTTGAACATTTGAACCATACGCGACTGGACTAGGAGGAAGTGACAAGGTACGCAAAGTACCCCCCGCCAAGCACAGTGCGGTGGCTTGCGGAGTATGACTGTAGGAGTGGGTCACGTTTCTGCGTTAGACGTTGGCCGTTCCGGCACCTCTGGGAACGTGACGCTGGCAGAGGGAGGCCTATTTCTGGGCCGCGGAGGACAAGCCGGGACGGCCAGCCGTCCCTTGTCTCGCTGTGCTGCTTCCGCGGAGGATGACTCCACAACACCTCACTGGGAGACCACCTGTGTGTGTGTGTGTGTGTGTGTGTGTGTGTGTGTGCGTGCGTGCGTGCGTGTGTGAATGAGTATAGGAAACACTGCAGCAAAGCAGCCAAATTCCTCACCTTCATTCTGCAGGTCTGTGTGAGTGGCAGAAAGTCGGCGGAGAAATTAGTTCTACCCAACAGCCAGTAGCAGATTCCGACACGCTTTGGATATGTACACTACTGGCCATTAAAGTTGCTACACCAAGAAAAAATGCAGTAGATAAACGCGTATTCACTGGGCAAATATATTATACTAGAACTGACATGTGATTACATTTTCACGCAGAAATCGGTACCCAGAACAACCATCTCTGGCCGTAATAACGGCCTTGATACGCCTGGGCATTGAGTCAAACAGAGCTTGGATGGCGGGTACAGGTACAGATGCCCATGCAGCTTCAACACGATACCACAGTTCATCAAGAGTAGTGACTGGCATATTGTGACGAGCCAGTTGCTCGGTCACCATTGACCAGACGTTTTCAGTTGGTGAGAGATCTGGAGAATGTGCTGGTCAGGGCAGCAGTCGAACATTTTCCGTATCCAGAAACGCCCGTACTGGACCTGCAACATGCGGTCGTGCATTATCCTGCTGAAATGTAGGGTTTCGCAGGGATTGAATGAAGGGTAGAGCCACGGGTCGTTACACATCTGAAATGTAACGGCCACTGTTCAAAGTGACGTCGATGCAAACAAGAGGTGACCGAGACGTGTAACCATTGGCACCCCATACCATCACGCCGGGTGATACGCCAGTATGGCGATGACGAATACACGCTTCCAATGTGCGTTCACTGCGATGTCACCAAACACGGATGTAAGCAGAAGCTGGCTTAAAATGCTGTCTGATGCATTAACGTAATACTGACAATTTATTATGTGAATTCCGAAGATTTAATCTGAAACCAACATGACCACATTATCAGATTTTAAGCATTACTTGGAAACTATGATATTTATAGAATTAAAAGAAACTGTCAATACTTAAGCTTGCAAAAACGTAAATCTTTACATGTTAGGAATTATATTCATAACGTAATTCTCGTGTTATTAACGTCTTTATGAATTCCATTGTTCGAATACATATAATATCATATATTACTTAATTGTGGCAATTCTTATCAAAGTGATCGTATTTAAAAGAATAACCATTTAATGCTCTACTTACCAATATTAAGTATATCTTGAAACAAATCCGTTGTTAATGATAAATGTATAACTTTCTGGTTCTACCAATAATATGTATTGTTGTCACATGTCAAAATAGTACATAAGGATCCGAGCAGAGAGACTCGAGGCGTCATTATTAAGGCTGTCTTCGGGCAGTCACTATGTATGTCAGTATGCAGATCGATTCCAACAATGTAATGTATTATTGGATATAGTTTTATGAAATGTGCGACTTGTGTTTTGAGTTCACATTAAGTGATGTAAGTCTGTAAGATATCACCCAGCGCGCAAACTTAACCCGAATTTCAGGCACGTGGAGAACTTTACAAGCGAAACAGATTCTACGAGATACACCAAACCTACGACAATCTGGTAATGTGTTGAACTTAATAATTTTGTAATTGTAACCTTGCTACATGGAAGTGACACTTATTTAGCATCAGCTTATGGAGGTTATCAGTTTGTAGCAGGTACGTTACAAAGTGGTGGAGGAGCTGGGATGTTGTAAGTCGTGTCTGGAGTCTTAAATCACAATTGAAACTCGAAACATCGTACTCATCAACCTGGTAAAAATGTTGTTGGTCAACGCTGTTTATCAATACCGTAACTCGCGGTGTTCTTATTTGGAGGCAAAGATGATGAGCCGGTGCTGAAGGTGATACAACTCGACGAAGAAATCCGTGCAGAAAAGGAAACAAAAGCTGTAAAATATTTTCGCCGGAGAAAAAGCAGACAACTAGAATGAAGGTACTGTCTAATCCATTATTATTTTTCGAGTGAGAGTGTGTCGCAATAGGCATGTGTAAATCTTTTTTTTTTTTTTTTTTTTTTGTTTGTTTGCCTCATAAAAGCACAATAGGAAAAGTGTTATATTTTCGTCAAGTGAAAGTGTTTGATAGGTCATCAAAATGAGTGTTAGTGGAGAAAATAGTGGTGAAATCGAGTGTCCGAAAATGCAGAAAATAGTGAAAGTGTAAACCAAAACATAAATGATCATGTAGATGTTGATACAAGTTCGGTATTAGGTCACAATGATGCATCACAACCGTGTTCGCCGTTTCTTGGTTTTCCTGAATCCGAATCGACCAATAACCTAACCTTTTTACTTAGCCAGTTTATGTCAAAAGTAGATTCACAGAATGCTAAATTAGAGAAGAAATAAGATTCACAGAATGCTAAATTAGATTCTAAACTGGATGTAAGACAAGTCACAACAGACAGGCTTAGTTCCGATATGCATTCGTATAAAGTCGAACTTGAGGAATTAAAAACCAAAAAAGAAACTGTAGTGGCAGCTGTGGGAGTCTTGGAATCAGATTATCACATTTTCAAAAATGTAGTTAACAAATCGCAAACAGGGGAGGAACGAGTCATTATTATTGACAATAGCGTTAAAACAGTCGAAGAAAACTTAGTTAACTTCACAAAACACGCGAGAGAGAGTCACGAAATTATTGACCAAAACCTTTCCCATGTTAAGCAGAATGTAGAAATAAATCAGAAAAATATTACAGAAGTCAGTAACAGAGTTTTGGATGTTGAACACATTGTTGCAGACTCTAGATTTAATGTTACTAGTGGTAGTAGTTCAATGCATGTGAACATTTTCCTGGTAACAATAAGATACACCCAGTAGATTTTATGTTTCAATGTAAAGATCATTTTAGTAGGGGATGGCAGATGCCCTCAAGGTAAAGTTTGTCAGAAGATTTCTCGAGGGTGAAGCTCTGTCTTGGGCAAATCTTAATGTTCATGCTGAGACTACATTTGCAGAGTTTGAAAGTAATTTCTTTAAACGCTTCTGGTCAGAAGCAAAGCAAGCCAGAATTATTACAGAGTTTCTGAATGGTCGTCGTTATAGAGAGGGGAACAAAAGTATGAAAGAATTCTGTGAGGATCAGTTGAAAAAATTAGTTCATATTGATAAACCTTTAGATGACCTGATCTAAATTGATGCTCTTAAAAAGAGATTACCGAATAAATGGTACTGGAGTCTTGTTTACGGCCCAGATGATACAATAGTTAATTTCTTGAATTATGTTGAGAAGTTAGACATAGCTCAGGACAGAAATAAAAGAGGTGGTGATAGACCAAGAGATCAAAATGCTCAGGAAAGTAGAAGATGGGGTAATAACAATGGTAACAGTGATCACTCTGATGGCAGGAAAAGGGGGAGAGATGATTCCAACCAATTTCACAATGGTTCACAAGGAGAAAATACTGGGGAAAACAGACAACATAATACTGGGTATTATAGGATTAATAATAGTTATTATTATTCAGGTAGAGGGGGTCATTCTTATCAACAACAATGTTGGTAATCAGAGTAGACAGACTGAAAGCCAAAACCAGCATACAAACAAAAGCAATCCGGAAAACTAAGAGCCGCCTAATGGGAAGCTTGTCGGTATGAGGCGAATGGACACACGGAGAGGAACCAGGCTAATTTTTACAGAAGAGGTAGAGGGAATAATAGGAGGTACAACCACAGTAGGCTACACAGTGACACACACAGGGCAAATATGATTGAGTATAGAGTCAGCAAGTGTTGACCGTTATCTCCGTTCAACAGCCCGTCGAGGCAGGAGGCTGAATGCTACTTTACTGTAACGCTCCCTCCAGGCAGCAGCAGGACGCGTAATATCAACACAAACAGTCCGAAATTGCCTTCGGAAATGTGGTCTCTACGCACGAAGGCCTATGCAGTGTGTCCCGTTAAATCAACGACACTGTTTAGGTCGCAGAAAATGAGCGGAGGAACATCAGTAACGTATTGCGCCTGGTTCTCTTAACAAATTACTTCTATTCACAGATAAGATTTTGTGTTCAGCCGGACAATCGTCGTTCCCTCACCTGGAGAGAACGTGGAACTTAGAACAATCCTGCTTATGTGCAGGAAACATCATCATATCATGGTGATGGACGAATGGTGTGGGAAGGAGTCAGTGTTGGTGGTCCTACGGACCTCTATGTTGCTCACAATGGTGCTTCGACTGCTTAGAAGTATAGAGACGAGATATTTCGACACATTTTGTTGCGTTGTACGCTGGTGCCATAGGAGATGGGTTCCTTTTGGTGGACGTTAACGTTCGTCCCCACAGAGCTGCACTGGTGGACAACATGCTTGCAGCTGAGGGAATGGCGTGGCCAGCTTGTTCACCAGACTTAAACCCAGTTCAGCAGGTCTGAGATGCACTGGGCAGACGCATTGTAGTTAGAATAGTGTCTCCCACGACGGCTGCAGAGACGGATATTTCTCTCATGGAAGAATGGTCGAATGTCCATGCTAAGCAAGTGTGCAACTGTACTGGCCGTTTAAGGTGATCACACACCATATTAGAGGACAACGAGAATGACTTTTGCACTATTATGGTTGCCTCGCTCTAAGTAAACGCCATGTAAGCCTTAAGCAAACGGTTGAGACAGCCAAACAATGTACTGTATCTCACACAAATTACAATGTAAGCAATATCTGAATAAAATACGTTACCATATGTATAGTGTGTGTGACATCTCACGTGATCCCCTAACTGTTTTGAGCAGTGTATTTACTGTCTGAAAGCATTTGTCTGGAGTGTAGCATTGTATGGGAGTGAAACGTGGACGATAAGGAGTTCAGACAAAAAGATGATAGAAGCTTCTGAAATGTGGTGATACGGACGGATGATGAAAATTAGATGCGTAGATCACGTAACTAATGAGGAGGTGCTCAACGGAATAGGGGAGAAAAGGAGTTTCTGGCATATCCTGACTAAGAGAAGGGATAGATTGGTTGGACACATTCTGAGACATCAAGGAATTGTCAACTTGGCATTAGAAGGAAGCGTGTGGGGTAAAAATCGTAGAGGGAGACCGACGGACGATTATAGTAAGCAGATTCAAAAGGATGCAGGTTGCCGAACTTATTCTCAGATGAAGAGACTTGCACAGGACAGGGTAGCGTGGAGAGCTGCATCAAACCAGTCTGCGGACTGAAGACCACAACAACAGCATTTACCGTTCCTCCTGAAACAATCTGTATTTAAGGCGAAGATGGCATGTGGTTCCTCCAGAGCACATTCTCGCGAGAATCGACGATATGCCGCGGGGGTTACTACGTCAGTATTGTGTGGAGAACTTGATTATTTGGACTGGCGAGAGGCCTCTGGTACGTCCGAATGTGGTGACCATTGTGTCCTGATGTCTTAGTGGTCAGCGCGCAGCCTAGTAAGTACGAGAACCGGCACAAACTGTCAACTTTCCTCACTGACGTAATTCTTTGCGTCGTTTACCAGCAGTGATTGCCTGTGCTGCAAGGAACAGCACAGCAGACGCACCTGCCCCGGCTCGTCCGCACCTGCCAGACGCTGGCTGCAGCTGCAGCTGCCGCCGCCTCCCAGATAAGCTACAACCCCCCTCCCCCCCTACACACACACACACACACATATACACACTTCCGAGCCTCCGGACACGCTTACAAACTCCTCTCTCAGCGCCTCCACTCGGCGGCGACCAGAAGTGTTTGGTCGCGGAGGCCGGGAGTGTCAGTTGAAAGGCCACAAACCGCCAGCCGCCAGCCGCAAAGCGCCAGCCACTCCAGCTGATGTCTTCCTTTTTGGAGCCTACAGCCACGTAAACATGCTGTGAAGTGCATGACATTCACAACTTGCCGCCGCGTTGTATCGATATGTATCTGAGCTCACACCGGCAACTATTTCTTCACAACCGATACAAAAATGTTCAAATGTTTGTAAATCTATCGAACTCAACTACTTCATCCGTAGCTTACAAACTAATTAAACTAAGTTAAACTAACCTAAGTACAACACATACACCCATGCCCGAGGGGGAACCCCCGACGGCGAACGGCCGCGCGCACCGCAGTACGGCTCCCCAGTACGCATGGCTAATCCGCTGCGGCCAACTGATACAAAAGCGTTACATGTTTACACCTGTTACCGTCTTTCAGAGTAATACCCGCTCGGTTAGCCGTGCCGTCTAACGCACCGCTTTCCGAGATGGGGAGGTGTACTGGTCCCGGTTCGAATCCGTCCGGCGGATTAACGAAGGGGTTCGGAGTACCGGCCAGCCTGGGTGTGGTTTTTAGGCGGTTTTCCACAACCCCCTAGGTGAATACGGAGCTGATCCCCAAGTCCCGCTGCAGTTACAAGATTCGCAAACATTTCGTAACACTTCACACTTTCACACACATATGACACTATCCACAGACATTTGGGATGCCCTGGGGGGCCGGGGGCGGCGGCAGGAAGGGCATCCGGCCACCCCGTCAGTATTAACACGCCAAATCCTAATAAACAAAGACGACCCTGCGTGTGCGGGAAAAGGATGAAAGAGAAAGAAAGAAAGACTGTCCTTCAAATTAGTCACCAGCGTTGTGTAGAACCCGTTGCCAGCGATAGCAGAGCCTGCTCTGTTGATGGCGCGAATGGAGCGATCTACTGCAGTGGACAGAAAAGCGTTTTTGAAAAAGATAGATTTGTATACATCAAATATTACTTAAAAGTAATCAAGTCTTTTCTGATGGCATTTGTGTGGAGTGTTCAAAGTTGTTCATATATTTGTAAATGTAAGAGAGTTAACTGCTGAGGTTATCAGTATCTAAGCTTACAAACTACATAAACTAACTTATTCTAAGGACAACACACACACCCATGTCCGAGGGAGGACTCTAACCTCGACGGCGAACAAGCGCGCGCTCCTTTGCAAGGCGCCTTAGTACACGCGGCCAATCCACCGTGGCAGTAATACTTCGGACAGGGAGAAGACACAGGTTACAGTAGAATGATCATCTTGTGATGCTGCAGCTCCTTGAAGATTAGATCTCATCTACATCTACATGGGATACTCTGCAAATCACATTTAAGTGCCTGGCAGAGGGTTCATCGAACCACAATTATACTATTTATCTCGCATTCTATTCTCGAATAGCGCGCGGGAAGAAAGAACACCTGAATCTCTCTGTTCGAGCTTTGATTTCTCTTATTTTATTCTGATGATCATTTCTACCTATGTAAGTGGGAGTCAACAATATATTTTCGCATTCGGAGAAGAATGTTGGCGTTTGGAGTTTCGCAAGTAACCCACGCCTCAGCGATAAGCGCCGTTGTTGTAATGATTCCCATCCCAGATCCTGTATCATTTCCGTAACACTGTCTCCCCTGTATCGTGACAATACGAAACGAGCTGCCCTTCTTTGGACTCTTTCGATGTCCTCCGTCAAACCCACCTGATAAGGATCCCACACTGGGCTGCAATACTCCAAAAATGGACGGACAAGCGCAGTGTATGCAGTTTCTTTAGTAGTTCTGTTGCATCTTTTAAGGATTCTGCCAATAAAACGCAGTCTCTGGTTCGCCTTTCCCACGATGTTATCTACGTGTTCTTTCCAGTTTAAGTCTGAAGTAATAGTGATTCCTAGGTATTTTGTGGAGTTTACGGCGTTCACATTTGATTGATTTATGTTGTAAACAAAGTTTAACGGATTTCTTTTAGTACTCATGTGGACGTCTTCACACTTCTCATTATTTAGAGTCAATTGCCAATTTTTACACCATACTGATATCTTATTCAGATCGTTCTGCAGTTGGTTTTGATCTTCAGATGATTTTACTAGACGGTAAATGACGGCGTCATCTGCAAACAACCTAAGAGAGCTACTTAGATTTTCCCCTAAATCGTTTATGTAAATAAGGAATAGCAGAGGACCAATAACACTACCTTGTGGAACGCCCGATATCACCTCTGTTTTAGTCGATGCCTTACCATCGATTACTACGAACTGTGTCCTCTCTGACAAGAAATCTCCTATCCAATTGCAAATTTGGGGCGATATACCATAACCACGCAATTTGATTAAAAGCCATTTGTGAGGTACGGTGTCAAAAGCTTTCTGGAAATCAAGAAATACGGAATGGATTTGCGAACCTTTGTCGATAGCACCCATCACTTCGTGTGAATATAGAGCTAGTTGTGTTTCGCATGAACGATATTTTCTAAATCCGTGTTGACCTTGGGTCAATAGATCGTTCTGTTCGAGATAATTCATAATATTTGAATACAGGATATGTTCCAAAACCCTGCTGCAAATTGACGTCAATGAAATAGGCCTGTAGTTTAGTGGGTTACTCCTACTGCCTTTCTTGAATATAGGTGTGACCTGTGCAACTTTCCAATCTTTTGGTACAGATCCTTCTATGAGAGAGCGGTTGTATATGACTGTTAAGTAAGGAGCTATCGCTTCAGCATAATCAGATGGAAATCTAATGGGTATACAATCCGGACCAGAAGACTTGTTCTTATTAAGTGATTTTAGTTGCTGCACTACTCCGATGATATCTACTTCTATGTTACTCATTACGGCATCTGTTCGTAATTCGAAACCTGGAATATTGGTTTCGTCTTCTTTAGTGAATGAGTTTCTAAAAGCTAAGTTTAGTAACTCTGCTTTAGTAGCGCTGTCATCGGCAGGATCGCCATTACTATCACGTAGTGAAGGTATTGTTTGTGACTTTCCCCGAGTATATTTAACATATGACCAAAATCTCTTTGGGTTTTCAGTCAAATTACGAGAAAGAGTTTCGTTGTGATAAATGTTGTAGGCATCTCGCATTGAAATCCTCGCTAAATTTCGAGCTTCTGAGTACAATCGCAAATCCTGGGGATTTCGTGTTCGTTTAAATTTAGTATGCCTTTTCCTTTGCTTTTGCAACAGTGTCCTAACCTGTTTTGTGTACCAAGGGGGATCGCCTCCTTCTTTTATTAATTTATTAGGTATAAAACTTTCAATTGCTGTCGATACTACTTCTTTGAATTTGAGCCACATCTGGTCTACACCTACGTTTAGTGTTAGAAACGAGTGGAAGCTGTCTTTCAAGAAGCAATGTATTTTGTTTCTATCTGATTTCCTGAACAAATATACTTTGCGTTTATTTTTGGTAACTTTGGGACTTTCGATATTCAATTTCGCTACTACAGCTCTGTGTTCACTAATACCTGTCTCCGTTTTGATGCTCGTTATGAGCTCAGGATTATTTGTTGCTAAGAGATCAAGTGTGTTTTCACATCCATTTACAATTCTAGTTGGCTCATGAACTAATTATTCGAAGTAATTCTCAGAGAATGCGTTGAGTACAATTTCGGACGATGTTTTATACCTACCTCCTGATTTGAAAATATAATTTCGCCAACAGATCGAGGGTAAATTAAAATCACCACCTACTATTATCGTGTGAGTCGGGTACGTTTTTGTAATTAGACTCAGGTTTTCTTTGAACCTTTCTGCTATTGTATCGTCGAGTCGGGAGGCCGGTAAAAGGAACCGATTATTAACTTCTTACGATTTTCGAGTACAACCTCTACCCATAATAGCTCGCACGAACTATCAACTTCAACTTCGCTACATGAAATACTACTTTTGACGGCGACAAACACGCCCCCACCTATTTTGTTTAATCTATCCTTTCTGAATACCGTTAGATCTTTTAAAAATACTTCTTCTGAACTTATTTCCGTCTTGAGCCAACTTTCGCTGCCTATAATGATGTGTGTTTCGGTGCTTTCTATTAACGCTTGCAGTTCTGGAACTTTCCCGACACAGCTACGACAATTTACAACTGTTATACCGATAGTTTCCGGATCTACATTTCTCCTGTGATCCACCTGAACCCTTTGAGATTGCCCATTTTCTATTTCCCCGAAGCTCTTTATCCTAAAAAACCGCCCACTCCACGCCACACAGCCCCCGCTACCCGTGTAGCCGCTTCCTGCATGTAGTGGACTCCTGACCTATTCAGCGGAACCCGGAAACCCACCACCCGATGGCGCAAGTCAAGGAATCTGCAGCCTACACCGTCGCAGAACCGTCTGAGCCTCTGATTCAGACCCTCCACTCGGCTCTGTATCAGAGGTCCACAGTCGGTCCTGTGGGTAGAAGAAGTACTGAATAGAACTGGGGAGAAAAGTAATTTCTGGCATACACTGACTAAAAGAAGAGGTAGTTTGGTAGGACTCTTTCTGAAAAAAGGAATATTGAATAAAGCGTTGTTGGGAGTGTGTAAGGTAAAAATCGCCGAGGTGGCCCGAGAGACGAATACAGTAAGCAGATTCAAATGAAAGTAGGTTGCCGTTCCTATGGAGAGATGAAGACTCTTGGTCAAGTTGGAGTATCGGTGAGAGCTGCATAAAACCAGTCTCCGGAATGAAGACCACAACAACAAGACTTGTGTATTCCTGTTCCCCACAAGCTACTACAGAATTGAACGGTAGAGAAATGCGAGGGTTGGAACTTAAATAGTGGTAACAATTTATTCACAACCGATACAAAACCGTCACATGTTTGCACCTTTTACTGTTGTTCAAAGTGGTCACCAGCGTCGTGTAGAACCCGTTACCAGCGATGTATAAGGCGTGCTATCCCGTTAGCAGAGCCTGTTCTGTTGATGGCGTTAATGGAGCGGTCTACTGCCTGTCGAATCACTAGAACAGATCTGAAGGCAATGCCACGAAATGGTTTCTTCATATTCCGAATCATGTCAAAGTCACAAGGACTTAAGTCCGGGCAGTATGGTGCATGGTACAGTAGTTCCCAGTCCCATCGACCGAACAGAGTAACCACAGCTTACGCTGTATTCGCCCGCGCGTTGTCGTACAAAATAATGGGTGGGTTGCGCAGAAAGTGTCGCCGTTTCTTTCACAAAGCTGGTCACAGGTGATGGGCGAGTCCATTTGTTTGAAATTAATTTAGGCATGTCAACAACCTGTGCTATCAACGACAATAGTAGATTCTAGTGCATAGTGTCTCCACAGCAGTGTCACCACTGTTTAAGTTCCAATCGTCGTACATAGAGGGAAAGTGACACTATGTTTAGCGCTATACTATTAGTCGCCATATTTTCGGAAATCTGACAATGGCTTTCTGAAACCAGTGAGATAAGCACTTCTTTTAGTAATCATGCCTAACGTTTGGCCATTACAATTGCTACACCAAGAAGAAATGCAAATGATAAACAGGTATTCATTGGACAAATATACTAGAACTGACATGTGATTACATTTTCACGCAGTTTGGGTGCACAGATCCTGAGATATCGGTATCCAGAACAACTGCCTCTGGCCGTAATAACGACCTTGATACGCCTGGGCATTGAGTCAAACAGAGCTTGGATGGCGTATACAGGTACAGATGCCCATGCAGCTTCAACACGATAACACAGTTCATCAAGAGTAGTGACTGGCGTATTGTGACGAGCCAGTTGCTCGGCCACTATTGACCAGACATTTTCAATTGGTGAGAGATCTGAAGAATGTGCTGGCCAGGGCAGCAGACGAACATTTTCCGTATCCAGAAGAGCCCGTACAGGACTTGCAACATGCGACCGTGCATTATCCTGCTGAAATGTACGGTTTTGCAGGGATCGAATGAAGGGTTGACCCATGGGTCGTAACACATCTGTAATGTAACGGCCACTGTTCAAAGTGCCGTCGATGCGAACAAGAGGTGATCGAAACCCCATACCATCACGCCGTGTGATATGCCAATAAGGCGATGACGAATACACGCTTCCAACGTGCGTCCACCGCGGTGTCGCCAAACACTGATGCGACCACCATGATGCTGTAAACACAACCTGGATTCATCCGAAAAGCCGGCTGCAGTGGCCGAGCGGTATGCGGCGCGCCAGTCACAGTCTGCAAGGCCGCTACGGTCGGGCGTTCGAATTCCCCCCCCCCCCCCTCGGGCATGTATGTTTCTGTCATCTTTATTATACGGTAGTTCATAAGTAGTTTGTAAGTTTAGGGAGTGATGACCCTGCAGTTAAATCCCTTAAGCTTAACAAACATGTGAACATTTTGAACATCCGAAATAATGACGTTTTGCCATTCGTGCACCCAGGTTCGTCGTTGCGTACATCATCGCAAGTACTCCTATCTGTGATGCAGCGACAAGGGTAACCGCAGCCATGGTCTCCGAGCTGATAGTCTATGCTGCTGCAAACGTGGTCGAACTGTTTCTGCAGATGGTTGTTGTCTTGCAAACGTCCCCATCTGTTGACTCGGGGATCGAGACATGGCTGCACGATCCTTTACAGCCATGTGGATATGATGCCTGTCATCTCGACTGCTAGTGATACGAGGCCGTTGGGATGCAGCACGGCGTCCCGTATTGCCCTCCTGAACCAACTGATTGCATATTCTGCTAACAGTCACTGGATCACGACCAACGCGAGCAGCAATGTCGCGATACGATGAACCGCAATCGCGATAGGCTACGAAGCCGACCTTTATCAAAGTCGGAAACGTGATGGTACGCATTTCTTCTCCTTACACGAGGCATCACAATAACGTTTCAGGCAACGACAGTCAACTGCTGTTTGTGTATGAGAAATCGGCTGGAAACTTTCCGTATGTCAGTACGTTTTAGGTGTCGCCACCGGCGCCAACCTTGTGTGAATGCTCTGAAAACCTAATTATTTGCATATCACAGCATCTTCTTGTCGGTTACATTTCACGTCTGTAGCACGTCATTTTCGCGGTGTAGCAATTTTAATGGCCAGGAGTCCTCTGCCATGCACCGACGGAGGCTTGCTGAAGGTAGCTCATGTATTAATACGGTGTATAAGCTACTTCATTTCACATTTAATTCAATTTCGTCCAGCCGTTTCATTATATCAACGAAATCAGATAGGGCTGTTTTGCGCATTTGGGTTATGTGTTTAAGATTATTAGCATTTATTATTTTATCCTAGATTTCCATTGAAAAGAAGCTTCAAGCGGAGAAATGGGATGGTGCATTCAGAAAGGAGAATTTGGTTCCGACAGCGCCCCCACGTATTTGTCTTGAAACAAAACATATGTATGAAGTGATGAAGTAAGACCAGATATGCCAGTAAGACCAGTGAATTCGGTAATGGCAGTTTCTAGTATTTCGTTGCAAAGTTCCGTAATCTGAGTCATGTGATAGAAAAGCATAGTTCTATTATTTCAATAAACTTACGTAAAAATGGCATATTCAACTGACTTAAGTATAACGCTCCAGTGTGGGATTGTATTTCCTTGGCCCATGCAACAGTTTCTGTTTCGAATACTAAAAATTGAAATTAACGTAATCTTTCTGTAGTTAGTCATTTTGTGTCCCGACTTCGTCGCCGCTTTTGTGTCCCAGCCTCGTCGTAGGTGTCGGTGGCCGGGTGGATGAGACCGACACAGGAATATAGACAGCACGCTGGTGCAGGTATGGAGGGGAGCAGCCAGAAACTATGAACACTAGAGTAAATTAGAAAGAGATATATATTGCACAGAATGTAACAATACTTAACTTTTACATAGTACTGCAGAATGTTGATACATAGTTGTTAGAGGCCTGCCTAGTGCCTGTACAATAGCAAAGTCTTCACTCGTGCCTATCGGATTACGAAGGTCCTAACTCGTTGCTATCTCAGTCCGAAGTGGCCAGTCCTTCAGTGGTGGCCACCAGCGGAGTTGTCGCAGAGGGCGCTCGTGGCTGTCGTCGTGAGAACGCCGCGCCGTGCGTGCCTGGCGGCGCGCGGTGAAAGTAGGTGGCGCGCACTTTGTACTTGTGCGACACCACACCCCTCCCCCCCAAACCGCCGCGCCGTCGTGGCGTAGGGCTGAGGGCCACGGCGACGGCACTGGGAGGAGGGCCTGGGCGGGGGTGTTACTGGTGGGACGGGCGTCGTAGCTGAGGCCGGGATCGAGACGCCGTCCGCGCCCCGGCATCTGCCTTGAGATCCTCCAGGGAACCCGCCGAAACCTGGGGAAGGGCGCCCGCCACCGCCCAGAGGGAGCAGGTCATCTTCTTCTGAGGTGCGTGACCCAGGCGGCGGCGGCACGCACGGTCCCGGAGTCCCTCTCGGTGACGCTGTCATCTGCAGCGGCGACAGCGGCGGCGTCGCGTCGATCTCCATCGGGACGATCTCGTAGTCCGGGGACGAACGATGTGGTTGTGCTCCCTGGCGGTGAACTGGGTCTGGAATCAAGAAACCGGAGACAGGATCGCGCGGCCTATGCAGACGCAATTGGTTTGCGTGGCGCCGCAGCTCCGACCCTGTGGAAGAACGTACAACATACATATTGCTACCGAGCACGCGCTGAATGGTGCCCGGCAACCATGTCTTCTTGTTTCCAGCAAACACTCTGTACAGCACCGGCGTAGAAACCTGAAAACGCGTAGCGCCATACGAACCGACTCGGTGCGTGGGAGGCTGCAGCAGGTGAAGGAGAGTGCGGTGACGGCGGCCGTGTAGCAGCTCGGCAGGAGACGGGCCGTCACGTGGCATGCACCGATACGTAGACAGGAAAATTTGAAGTGCTTGCTGCCTGGAGTGCTGACCTTTCATCTTCTCCATGTGAGACTTGAATGTTCGAACGAAACGTTCTGCTTCACCATTGGACTGAGGGTGAAAAGGTGCAGTGGTAATATGCTGAATGCCATTCACACGACAAAACTGTTGAAATTCCGCACTAACAAACTGAGGTCCATTGTCACTGACGATAGTTTCAGGCAAACCTTCGATGCAAAACACTGATGTTAAGGCACTGATTGTACTAGACGCTGTCGATGAGTTCATGGCAATCACAAAAGGAAACTTGCTGAAAGCGTCTACAACGATTAACCATCGCGTATTCCAGAAAGGTCCGGCAAAGTCAATGTGTAAACGTTGCCATGGTCCCTTGGGGCGTGGCCAGTCTGAAAAACGTTGCGGAGGAGCCGCCTGATGCTCCGCACAAACAGTACACTGTGACGTCATGTTCTCTATCTGAGCGTCCATACCAACCCAGGTACAATGACGTCTGGCCAGTTGCTTTGTCCTAACAATACCCCAATGTCCTTGATGCAGGAGGCGTAACACTTCTCGTTGCAGGGAACGAGGAACAATCACTCTTGCTTGGTCGTTGTCAGTATGCAACAACAGTACACCCTGACTTAAAGATAATGCATGACGTTGTGCAAAATAACGTCGAACCAGAGGCCGATCAATGTCTTTGGCTCTGGCAGGCCAACCAAAGCGAACAAAACGTGCTACCACACTTAAGTCTGCATCCGCAGCTGTTTCCTGTGCGACCCGACGAGAGTTCAAAGGGAAATCTGCGACAGCGGTAGCATCTCTGGAGTCTATCTGACAACATGCCATTTCCGAAGAATCAAACGACACATCCTGGCCAACCGGAAGTCGGGAAAGTGTGACCGCGTTGGCGTGTTTAGTGGTAGGTCGGTACAAAATCTCATACTGATAATTAGACAATATCAAGGACCATCTCTGAAGCTTTTGTGCCGTACGTGGCGGAATTGGCTTTGTGGGTGAGAACAACGACGTGAGAGGCTTGTGGTCCGTCAACAAATAGAATTTTCTGCCATAGAGATAATGATGAAACTTTGTGACGCCGTAAATGATTGCTAAGGCCTCCTTTTCTATCTGACTGTAATTCTGTTGCGTCGGCGTCAGTAGCTTGGATGCAAAGGCAATAGGACGATCGTGAGAACCAATACGATGTGAGATTACTGCGCCCAGACCGTACGATGAGGCGTCAACTGCTAACACTACAGGCTTCTGGGGGTCAAAGGGAATCAGACATGCATCACTGAGTAGTGCAGACTTTAAGTTGTCAAAGGCAACCTGGCAATCTTCGGACCAAACAAAAGGAACATTCTTCCTACGTAAGCGATGCAGTGGAGCTGCAATCTGAGAGGCATTGGGAATAAATCTGAAATAATAGTTAAGCTTTCCCATTACTGCTTGCAATTCATGCACATTCTTAGGAGGAGGCAAGTCTTTGATTGCTCGAAGATGTGACTGTAAGGGATGAATTCCTTGGGCATTAATCACATGGCCTAGGTACTCTATTTCAGTTTGAAAAAAACGAACACTTTGCTTTATTGCAACGTAGACCTGCTGCAGTCAAAACTTTGAAAAGGCACTCCAGGTTTGCTAAATGTTCTTCAACTGTACGTCCGGATACCACAATATCATCTAAATAGTTCGAACAACACGGTACAGAAACTGTCAGCTGTTCCAAAAAACGCTGAAAAATAGCGGGAGCGGAAGAACTGCCAAAGGGTAGGCGTTGAAATTGAAAAAGGCCCATGTGAGTATTAATGACGAAAAACGTTTTTGACTCGTCATCAAGTGGAATCTGTAAGTATGCCTCTGCTAAATCAATCTTGGAAAAGAAGCGAGACTGTCCTAATTTGTCCATCAGTTCCTCAGGTCTGGGCAGGGGGTAAGTGTCTACAATTGTTTGACTGTTCAATGTTGATTTAAAGTCCGCACAGAGACGAAGTTTTCCTGACGGCTTGGGTATAATTACTATAGGCGAGGCCCACTGACTCTCAGAAACAGGAGAAATCACCCCACTATCTTGCCAACGTTTAAGTTCTTCGGCAACTGTATCACGCAATGCGATAGGCACTGGTCTAGCTTTACGAAATTTTGGAACTGCAGAGTCTTTTAAAGTTACATGTGCCACGAAGTCTTTTGCACAACCTAGGTCCGGCGAAAACAAGTCACTATATTTGTCACACAATGCATCGATTTTATCCTGAGGCACTATTGACGAAATTTGAAGCACATGTCTTTGAATCGATAAACCAAACAAGTCAAAAGCATCTAGTCCAAAAATGTTCTGTGTAGATTTGGCCTGAAGAACAACAAAAGCAACTGTTTTTGTTACACCTTGAAAAGAGGCGGGCAGGCTACACGTTCCTAGCACGGGAATATTTTGACCTGTATAAGCTGTTAACACTTGCTGTGATGGCGACAATTTTGGCGAACCCAGAAGTTCATAAGTATCTTTATTTATTAATGTAACAGCGGAACCAGTATCAAGCTGAAATTGCACAGTCTTATTTTCTATGGAGAGATTTACAAGAAGTTTGTGCTTCTGGCGCACGACAGGTGCGCGAATGTGGGCAACGTCTGCTACGGTTTGTGTGCTGCGTATGCGCGGGCCGCGTAGTGAAGGAAGCGGCTCAGACTCGGGACACAGCGGATTAACCACACTGTCACTAGATGACACTACCGCCGGATCGGCGTCCGCGCAATGCGAGGCTACTACAGAGTCACTAACTACTGCACTACACTTTTGAGTAGCTACTTGATGTCTACTGTCACTAGCTACACAGTACTGGGCACTATTACAAGGAGCAGTTGCAGAAGGCACTATTTTCACTACAGGATTGCACTGTACATAATCATTTTGCTTGTCCCGAACCCGTTTCCGTTGCACTGTTTTACGCGCTCGTCGGCGCTTGCTACGTGGTGCACTATATAGATTTGCCATAGGCGCAGAACTACTGTCATGCAATTGAGATCCAAGGAAAGCACTGTTCAAGTCCACAGCGTCGATAACATTTACTGCATGCACTGTTCTCGCACTTTGCGAAGCAATGTTCCGAAAGGCACCGTTCTTTGAGTTTTTAATTTGCATACACACAGACTGTACATGACCCGATTTGCCACATTGATAACAGGTTGCGTTGCGACTTGGGCACTGAGCACGCTTGTGGCGAGACACACACTGGGGGCAAGATTTACGTACATTTTTTCTGAAATGAGCGTTGGTGCCCTTTATTCAAATCACTGTTTCTACTACGACGGGGCGACCTTTGTGTCGCACTTTTACACTGGCTACTGTTCACTGTCTGTTCAGCACGGCCTGTACTATTGTAAGAATCACTAGTGCTACACTGAGAACTACGGCTAGGAAAGCGTCCGTTGCGGCGCACTGAATTAACACTGTGGCTTTGCATTTCTACATCTGCTAAGTCAAAAGTATCATGCGCTTCAATAAGCTGCAGTACACTGTCTAATGAGGGGTCAGACTGTTTCAGAATTGCTGCTCTAATTCTGGGGTCCTGAATGTTCTGCGTAATCGCATCCCTCAACATCACGTCACTATACGAAAGTCCACAAGAGCAAGTAAATTTACATTGGCGGGTTAAGCCCTTCAATTCCGTGATCCATTCTTGGTGTGACTGCTGCGGTAATTTTTTAAGTCGGAAAAATCGGTATCGTGCAGCGGCTACAAGAACTTTTCTCTCATAATGAGCATTCAGTGCATCTACAATTTGTTCAAAGTCTACATCACGAGGAGATGCGTGAGGGAATAGTTTCTGCAATAGTACGAAAGTCTGGGGGCCCACAATCGATAAGAAAAGGTTCTTCACTCTCTGACCTGTAATTTGATGAGCCGCGACGAGTTCTTGAAACTGTGCGAAGTAGTCGCTCCATTCTTCCTCACGTTCGTTGTACTGGCGGAACGTAG
Source organism: Locusta migratoria (assembly GCA_026315105.1). Classification (NCBI taxonomy): domain Eukaryota; kingdom Metazoa; phylum Arthropoda; class Insecta; order Orthoptera; family Acrididae; genus Locusta; species Locusta migratoria. Next base: position 2,827,456 of record CM048747.1, read on the forward strand.
GGAGCGGTACAGCGGCAGGTGTGGGCTGCTGAAGCGGCGGCTGTTGTTGTTGGTTAGCTGCCTGCGCTGTGAGCTGGGCCACCGCCTGGAGTAGCTGGGTAATTTGCGCCGTCTGTAACTGAATAATTTCCATTAAGTTTGGGTTCGGGGTAGTGGCCATGCTGACCGATTAGGCGCCGCGTATACAAGTAACTTATAACAAAACACAAATGCAATACGAAAGAGGACGCTCTGCAACAAAAAAGTCCACAAACACGTAACTGAAAATGTTCCCCCAAAAATCTTATAATAAGGGTGGGTGGGCGGGAGCAATTTCTGCGTGCTCCGACTGCTGCTGTCTGGCTGCTGCAAGCGGGCTGATCCAAGGTTCTATCACTCCTCGTTGCCACTTTTGTGTCCCGACTTCGTCGCCGCTTTTGTGTCCCAGCCTCGTCGTAGGTGTCGGTGGCCGGGTGGATGAGACCGACACAGGAATATAGACAGCACGCTGGTGCAGGTATGGAGGGGAGCAGCCAGAAACTATGAACACTAGAGTAAATTAGAAAGAGATATATATTGCACAGAATGTAACAATACTTAACTTTTACATAGTACTGCAGAATGTTGATACATAGTTGTTAGAGGCCTGCCTAGTGCCTGTACAATAGCAAAGTCTTCACTCGTGCCTATCGGATTACGAAGGTCCTAACTCGTTGCTATCTCAGTCCGAAGTGGCCAGTCCTTCAGTGGTGGCCACCAGCGGAGTTGTCGCAGAGGGCGCTCGTGGCTGTCGTCGTGAGAACGCCGCGCCGTGCGTGCCTGGCGGCGCGCGGCGAAAGTAGGTGGCGCGCACTTTGTACTTGTGCGACACCACAAGTCATTCTGAGAAAACTTCACTCATTCATCGAAAATTTTCTGTTGAAGTCGGCGTACAAAAACAAACGTAGATTGGTCTTAAAATTTTCCAGACCGTATCGTTTAGTTGCAAATGCTGCTGATCGTGTGGGGTACTGTACTTAAATAAAAATGCTGACACTTTCGAGAAACGATGTATGTAAATTGTTTATGCACTATACTGGCCGGTGATACTGTTTCTGGCTAAAACTAAAACGCGCATACTGTTAAATTTTTTGTATCAAACTGAAAGAGAGACATTGATTTAAAGTTCATGACACGGCTTGTTATTCGAACCTGGGACCTCCTGCATACTAGGCAGGCACTTACCACTAAGCCACCATGACTTACTGAATATTACGACTGCACGGACTGTCTCAAGGCACGTCTCCCTCCACAACACAAATTTCAATTCTGCCTCGTGTTCCCCTATGTAACACGTATCAATGTTACCGAGGATCTCCAACAACGGATTTAATTTAATTTCAGTTCGATATCTCTGATACTTATGGAAACAAAATGACAATGATTCATTATTTGATATATACTGTCATGTACCAAGCCCCTTTCTTGACTTCTGATAACATGGCGAACGGTGATTAAATTTGGATCAGTAGTTTGAAGAAGGGAACGAATAAAAAGATGTATTTTTTAAAATTAATAAAAGATTTCTGTTTTATCATTATTATTAGCGAATGTACCCATGGGAGAACGATAAGCAGATGATTTATCAATATTTCTTAACGTTCTTCTTATTTTCCCAATATTTCTTCATTTTCTCCCCAAGGCCTCGTTTCTTTCTTCGGTCCACTTTGGTCGGTATGGTTTTAGTGCCGTCTCTGAAGTAAACTTTCACTTGTCAATTTTTCTTCTAAATGTATCCCTGTCTGATGTGTTTGTTATGTCAATTTTTGCTTTTGCCAAACCCTTCTTAACTTCAGTTACCCAGGGTATTGTTGCTTTAAGTGATGTCACATAGTCCAGTAGACGTTTAGTTAACATGTTTCCAGGTAATCTGTGTAGGTGTCCACAAAATTTCATTCGTCTCTTTCTGATGTCAGTTTCGATATTTCATAGTTTTTCGGTTGTTTCGAAGGTCTGCAGTCTGTATCCATCTAGTGTGTATCGTGGTCCCAGAATTTTCCTAAGCATTTTTCTCTCTACTTTCTTAATTTCTTGTAAATCTAGTTTTCTATTTAGCGAGAGCGTTTCGTTTGCATATGTGACTGTAGGTTTGATAACTGTGTTGTAGTGTCTCATTTTAGTTCCTTTTTTTATATATGATTTGAACAAGTCTGAATGCTTTCTTGATTTTCTGTAATCGGTTTCTGTAATCTGTGCTATTTTCTCGAGTCCTGTTGGTTGAATAACTTCGCCGAAATACTTAAAGTGTTTGACTCTGTTTTGAGTTTCGGAATATCTAATTTGGAGCAAATAAATTCAATCTTCTCAAAGATTTGCAGGCCAACCTTCTCTGTACATTCTTTGAGGATCTCAAATTGTTTTATTGCGGTTTCTTCACTGACAGTTATAATTGCTAAGTCATCCGCAAACGCTAAATAAGGGATGTTCAAGTTTCCTTTACCTCTTCCTAGTTCAATTGGCTTCCAGAAGTTTTCTTTCCTTAGTTCTATTTCCGATTCTTTCATTACTTTGTCTAAAACTATGTTGAATAATAGTGGCGAAATCCCATCTCCTTGTATTACTCCTGTTTTAATTAAGAATGGTTCCGAAATTTCATCTATGAATTTAATTTTTGATTTGGTTTCTGTCAGTGTTATGTTTAATTTTGATAATCATTGACCAATTAATTGAAACTATCTAAACCAGACCACGCTTCACTGTGGCTCAGTATGGCATGAAATGAATGGGTGAGTAAATGCAAGCATTCTTGCAAACAAGCTCCGAGCAAATATATTAATCAAATCAATACTCTGAGTTCCAGTGACCGTTTAAAACGAAAGGAAACTGTATTTATTGGAAGGGAAATTGAGGTATAACGTTCCGTTTGACCTCATCGTCCTTACAGACGGAGCACATGCTGTGCTCAGGTCAGGGATAGGGAAACACGTCAGCTGTGCCGTCTGAGAGGACCCATCTTGGCATTTGCCTTGAGAGATTTAGGGAAATCACGCAAAGGCTACACTAGGAGGCCTGAGGCGGGTCTGAACCGCCGTCCTCCCGAGTCGGAGTTCAGTGTGAACCGCTGCGCCACCTCAGTCGGTAAAGCCGACAGATTTACATATTTATTTGTTTGTACTTTCTCCTCATAAACGCACAGATCAGATAGTTTACAGACTCTGGATCATGCGATGTATAATAGCTCTTGAGAAAAGCAATCACCTTTTACATTACGTCTTTTGTGTCCCAGCCTCGTCGCCGCTTTTGTGTCTCGTTTCCGTCGTAGGTGTCGGTGGCCGAGTAGAAAGACCGACACAGGAATAAAGGATGCACGCTCGTGCAGGTAGGAGGTGACCAGTCAGAAACTAGAAACACTAGAGTAAATTAGTACGAGATATATATTTCTTACAGACTTAGTAATACTTAACTTTTACATAGCTCAGTACTGCAGAATGCTGATACATAGTTGAGCTAGAGGCCTGCCTAGTGCCTATCCGATAGCCAAGTCTTCACTGGTGCCTATCTGATTCCGAAGTATTAACTGGTTCCTATCTCAGTCCCAAGTGGACGATATCTTTCAGTGGTGGCCACGAGCTGAGTTGCAGCAGAGGGCGCTCGTGGCTGACGTCGTAAGAACACCGCGCCGTGCGTGCATGGCGGCGCGCGGCGAAAGTAGGTGGCGCGCACCTTAGACTTGTGCGACACCACAACGTCGACTTCCGCTTTGACCATTCCTCCTAATTTTCCTCCTCTCTATCCATTCCCAGTTTCCTTCGTCATAGCTATTAAAAATTAAGAAAGAAAAATAATGTACTTAATTTAAATTATGAAAAAGGAAAAGATTCAATTAATCTTTCTCTTTGGTCATGTTCCCGTGCATGCAGGTCAACTTTGTTAAATGCCGATTTGGCTTGGGTTAATATTTACAGGATGGCCGTCTGCTCTTCCTGTTGCCACCCCATGCCCCCCCCCCCCCCCGCGAGGAAATGTGTAACACAAATGTATGCGTATTGTGTTACAAGTGTGAAAGTGTTACGAAAATGTTTCCGAGTCGTGTAACGGAGGAGGGACTTGGGTACCAGCCCAGTATTCACCTAGGAGTAGTTGGGAAACCAGGCTTCAATCCTCATGCTCCTCCGCCCAGTTTCTCCGTGCTAAATTTTGTCGTTGTTTTAATGCGACACACACCATAGGCCTCCGTGCGCAGAGGCCACATTCCCGAAGGCGATTTCGGACTGTTTGTGTTGATATTGCGCGTCCTGTTGCTGCCTGCAGGGTTCGCTGCAGCTGAGTAGGATTCAGCGTCCTATCTCGACGGATGTTACCCGTAGACAACCTCACTTTTGCCTTCCTTTTGTCTGAAATCGCGTCCAGGTCCTGAAAACTACACTTTGGGACACTCCAATAGCTGCAGCCACGTCCAACCTTCCTATGGTCCCCATGCCATAGATCTGGCTAATTCGTTTGGTAGATTAAACACAAGTCAACACCAACCCCTCTGCAGCTGCTTCTGTTATTACCACTATTTCGGTTGCCATGATGTTGTTGGCTGCGCTCCGTAGAACCGACAGAAAGACATCGTACCATTTTAGTTCATTCTGTCGATGACAATACTTCAGAACCTAGATATCTCAACTAATCCCCTACTTGTTTCACGACGGGACTGAGTAATTTTTTTGTTTGTATCTTCCCTTCATAAAAGTTCAGAGCAGAGCATGTGGCGGCGTAATTTGCCCTTGAGCAAGCAATCTCCTTCTACGAAAAACTTACGGGTATGCAGCGCAATTATCAAAATCGACGACGGCCGATATTTCGGCAGGAGACCATCCTGCCAAGGCGAAACTGCAGTAAGGAAGGAATGTGCAACGATCTTTAAAACCTCGGTTTTCAATGAGTAAACGGTAAAGATAACACACACCGAGCAAGCAAGCTCACAGCGCCGACACGACCAAAGATGAAAACGGTCATAATATCGATAATAAACATCAGTTCTCGACGGATGAGGTCGGATTAGTTTTGTCCCTCTGTTTTTTGACAAGTGATAGAGCAGGATTCCAAGCGGGATTTAAGCAGAAACCTTCCCAAGATCCATAAATATGGGTGCCCTCTTAGGCCTATTGTGTCAAACATTGGTGCTCCCATATATCGTATGGCAAAACATCTTGCTGGTTTGTTGAGCCCACTGATAGGCCATTGTGAACACCACATTAAGAACTCGGTGGATTTCATACGTCGATTGGAGGGTTTGCACTTAGCTGACTCGGATATTTTAGTTAGTTTTGATATATTTTCTCTTTTCACTCGCGTTCCTCTGTCTGATTCGTTGCAACTAATTGAGACTAAGTTTGGTACTGATTTAACGAATTTATTTTAACATGTTTTGACTTCCACCTACTTTTTATTCAATGACGAGTACTATGAGCAGACAGATGGAGTTGCGATGGGAAGCACTTTGTCAGCTATCATTCCTAATTTATTCATGGAGGACTTTGAAGATCGTGCACTGGAGTCAGCGGCGTTCAGACCCGCTTGTTTTTTTAGATATGTAGACGACACTTTTGTTGTTTGGCCTCAAAGTATTTAGAACTTGAATTATTTGTTGGAACATCTAACTTCAATCCACTCCAACATCCGTTTCACAATGGAAGTGGAAAAGAATGGTTGCCTTCCCTTCCTTGATGTGTTGGTCAGGAGAGAGGCAGATGGTACGTTGGGACATGCTGTTTATAGGAAGCCAACGCATACTGATTTGTTTTTGCAAGCTGATAGTTGTCACCATCCAGCTCAACGTGAAGGGGTTTTTTGAACCTTAGTACATAGGGCTCATGTCATTTCTGACCCAGAAAGTTTGCCACTGAGCTGTCTTATCTGGATGTAACTCTTCGACAGAATGGCTATGGTGAAGAGCAGATTAAAAGAGCGTTGCGCTATCGACCACATGTGCAACGGGCTAGTGATGATAGCACAGAGTCGGCACCCACGACAGTGGCCTTTCTGCCATACGTTGGCAGCACTTCCAATAAGATTAGCCGCATTTTGCGTAAAAACAATGTAAAATGTGCGTTTCGTCCACCTTCTAAAATTAAGGCACTGTTGGGACCCGTTAAGGATGATCTCGGTTTGCGTAAGGCGGGTGTCTACCGTATCCCATGTAGCTGTGGCATGTCATATGTTGGTCAAACTATTAGGACTGTTGAGTGCCGTTGTATTGAGCATAAACGTCACACACGTTTACAACAGCCAAACAAATCTGCTGTGGCCGAACACTGTCTTGACACAGGTCACCCTACGGAATACAACAAAACGGAAATTCTGGCATGCACTTCCACCCACTGGGACTGTGTTTTCAAGGAAGCGATAGAAATAAAATTACGTGACAGCTTTATGAATAGGAATGGAGGGTTCTGCTTAAATTCCGCTTGGGATCCTGCTCTCTCACTAGTCAAAAAACAGAGGGACAAAACTAATCCGACCTCATCCGTCGAGAACTGATGTTTATTATCGACATTCTGACCGGTTTTATCTTTGGTCACGTCGGCGCTGTGTGCTTGCTTGCTCGGTGTGTGTTGTCTTTCCTGTTTACTCATTGAAACCGAGGTTTTAAAGATCGTTGCACATTGCTTCCTCACTGCATTTTCGCCTTGTAAATGGCAGGGCGGTAGCCTGCCTAAATATCAGCCGGCGTCCTGGCAGCATACCCGTAAGTTTTCGGAACTTGTTATTCGCCAGGAAAAATTAAGGAATCACAATCTCCTTCTACATTCTGTCCATTTACTCCCCAGTCCCATTTTATTGTACTTAGCTTTCTTTCATATCCTCCTCCCCCTCTCCCTCTCTGCTCATCCTCCGACTCCGCCCGCCCCCTTCCCTCCCTCCTCTCTTCCATCTCCTCCTCTCTTTTGTCATCCTCTACTCCATCTCTCAGTTTATTTCCTATTTCCGTCGTCGCAACAATTCAAAATCAAGAATCCCTAACGTAAACTAAATTGCGTGGTGACGGTATGTAACGACCTGATGGTACTGAAACCTAACAAATATTCTTTGAAATAAAATTAAAATATCAGTGACGAAGCCATTTTTTCATGTATGTGTCAACTAGATTTAAATTGGGACAATGAAAAGCAAGCTATAAATGGCAACGTAAGACGCATCAGCTTTTAGTTGACTGATATTGACGATTCTGAGGTGAAAGCTATTTGCTTCCTGGAATAATCAAGTGTGTGGATTGCCTATTTGTTAAATAACATGCACAGGCACCAGGTATTACATTCAAGAATTCCAGAATTATTTTAACGAATAGACTACCATAAATATACCATGAACACTTCATCAGAAGACAGCTCCTTCGACTGGCGTAGTGTCCTATTTATATTACATCAGCAAGGGCGATAATACATAATATTATTCAAAGTTATTACATGTTAAAGTTACCAATATAATTTATAGAGTTTCAAATAAACAAGCATATATTCGAATATAGTAAAATGATATGATAAAACTGACATTAATGCCTTATTTCTTTAAACGATATAATCGTAATACTTTAATTTTATCTATTGTTATCAGAGTTAATTCCTTGGCTGTTTTACTTTTGTAACATTGATAACAATGGTAAATATCAAGTTATATTTGCCTAGCCAGGCATTAAAAATAATGTATTCTTTTAAAATATGAATGTTAAGATACAAATGTTATTTGTAAATCAGATTTAAGGAAGAATATGTAACTTATAATTTATCTCCCAACTGTGAGCTCATCACGAAAAATGAAGTTCACAAGCAGCCAGAATAATCTGATAAAAATTCGAGAAGGACTGATTACATACAGAAAGGAACTACAGCGCAAACAGAAAGAGAAACTTAGCAATCCCCTTTACCACCTACATCCTGAGTTATCCAAAACACAAGATCCATTAGAAATTAATTCTGTAGAAGAATATGTAACAACGCTTACGCAAAAAGTTGACTACTTTTGCTGACACACACACACGAAGAAACTTACTTTCCTTAAAGAGAAGCACCACAGTATTAACTCATATAACACAAAATATCTATGAAACAGTTCTAAACAAAACCCACTTCAGTTACAGGAACACAGAGCTAACATTATTGAAGAAAGGTCTTAAACACAATAAATCAAACTAATAGTTAATCACCATAACTTAAAAAAACTCGATAGTTGACAGAAAGAAAGCTGCTGATATGGCCAACCTAAACCACATTGAACAGATTTTCCTAGCACACATTAACGAAATAATTCAAAAAGGAGAAGAGGAAATAAAGTAACTCCACAACATAGCCTTTAAAGAAAACAAATTCTTAAAACAGTTGAAACATAATATTAACAAACATGATGTTGTTACAGATAAAGCCGATAAAGGTTTTTACACTACAATAGCGTACAAAAATGATTACATTACTAAAACTTATTAATTTCTTCTCATAAAACAACATTACTGAATTGAATTATGATCTATCACTAAACTCTAGAAAAAATTAAAGAAAATGGGTAAAATGAGTTTCTCCTATCTGAAAAACAAATAAAAAATTGCACAGTAATAAATCTCATTGCCCATAAACTCAGAACATGACCAAACATTCATAAAACAATTCGACCGATTCTTAATTCCAAGAAAACCCCAATACCAACTTTCACAGTTGTTAAATAATACCCTCAGAGTCTGTATAGAGCATCTTTGTTATACAGTTGTAGAACATCTTCATATCTGTAGGTCTTTGAGTTGTTGTGAATCACAATGTGCCACAAAACAAACAGTATCTGTATTGATGTTTATTTATACCTGGAAATGTAGTACATAGCAGACAGTGTATATATCTCCTGCTGCACCAGATATGTTTATACACCACTGTTAATCAGTAAGTTAACTATTCAATTTACTTAATTCTGTAAACGTATATTTAAAATGTATCATGTTCCTAGCATCCATATTTGATCTTGACAGATGCATTTCTTTAAACTATTGTAAATTACTCAAGAGGCACCTGAAGATGCGCCCTCACGGCTCGAAATGCATCGTGCATTAATAAATAACGATTTTACTGACTGAAGCCAGTTTTTTTATGCTAGTAATAATTTTGATTTACACAGACAGTAACTAAAGCCTTTCATGACTAATATTTACAAAGCATTTAGATTTCAAGTGCAATTACGTGCTATACTTCCCACAGACATTCTGCATTTTGTATCTTCTTTATCTCGGCCATCTGAATTTAATTTGCTGTCCAATCTAATTCCTTGGGCATCGCCTGATTTCCTTAGACTGAGTCCACGAATTTACGTGATCTTTCGGTGTTAACCAAACTACGTACACGGAACTGACTTTGTACGGCTCTGGCATAGAAATGCAGCTCGATGTAGTCTTAGGGTCGAACCATGCACGTATGCTTTCATGCCCAGTAACTACAACAGCTGCAAATATTACACTGTACCTGTGATCTTACAGTCAAACGCTCTTTGCATAGGCTAACATTTGCGAAATACTAATGAAATATAAGGATACGTGATTATTCAATAAAAATACGTTTTATTCTAAGCTTTGTAAGTGAGGTAGGCAACGCCAGATAACTATGTTGAATAATGTTTATACCGACACATGCATTGATCTATTGGAAGTGATCCTTCACAAACAAAAGTAATAAATTAGAAGTAAACCTTTTAAAATTATCAGAATAAAAGCTTTATTTGCGTTATGAGAATGGTAGAACAGCCCCCATCTAAGTAATCATTATCGATGCTCAGACAGTAAGTCCATTTCGCGGCGATCACAAAATAATCTTCACCTCAAAATAATTCAAATCTTAGTCCAATGAATAACATATCAACACTCGTAATCTCTCTTGTAGAATCAAACACACTGTTCAGTGACAATTCCATAATGTAATCGCAAAAAGTTAAAACTTTTTAAATTGATACTCATGAGCCCTCGCCAAATTTAAGTCATACCACACACACACACACACACACACACACACACACACACACACACACACACACAATGAATCAGTCAAATCTACAGGTCGTAAAGTCAATTAAATAACTAGTAATTTCAATTACGAATATATTTACTTGGAGTGAATTCATAAAGAATATAGTAGGGGAGGAGAACACATAGAAGATGCAACAGTTCTACTAAAGAAACTGCCTACACTACACTTGTGCGTCCTATTTTGGAGTCTGCTGCTCATTGTGCCAAATGGGACTGACGGGGGATATAAAAGTTCAGAGAAGGGCAGCTCGTTTTATATGAGGCGCGTCCAGAAAGTAATTTCCGTTTGGTAATAAAATGAAATTGTACACAAATACAGAAGAAGTTTTTATTGCACAAAATTCTACAACTCTGAAACTACTTTCCCACTTCACTACCGAAATTTTGTAGGCACTTATCATAGCGTGCCACAAGTTTTTGCATGCATCCTTCAGAGAAGGTTGCCGCCTATGTATTCAACCATGTGGTAACAGCTCTTTATCATCGTTGAAGTGTTGACCACCAGGGACGGATTTTAGGTGTAAGAAGAGGTGAAAGTCGCTAGGAGAGAGGTCCGAGCTGTATGGAGGATTATCAAACAGGTCCCATTGAAATTTCCGTAAGAATTGTTTGGTCACATTCGGTGTGTGACGTCAGGCATTATCGTGAAAAAAAATCTTTTGACAGTAATCCTCTTGTTACACATAAAATCTGTCCTTGGTGGACAACACTTCAACGATGATGACGAGCTGTTGGATACCAATTCTCATTACGGCACCAAGTGTACTTACTTGTAAACAGCACTACAATTCCAGAGCCTACAAGAGTCATAAAATTCCCGCCTATGCTGAATTTTCGTAAGTACCTGTGTAGCGTAAGTTTTTTATAACGTTGCCTGCAAGGACACCCCCCCCCATTTATTCCAAATTCCACCAGTCATATTATTATTATTATTATTATAATTATTATTATTATTTCATTTCCGTTACATTCTTCACATTCAGAGTACATTTTCCCCTCGATCAATATTTATTTTGTATGTTTATTTTCTCGAAACCCACCAATATGTCTCTTTGGTTTCGTAAAAAATTATTCAACTTTATTTTGGTGTACGATTTGAGTTGGAAATCATTAAAATAAACGCGTTATTCGTTACTGCAAGATCTATTTGCGAAATTCCTTTCACTAACTTTCTCCTCCGAATGCGATTTTGGTAGCACCAAACTACATATTGATACATGATCATCTTAATAAGAGAAATCGGATCGAAAACAGAAAGATTCAGGTGTGCCTTTTCCCACGCTCTACTGAAGAATGGAACGATAGAGAAGTATTATAAAAACGGTTCGATGAGCCCTCTGCCAACCACTTCATTGTGATTTGATGAGTAATTATGTACATGTGGATGTAGAAGCGGCAGTATTGTTAGGGATGCATAATCTGACACTGCCGAGACGAAGCATAGTGTTGTTATCGTCCCGTGCAACTCTCCACATGTACCGTCCAAAGATATTATTTGACCACAGCGGGTTTCTGCGCTAGCCTTTGTCTCATTGGCAGATCGCCATCCCCTCCAAAAGTAGCAGAGGTCTTAACAGGAAAGATATGTTTTGACTTAGCTTTGAACAATTCCACACTAAAGTAACATTTTGACAACATAAAATAGAAAAGTTATAAACGTTCAGTCACTCTATGACTATATATTTTAACACAATTAACATATTCAGTTAATAAATAAACAAGACTTATGACATTGACCCCTGTTACGCCAAATTCGTCAAATACTTGGAAAGTCTTATGCAAGGCGAATCTATTGTGTTTAAGCGGGTCAAGTTGAATGGTTTAAGGGAGTCTCTGTATCTTTTAATTGCGCAACTATTCTTGATTTTTAAATTTCATACGTTCGTGTCACCGATCCTCAAACAAGCTGAAAATACTGACAATGACACTTATACTCCGCCGTCAGTTCGAAATGTCATTCAAATATAAATATTCACTATGCATGGAGTATAATAATAACCAGACAAGTAATTTAATTGCGAGACCTAGAAAAATGAAATAATCTCTGTACTACACAGACCCAATGCATTAAAATATTTCGCTTTCTACACTCATAAATCTAAAGGTCATGAATTAGTACTATAACTGAAATTGATATTTTCACTATAATCGCTACACATCAGGTATGTACTTACGCCTTTAGTAAAATTACAGGCATATCGTGAATCTGGCGGAATTTCAAAAAGGAGCTTAGCAGAATGCAAATCATTGACAAAAATGTCTTTCCTACACTGATATCTTTCGCTGTTTGATTCAGCAATGCAATCTTTCATTTATATAACAAAGTTCTCTAATTATGAACTTACTTTCTCAAACTAAACACAATTCATTACTCTTATTAACAGTTATGCAAACAGATGCATTCAAAATTATACTCTCAATTCTACTTTTTTGATTACTAATTAACGCCTAACTGCCGGTTGGCACTCACATACTACACAAAATAATGTTTCATTTAAAATCTTAAGACTGATGAAAGGAACAAGAAAATGGAAAATAAATTTAGGGACAATAAGAACTTGCAAGTAATTAGTAACTCAACTTTAATTGAGAAAGATCAAACTTAACTAGTGTTACAACAGATCTCTATACAATGCTACAATTACGAAATAATGAACATATAAACATTACTTTGATTTTCCACTTCAATGCTCAGGTACGTACAGAAATATTTACTAATAATTGTAATACCGCTTCCACCACTGGGACAGGATTCTTATACGAAAATAACATTTCTGCGACGTTCAGCCACACACAATGAACAGCACGCTACCAAAGTTCCAAACGTCTCCTACCACAGACTCTCGCAGACTGTTACTAGCAGCGCAACTCACACTCACTGGCTTAAGTCACAGTCTCTGATATACGGTATCAACTTATACATAGATTAAAAAATTGAAGTTAAAATTACTAAAAACATGTTGCATTATAAATTACAGGTAAAATTCTAATAGAGACGTGTCCTAAGCAGAATATCCGTAATTCTTTCAAGTTACACGAACATTATGATTGCGATTTCTGAGCTCATGTTGCGGGTACGGCGATATGCCTATATTTTCATAATAAACTAATAGAACAATAGTAATAAATCCTGAAATAAGTAACAAATTTGCTGCTTCCTAGATGGTAGCTTGGGATAATAAGCTATCATGTAAGAGATAGTTCATTGAAATAACATGACGCAATCAAAAGTTGGTAATTCTAAGTTTACATTTGCTATTTTCAGATATTGTGATTATTAAATTTTGTAGTTTCTCGAGATGTTAAAATTATTGTTTGTTCACGAGATGCACCTATTTTTCTGACATTTTAGATGCTTTCGACTTTATGGGTACATAACACTGGGATTATTTATTTATTTCCAAGGGAGTGTCCCTCTTTTAAGAATCTGCCAGGGCGTCCATTTCCATTCCGTAGAATTGCTATCCTGGGTCCTGTTTCGTTTGCGACAGAATTACGAAAGTGTAGGCGACCAAAGATAGCGAACTGAAAGACGACGAAGTTATCAGCATTATAATCTAAGCTCGGCGGTGGTGGGTTTTTAGATGGCATCTACCTACAGGCATAGAAAAACTATTACGCCAAGAGAAAAATTGTAACGCCCAACGGGCCTCAACACGTGCTAAATTCAACTGCACCTTTAACCATCATATCTCGAAAACGGTTAATGATAGTTCGATACAAAAATCGTTTTAGCTTTATCAATTTGTCTTCGTGCGTGTAAAGTTTGAACCAATTCGTATAAGTTTAAAGGACAGAAGTGACGCGCTTCAAAAAAATTCCCAGGGAAACATTCTTAATGAAATACGGATGGCGCACGTAAATATTGCATAATTAGACGAGTATTAACGTCAGGCCAACTGACATTTTGAGAAAAAGAAATGAATCGATTAGCACAATTTGCCCCTGCGCCAGCTCTGGTGTGTCGTTCAAACTTTTTTTGTATACTACGGGGGGGGGGGGGGGGTGAGATTTAAAAAAAAAATCTTTAAACCATTCAATGTTATGGTTAAAGTTTATGTTATCAAGTCCACTTGTGACAGTTTCCTTGACACTTTCCTATCTTCCCTTTCCCTCACTCACGTTACCGCGAGCAGCGTGCTAATTCGTCTAGTTGTAATAGACCGAACGTTGCACGTGAGACCCGTAGGCGGTTGTCACTTAATATCTGACTAGCCTGGTGTCTTCTCTCTCGTAGATGTCCCCAACGCAGAAGCAGCATACAGGTCGTAGACTCTACGTTTTCTGAGGTGAGGCTGAAATTGAAAATAGTAGATACTGTAGCTGTTTAACTACCATTAACGAAGTCGATGAATTCCTTCAGGGATGCCAGTGGCTCTTTTATTTTTACCAGTCACACGAATACAGAACCCACAAACTGCATGTTTACGTCAAATTCACAAAAATAACGTTGTTGAAGTCATAACATACTTTGACGTACATTTCACGCACTTTACAAATAATTTTAGCCCCATTATCGACCGATTAATACAAGACTGGTTATCGCAAGTGCCGCTAGATGTTCACCGTGTCGAGGCTCGCAGTGAACTGACTAGCAGTGGAGATGGGCTCCACGCTAGCGCCTAGAGTTTTGACACCAACCGACACTTCTAAAACACCCCACTCACTTTTTACCTAAAATACTTAATCTAATACATCTACAAAACAATAGTGTAATCACAAACAATTAATTAACACACATTACGGCAATAGAATTGATAACTGAAATTTTATTTATTAAATAATTATTAAATAGTTGGGAGGTTGTGGCGCGTAAAGATATAGCAATAGCCAATCAAATAACTCTTAGAGAAAGGCGCGTGGTTTTCCCACGGGACAGTACTTACAGTACCATCTGGCTACTATCTGGAGCCGGCCGCGGTGGCCGAGGGGACTGAGGCGCTTCAAACACCGTCTGCACGGCCACTACGGTCGGGGGTTCGAATCCCCCCTCGGGCATGGATATTTGTGCCGTCCTTAGCATTAGTTAGTTCATAAGTAGTTTGTAAGTTTAGGGACTGATGACTCCATAGTTAAGTCCCATAGACTATTCAAACATTTTTTTTTTACTATCTGGAACAGCCACTTCCTACTATCCCAAGTGTATTTCATTATATGTAAATGAAATTATGAATTAAAATAAAGTACTGGCTGCTGGCTTACAAGTCACAATACTCTACATGGCTACACACACTGGTCCGGACTAAACACCAGGGTTTCTAACATATAAAGGAATTTACGACACCAGCTGCCAGAGGGCCATGAAATAAAGACGTAGGGAAACTTTAAGTTTTGTACCTAACCGGGATTCGAAACCGGGTCCTCATGCTTACTAGGCAGTCGCGCTGATCACTGTCACTACTGAAGTAAAAACCACGTTTGCGGGGGGCTGCCTTTGCTCGCCTCCCGTCAGACGCAAATTCTCAACTTAGACACCCACGACTGGCACAGTGCCCCTGGCCATTATGACTCGTTTACTGGCGGCATAACAGAAACAGAAGTGACACGAGGGGTTCAGAGCACAACACTTTTAGTTGAAAAAGGGGTACACTGATGTGTGATAACCGAGAGACAGCTACAGTTCAGAGCTGTAAGTACGTATCTATGTACGTGTGTGGGTGTGTATGTGTGGGTGCTTGTGAGGAAGGGGGGGGGGGGGGCGTTAAACCGAGTACCGACATCCTCAAACTCGTCAATCTGAACTCAACCTTTACAAGCCTTGAGCAGGTTATTCGCGGCCAAACGTTACCATTATGAAAAAGATTCCGCTCTGGATGTAATAAGCGGTGGGTAGACGTGTTCAGTATTTTAATCAGTTGGATTGATGGCTGGGGAGTGGCTAAAGTTACGGATATGGTTTCAAAAATTTTATAGTGAGAATTGTTACCGCGATTTCATCATACCATTTCACATGTAATAAAAGTATTCTTCTTTAATATTGTAAAGTCGTCTTTGTAGCACCCTTGCATTTTATTAATCCCTTACATAGTACCTGAATATGAGTCTGTAAGACACGAAACAGGTCGTGCTTTATCAAAGTTTTTTACAGCCAGACGGGACTTGTTCTTCATAATTTTCAAACCTTGCTGTAGTGATAAAAAAGGTAAAGCAGTCAACAATACTAAGATAGGTTTGAATACCACAGTACTTTACTAGACTTCTTTAGAAGTATATAAATATATGTTGTTGTGGTCTTCAGTCCGGAGACTGGTTTGATGCACCTCTCCACAATACCCTATCCTGAGCAAGCCTCTTCATCTCCACATAAGAACGGCAACCTACATCTGTCTAAATCTGCTTACTGTATCCATCTCTTGGTCTTCCTCTGCGGTTTTTACCCCACACATTTCCCTCCAACGCTAAATTCACAATTCCTGGATGTCTAAGAATGTCTCCTACCAATCTATCCCTTCTTTTAGTCAAGGTATGCCAGAAATTTCTTTTCTCCCCAATTTTGTTCAGTACCTCCTCATTAGTTACGCGATCCACCCACCTAATCTTTAGCATTCTCCTGTAGCACCATATTTCAAAAGCCTCAATCCTCTTCCTGTCCGCACTGTTTATCGTCCATGTCTCACTCCCATACAAGGCAACACTCCATACAAATGCCTTCAGAAAGGACTTCCTTAGGCTTAAATCAATATTCGATTTTAACAAATTTCTCTTTTTCAAGAACGCTTTTCTACCCATTGCCATTCTGCATTTTATATCCTCTGTACTGCGACCATCATTTGGTATTTTACTGCCCAAGTAGCAAAACTCTTCTACCTCCTTTATTGCTTCGTTTCCCAATCTAATTCCTTCAGCATCACCTGATTTTCTTACACTGCACTTCATTACCCTAGTTTTGCTCTTGTTAATGTTAATCTTATATGCACCTTTCAGCACCCTGTCCATTCCGTTCAATTGCTCTTCCAGGTCCTTTGCTGTATCTGACAGAATTACTATGTCGTCAGCCAAACACAATGTTTTTAATTCTTCACCCTGAACTTTAATTCCTTCTCCAAATTTCTCCTTGCTTTCCTTTATAGCTTGCTCAATGTACAAATTGAATAACAATGGAGAAAGACTACAACCCTGTCTTACTCCCTTTCCATTCACTGCTTCCTTTTGATGCCCTTCATCTCTGATAACTGCTGTCTGGTTTTTGTACAAGTTGTAGATAACCTTACGCTCCCTGTATTTTACTCCTGCTTGCTTCAGAACTTGAAAAAGTTTATTCCAATCAACACTGTCAAAAGCCTTCTCCAAATCTACAAAAGCTAGAAATGTAGGTTTTTCCTTTTCTTAACAGTAGTCGTGGCATATTCCTGCCTCAAAAGGAAATGAAAATGTGCCTATCTTCCGTTGCAAATGTTTCCGACGCTGTCGTCGTCGATTCAATGCAACTTCATGTCCTTCGTGGAAAATAAACAAAAGTGCTTTTTCTTAGGCAATAGTCCATGCCGGGAAGCCAGACACAAAAGTCACAACGTAATCAGTGTTCAACCACCATTGTACATCTTAAGAGAGTAGATAAAACGAAGCACTAATACCATAAGACGCATGGAGCCGAAAGTAAAAGGAAGATAAAACGTAAAACACTTCGTACACTGCACAGATAATTTAAAAAAAAGAACAAATAAAATCCAAACTGAAGGTTTACATCCCTTGTTTGGCGAAAGCATATTCTAATGGTATCTTTAAGAAGTCACCAAACATTTCCTCGTACTTCGTCTTCTCATTCTCATCTAAAAGTCTTTCCAAAGATACGACGGGAACTCTATTCGATCCGTCGTACCCAACGTGAAAATTGCGTGTAGCGTCCGTCCCATAATCCAAATCATTGCATGTATCTTCTTAGGAGGAAAGGGGGTCCAATCCGGGGTTATGGCGTCATCGGCAGTAATATTGTTAACTGAGACTCTGTTGATGAGTCGCAGCATGTCTCTCACGATCGTCCAAGCAGCAAGATTTTAAGTGCACACAAAACGGTGTTCTAGTGTGTCTGCTGTTCGACAAGCGACACAATCGGCCGTGGTATGGTGACCGATGGCGTGGCGTTTGACGTTGGTGGAGATTATGCGTTTAACCATCTGGTACCATGTCGCTCGGACGGGGGCCGGCAAGATCTTGGAGGAGATGTTCTGCCAAATATGCTTCCCACTTGTTGGTGGCCGGAGTCCCTCGCAACCTCTTCTTTGCATCTTAACCGTCTCCCGACAATGACCGCCGTCGACGATGTAACTGGAGTCTAGGTAAAATTGGAGGACATGATTCAGCGGTGGCGGAATGTGCATGATTTGCACAGGCGCTGCAGCTGAAGGTGGAAGAGTGTCGCCGTCAGGCTGTCTGCGCCTCTATCGACCACTACTGGCGTCCCCCTTATCAAAAGCGCCGCACACTTGGCTCGAAAGTCGGTGAGACCCAACCCACCAGCCTCAGGCGGCAGGGTGCACGTGGCCATGGACGGTTTAAAAATTGATCCCGCCACAGCAGCGAGTAGATAGCCGATCGTAGACTGTCACCCGTTGCCTTTGGTACCGGAAGCCCCTGAGCAAGGTACCATGCTTTCGCCAAGATAGTGCCGTTAATAATCTTCACTGCGTCATGCAAGGCCAAGGTCCGATTCACATGCATGCGACACAGGCGCGAATGCTATGCAGGGTCGGGGTCCAGTTTAACTCGCCATCTGTCGTGGATTGTTGGGGACGACGATTCCGAGGACCTTGTGGGTGTCCTTTTTAGAGAACCAGTCCCTCTGCATATCCGTGCGCCAACGCGCCAAGGGAAGAAGATCAGTTTTCCTTGGGTTTACGAGAGCCCCTGTCGCTCGTCTAAACCTCTCCAGGATGCCATGGAGGATATCAACGTCGGCCGGCTGGAACAGAAAGACGCCTAGATCGTCAGCGTAGGCACAGGATGTGATGCGACTGGTGTCCACAGGGATGCCGCCACATTCCATGTCGATGGTGCGGAGGAGTGGGGTCAAAAGCGATGGCAAACAGTGCCATCGACTGAGGGCATCCTTGCCTGACCGATCGGCGAATCTGTATTGGTCGACTAAGATGACCGTTGATGTTGACCTTCAACGTGCAAGTGCCTAGGAGAGACTGGATCATCGCGGTAAATATGCATGGCCGATACGGTCAAAAGCGTTGCGAAAGTCTATAAGGAGCACAGCTGCACGTCTATTCCTGTCTGCACGCACATGTCCAATGCAGTCACGGCACGTGAGGACTGCGTCGTATATGTTACGATTACGCACCGCACAATGTTGTTGAGGGCTAATTACATGAGGCATCACGTCCCTCATACGGTTTTTAGGTGGTATGCCGTTGCCTTCCTCTGACCTGACTTACCCATTCAGTTATAGGGAGACCTAAAGTTTAACATGAGTTCCGAACCAAGGTGCTACTCGGTATTTTTCACATCAGCAACACTGCCACAGGTGAAAGACGTGGAAAGTGACAGATAAAAATCATAGGACCTAGGGGGGATCGAACCCGCGACCTACGGATTTGTAGTCTGGCACTCTACCACTGTGCTACGGAGCCGCAGGTAGTGTAAAATAATCTCAGAGTTTTTTTCATAGGATACATTTTCAGTTTAACGACTCAGCTCCGCAAAAAACGTAACTATGCTCTCCTCCTGGCTTTCTGCGCATAGCTTGCAGTGGGGCACAGAGACACACAGACGGCAGACGGGAGTGCTGCAGAGTCAGCGGCGCCTGCCGGTCTGCGCCGCCAGCGCTGACTGTCAGCCGTCATGTCAGCGCGGCTCGTCTCCGCTGCAGGTGTCTGCCACGCTCGCTACGCGCTGCTCGTCACGTCTCGCATCGCTCCGGTGCGCCGTCTGATATCTCAGCAGCCCAGCGCAGCAGCCGAGGTCGACCGCAGCGCCAAACAAGCCACGCCGCGACTGCTGACAAACGTCCAAGCCGGTACCACTAAAATGTCCAAATGTTCATGAAGCTTATGGCACTTTACTACAGGGTCATCAGTCCCTAAACTACATCTACATCCACATGGAATACTCTGCAAATCACATTAAATGCCTGGCAGAGGGTTCATCGAACCACCTTTATACTATTTATCTCCCATTCCATTCTCGAATAGCGCACGGGAAGAAAGAAAAGCCGGCCGCGGTGGCCGAGGTGACTGAGGCGCTCCAGTCACGGTCAGCACGGCCACTGCGGTAGGGGGTTCGAATCCTCCCTCGGGCATGGATATTTGTGCCGTCCTAGTTTGTAAGTAGTTCATAAGTCGTTTGTAAGTTTAGGGACTGATGACCCCCTAGTTAAGTCCCATAAGCTTAACAAACATTTTTGATTTGAAGAAAGAACACCTGAATCTCTCCGTTCGAGCTCTAATTTCCCATATTTTATTCTGACGGTCATTTCTACCTATGTAAGTGGGAGTCAACAATATATTTTCGCATTCGGATGAGAATTCTGGTGATTGGAGTTTCGTAAGTAGCCCACGCCGCAGCGATAAGCGCCGTTGTTGTAATAATTCCCATCCCAGATCCTGTATCATTTTCCTAACACTGTCTCCCCTGTATTGCGACAATACGAATCGAACTGCCCTACTCGGGACTCTTTCGATGTCCTATGTCAGACTCACCTGATAAGGATCCCACACTGCGCAGCAATACTCCAAAAATGGACGGACAAGCGTAGTGTATGCAGTTTCTTTTGTAGTTCTGTTGCATCTTTTAAGGGTTCTGCCAATAAAACGCAGTCTCTGGTTCGCCTTTCCCACGACATTATCTACGAGTTCTTTCCAGTTTAAGTCTGAAGTAATAGTAATTCCTAGGTATTTAGTGGAGTTTACGGCCTTCACTTTTGATTGATTTATCTTGTAAATAAAGTTTAATGGATTTCTTTTCGTACTCATGTGGACGACTTCACACTTCTCATAATTTAGAGTCAATTGCCAATTTTTACACCATACTGATATCTTATTCAGATCGGATCTTTTTATCGGCCCCCTGACTCAGACGATGCTTTTGCAGAAATATTCAAAGAAAGCTTGAATCATATTTCAAATAGGTATCCGATGCATACTGTTATAATCGGTGGCGACTTTAATTTACCCTCGATATGTTGGCATAATTACGTATTCAAAACCGGGGGCAAATATAAAACATCGTCCGAACTAGTTCTGAATGCTTTTTCTGAGACAGTTAGTTCATGAACCCACTAGAATAGTACGTGGTCGAAAATACTCTTGATCTCCTAGCAACAAATAATCCCGAGATAGTAAAGAGCATCAAAACAGATACAGGGATTAGCGAACATCGAGTTGTAGTAGCAAGACTGAATATCGAAATTCCCAAATGCACCAAAAATAAACGAAAAATATATCTATTCAATAAAGCAGATAAAAATTCGCTTCACGCTTTCCTGAGTGATAGTCTCCAGTCCTTCAAAACTAAAAATGCGAGTGTAGATCAGTTGTGGCTTACATTCAAAGACATAATATCAGTAGCAATCGAGAGATTTATACCAAATAAATTAATAAAAGAGGGGGCTGACCCCCGTGGTACACAAAACAGGTCAGATCACTGTTGCAGAAACAAAGAAAAACGCATGCAAAATTTAAAAAGACACAGAATCCGCAAGACTGGCAATCTTTTACTGAAACTCGCAACCTAGCGCGGACTTCAATGGAAGAATCTTACAGTTGTTTCCACAACGAAACCCTGTCTCGTAATCTTGCAGAAAATCCAAAGAAATTCTGGTCATATGTGAAGTACACTAGCGGCAAAACACAAACAATATCTTCACTACGAGATAGCAATGGTAATACTACCGACGACAGTACTGCTAAGGCAGAATTACTAAACACAGCTTTCCGAAATTCTTTCACCAAAGAAGACGAAGTGAACACTCCAGTATTCAATCCAAGAACAGCTGCCAGCATGCGAAACTTAGAAGTAGATGTTCCTGGAGTAGTAAAACAACTTAAGTCACTAAACAAAAATAAATCTTCCGGGCCAGATTGTATACCAACTAGATTCCTCTCAGAGTATGCTGATGAAATAGCTCCGTACTTAGCTATAATTTACAACCGATCACTCAGCGAAAGATCCGTACCCAAAGACTGGAAAGTTGCCCAAATTACTCCAATATTCAAGAAAGGCAATAGGAGTGATCCCCAAAATTACAGGCCTATCTCATTGACGTCGATTTGCAGTAGGATTTTCGAACATATACTTTGTTCGAATATTATGTACTACCTCGAAGAGAACGACCTATTAACCAATAGTCAGCACGGATTCAGAAAGTATCACTCTTGCGAAACACAGCTTGCCCTTTATTCACATGAAGTGTTAAGTGCCATCGACAAGGGATCTCAAATCGATTCCATATTTCTGGATTTCCGGAAGGCTTCTGATACTGTACCCCACAAGCGGCTTCTAATGAAATTGCGTGCTTATGCAATATCTCCCCAATTGTGCGATTGGATTCACGATTTCCTATCAGAAAGGACACAGTTCGTTGTAATTGACGGTAAGTCATCGAGTAAAACAGAAGTGATATCTGGCGTTCCACAGGGAAGCGTTATTGGTCCCCTACTCTTCCTCGTGTTTATAAACGATTTAGGAGATAATCTGAATAGCTCCCTTAGACTGTTCGCGGATGATGCTGTCGTTTATCGGTTAGTGAAGTCAACAGAGGATCAAAAGCAACTGCAAAGCGATTTAGACAAAATTTCTACTTGGTGCGAAAATTGGCAATTGACACTAAATAAAGAAAAGTGTGAAGTAATACACATGACCACTAAAAGAAATTCGCTGAACTTCAATTACGCGATAAATCAGTCAAACCTTAAGGTCGTAAATTCTACCAAATACCTAGGAGTTACAATTACGAACAAATTTGACTGGAGAGAACACATAGAAAATATTGTGGGGAAGGCGAACCAAAGGTTACGTTTCATTGGCAGAACGTTTAGACGATGCACCAGCTCCACCAAAGAGACTGCCTACATCACACTTGTGCGTCCTCTCTTGGAGTACTGTTGCCCCTTGTGGGACCCTCACCAGGTGGGACTGACGGAAGATATTGAGAAGGTTCAGAGAAAGGCAGCTCGTTTTGTTTTATCACGTTACGGAGGGGGAAAGCGTCACGGAAATGTTGCACGAATTGGGGTGGAAATCATTAAAAGAAAGACGTTATTCATTGCGGCGTGATCTGTTTGCGAAGTTTCAATCACCGACTTTTAGTTCTGAATGTGAAAATATTTTGCTAGCACCCACCTACTTAGGGAGACATGACCATCCCAATAAAATAAGAGAAATCAGATCGAAAACGGAACGATTTAGGTGTTCTTTCTTCCCGCGCGCTATTAGAGAATGGAACGGTAGAGAAAAGTTATGAAGGTGGTTAATGAACCCTCTGCCAGGCACTTAAATGTGATTTGCAGAGTATCGATGTAGATGTAGATAGATCGTTCTGAAGTTGTTTTTGATCTTCAGATGATTTTACTAGACGGTAAATGACGGCGTCATCTGCAAATAACCTAAGAGAGCTACTTAGATTTTCCCCTAAATCGTTTATGTAAATAAGGAACAGCAGAGGGCCGTTAACACTACCCTGTGGAACGCCCGATATCACCTCTGTTTTAGTCGATGCCTTACCATCGATTACTACGAACTGTGTCCTCTCTGACAGGAAATACCCTACCCAGTCGCAAATTTGGGGCGATATACCATAACCACACAATTTTATTAAAAGCCGTTTGTGAGGTATGGCGTCAAAAACCTTCTGGAAATCAAGAAATACGGAATCGATTTGCGAACCCTTGTCGATACCACCCATCACTTCGAGTGAATAAAGAGCTAGCTGTGTTTCGCATGAACGATATTTTCCAAATCCGTGTTGACCTTGGGTCAATAGATTATTCTATTCTAGATAATTCATAATATTTGAATACAGGATATGTTCCAAAACCCTGTTGCAAATTGACGTCAATGAAATAGGCCTATAGTTTAGTGGGTTACTCCTCCTGCCTTTCGTGAATATAGGTGTGACCTGTGCAACTTTCCAATCTTTTGCTACAGATCCTTATTTTTTGAGAGAGCGGTTGTATATGCCTGTTAAGTAAGGAGCTATCGCTTCAGCGTAATCAGATAGAAATCTAGTGGTTATACAGTTCGGACCAGAAGACTTGTTCTTGTTAAGTGATTTTAGTTGCTGCACTACTCAGATGATTTCTACTTTTACGTTACTCATTACGGCCTCTGTTCGTAATTCGAAATCTGGAATACTAATGAACTAACTTATACTAAAGACAACACAAAGATCCATGCCCGAGAAAAGATTCGAACCTCCGAAGCAGGAGGCCGCGCGATCTGCAACGTGGCGCTCCTGGCCGCTCGGCTACTCCCGCGCGGGGCAGTGCAAGTACCCAGCGCTTCTGAAACGTAGGTGAAGTTATTCTGATCTGAGGTCTGGGATGTTGAATGTCTGTAACCGATATTCTTTTCCTCCGCAGGTACTCTCTTTGGCATGTGCTGTACCACAATAACTTCGTGTGGCTCAGTGGCCTGGTGCAAGTTTTTCAGTTGGACTCCTCTTAGGCCGGTATTACACGATCATATTTCTTTGTTAAAGCTGTTATGGCAAATATTTACATCCAAGAAACTTGACAGTGTAATGTGGAACTTTGACATATCTCGTCTTTCATCAATGACATATTATGAAATCTAAGGCCTCGCAGTAGATTTGATCATGAAAGTTGTTTATCTCCTATTCACTGCAATGCGAAATATCACCACTATGAGAGCTAGCGCCGTTGCAGTTATTTGACTGCTGTTTGTAAATACACCTGCTAAGTTTAGTTGTTGTGTGTTCAGTCAACCACAAAATTAACAGAAATGTATGATGCAGATGAGACGTTGTATAATGTGAGCCATTCTGATGATAAAAATAGGTTTACAAGATTAGAGAGCTATAAGAATATGGAACAAGGAAATGGATTATTATAGACGTCCCTTGTAGGACATTTAATGTACTTTCACTTGGTGTAGGGATTTTGTTGATAACATGTATATTTCTCGAGTTGTAGGGCGTGCAAGTGTGCGTTTTCGACGTTTTCGGAGAAGGGCCAAAAATTAGCTTTTTTTCATTGAGTTGTAGCGCCTACACTGCTCGTCAGAAAATCAAACATGAGTAGTGTATTTCGTAGGAAATTTTGTCTACATTAATTTTGCTCAGAATGAACAACTTCAAGAAACGCATAATTTTCGAGATATAAGCAAGAAACTGAAAAAACTGCAAACATTTTGAGGTTTTTTGAGTTTTTCTTTGTGAAGCCGACCTTCTACAAGGCAGCAAATTTGGAATTCGAATTTAGCGCCCCCAAAAACATACAGAACCGTTGAGAAAAAAACTTTCGGAATTTTGTTACGAAACAAGCTGTTTTGAGCACCAGTTGACTGGACTAAAAGATGTGTAGAAAGTAACATACAAAAGGCATTGTTGTTCCCATATCTTTAAAAAGAAGATTGGATTAAAAAAAATGCTCGCAGTCGGTCTCGAACCCAGAATCGTCGACGGCGCAACGAGAATCCGCTAACCACAGGACTATTCTTACTAGGTGGAGAGTAGAGACTTAATTACACAGGCCAATGAATTTTTTAAAAACTTTTTTTACTTTGATAGCTGATCTCTATAGATTTTTTATGAGCTGGATCCAAATCTAGCTTTAGTTCCTTTGTATCATCCAGAGTTTTCGCGCAATATGTTTTTTTATTGTATCGTATAAGAATCTTATGCTATATGGTAAACGGAGAAATTAATGAAACGCAGTTACAACATAAGCATGGTTTTTATTTACAGTAAACTACTTAAAACAATGATATGTGTCAATAGAGGTTTCAATTGTTAGCTGAAGTTGACTTGTATTTTCTTTCTCTTTTCTCTTTGAAGCTTCTTGTGTAGCTTTTTCTACGATGAGTCGTTTGCTGAACTTCTCTGTGAAGTGACCAACAGTAGTCCCCATCATGTTGGTGTTCCAGCGGCCTTGGTAGCGTTTTTCCATCACTTTAATGTCCTGGTAAAAACGCTCTCCTTGCTCTTCACTAAAATCTCCCAAATTGTCCAGGAAGTAACCAAGGTGACTGTTCAAAAAGTGAACTTTCAGGCACATTAAACATCCTAAAGTTTTAAACTTCTGTAACATTGTAGGGTTCTAATGTCAGTCTAGCTTCTGAAAGGTGTGGAAACGTTTGGCAGAGATACTTAAAGCATGGTCCATCTTTAGGAAAAGCCTTTAAAAACTGTTTCATTAGGCCTAACTTTATATGTGGAGGTGGTAGGAGTACATTTTTTGGATCTACTAGGTTTTTGCGTAGAATGTTCTTCTCGCCAGATTTTAAATAATCCCTCACAGGCCACTTCTTTTTGTACCAGTGTTGATCCCTATCTCTACTGTCCCATTCACACAGCAAACATGGAAATTTGGTAAAGCCACCTTGCTGACCAAGGAGTGTGCTTGTTACTTTTAGATCGCCTATTTTATTTAGCACTATTTCTAGGTTCTCATAGCTTTCTTTCATATGTGCAGAATGTCCAACAGGTATAGGTTCATACATGTTATCATTGTCTAATAAAACAGCCTTTCAACTAGTTTTCTATGAATCAATAAACAGCCTCCATTCTTCCTTTTTGTATTCAGTACCAAACTCATTCATCAGACCGGGAATGACAGAGCAGTACACTAAATCACCTTCTTGTTGAAAAAACTTGGAAAATTGCTGCTCTCTCTTTCTATACAGGTATATGCATGTTCCGACTGGCAATAAGTTCTTTTCTTTTAATCTAGAGCCAAGCAATACAGCTTTTTCTTTCGTTAAGCCCCGATCCCTAGCCAAATCGTTAAGCTCGGTCTGAGTAAACAATTTGGGCTCTAGACGTTGTGTATTACAATGGAATTCATCAACATGTGGTTCATCTAAATCAGATAGTACATCAGAAAATACTTCTTTTGGAATAGAATTTAAATCGCCATGAACCGGCAAATCTACACCATGCCCTACTGGTCGGATGGCGGACGGAAAGTTAGGGTAGCTTATTACCTTCTTGTTTTTCGAATTATGACCAGCCCTGAAAGACCTAAGTCGAAACAAGGCCCCTGGAGTAGATGATATTCCCTCAGAGCTACTGAAGTCTCTGGGAGAACCAGCCATGACAAACATGTTTCACCTGGTGTGTATGAGACAGGCGAAGTACCCACAGACTTCAAGAAAAATGTTATAATCCCCATTCCAAAGAAAGCAGGTGCAGACAGGTGTGAAAACTACAGAACCATCAGTTTAATAAGTCATGGTTGCAAAATATTAACCCGAATTATACACAGAAGGATGGAAACCCTGGTAGAAGCCGACCTCAGGGAAGATCAGTTTGGGTTCAGGAGAAATGTAGGAACACGGGAGGCAATACTCACTTTACGGCTTATCCTAGAAGATAGATTAAGAAAAGGCAAACCTACATTTCTAGCTTTTGTAGATTTGGAGAAGGCTTTTGACAATGTTTATTGGAATAAACTCTTTCAAGTTCTGAAGCAAGCAGGAGTAAAATATAGGGAGCGTAAGGTTATTTACAACTTGTACAAAAACCAAACAGCGATTGTCAGAGTTGAAGGGCATGAAAGGGATGCAGTGGTTGGAAAGGGAGTAAGACAGGGTTGTAGTCTTTCTCCATTGTTATTCAATTTGTACATTGAGCAAGCTATAAAGGAAAGCAAGGAAAAATTTGGAGAAGGAATTAAAGTTCAGGGGGAAGAATTAAAAACATTGCGTTTTGCCGATGACATAGTCATTCTGTAAGATACAGCAAAGGACCTGGAAGAGCAATTGAACGAAACGGACAATGTGCTGAAAGATGCATATAAGATGAACATTAACAAGAGCAAAACTAGGGTAATGGAGTGCAGAGTAAGAAAATCAGGTGATGCTGAAGGATTTAGATTGGGAACGAAGCAATAAATGAGGTATATGAGTTTTGTTACTTGGGCAGTAAAATAACAAATGATGGTCGCAGTACAGAGGATATAAAATGCAAAATGGCAATGGGTAGAAAAGCGTTTTTGAAAAAGAGAAATTTGTTAACATCGAATATTTATTTAAGACTAAGGAAGTCCTTTCTGATGGCATTTGTATGGAGTGTTGCCTTGTATGGGAGTGAAACATGGACGATAAACAGTGCGGACAGGAAGAGGATTGAGGCTTTTGAAATATGGTGCTACAGAAGAATGCTGAAGATTAGGTGGGTGGATCGCGTAACTAATGAGGAGGTACTGAACAAAATTGGGGAGAAAAGGAATTTCTGGCATACCTTGACTAAAAGAAGGGGTAGATTGGTAGGACACATTCTTAGACATCAAGGAATTGTGAATTTAGCGTTGGAGGGAAGTGTGTGGAGTAAAAACCGCAGAGGAAGACCAAGAGATGGATACAGTAAGCAGATTCAGACAGATGTAGGTTGCCGTTCTTATGTGGAGATAAAGAGGCTTGCTCAGGATAGGGTATTATGGAGAGCTGCATCAAACCAGTCTCCGGACTGAAGACCACAACAACACCAACAACAACCAGTAATATTAACACCGCAAAAGTAGAAATCATCAGAATGATTTCTTGGATTCCTCCATACCATAGGAACAGCAAATCTAAAGGCTTTTTTTCTCATTTTTCAACCATTTTCTCAGATCTTCCACACACACATAACATACCTTATGCGACGCCCAAGATTTATCTTGATCACCAAGATTAGATCCAAAGTATGATAGATAAACCTGTTTTCAAAGTCTGCAGTGTTTCTTTGATGCCTTTTAATCACAAATATAACAAAAACTGTCAGCAGAGTTTTTACAACCACGATTAGACATTGTACTGAGCACATGTACAGGAAACGGGAATGTAAGGTTAGGTTGACAGTCAACAAAACACCATCTGTTAACACAAAAATAGAATCGACCTTTTTTGCCAGCAATTGTTTTTCAACAGTGTTACAAAGTCATCCACACCTTTACACCTCGTTTTTTTAAATTATTTTAACTATTTAAAGGCTGTAAATTCTTTAAAAATCGCTTAATGTAATAAATTTAACTGTAAAATGCGAGAAATGGTGGGTGATACAGTTTTTTAATTATAACATTTAGATTTTGCACCCCAAAAAACATAAGAATAAGGCATTTTCAAAACAAAAGAAATTTCCATCGTTGGCCTGTGTTATTAGTCTTGATCGGATATTCTGAAGGCTTTTACATTTGATGCGTCTTTAATTGATAGTAAAGCTAGTTTACCAAATATAACGTTTTTCTGATGAATCTTCAATGCGCCGAAAACAAATATGAAGGGCGGATGTTGACTTGCCGATGGAGGATTTGCCGATCTGCAAGGCGACGTGCGCATTCCTGCGTAACCGTCAGGGCTCGAGTAGCCAGGAGCTGGCGTATAGAGGTCTGCATTTCGATGAAAAAAACCGCTCGAGCATTTCCCATTCTGTACTGCTGCTCGACGGCTGGGTAGGCCCACGGTGCGATGCGGCTGCTATCTCTGTAAAGGCAGGTTGTTCAAAACGCGGCTGTTACCTGCGATTGCCGGCCGCGGTGGCCGAGGGGACTGCGGCTCGCCAGTCACGGTCTGCACGGCCACTACGGTCGGGGGTTCGAATCCCCCCTCGGGCAAAGATGTTTGTGCCGTCCTTAGTCTTAGCTAGTTGATAAGTAGTTTGTAAGTTTAGGGACTGAAGACCCCGTGGTTAAGTCCAATAAGCTCTACAAACATTTGAAATTTTTTTTATTTATTTTATTTTACATTTATTTATTTATTTACCTGCGATTGCGTCTCGGCCCCCCTCCCTTTTCCGGCCGTGGTGGTCGGTGGCGAGTCGGGAGCATGACGCGAGCCGCTGCCGTTTACCAAGGCGCGGCTCCTGGTCGGCGACTAGCGAAATTCATGACGAAAATAAAATTTTCGATTTTCTTGCTGTAAAAATACTGCATATTAAGGAAGCAAAGCTACATCAGTTCGCATATTTAGTTTTTCGTTACAGATTCTTATTACATCTCTGTCGAGTTTGAGAAAACTAACACGCAAAATACTTTTTTTTTTTCTTTTTTTTTTTTTTTTTTTTTTTTTTTTTTTTTTTTTTTTTTTTTTGCATAACACAGTTTGATAATGAAGTATTTATTTTCTCAAAATTCCTCATAGTTATTCAGATACTTAATTTTTAAGTATCCTATTGCATTAAATTTGAAGTGTTTACATCGAAAAATGTAGTCGCTGGCTACTTTGCGTATGGTTCATTTCAGTTCATACATCGTTGCGGATGAAGTGAAGCTAATAATTCGAAATTATTTTTAAAGTTGAGAGCAGGACGATACCTGTCTCCGTTTTTGAGATTTTGGCTCGCATATCTACGGTACGGGAGCGTTGCGACTAGCGCGCCAGTTGTCTCCACATGCAACGTGAATTGGTCATCTAAACTATTAAAGATATTGAACTCTTTTTTTGAAAGGAATTCATGTTTTACACAATAATAATTAATATTAAAAGCATTTTTTATCTACAGGAATATAGAAATAACTATAGGTTTTTGCGATGAAATGATTAATTAAACAGTATTTAATATTTATGGAGGTTTATTTTCGGCTATTGCAGCTAGATGAAAGGCATTTCGCTTCTTTATATGTGGACCATCATCAATGGCAGTTTTTTAGAGTTAATTCCACGTGCGACTTCATGGAGTTGTGTGTGTATTCTCCAGATGGATGGAAGTTTTGGTTCTTTATTTCATCACTTCGCCTTGTACTTCACTGTGACATTACAGATTTCAACTGTTAGGGTTTCTTTTATATTGATTCCATTTTTGTGATATGACCAAGGACATTTTTATTAACAGGCACATTTTAAATGACGAGACGAAATTCTTACTTTAGATTAAATGTCAGCCAGTTTGCACATGAATTGGAACTTATAGAGAGTGACGTCCAGAGAAAATCCTGCAACCGGTTCAACAAATCCATCAATGCAGCCGGAAAAAAACACAGTGACGCTAAGGTAATTATTCTTTTATTTTCTTATTTACGATTGCGGCGCTGTTTATGAGACCAGCTTGCATCTCTCTCCTCTCAGGCTTTTTCTAATTTTAACTGATGTATTCACCTTTCGTATTCTGTATAAAATGCAGAATGGCTTTGGGAAGAAAAGCGTTTCTAAAGAAGTGAAACTTGTTATCATCCAATATTAATTTAAATGTTAGGAAGTCCTTTCTGAAAGCATTTGTCTGGAGTGTAGCATTGTATGGGAGTGAAACGTCAACGATAAGGAGTTAAGATAAATAGATGATAGAAGCTTTTGAAATGCAGTGTTAGAGACAAATGATGAAAATTAGATGGGTAAATCGCGTAACTAACGAAAAGATGCTTAACCGAATCGGGGAGAAAAGGAGAGAAGGGATAGATTGGTTGGACACATTCTGAGACATCAAGGAATTGTCGACTTAGCATTAGAAGGAAGCGTGTGGGGTAAAAATCGTAGAGGGAGACCGAGGGACGAATACAGTAAGCAGATTCAAAAGGATATAGGTTGCCGAACGTATTTTCAGATGAAGAGACTTGCACAGGACAGGGTAGCGTGGAGAGCTGCATGAAACCAGTCTGCGGACTGAAGACCACAACTTTGAAATAAGTCCCAGTGTTCGAAAACGTACAGCTGAAATTTTATCCAAGGGAGACCAAAATATAGCAAACACATACCAAACAAACTATTTTTCTGTAGCTCGTTAAATGTATCAAAAACAGTTGTAAGAATGTTTGCTGTATTGTTATAATTTATTTCATTCGGACTGATTTCCGTCCTAAACCACCTTCCTAGAGGCACTCCTAGGCTCTCACTCTTACGGAATAAGTACTATGTGACGACGAGTTTGAATTCAAGTGGGCAGGGTAAAGCTGTGAATTTGTATCCGACTTGAGAAATTCCGTGCAGGGGAGATGATCGCGGTGTCCCCAGTGGTGTAGGAGTCAGCGCAACTGCCTAGAAACAAGGAGACCTGGGTTCGAATCCCGGCTGGGTACACGTTTTCAACTTTACCCAGTCACAGTTAATGTCATACATTATATGAATATGAATAAATAATAGCATATGTGATCATTTGGTGCACAAAATCTACTCTGGCAACACTCCGCAATTGTGGACGGCTGCAAAGCAGCACCACTTAGGATTCTGGCAAAGACTTTGGACGACCTGTTGAGTCCATGACACATCGTGTTGCCGCTCTTCGCCGAACAAAAGCAGGCGCCAAGCGACATTGTTTTATGTTTTCTAACCGTTTATCAGCTTCTGATTCTTTTCATTTATTTCATTATAAGATATCCAGTGATAAAACTTTCATTCTAGTTTTCCTTTTGATAATAAAATTTATTACATTTCTTTTAGTATAATTAATTTATTATTTTTGAATGTATTAAGTAGTATATTTTTAACCTGATTAATTTTTCCAAGAAGGTAACCCATGAATTTTGTCATCTGCGTTGTATGATGCGAAGGCCCATCTTTCAATTTGTTACTTAAGTTATAACTATGAATTCAGTACAACACACGATTCCTATTTCAATAAAGTAGAGGACAAAAACCCTTAAAACTTTACTGCCAAGAGAATGGATAAATTGGTTTGTCCTTGGGGAAGTGCAGTCTGGGGTCCGAGGGAGTGCAGGAACACGCTTCCTTAGGTCACAGCTGCACAGCGAAGGCCTCGCGGCTTCCACTAGAGGTTTGATTCCTCCCTCGGGTACTAAAGTGTGTCTTTTGTTAGTTTAAGTAGTTTCTAAGTCTAGGGAATGATGACCAGGGTATTTTAGTCCCTCAAGCTTACAAACATTTGAACATTTATCTCAGACTGAACTTAAGTTCAAAAATGTTCGAATGTTTGTTAAGCTTAAGCGACGTAACAGCGGGACCATCAGTCCCTAAACTTACGAACTACTTATGAACTACCTTATACTCTTAGACGACAAAAACATCCATGGCCTAGGGGGGTGGGGAGGGAATTCGAACTCCCGACCGTAGCGGCCGTGCAGACTGTGATTGGCGCGCCGCTCGGTCAAAACAGCCGGCTGAACTTTGGTGAACTTTCATTTACACCATTTGTAGATTTAGAGCGAGCATTTGAAAATGTTGACTGAAATACAATCTACGAAATTGTGAAACCAAGTTTATTAATTAACTTCTGTTGTAGCTACAGCAACCACAGCTTAGATCACACATTATTACAGTCAAGAAATTTCCAAAAGTATCTCACTATTTTTACTACAGGCCACGGGCAACTTGGTCCGTGTTCAGTACGCAAATGATATGAACTACGGAAATTCCACTGCAGTTGTTAACCAAGATAACGCGGAATTACGTTTGGTTTAATTTTTTTTCTCAGAAGCTATTAATTATCTTCATATACCTGCACAAGATGGTATTAATTGATTGTTTTTTTTTGTTTTTTTTTTTTTTTTTCACAATCACGTTATTAGTTTTGCAATACTGCCGATCTTTCTGGAATGACGTCAGTATGAATGTTTTATAATTTTAATCTGACGAATCATTATTATTAAAACAACATTTAACATGAAATATATACATATAAAAGATTCAGAAATTAAAGAGAGTTCAAGAAATATAAACCCAACTACGAAAAAGCCTTCAGTATCTTCTGTATGAACCTTAAACTCGCAACTGCAACCAACCACTTGCAATCGACAATACAAGCTAAAATTGATATGCAATGGGAGCAGGCTATTCAAAGAAGCAAAATATGACACTGTACACGAATTCTTACAGTCAAGAATAAAAAAGTAAGCTGCCGTCCTCGTCCTTCTGCAAGGGCGTCAGCGCGATCTGGGTTAAGGTCGATCTTGTCACCCTAGGCTCTCAGGAGGTACCGTCTAATCATGGCACCCCGGATCACGTAATTTCTTACATGATCTGGGATGGCACTGTGCATCGGGCAGAAGAGTTGTTGTGTTCCTGTGAAGCTGAGATGTGTCGCAGCTACTAGAAGGAGGAAGGAAGCTTAGGGTTCAACGTCCCGCCTACAGCGTGGTCAGTAGAGACGGTAGCTACTGGTAATTTCAGACTCGTCGGCCGGGTCTCATCACAGGTGCAAGACTAATTCACACAAAACTCGTCACACGGGTTTCTTTTTTTTGAGTTCGCTGATTACGAATTTGGTGGTAAAATTTATCTAAACGAAATGGCGGAGCTAATACAGCAACGTGACCCGTGAAAATACATAATAATGTATCAATAATAGCGTATATACAGCATTTAAACACTAATAATTAATACACTGCCAACGTGATTTGTTTATTTAAAAAAAAAAAAAAAAAAAAAAAAAAAAAAAAAAAAAAAAAAAAAAAACCAGAATATTTGTCGAAAATATATCGGAACAACAAATTCTTCGATACCACACTCATTATAATTGAATAATATAACTAAATAATCTTCGATGCCGGCGACAGAACAGAAATAATAAATATAATAGTACGATACAAGTAATAAGTGTAGGTAATAAAGACAACCGCGAGCTACAGCAACCATGTTTTGCTACGAAATGTCGGACGCACGGGCACCTGTAAATATTCATTATACAAGAGAAATGTCAGATTTTGGCAACTGATTCGTGTCAATTCCATCAGATAATTAATCAGTCTCTTGGAGTAGAAATTCAGCGGTATATTGCGGTATATACTACTTTTGCTCTAGTTGAAAATTCAAGTTCGCAAAAGCATGATCGTTTTGCAGAGACATCGGAAAAAGTATAATATAATTAGGATAACCATGAAATTTATACCGATTTAGTGTACGAACACTTTGTACATACTTCTAGAAACCGGAAATTCTTCACTTCACTACCAAAATATTCACTCACAAACCGAGAGTAAATTTGCCTTTCTTTCACAGCGCCGCGTGTGCTCTCGACAAAGGTCACTTTTGAACTGGACAGGTATCGAAGGTGACCACCTCTCCATTCCTTCTGGAATGAGATGCACCAATCCTTGCCGTAACCAACCCACCCATCAAAATTCTAGGAATCGAAAATTCATTTTTCGAGGTTTCGGCCACGTTTTGGGGATTCCGTCCCACTGTGTGCCGGCCGGACCGTGCCGCATCGAGACACTACACGCGTTGGGTCGTATGAATAAAATGGAGAAAGTACTTCATTCTCGGAATTTCGGAGAACATTCTCAGATTCGTATGAATAAAGCGAGTCAGAGATTGTACTTCACCTGAGTATGTACTCACTTTGAGTTAAATGGCGCGAGAAGTTTCTCAACGCAAATGACATTTTCAGGTGTCGTATGAATAAAACTAGAGAAGTTTCTCACAAGCGGAGAAGACTTTTCTGAACTGCTTCTGTGTAAAAATGTTTATTACTTAGCTCTTCGACAATTTTTGTACTTACTGTTATTTCCATTTCATTCCAGGTAGAGTTTAGATAATTTTCGATATTTTGCTCAAAATATTTAGACTATCAGCTGAGATGTAATACACAATATACATATGGTAACGTATTTTATTCAGATATTGGTTACAATTCTAATTAGTGTGTGACACAGTCCCATATTTTGCTACCTAACTCTTTACCTGAGGTTTACATGGCGTTTAATTAGGGTGAGGCACCATGGGTCTACCATAAAAGTGATAAAGCCATGCCGCGGTGGAGTAGCCGAGCGGTCTAAAGCGTCTCGCTGTGGAGCGCGCGGTTGCTCGCCGTGGAGGTTCGAGTCCTCCCTGGGGCATGGGTGTTTGTGTGTCTGTCCTTAGGTTAGTTTACCTAGGTTTAAGTAGTTTGTAAGCTACGGACTGATGACCATGCAGTTTGGTCCGATAGATTTACAAACATTTGAACATTTTGATAAAGCCATACTCCTTCCCCTCTAATATGGTTTGTGACCACATCGAACGGCCAGTACAGTTGCACACCTGCGTCGCATGGACAGTATGAGGTTATGAATCAGCTCTTGAGGCATATTTGGCCATTCTTCCACGAGTGCAATATCCAGCTCTGCAACCGTCCTGGGAGGTGCTGGTCTGACTACAAAGCGTCTTCCAAGTGCATCCCAGACATGCTCAATTGGATTTAAGCTAGATTAACAAGTTCCATCAGCTTCAAGCTTGTTGTCCACCATGCAGCTCTGTTGGGGACGAGCGTTGTCGTCCACCAGAAGGAACTCGTATGGTATCAACGCAGGACACAACAAAGGTCGAAGGATCTCGTCTCTGTCCCTCTAAGCAATCAAAACGCCATTCTCAATGACACAGAATGACCATTCATGTTCGTCCACCAATAATGACTCCTGTCCATATCATTCGTCCACCACTATGATATGGTGACGTTTCCTGCTCATAAGCACGTCATGTCCTCTGCAGATGAAGGAACGACGATTGTGTGGCTGATCATAAAATCTTGACTCATCTGTGAACATAACCCGGCGTCATTCTGTACGACTCAAATCCTGATATTGCGCTTGCAGCTATGTTGCATTCAGCCTCCTGTCTCGACGTGCTGTTAACCCATCTCTTGCTGATATTACCCGTTGACGATCTGACTTTAGTCTGGTCTACTTTTAACAATTGTCTGAAATCTCATGTAGGTCTTGGAAATTATTGTTCAACACACTCCAATAATTGCAGCCACCTCCCTCTGTGTTTGTACCTCTCCCAATTTTCCTATGGCGTTCCATAGGAACAACGTTGTTGTTGCATTGCACTTCCTGCTCACTACGCTACCTGAAACCAACGGCTCGTGTAATTCGTTTGGTAAACACATTTCGACACCAACCGCTCTGCAGCAGCTTCCTGTTATTACCACTATCTCGGTTGCCGCAGTGTTGTTCACTGCGTAGAATCGATAGAATGATATCGAACTATTTTACTTTATTCTACTGCTGACAATACTTCATAACGTAGATACCTCAGCTGATCCCCTAATTGGTTTGACGAGTGTACTTTAAGTTTTCTGATGTGGCACAACCTGAAGCAGGTCTTGCAGCATATACTCCTATTACTGCCGCAACTCTCAGCCGCACAGGAAATCCTGGTAGCACTCTGGCGGAACGGGAAGAAATTGAGGAAACAGGCCAGGGACATTAAGCTGCCGTTTCCGCCAGTCTGCCTAAAATCTGAAGGCTGGCAGAGTTACACTGCAAGATCTGAGCAACATTTCGTGTCACATCATTAATCAGGTGCTAATCATGGCCATAGGATTTGTAAATTAATCCAGGATATATATATGCCAGGGACCATCGAGTGGATCTTCGTTTTTCTCAGATCTTTGTAAATAAAATTTGTTCAAGTATGTTAATCTCCAAGGTAGAATTCTAATACAAGTAGA
This sequence comes from Locusta migratoria, assembly GCA_026315105.1. Lineage (NCBI taxonomy): Eukaryota > Metazoa > Arthropoda > Insecta > Orthoptera > Acrididae > Locusta > Locusta migratoria. The sequence continues at coordinate 2,864,874 of CM048747.1, forward strand.
CTTTTAAACACCTATTTATTTAAAATACGGTATATAACCCATATGTATGTAACTTTTGTAATTTTATAACACCGATTCACCAATATAGACTTTATATAAATTCATACATCATATATATTAAAATTTAGGTATGCGTTAATTTAAAGCATACGGTCAGTATCTTTCGAAGATTTATCGTTTGTTAACATCTGCGGTTGTTAGGCTAGGTGACTGGGTGTCACTTATAGCATAAGTTTGTAGCGAGATTCCTATACTCCGAAACACCCTAGGGCCATTGTTTCTGATGACGTGGAAACGTGAAGGTACACATACAGCACGAAAGCGTACAGGTCGAACTCGTCTGTTGACTGACAGAGACCGCCGACAGTTGAGGAGGTTCGAACAGTGTAATGGGATCTGTCCAGACCATCACACAGGAATTCCAAACTCTATCAGCATCCACTCCAAGTACTCTGGCAGTTGCGGCTACCCATAAGCCACACATCACCTAGGTGTTACAATTACGAACAACTTAGACTGCAGAGATCACATAGAAAATATTGTGGGGAAGGCGATCCAAAGGTTACGTTTCATTGGCAGAACGCTTCGAAGATGCAACAGCTCCACCAAAGAGACTGCCTACATCACACTTCTGCGTCCTCTCCTGGAGTACTGTTGCCCCTTGTGGGACCCTCACCAGGTGGGACTGACGGAAGATATTGAGAAGGTTCAGAGAAGGGCAGCTCGTTTAGTTTTATCACGTTACAGGGGGGGAAAGCGTCACGAAAATGTTGCAGGATTTGAGGTGGAAATCATGAAAAGAAATACGTTATTCGTTACGGCGAGTTCTATTTACGAAATTTCAATCACCGACTTTTACTTCTGAATGTGAAAATATTTTGCTGGCACATAAGGATACATGACGGTCTCAATAAAATAAGAGAAATCAGATCGAAAATGGAACGATTTAAGTGTTCTTTCTTCCCGCGTGCTATTAGATAATAGAAAGGTAGAGAAAGGTTATCAAAGTGGTTAATGAACCCTCTGCCAGGCACTTAAAAGTGATTTGCAGAGTATCTATGTTGATGCAGATCACGCAGGTCAATGCCAAATGACGCCTCGCTTGGTGTAAAAAGTGTAAACATCGGACGATTGAACAGTGGAAAAATGTTGTGTGGAGGGACGAAACATGGTAACTGTGTGGCGATCCGATGGCAGGGTGTGGGTATGGCGAATGCCCGGTGAACGTCATCTGCCAGCGCGTGTAGTGCCAACAGCAAAATTCGCAGGCGGTGGTGTTACGGTGTGGTCGTGGTTATCAGGAAGGTGGCTTGATCCCCTTGTTCTTTTGCGTGGCACTATCACAGCACAGGGCTACACTGATGTTTTAAGCACCTTCTTGCTTCCAACTGTTGAACAGCAATTGGATGTACGACATGTGGCGGATTGGTTACGCGACAATAGCATCCCCTAATGGACTGTCCTGCACAGATTCCTGACTTGAATCCTATAGAACACCTTTGTGAGGTTTTGGAAGGCCGACTTCGTGTCATACCAACATCAATACCTCTCCTCAGCCCCAATAAACCTTTCCAGCACTGAACGTATGCCTGCAGAAGTGGAAACTGTCATGAAGGCTATGGGTGGGCCAACATCATATTGAATTCGAGCTTTACAGACGAATGGCGCCACGAACTAGTACAACATTTTCAGCCAGGAGTCCGGATACTTTTGATCACATGGTGTAAGGGGATCAAGAGGCGTAGAATGTATATACAGTATCCATTCATAAAGCATTATGAAATTACAAATACCGGTTTAGAAATGTGCTCTTCTTCTTTCTTTTCCATTTAATGTGAAACAAGTCACACCCAGTAAACTAAGATAAAAATGAAAATTTTTGAGTCATGGATCAATGTTGCTGTAGCACGAAGATGTGGTAGGACGAAATACAATAAAATGCGATGTTTACGTGTTTCAAAATTTTATTGAGTACCGATATACAGCTGTTAGTACGTAACTCAAACAAACCGAAAGAAAGGATAAATCAGGACATTCTTACTGATCCTTCCACCGTTTATTTGTAGAACATCATCATATTGAATTAAAAGCACAACTTTGTAATTCTTCTACCAGTTTATTTTCATTTAGTTTTGTTTTCGAGTCACAAGACTTTAAAGTATAAATATAGCCTTGTTTGCCCAAATCCAGATCATACACAAAATTGCTTCCCCAAGAGTCTTCACTGACTTTCGAGCCACCTGCGGTTAGGCTGTGTATGGGGAGACCTCCCAGCCCCTTGGTTCGTATCGGGAGACGGGCTGAATAATTTTCACTCGTGACAAGTATTCAAAGGAGGAAAACTGACCTGTGTTGGGCTAGTCATCCTACTAGGGAGGAAGACGCACCGCTGGTTCTGGGAGACGTGCCGGCCCTTTGCGGTACAGCCTGGGCCGCGGTATTTCAGGACCCGGCGTCAGGAAGCAGCGAGTGTCGCCCACGCGGTCGCCCACTCACCTGTCGCCTCCCACGTTCTAGGAAGACCCGCAGCACAGACGCAGAAACCCTATTTCGGTCACTGACACTAGGTCTCGGACGAGGGTAATCAATACACGGCAGACAATTTGACGTAGACCAGAACATCTTACTCCACTTAACTGCAAACAGCGATGTAAAACAGTTATGACACAGATTTAATACACTTACCAAATGAAGTGTTGCATCGCCACGATTCTAGGAATTCATGATATACAAAAACAGCATCTGAATCGATGACTTTCAGAAACTACATACAAAACATTTTCTTATTCTGAGAAAATAGAAAAGCTCGTTTAAATGATTGACATTGTTTGAAACAGACCTGATAATGATATAGGTGTTAAATGACATATGTTTTCATTGTACTGATATGCTATTTTTAACCTCAGGGCCATCGAAAGTGTACTTCACTTGTATAAAAATAAGTACATAAATAAAAAATAAAAAACAGGAATTACAAACTAGCAAACCCGACAACGCTTCGCAGTCGCTAATGTGTATGGCATATATACGCTAATCTCTTCTCGTCTTCTCCCAATGTCTAGTCCTTCCTCCCTCCTTCACTTCTCCTTCGCCTGCTCCCACCTTCCTTTGTCTATCTCCTCCTCCCCGTATCTTCACACCACTATCTCTTACCCCACACCATATCCATCTCCCCCCATCTCCCCCCTCCTATCATCCCCCCTTTTTAAATCCATTCCCTCACTCTCTATCTCCTCTCCATCTCTCTGATCTTATTTATTATTATTGCAATCGGGACCCGGATTGGGAATAGAAGTTGAAAACGATGGGTAAAACAATTGGAAACGAGTTATTAGACAGAACTTTCGAGCTTCTCTCTCTCTCTCTCTCTCTCTGTGAGGTTAGTAGCTTTAATGTGCGTACTCTTAATGGTTTTATTGTACGAACATATATATCAACGGCCAACTGATGAAACAATCTGCTCCCTGGGGCATGTGTGTCTGTGTTTGTCCGTAGGTTAGTTTATCTAGGTTTAAGTAGTTTGTAAGCTACGGACTGATGACCACACAGTTTGGTCCGATAGATTTACAGACATTTTTTGAAACAATCTGCGGCATTTCAGTATGTGATTGTCCTCGTTTCGGTGAATCATCAAACGGTATGCTTAAAACTTCATACAGTTGACCTTCTTGGTAGTTACTTTGGCTGTAAGTGAATAACGAACTCTTATTAGGAATCTAATTGAAACACAGTTAACAAAATTGTTACATACCGGTAAAATTTACATTCCGCGACAGAGGCAACATCTGTTGAATCGTGGGAATGAAGCCGACCAATCGTGGCAAAGCTCGAGACAGCCAATGAAATTTTAGCTGGCGACCGTCGTTTTCTCTTCATACTAAACGATATTATTTTGAGAATCGCATAATAATTTAGTTCCAGACACATTAAACTTACTGAGGAAGATGTTTATCATGTATAAGAGTGAAATAGACTTCCCTTATGGAAACAGTCTTACAAATGCTAATCACTTATAACAACGAGAACAATTAATAGTGTTTCCATGAACGAAAAACGTAGTACTGATAAGAAATCGCCAAATGTCATTGGATATTGTATAGTATCGCCCGATTGGCTATCAGCGTCGTAACGCATTTTCCAGGAATCAACGGCCTTTTGCCAACATTGCCCGCTAGGTCTGTGTAGCGGATTTAAAATTAAACCCTACAAACCAGTTAATCCCTGGCTTCAAGCAATGCCCTCCCGTTCTTCTAACCTCATTGGTGGAGAATGAATAAGCTGATTGTTGGAGAATCTAGAAAATGATCCGAGCTGGAAGCGTACATTCAGTTATTCTCAAATTCTAATATCATCCGGTAGATTTTCCAAAAATTTTCTTTCATACAAACCTTGTCCTGTGGATTACGAACAGAACAAAGAAAAGATCAGCCAAATTGGTGAGGCCATTCTCAAGTGATACGTTTTCATACATGCGGCAATTCATTTTTATTAATATAGATAGATGTGTCATACATAAAACATTAAATAAATAGGTATATAAAAACCTTCCTATGTCCGTCTCATGCTTCTAAGTTACCTTCCCACCAATTTTGAGCCAAATCAAAAAAAAAAAAAAAAAAAAAAAAAAAAAAAAAAAAAAAAAAAAAAAAAGTTCAAATGTTTGTTAAGCTTGTGGGACCTAACTACGGGGTCATCAGTCCCTAAACTTACAAACCACTTATCAACTACCTTATACTAAAGACGGCACAAATATCCATGCCCGAGGGGGGATTCGAACCCCCGACCGTAGTGGCCGTGCAGACCGTGACTGGAGCGCCTCAGTCTCCTCGGCCACCGCGGCCGACTGAGCCAAATCGGTTCAGACGTTCTTTAGTTATAAATAGCGTAACTAACACGACTTATATATATATATATATATATATATATATATATATATATATATATATATATATATATATATATATATATTGTCACATGTCAACAACAATTTGTTAATATCAAAATCTTGCGTTAACTCTTGTGCATCTGAAGTAAGAATATCACTAATTTTGTTGCCGATTGGCCAATCGAAAAGTTCCTTTTAGAAGGACACATAGCCTTGAGTGTATACTTCAAGTGCTTTTTTCAAGTCATCTACCTTCTTGTTAACGGGGACCCTTCCTTCTGGAAAAGCTGTGTTGTAAGGAAGAGAAGGGGACTGGACCGTTTTGAAGGCATTCGCAAGTAATCCGTTGATGAATGAGTTGGTAACTACTGGCCCCTTCATCTTATTGCTGCAACAAAACTCCTTCTATGTGGATTCCTTGAAAGTTTCTCTGTTTTTCTTAGGGATTTCTTGACCAGAACTTTCATCAGAGATTGTCTTCTTGTAGAAAGGAAGCCAAGAACCTCGGAAAGAAAGAATTTATCCTGTAACTGTCTCCTGACTGGTGAATCTACCTTGGACACTGACACAAGTGTCTCACATACGTTGTTTCTGAACTACATGAAATTTTTAGTTATCTTGATTGCTGATGAAAACGGATATTTATAAGTTGTTCGACAATAAAGTAGACATTCTGGGTTTGTGTTCAATACTGCAGCATAAACATATACCGCTAATATACGGTAACCGCTGCATGCTTGGATCCGTCGAGGCATACTGTCCACTTGATTATTAAGGGACTGTTGTCCAGGTTGTGCCCCTCCTCAACGACGACTCGACGTAGATCAACTGAGACTGGCTGAGGTCCATCTCCTCCAAAACCAGACCTTTTCCACGTATCCAAGGAATGTTCGATAGTGTTCATGTCTATAGAACATGCTGGCCATTCTGATCTTGCGATTCCATTAAGGTACGCACTTCCAAAACGTGCACGATGAGTGCGAGAATTAACACGAATCCTTCACCTAAATCTGACGAACACTATACTTCGTGGGTGATGATCCCTTTAAGGTACAGCCGATTGTCTTCTACGACCACCAGTGGCGTACAGTGACCCCCACTTAATGCCACATCTGGTAACCACCACTTTGCTATACTCGCTGGACGGTGTGTTGAAGACTTTCAGGCTGTCCAGGGTGCTTCAAAAATATATCAGAAGGTTATGAGGCTGAAGGCCGACGTGTCTCATCTGAGAACAGTACTTGAAGCCAATTCTGAAGAGCCCATTCATCGCGTTGTTGGGTCCATCTGTACCGCGCTGCATGGAGTCAAAGCTAGACCTCGCTATGGGCGTCGCGAGTACGTACTGCTAGAGTCGAAACACAACGGCCTGTGGCAGCTCGATAATCAGTATTCAGTATGTCCGCGTTCTTCTCATGTTTCCACCGAGATGAAATCCGAAGTAGCGGAAATCAGCTGTTGTGGCATGACCTAATAAGCATGGCAAAACTATAGTCAACACAAGCAGTGTATGTCTTAAGGCTAAGTCTACACGGTGTCACCAGGTTGCGACACTCGTTGCGTGAAATGAACTGCGCGCAACTGGTTTCTGTAGACACGGCGCCAATACTATGCACTGCAGTTTCGTTCACTTTTGAGTGCCGTAGTCGCCGTAGAATTAAAGTTTTGGTAGCTGTAAGAGCTGTGGCGGAGCTATTGCTTCTGTGTGTCAAGCCGCTACATAAGACTACACATAAAAAGAATAAGAAACGTGTTTTGGTTCGTGACTGGATTAAAAAAAGACGTCAGCTCGGTTTCTCAGCGACCTTGCTGAAAGAAATTGTGGCTGAAGACCCTAGAAGTTATTTTATTCAACCCAGAATGTCACCAGAGTAGTTCACGTTCCTTTTAAACAGAATTAGTAATGCAACAAACACACAAGATACTGTCATGCCTGAAACATTGTTACGAGAACTAAAATTACAAATTGCATTACGTTTCTTGTCAAGTAGAGATTCATATTCGTCTCTGCAGTACCTGTACCGTGTTCCGAAATCCACAATTGCCATAGTTCGTTTGTTTAGATGTTTCGAATTGAAAGTATTTTAGTCTGCAATTCACTAATCGTTAACCCATCAATATTTAAGTCACGAATGATTGCTTCAAGAGGCGCTGCTTATTCTTGAAATTGTCATCGTTAAAATCCCACAAACACCTATGCATCGCATATATGTCCAAATACTGAACTATTTCTTTTGTTACCCCCTTTATGTTGTATTTTTTTCTGATTTCGTTATAACGTAACCTAAAAACACGAGCAATCAGTTTCGCCAAATTTGGAAGGTGCCGAAACTGTTTAGTTTCGACAAAAGACCGCGCGGACGCCTGCCGCGCATGCGCACTGGCCAGTAGCGCAGTTTCATGAAACCTAGTGTCGTCGTGTAAACCAGCCTTAAAGGTACTGTTTGCTGATGATGCTGTGTTGTATGGGAGGGTGTCGTCTGTAACTGACTGTAATAGCATACAGGTTGACTTAGACAAAATTTCTAGTTGGTGCGAAGAATGGCAGCTAGCTCTCAATGTAGAAAAATGTAAGGTCATGCGCATGAGTAGAAAAAACAATCCTATTATGTTCAAATACAGCATTAGTAGTGAGCTTCTTGATGCTGTCGCGTCGTTCAAATATCTAGGCGTAACATTGCAGAGCGATATGAAATGGAACGAGCATGTAAGGACAGTTGTAAGGCAGACAGCCCACTTCGGTTTATTGGGAGAATTTTGGGAAGATGTACTTCACCTGTAAAGGAGACCGCGTATAAAACGCTTGTACGACCACGTCTTGAGTATTGCTCAAGTATTTGGGATCCGCAGCAGATCGGTTTGAAGGAAGACATAGAGGCGGTTCAGAGGCGAGCAGCTAGATTTGTTACCAGTAGGTTCGACAAATGCGCGAGTGTCACGGAAATGCTCCGGCAACTCAATTGGGGATCGCTGGAAGAAAGACGACGTTCTTTTCGTGAATTTTTGTTAAGTAAATTTAGAGGGCCGGAATTTGAAGCTGAGTGTAGTTCGATCTTGCTGCCGCCTACTTACATTTCGCGTAAAGATCACAAAGACAAGATAAGAGAAATTAAGGCTCGTACGGAGGCATATAGGCATTCTTTTTTCCTCGTTCAATTTGGGAGTGGAATAGGAAAGGAAATACCTAGTAGTGGTACAGTGTACCCTCCGCCACGCACCTTACGGTGAATTGCGGAGTATGTATGTAGATGTAGATGTACTATTTGGCGGCCGGCAGTAGGTGCCAGCCGTAACTGCCGACCACCTCTGCCCGCGTATTTCGTTGCGACCGCTCTCCGTAGCGGCCACGCCACTCAGTAACGTGTATCTGTGAAAGAACACGCGTATACCAATACCATTCTAGAATGAACTTTTAACTCTGCGGCGGAGTGTGCGCTGATATGAAACTTCCTGGCAGATTAAAATTGCGTGCCGGAACCGGGACTCGAACCTGGGACCTTTGCCTTCCGCGGGCATGCGCTCTACCGACTGTGCTATTCCGACACGACTTACGATGGCGCCTCACAAATTTCCGCCAGTACCTCGCCTCCTACTTTCCAAACTTTACAGAAGTTCGCCTGGGAAACAAGCAGGACTAACACTCGCCGGCCGCGGTGGCCGAGGGGACTGAGGCGCTCCAGTCACGGTCTGCACGGCCACTACGGTCGGGGGTTCGAATCCTCCCTCGGGCATGGATATTTGTGCCGTCCTTAGTGTTAGCTAGTTCATAAGTAGTTTGTAAGTTTAGGAACTGCTGACCCCGTAGTTAAGTCCCATAAGCTATACAAACATTTGATTTGACTAACACTCCTGGAAGTAAGGATATGGTGCAGACATGGGAGTCGAAGGGAAAGCGTGGCCGGCAGCATTGTGTACGCTGCCTGGACCCTCGTGGTCGGCTGGCGCCAAACCTTACGACTTTTGCCGGCGCCACGTTGGCGAGGCATGGGTTCCTGAGGGGTCTCGAGAGAAGATAGGATGGGGAGAGGGCGCCCATGCAATAATAAAATAATTTAGCCGTCTGGAGATGCCTACCGTGAAACAAAAAATTTCACGCTGTTTCCGGGAACTGTAGCATACGTGAGTCTCAGGCCTGGGAAAGTTTTCGAGTGTGAGGAGCTTAGTAGCGCTAACAATAGCAAATTGATTTGATTGGCGAGACCATTAGGTCCTCTGTCTTAGTGGCTTGACGTCACATGTGGGTGGAGTCTGGCGGCCAAAGAAAGTTTTTTCTTATGGAGAGCGTGGTGGTAGAGAAAAAAGAAAGAAGCGTGGAGGCAACCGGACGGTTAGGACCTCTTGGTAGCAGTGAAGAGTTGCTGTAAGGACTCCGAAGTTTTTGGACCTTGCGAGTGTGGACTTAGAATTTTTGTGCCCATTGCACAGTGTTAGCGTCTGTGTTATTGCTGTTTGCATTCACAGTTATACTGAGAAACTTGTAAATATTCTGAAGTGGGTGTTGTTTTAGAACAAGCTCACTCGTAATCAGGATAATTTACTGTTCTTGAATATCAGCGTACACCACTGGGTTAGAAAATTGATGTATTTTTTCGTAGCTCGAATACTTTAGTAATTGCTGCACCGATCGGGTAGATAATTTCCCATCCGCGATCGCATTCATCAGACTGCTCTTCCACCAGCGGCCCATCGACATCGGTGACGCTGTTCAACTGTATATGGCAAAGTAGCGCCAACGCATAAATAGTGAAAAGATTATTGAATGGTGGTTGATAGGTGGGACGTAGGTGTGAGTTTGCGTGGTGGTCATAGTCGATTTTAATCGAGCGTGTCTGTCTCAGTACTTAACCTTCTACTGACTTTTAAATACATTTTTTGATAGGTTAACACACCAAATTTATGACTATAGCCAGTCGAACTTGTACTTTTTCATTTGGTGTTAAGATTTTGTCCTTTATCCCGATAATTAGATAATTTTTGTTTGTGCTATTTCAACTTGACACTTTTTCACGCATGTCGTGTTTTATGATAACTTGGCACATAATTTTTATTAAATACAGTAACTATTTATGAACATCGTGTAACTGATTTCAACCACCTTTCATATATTTTGGAGGGGTTATCTCTTGTCTATGTTAGGTAGGTCAGGGGATTTGTGTGCTTCCAACAACAGTGTATGGAAACACGCACTTTCACAAAATAAATAAAAATAAGAGAGATTAGACTGCTGGTCGCCACTACTTTCAGTTAGGCACAGTAAATCTTTATAATTTTTTTCTATTATTTAAATTAAAAAAAAAATTGTAGTGACCCTTGAATAACTTCATTGTTTTGTGATGATGGTTAATTTAAATACAATTTATTCATTTGCATATTAATAAGCTATCTGCAAAGTTGGCAGAAAAAGTATAGAACTCAAATGACGGACAACATTCAGTTGACGTTATAAATAATAAATGATGAAAAGAGCAACTACATTTCAATGGCTTAGCCACAGCCTAGGGATGTTTCCAGAATGAACTTTTCACTCTGCAGCGGAGTGTGCGCTGATATGAAACTTCCTGGCAGATTAAAATTACGTGCTGGAACCGGGACTCGGACCTGGGACCTTTGCCTTTCGCGGGCAAGCGCACTACCGACTGTGCTATCCCGACACGACTCACGATGCAGCAACATCCCTTAGGCTGTGGCTAATCCTTACTTCCAGCCTTACTCCTTTCTTCCAGGAGTGCTACTCTTGCATGTTTTGCAGGAGAGCTTCTGTGAGGTTTAGAAAGTAGGAGGCGAGGTACTGGCGGAAGTTGTGAGGCGGCATTGTGAGTCGTGTCGGGAAAGGCAAAGGTCCCAGGTTCGAGTCTCGGGTCCGGCAACCGATTTTAATCTGCCAGGAAGTTTCAAATCAGCGCATACTCCGCTGCAGAGTGAAAGTTTCATTCTGGAAACATCCCTAGGCAGTGGCTAAGCCATGTCTCCACCATTCGAGGTTTTCTGGTTGACGAGGAAAAAGAGGAAGAGAAAAAAATGGTACTGTTCACGATATTTTACCCTTACAGCATTTTCAAAACACGGAAAAGTGAAGGTATTTACGCTTAACTTGATAACAAAAAATGTTCAAATGTTTGTAAATCTATCGGACCAAACTACGTGGTCAGCAGTCCGTAGCTTACAAACTACTTAAATCCAGGTAAACTAACCTAAGTACAACACACGCACCCATACCCCAGGGAAGACTCGAACCTCCACGGCGAGCAACCGCGCGCTCCGCAGCAAGACGCCTTAGACTGCTCGGCTACTCCACCGCGGCCAACTTGATAACAGACCATTCGTGAAATGATGAAGAGAGGTACAGAGGATTAATCCATCTCAGTTCGATGTTATTCTAAGCGTGGTAAAAGAAAATATAGCACGTATATCAGTACAATAAAAACTCTAATCCAGGATGATGAAGTAATGGCACTGGCTTTACGTTAAGTTGCTGTATAAAGATTTACGTCTTCATAACATCCGCTTAGTACAGACAATTTTGCATTTATATTAAATAAGATAAAAATGTGGGAAGATAACAGATTGATATGGAAATGACTCAGTGCTTGAACAGTTTTTTGTAATTTTTACGTTGTGTTTACAATTAATTATTTTCAAAAATAGTAACAGTTTAACGTGCCATTGTCTTCAACCAATGAAACATCTATTTGTTGTTAAGTTCGATAAGAAGAACTCGAAAGACTGCTGATGGCGGCTAGTAAGACGAGAGACGTTTCAGAAGAACATTCAAGCCTTGTAACTTAGCTTGAAATATGAAATGTTGCTCTATCAGTTTCCTGATGGACGCTGCGATACTTCTCATGATATCTCTGTATCATGTTTGGGCTCCTGTACATCAGCTGCAGCAATTCTTCCTTTCAACCTACCACCGGGAGAAGAAATAAGGCGTAAATAAAGGAAATAATCCAGCTTCAATATTGTAAGATTACTTCTTTCTATCTTCTTACACACTTTCCCTTTGCCGCCACATTTCTGAAATATGTATGCATATGGTCGTACAGAAGTTCCTGCTCACACACTGCACTGACTCTTTGTCGCCATCGTGTAACCCTTTCTGCTCACTGCAGCGGTCGCAGAACCGGCAGTCGCGGTCGACTAGACCGCCAGATCGATTCCAGAGCGGTCGAGACTCCTATAAACCCGAGCTCAACTGTCCGGCATTCTTCCCCCAAGTTCTGAACGTTGCCACGTTCCGAACGAAGCTCGTGCGTTATCTCGCGTTTATTCAACTCGCTCACACTCGCTAACTATTTACTGTATAGGCGTGAAACTTCCATCAATATGTTCGTGAAGAACTACATTTTGATTTCAGTTTTATTTGCGACAGTAATTTATTAAGGGGGTGTACTGACAGTTTACGAACTTCCACTTTCTCACGTCACGGAATTCTCGACATGCGACGATTTTTATTTTATTTATTTTCTTTCTTTTCTTTTCAAGTTAGGTGAACACATTAAGCGAACGAAATGTTCAAAATACATCAAATTTTCATCCTCTCCAAACAAGATCTCTGTGATAAATTTATAACTTGAGATAATGTCAGTTAAATATAACGCACAAGCATCCCTCGGAACTAGTAAAACTCATCTTCAGTATTACAGCCTTTATTAATTAGGCACAGGTTGTTACTGCATAACACCATACTTAAAGATAGTGGTATCGACTTCTTAGCCCATTAAATTTAATAGTTGCAAACTATAAAAGTGCTGTGTCTACATTTCTATGCAATATTCAATTTCAGTTTTCCAGTTGTATGAAAAGGACATTCTAACTATCTCAAAACAGAGTGCCTTATTGTGTGAGGAAATGAGAACAAGTTAGTTCATTAGCTTGTGAAGAGAGTAAATCTTCAATATCCGTTATTTACTAGTATTCTTGCATAAAATCCTCGTTAAATCCATTAACTTTCATTCTGTTGGTGATGGCGATAAACTGAAGGAAATGTAACTCCTATAATGTTTTGAGAAAACATTTATAGCTCCGAAACGCGTTGGACAACAAATAGAAAAATAAACATTTGTGTCTGATGAAGGAATACCTGTAAATCAATTAATAAATCCCTAACTTTACTTTTTTCATTCAAAAGATTTACGCTTCCTTGAAAAACGCGATAGTTAATGAAGTATTTCGTAGTAAGCATGTCGTAAAATACGCCTCTTTTTACATGTCATCATTTGCCAAAATTTCGTTTTCATACCTCTAACCGTGTATGAGATATGTCATTCTGGCCTTACCGCCATCGGAAGTGAGTTCGCTGCATAGAGTACATTTTCGCGATGTGGGTGAAAGGTAGAGATCTCCTCCCAAGTCGAAAATGAAATTCAGTACGTTAGAAAAATTTCATCCGCAGCAACATATCGTCTAACATGCACCAAACGGAATATCATAGAAACCTCAATTTTTCATTGCAAACTTTTCCTAACATTGCGCAGTCTCTTACTTCAAAGGCGATATATTACTAACTGTGACTATTAATGAAATGATCGACACTTCGTCACAGTGCTAACACATAAAGATTTAAGTAAGGTAAAAATTACATTTTTCTACAGATTAGTTTTTGCGAAATCGTTTGTGAAAGATGTCAGGGCAATGTTGGACACCTTTGGGTCAAGATGGAGGCAGCGGCTGGTGCATACAGACTCAAAACTGGCAAAAACTGGAACTCTTTGGGATATCCAGAATCACACACTAAAATAGTGAGTGAGGTAAATATAGGAAAGGTTGGGGAAATACCAGCCGACTATATTATAACCCCATACTGCTTCAACAAGCCTTTCAATATAACAATTGGAAGTAGGGAACAGTGGGAGAAAATAGTTCGACACCGTACGGGGGATATTGTCTGGTTCACTGACGGGTCAAAATCAGACCAAGGCGTTGGGGCTGGGGTATACGGGGTGCAGCCAAGACTGGAGGCCGTCATCTCTCTAGGGAAACTGGCCTCAGTATTCCAGGCCGAAATCACTGCCATCAGGGCATGTGTGGAGGAGAATTTGCGTAGGTGCTACAAAGACCGTAGCATCTATATCTATTCAGACAGCCAAGCAGCCCTGAGATCACTGGCAGCTCCTGCAACAAGGTCTAAAATTGTTGCAGAATGTCACAGGGTTCTGGTGGAGCTAGGGGAAAGCAATAGAGTAAACCTATTGTGGGTCCCTGGCCACTCGGGGATCAGTGGCAACGAACATGCCGACAGATTAGCCAAGATGGGGGCAGAGACTCCATTTATTGAACCGGAACCTGTCCTGACAATCACCAAGCAATGATCAAATTGGAGCTACGTAACTGGCTCAGAATACAGCACGTAGAATATTGGACCAAAGTCTATCAACAAAAACAGGGCAAGGTAATGATGCCAAAGCCATCAGGGCCTGAAAAGGAGAGAGATTAGACTCATGGTTGGATTGTTGACAGGCCATGGGAATTTCAAAAACACCTACATACAATGGGAATAACAGAAGAGGACCCTAAATGTAGGATCTGTGATGACGGTGATGATACTGCATTACATCTAATCTTGGAATGCATTGCATTGGAGAGTAAAAGGCACAGAACATTTGGGACAACCAGACCCGAAGAAATTGTGTCTAATAAATAACTGGTAAAGGGACTCCTTGCACTGTTCAAGGGCATTGGTTGGCTTTACTAGATATACAGGGAGTGATACCGCACAACAAACTTAGGTTCGGTGCGGGCAGTGGCGTGTTGGACCAAGACTGTTTTGGCTTCCATGACACAATCAAATCACTGTCAGGTAATACGTCTTTGTGCTGTTAGGGCAGCGTGATTCCACCCACGTTGGGGAAAAAATGGCGGACAATTCATCCTGTGTATTTAGGAGCTCTAGTCGCGAAGCGTCAGTCGCGGTGACGTCACGGCCGTCGACTGTCGAGCAGTTGCAGCGACATACTGTGTGGTCCGTCGCTAAGCCTGAGAACAGTGGCCAACTGTCGAATACTCACTGGCGCATTGGCGCTGCTGATGCATGTTCGGGTTGAGCGACATCAACGGACAATCTAAGGAACTGTGTTATTGGTGGAATACACACATTCAATGTTCAGAAGTGATGCAACACTTCTTTATGTGTATAGACAGATTGGATAGAAGAACCAACAAACCGAAGAAAAGTAGTATAGAATTGTTCCATTCTGGAAAAACATCTCACATAAACTGGCGAGATTATTTAACAAGAAAGGTGTGAATTACGACAGAATACGCAGTAGAGCAGAGGCTGAAGCATAAGATTTACTCTGGGGGAGAACTGGATGCCCTTGGGCATGGGTGTGAAGTGCGTCGGACAAACGGAAAGAAATTTTAAAATTAAGTTACAGATTAAGATACAGATTAAACGAGATTCAAAGTTATCACAACCTATCAATGTCACTAAAGGTTTGAGACAAGGTTGCAGTATGTCACCAATCTTATTCAATTTACATGTAGAAGTGGCTCTCCGAAATTGGAAGAACAGCTGCAGAGGAATGGGAATCACAGTCAACAATGTGCAGGTATATTCATTAAGTTTTTCTGACGATCAAGCCATTATAGCACAAGATGATTACGACCTTCAGTTCATGATACGACGATTACATCACGAATATAACAAATGGGGGCTACAAATGAGTCTAACAAAAACAGATTTTCAAATGTTTGTAGAACTTATGGGACTTAACTACGGGGTCATCAGTCCTTAAGCTTACAAACTACTTATGAACTACCTAATACTACGGACGGCACAGATATCCATGCCCGAGGGGGGATTCGAGCCCCCGACCGTAGTGGCCGTGCAGACCGTGACTGGAGCGCCTCAGTCTCCTCGGCCACCGAGGTCGGCTAACAAAAACAGAGTATCTGGTGGTGAATAGTGATGCTAAATTTGAAGTAAACATCAATGATGAAGCAGTTATGAGACAGGTAGAGAAATTTAAATATCTCGGGGCACATATTGATAAAAATTGATTGCGCCACACAGAATAAAGTACAGAATAAAGCAAAGCAAAAAGGTGTTAGGGTGTTTGAATTCATGTTGGTGGGATAAAAATATTTCCAACAATAATAAGAAAAGAGTAGGTAAGATAATGGTTGAATCAGTGCTATGCAATGGATATTATGGATATTAAATGCGGATCTCAAAAGAAGACTAATAGCTGTGGAAATGGACTATTTGCGTAGGAGTGCCAGAATATGAAGAATGGAAAGAAAAACTAATGATGAAGTAAGAGCTAGAATGAAGGCAAATGATACAGTGATAGACAGAATTGAAAGAAAATCACTGAAATGGTACGGACATATGATGAGAATGCCAGATCATTGGTGGCCAAAGAAAGTTTACGAATGGAAACCACCCGGCAGGCGTAAGCGCGGAAGACCACGACGCTCTTGGAGTGACCAGATAAATGGCGTGATGGGACATCGCGGCATCGACAAGGAAGAAGCGCTGGATAAAGAGGCTTGGCGGAGGATAACAGGAATACAACAAGATCTTGTTATTAATTAATCTTTGTATTGATTAATCCTGTAATGATAATAATAAAGTATAAAAACACAATAACAGAGAGAACAGCGGTGGCGAATCATATCAGAATAGAAAATTCGTTAAGTAGTATCAAAGATAGCATGAGGGCAATTCACTTTGAGGAAAAGAATTGTTGCTATCTAATTTGGAGGAAATTGAATCTTTTTGTGTTTTTATGGAGCACAACACAGATCACAGCGAATTAAAAGCAACAAATCATCTGCAAGTCAGTCTAACAAAGAAGGTACATGGGCTCGAACAAACATATCTGTATGAACTTTTGGCTACAGGATCTCTACGTACACCTCAATGTGCTGGTGGGTGTCGTTTTTGCCGTGGTGGAGTAGCGGAGCGGTCTGAAGCGTCTCGCTGCGGAGCGCGCGGTTGCTCGCCGTGGAGGTTCGAGTCCTCCCTGGGGCATGGGTGTGTGTGTTGTCCTTAGGTTAGTTTACCTAGGTTTAAGCAGTTTGTAAGCTACGGACTGATGACCACGCAGTTTGGTCCGATAGATTTACAAACATTTGAACATTTGATTTTTGGTGTCGTTTTTCTGCAAAGCTCTGCAACCATGCTCTAGATAGAACTGTAGATGTAATTGTAGACGCCATAGTAATGCAGATATCTTACCTATAACTCATGTAATAATCATCGTACATGTTCTCTAGCGAATTGTCATCAAAAGCTGTGATGATAGTTGCAACTTTAACCTTCTTCCCGAAAGAATGTTGGTATTCACTGCCACTGCTGCCATCGCCTCTTCTCGCACTTACCGTAGCACTACCGCTTGCAATGAGTTGTTCGTCATCATCATCCCTATTATCATTATTATGAGTTTGCAACAACAGTATCTAACTTATGCTCATATTTCTGTACCATAACAGATACGAGCAAGCATGCGAATGATTCATCTTCTACACTAATACCATCTTCACGAAGAAGGTTTCTTCGTAACTTCATCTCAACTAATCGCAATACATTAACAGCATTGATTATTAATCGCCGCCCCATCTGACGCTTCACCACACAAATAACATTACAAAACGCAACTTCAGAGGCACACTGCACCGTCCCTATGGCGAACCGACAGGTCAAAGTGCAATGTGGCAAGGCACACGCAGAGGCCTCTAACGGACGACTGCAGAGTTTTGCAGATGCTAGTGCAATAAGGGATCTCTCATACGATTTTGGTGTATATGTGTTTGATCGAGCCCAAGTACTTTCCTTGTAAGATTAGAAAATTAGGCAGATCAGAAAACCACACGCTGAGTATGCCAGCAATCACTATGATAAAAAATGCACCATAGGCTGACTAGATTCAGTGTGTCTTTTGCAATAAAAGGAAACGTGTGCAATAAATGTGTAAATGAACTTTGATTTCATGTGGATGCAAACTTGTTATCTGCTATTCTTCAATGCATTTATATGTTTATTTCATATTTTACTCATTACAATCATATTAAATTTGATTTCTGAATTGTTTATGTTGCTTAATTGTAACATAAATGCACAAACCTAGTACTGGAATCTTCGATGTCTGGGATGAGATGCCCAAACGACATGAAAATATCAAAACGCATGTAATTACGTATGATAGCGTAAAGGCAATAGCCTTTACACCAAAAAGTTTCTCAGTGAACAACTATTTAGTATTCATAGAATATATGACATCAACTGCGTATGGGCAAAGCTGAAAATGTGTACCCAACCGGAATTCGAACCCTCGTCTCCTGCTTTCTAGGCAGTTGCGCTGACCCCTACACCACTGGGGACACAGTGATCAGCGCACCTGCAAGGACTTCCTAAACACGCCTCCCGCCAGACACAAATTCCCAGCTTCGCCCTGCCCACGGTACTCAAACCCGTAGTCATGAAAGTAATTCCCGTAAGAGTAAGGGCCACACACTTGCCCACCCCTCCCCACTAACGAAAGGATCATTGCTCGTCACCGGCATATTATATATATACACGTGGCGTCTGTTCCGAAAGAACAGACGTCACTGCCGATCCTGCAGCTGTGATTGTTTCATATTCACAAAATATATTAGGGTAAGGTGATACAATTGCGATCATTTCGGACACTAATTATTGTAACTGAAAATATATTGAGAAAAGAAATAATTTTAGCTATGGCATTTGTTCTTGGCTTTTTAATGAATGTGTAACACAAATATTATACAATTACAAAAGTTAGTATAAACACAAAAACAGGTTACAGAATTGAGAAGAATCGATCGAAAATGTACCACACTAGGTACAATTGTGATCACTTCCTGGTACAATTTTGATCACTTGCATCTTCCAAATATAAAGCAATTTTTCCCTCGGGCACCAACGCATACTTCGTGGTACCAAACATTGCATTTTTGGTAGCGAATGCAGTCACCCTTAGCTACTGATTCTGCACTATAATAATTCAATAAACAAAATCCACAATTATTTTCGTTGTTTGCTGGCGAATTGAAGCTTGGTAAACTTCTTTCATCATTACTCACAGACGTACATTTCCCTTTTTTATTGTTTTTGCATTTGTTCATTGTTTTCCATGTGCCCTGGTGGAAAAGTTTCCTCTTGCTGCGGAGGTTATCCAGGTTTTCATCTGAAGTGAGTGTAGCTGATGTCTGTGTTTTCCTCTTCCGAGACGATAATTTTTTCTCTGGACTTGGTAAAATGACCCTGACAGCATCATGCTGAGAAATTGTACTGGACCCTGGCGTTACGGATTTGCCGTGTTCTTCAGTTACATCTTTTGACGATGAGGGTTCTTCTCCCATAAGCTGTTAGTAGCTTGACTGGTGGAAATCGAAGGAGCAGGAGCCTCGAATAACGTTGAAGGTGCAAATTTCTCCTCGGGAACAATGTCTTTGCAAAAGGGCATTATTAAGGCGGGTGTGTCTCTTAACAAATGCCCTAAACAAGTCGATTCCAGCAACCGTGCTTTCTAAGTTCCATTGATGTTTCAAATTATTTTTCTCAGCTAACCGAAATGCAGCTTTTCTTAACTGGAGTGGCGACAGATCCAATCCGCGCTGGTCTAGAAATAAAGCTCTCTGGACCAAAACATCTTCCATTTCAGAACTGAGTACCGTTGGATGACCAATTCTGTTTTGTATAGGAAAAAGTTGGAGTTAATCCAGATTGCACTTTCTTTTTAATTTGCACTTTACCATGTAAAGTGCTGAAAGGAATGTCATATAATTGTGAAGTAGATCGAAGGCTCAAATGTCCATTCATTACACTCTTTATTGGCTCATCTATTGCAGCTGGACTCCATTTATTGTAGATTTTCTTTTATGCTCGTTTTCGTGGCATCTAGAAAATAGGTGGCTTTTCAAAGTCGCGTAGGAAAATCTTTAAATATACAGAATTTATTTGCAATAATTGTGTATAATATGTCTGTGGTAACCAATCGTGACGGACTAAACTGAAAAACTGCATTGATCGAAATTGTACTAGGGTATCGAAATTGTACCATTTTTCTGATCGAAAATATACTACTGGCGTGAGTGAATTCACGAGTAAGTAGTAGTGAATTCTGTCAAGACATGGCAGCACATGCCACAGAGGCTTTCTCTGTAGGTGCTTCAAAACGCGCCCGAATGGAAAACAAGTTTCTAACCTCACTAATGTAGAATTTGTAAGCGCGTGGAAACTAGAGAATTAATAAGATCGCGTTAGACTAAGTAGCTTCACTTACCTCTTAACAGGAAAAAAATTATATCTCCTAGTACAAAGTGGTGTATTCTTGGAAAACACAGGAGGAGCTATAGAAACCTGCTACACTACGACGCCACACAAAGGCAAGTGCTACCAACACTACGAGACGGACAAATGGCGCGAAACCTTATGTTGATCGGAATTGTACCTATATCGAATTTGTACCACCTTACCCTACATCAACTGCGTATGGACAAAGCTGAAAATGTGTACCCAGCCGGGATTCGAACCCCGTCTCCCGCATTCTTGGCAGTTGCGCTGACCACTACACCACTGGGGACACAGTGCCGATCCTAGCTTAAATCTCGCCTTTAGGTTCTTCAGATCGTATGGATGGCATCTTCACCACATCTACTCTACACTACGGCAAAATATGCCCTGATGCCAGTGGGACATACGTTGTTTGAACAGCTCATTAAACGATCTGAAAACTAAGGGTCACAATAACTGTTACCGTCATCGTAAAGAAATGATCTGTTTGGAGCGACCGCCGGCTCCGTCCTAGCAGAAGCAGAATCCGGACTGGTGTGCAGGAAGCATTTCCGGTGAGCCGCTGTCACCGCCTGCTTCGCTTCGACAAGTGGCGGACAGACGGCTCCCTCTGCTGGCTTCTGCAGAACTGCCGCCTCTTTGCGGCGGCTTTTTCTGCCGGCACAGGAGCGGCGAGCGCCGCCGTGTACGGCGTGTACCGCCAGGACGAGGCCTGACGTCACAGGCCACCGGGATAATGGGGACGCTACAGCAGAACTTCGCTGTGCTCCCAGTACTGGGAAAGGCAGCGAATCTGTTAACAGCGCGGTCAAGTTCTCAAGGGCTGCAAAGTTACTTTTTCCCCCTTCCTTCAGTCGTGTTCGGCCTAAAGGACGTATTGCAAAGATTGTCACTATGCATCTCACGTGACACAATTAACCATGGAAGCCACACTATTTTCGTACACACTGCACAAGCAAAGGTCATCTTTGGACACTGACTCGATGACAAAATCACAGCACATCTGTCCGTGTTACTTCCATGCAAAACTTTATATTCTACCACAAGTGACATTTTAATAGAGAGAAACAAAGTTTCAAGATACCAGAACCACAGCAGTGAAATATAGGTAATTCAGTGACCTCAGTGTATTATTAGTTTTTCAAACAACAGTGCCAAAAGTATAACAGCGCAAAACAAACACAACCTGCACAGTGTATAGAATGGCCAAGCTAGTATTGTGGGCTACAGGATAGGCGATAAATCTTAGGGTGATAAAGTGATGATTGACAATGAACTCATTTATTTGTGAGAAAGGACTGCAGGGGCGGACATAGGGAGCGGAAATGCGGTAATTTTGCGTATCTTCAAGACCGATCCGACGCTTGCCGTGGCTAGTGGCATAGAGAGCAACTCGTCGCTCTGCTACCAGTATACAATATTCGGAAAAAGCTTGCCGCGGCGGAATAGCCGTGCTCACTGACGCGCCTTGCTACGGTGCGCGCGGCCGTCCCACGTTGGAGGTTCGAGTCCTCCCTCGGGCATCGGTGTTTGTGTTGTTCTTAGGACAGGTTAGTTTTATTAGTTTATAGGTTTAGGAACCGATAACCTCTGCAGTTAAGTCCATAACTTAAAAAAAAAAAAAAAAAAAAAAAAAAAAAAAAAAAAAAAAAAAAAAAAAAGCTTATTGTTTGCCTGGTCCACCCCGCTTCCTATCAGCACCGATGGTGCGGCACATGGGCCGTCGACTCACGGAATTAATAACAATAAATATTCGTCGTAAACACCTAACAGAGCTTATAATAGCAGATGCAGGATTTTCGATTAGGTGGAAGAGAACAACGTGCACACCTTAATCAAAGTACATTTTTACATTAAAAATCACTTTCGCATTCAAGCAGTCCAATACAGAAAGCCACACTAATTGTTACATAGTGCAGTTACATCTGCATAGTCGATCTAAATTTAAATCTTTAGCAAAAGGTACAACTAACCACTTTCATACTATTTATCTATCATTCCATTTTTTAATAGCATACGGAAAGGAAGTACACGTAAATCTTTCGGTTAGAACGTTGATTTCTCTATTTTATAACTGACTAGTAAGGTAAGTCGAAATGAAATTAATGTCCACATAGCATTTACAAAAGACCTCCCTGGCCTCAGGGAACAGTTTATATTAATAAATACTGTATCTGAAAACCCGGCCTTACCTAACTATTTATTTATTCCATATTCTCGCAGTTCACTCACCGCCAATCCTCTCTGTCCATCTCTTCCTCTCTCATCTCTCTGCCCATCTCCTCCTTCTCCTTTCTCGGTCCATGGAAACCACCCCCCTAATCTTATCTCTCTCTCTCTCTCTCTATTCATATCGCCTCTTCATCTCCTTCTCTCCCTATCTATGAGAACTCACATATATATGTCAACTTTCAATGTATCACTAAGTTTATTGTAAGCTACCCATACGCTGACTTTCGGTGTTTAAAAACCCTCTCCATGAAAATATTCATACATGAGCGAACTTCCCAGTAATTAGTTAAGCAGTGTCAGTCTGTTGTAAGGTACCGCTCTTGTTTTGATGGCGAAGTGTGCAAAATTTCTTCAAGATAGGAATAATACTGTAGATTTATTTGAATTTAAAACACATAAAGGGGCACTGTTCTCTAGATATATAAAGTTATAACATTTAAAATCAGTACAAGTTTCGTGTTTACGCATGCCCCCACAATCCTATAAGCGGCCGACTGCCAGCTGCGTGCAAATTGAAGAGAGCCTCGGCAGCCATTGTGGTAGAAAACTTCGCGTCAGCTTAAAATGTTCTTAGCGCTCTTTTGATTAGAATGTTTATTCATTCGATTTATATCGCGAAGACTATGTCTCATTTATGTATACAACTGCAAAATAGCTTAAGACTTTGAATATACAGAGTGTCCCAAAAAGAATGACTCGATTTTAACTCGTAATAATATTGAGACAAATGTCACTAGGTAGCTGAAACAGCGCTACATGTAATCGGCATGGTCCAGAGTTTCCGCTAGATGTCGCTAGATGACCTGGAGCACTCACTCTCGCCAACGAGGTTTACGGAACCTACTTTTTTGAAGCAACTGTTAACAAGACAATCTGTGGTGCCGCATAAGTCTGAAGTGCGCGCCACCTACTTTCGCCGCGCGCCGCCATGCACGCACGGCGCGGCGTTCTTACGACGTCGGCCACGAGCGCCCTCTGCTGCGATCCCGCTCGTAGCCATCACTGAACCGTATCGGCCACTTGGCAATAGGACAGGCACCAGATAAGACTCTCATCAGTAGGCAGGCCTCTACCTAGTTAAACTAGTCTTCACTTAACAAAGTTAAGTACGAAATACATATCTTGTACTAATCTAGCTTAGTGTTTCTAGTTTCTGCTGTCCCACTGGCTGGTCACCTCAGACTCTGTACCCGCACGCGCGTGCATCCTATTTCCCTGTGTCGATCTCTGTCCAGTCGGTCACCGACACACAGGACAACCGGCGGCGACGAGACACAAAACAATCATATCTGGCAGTGCTGCGGAACTGGTTATTCCCACAACTTTAACAATTTCATCAATCAGCACTGGCACAACGACGTGCACAGTTTCTTCAATGCCATCGTGCCTCAACGTTGAAGGCTTTGCCTCCTAGGCTGTGCTTGATATACTGTGAGCGTCATATCGTCGTTTTTGAAAACTACATTCTTGTGTCGGTTCTCGCGAGGTTACTTCTCGCAATCAGGCACTTTCCGTATAATTTTGTTCATGGTACTAAGCAAGCAAGCTCTCTTGCTAGTGAAAGTGACGTGAAGAAATTGTAATCATCAGAATGTTCACCACTGCCCTCTGATTCATTCGACCCCTCCGTCGTACTTTTTCATAATCAAAATCAGTTGAAATACCATCTACATATTCCTCTTCGGATTTCAATACTGATCAGCAACGCTAACAGCCGCTCATCTGAGAGACCGCGCCGACGAGCCATGTCGCACTGCCTCACAGGCCCCGTCACCTGTCTTTATATAAATGTTTACTGTCACAGGCACTGAACTCATTGCTCCACATCAGCATTGTAGCAGCAGACAACAGTAAATGAAATGCCTCTAACAGTGTATAGCAATCAGTAACGTTTGATGTATACAATGGGACAAAAATGTCCTATCGGCGGTTTTCGGTATTTGTATTTTTTTTCTCGATAACTACTTAACACATAGCAATGACTTTCATTTAGAAATGGACTAAAATAAGAAATATTAAAAGTCATGAAGCCTCATCCACCTCAAGAAACAATTAAATGAAGGGGAGGGATTTAAATATTGCCACGGGACAAAAATGTCCCATCAGCGGTTCTAGTATTAAACCCGATTTGAGAGATTTTCGGCAAAGCTTCAGTATTTGTTCCGACGAGCAGCCGCCGACCTGGATTGCAGCATCCTGTCGCCATTACGTGGCAAACATAATAGTAACCCCCAGCTCTTCTGGGACACTGCAGTGAACGTCAATGCAATTTTACAACAATAGTGGTAATATATCAAAGATTGTATAAAGACACAGAGTGCTACGAGATTATAACAGTGACTTTTATTTTTTGCCAGTTAGGAGGGATGATGGTATTTCACTTAATAATTTCCAAACAGTTACATATAAAAATAAATCACAGTGAACATTTGCAATGTGGTGTGTAGATTTCAATTATGGACAGGATCTTTAATGCGAATAATTTTCTATAGTATCAATTGAACAGTGATTAAAAAATCTTAACACCATAAACAAACTAACGGATTGTGATAAGGCCCACATAGCATTTCATATAACTGCAATGAATTCAGATCCACTACAAGAAATTTCTTTTCGCAATAATGTGGATGTTTCAAATGTTTGTACAGCTTATGGGACTTAACTAAGGGGTCATCAGTCCCTAAACTTACAAAGTACTTATGAACTAGCTAATACTAAGGACGGCACAAATATCCAAGACCGAGGGGGGATTCGAACCCCCGACCGTAGTGGCCGTGCAGACCGTGACTGGAGCGCCTCAGTCCCCTCGGCCACCGCGGCCGGCAATAATGTGGAACTGTGTTGTAAAAATACTCCTGCAGTCAACACCTTATAGTCAAATTTAACCCTAACAGAGCTAGGCGGTGAACAAATAATTAATAAATCAGTAATGCAATGAATATTATGAATAAAAAATTAAATAAAAACCAGATATGAGGACCACCTGAGCTATTGACCTGTGAATATAATAATCATTTCAACACTACATTCTGAATGTAGTATTGACCTTTTCAACACTATATTGTTAATTAATTCGAAAACTACAAGAAAGTGTAGAAATTTTAAAACTGGCACTGTGAGAACCGTGGCTATGATATAGTGTTCATAATTAAAAACAGAGACCAGACACAAGTATAGTATAAAAAAGTTTCTTTATTTAAACCATGACCAGTTTCGGGTTTTCTTACAAATCCATCTTTGGATAGTTGACATGCTTTCCAAATGGAGCCTCGTTTTATGACTGTTATAGTTTCGCAGCCCTAGGATCGACGAAAAATATGGATTATTATTAGCTGAAGTTAGGTTTCCTTATTTTCGTCTTTATCATCACATTTATAAAATCGTTTTAAGGTTAAAAACACACAGTGTGGCGAAAACTTACATATTGTGTCCTTTGACGAAATCATTCTGTATTTGTCTTATGTATTTTAAACATTTTATATTTCCGAACGGGTACTGTATGGGTGCTGTTAAGTACTAATTTAAGCGAATACACACTATAAGTATTCACAAAGTGTGACTCAGCTTCACATAAGAAACATAAATATTGTTTGTAAATCGTTATGCCAGTGAAGGTATTAGGTTGTAGACATTACGAAAGTATGTGGGTATGGTAAAACTTGTCTTTATTTATGCAGTGAGATTAACAAAAATATAAAATTTCAGGAGTGAAATTATTAACAATGTTTATAATAGGGCATTTGCCAACTAGTTGCGACAACACATACAAAATTACATATAAACAAATTGCTATTGTACATATTCAGAATCAAGGTTTATTTCATTTTATTTTTTTAATTTTTATGAAAGCAATGTTGATTCCCTATTGTAGTAGTAATCTCGAGTATTAGTATGGTGTACTGGACAACACACTAAAAGTGTTTCAATTGATTGTATTCTGCATTATCTTTCTTCTCCGTATCCTTGAGAACAATGCTAGCACGTTTGGTACTCGTACGGTAATTAGTTTCTGTGTTATAAGTGTTAAAATAGGGAAAGTTTAATTATCACAACCACCCGGCAGTATTCAAAATCCGAACGCCTGATACGTATGCAACCCAAATAATGTAGGTGTTTTGCGGGTTCTCGAATGACTTCGCGCTACAGTCGTACCACTAGACAAGATTGGTTATCAGAAGAGAAAACACGAATGCCAGGAGCAGTGTGAATATAATAGCAGTACTGAAGGTAATAACCAAATTATCTGGTAACTTCACGCTCTGCAGTGATATTTATCTAACTTAGAAATCTATCGAAAATTTAAAATTATCATAATGGCTTTGCATCGGTTTATGATGTCTAGCAGCGTCTTTAGATTCCACTGACAGTAGACTACTATAATTTTTGTTCCAGAAAGTTGCTTAGAATTAATAATTTAATTTATAGACAACTAGCAAAACCAGTAACGCTTCGCAGTAACTAATGTGTGTGTATTATATACCCCAATCTCTCCTCTTCTTCTCCCTATGTCTATCCCTTCCTCCCTCCTCTATTTTCACATCGCCTCCTCCCCCTGTCTTTTTTCCATGACCTTCACTCCTCACACCATATCCATATCCTCTTCCTATGCTCTACGTCTATATCATCCACTCTTTTTAAATCCATTTCATTTCCAATCACAATCTCCTCCTCCACCTCTGTTTGAACTTTTTTATTGTTATTGAGATTCTGATTGGTAATATAAGACAAAATGGATGGGTAAATCAATTAGAAACGAGTTATTCGAGAAACATTTCGAGTTGCTCTATCTGTGAGGTTAGTAGCTTTAATGGCCGTACTTTTAATGATTTTATTGTACGAACAGGCGTAAGCATAGAAATACCTTCCTGTTTCATGTTAAAAATGTCTGGAAAAAGGAAAACAAAACCGCACATTTTTACAGCACAGCTTAGAAAATTTTTCTCGCTGCGAGCAGAATAGAAATGCTTTTTATTACTTGTACCTTCTTGAGAACATATCAGTTGAAAACAAAGTAATTATAGCATGATCATACTTTACTGATATAAAGTCCTTATGAAACGAAATAATTAACTAAAATACAAATACGTTTCGGAATTCTTTGTGTTGCGTTCATTGTAACGCTCATTGATGAACGATATTTTTGTCTTTCTGTCTGGAGAGAAAACGAACAGTGTAGATGGTTTACCAACTCTCGAAACGTCACGTAAAACTGCCCATGTCAAAAACACGGCGATTCAAGATTTAATCCACAAACTTCCAACGACTGGCCATGCGCTCTATTAATCCTCATTGCGAATGCAAGGCGAGCGGTAAACTGGAGACGCTTAAATTGAAACGGCAAGTCGGTTGGAATCAGTGGTATTCTTGGAATCAGAACATCCTCTCCTTTGAACTTTTTTGTGATTATCATTGCTTCAATCACATTGTTAATAAGCTTCTTGACAGAAGAGTCTTCTTTCATTGCATAGTTCCGGATGGCGTAGATTGCGTAATATGATTATCACAGGCCCAACCTCGATTTGCAAATCGTGCTGTGGCATTCCTAGTAAATCCAATAAATTCATGAATTTTGTTGGATAATTGACGACTTCATCAGGATCGGAAATGGAAACCATCGAAGTAAATGAATGCAAAGATCAACAATAATACATTACCTTGAGACAATATTAATAAATGTATGTTATTGGCCAGCGATTTGGCTTTGAATTTCTATGTTCAAATTGTCTACGTCCTTATTTTTCGCTGCCAAAATGGCTAGTTCGCTCAACCAGATGGTATGGTTTTTGTAATTTGGAGCAATATTCGTCTGTTTCCTGACCTGTAAGTGAATAATGAACTCTTATTAGGAATATAATTGAAAGACAACAACATCGCTAGATACCGGTAAAATTTTACAATCCGCGACACAGACGTTGTATAGCTATGTTGGCAACAGCTGCTGGATCGTGGGAATGCAGCCGACCAATCGCAGCAAAGCTTGAGATAGCCAATAAAATTTTAGATGGCAACAGTTGTTTTCCCTTCATAGCAAATAATATTATTTTGATAATCCGCATAATAATTTAGTTTCAGACACATTAAACTTACTGAGGACGATGGTGTTTCTCATGTATTCTCAGCATTGATAACGCCGTCTGCCTTTAATCTAACCTCCTTGGCGTATTTGTTTGCTCCGATGCAGCGTATTTTGTCGCTGGTGACTAACGAATGAATTAGCTGATACTTGGGGAATCTAGAAAATGATCCGATCTGGAAGCGTACTTTCAGTTTTATGTCACGTAACACGGGAACGCGGTCGAACGGGACAAAAAGTATCCTACGTCCGTCTCCTGCTTCTAAGCTACCTCCCCACCAATTATGAGACAAATCGGTTCAGACGTTCTTTGGTGTTAATTTTACATCTGGAAAGATTGCCATCAGGAACTGTGTTTTCGTAATATCCGTTTTCTATAGTTCGACTACTATACCACAAAGCGGTTAAGCAAAACCACCTAGAAGGGAAGGCGTCACAGCTGGCCTCGCCTACGTCACACCGAAAGGCGGCGAACGCAAGCTGACTGGCCGTTCACCACGAGGCGGTGGGCGTGCCCCAGGGCCAGCCAGTCAGCTGGCGGCCGCGGCCTCTCGGTGTGACGTAGGCGAGGCCAGCTGTGGCGCCTTCCCTTCTAGGCGGCGTTGGATTAGGAGACCCGCAAGATAGATGCGTTATACGGTATGCATGCATATCAGCATAATAGGTGGTAGTAGGCGTACATGAGCCCACAAAACAATATATAACACAAACCAGCTTTTGTTTTATATGAAAAAACCGAATCATATAATACAACTATATTTCGTGTTCAATCAAAAATAGAGTATGAGCAATGTATTCACAATGCAATTTAAAGAGCGCAAGGCATAATTTGTATTGCAATGCAATGAAACCGGCTTTTGTGTTACGTAATACATGAGGTTTTGATATGTTCTAAGGCAGAAATATATCAACAAAGACAACATGGTCGAAATTGCAGTATTTGCTCAGACGATTCGCAATTTCCTATCAGAAAGGACACAGTTCGTAGCAATTGACAGTAAGTCATTGAGTAAAACAGAAATATCTGGCGTTTCCAAGGGAAGGTCCCTACTCTTCCTTGTGTTTATAAACGATTTAGGAGACAATCTGAATAGACTGTTCGCTGATGATGCTGTCATTTATCGGAGGTTCTAAAGCAACTGCAAAGTGATTTAGACAAAATTTCTACATGGTGCGAAAATTGGAAATTAACACTAAATAATGAAAAGCGTGAAGTAATACACATGACCACTAAAATAAATCCACTGAACTTCAATTACACGATAAATCGGTCAAATCTTAAGATCGTAAATTCTTCCAAATACCTAGAAGTTACAACCACGAACAACTTAGACTGGAGAGAACACATAGAAAATATTGTGGGGAAGGCGAACCAAAGGTTACGTTTCATCGGCAGAACGCTTAGACGATGCACCAGCTCCACCAAAGAGACTGCCTACATCACACTTGTCCGTCCTCTCCTGGAGTACTGTTGCCCCTTGTGGGACCCTTACCAGGTGGGACTGGCTGAAGACTTTGAGAAGGTTCGGAGAAGGGCAGCTCGTTTTGTTTTATCACGGTACAGGGGGAAAAGCGTCACGGAAATGTTGCACGATTTGAGGTGGAAATCATTAAAAGAACGACGTTATTCGTTGGGGCGAGATCTATTTACGAAATTTCAATCACCTACTTTTACTTCTGAATGTGAAAATATTTTGTTAGCACCCAACTACAAAGGGAGACATGACCATTCCAATAAAACAAGAGAAATCAGAACGAAACGGAACGATTCAGGTGTTCTTTCTTTCCGCGCGCTATTAGAGAATGGAACGGTAGAGAAAGGTTATGAAAGTGGTTAATGCACCGTCTGCCAGGCACTTAAATGTGATTTGCAGAGTATCTATGTAGATGTAGATGTAAACAAATAAATAAGTTTGCACTCAAAAGATACGAAAAGTTAATACTAAGTTTTAAATTAAGAATACTCGAATTCATTCGTTTGCCAGGGTTTACAAACGTTTCAGATTCTATATAGGTACTACTATTAGAACTTAGTCCAGTCAAAGCACAGGGTGACAATCATTGTACTCTATGAAATAAAATCGTCGTAGCTCCTGAACGGTTTGCATTAGGACATTCAAGCTGCACAACTGACGAGGGCCACGGTGGGAATTATTATGCGCATGCGCAAGCACCTGGCTATTGTCGGCCGTTTGGACGTGAAAATGTCACGGTACAGCGTCATCGAGCGTAAAGCGCTTGGGAAGGTTTACTATGCGAGAAATTACAACCCATCTGCGGTTCGAAGGAAGTTTGCGACCGAGTTCAAGCTGAAGACAACCGGTTCAAAGGCGACAATATTCAAGAACTTGATTCTCAAGTATGGGAGAATGGACAGTGTTCATGATGACGGTGTTGGCATTATCAGTCGTCCAGAAAGGGTGGAAACGGCTGAAAACATCTGGAAGACGCGAGCTATCCACAGGTAATCGATCAGACGAGCTGCACGTCTGCGACCAACTGCTGCTGAAGAAAGCCGTTAAGCCCCAGAGCCATAGATCAGCGAACAGGATTTGTTGCGAATATGGCCTAATGACGAAGCCAACTTTCATTAGGATAGGTTAATCATTGAGCAAAATTGGCGCATTTGGGGGTTGGAGAATTCGCATTTCGCGATCGGGAAGTCCCTTCACCCTCAACGGGTGACTTTCGTGTGTAGTGTCCGATCATGTAATAATCTATGTACTATTCCTTGATGGTATGGTGACTATCGTACGGTACGTGAAAGTGTTGGAAGATGATTTCATCCTCTTTACACAAAGTGGCCCTGATTTCGACAAGATGTGGTTGAAGCAAAACGGCGCTCGAACCGGTTGAAGCAGCATCTGATACCCTGGAGGAGCACTTCGCGTTCTGGCTTTACACAGAGGCCACTGGCATGGATCTAGATTGGCCGCCACATTCTCCGGATCTGAATACGGGCGACTTCTTTTTGTGGGGCAGTATTAAAGACGAGGTATACAGCAATAACCCCAATACC
This sequence comes from Locusta migratoria, assembly GCA_026315105.1. Classification (NCBI taxonomy): domain Eukaryota; kingdom Metazoa; phylum Arthropoda; class Insecta; order Orthoptera; family Acrididae; genus Locusta; species Locusta migratoria. Next base: position 2,896,342 of record CM048747.1, read on the forward strand.
GCTGCTGAGCTGAAAATAACCATTCAACAGGAAATTGACATCGTCGATATTCCGACACTTGTCGCGCCATATCATCACCACGTAAAGCATGTCGAACATTCCATAGCCTAAATTCGAATAAACGACGTTTACATGTTCAATAAAGTGTGTAGTTTGTAATTTATCTGCGTTTTGTTTTACTAGTTCTAAAAAAAGGCACCTTGTATAAATGAAAAATATTGGCATCTAAATCGCTTATTTAGAACTAGCTGATATTATCCGCTTCACTGGGTTGTAAATTTTTTTTTTTTTTTTTTTTTTTTTTTTTTTTTTTTTTTTTTTTTTTTTTTTTTTTTTTAAGCTTATGGGACTTAACTTCGGGGTCATCAGTCCCTAAACTTACAAACTACCTATGAACTACTTACGAACTAGGACGACACAAATATCCATGCCCGAGGGGGGATTCGAACCCCCGACCGTAGTGACCGTGCACACCGTGATTGGGTTGTTAATTGTCAGTTAGCATTCTCAAACATTATAGATAAACAATTTGCACAAACAAAGGCGCTAGGGCTGTGATACGAAAAAGCACTGTAAGTACAGCCTAACAATCACGACACTTAGGCTCATTTTGTTATACACTGTGTCAGCAGCGCTCAATCAGGCCTGCATGCTGTATTTCTGAATACGGTATACGATAAGTGCTCGTAGTATCGTGGAAATTGATTTCTAAGAGTTTTTACAATAGGGAATATTTCTCCATAACTCTGAAAACAACCCAATGTTTACCTTCCTATATTTCGTAAGGACTATGTGTAGCCGGCCACGGTGGCCGAGGAGACTGAGGCGCTCCAGTCACGGTCAGCACGGCCACTACGGTCGGGGGTTCGAATCCCTCCCTCGGGCATGGATATTTGTGCCGTCCTAGTTCGTAAGTAGTTCATAAGTAGTTTGTAAGTTTAGGGACTGATGACACCGTAGTTACGTCCCATAAGATTAACAAACATTTGAAATTTTTTTTATTTTTGGTGGCCGAGGTGACTAAGTCGCTCCAGTCACGGCTACTACGGTCGGGGGTTCGAATCTCCCCTCGGGCATGGATATTTGTGCCGTCCTAGTTCGTAAGTAGTTCATAAGTAGTTTGTAAGTTTAGGGACTGATGACCCCGTAGTTAAGTCCCATAAGCTTTACAAACATTTGAACATTTGACTATGGGTAATATCAAACGATACGTTACAGGACAGTTTACGTAGATTCACTTCTGGTATACAGATATTTACTGAATAATGTCGCTTTATTCTAAGAAAAAAACACCTAAATACCAGGATACTTAACTTTTTGAAGAAACATGTCGTTATCCAAATAGGATCGTTAAGTTTTCGTCACAACAATTCCATTCAAATCAGTGAATGCGGAGCAAAGGAACTGTCATGGAATGCAATACCAACATCATTTAAGGTGCTAAGCAATCCACCACAACTGTAACCGACAGAAAAACCACATAGGAGAAAAGAGCAATAAAACTGTTCCCAACAAAGAAGAAAACAGTTCCACAATTGTTGTTACGTCTCAGCCACAAAACATGAAGAATTTTCCGTATATGCGCTTTCGAATAAGGAATTACGATTACGAAATTATTCGTGCGCAAGAAAATAGAGTGAAGTGTTAGAATCTGCAAATCATTAAACTCCATACCGAATTGTTACTTGTTAAAGAAAATGCCTCATAATAAGAAGACGAAACTGTCCACCGCTAGGCGCGCTGGTCTCGTTGCACTTGGCATATTATGGTGACAACTATCGCAGCAATGAATGTCGGTACTGTATGTGTTATACTGAGGAGTACCTTCTATAACACATAATCAGTAATTTAATTCATATTTGGATCAAATCTAAGCCACAGCAGCTGACCAGAATCAGACAGAACTTCCCGGTCGTAACCAATAAAAAATGGAAGGTGCTGCACATGGGTACGAGAAATAATCCTGTAATGTTCGAACACAGCGTTGGTAGTGTCCTCTTTATGGCATCACTACGATTACCAGCGACGTAACACGTAACTTGTCCTACTTTATTCCCATTGTGGAGGAGTTGTCTACTTCTTGCTACTAGTTTTAAGAGCATCTGAAGTTAACTACCGCTATATCTCTGAAAAGCATAATCACGGATTTAATTTACGGTATATGTAGGTCAAGTCCAAGCCACAGTAGCTAAGCAGAAAAAATGTAAGGTGAGGCATATGAGTAGGATAAACAATCCCGTAATGTTCGAATACAGTATTCGTAGTGTGCTGCTTGACGGAGCGGCGGACAATTAAATACCTAGGCGTAACGCTTCATAGCGGTATGAAATGGATCGAGCATATAAGGACAGTAATGGGGAAGGCGAATGGTCGACGTCTGTTTGTGATTTGTTAGTAAATTCGGCTGCATATAAAACGCTTGTGCGACGCAGTCTTGCATATTGCTCAAGTGTTTGGGATCCCCACCAGATCGGCTTAAAGGAGGGCGTCAGGCAGTTCAGAGGCGGGAGGATAGGTTTGTAAGTGCTAGATCGGATCAGTGCACGAGTGTTACTGAAATGCTTCGGGAAATCAAATGGGAGTCGCTGGAGAGAAGGAAACGTTCTTTCCGAGAAACACTGCTGAAGAAATTTAGAGGGCCGGAGTATGAAGCGCACTGCTGAAATATTCTACTGGCGCTAACCTATACCACAAAGATAATAGCAGAGATGTTAGGGCTCGTACAGATGTATACAATCAATCGCTTTTCCCTCATTCTATATGGGAGTGCAACAGGAAAGCAAGTAACTAGTACTGGTACTAACTATTGCCGGCCGCAGTAGCCGAGTGGTCTGCGGCGCGCCAGTCACAGTCTGCACGGCCGCTACGGTCGGGATTCGAATACCCCCTCGGGCATGGATATTTTTGCCATCCTTAGAATAAGGTAGCTGATAAGTACTTTGTAAGTTTAGGGACTGATGACCCTGTAGTTAAGTCCCATAAGCGTAACAAACATTTGAACATTTATTTTCCGTCAACAGTTGCAATATAATTGTTTAATTACATGTTTCGATCACTTGTGTCGTTTTCAGATCTTATAGTTGCGTCCGCAACTCGTCTGGCTGAGTACCTGAGTACCAGTTAGTACTCAGCCAGACGAGTTGCGGACGCAACTATAAGATCTGAAAACGACACAAGTGATCGAAACATGTAATTAAACAATGATATTGCAACTGTTGACGCAAATAAACACATTTAAAACAACACAGTGCAGTTGCGGACACTCTCCAATCGATCATGTTGACTATAATTTGAACATTTGATACTGACTATTCTCCACCAGCCACCTTTGGGCGAATTGCGGAGTGTGTATTTAGATGTATTACTACGTATGTGGTACTACGATAACTGATGCTATCTGACTATAAAATTATTGAATAACCGTAAGCTTCCATGCACTTCCATCCATAATTAGGCAAACCACGTTAGTGCTCAATGCGAGATAGCAGTGCCCGGCTTTCATCGTAAATCACAGAGTTTATAGCTTTTCCTGGGAGTATTTATTGCTCCATATTTCACAGATTTTTGCTCGCCTCATTCAGTCGCGCAACCAACCACAGTGCGAAATACGAGACTCGAGGTCACTCACGTGCATAAGCGTCATTGATCTGCACGAATAGTTTTGGATACAAACTAAATTACGCGCACTCGCGTCCATTTTTATATACTCTGGTCGAAACATTACAGGATCAGTCGAGATATCAAGATTCGAAGGTACTGTCATCGGCAGAGTGAACTAAAATGGTTGAATTTCTGTCAGTTCTACTGGGTGGAGACAACATCACGGCAACCGGGATAGTGGTAATAACGGAAAGTTGCTTTAGAGGGAGTTGGTATTGACTTGTGTTTACTCTACCACACGAATTATACGAACAGCTGGATTCAAATAGTGTAGTGAGCAGGCAGTGCGATGCAACAACATCAGGACTAAGCCGAAGCTATTCAATGGAGAGCCATGCGAAGGTTGAAGGTGGGGCAGAGAGAGAGAGAGGTGGCTGCAGCTGTTGGACGTCCCAAAGTGTAATTTCCAGGATCTGGAGGCGCTTTCGCAGAACAGGAACCGTTAAAAGAAGTCAAAGCCAAGGACGACCGTGGGTAACATCGACAAGAGCTGAACGTTATCTCCGGTTAACAGCCTTTGACACAGACGCGCAATATCAACGCAAACAATCAGAAATTGGCTTCAGGAATGGGGTCTCTACTGACGGAGGTCTACGGTGTGTGTACTATTAAAACCACGAGACCGTTGAGCTCAAAGAAACTGGGCGGACGAACATCAGGATTGCAGTTGTTACGAATCTTTACAAATGAGTCAAGCTTTTGTGTTCAGCCTGCCAATCGTAGTTCCCTCATTTGCAGAGAACGTGAAAAATTCTGCGTATGTGCACGAAACATGGAGGTGGACGAATGGTGTGAGCAGGAGTCAGACGTACGCACCTCTGTGTCGTTGGGAATGGCGCTTCCACTGCTTTATTTTATTTATTTTTCGTGTCCAGAACACCATCCATAACACTATAGTGTGAGTCCATGTAATAAATTTTAGATATATCTTGCCCAATAAGCAGCCACACAGATGGCCTTGTCATTAGCTAGCTGTTAGCATGTGCTGAGGTTTGGGCACGTCAGTAAGTGGTCGTCCGTCTGGACATTACCACAGTCTCTCAGAGGTCCCCCCGTCGAGGTAGCCCATCTAGAAAGGTCGAACCTGCAGCCCTCAGCCTGTTGAGAGCCTTCCAGGCTGTAAAGGATTTGTCACCTCCAGCTGCAAGTAGTTCTTTCAGGGCCAGGATAGGGTTAAGTGTTGCCTCCTTCCATAGCTGAAGCCTCCTCTCTTCGACAGTGACGTCAATTGTCTCTGACTTCTAAAGGAAGCTCCTTCTTGAGCAAAGCCGCCTAGCCTCTTGTTGGTGCCCATGTAGAGGGTGTCTGTTAGTTGTTTCTTCCTCTCCACCTCGGCAGCTACTGCCCACCGTATGCTAGGGGAAGCTATGCCTGTGAGAGGGTGGATCTTCTCTGTCGGCGTGGGTCTCAAGGACCCCGATATGATGCGGGCTGACTCATTTACGGCCACGTCTATACGTTTCACGTGGGCCGAATTCTTCCACACAGGCACGGTATATTCAGCTGCCGACAGACTAAGTGCCGTGGCTGTTGTTCGAAGCACTTGTGGGTCAGCACCCCATTTAGTGCTTGTCAGTTTACGAATGATACTATTCCTAGTGCTGACCTTTTTCTTAGTGTCTAAACAGTGTTCTATCCAATTCCATCCCTACGATTTTGGGAGCGTAGCAGTGCTCCAGCTCTTGGCCTTTCCAGCTTACATGGAGTTTTCTCTCAGCTTCCTTATTCCTCAGACTTGCGTCTTAGCTGGGTTGGGTTTAAAATGGTTCTGGTGATAGTAACTGTCAAGTAATTCCAGAGCTTTCGTTCTCCTCCACTTCCTCAAAGGTGCTACCTTTTCTTGCCGTAGATGATAGGTTTCTTCTAGTGGACTATAACGCTCGTTCACAAAGAGCTGCACTGGTAGACAAGATCTTTGGAGCTGAGAGGAAGAATGGATTGGCCAGCTTGTTCAGCAGACTTAAACCCGATTGAGCGTGTGTGGGGTGCACTTGTCAGACAGTACAGCTACACAACCTGCGTGGCATGGGCAATGTGATCTCACACATATTAGAGGGTAACGAGAATGGCTGTTTTCACTGTTACGATAGCCCCAAGGTGCCTCGCTCTTACGCCATGTAAACCTCAAGTAAAGAGCTGAGACAGCAAAATATCGTTCTGTATCAGACACACAAATTACAATTTACGATATGTACATTGTGTATGTTTCTCCTGATCGCTTAATTGTTTTAGCAATGTAGTTCACAAAGGTCGATCCCGAACGTGGTGATGCCATTGTTCTTACATGTTTACCATCGATCCTACCGAGCCAGTTCATAAAAACGCTGAGTTATTTATTCTTGTTTCACTGTAGAAGGCGTAAGATTGTATTAAAGTTGTCGGTTCGCATTAAAATCTGAGATGTTTCGTGTAGTGTTGACTTGGCGTTTCTTTCAGAAAGTGGAATGAAAGGGCTTTCAGTGAACATGCAGTTGCATAGTACCTAATACAAAAAATTTCATTTCTTTACTTTGTTCTTCATATGACCATTCGTGCTTGTGGAAAATGTTTTAAGCAAATGCTTGCTTAACTAACATACACTAATGTCTAAGTAACCTTACCTAAAGATTATTAGTAATCTTTCTTCTTGACAAATAGGCTACCTCCAGGTCTTTTATGTAGAAGGTAAAAAATGCCTAAGGTGTAAGTTAGACATTGAACAAACTGTGCATTGGTGTACAGGTGTGATTCTGTTAGTTACGTAAGACCATCCACCACAGTAAGGTCATATCACATCGGATGGGAAAAATGAGTTTTTGATTGTTCTGATGCCTAAAATCGCACAAAAAGCATCACCTGAGGCCAAAAACCTCATAAAAAGCAGCAATCAAAATCAAATCGGGTTATTAATTTCCATGTGAATGGCGGAAAACATGTTCATTATTCTGTCCACCGTTTTGTACAACAAGCAGGAATCGAGAAACAGCATGTTCCTCAACAGATCGCAGTGTTTTCTGGGTCAAGTTCAGAATGTGTTGCGCAATGCTTACTTTCAGAGCAGCTAAGGTCGCAGTCGGAACACTGAAGACGACATCTTTCGGATAGACCCACGGCCAGAAATAACACGGATTACGGTCAGGTGATCGGAACGGCCAGGCTTTAGATAAATGGCTAGCATTTCCGAGATGGCGCTTCAGCAGCTGCTTAACTGGATTTGGATTGTGCGGAGGTGCGACGTCTTGCATAAAAATAATCCCAGCCACACATCCACGCTGTTGGAATGACGTAGTTGCGCAAAAGACACTCTTGATGCTTACCATTGACGGTGCAAGTAACAGGACCAGAAGTAGCTGTCTCTTACAAAAAAAAATGTGGCCCAATGATAAATGATGCCGTAAACCCGCTGCACACAGCGACGTTTACAGGATGAAGCGGTACTGGTTGATTTGCTTGTGGACTTTCTGTTGCGTACTGAGGTCAGGATTGTGAAATCAAGGAAGGTATATTATGAAACTACTTGGAAGGGCGGGACCAAACACGTGTCGTTTGTCGTTCTGTTTAATAACAATCTACTTACCAATAATACCCAGTAAAAAAAAAAAAAAAAAAAAAAAAAAAAAAAAAAAAAAAAAAAAAAAAAAAAGGAACATTACCCAACGAATATCCCCTGACAGCTCTTTAACATGAGGTTTAACAGTTAATTGGGCAGTGCATAAAATTGCAAAATTAAAAGGAAACTTTACATTATCTTTAAATTTCATTAACAAATAACTGCTCAGAGCAAAGGAACAATCTTTAACATAGCTTTAATCTTCATTAACCAATAACATGACAGACCAAACCGCGTGAAGGAAAAACATAAAAATTACAATTTCACTTAGGCAAGAGACACTATCTTACACAATAATTAGCCCAAACCTTAAAAAAAAAAAGAAACAAATGACAAAGTTCATTGATAAAATAAAAAATAAAAAAGGCTAATAAGATATAAATAGAAGCAATCCGAATTAAATTTACTTGTTCAATGGGCAAATCAAATTCAGAGTGAACGTTTAGATGAGAAATATTAAAATCTTGAAGACCAATAACTAAACAAGCCTCAGTGGCCCCTAACTGTCGTCCACGACCTCTCTCAAGAGAAGGAAAATAAAACTTAACCAAAGGAGAAGGCGCCAAAAAGGTGGGCGAGAGACTTGTGGATCTCTGCGTGCTGCGACGAGCCACGCGCCACCGCGGCGCTGTGTGACAAACAACTGGACACAGGGCCCACGAGCAGCGGAACCTGTAAACATGATTACAGCGAGGGCAGTTTCTTACCAAGGACAACATAAATCACATACGTATCTCAAATCTTAAGCACAGCTAACATGTAAATATAGATTTACTGCTTAATCGGAAGATTTTGCCCTTATGGTTTGGAAGTAAAAACTCGGCGCCAATGTCAACAACAGTAAATAAAACCACGCGCACAGTACAGTTATTATACTTAATATGAAAGGAACACAATAACTGCTACAACACTCATCTAGTGTCAGTAGCTTCCCGGAATCCAAGGAGCTGCTCTCGGCAAAACTAGCGCTCCTCACTTTCAAATAACATGGTTGAAATGTCAGCAGATTGGCGAAACATTGTAATATGGACATAATCCCCTCAATAGGTAAACACACTATTCAGCGGTAGCCATCCACAGCGGACACCACAGTTCCGCGCAAAACAAGGACTGTCGCCTCAACCCGTCCTGTCGGCCAAAACACCCGCTCGGAGTTCGAACGCCAATTGACAGTCCTCGGCAAAATTCTCAAACGGCCGCACATGAGGCAAAGATACTCCACTCTAAAGGCGGATTTCGTCGATAGTCACGGCAAGTGGCGCCAGAGAAATATTCCGTTCAAATATGATATCATTCTGGTCAGTGGTGTTATTTTTAGTGTTTTGAAAGTTTAACTTTAATCATCCTGTACAATCACGAGATATTCTGTAAGAATTCTGGAAACGGTTGGGATAGACATTCAGTTCTTTCTTAACACCAAGTAAGCCATATTTCCTCCATTTTTTGAGCCACAATGAAGCCAATATCACTGTCGCTGCTGATTATTTAGGAATTGCAAAAGATCTAGTGTAACTCCCTTCATCTGATGACGACGACATATTTTTGCTGGGATCGCAGGATGTTCAAAATGTTCAAATGTTTGTTAAGCTTATGGGACTTAACTACGGGGTCATCAGTCCCTAAACTTACAAACTACTTATAAACTAGCTTATCCTAATGACGGCTCAAATATCCATGCCCGAGGGGGGATTCGAACCCCCGTAGTGGCCGTGCAGACCGTGACTGAAGCGCCTCAGTCCCCTCGGCCACCGCGGCCGGCATCGCAGGATGACCCTCCCGCAGCGCCACTCCAGTCTGCTCGCGTCCCTGCCACTGGCACGCCACTGGTGTGTGACCTGGTCCTCACCCACTCCTGGCCTTGACACTCTGTTGACTGGCGCCCGAGCGTCTTCCGCGTCGTTCGGCTTGCACGCGGCGTCTCCACCGGACGATTCCGTCTCTCGGCAGGCACTGGCAAAGCAGTCGGCGAGTGGTTGCGGATGCGCCGCCACGCGCACGTGGAGAGGGAGAGGAAGCTGCCTGCACATCTCGAGGCCGAGCTGACACACCTGCCGCGCGTGACGTCATCAGCTCTCGCCGCGCCGAGGTCGCGCCTGTTTGTGAATCACACGCAATTACGCTGGCAGAGGAGCGCACGATGCGCAGAAGATTCTCAGAGCAAAAGAACCTCCTCTGGGAAAGTTCTCTATTCCGTACGAATGAAAAAAAAAATCGCACTGACGTGTTTCAGGCCCCTCTTTAGATTTGTAGCTTTATAAGTTTTCGCAAACACTTTGGACCAAAATAATAATCTAAATAATAAAAAAAATTAATTAATAAGAGTGTCTGAAACCCTTTTAGGACAAAAAATATTTAGGTAGTGGCAGTTTCCGAACAACTGACCTTCAGCATCACAATCCAACACAGTGCCCTCTACGCTACGGGTAACAATCAAAAGCTCTGCTCTTTAATCTCCTACTATTGATGGCCGTTGTTAACTGATGCTAATATTGCATTTGTTGATACTAGATTATCATTTATCGTACGAAGAACGACGTGTTTTTGTTAATTCTTCAGTGCGCCATTGCTTTGAAATGACAACGTGTAAGTTACAATAACAAAATGATCAAATACGCAACGCAAGATGGCGTATGCCAGAGAGAATTCTGGGCGAGGAATGTCACGTGACATCTGCGAACGGCTGGTTTTCGTTAATTCAATGGTGTCAAATCTCCGTTATTTTTGCAAATATCTATCAAACGATACGAGATATGAAAAAAAAACAGAAGGGATAAGTTATAGAGAATTTTCTCCTCTACAAATTCGATTATTCAATTTTCGCGTCAGATGAACGGTTTATTTCCAATTAAAATTACATTACAAACGGCTTTATTTGGTATTACTAACATATTTCTTGTCAGAAATATTTGAGAAAGCGAGGTTTGGTCTCTGGTAGCCAGTAAATTTGGTGCCGATCGGTTGAACGGTTCGAGCTAAAAAGTGGTAACACGTTACAGACAGACAGGCATCGTCAAATCGCCGTTATTTTTGAAAATATTTATGCAACGATGCAAGATATGAAAAAAAAAATAATAGAACGAAGTTGTAGAGATTTTTCCCCTCTAGGTTATTCAATTTTCGTGTCAGATGAACGTTTCGTTTGCAATTACAAGTATATTACAAACGGCTTTTTTTGGTATTACTGTCGTATTTTTTGTCCGAAAAGTTTTAAAAAAGGGTGGTTCTGGTCTCTGGCGGCCTACAGTTATGTGTGTAAAATTTGGTGCTGATCGGTTGAACGGTTGATCGGTGGAACACGTTACGGACAGACAGACAGACACCCCAAAATTGCCGTTATTTTTGCAAATATCTCTGAAACGCTACGAGATATGAAAAAAACATAAAAGAGAAAAGTTGTAAAGAATTTTTACCCCAACAAATTCGGTTATTCAGTTTTCGTGTCAGATGAATAGTTAAGCTGTTACTTTCATTTAAAATTCGAGCTGCCAAAAGACGATCGCAAAGGCCCACTTTTAGTGTTACTACCGTAACCTAAAGTGGGCCAAAAAATCGAAGGACAGGCTGGAAGCTGAGAGTTCTTTCTGGCTGTCTCTCCTTCTCTTTGAGAAAGTTCTCGGCGTGTTTTGTCATGTCTGGCAGATAACAGCTGAATAATCCTCAGTTTATTTCAACTAAATCAACCAGGCAAACTGTTCTGTGTACAAATATGGAATATCCATGTACTTTGAAACGGATATGTCTAGGCTTCTGAGTCACTAGCTACTCTGGTCCAACTATTTAAAAACTTGAGGTTGGAACCTAGATAAGAGGGTTGGAACTTACATAGTGGCAAATGTTTTTTTTTTTTTTTTTTCACAACCAATACAAAAGCACTGCAAGTTTGTCCTTCAAAGTAATCACCAACATTATGTAGAACCCGTTGCCAGTGATTTGGAAGGCGTAGTATACCGTTAGCAGAGCCCATTCTGTTGATGATGCGAATGAAGCGGTCTAATGCCTGTCGAATCTCTGGAACAGTTCTGAAGCTAATGCTATGAACTGGTTCCTTCATTTTCGGAATCAAATAAAAGGCACAAGAACTCAAGTCCGGGGAGTGTGGTATGCAGAACCCATTGTTATGTCAATTTTTGCATGCCCAGCCATTCCTTCAGGATTCAAAGCACAGTTGTGACGATTACTGGCCACTAACGCGTCAACGGTATGCACTTCTTCTTCAGAGATGCTAGGACGACCTGCCCGAAGCATGTCTGCCGCAATTTGCTGACATTCATCGAAGGCTTTTACGCAATGTTCCGCTGTTCTGCAGGCAATGCCGATTCCCCGCACGCCTCTTGAAGATCTTCTTCGCACTGACGTGCTCTACGACGTCTGGCACGTTCAATCTTTATTCAACCCCACTCTTCCTGTTTCTAAAGCAAGGTGTTCCGTTGCGTTAGACCGCTCGGTCACAAGTGGCTGTTTTTCCCTCGACGGGGCGCACGCCGGGGACGTGGGACGGGCGAGTCCATTTGCTCGGAGGTGAGGTCGGTATGTCAACAACGTATGCTATCAGCGGCAATACTAGACTCCGTTGCATAGTGTCTCCACAACAGTGTTGCCACTACTTAAGTTCCAATCCTCGTAACAAAATTGTCGTGTTTGTGTGTGTCATTAAAATAAACGATCTGTATGAGAATATTGTGTTTTAAAACTATGAGCGTTAAGTAATAAATGTTCTGTTAATTCTTTAAAGGAATGGTCGGCCGTTAATTGCCTTAAGTAGATGAACTACAAGGAAGTAAATTTTTCATGGACTTTGCTGTCATACGGATATTGCGAATGCTTATGACTGCCACGGTGGAGTAGCCGAGTAGTCTAAGGCGCTTCGCTGCGGAGCGCGCGGTTGCTCGCCCGCCGGTCGTGGTGGCTGAGGGGACTGAGGCGCTCCAGTCAAGGTCTGCACGGCCACCTCGGTCGGGGGTTCGAATCCCCCCTCGGGCATGGATATTTGTGTCGTCCTTAGTATAAGGCAGTTGATAAGTAGTTTGTAAGTTTAGGGACTGATAACCCCGTAGTTAAGTCCCACAAGCTTAACAAACATTTAAACATTTAAAAAATTGGGTGCTCGCCGTCGGAGGTTCGAGTCCTCCCTTTGTGTGTGTGTGTGTGTGTGTGTGTGTGTGTGTGTGTGTGTGTGTGTGTGTGTGTGTGTGTGTTGTCCTTGGGTTAGTTTACCTAGGTTTAAGTAGTTTGTAAGCTACGGATTGATGACCACGCAGTTTGGTCCGATAGATTTACAAACGTGTGTGTGTGTGTGTGTGTGTGAGTGTGTGTGTTTGTGTGCTTATGACTATCTTGATCTTTGGTTACTAGGCAGAAATATGAAAAAACACCTCCTAGATTCATTGGCAACCTTATTTCTCTACTCAAGGACAAAGAACTTTGTATTGAAGTTGGAACAGGGTAACGACTAAGGGCATCCCACAAGGATGGGCTCTTTCACCGACACTGTTTGACATGTACACCGCCAGTGGCGGTTCGTGTGGATTTTTCTAGGCGATTCAAAGGAAGATGGATAAGAAGGTGAAGCTAGAGCACAACCTTTTAGGGAAACACGATACTACACAACTGGACACTGCTCACAGGCAGTTAGTTGAGAGGCACTATGGTCAGATTCACAAATTCCATTACATTTTGTGGTGCTTTTGAGGTCGCACTTCTTGGAAATGAATGCAGTGATTCATTACATCCAGGAATTTTGGGGCCGCAGCGGAGCGGCCAAATGCATTGAGGCGCTAAGCTGCGATGTGCGAGGCCGTTGCCCGTCGGGGATTCGAATCCCCCCTCGGGCATGGATGTTTGTGCCGTCTTTAGTACAAGGTAGTTTAGAAGTAGTTTGTAAGTTTGGGGACTGATGACCCCGCAGTTAAGTCCCATAAGCCTTTACAAACATTGGAACATTCTCTCCCTCTCTCTCTCTCTCTCTCTCTCTCTCTCTCTCTCTCTCTCTCTCTCTCTCTCTCTTGGTGGTGCAACAATTTATGTCGACTCAGGAGGGTGTAAAAGAAGAAGAAGATGATGATTATTGAATAAGTCCTAAGATTCCATTTAACCATTCATATGTGATGTAGGCTGCTCCTGTGTTTCATGTCCGATATCGCCAACGCCTTCTAACGTCCAAGTTGTTTCACATCCAGTATTTTCTTTGGTGAACAACAAACAAGAAAAACAGTACAACTTCTTTGTAATTTCACAAATTTACAATTTTTCCCTATAATTCCCTTATATCTTCAAACTTACAACTTTGTATCGAATCCTCGCACTGTCAGGCCTGACCAGCTGTAAAAACTGGCCACAGTGTTGGTAACTTCACTGCAACAAATAGGAGGACACTCACGCCCGTCGTTGCTAAGTAGATTCTACTTATTACTGAAGTGTCAGAAACTCACCTCCTACCAGGGCTCAGTGACAGCAAGAGACATTATGATGCTGCCGCGGTGGAGTAGCCGAGCGGTCTAAAGCAGCTCGCTGCGGAGCGCGCGGTGGCTCGCCGTGGAGGTTCGAGTCCTCCCTGGGGCATGGGTGTGTGTGTTGTCCTTAGTTTACCCAGGTTTAAGTAGTTTGTAAGCTACGTAGTTTGGTCCGATAGATTTACAAACATTTTGAACATTATGATGCTACAGAAGAGTGTAGATGTGGATAAGTTTCGGATTCTGCCATTTGTGTGTCATGCTGACTGAAGAACTGCGCGCTGGCGAGTTGCAGCAGCGGGCGGGGGGGGGGGGGGGGTGGAGGCTTCGTCGAACACACGACAGGCCGTTGCTCCGGCACTCAGGGTAGCAGACACGTCCTGAAGGCAGGAGACTGGGTTATTTAAACTTCAACATCGTTATATACTTTAAATTTCTCTCTGAGGCAAATATGGGTTTCGAAAAAGGCGATCGTGTGAAACCCAGCTCGCGCTGTTCGTCCACGAGACTAAGAGGGCCATAGACATGGGTTCTCAGGTAGATGCTGTGTTTCTTGACTTCCGCAAGGCGTTTGATACGGTTCCCCATGGACGTTTAATGAAGGAAGTAAGAGCATATGGTCTATCAGACCAATTGTGTGATTGGATTGATGAGTTCCTAGATAACAGACAGCAGCATCAGGCTTGATGCCATGTTGGAATTGGTGCTCCACGACTGTGTTTGATTTGTGGTAATTATTTCAGCAATCAGTCGTAAAAAATATAAATTTTTATGTGTTTGCAAATCTAGATTTCGACCACTGTGTGGTCTTATCAATGCTTAAAACCAATTAAAATTCTTAAAATATCTCGTACAAACGCAACCTCCAACATGGAGGTCGAGATGTTTTAAGAATTTTAATTGGTTTTAAGCATTGATAATGACCACACAGTGGTCGAAATCTAGATTTGCAAACACATAAAAATTTATATTTTTACGACTGATTGCTGAAATAATTACCACAGACAGCAGCATGTCATTCTCAATGGAGAGAAGTCTTCCGAAGTAAGTGTGATGTCAGGTGTACCACAGGGGAGTGTCGTGGTTCCGTTGTTATTCACAATATGTATAAATGACCTTGCGCATAACATCCGAATTTCACTGAGGCTTTTTGCGGATGATGCTGTAGTATATAGAGAGGTTGTAAAAATGGATAATTATATTGAAATGCAGGAGGATCTGCATCGAATTGACGCATGGTGCGGGGAATGTCAATTGAATCTCAATGTAGACAAGTGTAATGTGCTGCGAATATATAGAAAGAAAGATCCTGTATCATTTAGCTACACTATAGCAGGTCAGCAACTGG
This sequence comes from Locusta migratoria, assembly GCA_026315105.1. Taxonomy (NCBI): domain Eukaryota; kingdom Metazoa; phylum Arthropoda; class Insecta; order Orthoptera; family Acrididae; genus Locusta; species Locusta migratoria. Next base: position 2,911,388 of record CM048747.1, read on the forward strand.
AAGCAATTAATTCCATAAATTATCTGGGAGTAGGCATTAGGAGTGATTTAAAATGGAATATAAAATCAATCGTCGGAAGCAGATGCCAGACTTAGATTCATTGGAAGAAACCTAAGAAAGTGCAGTCCGAAAACAAAGGAAGTAGGTTACAGTACACTTGTTCCCCCACAGCTTGAATACTGCTCACTGGTGTGGGATCCGTACCAGGTGGGATTGATAGAGGAGGTAGAGAAGATCCAACGGAGAGCAGCGCGCTTCGTTACAGGATCATTTGGTAACCATTTTTTACGGAGATGATCGATAAACTGCAGTGGAAGACTCTGCAGAGAGACGCTCTGTCGCTCGGTACGGGCTTTTTTTCGGTTTCGAGAACATACCTTTGCCTAGGAGTCTAGCAGTATATTGCTCCCTCCTACGTATGTCTCGCGAAGAGATCATGAAGAGAGATTAGAGCCTACACAGAGGCATACCGACAATCTTTTTTTCCACGAATGATACGTGATTGGAATAGGAAGGAGAACCGATAGTGGTACTCAAGGTACCCTCCGCCACACGCCATCGGGTGGCTTGCAGAGTATGGATGTTGATGTAGATATTTCTGTGGTGGTTATTGCTGTGTTGCGTCGTAGGAAGAATCACCTGTGTACACCATTTTTGATAACTATTACAACACGATGATGATTTGTGTGTATAGACAACAAACGACAGCTCAAAATGGACGCAGCAATGATAGCTCTCGGGTGCTGGCTAGAGGATTCAAATGTTTGTGAATCCAACGGACTCAACTGTGTGGTCATCAGTCCGTAGCTTACAAACTATTTAAACTATGGTAAACTAACCTTACGACAACACAGACACCCATGCCCAAGAGGGGACTCGAACGGCCGCGCGCACCACAGCACGGCGCCCCAGTGCGCACGGCTAATCTGCCGCGGCCTGCTGTGAGCACCAGACATCGGATACAAGAGATGCCATCTCTTAGGAGCATACGTAATTCTGGTGAAGTCAGTGGGGGAATATCTTGGCCTACACAATGACTGTAAACTACCGCGGATAGTACATATAAATCAAATAGTAGCAAAATACGAGGAAAACAGGCAGGCGTAATGTGTGCAGTACTACACATACATGAACGTGTATCGTGCCATAGTGCAATCGCAAATGGACTAAGGAAGTATATTCTAAGGATCGGCAACGGACACCCTCCTACAAAAACTTAATAAGGTACAATACAAAGTGCTTAGGGTGTATTTTCGTGCCATGAAGTCAACCGCAACTAATGATTACTTCTGAAAAGTAACTAAACGCCTCTACACTTACGACGTAAATATTTAAGCATAAAATTACTAATGAAGAGGGCGCAATTTTCAGAAGAAGCGAATATATAGAGGCAGTGGCGGACATCCGATTAGCCATCTCTGCACCACGACTGCTCACGCTTCAATCAAATTACTTCTGTACCTCCGTTGAACGTGACGTGAGATGTGATTCCCCTGTTTCCTTAACTCTGGTAAATCACGCATTGTTGGAGTTCCGAGCCAAATATTCACGGGATAGGATTCCTTACAAAGACGGCTGAAAAAACCAGGACGGAAAGGGATGCGCTGTTTGGGATGCCAGTGCGGAAACAGGATGTAAACAAAAACTGCCAAAGAAAATGACAATAATGACGGCTGTACTCACGGCTATCTTGGTAGCCGTTAATTGCTTCCTGATGGTTCCGGAGAAACATATTGTCATCTTCTCGGACTCTAAATTTGCGCTCATACTCCTTAAATATTTTTGTCGAGGGCATAAAAACCACCCACTAGCGTACGAGATAATGACACACATAAACCACCTGGCAAGGAATCAATGCTGTGTCTCCATGTGCTGGATTAAACCGCACAAATACGTTTCCGGAACGAAGTCGCTGACACACTTGCTAAGGAAGCGGTTATCACTGGTACGGAAGCATATACGTCCGTTCCAGCCGAAGATCTTTTAGCAGATTGCAGGAACAGAATTCAGACTGAATGGGACAAGGAATCGCAAGCTTCCCAGACAACCAGAGAAAAATATTATCCACAAATAACACCAGTGCTACCAGCCATGCCTTGGTGCACTGGAAGCTTGCAATCACCATAGAGCAACTGAAGTTCAGCCACTCTCTATCTACGCAGCACCTACATCGCATCTGAATAGTGACATCTTCACTGTGTGATGCGGCGAACTGGAGGACGTAAATTACCTGTTTTTGGATGTATCAACAGGAGGAACCTCACATGCAGGTTGACAAGGTGTGTTATGAGCGTCTGCCGCGGTTGTCAAGCGCTCTGTGGCGTGCCAGTCACGTTCTGCACGCCCACTACGGTCGGGGGTTCGAATCCCCCCTCGGGCGTGGATATTTGTGCCGTCCTTAGTCTTAGCTAGTTCATAAGTAGTTTGTAAGTTTAGGGAAGTACCATACGCTCTACAAACATTTGATTTAGTGTTGTGAGCAGGACATCTGTGTCAACATTATTGGCAACCACAGACTTTTCAATGTACAAAGAACTTAGCACCCTTCTAATGGCGGCGAAGAGTGTGCTATGAACTGATTTATGTAAAGGATAAAACCATGTGTAATCTCAATGTGCTATTTCAAATTGCTCTTCCGTTTGTTTTCTGTACAAAAATGTTCAAATGTTTGTAAATCTAGCGGACTCAACTACGTGGTTATCAGTCCGTATCTTACAAACTACTTAAACTAAGGTAAACTATCCTAAGGACAATACAGATAACCATGCCCGAGGGGGGATTCGAACTCCCGACAGCGAGCAGCCGCGCGCACCGCAGCACGGCGCCCTAGTGAGCACAGCTAATCCGCCGCGGTTTTATTTTCTGTCATTATCTTTGTTTGTTTACTTTTACCAACTTGTCTTTGTAACTATACCAGTGTATGACATTGTGATTATTTATGTGGATTGCTGTATGGGGACTATCCAAAGCCAATAAAAATAATAAAAAATCTTTTCTGTCTGACTGTGCACAGGAATCTTTCTTTTTGATAAAACAGTTATCATTAATACTGTGGTAGTCTGTCTGTTAGTTGTGCAACAATGGCTATATCGTGAAATGTAAATCCAACAGTAAGAGAGTGCGTCTGTACAAAACACATACAATTACGTAAAACCACAAAACTGTTATAAACATTCGACTTTAACAAAAGTTTTCGAATACTACTAAACTTGTAATGGAAAAATCTGACATGCAATCATGAAGAATTAGTTAACAAGCGAAATATCGATAGTAAAAAATAGCTTATCCATTTTAAGTAACAGTCATCTCTGAATACCATAGGATAAGAATCTGATACTACTGCACAAAAAGGCAGAAAAATACAGGAAATGGATGAAACATTTATGTTTTTTTTTTTTCTTTAATATGTATGTTTCAATGAGTTTTTACGTATTTGAATGAGGATGACTATTATAAACATAATAAGCTTCAGTTTTTAACGTAAAGCCATGCATTCAATGATAATTCAAGAAGTCAGGAGTGGGTAAAGTGTAATTAAATAATTTTCTCCATTCTTTCTCTCTGCTAACGTGACAATGTTATCGCGAAATTACATAAGTGGATTTCGCAGTAGAGAATTCTTCTTCCTTACAGTAAACAAGCGTTACAGTAAAGATTTCCAAAACTTAATTTGAGATCAATTGAAGCACACAATGGTGCTATACCGTGTTTTCTGCGAATGTAAGATTCTAGGCAAATGAAACTTCATAAATAAATGAGTAATGTTCCCTCACAACGCGTAGTTTCCCTGACAACCAAGCGTATTAACATACTTGCGTCGTAGTACCATGGAAGCTCTAAGCATTACTTACGAATTCTTTGCACTCACACACTAAATAAAAAATAAAAGCAATCTCAGAGACAACCTTGAAATTAAGTGTAAACTTGTGATTGCAAAATAATGAAATGTTCAAATGTTTGTAAATTTATCGGACCAAACTGCGTGGTCATCAGTCCGTAGCTTACAAACTACTTAAACCTAGGTAAACTAACCTAAGGACAACACACACACCCATGCCCCAGGGAGGACTCGAACCTCCACGGCGAGCAACCGCGCGCTCCGCAGCGAGGTGCCTTAGACCGCTCGGCTACTCCACCGCGGCGAAAAATAATGAAAAAATAACTTTTGTACTCGTGAGCGAAGACCAATCCTGTATGAAACCTTAGCGAGATGAATTGAAAGCTTATATAAACGTGTTTGAGTTGTGAAATCACATTAAGTGAAGGCAATTCTTTATTATTTTTTGCGAAAATGAGTGTAATTGAAAAATAGGATTAAATACCGCCCGAAGAAAATGAGAAAGCGACATGGAATGTAAGCTGACAGTGAAAAGTGTTACTTGTCAACACGCTGCACTGAGTCCCGCGCTCTTCAAAGCAGCAGAACACCGGGTCGACACGCTCAGTGCTAAGCGACACAGGGCAGCTGTAGTGCATAAGGCTGGGGAAGAGGCCTGAGTGTAGCGTGTAGTGTTGTGCTCACATCCCCATTCCGGATGCTCCAGTCGACACAATGGAACTTTATAATTTTAAAGAATACACTCCACAGAGACACTGACAAAATTGCGTGGGTTAAAGTGAATTAAAACTGTAAGTAATGTGCTAAACATCTTGTTTCAGTAAATCCGTCCTTAGACATGCATTAAATTGACACCTTCCATGTATATCTGTCCTGTGTGTTCTCCTTCATTTCCTTGTATCTTCTTCCTTTCTTCACATATATTAGCATTCCAAACCTTCTTCTTCCTAGCCATCTTTTTCCTTCTACTTTTCCCTCCGTTATCCTTTTTCAGTTGACAGTTCCTACGCAATATATGTCCCACCCAAGAAGCTTTCCTCTTCTGTACTATCCTCTTTTACCCTGCTCATCAACCCCCCCCCTTTTTTTTTTCTCTTGCCGTCCTTCCATTTCACTTTAGCCTTTCCTCTCCACAGCCACTTTTCAAAACTGACTAAACATTTTGTTTTTTCTGTCTTACTGTCGACGTTTTAGAACCATAAGACACCATGCTCCACACCTCGCATGAGTCTCATGACGTGCGCTAGCCGCGCGTTTCGCGTATTTCAAGCGTCGACTTCGCTTCGCAATATCTCGGGATGTAATTGGCGTATTGCGATAGTGTATGTGATTTTTTGTGCTATAGTTTGCTGATAAAATAATATAGGGTGTCCATTTAAAAGCTTATACGTTTTTGTTAAAAACACATATGCTTTCGTTTTAGAATGTTTCAAATTATTTACATTCATGAGCCCCAGCCTCACACGGATACCGGTGAAAGTGGCTTTACAATAGCTGTTGTTCTTCCAAAGATATTTTTGATAGCCAAGATAAATACAACTATATATTACGTTTTTACAAGAATTGTATCGACAGACAGTTATGTTGTAGTTTGAAGAGGAGAGGGTCACTACAACACTAGTCTAACATATACAGTCACGACACCCCTACTGATTTTTGTTATACAACACGACACTAGCGCTCCAAGCGGTCGGTAAGTACATTTCTGAATACTAACTGCAGTATTGTCTTCAGCGATGAGTCTCAATTTGAACTAAGCCACGAAAGCGACACAATCGATGTATCATCAATGGAAGAAAATGCAACACGTTCACTTATTCCTATATTTAGGAGTAGCTTCGTTTTGATTGCTATTGACTTACGTTTTACTATAGAAAAGGTATCTAGTGGTATTAAAATCGGTAATAATTACATAATCTCATTACTCTTTATTAGGTTTCCTAGGAACCATAAGAAGGTGTAAAAACGTACATTGCAGGACAGTTTACTTAAGATTCTCTTGAAATCTACGACCTTTTTTATGAAGAATTTTATTTTCCATGAAGAACAGTAATTGGATAATAAACAAAAGAAGACCTGACCTTTTGAAGAAAGACGTCAGGTTTCTACTACAGAAATGTCAAGGTTTCTTCACTCTAATTCCAGTCAAATCAGCGAGTGTTAAAGTAAGAAACTTATATGGAACGCAAAACCTAAATTATTTTTTGTACCAGATCACCCCCGTAGCTTTAGTTGACGGCCGGCCGCGGTGGCCGAGCGGTCTGCGGCGCGCCAGTCACAGTCTGAACGGCCACTACGGTCGGGGGTTCGAATCCCCCCTCAGGGCATGGATATTTGTGCCGTATTAGCTAGTGCATGAGTAGTTTGTAAGTTTATGGACTGATGACCCCATAGTTAAGTCCCATAAGCTTTACAAACATTTGAACATTTGTAGTTGACAGGAAATCCTTACAAACGTAAGAATAAAAGTAAAAAAAAAAAATAATAATAATAATAATAATAATAATAATAATTAAAAACACACACACAGTTTCCCAACAAAGTAGAAACCAATCCACAATGGTTGATACATCTGAATCACAAACGGGAAGAATCTTCAAGACATTTGTTTTATAAGCAAAAGCAATTACACTTAAAAGTATATACGTTTAAACGAAAGACGAATTAAGTGTAAAAATGTTCGAATAAGTAAACTTCATGCCGAATTGTTACACATTAAAGAAAGTACCTGTCGTATAAGAACAGACCGTAACAGAAGTTTGTTTCTCGTTTCTATTCTATTACTTTCAACACTGCAAATATACACATTTCAAGAATATTGCCACACAAATAAGTTCTTTTTTTATCTCTCAATCAGCCAAATTCGGCTGTTTTAACATTTATTTCACGATTATTTATGTCTCTCGATATTTTGCTAATGCTTGCAAAGCAAAAATTACAGAAACTATTTGGTTAATTACGCAGAAAAGTTATTCACTACGTTTACATGCAACACATTTTCCGGAAGACGAAAACCGAATTTCGTAAACCGTTTTCCGCTGTTGTGTTTACATGGCATAGCCTGAATCGGATTTCCTAACCGACTTAATATGGCAGATGAAGAACAGCTGATTCAGTTCCTGATTTAGGCAGCACAATCGCTATTTTTCTTTACTTAACTACATATATTCATCATCATCATCATCATTAGAGACTGATAATGCCTTTTACTGTTCAGCCTGGAGCAAAGTACCTCTAATAAAATATCTCCATGATCCCCTATTCAATGCTAACATTGATGCCTCGTCTGATGTTATGCCTTTTACTTCAAAATCATTCTGCACCGAATCTAAGTACTTTCTTCGTGGTATACCTCGACTCCTCTTACCCTCCGCTGCTGAGCTCATGAGTCTCTTAGGTAACCTTGCTTCTCCCATGCGTGTAACATGACCCCGTTCACTATTAATATTTATACTTCCATTTTACGGTAGAAAATGGCACTCTGTCCATATGTGCCGAAAATTCTTAACAAAAAAAAAAAAAAAAAAAAAAAAAAAAAAAAAAAAAATTGCGTTTACTTGAGCACGAAAATCGATCGTGGAACTGGAAAACCGCTTTACAGAAGTGGATTTCCAGAATCGATTATGGAGTGTTTACATGACCAACCAAAAGTGAAATTGGGAAATCGGTTTACGAAATCCGGTTTTGAGAAACCATGTAAACGGGGTGATTATAAACAAACGTTACTCTTAACGGCTGCTTACCCACGTCAGTTGGCAACAGTTTTCACAGCAGTGTGTGACGCGACTGCGTATCTTAGACCGTGACGACATTATTGCTTGAATGGGGGTCGCGTATTCAAAGAGGTTGAGATACACTGCTCTACGAGGAGTGCTTCCTCTTTGACGGTGTGTTGTTCTTCCTTGGGCGCAGCCAGAGAGAGATGTGGTTTCTGCGATTCAAACTCCTCCATAATGTTGACAAAGCTAACGAAAAAAATGTGGTCATTCTATGTTAGGATAAAGCCTGTCTACGGCCATTGGAAGCTGTCAATGGCAAAAAAAAAAATCGAGCTACAGACTGCTTACCTGATCATACTTCAGAAAAGTTACTGTCAGCTTAATGGAATGTCTTTCTGATCGCCAACCGTGTTTCAATCCGCATTTTCCTATATTTATGATATGATTTGTCTTGTTCCTATTTTGGAGAATACGTACATTCTGAAGATGTTTACTAAATTTGTTTCTGTACCATGCTGAGACTCTGGTAATGCCCATTGGAATGCAATATAATACATACCCTATTAGTGCCGTTTGTAGTTGTATTAAGACAGGGTTTCCATTTCATTTTTATTAAAAAAAAGGGGGACATTTTAAAAATATCAGGATAAAACCTGGGACAATTAAGGAAACAAAAGGGACACAATTTATGCTGACTAAATTTAATAGGCACTGAAGTTTACCTTTACATCGTACACTCAAATGTTCCCAAATGAATGTTTACATTTCTTCTGCTGCACTGTCACCATATTATTCACTTTTATGTATTTTATCGAAAAGTGCATTTTCTTTTGACATTGTCTCATGAAATTCAGCACATGATACACAATTAAAGTGTCTTTCGACAGTAAGGACATCTTTTCTTGCTGTGAGCGAGTAGCCTATAGTTTTGTATTCAGTTTAGTAATCTCACAGAATGATTTGAGAGATCCACCCTTACTGTAATATATGTGGAAATGCTGGTAGATTTTGTTTACAATTAGTTGACGGTCAACTGGTAATATCCAGATAACAAGTTTGAAAACAAGTGGTACAGTCAGCGTTTCCTACAGTATTTATTTGCGCAATTAATTGAGAATTAAACGTCTCATATTATAAAATACTTTAGCCAAGCGCAACCACAAAAAAGCTGGACATTTGAGCGTCCCCATAAAAACTTTCGGGACAGCGGGACTTTACGGAAAAAATCGGGACTGTCCCGGGAATAACGGGACGAATGCACACCCTATATTGAGAGTACATGTTATTCGTATGCGCATTCATTGAAAACTCCTCCAGAAATGATATCCTGGCTACGCATATGACGACTACGATTCAACCACTCCCGCCAATATCGTTGAATAGCGGCGCCGCTCATGTTCAGTTATCTAACCGGCATCTGTCGGTGCAGCTGCACGCTCCCTCTCGAACTGTGCGATCTGCCTGTATTGTTCGTGGAATGAAACTGGCGAAGACTCTATCCTCTGGTACCGACATGATCCCTGTTTACTATCCTTGCCAGGTACGCAGTGTAATTGCGCTGTATCTCCATACACTCACGCCAAGGTTACAAATTTTCTCTTTCCGTCGGTACCTGTATGCATATCAGTTTGTGATTAATTTGCATAACTCCTATGTGGTGCTTCGGATTTTTTTCCCTGTATATGTAGTTTACCACATTAACAGGTTGTGTTCGATAGCTGGCGCAGCTGAATGGTCCTCGACAGCTTTTTAACACACAGAACTAGTAATTCTCAAAAGAAGAAAAAAAAACAATAATGAAAAAAAGAAAAATAATAAATAAAACTGGGAGAATGTCAGAATGGTTTTCGAAAGGGAATATTCTGCACAGAATAGATTTTTAACTTAAAAATCAATCATTTGTCACAGAATGATAACCAGCAACCTTTTTTTTCCTTTTTTTTTTCTTTATTGTTGTTTTTAAACCAACATATACACGGCAGTAGGCTGGCAGCAGCATTTCGTGCTGATCTTCAGCCGAGAGAAAAATATGGGCATAAAGACTTAAAACATGAGAGGCAGTTAGAACAATGGCGAATTAAAACCTAGATAAGAAGACAAAATTGAAGAATTTACATTTTGACAGAGGAATAGAACATACAGTCAGTTAAAACTGTGAGCCACGGCGTGGTGAAGAACATGCGGTAGACACCGAAACAAGACAAACTACAAACGCAGACACTGTGTAAAACTGAACGATGCGACACTTGTCTGTGCACGGCGGACGCAGATAAAACATACTGAAGCACTTTGTACACAACACTGGATGACGCACTGTTAAAACTGATGGTGCAGGACCCCGCAGGATATAGAGGGGGAAGGGTGGGAAGTGTGGGGGAGGGGGGAGAAGAGAATGAGGGGGGGGGGGCTAGAGAATAGCCAAGCGGGGGAGGGGAGGGAAGGGGATCAGGGTTGGTAGGATGGGTATATTTCAGAACGGAGGGCGTCATCGATGAGGGGGAGTTGGCTGAAATTACCCTGACCGGCAAATCTATAATAGTATCATTTATTGATTTTTAAAAAAAAAAAAAAAAAAAAAAAAAAAGCATTTGATTCAGTGGACTCAGACACAATAGATAAAATCATAAGAGAATTTGGTGTTAAAGCTAGATTAGCAAACAAAGTTCGTGAAACATTAACAAATACTATATCTAAAGTTAAGTTTACGGCAGAACTATCTCAGCCGTTTCAAATAAAAACTAATGTTCACGAGTATGGCGTCTACAAACTATCTAATACGAGTGCAACGCTATTCTCTACGAAACATAAGGAAAAACTGTTAGCCATTGCTTGTATAATTCATTGTGAGCCTACAGAACGTCAATAATGATCAGCTTCAATACGTCATTATTTGTTTGGCCGCCGTTAAATGCACAGTAAATAGCAGTTTCATATCTCATAAGTGTAATCGGCTTCTCATTAGAAGTGTCATGAATTTGATTTTTCTGTGCGCATCCTACTTTCAGTTTGTAATTTATTTATTTATTTATTTATTTATTTATTTATTATTATTATTATTTTTTTTTTTTTTTTTTTTTTTTTTTTTTTTTTTTTTTTTTTTTTTTTTTTTGGCGTGTACATTAGACTCGAATTTGAGATTAAGTAACAATGCAGTCCACTTGTGAGTGAATCGCAACAGTCGTTTACCCTCATGTCTAGTAACTGTTAACGGCTTCTCACAGTAAGCGATGTATTTTGACTTTTCTGTGCGGTTCTTACTTCAGTTATATATATATATATATATATATATATATATATATATATATATATATATATATATATATATAAGTCGTTCATTTATCTGGGTACTGTAGTAATGGATAGGGACTGTGACTGCTGCGTGCGGATGCAAACTGAGATGGTGACACTTCTATCCCAGCTTCACGCTGTGTTAACCTCGGTTGTTGCACAGCTCAAGGCTGCGGTCGAGGGGCGCCGTTGTTGTGAACCGGCCGTGGAACGTCTGTCGCGTCCGTGCGTGACAGGCAGCGAAAGACATCCCGGGGAACCGATCGTGAGGCCTCCACGGTTCGTCTTACGAACAGGTTCGAGACGCCATCTGTGCCAAGTGTTCCTGAGCCGGATCGTATCGCTTATCCTTACGTCACCATTCAGCCAGCAAGATACAGTCTATTGCAGAGGATGGGTTTGCTCATAGTTGGGAGCTCCAACATTAGATGGATAATGGAACCCCTTAATAATATGGCTGGTTGGAAGTGGAAGAACGTCAATATGCACTCCGTGAGCATACCGGATGGAGTCATTCCAGATGAGGAACGGGTCCTTCTGGATGAAGAGTACAGGGTGCAGCCAACTGCAGGTGGTGACTCATGTCGGTACCAATGCTGTGTGTTGCTTTCGATAGGAAGAGATTCCCTTCGGATTTAAGTGGCTATCTGAAGTGGTTAAAACTTCCTACTTTTGCTTGCTAGATGAAGGCAGCATAGTTGACAGGAAGGACTGAGAGATCAGAGGCTCGGATGGTTCTGCGACCGTGATGGCTGCAGATTCCTCGATTTGTGTGGTTCCGGGTTCTGCTGAATGGCGTTCACAACACGCAGGAAGCGCCTAAACGGGTAATGGAAGTTGTGTGGCAGGGTCTGAGCGTGGTTTTTTATTTATTTTTTTAATTTTTTTTTAATTTTTAGGGGAAGTACAAAAGGACAAATCAGAAAGGATAGAGTGAATAAAATAGGTAGTGGCGTATTAATTGCTGTCATAAGCGGTTTATCTTATAGCGAAATTGAAGTATTCTCTCTGTGAGTTGGTAGACTTCATACCTGACAGTCGGAATAAATTATTATTATTATTTTATTAATTTATTTATTACCGACCTCTTGGCTCAGACGATTCGATTGCATAAATTGTCAAATAAAGCTGGATCGAAATGAATAAACGTACCCAAAACATTAAATTTTAATTGGCGGTGAACGTTTCTGTATTTCTCAACTTCTTCGTAACCCTACAAATGATCAAGTAACAGGAATTAGAGAAGAAACGGACGCGCCAATGATGTAAGAAGGACAAAACTGATGTTGAATTACCTTAAAAGGAGCGGTGGTACCTACAGACACAAAATAAGCCCATGTTTACAGTTTCAATCACGGGCAGCGAATGGCTGTGGTATGCTGCTCAGCTGACGTGTACAAACTGAGGAACACAGTACGTCCGGGCACTGCCAGTGATTGTACACGTGGCCTTATTTTGTGTCTTCAGGTACCACCGCTCCTTTTAAGGCAATTCAACGCCAGTTTTGTCCTTTTTTACATCATTTCCGCGTCTGTTTCTTATCTACTTCTTGTTACTCTATCATTTGTAGGGCTAGGAAGAAATTCACATATACAGAAAACATTCAGATACCGCAAACCAGTGTACGGTGTCACACCGCGAAGAGTGCCTTGTAAGATCTTTTTGCCATTTTATTCAATCTACTTACAAGGGAATGGTCAGACTTGTCATGCCGAAACATGTATTGATTTTTTAACACTGTTAGTTAACACTGAAGGCAATTAATTGGCAATTTAAATAATTAAAAGGGTGAAGTAACATACATGACCACTAAAAGAAATCCCGTGAACTTCAATTACACGATAAATCAGTCAAACCTTAAGGTCGTAAGTTCTACCAAATACCTAGGAGTTATAATTACGAACAATTTTAGACTGGAGAGAACACACACAAAATATTGTGGGGAAGGTGAACCAAAGGTAAGGTTACATTTCATTGGCAGAACTCTTCGAAGATGCACCAGCTCCACCAAAGAGACTGCCTACATCACACTTGTGCGTCCTCTCCTGGAGTACTGTTGCCCAGTGTGGGACCCTCACCAGGTGGGACTGACGGAAGACATTGAGAAGGTTCAGAGAAGGGCAGCTCGTTTTGTTTTATCACTTTACGGGGGGAAAGCGTCACTGAAATGTTGCACGAATTGGGGTGGAAATCATTAAAAGAACGTTATGCGTTGTGGCGAGATCTATTTGCGAAATTTCAATCACCGACTTTTACTTCTGAATGTGAAAATATTTTGCTAGCACTCACCTATATAGGGAGATATGACCATCCCAATAAAATAAGAGAAATCAGATCGAAAACGGAACGATTTAGGTGTTATTTCTTCCCGTTCGCTATTAGAGAATGGAACTGTAGAGAAAGGTTGTGAAAGTGGTTAATGAACGCCCTGCCAGGCACTTAAATGTGATTTGCAGAGTATCTATGTAGACGCAGATGCAGATGAAAGTAAAATCATAAACAAGTGACGACATGGAATGTTCATGTGTATTACCCTTCAAACATCAGAGACGGAAACCGCATCCTCTGAAATGCGGGTTACAGGATACGGAAGAATGAATGCTAGGATCTGGGTCACGCGGTTCAACGTCGCTGTTGCGCCAGCGCGAACTGATTGTACGCATGCGCGCACTGCGCGAAGAAACGGCGGCCATCTGTAATTATGGCCTTGCAGTATTCAGGAAATCGAGGAGTCGCATTCCAAGAGTAACGAGTCTCCCATCAATTCTCAGCGAGTCTTGTGTCGCAGTTTCTCGGATCGTAGGACGATTGTGCTATGGCTGCAATAATTCATGAGTAATGCATTTTGTGCAAAGAGAAGATAGTCCAGTTCGACGAAGGACACACAGGACCAACAAACGAATGGGCAAAGCGTGTGAAGCATGAGTCACTAGCTCTCATCTTTCTGACGGACGTGCCTTGGCACCAACAGCGCCAAACAGTCGCTTTTGCTTCTTCAAACGGTGGTAAAAAAAATTAATTTCTGGTAACTGGCGCCGTCTAAGCAATTTTCTAATAAGATGCATTTTTAGCCCTCAGCCGTTTCCATAAAACTTTAGTATCACTGGCAGAAATATAAAATAAAATCAAATAATATACACAGAAAGAAAAAGAGGCAATTATCATGTGCAGTTATATAGTTTTGACGACGTTATAGCGTTCATTTTTAATGAAATAAATCGCAATTTGCGATCACTTATGGCTTCACTGCTGAGTTTAGATCTAATACCAATGTGCGGCGAATGAAAATTTTTTTCAGACGCTGTGGTAATAGGAAAGAGACAGTGTGGCGAATGTCGATTTTGGTGTGGCGGGAGACGTGCAGGGAAGAGTCCTCTGCAATCTGGTTGGTCACTGTGTCCTTGGTGGCGGAGTGGTCAACGCGTCTGCCTTATAAGCAGGAGCACCCGGGTTCGAATCCCAGCCGGGCACAAATTTTCATTCGCAGCATATTGGTATTACATCTAAACCTAGTACAGTGAAGCCATAAGTGATCGCAAATTGCGATTTACTTCATTGATTATCACGTGTTCTTAAAAATATTTTGAATACTTAGAAGGTTTTAAACAGATAATAAAATTCGTAGTAAAAGTTGTAAGTTTCTGATAACAGCAGTGGTCTATTGTAATGTACAGATCAAAATGCGCCATGTGGAACATCATATAAAAATAAGTCACAAAGAACTCCAGTAAAACTGTGTGAATAAGAAATACGAAATACGAGTATTAACAGTGTACACGACTTAGTTGCACATGTCAAAGACGCTCAAACTACCAATAAATTTATGGTACAATTTAGCAGTAAATCACACAGGTAAACAAAGTTACAAGATGAGTTTGTAATAGTTAGTTTGTGACATCAAATACATCACTGAAAACGTCAGATTATTTACTAAGTATCACAGTTTCATAAATAATCGTCATCTTGGTCAATAAACTACGTAACCTAATGTCAGATCATAAGTGATCGTCATTTTAGAAGTGTCTGGAGACAATGATGATATTTACTTTTTACTTTGTCTAAAACGATAATTTAGTTTACACAACAATATTAGTCAATTATTTTTTATTATTATTATTTTTTGTCTTGTGACAATGTAGACACTTCTAAGATGACGATCACCCAACATTAGGTAAAGTAATTTATTGACCAATATAACGATTAGGGATGAAACCGTGAGACTTTTACATTTTTATTCATGTACTTGATTTCACACACAAACCATTACAAACTCATCTTGCAACTTTGATTACCTTTAGTGTGACAGAAATTATTTTTTGTGATTTACCCCTAAATAAGAGTATGAACAGACTGATAGTTTGGGTTCCATGAGACTGTTTGACTGATGCAACAAAAATCTGTACACTGTTAGCACTAGTATTTCTTTATTATTTATACAATTCTACTGGGGTTGTTCATAATTTGTTTGTATATTTTACAGATGGCTCTTTGTAATCTTTACATTGCTATCAGCAAGTTACAGTTTACGTATTTTGTTATCTGTTTAAAACTTTGTAAGTATTCAAAGTATTATCTAAGTAGAATAGATACTCTCCTTTTTCCCTTATAGTGTACATTAATCGATCTTATTTTGTACTTTTGTTTAGTTTTCTAGTGGTGATGGTGATATTAAAACAGCTAATGGTTCAGAATAAATTCATTTGAGATATTCTAGGTCATGTTCTCCACTACATAAATAAGGACAAAATAAATGTAAATACTTACTAAACAAGAAGAATCAGTCAACCTCAGTTTTCTATTACTGCCTTTTTTTTGGGGGGGGGGGGGGGTCCAGTGCTTCGATGTTGGGAATGGTTCTTCGAGCACAGCTCAGTCTTAAAACACATTTCAGATCATAATCTGAAATGGAAGATCGAAGTCGTGTTCTACACATTTTCATCACGAAAAAGAACTGCTCACGACTTTGCGTTAACCCGAACAGACTAAGCATTCGTGTTGCATGTGTATGAAGTTTTGGGTAACGTTTCTGCGACAAATGTTTGTGAAAGTCACCTAACATTTTTCTGTTCTGATATATGTCTTTCAGTTCTGAATCGCATTGAAGATCTACGACTTCCAGTATCGACGTCCACAGGGTATAGAGTAGTAAAAATTTCTAAATCTGCTTCCAAACGCGAACTATCATAAAATCTTGTTTCAAATTCACTATGCAGTTTTCTTCAAATGCCATCACATTAGAAACATTATTGACTGGTAGCTTACTTCCTTTGTAAAGCTGGCCTTCAGCTCAAGGATTATTGCCTTTCGTTCGTCTTCGACGTATTTGTCGTATTCTAAAGCGAGATTTACTGCATAATAACGTCTAAAATTGAATTTCCTTGTGTGATTTAATACCTTGTGGTCCACTAAACATTTGACACGACCATCGCTTTCAGTAAAGAAATAAAGATCCACCCGTTCAGGATTAAGTCAGGGTGGTGTTGAGGGTCTGTTTACTTCTCGCTGCTCCGCGGTCCCAATGGCCTTAGCTGAACGGCCCT
The DNA here is from genome assembly GCA_026315105.1 of Locusta migratoria. Lineage (NCBI taxonomy): Eukaryota > Metazoa > Arthropoda > Insecta > Orthoptera > Acrididae > Locusta > Locusta migratoria. The sequence continues at coordinate 2,927,773 of CM048747.1, forward strand.
GCCGTAAAAAATGTTTTTTTAATTTTTTTTATTGATCCAACATTATTCAACAATCTTCTATAAAATATAGAAAATTGCGAATAAGCAAAAAAACGTACATTTTTCATTAGCATTACCATTATATATTGAAATTATCTAAGAATACCAACAAAACGAAAAAATAAAAATAATAAAAAATCTAACAAGACTCGAACCACCGACCATAAGGGCGTAAGCCCAGCATGCTAGGTAAGTCAATTATTATCCGCAAAGTAGTTATAAAATTTTATTGTAATAAAATACAAAACTTACAAGAACATCATTTTTCGACAGTCTCCTTGCTTTGCAATGCACTTCGTCCATCGCTCTACAAGCTTCCTTATGCCCTCATAAAAGGAGATTTTCGGTTGAGCTGTGAGCCAGGAATGCACCGCTTCCTTCACTGCTTCGTCCGAGTCAAATCGACGGCCCCTTAATACCTGTTTGAGTGGGCCAAACAAGTGATAGACAGAAGGGGCAAGATCGGGACTGTATGGAGGATGATCCAGTACTTCGAATTTGAGCTTCTGGAGCGTTTCAGCAGTGTGGACAGCAGTATGCGGACGGGCATTGTCGTGCAGCAACACAACACCTTCTGACAGCAATTCTCGGCGTATTGCAGGCTTTAGTCTGTCAGTAAGCATCTCACTGTAACGTACACTGTTTATTGTTGTGCCCCTTTCACCATAATGTTCCAGTACAGGACCTCGTGCACCCTAAAAACCATAAGCATCAGTTTTCCTGCGGACGGTTGGGTCTTTAACTTTTTCTTGAACGGCGAATTTGGATGTTTCCATTCCATACTCTGCCGTTTACTCTCCGGCTCGTAATGATGGACCCATGTTTCGTCATCAGTAATGATTCTGTCTAAGAAGTTGTCCCCTTCGTTACCATAGCGATCCAAATGTTTTATTGCAGATGTCGAGGCGCGTTTGCTTGTGCAACTGTGTGAGTTGTTTTGGGACCCATCTTGCACAAACTTTACGAAACGCAAGTGTGTTAATAATTTCGTAGGCAGAACCATGACTAATTTGAAGACGATGAGCCACTTCATAAATAGTTGATTGGCTGTCTAAGAGAATCATTTCACGTGATCGCTCAATGGTTTCTTCATTTGTGGCGGTAAACGGTCGTCCGGCTCCTTCATCGTGCTTAACACTTGTGCGACCATTTCGGAATTTTTTAATCCACTCGTACACACTTCGTTGTGGCAAAACACTGCTCCCGTACTGTACTGAAAGTCTTCTATGAATTTTGGCCCCTGATACACCTTCTGCTCACAAAAAGCGTATCGCTGAACGTTGCTCTTCTTTGGTGCAAATAGACAGCGGAGCAGCCATGATTAACAGCACGGCAGCGACAACGAAACTAACGTAGCAGCTTGAAAATTGCAATGATATAACAACAAATAAACAAAGCATGCGTCACCAAGGTAAAACGACAGTACTACCAAAATAAACTAAATTGCGGATAATAACTGACTTACCCTCGTACTATATGAGCTACATGTACCGACGCTGCAGTTCCCTTAATGATTGGTACTTACGCTTACTTGCAAAACTTCAAAGTCGATTTTCTCCAGAATTTTTTAGAGTTGCGTCGAATGGCTTATGTTCATTGTTATTTGAGTTCTGAACTACACGTACCTTAAATATCAAAAGATTCTAAAATCCGATACACATGCGATCTCCTTGTAAGACGTTCATGCTGACCAGGCTGCTTCAAGAAATGTCTCCGCCGATTTTTCTTCTGATTGAAAACAGATGCGAGTCTCATCTGTGAATGGAACTTGCTGCTGTTTGAGTCGAAACATGACGTTCTGTGGCTGCACGAAAATCATTACTCACCTTGGTGGCGATCCTCTCAAGGACTCGAGTCTGATAGACCATATGCTGTTACTTTGTTCATTAAACGTCTGTAGGGAACTGTATCAAACGCCTTGCGGCAGTCAAGAAACACAGCATCTACCTGAGAAACCATGTCTAGGGCCCTCTGAGTTTCGTGGATGAATAGCGCGAGCTGGGTTTCACACGATCGTCTTTTTCGTAACCCATGCTGATTCCTACAGAGCAGATTTCTAGTTTCCAGAAAAATCATGTACTCGAACACAATACGTGTTCCAAAGTTCTACAACTGACCGATATTAAGCTTGTTCGACGTCCCTTCTTGAAAACAGGGAATACCTGCGCCATTTTCCAATATTTTGGAACGCTACGCCTTTCTAGAGATCTACGCTACACCACTGCAAGAAGGGGGGCCAGTTCCTTCGCGTACTCTGTGTAAAATCGAACTGGTATCCCATCAGGTCCTCTTTTGAGCGATTTTAATTGTTTTTCTATCCCTATGTCAATTATTTCGATATCTGCTATTTTGTCAACTGTGCGATAATCTAGAGAAGGAGCTACAGTGCAATCTTCCTCTGTGGATGAGCTTTGGGGAAAGACATTTAGTAGTTCAGCATTTAGAGTGTCATCCTCTGTTTCAATACCATTTTCGTCACAAAGTGTCTGGACATTTTGTTTTGATCCACCTACCGCTTTGACATAAGACCAAAATTTCTTAGGATTTTCAGCCAAGTCAGTAAATAGAACTTTACTTTTGAATTCGTTGAATATCTCTCGCATAGCTCTCCTCACGCTGCATTTCGCTTCGCGTAATTTTTGTTTGTCTACAAGGCTTTGGCTATGTTTATGTTTGCAGTGAAGTTCCCTTTGCTTCCGTAGCAGTTTCCTAATTCTGTTGTTATACCACGGTGGCTCCTTTCCATCTCGTACGATCTTGCTTGGTACATACTCCACTAATGCATATTGTACGATGGCTTTGAACTTTTACCACTTTTCCTAAACACTATCTGTATTTGAGATAAAACTTCCATGTTGACCGGTCAAGCCGGCCGCGGTGGCCGAGGGAACTAAGGCGCTCGAGTCACGGTCTGCACGGCCACTACGGTCGGGGGTTCGAATCCCCCCTCGAGCATGGATATTTGTGCCGTCCTAGTTCGTAAGTAGTTCATAAGTAGTTTGTAAGTTTAGGGACTGATGACCCCGTAGTTAAGTCCCATAGACTATACAAACATTTGAACATTTGACCGGTCAAGCACTCTGAAATTTGCTTTTTGTCACTTTTTCCAAACAGAAAAATCATCCTACTTTTGCTGCTCATAGTAGTTTACCCGCATTCGTATTTTCTTATTCATTATCAGACCTACTCCTGTAATACCCCCAACTGATTTTGTATTTATAATCCTGTACTCGCTTAACCAGAAATCCTTTTCCTCTTTCCACCGAACTTCACTAATCCCCACTATATTTAACTTCAACCTATCCATTTCTCTTTTTAAATTTTCTAGCTTCCCTACCCGATTAAGGGATCTAACATTCCGCGCTCCGATCCGTAGAATGCCGATGTTGTCTTTCCTTATGACGACATCCTCCCGAGTAGTCCCTGCCCGGAGATCCAAATGGGGGACTATTTTACCTCCAGAATATTTTACTCGATAGGATGCCATCATCATATGTTTATAGAGCTGGATGTCCTCGAGAAAATTAACGACTGTAGTTTTTCTCCTTGCTTTCAGCCGTTCGCAGTAAGTGTATGGCAAAGATACATTAGTTGACGTTACAAGGCCACTTCAGTTAATCATCCAGAATGCCCCTGCAACTATTGGAAAGGCTGCTGCCCCTCTTCAGAGATACCCGTCTGCCGTGGTTGCACCTTCTGTTCGGGTTCTTTATCACTGAGGCACGCAAGCCACCCCACCTCGGAATTTGTGGTTCTTGGGGGTGCTCCTAAGAGTAACCAAATTGCGAGATAGAAATGTGACATTTGGGATTGTTTAGACGTATTTATCGAACACAAAACGGCGTTTTCCAGACTTTTCTCTCTTGGATGCAATATCTGTTTATACAAGTTTGAGCATGATATTTACAATGTATGCAAAGCGGTATACTGTCCTGTCTGAGAGTGAAGAAGATCTTATAACTGTACTAAATAGACTGAATAAAGTCATGGGGGAAGAATTTAACTTACGGGCACGCTAAAATCGAAGTTCATATAGGCAATGTACTGCTTGAACATGTTGATACATTTAATTATCTTGGCAGTAGGTTTATCAGGAATGGAAGAAGAAAGATAGAAGTAAGAAGCAGAATTGTGCGAGCAAAAGCTGCTTTTAACAGAAATAAAAACTTCTAAGAGCATAAATCTTTAACTTGGGAATAGTTTTCGAAGTCTTAAGATTGGAGTGAGACATGCGGACTCTGGAAATTGCGGAAGAGAAGAAGCTAAATTTTTTTGAATGTGTGGATTGACAAAGTTAGAAATAAATTTTTGGAAACATTTTAGTTTCACTTTTTGGGCAACAGCACTCTTATTTAAATTTATATATAGAGAACAGTCTAGAGTTGAATAATTTATTTTTTTCGACTAGTTTCGGTCTTCTGTTAGACCATCTTCAGGAATTTTAGCTCCATTGATGTTGTGGCGCTGGCAGGTAACTTCGAGCCTATTAATGCGTCACCAAGTTACCTGCCCTCCACTACATCAATGGAGATAAAATTCCTGAAAATGGTCTAACAGAAGACCGAAACTAGTCGAAAAATAAATAAATAATTGAACTCTAGACTGTTCTCTATATATAAAGTTAGAAATAAAACAGTCTTGGAAAGAGTGGCGAAAACGAGTAGCTTATGGGCGCTGTCAAAAGAAGTGAGACATGAAGGACTCCCGAAGACAATAATAAAAGGTTACGCCTGGTGTAAAAGATCAAGGGAAAGACGACGCGTGAGGTACATGGAGCAGATCATGAAAAATGTAGGTTCAAGCTGTGGCTCAGCCAGGATTTGGTTCTGTGGGGGGGAGCTATTTTTTTAATAAAGGCTATTGAATTTATTAATCTTTGACTTATTTTTACACTTTTTATAATTTAACCAATTACACTACGAAAATAATTGCAGAAGAAACAAAATAAGTAAGTTCGCATTAATTTCAAAGTGGAAGAGGAGCAACGTTGTGGTAATGGAGTGTATATAATCAGCTTGTAAAATAATTAAGCAGCTTCTATGTTACTAGCCAAAGAGAAAGGTAATTGCAGTTTAATTAACAAAGCTGTAACAATTAGTAGCACCATCAAAGCTCGTCACGGCGGCATTACCATTTAACCACCCAGGTGTCGTCTGTCAGACCACAGAGGTTGGTAGTACTGGTTGTTTGTTTTATACATAGACCAAAGATAAGATAGACTGCGCATGACGTCATTGTACTGAAACCAACATCTAAGTCACGTGACTAGGGGCAGGACACCCTGTTCATCATTAGAAGCAACGTGAAGTACAGCTGAGAGTCGCAGTTCTTCTTCTTGCTAATGGAAATTAAGCGTAGATTTCGACAATAACACGTCTTATAGTATTCTTATTACACATTCAGTAGTACAATGGGCGTTAGTTCTCCGTAATTCGCAATATCAATGCGACGGTTACAGTTTTTACTTGTGCCTAGATGAAATGTATTCACAGTTCTTTTTATAAGCAGCAGAACTGCGGTTCTTAAATGAATGACTGTTTTGTTGCACTGTACATCTTTTAGTTTGTTGCTTACACAGGAGACGAAATACTAGTTTATCAAGCAACATCAATTGTCATATGATTCCTCAACAATACATGTGAAATGTTTTGTAATGCTTTTATATATACCTGAAATCGGTTTGCATCTCTAATGTCCGATTTTAATACAAGCATTTATATATTTATGACTTTTTCCACTTACAGCGAAGCCAAAACGTAAAACAAGAAAAAATATCGGCTATTTACACTAAATAATAATGTAATCATAAATTACTGATGTACGTAACAAGAAATGGTTTTATACAGATAATAAACAGTCTGTATTCATCTTCAGCGTTGTGTAACTATATTAATGGTAGATCTGCACCAGAAATTACTTACTTGCTGACATGTATACTCAGTCAAGATACGCTGAAATAATCTTCCATTAAAAAATCACATTTGTCGGTTGGGGAAAAAAGTAAAAAATTCATAGTGCAACACAAACATTCAGTATCTGTAATTCTGTTGCTTGTACACGCAACTGACAATAATTTTCACCTGGTCACATTTAAAAACGATACTCGCCGCATTAATGTCAGTAATAAGGAGAAATCACGCTACATTTATATAGTACATGTCTGATAGAAATAAGAGAATTCGTGTTATTGTTTAAAATCAACGCTTGATTTCACCTGTAAAATAGAAACCTTGTGGTTCGTAATGACGAAGCCTCAGTCACGTGACTCGGGGCAGTTAGATGTTGGTTTCAAACTACAACACAGCAGAGATAGAGTCATGCGCAGTCTATATTATCTTTGGTCTATGGTTTTATATCAGCTGAGTAACAATGCTATGACGCACACGTATTCCTTCATTGTTGTCGACTAGTGCCTGTGTGTTTCGCAACAATTTTCTTATTAGGTGCAACTCTGTGACTTGCTATTTTTTCTTTGGTTGTTAGCTATGTCATCGGCAACTTCCCGAGTTGTTAAAGTGAATTATCCCGATTTTGATCGTACATTTTTGCTATGTTAGTGATTGTGGCACTAGCTGTGAGGAAGAATTCGTGGTAGATTCCTGATGATATAACACTCTTCCAGCAAAAGAAGAAAAACTGCATACTACATGTGCAGCTCTTGTAGGAAATGTATTTGCCTGCAATGTACGGTAAAGTCTTCTCAAAATTGTTACAGTACATGAGAATATTTTTCTGTCTGCATATGTGAGATGAGCAATCCAAAGAAGAGTTGCAATTATGTTTAACTGAAATAAGTAGCTAATAAATAGAAATTATTGAATTTATATGTCTAAAAAAGTGCTTGCAGTTTTGTTTAATAAATATATTTATGCTCAAATTCTTATTTGAATCATTCAAATATATTCATAAACTAACAATTTATTTGAGTAAAGAATACAAAACTGAGTCAAAACCATAATATACTATGATTTTTCAAATGGATGACACGAATATTCAATTTTTGACAGTCATGATTATATGTATTTCCAGTTATTCAGTTAATTTGTTTTTGACGTTTCAATTCTTGGATTTGTGTTGTATAATGTTGAAGGTGTTTATATCTTTTTTTTTTAACGTTCCATGACAATTATTTAGTTTCTATGTAATAAATAATGTTTGTGGACTCTCAGAGTTATGCAAGTAATATTATACCTGGGTGATTAAAACCGCTCACAGTAACAGCAGCACACCTTCTCAGTGCGCCGGTCGCGGTGGCCGAGGGGACTGAGGCGCTTCAGTCACGGTCGGCACGGCCACTACGGCCGGGGGTTCGAATTCCTCCACGGACATGGATATTTGTGCCGTCCTTAGGATAAGCTAGTTGATAAGTAGTTTGTAAGTTTAGGGACTGATAACCCCGTAGTTAAGCCCCATAAGCTTACAAACAAACATCGCATTGCCTTCCCAGTGGCGCTATCACGTTGGGGACCCATTTTCACGTTCACTTGGGCATGACAAATTATAGTTACGATGTTATTTATTACATGTGCATTATTTCAAATTTCCAGTGCCGACCTGTTTTTGAAAAAATAATGAAAACAATAAAAAATAATAAAATGAAAAAATATTTGGGAGGTGCTGATTGGGGGGAGGTGGGGGGAGGTAGCCCCATTAGGCCCCTCCCCATGTGGCTGAACCAGTGGTTGCAAGACCTCTGAAGAAATGAAGAGGAAAGACTTTCAGATCGGAGACTTGCTGCACACCACTCTTTGGATTGACCACTACAGACAGGTAAGGAGGTTGGATAGGAACTTTTAATGAGTAAATTTCTGTAAATGGCCTATCTGTTTATTGGCGTAACTGTGTACAAGATGCTACCTGAGATGCAGGTGAATACAGCAGTGAAACATCCGAGCAAGCCACGTTGCGTCTGTACAAGTCTGAAGTAAGTGCGTACAAGTTAGGCGATGAATATGCATGAAGCAGCGACCAGCGTGTCGGCAGAGAGAAGCGGAGAGGTCGTGCAGCCAGCCAGTTCCAGCGAGCGCTGCTTGCTGCCGGCGCGGCGCGGCGGTTCGCAGAAAGCGGCCCTCAACTCAGGCCGTGCGTGTGTGCGTGTGTGTGCGTGTGTGGCCGGCACAGCGGCGTGAAAAGAAGACGCCGCCCAGGCGGAGAAACAGCTCACTGCTGCCACTGGCTGTCTTCAAGCGGCGGTACTTGCCACCTGCTACTCTGACAGGAGTTTGTGACACTTGCGGGGAGTGACACTTGCGCGGAAAGGGAATTTGTAGACACTTGAGCGGAGACCCGGACGCTGCAGGTAGTGAACAGGGTGTTCCAGAAGTAGGGATACACCACCCCTACACCTCACCCTCCAGCCGCTACCTGTGCCGTATTCAGGGAAAGGCCCACCGAGCGAGGTGGAGCAGTAGTAACGGCCCGGAGATATCACAGCCTCATTCAACAGGGAGATAACACGTCATACAAATATCACTCGATTTACAATACAGCACCATGTGTAGAGGAATGTGATGAAATCGGAATTGAGCGCAACCGTTGCTAACTACAATTTCGGATTTACTGCATTTTGAGTCAGAATTCGCATCTATATTCGCATTTATCGCAAATGCGAATTTTTCCTGTCCCTAGTAATACCTCTAAAAATAAACAGCTGATCTAGGCACTAAAAGCAAGGGCAGATATTTGGGTGTATTACTACAAATAACTAAAGCACAATTTGATCGTGGAATTATATACAATCTCATTATAAAGGTTTTTTGTAGGTTGTTTTGAGCAGCTTTTAAAGATGTTAGGAATAGCATTATGAAATATAGACAGCTACACCTTATGTTTATTATGAGATATCGATTTCGGCTAATTTCAGGTCATCTTCAAGTCTCAAACAACAGGTGTTACTTATGCATTTTTCCTGTGGCACTCATAATCTTTAACTGTTTACACACGAGGTCTAACGTTGTTAGTCGCGTTAGCGATGAAAACCGAACACAGAATCTTTGCGTCTAAGTGATACATATATTGGTGTGATGTCTTATTTCGAAAGAACAAACATCACACCAATACATATATAGCTCTCGGTAAAGTGGAACGGTACGATGTCGTTACGTAGCACAGCACGGCGACTGGAAACGCAGGAGAAATGCAAACAACGTTGTCTCCTCAGAGGTATGATTCTAATTAGGTTCCACGTAGACTTCCACAACATACAGTCTACACGGCGAAGATTACACCAAAAAATTTAACGTTTCGTCTACTTTGGCGATAGCGACCAAATTTTAAAATCGTGTCTACTATGTAAAGATTTAGCAACACAAAACGCTTCAAGTCCATAACTTCACTGGTTTTCGAGTTCTCAATTTTTAATATGTTTTTCATGTTATTACATAAAAAAAAAAAAAAAAAAAATTTTGGGACTCACACTACAATTTTCATATGGCATATTTTGTAGGTACATTCACAGGACATAATTCAACGGTTCTGTGCATTCATTTTATAAGAAATATCAATCATTTGTTTTCAGTGTTTATTTCAAATTTCTACATTTAAGTTTCTTTAATTATTAGTACTTAAATGTGGTGATGAAATAAATAAATTACGTGTATATGTGTAGTCTTATGCGGCCAAACTACTTAGGTCGTCGGTCGCTAGACTTACACTATTTAATCTTACTTAAAATAACGTTGGCAAAGTATAAACAAACATACCCATGTCCGAGGAAGGACTCGAACATCCGACCGGACCGGCCACGCAATTTGTGACACAAATTACATGTTTGATAATATTAATGCATAGAAGTATGAAATCACGTCACGACTACTTCCTGCAAAAATTTCGACAAAAAAAGTTGGCACTGAGTTTAGAAAAACAAAATTCTGGTATATTGGATTTTAACATTTTATCAAATAATGAATGTTACAACAAGAGATACAGCCATTCAAATTTACGAGCACCATAACGTTTTCCCTTCCTGAGTAAATGAGCTGTTTCTTGTAGTTTCAACACCACAGTAGCCTTTTTCTTGAATGTTCTGAATATAAATCTTCACACAGACTTCTTGAGGAGGAGAGTGATACGGATATCTGATTGTAAACCACTGCCTATTACCTTAGACCTTTTTGACTGTGCTGAACAGGAGTTCCGCGTATTCTGTAATTTATATTTATACAGTTAACAGGCAATGCAATTTATAACCAACTATTGGCAGTCAGTTCCGCTTCATTTTTCCTGGAAGTCTTGCAACTTGTTTCTCCCTGTTGGTTTATGCCAAGTTCGGAGTAAAAATGGTTCTGTATGACGGTGATGGAAAATAGAATTTATCTTTAGCATTTTTCGGTGTGTGACATTCCCTTACACATTCCGTATTTCATATAATTCTTAGATGTATTTGTAATTCGAATACAGCCAAATCGTTTTGGGGTCTACGAATAAACGCTTCAAGTATGTAAAATACTCATTGACTTATTATTAACGTTTTTTAATTGAAGGTTTAAGGTTGTGTCTCCTATTAAAAAGCATAGTAGCTATTTTCAAAGAGATGGAAGTTGCGTGATAGTGGGGTTAACTACATAGCGATCAATTACATCAACGTATCTGTGCAGGATGCCTAATATATTTATTGCTTGCACAGGTGTCTTGATATGCTTAGTGTTCTGAATAATATGCTTTTAGGAGGTATGACTGTGAAAAGTCATCGTCTTGTAGTAGCAAAGAATGTCTTAATAACTCTACAAACATTATCACTATTAAAATACCTTTTTGTTTTCAGGAGGAACACTCAACGAATTCATATGTAGTTTGAACAAGTTACTATATTGCTCTTCAGCTTTGAAAGGGTTGTGCAATTTCACTGAGTTTCGTGTTATGTTGACAGTGTGGTAACTTGACAACAGCAGTGCTTGACTTGTTGGTGTGCCTGTACCCAGGAAAAGCCATTAGCCGCCCCAAGGGTTCCGGATTCCACGCAAGTGTCACTCCACGCAAGTGTTCCAACCCCCTCTGACAGGAGCAGCGCGAGGGGTTGGAACACTTGCGGGGAACCCGGGGCCCTTGGGGCGGCTAATGGCTTTTCCTGGGTACAGGCACACCAACAAGTCAAGCACTGCCGTTGTCAAGTTTCCACACTGTCAACATAACACGAAACTCAGTGAAAATGCACAACCCTTTGAAGAGCAATATAGTAAATTGTTCTAACTACATATTAATTCGTTGAGTGTCCCTCCTGAAAACAAAAAGGTATTTTAATAGTGATAATGTTTGGAGAGTTATTAAGACATTCTATGCTACTACAAGACGATGACTTTCTACAGTCATACCTCCTAAAAGCATATTATTCAGAACACTAAGCATATCAAGACACCTGCGCAAGCAATAAATATATTAGGCATCCTGCACAGATACGTTGATGTAATTCACCGCTATGTAGTTAACCCGACTATCACGCAACTTCCATCTCTTTAAAAATAGCTACTATGCTTTTTAATAGGAGACACAATCTTAAACCTTCAGTTAAAAAACGTTAATACTAAGTCAATGAGTATTTTACATACTTGAAGCGTTTATTTGTAGACCCCCAAAACGATTTGGCTGTATTCGAATTACAAATACATGTAAGGGAATGTCACACACCGAAAAATGCTAAAGATAAATTCTATTTTCTATCACCGTCATACAGAACCATTTTTACTCCGAACTTGGCATAAACCAACAGGGAGAAACAAGTTGCATGACTTCCAGGAAAAATGAAGCGAAATTGGCAGCCAATAGTTGGTTATAAATTACATTGCCTGTTAACTGTATAAATATAAATTACGGAATACGCGGAACTCCTGTTCAGTACAGTCAAAAAGGTCTAAGGTAATAGGCAGTGGATTACAATCAGATATCTGTATCACTCTCCTCCTCAAGAAGTCTGTGTGAAGATTTATATTCAGAACATTCAAGAAAAAGGCTACTGTGGTGTTGAAACTACAAGAAACAGCTCATTTACTCAGGAAGGGAAAACGTTATGGTGCTCGTAAATTTGAATGGCTGTATCTCTTGTTGTAACATTCATTTTTTGATAAAATGTTAAAATCCTCTGAATACGGCACAGGTAGCGGCTGGAGGGCGTGGAGTAGGGGTGGTGTATCCCTACATCTGGAACACCCCGTTCACTACCTGCAGCGTCCGGGTCTCCCCGCGAGTGTCTACACATTCCCTTTCCCCGCAAGTGACACAAACTCCAGGCGCGAATCGTAGTTAGGGGCTTTAAGTCGGGGCCGTCCCATAACACGAGGCATATCGAAAAACGTAAGGCCCGGTGAACAGTATGTCACAGATGATAGGCTTGAATGACGTTTCACGCCTGCAGCAATGCTACCAACTGCCTAGGGCAGGCATGGCCCAACATCGCCCCGCTGGCGGCCTTTGCTGCACCCCTGCCTCGCGTACTGTGCGCAGCGGCGTTTGTGGTAGGGATCGCGGTTATTGCTGAAACAACCGGTTTTCGGTTATAGCGGTTCTTTTCATATCCACTTTAATCGCACTGTGAAAACTGCTCAAGATAACCGGTTTTTTAAATAACCGGTTTTCGGTTTTTTATTGCTATTATTTCCAGTAGAGTTAGACCGAAACAGAAACCGTAATCGAATTTTCGGTTCTTCTAGTTTCGGCCGAAACCGAAACTTAAGAGATTGATATAATAACTACGTAGGCTTCCGCGGCCAGAGTCAGATGACATAAAAGTTTTCTGGGTATGGTACCACGTCATGATGTAAGGCTATTACTTAAATAACCAACGTTTCGGCCAACGTTACAGTGGCCTTCATCTGGGTAACTGAGATTTAGATAACATTTAGGTAAATTTACGTTATACGACAAATCACTTGTTTTTCCATATTTTGCAAGATCCCCTCCCAATAATACGCTTTCTTGAGTGTGTGTAAGACTAGCCAGAAGTTGGACTTGTGACCCAGCGCATACGAATATCTCGTCGTACAATATGTTACAGTCAGTAAATGAACTTCAATCAGTGCTGCAGAAGTATTTAGAAAAATAAAGTCACAGATCCGACTAACAGTATGATTGCTGTCACTGTAAATTTACGCAAATTGAACTACGAAAGCTGTGTACCACATGATCAAAGAATGTTCAAATGCGTGTCATTTCTTATGAGAACTAACTGCTTAGGTCAACCTAATCTAACTTAAACTAACTTACGCTAAGGACAACATACACGCCGGCCTAGGTGGCCGAGGAGACTGAGGCGCTTCAGTCACGGTCTGCACGGCCACCACGGTCGGGGGTTTGAATCCCCCCTCGGGCATGGATATTTGTGCCGTCCTTAGGATTAGCTAGTTCATAAGTAGTTTGTAAGTTTAGGGACTGATGACCCCGTAGTTGAGTCCCATAAGATTTACAAACAAACAACATACACACCCATGACCGAGGGAGAAGGGAGGACTCGAACCTCCGACTGGAGCAACCACACAGTCCTTAACATGGGGCCTCAGAACGCACAGCTACCTCGCGAGGCACCAAATGGTCAATGTTACCTAAACCCATATTGGTTATTAAAAAAGCCCTTCGCTTTCAAGGAATCACATTAATAAAACTTCTTAGCATAACAATATGATAATACATTAAAAGTTATTATTCCAAACTTATTGTACATCACTTACATAATAGGTATATGAATCGAATTTACCTTCTCTTCCAAGAAACATTTTGGATACTTTCTCCTTAAATGACACAGCATCTTTGTTGTACGTCCACCCGATTTCAGCTTTTTAAAGCAAATGGAGCATTGTACCTCACTGCTCCCGTACTTCGTGAAGTACTTCCACCCTCCGGCCGCGGTGGAGTAGCCGAGCGGTCTAAAGCGTCTCGCTGCGGAACGCGCGGTTGCTCGCCATGGAGGTTCGAGTCCTCCCTGGGACATGGGTGTATGTGTGTTGTCCTTAGGCTAGTTTAGCTTAGTTTAATTAGTTTGTAAGCTGCGGACTGATGACCACGCAGTTTGGTCCGATAGATTTACAAACATTTGAACTTCCACACTCCGAATGGTGCCATTTGAGACACAACTGATGTCTGGCGACGACAGCAAGGAACTGCCGCATGACCAGGCGGAGGCAAGTCTCGTACACTGCCGGTGCACGCGCGTCGTCTAATAGGCCACGCCACACGGCAAAAGGTGCACCGATGCCTCAATATCTGCACCAGTCCTTAAGTTCTTATGCCACGCGTTTGTTTCTGACTGCCGGGATTGTTCTTAAATTATCACTGATCGCTTTTCTTAGTTACTGCAATGACCTAATATTTCACAGCAGTGGAAATTTTAGGAATAGCCCTAAATATTAGGGTCTACTAGTTTTAATTTTTTTTAATTATTTACAACAACAAAAAATTTGAACCACTACTACAGGAAGTAGTAGTACCAGTTTTTTTACCCGGTTCTTGGCAGTAACTAAAAGAACCGGTTACAACCGACACCAAATAAATACCGAAAAAACCGGTTATTTAAAACTAAAATACCGGTATCGGTTTTAACCGGTCAGTTTTTCCCACCCCTAGTTTGGGGCAGAGTGGCGAGCAGTGATATAATTTACGTTACGTAATATCTCACTCCACTCCCATGAACCACAGACATTGTCGAGGTGGGGTGGCTTGCGTGCCTCAACGATACAGATAGCCGTACCGTAGGTGCAACCACAGCGGAGGGGTATCTGTGGAGAGGCCAGACAAACGTGTGGTTCCTGAAGAGGGGCAGCAGCCTTTTCAGTAGTTACAGGGGCAACAGTCTGGATGATTGACTGAGCTGGCCTTGTAACATCAGCTAATGTGGCTTTGCCACACAGCTACTGCGAACGGCTGAAAGCAAGGGGAAACTACAGCCGTTACTTTTCCCGAGGACATGCAGCTCTACTGTATGAACATATGATGATGGCATCCTCTCGGGTAAAATATTCCGGAGGTAAAATAGTCCCCCATTCGGATCTCCGGGCGGGGACTACTCAGGAGGATGTGATCATCAGGAAAGACAATACTGGCATTCTACGGGTCGGAGCGTGGAATGTTAGATCCCTTAATCGAGTAGGAAAATTAGAAAATTTAAAAAGGAAAATGGATAGGTTGAAGTTAGATATAGTGGGGATTAGTGAAGTTCGGTGGCAGGATGAACAGGATTTCTGGTCAGGTGAGTACAGGATTATAAATACAAAATCAGTTGGGGGTATCACAGGAGTAGGATTGATAATGAATAAGAAAATAGGAATGCGGGTAAACTACTATGACCAGCACAGTGATCGCATTATCATTGTCAAGATAGATACGAAGCCAACACCGACAACAGTAGTACAGGTTTATATGCCAACTAGCTCTGCCGATGATGAGGAGATCTAAGAAATATATGAGGAGCTAAAGGAAATAATTCAGACAATTAAGGGAGAGGAAAACTTAATTGTTATGGGAGACTGGAATTCGGTAGTAGGACAAGGAAGGGAAGGGAGGATAGTAGGTGAATATGGTCTGGGCAAAAGGAATGAAAGAGGAAGCCGCCTGGTAGAATTTTGCACAGAACAGAATTTAGTTATAACAAACACCTGGTTCAAGAATCACAAAAGAAGGTTGTATACGTGGAAGAGACCAGGAGACACCGGAAGATACCAGATAGATTTTATAACGGAAAGACATAGATTTCGGAACCAGGTTCTACAGTGTAAGACATACCCAGGGGCAGATATAGACTCTGACCATAACTTGTTGGTTATGAACTGTAGGCTGAAACTAAAGAAACTACAAAAAGGTAGGAAAATAAGGAGATGGGACCTGGATAAATTAAAGGAACCTGAGGTTCTGAAGAATTTCAGAGGGAGCTTTAGGCAACAATTGACAGAAACAGGGGAAAATAAAACAGTAGAGGAGGAATGGGTAAAAGTGAGAGATGAAATAGTGAAGGTAGCAGAGGACAAAATAGGTAGAAAGGCAAGACCTACAAAAATCCTTGGATATCACAGGAGATACTAAATTTAATCGATGAAAGGAGAAAATATAAAAATGCAGTAAATGAAACAGGCAAAATGGAGTACAGACGACTAAGAAATGAGATTGACAGGAAGTGCAAAATGGCTAAGCAGGAATGGCTAGAAGCCAAATGCAAATCTGTAGAAGAATGTATAAGAAGGGGAAAAGTAGATACCGCCTACAGGAAAATAAAAGAGACATTTAGGGACAAGAAAAGCAACTCTACGAATATCAAGAACTCAGATGGGAAACCAGTTCTCAGCAAAGAAGGGATAGCTGAAAGGTGGAAAGAGTACATAGAGCAGCTCTACAAAGGAAATGAACTTAGAGACGATGTTGTAGGAAGGGAAGAGGGAGTAGATTAAGATGAAATAGGAGATACTGTACTGAGAGAAGAATTTGACAGAGCCCTGAAAGACCTAAGTCGAAACAAGGCCCCTGGAGTAGATGATATTCCCTCAGAGCTACTGAAGTCTCTGGGAGAACCAGCCAAGAAGTGGTAAGATGTATGAGACAGGTGAAATACCCTCAGACTTTAAGAAAAAGGTTATAATCCCCATCCCTAAGAAAGCAGGTGCAGACAGGTGTGAAAACTACAGAACCATCAGTTTATTAAATCACGGTTGCAAAATATTAACGCGAATTATATACAGAAGGATGGAAAAGCTGGTAGAAGCCGACCTCGGGGAAGATCAGTTTGGGTTCAGGAGAAATGTAGGAACACGGGAGGCAATACTCACTTTACGGCTTATCCTAGAAGATAGATTAAGAAAAGGCAAACCTACATTTCTAGCTTTTGTAGTTTGGAGAAGGCTTTTGACAATGTTGATTGGAATAAACTCTTTCAAGTTCTGAAGCAAGCAGGAGTACAATATAGGGAGCGTAACGTTATTTACAACTTGTACAAAAACAAAACAGCGGTTGTCAGAGTTGAAGGGCATGAAAGGGTTGCAGTGGTTGGAAAGGAAGTAAGGCATGGTTGTAGTCTTTCTTCATTGTTGTTCAATTTGTACATTGAGCAAGCTATAAAGGAAAGCAAGGAGAAATTTGGTGAAGGAATTAAACATTGAGTTTTGCCGACGACATAGTAATTCTGTCAGATACAGCAAAGGACCTGGAAGAGCAATTGAACGGAATGGACAGTGTGCTGAAAGGTGCATATAAGATGAACATTAACAAGAGCAAAACTAGGGTAATGGAGTGCAGTGTAAGAAAATCAGGTGATGCTGAAGGAATTAGATTGGGGAACGAAGCAATAAATGTGGTAGATGAGTTTTGTTACTTGGGCATTAAAATAACAAATGATGGTCGCAGCACAGAGGGTATATAATGCAGAATGGCAATGGGTAGAAAAGCGTTCTTGAAAAAGAGAAATTTGTTAACATCGAATATTGATTTAAACCTAAGGAAGTCCTTTCTGAAGGCATTTGTATGGAGTGTTGCCTTGTATGGGAGTGAGACATGGACGATAAACAGTGCGGACAGGAAGAGGATTGAGGCTTTTGAAATATGGTGCTACAGAAGAATGCTGAAGATTAGGTGGGTGGATCGCGTAACTAATGAGGAGGTACTGAAGAGAATTGGGGAGAAAAGGAATTTCTGGCATGCCTTGACTAAAAGAAGGGATAGATTGGTAGGACACATTGTTAGACATCAATGAATTGTGAATTTAGTGTTGGAGGGAAGTATATGGGGAAAAAATCGCAGGGGAAGACAAAGAGATGGATACAGTAAGCAGATTCAGACAGATGTAGGTTGTCGCTCTTATGTGGAGATGAAGAGGCTTGCTCAGGATAGGGTATTGTGGAGAGCTGCATCGAACCAGTCTCCGGACTGAAGACCACAACAACAACAATACCTCTCTTGTTTTGAGCTTGAGGTGTCGAAAATTATCCTTTCTCTTTAAGGTATTCAATAAAGGTTTCTAAATATGTTAAACAGGTTAATGCAAATAGTTTTGATTTTCAAAACAGATATGTATTTCTGCTAATCAAATGACTACTGCGAAATGTGCTTATTTCATCTATATATATAAATGAATGTTTGTATGTATGTCCTCTATGTGTTCATAAACCATTCATTCGATTGCAATGAAACTTTGGTGAACTGTTCACCGTACCCCCACGAAGGGTTCTGACCCAAAAACAAAAGAGCACGACACATAGCTCAGGAGATATGATGTAATAAATAATGACAGGCTACCGCGTGAGAATACCCAGATTTATGCGTCAATTATTGGAAAATGGGAGTAGTTAGCGACCTGGGACAAAGTTTGCATGTAACTTCGGACATTTATAAAGCGTTCTGTAACTGAACCCCCCCCCCTCTCACCACCACCACAATATGATGAAACGAAAAGAAGTATACCGCTCGCAACAGTTTCACTGTAGATGCCGAAAAACTGTCGCATCACGCATGAACTTGTATCAAATAAAGTTAGCATTACAGATTTACATGTTACTATTTATGTGTGCAACTCTCTTAATTCTCTTGCATCCAAAATTAAGCAATCTGTTTCTTAATCTCTATCTATATACAAGCGAAAGGACACTTACTCATTCACTCACTAAACACGAAATCTTGAAAACTACTTCAACTATGAAGCTGAAATTTGCATAGAATATAGTTTATAGGTAGAACACGTCAGCTAAGAAAGTATTTTGTGATAGGTGCATGGCGGAGCATACTTTCCCTACAGACTCACGAAATCTATACTTTCATTCCGATTTTCACGATATTTCGCACGCCTGACCTTCGAAATAAGAGGAACGTCACCGACTACCTTAAGTTTCATACATGGGTGAGGGTACTGTGCAACATAAAAATGGATCCCTAAATACCTTGGTCGCTCCATAACTAGAGAACGGCTAGACCGATTCCACAGATTGTTTTTTTGTTGTTTTCGTTATGCGCCCGCGGCACAATAGAGTCCGAGAATCGGGCGCTGCGCTGCCGTGGCCGGCGGATGCGGTGGCGGCGGCCGGGAGCCGTACCGAACACAGCGATCCGCGGACGCCTGGCAGGCGTCTTTCGTGGGACACCCTGTTCTTCGTTATTAAAGCTTCCCATAAAAATAAATAAAGATAATAAAACTAAAGCTAATTAACGGTATATGAAATAGAGTAGCAAACGTAAAGTATCTAAGAAAGAATAATTTCCATTCGATAATGAACCAGAATTATTACAGTGAAGTATTTAGTGCAGTTCACACACACACAAACACAAAATATCAGAAATTAGTAGGAAAAATAATATCTATAAGTGGAATAAGGAAAAATTATTCAAACAAAAACAGAAATTTTTACATTAAAAAGGAGGAAAGTAATTAAGTAATCAATTTGACGTAATAGAAAATGATTGCTACTTACAGACTTACTTAACTGCATCACGAAAAGATGATGTTGATATTTGTCCTCTGTGAAGTGAAGAATTTTTATAGGATATTAATCTAACATAATGTCAGTTAGGACTGCAACTGGAATAATTTATGTAATAGGGAATACAAGTGTATTCTAAGCCACAGTAGCTAGTTGAAAAAAGTTTAAAACTTCATATGTAATGCACAACCAGTTTCGATGCACTATAGCATCATTTTCAAGTGCTCCCCAATAACGAAAATTTTTATAAAAGTACAAAGTTATGTCACAAAATAAGATACATTACAATTTTGGAAACGCTCAGAAGAGCGTTATAATATATGGTCCTATATGTATCATTTTGACCAGCAGTTGTTTTAGGACCAAGTTGTACAGAAGCCTGTGCTTGAGAGAGGTAGACAATCCTATTCAACTTAAAAATAAAATAACAAATTGTGTATTATCTTTCCTTCTATTGTTTAACTGGTAATGCACAGTCAGATTTTAAAAATTACCCCCTTTTATATATATATATATATATAAAACTGGATAAAAGTCAAAAATTAAAATTACCTAGAAGTCACATTGTTCCAATCTAGGAAAATAGTCAAGCATCTTTGATAGTGCTTCTGTGTAATGAGCTCCAAATGTCTGTCTGTAAATAAGTATAATGTAGTATTTAAAATGCTGAGAGTAACTCATTTTAGTATGTGAATTTACTCTCATACCTCGGCAAACTGAACATAAATTCAAGAGTGGTTGTACAACAGTGTTGCCTATGAACTGAACACAGATAATTTGCCATCAGAGCTGTTTTACGTAATAAACAGATAATTACAATTAATTACTAGGACCAGAGCCTCATTCGCCATTTAGTGCACACTCATCAGCTCGAAAACATCACATATGAAACGAGCAGATGAAGGGTAAAAGACAGGTCGGCGTATCTCTTACTTGTATGAAACTTTTTATCACGTAGCCAATTACTCTGCTGCTAATGTCAATTTGATTAGGCTCGTCTAAAATGTTCTACTGGTAGCAGTATCATCCAGCATTGAATTTAGTTACAAACCATACTATTACGTATCTCTCGAAATATTATATAGACGTAGTTACAGAAGAGGGGAGGAGTGATTACTACGAACATACTCAACTTTCTTATCACAGTGATTTGTGTTTCTCTTGACAGTTGCTGATTCATTGATTTTTCTCTCAAATTAATAAAAACCAGTGCAAAAATGATTTACTGGAAAATTCTACAGCCACACTCATTTTCTGCGTATCACACTTAGGCGCCGGGCAGAGGATTCATCGAAAGATTTTCAGACTATTTGCTATCATTCAATCTATAATAAAGCATAGGCATAAAGAATATGTAACTAATACCATTAGGGCTGTGATATCCCTTAATTTATTGTGAGGATAATGTCAGAGGAGAAAGTTGATGATTGAAATTTCGTAAGTAGATCTCGATGCAACGAAAAACTTCGTAGATGTGATGATTCCCGCCCCATTTCCTGTATCATTTCGGTGACTCTCTCTCCCCTATACTTGCTGCCCTTATTTGTACTTTTTTTTCCTTTTCTGTCATAACCTGATAAGGATCACACACCTCACGGCAATACTCCAAAAGAGGACGGATAAGCCTAGCGAAGGCCATCTCTTTAGTAGTTCTGTTGCTTATACTGAACTTTATACCAATTAGCCTTAATGCGCACGGCCACTAGCGCTGCACACACTATCCAGTGGTGGGCAAATAGTGGCCCGCGGGCCTCACGCGGTCCGCCAAAGGATTCTGCGTAGCCCCCAAGACACTGACAAAAGTATTCCCAGAACGAGGTTCCCTTCCCGGTGCGAGAAAATTTTTCTACTAGCATGGACGTCATACGCAAGCGCAGTGTGGATTCTATTTGGGCAGAATGTGGTGCACTGGATTATGGGAACACACCCATCAGCCACCACGTGCATGGTTGTTGGTACTGCGACTAATTGCGCAAACTTTGTTTAGGCCTGATGCAGTGGCTGTGGAAACCATCAAAAAAAAAAAAAAAAAAAAAAAAAAAAAAAAAAAAAAAAAAAAAAAAAAAAAGTTCAAATGTTTGTATAGCTTATGGGACTTAACTACGGGGTCATCAGTCGCTAAACTTACAAACTACTTATGAACTAACTAAGACTAATATCCATGCCCGAGGGGGGATTCGAGCCCCCGACCGTAGTGGCCGTGCAGACCGTAACTGGAGCGCCTCAGTCCCCTCGGCCACCGCGGCCGGCGGAAACCCTCAGTTTTCCCGCTGAGTGTCATAATACGAGGCGCTGTGCTTTTCCGGTTGACCTTGTGTTTTATTTCGGTTTTGTCTGTGCTGCAGTATATACCCGTATGTAATCCTTACGACTTCGTGCAATTATGAATTTTCTGAAGATACGTAAAGTCAGTGACGAGTGTCGTGTATTTAATGAAGACTGGACAAACAATTATGTTTACCCTTCACGAAACAATAGCCGCATTCAAGGAGTACAATCTGAAACATCACGATAACAAGCACAGCGAATTTGGCTACAAACTTTCCTATAAAGAACGCAGAATAAAAGTTGCGGAGAGCGTGAAAAGGTAGTTAAACGTAATAAGTCTTTTTCGCATGGCGAGTTTATTAATCATTGTATTGTAGATTGTGCAAGCATATTATGTCCCGATGTTAAATTTCATTGTTAAGGAGGCCTATAGTGTGGCGCATTGACTTAATTAGTTGTTGTTGGGTTTTGGAAGTGACTAAACAGCGACGGTTATCAGTCCCTTGTTCCAGTCAAAGAGATAAAACCTTTTTTTTTTTTTTTTTTAAGCGATCCGAAGTAAATGCTTTAACAAGTCAAAGTGTAAAACTTACAGACTAATATAAAGAAACGATACGCGATACGATTAAAAACGAAGAAGGGCTAAAACAGCTGAGACCGTACAAACTTAATTAGTGACGAACTTACAGAACAACTGAAGACTGTCAATGAAGATTTTGTTTGGTTTTCTTTCGCAAAGTATGAGAGCACAGATAAAGAAGACACTGTACAAGTACTCATCTTTATCCGTGGAATTAATTACCGTTTCGTCATAACAGGCATTATTTGGTGTCTTTCCAGTTAATGATAGAACCATTAGTCAGGATTTGTTTGAATGTGCTGTGAATTGTGTGGAAACAAGTGGCTTCTCCTGGAACAAAATGGCAAGCATAACAACATATGATGCCAGAGCTTACAGTGGGAAAAATGTAACTATGGTCAAACTTTTAAAGAAAAGGGAAAAATTCAAGTACAACTGCAGACAGTGGAATCTTGGCTTTTTGTTGCATTTTACACAAGGAGAGCCTCTGTAAGACTGCGCTAGACTTTCAGCATGTAGTAGATCATGTGATTTGTGTTGTGAACACAGTCAGAGC
Source organism: Locusta migratoria (assembly GCA_026315105.1). Classification (NCBI taxonomy): domain Eukaryota; kingdom Metazoa; phylum Arthropoda; class Insecta; order Orthoptera; family Acrididae; genus Locusta; species Locusta migratoria. The sequence goes on from CM048747.1 coordinate 2,950,589, forward strand.
AAGGGCGCTTCATCACAGAGAGTTCAAAATTCTTCTTCTTGAGTATGAAGATGCAACTTACCATAACGGTGCGCGTTGGTTGAGCCTAGGCGAAATGTTATAAAGAGGTTGGGCGTTACTAGATGAAATTATCTTATTTCTGGGCACGGAGGAGATATCTCTCTCCATTTTGTTACAAAAATAAGATGTAAAGAGTGGGGATCAATATACAAACGATACATCACATGTACAGAAAATAAAATAAAATATGAAATATTTTATCCATTTCAGCAACTGTGCAGGTTATAAATTAATTAAATATTCCTATTTTATTTATTTATTTATTTATTTATTTTTTTTTTTTTTTTTTTTTTTTTTTTTTTTTTTTTTTTTTTTTTTTAGCGTGTTGATGCCTGGCGTTGAAAGAGGAATAATATGACACGTTAAAAAAGGGAATATAAAAAAATGTACATGTTATATATGGTGAATATCGATGATGACATTGAGTTAGTTTGATTTGATAATGGGCTCAGGTAAGCCAGAAAGTAGTCGTCAATAAAAAGAACCAGCTGAGTGCAACTTTTTTTTTTTTTTTTTTTTTTTAATAGTAAGTTGCTGTCCTGAAACGATCCAACATGTTGGAGTTTCCTTATTTATATTTATTTCGTTTTTGGTGCATTTTATACCTTTTGTGAAATGCAAATCTACCTAATGGATACATTTTGGAAAGTGCGGCCCTGCGCTAGCCTCTGCATCTAAAATGCGGCCCCCGAGACAAAAACGCCCACCCTACACTAAACTCAACTCACAGCCATCAGTTTTCCAGCAGCAACATTGTAACCACACCGAGCACTACACAAATGGCGGGAGCTACGATTGTGGCGGCCACTTCGGTCTCCTCTCGCCGACAGGCAAGCGTCTACTGCGGCTCACCAACGCTGCCGTAGCTTCAGTAGTGGCGTCCACTACAACTGGCCAGTTGTGGCTGCCACCAGTTATGATGCCAGTGGCCTTGTGTACACGGGTGCTGGCGGCGCCCATAGCGAGAACCTAGTGGCGGCCACTAAAGCCAAACATGTTTGAGTTTAGTGGCCAGTTCTTAAGTGCAGTGGCCGCCATGATTCAGCCCTCGTCTGAAGAGAGGTTCCGTTGTTTTTCAGCCCAAATCAAGTGGGTGTCGTGCCGTGCTGTCGTTTAGTGACTTGATATGTCGTGTTCAAGTGCAACCATAGGTACTGGTACTAAGAAGAATGTCACGTGGGGGCAAGATAATACTGAACCGTTTTTAGAAACATTCCTGAACTATGAAGTCCTTGTGGAATATACGCCGTGAAGATTACTCCAACAAAACAAAATGGGAAAGTATATTTTTAAACTGAAAGAAGACCTTGAAAGTCTGGATGTAGTAGTTCCCGATGTTGCGTTTATTAGGTTCTCGATTAAGATTTTTTGCTTCTAAATAATAGCAGTATAATAACTGGTTAAAATAATAACGTAATTAATAGAAGATATATCTAGACTACTTTCTAAACGTATACTTTTATCAAATTACACAATAAAATGTTCAAATGTTTGTAGCACTTATTGGACTTAACTACGGGGTCATCAGTCCCTAAGCTTACAAACTACTTATGAACTACCTAAGACTAAGGACGGCACAAATATCCATGCCGGAGGGGGGATTCGAACCCCCGACCGTAGTGGCCGTGCAGACCGTGACTGAAGCGCCACAGTCCCCTCGGCCACCGCGGCCGGCAAATTACACAATAATCAACCAGTAAAACTGCCATTTAAGTAGTGTTTTAATCCACATACGATTGTCTGCAGAACTTCAGGAATGAATCTTGAAAATGTGGTACCTGGTATGCGAAAGAATAATGCTAGACACTGAAAACTATCGTAAATTGCTAAATGCTAAAGCGTAACCTGTAGTTTCTGTTTGAGAGTTATTGCATTTCTCATAATAGTGTCTCTCTTGGCAACATGTGGGTCAATTATGCTAAAAGCTCATTAAATTTGTTCAACAGTCATTGTCAACTGTCTCTTATATTCTAAAGGATATTCCACTGACTGTTTACGAAACAAAGTGGATGATGCTCCAAGGGTTTCTCTTCGTCTACCCATTCTTTTAGCCAAACTCTACATTAATATGGTTCTCAGATCCTCCCTTAAAGTTACAACAATTTCACCCACCGCTTCGTCAAAAGCCTCCTCATACTCACAATAAGTGTCACATGTTACATTTTTCAGGAACAAACACTTAACACAGTATACTCTACACACACTGGCGGCTACTAGTGAGAAAATTTTGGAAGCCATTATTGGCTTCATGTAGAGGCTTCCTGGCCGGTAAAACTGGTAGCGCCCGCTTTTGACCGCCAGAACTGTCTACCACCACTGGCCCCATGTACAGCGGCCTCTCCCTAGGCCACATATGGCCAACATTTCCGTTCGGCGAGCGCCTCCGCGGCCCACGGGCGGAGTACACAATAGTTCACCGCCCCGGCCGCGACCGTGTGTCGCTAGTGTCGGCAACGGAGCGACAGAGAGAGAGGGAGACCGCACAGCACTGCTCTGCGCTGGACGGTCCCGCGGTCAAACTAGTTCGAATCCCTAAAAAAAAAACGCCTGTATCATTTAAAATTTCTTGTGAAAGTAGCCTGTTAACTTTTCTAAGTAAGATCTCGGGCAGTTGAGATCTGTAAATGCAAGTTAAAACGCTCACTGCTGCTCTAAATTACTTTGCGTGTGGTCGCAGTACGTCCGCTACGGAAAATTATCTAACTGCTCACTCCTTAAGGGAGCAGCCAACGTTTTAACAAACACAAAATTGATGTTAAAAAAGGAATAGCTAATTAAACATGGGACAGGAATCATGAAATTATAAAACAGAGGTTTGATACTCTAAATCATTATCTACTCAATAAAATGAACAAGCAAATAAATGTGGGGAGACCATATTAAGCACAATAAAGCATATACCTTGTACAAAAGTGAATGACATAATAAAGTTACTGCCCGTAGTAAAATTGTTTCTGCCCTGTATGAATATAGAGGTAACGTGGAAACAAATTTCTAAATAAACAATAGATAAGGGAAAGCACATTCATTCACTCACAGACACACGCATAACCTAAGGCCATGCCAGAAGCCTTCCCCACCACACACCGGATGTAGAGCGCGCTAAATGCCATGCAGACCGCGTTCAGAGATTACTGTCTACCAACCCCTTGCTACCTGAAGAACATAACACCGCCTTTTGGCACCTCTTTCGATCATGATTATGTTAGTACTATACTAAGAACAGACCACCTCGACATCTTGCCAAGTAAGCTTGTCTCTGGCCACGCAGCAGACGCCAATGCAGACGACATGCGCGAAGCCACGCGTTCTGAACTAAAGTAAACGAGGCCTAAGGCGCGAGGTGGCGACTGTAAGCCATTGTGCGGCAGTCGGTCAGTATTAAGAGCACACATACCACATTTACTTGAACACACAAGTTCAATCACACTGGCGGAAACTTTATTAATGATCAATGCCCCATGTTTATATATAGGAATAAAATAATTGACAATATTAATGGTGGAGAAACACTTAACCACGACCACACATTCAGTGAACGTGTTTCACTTGACAGGCACAGAAAAGTTTTTGTTCGAATTCTTCAATCGTATCAGCTAGAGTGGACTCAAATATAGGTATCCATACATTCCAGATTATCTTGGATATCACTGTATGGATCCTTGTCACCCAATCCATATTTTACCTTATCGGTATCGGCGTATTAGACGTCTCACAATAGCGTCAAAAATGTTAAAATGTTTGTAAAGCTTATGGGACTTAACGGCGTGGTCCTCAGTCCCTAAACTTACAAACTACTTACGAACTACCTTATACTAAAGACAGCACAAACATCCATGCCCGAGGGGGGATTCGAACCCCCGACGGGGAATGGCCTCGCGCATCGTAGCATAGCGTCTCAATGCGCTCGGCCGCTCCACCGCAGCCAATAGCGCCAAAATGCTTTTGTTAAACCCAGGCTTATCTACAGCTTGTTGCTGTATCCACTGACAGAACGTTAGTCCAGGATCAAAGACCGTGTCGCTAAAACACTGAACTCGTTGGACGTGCGGTGCAATATTCTCCTAATAGTACTGTGGCTCATTCCAGAAATGTATATGGTCCTTCTCCTTGTGAGAATGTTCAGTTGCTTCCAGCCGCATATTGTCAAGCACAGGCGTAATTCGCGCAAGCTTACGTGCTCCCACAGCGAGCACAAAGCTGTTTCTCAGAAGAGTTAAGGCACCACTGTTAATGTTCGATTCAGTGTGCCTTCAGGCTAGATGTGCTTCCTGGTACAAGTGTACCCTGCCATACATGAAATGCTTATGCGCATACTTCTCGTTACTGTCATTTCCCGTGCTACTCCAACACTCATACATCACGACTGACACTCCGCAAACAACTTACATGAGTGTGTACTGTACTGTCGCATTCTGTTTACAACTCGTCGGCTCGAAAATGTGAACAAAGATCACACACCAGGAGCCGACATGCGGTGTTTACTCAGAAGCACGTCCGCAGTGGCTGGTACCCACAGAATGTCAAATATGTTGCCAACAGTAAGTTTAAAAACCTATTTTAACTGCGAAACCTTTTTATGTTCCAGTTATGTGCACCTTTAACTTGATGCCTTTACGCTCTAATTGTGATGCAGGCCCGTATATAGAAAGAATGGCAAGTACAGAGATTATTTGGAAAGGTGAACAGTTACTGACGCAAGCTGTGACTACGTGCTGAGTAAACTTCACTCTGAATGAAAATATGTCGCAGTTCGTCCTGGACAACATGCAGGATACAACTTCCTGACTACCTCAACATTTAAAATGAATAACTTAGGGAATGGAACGTAGCACGGTGCCCCTTTATTTGCCAACACGTCATGAATTAACGAGCAAGGAACTTTCTCCTCGAAGCAAGCATTCACACTTTTCTGTTATCGATGATCGGATGTGAAGTATATCTTATGTCTTATTTCCACAGTATTATATTGTGGGATTCGAACCACTCTGGACTCGCGTTTGGGACGGCTGTGTTTCAAACCCGTCAACCATCCACGATGTCGACGAGACGTTTAAACCCTCATCCTCCTTCCTTCCTCTTTGTACCAAAAGGTGATTAGTTGGTTTGTAAAGTGCGTTTGAGAAAAAGAAGAACATTTTACCGCCTCCAAAGTGTAATTGTTGCGGATATGAAGCTGCTTTTCTATTGTGTAGCGTCGCAAAGTGCCTTTGTGTTTCATAAAGACTTATTGAATGGGTCACTGTTAGAACCACAAATGAATCACTCACCCTTAATTCTTCTAATAATAAAAAGTACATCAAAAAATCTCACTTCTTAGCAGCAGTTAAATAATTAAAATTTCATCTTGATCGAGTGACGTTCTTCATCTGGTGAAGATAACCGGAGAATCTCAGGATGGCAGACGCTTGCTGGTCGATTGATCTTAAAATATAAAATCCGATTTTCGGTGTGCTGAACTTTTTGTTGGAAGTGGTGTACCTGTTAGCTTATAGGGATAAGACATACGAAACCATGCGTTTTTAACTATTGTACACGAGATCTAACACGCGAAGCGGCTACTGTAAGCCACTGCGCAGCAGTCAGTCAATATTAAAAGCAACCGTCCATATTCATACGAACACACAATTTCAATCACACGGGTGGAAACAAATATAAACTTGGAGCATTGATCAATAATAAAGGAACAAAATAATTGACGTACAGATAAACAAAATTAATGGAGGAGAAGGTCTTTAGAATAATGAAAGTAGACCTCTTTACAGTTAAAAACTCAAAATGGAACACGACCACACATTCTACATCTACATCTACAGACATACTCCGCAATCCACCGTAAGGTGCGTGGCGGAGGGTACACTGTACCACTACTAGGCATTTCCTTTCCTATTCCACTCCCAAATAGAACGAGGAAACAAAATGCCTATATGCCTCCGTTTGAGCCCTAATTTCTCTTATCTTGTCTTTGTGATCACTACGCGAAATATAAGTAGGCGGCAGCAAGATCGTAGTACACTCAGCTTCAAATTCCGGCCCTCTAAATTTCCTCAACAGAAATTTACGAAAACGTCGTCTTTCCTCCAACGATCCCCAATTGAGTTGCCGGAGCATTTCCGTGACATTCGCGCATTGGTCGAACCTACCAGTAACAAACCTAGCCGTTCGCCTCTGAACTGCTTATCTCCCTGCCTTTAAACTGATCTGCTGCGGTTCCCTAACACTTGAGCAATACTCAAGACGTGGTCGTAGAATCGTTTTATACGCGGTCTCCTTCACAGATGAAGTACATCTTCTGCTCGTCTCTGAACCACCTCTATGTCTTCCTTTAAAGTGATTTGCTGCGGGTCCCAAATAATTGAGCAATACTCAAGACGTGGTCGTACAAGCGTTTTATACGCAGTCTCCTTTACAGGTGAAGTACATCTTCCCAAAATTCTCCCAATAAACTGAAGTCGGCTGTCCGCCTTACTCACAACTGTCCTTACATGTTCGTTCAATTTGATATCGCTCTGCAATGTTGCGCCTAGATATTTGAACGACGCGACTGCATCAAGAATCTCACTACTAATGCTGTATTCGAACATTATGGGATTGTTTTTCCTACTCATGCGCATCACCTTACGTTTTTCTACATTGAGAGCTAATGAACGTGTTTCAATATTCTCTAACCAAATAAACTCTGTCTCCACGTCACGCCAGAGAATTAAAATTCCACGAGTATTCAGCCGAGTGCGCCTTGGCGATTGTTAAGTGGCGACCCCCGGCTGCTGCGCAGGTGTCTGTTCTGTTTTTCTCCGCTCGGCTCTCTCCAGCGGTACTTCTTTTGTGGTAGGCCTGACTCTCCTTAAATGGCCGTCCTACCTGCCGCGCCTAACTGCTAAGGAAGTGTTCTCCTCAGCGATCGCCGCTTCTGCTTTAAACCTCGCGATTGTCGAGTCTCGTGGTGCAATCAGCGCGTGGCAGCGCTTTCATTGTTAACCGTCAACTTTTATAATTCCCTAAAGATAATGACCTACAGGCTTCTTGTGAGTTGAAGGCCACGGTATTACGAAATGTTACTTTATGTCCATTTTCTACAGCATTTTACGACAGTCGACGGTTCAGTGGAACATATCCTTCACATGCCACTCATTGCAAATGCCGAGCATTTTTGTGGACGTCTACAGACTGATTTTACACATTTTCCTCTTCAGTTGCCGCTTCATGTTTGTAAGTAATGACAAGGAAGTATTCTCCCTCTGTTTTACTCAATACTCTTTGTCTTGCTGCTCCTTCCTCGTAAGTATTGATATTGACCAGCCTGGACTGCTGTCCATTGTACAGGGCAAATCAAACAGATCTTTACACACAAAAAAAAAAAAAAAAAAAAAAAAGTTTTTGGTTACGGTTACGTCCGGATTAATCCGGACTTGGGCTCGAACAAACACCAAAATCGTATGAGAGATAATGTAAACATCCCTTATTGCACTAGTGATACTCCCGCATCTGCAAAACTCTGCAGTCGTCCGTTAGAGGCCTCTGCGTGTGCCTTGCCGCATTGCACTTTGACCTGTCGGCTCGCCAGTAGGGACGGTGCAGTGTGCCTCCGAAGTTGCGTTTTGTGACGTTATTTGTGTGGTGAAGCGTCAGATGGCGTGGCGATTGCTAATCAATCCTGCTAATGTATTGCGATTGGTTGAGATGAAGTTACGAAGAACCCTTCTTCGTGAACATGGTATTAGTGTAGAAGATGAATCATTTGCATGCTTTCTCGTATCTGTTATGGTACAGAAATATGAGCATAAGTAAGATACTGTTGTTACAAACTCATAATAATGATAATACGGATAACGATGACGAACAACTCATTGCAAGCGGTAGTGCTACTGGTAAGTGCGGGAAGTGACGATGGAAGCAGTGGCAGTGAATACCAACAGTCTTCCGAGACGAAGGTTAAAGTTGCGATTATCATCACGGCATTTGATGACAATACGCTAGAGAACATGTACGATGATTATTATATAAGCTATAGTTAAGATATCTGCATTACGTATGGCGTCTACAATTCCATCTACAGTGCTATCTAGAGCCTGATTGCAAAGTTTTGCATAAAAACGACACCCACCAGCACATTGAGGTGTACGTAGAGATCCTGTAATCAAACGTTCACACAGATATGTTTGTTCGAGCCCATGTACTTTCCTTGTCAGTACAAACAAATGTACAAATGTTTGTAAATCTATCGGACCAAACTGCGTGGTCATCAATCCGTAGCTTACAAACTACTTAAACCTAGGTAAACTGATCTAAGGACGAACACACACACACACACACACACACACACCCATGCCCCAGGGAGGACTCGAACCTCCACGGCGAGCAACCGCGCGCTCCGTAGCGAGACGCTTTAGACCGCTCGGCTACTCCACCGCGGCCCTTGTCAGTCCGGGCTTCCGGGCGGATTTTAAAAGGTCCTCCTTTTTCTCGAAGTTAAGCGTAATAAAATTTAAAATTATATCAACAATTAGCCCAGTTCTGTTGGTCTTTTCTTAAATACGTTATTAATAGGCACTGTCTTCATGATAAATACAAAAGCAGTGGTACAGGTGGCAGTAAAAGCATGGATATTATCATGACTAGTGACTGTAAATTGCTGTTCATTGTAATCGAGTGTCATATCTGACAATGCCTAAACGCAAATGTACATTCTCATATGTTCTTCCTTGTAAATGTCCTGCCTTCAAGAAAGTGCGAAATGAACTGGGAGCAGAATAGAAAATATATGGAGCTGGAACTTACGCCTCAGTACCCAATAAAGGTAAACAATAGCTCGATTGTTTTAGTGTCGTGATTTTGATTACTGGTTTCTTAGACATTCAATTTATTTATTATGTATTTATTTGGTATTTGGGGATTTAAAGTTTCCATATCAGCGACTGCTGTTGCTCGACTTATAGACCCAACGGAGAGCAATAGTCTTCGTTACGGGCTCATTTAGTAAGCGTAAAAGCGTCACGGTGATGGTCAGACGCTTCAAGGGGGACGTTCTGAATCGCAGTACGAGCTTCAGTCAAAATTCCGAGAGAGTATGCTTCATAGAGTCAACCGATATATTGCTTCATCCTACGTGTAACTCGCGAAGCGACCACAAGGATAAGATCAGAGAGATTAGGACACGTAGACATAAAGGCAATATTTTTTTCCGCGAACCACGCGCGACTGTAATAGGAGGAAGCGGCAGTGGTGCGCCCAGTACCCTCCGCCACACACCGTGAACTGGCGTGCGGGGAATGTGTATATTTGTATTTCAATACCTGACATTTTGGTGTCCAAGCGATGGCCTAGAAAAGGGACTACAGTGCAGTCTTCCTCTGTGAAACAGCTTTGAAGAAGTCAGAATATCTGGATGTCTGGTTTCGACCCGTTTTTTTTTTTTTTTTTTTTTGTTTTTTGTTTTTTTTTTTTTTTTTTTCCTTACATAATTACCGTTTTGAAAGATACCTCAATAATTTTATTTTTACATGAAAGCCTGTACCTTAATTTACGTTTCTACATAATTTCCATAAATTTTCAGGCACATGTCATAACGTTGTACCAGTTTTTGAATACCCTCCTCGTGACTTGTTAACCACTGCATCACAAATGTTTTGTCTTCGTCATCGTCTTTCTCGGTCACAATGCCGTACAAAACACTACGAGAAATATTAGGAAAGTCATCTCGCAGGGAGCGACTGTTTTCTCTCCCCTTATTGTCCACTTCCTGCACCAGACTTTCATTAAATGACCGATGGATGCCCACTCCGTTGTTCATCATGCACATTTGTGCGGCCATCTTTAAATTCTCTCACCCACTTTTTTACCATTCCATCACTCATAATGTTTTCTCTGCAAACTGCACAGATCTCACAATGAATATCGATCGCTTTTAGGACTTTAGCACTAAGAAATCTTATAACAGCCAGTACTTCACAGTCGGTCGGACTCACGATTATCGGAGGCATTTCAAACACTCAGTACGCAACGTAAGCAAGTAAGAATCAGACTGTAATTGCGTCAGTGCGTAGACAACGAATGTAGGTACCCAGGGCGCATAAAAGTATTGAGATAGCACGTCTTCTTTTTTTTTTTTTTTTTTTTTTTTTTTTTTTTTTTTTTTTTTTTTTTTTTTTTTTAAATGTCAGAACTGCACTTACTTAAAAAAACTCGCCTGTATTTCTATTTACTATTGTATTCATTGATGCTGCAGTGGCCTTAAGATCGCTGGTTCCCTGATCCACGCTCACTGAATCAAAAACGTTCTGGTCTGTTTGTCTCCAGCAGGTCAAACACATCTTCACAAACTTGGCTTTTGGTGTAACTGCTCGAGGTAATTTTCGGATACAGCACTTAGAACAATTTTGTTCAATTCTCTCGTTGCCAACTGCTTTCAAGCTATTTGTCTTACAGTCTATACCCGGTAAGTTAAAATCTTCACCTAAAACTATGACTAGCAAACTATGACGTTACGCCAGATCAATAACATTTGATGTTCGAAGTCGCCACGACAAACTGGCGACTTCGAACATCATTATGTTTTCCGCAATCAAAGCTGTATTTCACAATTTTTATTAATTGTCTTCATAATGTTTACCACGTATAGTTAACGGAAGAAGTATAAATGATATTCCGAAACGAATACGTATAGTGTAAGTCAAACCTGACGAACTATAGAACAATTTTTCAGAATGTCAATCAGGTAATTTAAAAAACAATTGTTCTTGTAAAAACGCATCCTTTATCAGATGTGCACGATGTCGTGCTGTTTTCTGCTTTCCATATTTCTGTGATAACTATCACTCTGGTTCGTGCGATGAATTACAAAAAACAAATAGTAAAAAAAGTTGTATTCCGCAAGATTCGAGCCGGCGACCTTCGTATTACCAAACCGAGCGCTCACCGCTACGCCACGCCTCTGTGCTCCTCCGTAGAGATCGTAGAGCGTATTTCACCGCAACGGCTTTTTTTAACTGTCGATTTTCTCGACAACGGCTGAGAAGTGCATCTTGGTGCTTTGCCAAATTACACCTCTGGCCTTGAGCTTTCATTATGCTCAGTATGAATGGAACCTGAATTTCACAATTGGCGACCTCCCCTAGTAAGTAAGGTGCAAACTGTCCTGCTCATAAAAAGAATCCAACAAACTGAGAGGACGCGCACTTAGGTTTACATAACGTCGAATATTATGCAGTACACTTCTATGAAATTTATAGGAAAGTCTGTGAGTCTGTCAGAAAACCCGAACCAGCGGCGTGGAAAATCGACTATTTAAAAGTCCACGACTTTGCTACCTACACTACGACCACTAATATGTCTGCGTATCAATGACGAAGATACTATTAGATGTGTTGTGTACTCGTAGATATGTCGGTTGCTGACAGGTAATTACAACAAACGATGTAAAAAAAGTGTGGATAGATCTTCAGTCCACCTTGCCTTCAAACGCCAGATTACTGTAATACGGAAATTTTTTAACTACATATAAAACGTTCACAGTCATTTATTCAACAAGTAGAATCTCTAATGACCGCTTTTCGAGAGATTCTCAATTTACTCAGTTACTTTTACTTGTTTTGAAATGTCATACATTCATAAGACAAAAGTTATGTACATAAAATGCATTGAATACGACAGCGAATACGGCGTCTTCATTTCCTTATCGGAAACAGGTGCCCCCTCCTCGGATAGCCACGTAGTGGGACGTCTGTGGCGTTCTCCGACCTTATTGGTGATCGGTATGGGACAGTGGGCTGTGGGCTGTGCCCCAGCGGCCGGCCAATCGGCTAGCGATCGCCCGGCTCAGGCCTCACTTCATGACGTCATATGACGTGCGCGCCGCGGCCAGTCTCTCTCGTCGGCCTCGCTCGCCTCGTTGGCCACACTCGTTCAGATACACACTCCGTGTTCCAAAGGCTTTAAGCCTTCCACGCGTCTGCACACCAGAGGACCGCGATCGGTTCTGCGAACGATTCTACAAATCGAAAGCTACGCTTCTACGCAGCGAGCGAGACTAGTTTTCTTCTTTAAAACCGCCAGCCGCTTGAAGAAGCCGAGGATGACCGCTGAACCTAAGCAGCAGGAATCATTGGTGCCAACGCGAGCAACGATCTGCAGCCGAGTGCGCTCAGCGTTCTCTGTTGCCTCCAGAGCCTCCTCGACATTTCGGATGAGGCACCTACGCACGCAAACTGCACACCGCCATTCCTACACGACCTTCCTGCTATTTCCCTATGGGGCTCCAATACCCGACTAACACTGGAGCTCCCAATGACTAGCAAACCCACCCTCTGCGTCTATCCGGACCTCTCACAAGGATTGGCCGCTGTCGCTGCCGCAGGTCGTGCTGGCTCATTGTCCAAGTATTCTGTGATAAGACATCGTCTGGTGTGGAGGCGATCAATTCGTTTTATAGTTTCCAAATGATAAGCCAAGATCGCAAACAACCAATTTATTAAGTGACGACCGGTTTCGTTGCACTATGTCACCATCATCTGGTCATATAATCCGGTCATCTTGTTAAAAATTGGATATAAAATAAGAAGTGCGACATTGCACTTAGTCACTATATAAAAAAAAAAAAAAAAATACTTAAGTTACAAACATGACAGGATTGTAAGCTGTGACATAGTCCGTTCATCACTTAGTAAATTGGTTGTTTGCGATCTTGGCTTATCATTTGGAAACTATAATATATATATATATATATATATATATATATATATATATATATATGTGTGTGTGTGTGTGTGTGTGTGTGTGTGTGTGTGTGTGTGTGTGTGTGTGTGTCGTCAACATGACTCACACCCAGTACATCCCATCGCTCTGGGGAACGCGTAAACAACGACCCAAAATGATTTGCAAAAAGATATCTGTACGATGCTTTCGCCGAAATACGGTGCATATAAGATGAAAATTAACAATAGCAAAACTAGGGTAATGTAGTGCAGTTTAAGAAAATCAGGCGATGCTGAAGGAATTAGATTAGGTAACGAAGCAATAAATGAGGTAGATGAGTTTTGTTACTTGGGCAGTAAAATAACAAATAATGGTCGCAGTACAGAGGATATAAAATGCAGAATGCCAATGGGTAGAAAAGCGTTGTTGAAAAACAGAAATTTGTTAACATTGAATATTGATTTAAGCCTAAGGAAGTCCTTTCTGAAGGCATTTGTATGGAGTGTTGCCTTGTATGGGAGTGAGACGTGGACGATCAACAGTGCGGACAGGAAGAGGATTGAGGCTTTTGAAATATGGTGCTACAGAAGAATGCTGAAGATTAGGTGGGTGGATCGCGTAACTAATGAGGAGGTACTGAACAGAATTGGGGAGAAAAGAAGTTTCTGGCATACCTTGACTAAAAGAAGGGATAGATTGGTAGGGCACATTCTTAGACATCAAGGAATTGTGCATTTAGCGTTGGAGGGGAGTGTGTGGGGTAAAAACCGCAGGGGAAGACCAAGAGATGGATACAGTAAGCAGATTCAGACAGATGTAGGTAGCCGTTCTTATGTGGAGTTAAAGAGGCTTGCTCAGGATAGGGTTTTGTGGAGAGCTGCATCAAACCAGTCTCCGGACTAAACACCACAACAACAACAATAACAACAGTGAATTTAGTCGTTAAGTAGTCCCTCGTGAAAAACTATGAGACTGCCATACCTTTGATCAAACTGTGGAATTAAGTCTCTTATTTGGGATGTAAGTTATGTCAGGATGTATCAATTCCACTGGTTGTACAGCGTGAGGCGTCCGTCGCACCAGCGTGCAAGTAGCCGGCATTCGGCTGTATATCGGTGTCGACCGAGGCGTGGCTGGGGCGGAGCGGTGCTTCGAGCAGTTGTGTGGCACGCAGTCGCTGCCGGGTGGGAAATTTCTCGGTCGCTATCATAAACACCGTAGCGCCCTCGGCGGCGGGAAGAAAGGAGGTGTGTATGCTAAGTCGCGCACTTTTATTTATTTATTTATTTATTTCTCATTTATAATCCTGCTACCTTTTAATTTAAAGGAGGACGTACATTTGTAGTTTAACATGTTATACATTAGTTCATTAATTTTACATAATTTGATTGTTTTAGATAAATAGAAATAAGAATGAAAAAATAAAATAAAAACAAAGAGAAAATACATATATACAAGTACTTATAGTTGTTGCTACAATTATAATATAACAAATTACAGTTCGTGCATTTTACAATAATTAGATATATTGGAGAACGTAAAAACATGATTGGTTACATGGTTGTTATACATATACCGTAATTCAATGTATTCTGAAATTTATTAATTTCATTTGGGCTAAACAATGTAATAGGAAAGAAAGGAATACTAACTTAAAAAATAATAATACAGGGGTTTTTGTGTCCTTATGGTTAGCTGGATTGCACTGTGCTGGGCGTTGAGTACCGTGGAATGTTTCCTTCAAGCCACCGATCACCCAGCACAGTTTCCATGGTTTTGGTGATGTTAGTGTCTTTTCTTTATAATGTTTTCTCTTTCTTGTGTCTCAGCTGTTAGTATCCATATTGATGTAAAGAAGGTCTGGCTTGGGTTGATGACAGTGAGAGATTGCACCCTTATCAGTCTTGAGTCTCATCGGTGTCACTTCCTTCATTTGTGGAAGTTTCATCGCCTTCTTCCTCGTCTGTTTGTTCCCAACTCTAGCTGTCCACTCTGCGGGGCATACGGACACGCCTCCTGTAGGGCCTTGTCCTTTTGTATTCATCGTAGGTTGCTTTAGATATCTTGTCTGCTAATGTGTTGAGTTCTGTTCAGTTTTGTTCGTCTCTTATTATGTCATATATCGTATCTTTTGCAAATTGTCAAAGGAAGGGAAGAAAGAAGGATAGGAAAGAAAGGATTGGCAGTGGCCGCATTTGGGCATTTATATTAAGCAATAGCGAATAGTGAAAATTTGAGCCTTACCGGGAATCGAACCCGCTTCGGGCCAGCGGTCGCCTTAACCACTTGGCCACCCGTGCTCGCCTCCAAATGTCCAAATGTTCGTATAGTCTATGGGACTTAACTACGGGGTCATCAGTCCCTAAACTTACAAACTACTTATGAACTACTTACTAACTATGACGGCACAAATATCCATGCCGGAGGGGGGATTCGAACCCCCGACCGTAGTGGCCGTGCAGACCGTGACTGGAGCGCCTTAGTCCCCTCGGCCACCGCGGCCGGCTGCTCGCCACCAGTCCGTCTCAAATTCCCACAAGTCGCACGCTATGTTTGTAGCGCCCCTATCGTCCATGCCCTCTTACACTCGCCATTACGGATTCCCGTGCGAGGTCGGACGTATGACCGCATCTGCGGTGAAACAACTGAAGCTACCGTCGCGTTTAATACTTACTGCATTGGTGTGCTGTCTGTTCTTTTGGACTTCCGAAAGAACAGACAGCACACCAAGGCAATATATATCGTATCGTCTGCTGCTGTGTGCCTCTGACATGTGTGCATCGTCGGCAGAGGCAGACGATGTGTTGAGGGGAGCCTTCGGTGTTTCGGCAGATGCAAGTGTTGGTGTCGCGCAGTCCCATTCGGGCCGCGCCCTGCTCCAGCCAGTGGACGGGTGGCGGTGCTCAGTCACTGCGACTGTCGGCGTCCTTCGAAAGTGCCGGTAACAGTGAAGCGGCCGGCGAGGCGCTGCCTGGCGTCGCGTTGTCCACCGGCACTCCTTGGCAGCCCCGGGCGTCCCTGAGGCGTCCACGCGCCCGTAATTGGCGGCGGCCGTGAGCGCGAACAGCTGGTCACCATGACGACGCCTGGCAACTGCAGCCGGCACCTACCAGACACCCGGGGACAAACTCCGTATTCTGCGGCGTTGGCCCCCTACTTAGCTAGCATTTATCGCGAATAATTCAGTGGAAAGTTCCTAGTGATTGGAAAAAAGCGCAGGTGACTCCCGTTTATAAGAAAGGAAAGAGAACTGACCCGCACAATTACAGGCCAATATCGTTGACATCAGTTTCCTGTAGAATTTTGGAGCATATTCTCAGTTCGAATATAGTAAATTTCCTTGAAACGGAAAAGCTTCTTTCTGTGAATCAGCACAGGTTTAGGAAATATCGTTCATGTGAAACTCAGCTTGCATTTTTCTCACATGACATCTTGCGAGCCATTGATGAAGGGCAACAGGCAGATTGTGGTTTTTATTTATTTATTTATTTATTTTTCGATTTCAAAAAGGCGTTTGATGCTACACTGCTGACTGCTAACGAAGATACGAGCTTATGGAATAAGTTCACAGATTTGTGACTGGCTGGAAGACTTCCTAAGTAATAGAACGCAGTACGTTGTTCAGAACGGCGAGTGTTCATCAGAGACGAGTATATCGTCAGGCATCCCCAGGGGAGAATAATAGGACGGCTATTATTTTCTATCTATATAAATGAGCTGATGCACAAAGTAACTTGTAATTGGCGGCTGTTTGCTGATGATGCTGTGGAGAGTGTCGTCCTTAACTCACTCTAATAGCATACAGGATGACTTAGACAAAATTTCTAGTTGGTGCGAAGAATGGCAGCTAGCTCTCAATGTAGAGAAATGTAAGGTGATGCGCATCAGTAGGAAAAACAATCCCATAATGTTCGAATACAGCATTAGTGAGCTTCTTGATGCTATCATGTCGTTCAAATATCTAGGAGTAACATTGCATAGCGATATGAAATGGAACGAACATGTAAGGACAGTTGTGACTAAGACGGACAGCCGACTTCGGTTTATTGGGTGATTTTGGGAAGATGTACTTCATCTGTAAAGGAGACCGCGTATAAAACGCTTGTACGACCACGTTTTGAGTATTGCTCAAGTGTTTGGGACCCGCAGCAGATCAGTTTAAAGGAAGACATAGAGGCGGTTCAGAAACGAGCAGCTAGATTTGTTACCAGTAGGTTCGACCAATGCGCGAGTGTCACGGAAATGCTCCGGCAACTCAATTGGGGATCGCTGGAAGAAAGACGACGTTCTTTTCGTGAATTTCTGTTGAGGAATTTTAGAGGGCCGGAATTTGAAGCCGAGTGTAGTACGAGCTTGCTGCCGCCTACTTACATTTCGCGTAGTGATCACAAAGACAAGAGAAATTAGGGTTCTTACGGAGGCATATAGACATTCTTTTTTATCTCGTTCTATTTGGGAGTGGAATAGGAAATGAAATGCCTAGTAGTGGTACAGTGTACCCTCCGCCACGCACCTTACGGTGGATTGCGGAGTATGTATGTAGATGTAGATATACCCGCTACTGTCAATACAAATAGCGACCTATCGAGTACACCTATAGTCAAAGCAATGCTGTTATGAAACAGAGAAAACTGACGATACGGTCCAAATACATTCATCAACTGTTTAGAGCAGTAGTTCGTAAACCTGGTGTGGCGGGGCAGGTCCAGGTGGGTCGCCAGGCAACATAAAATATCCTAGCGACTGAAAAAAATGGTAGTTTATTTCAACAGGAGAGTTTTTGAAATGTTAAGTACAAAATACGTTCCAGAGAAAAAGAACCAGTCGCGCGGGAGTAGCCGCGTGGTCTAAGACTGGACGGCCGCTCCCGTCGGTGGTTCGAGTCCTCCCTCGGGCTTTCACTGTCTAGTAAAATCATCTGAAGATCAAAACGAACTGCAGAACGATCTGAATAAGATATCACTACGCTGTAAAAATTGGCAATTGACTCTAAATAATGAGAAGTGTGAAGTCATCCACATGAATACGAAAAGAAATCCGTTTGACTTTCTTTATAAGATAAATCAATCAAAAGTGAAGGCCACAAACTCCACAAAATACCTAGGAATCACTATTACTTCAGACTTAAACTGGAAAGAACACGTAGATAATATCGTGGGAAAGGCGAACCAGAGACTGCGTTTTATTGGCAGAATCCTTAAAAGATGCAACAGAACTACTAAAGAAACTGCATACACTGCGCTTGTCCGTCCATTTTTGGAGTATTGCTGCCCTGTGTGGGATCCTTATCAGGTGGGTTTGACGGAGGACATCGAAAGAGTCCAAAGAAGAGCAGCTCGTTTCGTATTGTCACGATAAAAGGGAGACACCGTTACGGACATGATACAGGATCTGGGATGGGAATCATTACAACAACGGCGCTTATCGCTGCGGCGTGGGCTACTTAGCAAACTCCAATCGCCAACATGTTCCTCCGAATGCGAAAATGTATTGTTGACTCCCACTTACAAAGGTAGAAATGATCATCAGAATAAAATACGAGAAATCAGAACTCGAACGGAGAGATTTAGGTATTCTTTCTTCCCGCGCGCTATTCGAGACTGGAATGGGAGATCAATAGTATAATGGTGGTTCGATGAACTCTCTGCCAAGTACTTAAATGTGATTTGCAGAGTATCCCATGTAGATGTAGACGTATAGACTTGCACGTGCGTGTTGTCCTTAGTTTAAATAGCTTGTAAGACCAGGGACTGGTGATCACAGCAGTTTGGTCCAATAGTTTTACAAACATTTCAACTTTTATTTGAAGAAAACCAATGTGCTTAATACTCAGGGCGAGACGATAACAATACAGTCGTAACACTCGTTCGTAATTGCGATGTAGCAACGCCGCGTCCGCGTCCGCGTCCTCTGCCATTTGCAACACGTGTCGTACGAGTGACCTTCCAGTGATGATTTGTTTCTCTTATAGCGAGATCGTACCTTATTTGTTTGTTGTTTAGTATGAGTATCCGTCTTTACAGTGGAGCTTTGTATCATTTTATACTGTCTTTACTATCTGTCATTATTTCGTTATGGGCGTGTTAACCCAGATAGCGCTGACGTCCATCCAGACGAGAACGGCAGCTTACTTTTTTATTCTTGTCCGTAAGAATTAATGGGCAGTGTCGTATTTTATTTCTTTGAATAGCTTGCTCCCATTGCAGATCAATTTTAGCTGGTATTGGCGATTGCAAAGTGCTTGGATACGCCTGTGAAGTTGAGGTTCATATAAAACATATTAAAGACTTCCTCGTGGTTGTGTGTGTATTACTTGAACATTCTTCAGTTTGTGAGACATTTATATGTACATATGTCATCTTAAATGTTGTTTTAATAACAATGATTATCAGATTAAAAATCTGAAATATTCATTTTGACATCGTTCCACAAAGAAGGGCAGTTCTGTAAAATTAATGGCAGGATTGTGATAAAAATCACTTATAACAACCTTGTGCACTCATATGGATGTAATTAATAGCTTCTGAGAAAAATATTAAACCTAAAATAATTCTGCGCTATCTGGGTTAATTAAGAATCCACCGTCCCATATCGAGTGGGAGAGGGAGTATCGAGTGTTTACAAATAGAGCTTTGAAGGAATTAAACGCAACCACTACTACTCACATGAGCGTGCGTTTTGTCGTTAAAAAAATCTAAACTTTGCTTAATAAACGATTTGTGCCTAAATCTAAAAAGTTTCATTCCAGATGTAAAACATATCAAAACATCGAAACCAACATACTTCCGAAAATATCATTGTGTTTACCATTTTATTTTCGATATATGGAGCTTTATGTTGCATGGCCCTCTTTGTGGTGAACAACCTTTTCAATCCTATTTGTATTTTTTTCAAATATTATATGTGCCTCATTATAGTGTGTGTGTGTGTGTGTGTGTGTGTGTGTGTGTGTGTGTGTGTGTTTGTGTGTCTGTGTATATAAGTCGCGTTTTTTATAGAAAGACTACAAAATAAATAAAAAACAATCAGGAACGATTGGTTTACATCCAAACAAACGCCGATTAACGTGTAGGATTCGCTCTGGTCATGTAGCCAACGCATCAATGAGTGAATTCTATTACACACCAAACCGCAAACGCGTAATACAACAATCCTGAGCCCTGATTGCTCAACTATTGACCACAGCTCAAGAGTTGAGCTGAGGTTATACATAGATGAAATTAGCAGAATGAAACTGCAGCGGAGTGTGCGCTGATATGAAACTTCCTGGCAGATTAAAACTGTGTGACGGAACCGGGACTCGCACCTGGGACCTTTGCCTTTCGCGGGCAAGCGCTCTACCGACTGAGCTATCCCGACACGACTCACGATGCCTCCTCACAACTTTACTTCCGCCAGTACCTCGCCTCCTACTTTCCAAACTTCACAGAAGTTCTCCTTCGAAATTTGCAAGACTAGCACTCCTGGAAGAAAGGATATGGTGCAGACATGGCTTAGCCACAGCCTAAGGGATGTTCCAGAATGAAACTTTCACTCTGCAACGGAGTGTGCGCTGATATGAAACTTCCAAGCCGGCTGCGGTGGCTGAGCGTTCTGCGACGCGTCAGTCACGGTCTGCACGGCCTCTACGGTCGGGGGTTCGAATCCCCCCTCGGGCATGGATATTTGTGCCGTCCTTAGTATTAGCTAGTTCATAAGTAGTTTGTAAGTTGAGGGACTGATGACCCCGTAGTTAAGTCCCATAAGCTCTACAAACATTTGAACATTTTTTTGATTTGAAACTTCCAAGCAGATCAAAGTTTCATTCTGGAAACATCCCTTAAGCTGTGGCTAAGTCATGTCTCCACCATATACTTTCTTGCAGGATTGCTGGTCTTGCATGGTTCGCAGGAGAGCTTCTGTGAAGTTTGGAAAGTAGGATGCGAGGTACTGGCGGAAGTAAAGTTGTGAGGCGACATCGTGAGTCGTGTCGGGGTAGCTCAGTCGTTAGAGCGCTTGTCTGCGAAAGGCAAAGGTCCCAGGTTCGAGTCCCGGTTCCGACACACAATTTTAATCTGCCAGGAAGTTTCATAGATGCAATTGTTTCAACCACATACCGATTAGTGAGGTAGCAGATGCGCTTTGTACTCTAGGGTGGAACTGGTGGCTTATTTCAGTCGTGAAGTGGCTGCATTTCTGCCTGAATCGCTATCTAAATGCCCGTCCCACGTGCAATCTGGTAAAAACATGGCGGACACCCCTCGGTTGGCCACTCTCCCCCTATTGAGGCTTCTAGACTGCGGCAGCGCGTGCCGTGCAGTGCCCTGTGGGCTTCCCTCCCTCCAGCTATCGCGTTCCTGCGCAGCGGTCGACCGTACCTGACGTCTCACACCAATCACCAGCGCACGCACCAGAGCAGAGATGTACGATGGGGCTGAAATGATGTCGTCAGGCAGCCTGTTTTTAGATTAGATTAGATTAGTTATTTGTTCCGTAGATCCATGTTGAGGGGATCCTCTTGGATGTGGAACATGTCAACGCCGGCCGCGGTGGCGAAGGGGACTGAGGCGCTCCAGTCACGGTCTGCACGGCCACTGCGGTTGTGGGTTCGAATCCCCCCTCGGGCATGGATATTTGTGCCGTCCTTAGTCTTAGCTAGTTCATAAGTAGTTTGTAAGCTTAGGGACTGTATGTTAAGTCCCATAAGTTCTACAAACATTTGAACATTTTTTTGAACATGTCAACATTTACAAGTTGTATTATAGATAATACTAATAATATAAATACAGATACATACACTTATAATATAAATACAGATACATAAATGTTTAAGGTTTTTTTTTTCAATATAGTATGAGTATGCATCATTTGGTGCAATTTAGAAATTCACTAATGGAGTAGAAGGAGTTGGCCACTAGAAAGTCTTTTAGGTTCCTCTTAAACTGATCTTTATTTGTAGCTAAATGTTTTATACTTGATGGTAAATTATTGAAAATGTGTGTTCCTGAGTAGTGGACCCCTTTTTGAACTAAAGTAAGTGCTTTTAAGTCCTTGTGTAGATCATTTTCATTTCTAGTATTGAATGTATGAACTGAGCTGTTTGTTTGGAAAAGGGATATATTATTTATGACAAATTTCATTAAGGAATAAATATACTGAGAGGCAGTAGTTAATATACCCAGTTCTTTGAAGAGACTTCTACAAGACGTCCGTGAATTTATTCCACAAATAATACGTATTACACGTTTTTGGACTCTGTAGAATTTTGACTGAGTTGAAGAGTTACCCCAAAATATTATACCATATGACATTAAGGAATGAAAGTAAGCAAAGTATACAAGCTTTGTTATTTTTATGTCTCCTATGTCTGATAACACTTGAAACGTGTCCATAAAAATATTTTTGTAAGAAAATGTGTAATATTGTGCCTCCTGTTTCGTGTCGAGTAACTTGCTTGCAAGAAAATGTATAATATCGCTTCTACTGTGTGTATCGATATGTGTACTTAACTCTGTGAAGTTTCATCTTTGGCAAAGATCATGTATTGCATAGCATTGTAGCTCGCGCAGAGAGAGAGAGTGGGACTTGTGGTTTAGCTCGCTTAGAGAGCGGTTGAGTTGTGTGTATGGCTCCGATGTAGAGCAGAGGCTGCTGAGCCAGCAAGTTGATTTGATTGTATTTGGAATATATATTGTATTTTTTATTACTATCACCGCTGGAATGAAGGTAATTGCATTTGACGTCATTAGGAAAAAGTTGTATTATGTAGGTAATGTAATCGTGATTATTAATAATAAGTAACAAAGTTGACCGTTCTTTCATGTTTCATTTACGTAGTTAGAAGATTAACCTACTTCCTTCATTTGATAATTAGTTATTAGTGGATTTAAAGTGCAGCATTGATTTTGGTAATCTTGTTAAACAGATTTCGTTATTTGTGCTATAGTAAATGATTGTTATGCAACACTACAGTCAATTGATTAGGATACTGAATTTTGATGATCAGGTACTGATCTGCATAAAATTCTCGCAGTCAAATGTTTTGAGTATAGTCAGTGTCTGTTTCATATGGTGACTTGCCACAGTTGTTTTGTTAAAAGATCCGTTGCGCACATAATCAGTTTACTGCATTGTTTCTTATTTAATAGTATATACATCAATATCAGGGCCATAATTAAACCAAATTGCTGTGTTAATGAACAATTTGTTGTCTGATTTAACGATAGGTACAACATCCACAACACACACACAGCTTTTACACTGACCGTTAAACAAATTGATACAATGATCAACTGACTGGAGGTAAATATCGGAGTATAAATTATTTCAATATCCATTCAGTTGATCACTGTATCAATTTGTTTAACGGTCAGTGTTACCGCTGATCAACGGATTACATTGTTATTGTCTCGGCAAGGCGTCCTATGGCTGCATTTTGACGTAAACACCCTCTATCAAAGATTACGTAAAACATCAGTACCTACATTATTACAATACCTTATTACTGATTTCAAAATTTTTTTGCAGCTAACAAAATTTTTTTTTTTTTTGTTATATTGCCATGTAAAAATTGTAAGATATGGATCATTTTTTCTTCTTTGTCAGAAATCTCAAGATGCTCTAACGGGGTGAAACGCTTTATTTCAATAAAGGTTTTTGCAACTAAGACATTCTTTTATTCAAGAGTTCGACTTGACACGTTTGCTGTTCCGCACCACGCAGCAATGTTCTGTAAGCTGTGTGTGGCGCAAGTCTTCCGGTCCGGACTATATAATCATTAGATTTCTATCCGATTATGTTCAAATGTTTGTACAGCTTATGGGACTTAACGACGGGGTCATCAGTACCTAAACTTACAAACTACTTATGAACTAGCTAATACTAAGGACGACACAAATATCCATGCCCGAGGGGGGATTCGAACCCCCGACCGTGGTGGCCGTGCAGACCGTGACTGGAGCGCCTCAGTCTCCTTGGCCACCGCGGCCGGCTATCCGATTATGCTAAATCGTTACAACAACGGCGTTTATCGCTGCGGCGTGGGCTACTTACGAAACTCCAATCGCCAAAATTCTCCTCCGAATGCGATTATATATTATTGTCTCCTGCTGCCACAGGTAGAAATGATCATCATCAGAATGAAATACGGAAAATCAGAGCTCGAAAGGCGTCATAAATAATGAACACTGCCCCGTCATGTGACGCATGAATAACGAGATTTTATTCATCCACTATTTGAAAATCTGAGCTCTTACCTACTTACAATAAACTTTGTACATAATTCCTACCCCTTACCAAACTTCACTCGTTTAACAAAATGATGAAAAGAGAGAAGTTCTTTGCTTACTACCTTTACGCTGTTCATGCACCTCAGCTTGATGTTACATAGTACAACACATAATAATTGAAATAAGAGGTCAAAAATAATTTTGGTCATGAAAAAAATGCTCCGTACGTCATTCGGTTTCGATATATTAGTTTAGTAATAACTCTATTAGCGACATATTTGGCAGATACTGTGCACATAAAACAATGAATGTACTGTACCTTCCCAGTTTGATCATAGATCGACACATATATACATGATTTCAGAAATAATGAAATGCAGGAGAATCTGGCCCAATGCGCCTGATGTTTTAGTTTTGTATGTCTCAGTAACTCCATTCGCAATGCACTCAATTTCCTGATTTTCCACTGTACGAACCTCGGAAATCATATTTCTGTAGGACACATAGTTCAGGAGATAATGTCATAAGGATTGAGCTTCATGAAAACGAAACTGAAATGGATAATGAGCAGTGTATAATGTGATGGACAGACGGGGAAGAAAGAGTTGGACTAACATAAGAAAGGAATAAATACACACACCCAGGAAACGCCGGCTAGTACACTAGTC
Source organism: Locusta migratoria (assembly GCA_026315105.1). NCBI lineage: Eukaryota > Metazoa > Arthropoda > Insecta > Orthoptera > Acrididae > Locusta > Locusta migratoria. Next base: position 2,975,214 of record CM048747.1, read on the forward strand.
GTATAATAGAGACTACTCCTTCCAATGTATTCACAGTCCATTTTTTTAAAACTGAGGGACACTAAACATCACTCTATTCGCTGTAAATCCTCTTGCATTTCACCGTAATTTTCCAGCTCTGCGAATTCTCGATACATTACGGCATCGCCGTCAACTGTCGTCACGTGCGATTGATGCAGCAGCCGCACTAGGAAATTAGCTTCCCCTGTGGATACTGACGTTAAACCGCGATACAGGGAACTGTATTTGGAGAGCTGCCGTGAACGGGAAACGTGGACTAATGATGAATGACGGATCTCTGTTTTCAGCACTGTTCTGCTCTAACCAGGATAAACATAATGGAGAGGACTGCGGAAACCTGAACACACTATTTGCAAACAGATTGACACACTCATGGACCTGCCGCATGAGTGCATCACATTTTATTATGCAGTGTTTCAGGGACAATAGGAAAAGTTTTAGAAGGTTGTAGTATAGATAAATTGCAATAAAATACAATTTATTGAGTACAGGCATGTATCATTTACTATGAATCCAAAACAAACTTGCAGCAAAGCGAAATGAGGATGTAGAAAGATGATTTTCTAAAATTGCACCTCCAACTTCAATTCACTTTGACTTCGTTTGATTACGAGTAGCTCTTGTCGTCTTTGCGTTCTCTGTGAGGACTGCACAATTCATAATCCGAACGATCGGACAGGCAGATCGGCTGTAGTGTTAACCTTTTCTCCGTAATACTCAGAGGCAAAACTCCTAAACGGTGAGGCCCGGGGCCTTGTTGATGAAGAAACATGCCCATATCTTCTACCGATGCATCTTCCGAGGAATGTTGAATTCAGATGATGTGTCATCGGACGACTAGAATGGGCAGGAGCCCATGCTGCAAGAACATACGCATTCTTTTACTCAAAGGAATCTCCACCAGTAATACTAAAAGCTCATTTTCAAGAAAGTGTAGCTAACGGGGCCCAGTAAGGGCAACTGCAACTGACTATCAAACCACACGACACGTTTACAGAGAAGCGTTCTTGAAAATGCGTCTCGACAATGACATGTGGGTCTTCTTCGAATCAATGACGTGAATTAGAAGTGCAATTGATGTCGTTACGAGTGAAAGTGGCTTCATTAGTTGATAGGTGCTTACCTATCTGTTATCAATTTCTACTGTCGGGGGTTCGAATCCCCCCGCGGGCATGGATATTTGTGACGTCCTTAGTATTAGCTAGTTCATAAGTAGTTTGTAAGTTTAGGGGCTGATGACCCCGTAGTTAAGTCCCATAAGCTCTACAAACATTTGAACATTTGAATTTGTTATCAATTTTGTGAGCTGTATTTTCAATATCGATACATCCCACCTATCTTCACGTATGTCAGCGAGGTGCACTGCAATGTCTTTGGTAGCTTGTCAGAGAGTACAGAGTATAGGGTAGAAATGTCTCTGGAGTAAGAATTCAGCGCAGAACAGATTTTATCATCATATATTGCCGTTACGGTTACGTGATAGCGAGACGACGTAGGTTTGTACGTAATAGGGATGAACTGAATAGTGACTGTCCGATAACAGTGATTTCTGTGAATGATACTTTTCAAAGCTGCGATATTTAGTTTGCGAATTGATAGAGCTTAAAAACGCAGTTACGATTCCACAACGCGTACCTTCCGTACTTCATGAACTATATTTTCTGCGAATTGTACGAGGGATAACCGTAGATGCTACTTTATGGGGTATCATCAGATAATGGTTAAGTTTTACTCAAGGTATCGGCGGCTTAGTGTGCTAATGTTGGCAACAAAAATTCCGCTTGACAGAGATTATTAAGTTACTGACCGGACAAGGATACGCGCAAGAAGCTGTCAACCGTAGAGCAGGAAGAGCGTTATTTATGTCACGGTCAACACGAGAAACTACTCCCTCTCATTATATGTGATTCAGTTTTTAAACAGCATTCGAACGTCGTTGCGAACATCATGCACTCGAGGCCGTAAGTAAAATTTTAGGTAAGCATTGGCAGGCATATATGCTAACGGGTATTTTTATCCATGTGAACTATGCCACGATAATAAAAGTTATACGGTCAGGGGTTCGAATCCCCTCTCGGTCATGGATATTTGTGCCGTCCTTAGTATAAGCTAGTAGATAAGTAGTTTGTAAATTTAGGGACTGATGACCCCGTAGTTAAGTCCCATAAGCTTAGCAAACATTTGAAAATTTTTTGATAAAAGTTATATGATCGTGTTTGTAAAGTGTGAAAACTGAAAATATAAACAGTGTATAATTGAAGTCATTCAACGATTTGAAAGGGATGATAAATTTGGAATACACAGTGAGTGAATAAAGAAATTTCTCTTCTCGGTAAAAGTTTTGCGGCCTCGGCGGCGTAGTGTATTGATGTTGACAACGATTTTGGCCGGCCGCGGTGGCCGAGGGGACTGAGGCGCTTCAGTCACAGTCTGCACGGCCACTACGGTCGGGGGTTCGAATCCCCCCTCGGGCATGGATATTTGTGACGTCCTTAGTTGTAGGTAGTTCATAAGTAGTTTGTAAGTTTAGGGACTAATGACCCCGTAGTTAAGTCCCTTAAGCTTAACAAACATTTGAACATTTTGACAACGATTTTGAATGTTATTTGAAAACTCAAACTAAAAGAAGTTGAGGGAATAATTTTTCGTGTTGACAGTGAAATCAACATTTAATGCTGCATCTGTTCTTATGATTGACAGGTTCCATCATTTGTATCCTTGCCCAAAGGAACTAATGAGTAATGACCTAGCAGTTTAGCCACCTCTAAACAACAACTTGCTCAGGCAGCAAATTTATCATCCTCGTAAAGTGAACATTTTGTTGCCAACATTAGAACATTAGCACACTACGCCGCCATTGCCGTAAGTAAATTTTAAACTTGTGCTCTTGTTCAAACCGTTCCATGTTCTCAATTTTCTACCAATTTGCCATTGACAATGAATTGCTTATGTTTATTAATTTTGACAACATTGTCAGAGGAGAAAACAGCGATCTATTTGGTATGATCAATATACAAAAAACAGTCTTGATCGCAGAAATTAAGTTTCAATTAACCGGTTTCGACCTGATGTAGGTCATCTTCGGAATTACAAGTAGTCCATGTGGCCGGTGCTGCACTCGGCTGGGCTGGGCTGTCCTGGGCTGTTCTGTAACAGTTACCTGCTGGCAGCAGGCCACATGGGCTACTTGTAATTCCGAAGATGACCTACATCAGGTCGAAACCGGTTAATTGTAACTGTTAATTTCTGCGATCAAGACCGTTTTTTGTATATTGAATTGCTTATGTGTTTTAAAACTACTGATGTGTATGTGCAAAGAGAGATACTACAAATCATCCAGTTCAAAATTGAGTCATTTATTGCAGTGCGGCAAAAAATATCCATTTATGAAGCATTTTTAGACATTTGGTAAAATGTATTCTAATTTGTCGTGAACGTATGCTATGCTCTAGATCAATCTTTTGCAACAAACTTTCCTTGTATTGTTCTCTTTTTGTGAATAAATCGTTTTAACCCCGCATTATGCAACTTAACCAAAATTCCAGGGTATTGCAAAATATCTTTATATGAAGCCGTTGCTTCGAAAGTGACTCAAAAACAACAAACTTTGCAGAAATCAAGAGGCTACTTCACTGCTACGATGGAGTAGCCGAGCGCTCTAAGGCGCCTTGCTGTGGAGCGCGTGGTTGCTCGCCGTCGGAGGTTTGAGTTCTCCTTCGGGCATGGATGTGTGTGTATGTTGTCCTTAGCATAAGTTAGTTTATGTAGTGTCTAAGCCCACGGACTGATAACCGCAGTAGTAGTTAAGTCCCTTAGATTTCCAAACATCTGAACATATGCAAATTCTCTCTGTCCGGCACGCCACATCATGGTACTATCACGTCTACTTGTACCCACAATGTCGCCATGTCCCGCCAGCTTACTTAGCCAAGTACCGAGCAATGGAACTGGGATTATGAATTACCATCCGTGATACGAAAAATGGAGTGTAGTTTAGTATTTGAGAGAATAACGATGAAATTAATAACAAACACAAAGATCGGGATCTATGTTCTTCGTCATTTGCGTGTGTTGAATTACCAAGACGAAGAAAAACATTTCACAATAGCGACATGAATTTACCAGTGAAAACATACGAGACGTATATACAAACACATAAGCGAATATTTGTAATGGAATAAAAAGCGCTTATCCATTATGTCTTTCCATTCTGTTAGAAAAGTCATTAACAACTGAATTTTCCCTTTCATTAGAGCTCAGTTATTCGACTTTAAATATTTAATGAGAATTGGTTCATTAATTAACGCTCTTAAACAGTACAAACCTCAGCTCTGATCACTTAAATAACTCTTCATTTCGAGATATCTGACCTCGTTTCAGGAAAACAATGGAAAAGGTACATTTGCAGAGTACCAGTGAAACAAATCACAGACAAAAGTTGAAAAATTAAGAAGACACAAAAGCACAAAACCAACCACTATCACAGTAGGGAGCATGACGGAAATAGATTAAATTCCGACGTTAACAGACGACGACGCTGTGAAAACGTCCAGGGTACCGAGAAACCTTGCGACGATGTGACATGACGTGACCTGACGTGAGGGTTCGTGTAAATTACCGAACAGAGTCATCCCTAACTCACGTGACAATCCCAGCTTAATGTTGAGAACATACACCAACATACACTATCTGGATGTTGAACGTAGCTGTCTGAGCGTGCCTGCCGTAGATGTTCATATTTCATTTCTTGACAAATTCAAATATGGCTGCTGTGATTTATTACAAGAAAACGAAAAGAAAATACATTTCCAATCCGCTCCCATATTAGCCTATCACTATCATATTCACATAAATTTCATATCAAGAGATGAACAAGCAATTCCTTGTCGCGTAATAACTGATGGAAATTCGTTTGCTAAATTTAAATATGGTGGACAATGCGGAAAAGTGTGTAAAACATTTGAATGTGTAGGCACCAAGGATGTTAGAACAGGCTCCAAGGAGGTTAAAAATAGGCACGTTGCAGTTCTATGCTTCATTGATCTCTATCTCACTGGATGTTGAACTTCAGCTGCCTCAGCGTGACAGTCATAGATGCTGACATTTCGTTTCTTGCAAAATTCAAATATGGCTGAATCGAAATCTTACTAGAGTACAAAAAGAAAATACCATTTGCTTCTGTTTTACATCCCAGATTGACAAAAAAACTAAGCACTCAAGCATATTCTTGTCACTTACAAACTGATGGAAATTCATTTGCCAATATTCAAGAGAGCCAGAGAGAACGATGCAAAGCGAGCTATCACTCCCCACATCACATTCAGACAGCCATTGATTCTCGCACCCACTTAAAAGTAAAACAACTGCACATTCTAACAGGGACAGTGGCGTAGCGGAGAAGCCGTACTTATGCCACATCAATTAATATAATAATAAATTATTAACATAACAAAATAAGAAAAACCTCGCAATATTAACTAATATTTTAACACCTGAAATAAAAATGCTATTCCTCAAGCCTTGAAAAGAGTGGAGTTCAAGTTTCAACAAAATGATAATCTAGAGACATTAAATACATTATAACTTGACAGAAATATACAAAAAATATATGGAAGACGACAGACGGTCGTCTTTCAAGATCACTGACATACACAGAATGAAATGCTTCTTCCAGATATATTTCAGCTCTGTAGTACAGAGCTGAGCGTATGTGGGTCGGTGTTAGTCGATAAACAGACGTCGCCTGTGAACAGTGTGCATTAAATGTAGTTACAAAAAGATGGGAGCTGGTCTACCGAGTAAACGATACATTAATAACATAGAAGAATTTATAAATATCCGTTGTATGGAAATTTTGAAGAGGTGAACAAGATCAACGATTATTATTATGAAGAGTAAGGAACATATTTCAAGGTAGCGATAAATCTTAATTTTGTAATTGCAGTTCTGTACGTTTGAAGATTTCCTTGATATATAATACCTAATTCCATTTCCAGTAGAGATTTGCCGTTGCGCATCGCGCGGCCTCCCGCGTCGGAGATTCGAATCCTCTCTCGGGCATGGATGTATGTAAAAAGTTAGTTCATAAGTAGTTTGTAAGTTTAGGGACTGATGACCCCGCAGTTAAGTCCCTTAAGCTTAACAAACATTTGACTTCTTCTATTTATTTTTCTTTATTCTTTTATTTATTTTTTCAACATTTTCATATTTAGTGAATAGACAATCAGTGTGGACACTGCATTATTAACAGACTACATGACACTTGCTGGTACGGTAAAGAATGAGTCTAACTAGTTAATACATGATTCCTGAGATCAGCTTTGAAAGTAATACGTTTGAAATTAATATGTTTCCATGTGCGCAGGATGCCATTCAAAATAATTTTATTGATATTCATTTTCATTATCAGAGGCTTCCACTCCCATGAACCACAGACATTGCCGAGGTGGGGTGGCTTGCGTGCCTCAACGATACAGATAGCCGTACCGTAGGTGCAACCACAGCGGAGGGGTATCTGTGGAGAGGCCAGACAAACGTGTGGTTCCTGAAGAGGGGCAGCAGCCTTTTCAGTAGTTACAGGGGCAACAGTCTGGATGATTGACTGAGCTGGCCTTGTAACATCAGCTAATGTGGCTTTGCCACACAGCTACTGCGAACGGCTGAAAGCAAGGGGAAACTACAGCCGTTACCTTTCCCGAGGACATGCAGCTCTACTGTATGAACATATGATGATGGCATCCTCTCGGGTAAAATATTCCGGAGGTAAAATAGTCCCCCATTCGGATCTCCGGGCGGGGACTACTCAGGAGGATGTGATCATCAGGAAAGACAATACTGGCATTCTACGGGTCGGAGCGTGGAATGTTAGATCCCTTAATCGAGTAGGAAAATTAGAAAATTTAAAAAGGGAAATGGATAGGTTGAAGTTAGATATAGTGGGGATTAGTGAAGTTCGGTGGCAGGATGAACAGGATTTCTGGTCAGGTGAGTACAGGATTATAAATACAAAATCAATTGGGGGTATCACAGGAGTAGGACTGATAATGAATAAGAAAATAGGAATGCGAGTAAACTACTATGACCAGCACAGTGATCGTATTATCATTGTCAAGATAGATACGAAGCCAACACCGACAACTGTAGTACAGGTTTATATGCCAACTAGCTCTGCCGATGATGAGGAAATCGAAGAAATATATGAGGAGCTAAAGGAAATTATTCAGACAATTAAGGGAGAGGAAAACTTAATTGTTATGGGAGACTGGAATTCGGTAGTAGGACAAGGAAGGGAAGGGAGGATAATAGGTGAATATGGTCTGGGTAAAAGGAATGAAAGAGGAAGCCGCCTGGTAGAATTTTGCACAGAACATAATTTAGTTATAACAAACACCTGGCTTAAGAATCACAAAAGAAGGTTGTATACGTGGAAGAGACCAGGAGACACCGGGAGATACCAGATAGATTTTGTAATGGTAAGACATAGATTTCGGAACCAGGTTTTAAACTGTAAAACATACCCAGGGGCAGATATAGACTCTGACCATAACTTGTTGGTTATGAACTGTAGGCTGAAACTGAAGAAACTACAAAAAGGTAGGAAAATAAGGAGATGGGACCTGGATAAATTGAAGGAACCTGAGGTTCTTAAGAATTTCAGAGGGAGCTTTAGGCAACAATTGACAGAAACAGGGGAAAATAAAACAGTAGAGGAGGAATGGGTAAAATTGAGAGATGAAATAGTGAAGGTAGCAGAGGACAAAATAGGTAGGAAGGCAAGACCTACAAAAAATCCTTGGATATCACAGGAAATACTAAATTTAATCGATGAAAGGAGAAAATATAAAAATGCAGTAAATGAAACAGGCAAAATGGAGTACAGACGACTAAGAAATGAGATTGACAGGAAGTGCAAAATGGCTAGGAAGGAGTGGCTAGAAGGCAAATGCAAGGATGTAGAGGAATGTATAAATAGGGGAAAAATAGATACAGCCTACAGGAAAATAAAAGAAACATTTGGAGATAAGAAAAACAGCTCTATGAATATCAAGGACACGGATGGAAAACCAGTTCTCAGCAAAGAAGGGAAAGCTGAAAGGTGGAAAGAGTATATAGAGGGGCTCTACAAAGGAAATGAACTTCGAGACAATATTGTAGAAAGGGAAGAGGATGTAGATGAAGATGAAATAGGAGATACTGTACTGAGAGAAGAATTTGACAGAGCCCTGAAAGACCTAAGTCGAAACAAGGCCCCTGGAGTAGATGATATTCCCTCAGAGCTACTGAAGTCTCTGGGGGAACCAGCCATGACAAACCTGTTTCACCTGGTGTGTAAGATGTATGAGACAGGTGAAGTACCCTCAGACTTTAAGAAAAATGTTATAATCCCCATTCCAAAGAAAGCAGGTGCAGAAAGGTGTGAAAACTACAGAACCATCAGTTTAATAAGTCATGGTTGCAAAATATTAACACGAATTATATACAGAAGGATGGAAAAGCTGGTAGAAGCCGACCTCGGGGAAGATCAGTTTGGGTTCAGGAGAAATGTAGGAACACGGGAGGCAATACTCACTTTACGGCTTATCCTAGAAGATAGATTAAGAAAAGGCAAACCTACATTTCTAGCTTTTGTAGATTTGGAGAAGGCTTTTGACAATGTTGATTGGAATAAACTCTTTCAAGTTCTGAAGCAAGCAGGAGTAAAATATAGGGAGCGTAAGGTTATTTACAACTTGTACAAAAGCCAGACAGCGGTTGTCAGAGTTGAAGGGCATGAAAGGGATGCAGTGGTTGGGAAGGGAGTAAGACAGGGTTGTAGCCTTTCTCCAATGTTATTCAATTTGTACATTGAACAAGCTATAAAGGAAAGCAAGGAGAAATTTGGAGAAGGAATTAAAATTCAGGGGGAAGAATTAAAAACATTGCGTTTTGCTGATGACATAGTAATTCTGTCAGATACAGCAAAGGACCTGGAAGAGCAATTGAATGGAATGGACAGTGTGCTGAAAGCTGCATATAAGATGAACATTAACAAGAGTAAAACTACGGTAATGGAGTGCAGTGTAAGAAAATCAGGTGATGCTGAAGGAATTAGATTGGGAAACGAAGCAATAAAGGACGTAGATGAGTTTTGTTATTTGGGCTGTAAAATAACAAACGATGGTCGCAGTACAGAGGATATAAAATGCAGAATGGCAATGGGTAGAAAAGCGTTCTTGAAAAAGAGAAATTTGTTAACATCGAATATTGATTTAAGCCTAAGGAAGTCCTTTCTGAAGACATTTGTATGGAGTGTTGCCTTGTATGGGAGTGAGACATGGACGATAAACAGTGCGGACAGGAAGAGGATAGAGGCTTTTGAAATATGGTGCTACAGAAGAATGCTGAAGATTAGGTGGGTGGATCGCGTAACTAATGAGGAGGTACTGAACAGAATTGGGGAGAAAAGAAATTTCTGGCATACCTTGACTAAAAGAAGGGATAGATTGGTAGGACACATTCTTAGACATCAAGGAATTGTGAATTTAGCATTAGAGGGAAGTGTGTGGGGTAAAAATCGCAGAGGAAGACCAAGAGATGGATACAGTAAGCAGATTCAGATAGACGTAAGTTGCCGTTCTTATGTGGAGATGAAGAGGCTTGCTCAGGATAGGGTATTGTGGAGAGCTGCATCAAACCAGTCTCCGGACTGAAGACCACAACAACAACATATCAGAGGCTTAGGATTTTCTCAAGGAAGTTGCACTTGCTATGTTTGTGGTTTCTGTTTTGCAGAATTGCCTGTCTATCTGCTAAAATTAGCTGACAGTTACGTTCTTTGCCATGCAATTCTATGACAATTTTATATCAGTGATTGTTGAACAGTGATAATCCAAAGAACAGGGCCTTTAATGTATGAATTTTTTATTTTCAATAATAATAATGATGATACTAATAATTTTCTTAACATTACAGTTAGACAGCGTATTCAGATTTATTCAAAAACATTACTTTCCCGCAGGGGATTTTTTTTTGTGTTACCGGTTGGTCTGCATTTCGCATCGTGTGATATGTGCACCGTGGAAATCAGTTAAAATAACATTCCTAAACTTTATCAGATCAGACTAATCACTTTAATAAGTAGGCCTAGTTCACAGATTACTAGTTTCAAGACAATAGTTTGTCCCCGCACATTTCTGATTTAGCTTACGCAATTCAGTTTCACAGTAAAATCGCATAACGATTTCGGTTTTAAATTCACCTAGTCTGACCACAATCGTTTCACAGTGAAGAGTAAAAATGCGATTGGTAATTTGGAAGTTTGCTTGCAAGCGGTATATATCGAAGGTACGACTGTTATTGCGTAACGTGTAAGATATCAATTGTGAGAACAACTACGTCATTAGCGTGAATCGGAATAGAATTTCGACAACCAGTAACTACATGGGTGTAACAGTTTCTTTTGATTACATACCTTTGTTTAATAACTTTGCTTTCATTGTCAACGGATAGGACGCGATTCCTAAAAATATGACTCAAGTACAAAATAGATTATAGATTAATATTTTGTGTTTAAAAAGTGATCTGTAGCTTTACTCTGATAGTGAGGTATAGGTTAACAGAGATGATCTTTTTTTCGCAAGTGAACGCCGAAGGCGCGAATTTTTGGGCTGAGACCTAGATCGATGGGACATTCTGTTGTGGTAATCTGTATTTTACGAGGACAATCACAGATTATTTATTCAAATGTTAAGCTTATGGGACTTAACTACGGGGTTATCAGTCCATAAACTTACAAACTACTTATCAACTAGCTTATACTAAGGACGGCACAAATATTCATGCCCGAGGGGGGATTCGAACCCCCGACCGTAGTGGCCGTGCAGACCGTGACTGAAGCCCCTCAGTCTCCTCGGCCACCGCGGCCGGCCGATTATTTATTATCCACAAAACATAAGTACTACGATATTATCCCGTATGTTTATATTCTTTGATAGTGTTTGTTTTGCTAGTTGTTCCGCCATCTTAGTTTCCCGTCACAATCGATATATCACTCCGTAACAGAAGAATCTTCGATATATATCGCTTGCAAGCATTCTTCCTAATTGCCATGGAATTAAGTGGTGATTTTCAAGTTATCATTGTCAAATCTCTAATCTTCTCTCTTCATCTGCTGCTCGACGGTGCTGCAACCGTGCATACGTAATGTCCAGCACACTCTAGGCCTATATATGGAACACAAATACGTGCAGAAATTCCATCCGTGTTTCTTGAACGACTATGTTCATTCGACTGAATGTCTTCTACTTCATGCGCAGTTTGTTCATTTACAAGTTCAGATGCAATATGCCTGCGGGTCAATGTACCAGTGTCAGGCAGTGTATAGAACACACGAGTGAACACTCTTCAACCGTGTAAACTGCGGTTAGGAAATCTTATATCATATTCTTTCAAATGTTCAAATGTTTGTAGAGCTTATGGGACTCAAATACAGGGTCACCAGTCCCTAAACTTACGAACTACTTATGAACCAGCTAATACTAAGGACGACACAAATATCCATTCCCGAGGGGGGGATTCGAACCCCCGACCGTGGTGGCCGTGCAGACCGTGATTGGCGTGCCGCAGACGGCTCGGCCACCGCGGCCGGCCCATATTGTTTACAAGCAGTAACAGCGTTTCACTTACAAAACTCTTACACAATTATCATATGGACATATCATCACGTGTAAATGTCCACGGCATGTTTACACGCTATAGTACGGTAGATGTGGCCAACAAATCACAATGAAAATTTCAATCTAAGTTCAAGCACACCTGCAAAATTTGATCATCAAAGATGTACTACTGACATTCGATACATTTATGCCCATGCCAACTGATGTACCAATATAGGAAGCGTAAATGCACTGAGCTCAGCGGTACTCAGTAAAATCTTTATTGCAATTCATCTATACTACTACCTCCTATAAAATTTACTGTACGTCCCGAAATCAGCTGTAGACATAAGAGTTGTTTGTATTTGAATTATTTATTTATAATCCAAAATTGGACGTAATATTTCTACGTAATATTGAAGGTACTCAAGTGCCCTTTTGTGTAACAGCCTCATAAATTAAAGAATTTCATGATCTCTTGCATGAATGCTTGCCCACTGTTTCATTTAACACCTGCTAGTGTAATTTATGTTATTCTTTAATGGCAGTCCTGTTTGACTCCCATAGATTTCGTAGTTGGTCAGGACGTGCACCCACAGCTCTTTTCAAACCAATGAAAGCTTCTGGTTAAAACACCCCAAGTTTCAAATCTTCACCTTTACCAGATTGCTGTTATACGATTTGTTTTTCTTCTCTCTCTCTTTTTTTTATTTTTATTTACTTTTCGGGTTCTGGGAGGGGGGGTTCTATCCCCCTCATCCCCCACCCCCCATAGTTACGCCACTGGCTAGCACAGTTGAGTCGTTGTCCATAAGCTTGAATCCTTCCTATATACGCTGATGAAACGTGTCAACAATTGGTTCGCGGATGTTATCACTCAATTGTGTACCCTTCAGATTACCTTGGGCAACAACGGCGTCAGAAACCCTCACATGATACCAGCTTGCTCTAGTGTATGCGTGCAGGATTACCATATCCTCCCACGCACGCTGTCAATGGTCATATGGTAGCAAACATATGCGGCATTCATCTGTGGAGTTCTTCCGATTTTTCATATTTGGTGATTTTGGGTGCACCTGTACCGCGTGTTTGGGACTAACGACCGAGCCACTACACAGCTGCCTTAGAATACAGAGGGTAGCTGTGCTGTCTGATTTGAAACTTGCCTGGCAGCTGTCACAAAGTCATGGTTTATCATGGTGGTAATCTGGTCGGGGTTCCTCAGGCGAGACGTCGCAGATATCAGTCATTTGTCGCAGTTGTTGTCCTACGACCTGGGTCTATACTTTGAAAATGATTGCGGGAGCTTACCAGCCACTCTGACTCACGACTGTTCGCCTAGCAGTTTCTCTCGATGAAAATCTTCGTTGATATAAAGAAAAGTATTTATGTACACTCTATGCTGTTCCTACACTGTGTACTGAATGAAGGTAAAAATATTACTGCCTCAATCTACATTCAACGAACTGGGTACACTTCCAATAGTTAGGGCTACAAGGAAAGTTTATTTACATTTTATGACAATAAAGAGGACCAAGCTTTTAAAATGATGTCAACGTAGGTCCAGAAGGAATGTGTTAACGGGATACAAAGGTGATATAAAACTTTTTCGTTTTACGGATCCTCAGATGGCAACAGAAACCTGGCGAAACCGTCATTAAATACATCTACATAAATAATCAGCTACTCACATTTCAATGCATGGCGAAGGGTTCATCGCACCAACATTATGATAATTCTCTTCCGTTCAATTCTCTAACAGCGCGAGGGGAAAAGGAACACTTGAATCTTTCAATTTATGTTATTTTATTATGATGATTTCGTCTCCCTATGTAGTTGGGTAATAAAAAAAATATTTTCGTATTCGAAAGAGAAAGCCGGTGACAGAAATTTCGCCTTTGTTAATGATTTCCACCCCCCCCCCACCTCGTGCATCACTCTCGTTCCCCTACATAATAAACAAATAGCTGCTCCTCTCTGAACTTGCTCTATATCATCCATCAGTCCCACTTGGTGGGGATCCCACAATGAACAGCAATACTCCAAAACAGAACTCACAAATATAGTGTAAACAGTTTCTTTAGTAGAATTGGAGCATTTCCTTTCTGCCAATGAAACGTAGCCTTTGGTTTGTCTTCCCTAAAATATTTTCTACGTGTTATTTCTAATTTTAGTTGTTTGTAATTGTAATTCCTAGGTATTTAGTTGAATTCACAGCCCTTAGATTTGAACGATTTATCGTGTAAATGAAGTTTAAAGGATTTGTTTTATTGCTCATATGGATGACTTGACACTTTTCATTGTTTCGGGCCAATTGACAATTCTTGCATCACACAGGTATCTTAATTATTAGGCAGCTGCTTTCGATTCTCGGGTGACTCACGAACCTATATACTACAACAACATCCGCAAACAGTCTACCAGAGCTGCTCATATTGTCTCCTAAATCGTTAATACAGATAAGGAACACTAGGGGACGTGTACACTATTCTGGGGAACGTCAGATATCACTTTGGTTTGTACTTGATGACTTTCCGTGCGTTACTATGTATTGTCAGGAAATCACGAATCCAGTCTCGCAACTAAGACGATATTCCATAAGCACGTAACTTGATTAGAAACTACTTGTAAGGTACAGTCAAAATATTCCCGGAAATCTAGAAATGCGTAATCTATTTGAGATCCCGTGTCAATACTACTCATCACTAATCGTGTTTCACAAGAACGATACTTTTTGATTCCGTGTTGACTATGTCTCAATAGGTCGTTCTCTTCGAGGTTGTTCATAATGTTTGAGGAAAATATATGTTCGAAAATTCTGCTGCAAAACGGCGTCAGTGATAATGCGTGTAATTTTGTAGATCACTCCCATTGCCCTTCTTGAATATTGGCGTGACCTGTGCATCTTTTGGGTACGGAACTTTCGTTGAGCGAGCTGTTGTATATCATAGCTAAGTACGGAGCTATTGCATCAGCACACTCTGAAAGGAATCTAGTTGGTATACAGTCTGGCCCGGAAGATTTGTTTTTGTTTAGTGACTTAACTTGTTTTACTACTCCAGGAACATCTTCTTCTAAATTTCGCTTGCTGGCAGCTGTTATTGTTTCGAATTCTGGAGTGTTAACTTCGTCTTCTTTGCAGTTACCAGTTTAGTCCCTCTATCTCAGCCAAACAAACCAACCCCAACTAATAATTTTATAATCTCTGTTAACTTCTCGCGTTTATTATGAACTTTAATACAACAACTTACCTCCTGATTACGCCAAACAGTTGTTCTGTTTTGAGTTTTCACATAAATTACATACAAATAATGGAATTTCTCAGAATACTGCACTTTGCACCACTTGTATAACACTTTTCACTAATTGTTTATTTGGTATGTCGACTTTTTGTTGGTGTTTCCTTTATTTTTTCCTTTTTACTGGGACTAATACTTCGTTCTTTTTTCTTCCCGAAAACAAATTTATCCATTTGAAGAAAATGACTGACCGACCCAGAAAATGAACTCCGCTGACTCGGACTAAGCTGCGTTTCGTTTGTACAAATGGCAGAGTTACCGTCTGTCTGCGACCTGGGAAGCGCAGCTAGCCATAAGCTCACTAAGAATTTGCTCCCTGTCCAACAGCGTTGGTACTGCCACAGACAAAGATGTTACTCTGTGGTACGGCCCTTTGGGAGGCCCATCGGTAGTACAAGTGGGGACACTCCTGTTGGCTCACCATGCCGCAGACGGATTATGAGGGTTCTCCCAGCCTAAAATACCAGGCGAGCTTTACTTTTTACAATTTGTCGAAAGGCTTTGTTTACACTTATACTATCGTGGCAAATTCATGTCCCTTTTTTCCGAATGCTATTTTACGTTTCGTCACAGTCTTCGACTACGAGTAGCAAAATGCGACAAATCCGACGGTAGCTGAAACCCTGATGCTACTAAGGGCGCTCACACGTCTAGCACGCCTATCGGTCACGCCGCAGTAATAACGTGCACGGCTCGACTTTGAAGATGGAATGTCAGGCCATTCTGTGTGCATGCAGCTGAAGGTCGTCAGCGCGTAGATCTAGCGGGAGTATTCGTCAAGGAGGCACTGGTTCCACCTCAGGCCTCATGGCGCGGAGTGCGATAAGCTACAACTCTCGTTCACCTTCGGTGATTGTAGAGGGAATGTTGATCAGAGTTTGGTGTGTTCAGAATGTTGTAAGACACTTTCTTTTGTCTTTGTTGCTACAGGATTTGTTGTTCCGACAGGATAATGCTCCCTCACACGCTATGTGTCAAACTGAACGTGCTATGCAAGACTTGCAGCAACTTCCCTGGCCAACAAGACCTCCAGACTTGTTTCGAATCGAACACATATGGCTTATGATGGGACGAGCGAGTCGTCAACACACTACTCTTGCAGAACTACTGTAACAGGTCAAGCATGCGTGGAATAATGTCTTCCAAGACGGTATTCGCCTTGTGTATGATCGAATGGATGTCAGAATTAGCGTGTCCATTACCTCCCATGGAGGGTACACCATGCCTTATTTCAGCATGGATCAACACCTGACACCTCAGTACGCTTGAGCTATTGATATGTAAACGTAATCATTTCATAATTGTAATTGACGTTTATATCATATTCACAGAATATATGACATCAACTGCGAATGGGCAAAGATGAAAATGTGTACCCAGCCGAGATTCGAACCCGTATCTCCTGCTTTCTAGGCAGCTGCACTGACCGCTACACCACTGGGGACACAGTGATCACCGCACCTGCAAGGACTACCTAAGCACACCTCCCGTCAGACACAAATTCCCAGCCTTATATGATTTATTGGGAAGGGGTGACGAAGTTTGAGGCTGTTACTATTACGGGAATTAGTTTCATAACTACGAGTTCGAGTACTGTGGGCAGGGTAAAGCTGGGAATTTGTGTCTGACGGGAGGCGTGCTTAGGTAGTCCTTGCAGGTGCGGTGATCACTGTGTCCCCAGTGGTGTAGCGGTCAGCGCAACTGCCTAGAAAGCAGGAGATACGGGTTCGAATCCCAGCTGGCTACACATGTTCAGATTTGCCCATTCGCAGTTGATGTCATATATTCTGTGCATATCAAAGAATAACAACTGCATGATCAGAAGAGACGTCTGTTCTTTCGGAACAGATGCCATATATATATTACCCTGTTAGTGTAATATGTCGTTTAGTGACATAATTGTAGTTTTATCAATTTTATTTTTAGTCTTAGGTATTTCAGAAAGTTCCACATTATGGTGTATGACATAATTTCTTTACTTTGGGGAAAAATAAAAGAAAACTAATCATTTCCTGTAATCTACAAGCACTTTTTATAGAGTATAACTTGGGGAATCGAAAAATTCTAAGAAGTGTATTAATTTCTTTCCGTCATTTTATTTCGTAATCAGTGACGGCCACGAACAGTAATATTTCCTAGAGTGCTCCTGGAATTACTGTTTCATCACCCCGTTAACGACATTAAATTCTAATCGATATGGTGCACTCTTGCAGGGAAGTAGGGAGATTCCATTACACTGCACAATTTGTTCTGTTTGGACCAGTTTAATTGATTACCGTGACAACTACGAATATGATTAACGCGATGATATAACCGCTATGTTACTAATAACCTGTAATTGGTATGGCATGGTTGCTAGTTGCTGTTAATTACTGGAGAGCTGTCACGGGGGTGCTTAAAGTGATTAGTGGGGAACGCCAATGCTAGGCGACATCTGCTGGCTGAAGCAGCGTGGGAGTCGGTCGGTATTGATCGTCCTGTGCTCATTTGCCAGATTACTAGCTCACTGTTTCAGAATTCTATCGATATTTTATCTACATTCGGCTGTTAGTGAGATGAATCTGTGTCAAGTCTTTTGTGTTTTGGCAAAAGAAGCAAATTCTACTGTGGCTGTTTTCACTTGCAGCGAAACACTGCAACCTAATGTGTTCTTAGTAAAGAAAAGCTGGTTCGGAAACTTACTAAATTTCTTACTACGCCTCAGTACGCAGGGTACTATATCGTTATTTCGAT
Organism: Locusta migratoria; assembly: GCA_026315105.1. Taxonomy (NCBI): domain Eukaryota; kingdom Metazoa; phylum Arthropoda; class Insecta; order Orthoptera; family Acrididae; genus Locusta; species Locusta migratoria. The sequence continues at coordinate 2,992,900 of CM048747.1, forward strand.
CCCCATTCAAAGACAATTACTGAACTATTTTCACCTCTGAAATTGTGACCTTTCTGACGACTTGCCGAATCGTGTCGACTACTCGTCAATGGTCAAGCATGTCATCAAATTTTTAACAAATTAAATGAGAGTGATTACCTGACATTGTTTGATGTAGGAGGCGATCTCAAAATATGAACTTGATGTACTTCTTTTTCCAAGAAGATTTTTTTGCCTAGATCGCTTTTGAACATATTGTGATAAGCACTTTTAGCGACGTTGAATCTCCATCTTCATATCACAATAAAGAATACTTTTTAGTGCTACACTTGAAGCCTAGACCCATTACATAGCTTAAGAAGGTTGAGATTGAGAAGTAAAGTTATTGGAGAACCGATTTTTAGGTGCAGAATGTGAGATAGTATTCCAGATGGGTCGAGGGACTGAACAAACAGTTTTTGAAGTAGTAATTAATGTTGAACCATGAATCTTATGGGAAGAACGGTATTGGTCTTGTAGTATTTCGCTTTTTTTAATCCCATCAGATGTTGAAGTGGTTGTTAATGTTGAAGACCGCTTTTAAACTTTCACTAGCGTTGTAATATTACAAGCAAGCAACTTGGTGGAGCTGACACATTTAAGTAACTTTATAAATAGCAAACTCAAAAAAGGAGGCGGAATATGACTTTTAAAATTTAACGCCGGTAGTAATTTGGAATAAAAGAAACACCTGAGCACAATATTACACAAAGAAACTAACAGATTCCGCGATGACCTTTCTTACCAACATGTTTGCTTCAGGTTGTTTGGATCGTAGCAGATGAGGGTGTAAAACTGCATTATGTAAAATGTTGCATGATTTACTTAGAGCGGATTATGCTAACTGAATGACCGTGAGTTAACCTTCGTGACAAAAGGCTGTGTAAATCGATCGGATTTCGTTTAATTCCGAAGATTTCCTAACAGATATTACTATAAAGTCACATTAATGAAGGTTACATATAATAATTTCTAGAAGTTTCTAGTAAATTATAGCTACAAGTCCAACAATGGCTTCAAGCATAATGTTACATAATAAAGATTACTGCTGGAAAAAATAAAGTCACTTCATGAATTATTAAAAGGTGGGTCATTCTAAATAAGTACGAGATTTTAATTGAACTAACTATATTTTCATCATATTTAAAGAGAAAAGCGAACTCACACACTTACATTTGGTAGTAAGGAAGTCCCTGATGTACGTCTGATCTTAGCGAAGGGAAAAACATGAAAAACGAAGTGAACAAATGCGTTCTGTGCAGCTCGTAAAAGATAGATGAACATCAAAAATATCTGAAGAGTGTAACTAGCTGCCAGAGAAAGCGGTGGTCAGCGACAAGCGTCGCAGATACAGTTTTTACTAAATAAAATTTTCAGTCTATGAATATAATCTTCTTTCTGTAAGATTGATTATTTTTCTAAGTCTGTTAGCTATATATACAATTTTCAAGTATTATAAGCAGTTACCTCTTTATATGAAAGAATGTTGCACAGCTTGTAAAAAGGCAACAGTGGGGGTTTAGGATGACGGTTGATCTTGTCAATAACATTGCTTCCTGTGAAGTATAGTCTTTGCCTGTTTTATCAAAGATAATTTCATAAATGTCTCGCGAGATTTTGATGAAATAATTGCACTCTAAATGTTTATGATAAAACGGTAGTAGAGCGACAATATCGCTTATACATACAATAATTAGGATATAAACTTTTAAAAACAAAATTCCGCGTAATGTAGTCTGTAAGTTTTCAGTGAAATATAATCTTTGTTCATTTTGAAGATGCGCTGCTAGTGGTAGCCTATATGTTTGGCGAATCACAGAAAAGACACGCAAAGCTGTTTTAGAGTTGTTGAAAATAAATGCAAAAGGATTCCGTATGGAATCAATAACCTCTTTTGACCACCATAGCCTGTCCTGTGCGAAAAAACGTGAATACCTCAATTATCCATTCAGCATTGTAAAAACAAAAAATAATATTAATTAATGTCTGTAATTAACAAAGGTATAGGACTTACATATAAACGTACGAAAGCCTTTAGTCCCCCTTAATTCGGCCCTTTTGCAAAATACTTTCTTAGCTTCCTACATACCTGCAAAATTTCTACTTTATAGGCGAAGTATTTTTAGATGTGAGTGAGTGACCTTTCGCTCTTCTGTCTATAGAGATTACTTTCACTGGTCATTGTTATCTGAAGCAATCAGCGTGGTGTTGAATGCTCTTACACATGTGTGAATAACGTGATAATACTTCACTGATACACCATAAGCAACAAAATTCAGAGGTATTAGTACATTGTAAGTTTTCGATTAAATATTATTATATTTTCTATAGTTTTGTGTCTGCTCTACGAAATTATAGTAAAACGTAATAAAAGCTCCCACAGATAATCACTTCCAGGGGGCTCATGGCTCTTTCGTGCATACATGCGTGGCTATCATGGGGCCCCGAGCTAGTGCCATCTTCCTTCTTTTCTCCCTGGACTACATTTCCTTTCCTTTTCCCTTCCCCTCCTTTCCTATCCTCACTCCTTCCCCACCTCACCGGTGGACTGATGACTTCAGCAATTTGACACCCCTTTCTTAAAGAAACAAACAACCAACCAAGACAACTGAAGCGTTGAGCACGTAGTTATGCCTTAAAGTGTAGATTGGTGAATACGATACTGAAAGGTAAGATTTTGTTATTCCCTTCACTATACAACTCTCCCTGTGTGTTTCGCCAATATTAATTGCTGCGCCTACCACCGAAGAGATTTCAGCGGGTAATTTATGTCCCATTGAAAGATGTGTTTGCGAAAACCGTAATAGTATTTTCACTGCTGTAAGTTTCCTTGGTATGTGTTATTGTTACACAATTTGTTTATATGTCTTAGTGGGACAGTGTTGTGTTGTGGTCTTCAGTCCAGAGACTTGTTTGATGCAGCTCTCCACAATACACTATCCTGAGCAAGCCTCTTCAACTCCACATAAGAACGCCAACTTACATCTGTCTGAATCTGTTTACTGTATCAATCTCTTGGTCTTCCTCTGCGGTTTATACCCCACACACTTGCCTCCAACGCTAAATTCACAATTCCTTGATGTCTAGGTATGTGTCCTACTAATCGACCCCTTCTTTATTCAAGGTATGCCAAAAATTCCTTTTCTCGCCAATTCTGTTCAGTACCTCCTCATTACTTACGCGAACCACTCACCTAATCTTCAGCATTCTTCTGTAGCACCACATTTCAAAAGCCTCTATCCTCTGCCTGTCCGTACTGTTTATCGTCCATGTTTCACTCCCATACAAGGCAACACTCCACACAAATGCCTTCAGAAAGAACTTCCTTAGGCTTAAATCAATATTCGATGTTCACAAAGTTCTCTTTTTTAAGAACGCTTTTCTACCCATTGCCATTATGCATTATATATCCTCTGTACTGCGACCATCATTTGTTATTTTGCTGCAAGTAACAAAATCATCTACCTCCTTTATTGCTTCGTCACCTAATCTAATTCCTTCAGCATCACCTGATTTTCTTAGACTGCACTCCATTACCCTAGTTTTACTCTTGTTAATGTTCATCTTATATGCACCTTTCAGCACACTGTCCATTCCGTTCAACTACTCTGCCAGGCCCTTTGCTGTCTCTGACAAAATTACTATGTCGTCGGCAAAACGCAGTCTTTTTAATTCTTCACGCTGAACTTCAATTCCTTCTCGAAAATTCCTACTTACTTTCCTTTATAGCTTGCTCAATGTACAAATTGAAGAACATTTGAGAAAGGCTAAAACTCCTGCAACCCTTTCATGCCCTTCAACTCTGACAACCGCTGTCTGGAGAAAGGTTCAAATGTTTTTGTAGCTTATGGCACTTACCTACGGGGTCATCAGTCCCTAAACTTACAAACTACTTATGAACTAGCTTATACTAATGACGGCACAAACATCCATGCCCGAGGGGGGGGGGATTCGAACCCCCGACCGCAGCGGCCGTGCAGACCGTGACTGGCACGCCGCAGGCCGCTCGACTACCGCGGCCGACCTGCTTTCTGGTTTTTGTACAAGTTGTAAATAACCTTACGCGCTCTATATTTTACTCCTGCTTGCTTGAGTCAAAAGGCTTGTCTAAATCTAAAAACGCTAGATATGTAGGTTTGCCTTTTCTTAATCTATCTTCTAGGATAAGCTGTAAAGTGAGTATTGCCTCCGTTGTTCCTACATTTCTCCTGAAGCCAAACTGATCTTCCCCGAGGGCGGCTTCTACCAGCTTTTCCATCCTTCTGTAAATAATTCGTGTTAATATTTTGCAACCATGACTTATTAAACCGATGGTTCTGTAGTTTTCACAGCTGTCTGCGCCGGCTTTCTTTGGAATGGGATTGTAACATTTTTCTTAAAGTATGAGGGTACTTCGCCTGTCTCATACATCTTACACACCAGGTGAAATAGTTTTGTCATGGCTGGTTCTCCCAGAGACTTCAGTAGCTCTGAGAGAATGTCATCTACTCCAGGGGCCTTGTTTCGACTTAGATCTTTGAGTGCTCTGTCAAATTCTTCTCTCAGTACAGTATCTCCTATTTCATCCTCATCTAATTCTTCTCCCCTTTCTACAATATTGCCTTAAATTCATTTCCTTCGTAGAGCATCTATAAATACTCTTTACACCTTTCAGCTTTCCCTTCTTTGCTGAGAACTGGTTTTCCATGTGAGTTCTTGATATTCATAGAGCTGATTTCCTTATCTCCAAATATCTCTTTTATTTTCCTGTAGACTATATCTACTTTTCCCCTATTTATACATTCTTCTACATCCTCGCATTTGGCTTCTAGCCACTCGTGCTTATCCATTTTGCACTTCCTGTCAATCTCATTTCTTAGTCGTCTGTATTCCATTTTTGCTGTTTCATTTACTGCAGTTTCTACCTTCATCGATTAAATTTAGTATATCCTGTGATCTCCAAGGATTTTTTTGTAGATCTTGCCTTCCTATCTATTTTGTCCTCTGTTGCCTTCACTATTTCATCTCTCATTGCTACCCATTCCTGCTCCACTGTTTTATTTTCCCCGGTTTCTGTCAATTGTTGCCTAAAGCTCTCTCTGAAATTCTCAAGAACTTCACGTTCCTTCAGTTAATCCAGGTCCCATCTCCTTATTTTCCTACCTTTCTGCAGTTTTTTTTCAGTTTCAGAATACAATTCATGACCAATAAGTAATGGTCAGAGGTTATATATGCCCCCTGGGTATGTCTTGCAGTTTTAAACCTGGTTCCGAAATTTATGTCTTACCATTATGAAATCTATCTGTTAACTCCCGGTGTCTCCTGGTCTCTTCCAGTGGGACAGTAGAGGATTGCAAATCAGAGGGTTCGATTTACTGCCCCGGTCACTCGTAGGATTATATCCTTAAGATTCGTCGCTACGTTTAGGTATGGAAATAATTTGATTGTGTAAAAATTTGTCTAGTGACGTCGGGATCATTCCGAATAAATTTCAGTTTGGTGACCGCTTTAAGTTAGGAACTGCAGCAACGACATCCAGCAGTTCGCGTTAGCCACTACACATTAACCTACAACCGTAAACAACGACGCACAGTGAAGGCAAGTACCTCGATTCTCTCACGGTACCTTATTTCATTCTTTTCAGCTGCTTCCTCGCATTCACTGATGTGCTGCTGAATAAAGTCATGTCGGTTAGAAAATTGTGACTACTATTCATGAAACATCTGTTTCTCGCTGTAACTACGGAAAACGATCATCGACTGAGAACGACGAACAGAACTATAAATACACCTACATGAATAATGTAAGGCGAAATGGGGATAATTCTTTGTTGAGAACTGAGAGTCGTCCTTGGTTTCAGATTACGTGGGACCCTGGCGTGTGAGGCGCGCACGCTATTTCGATTGACAGTTCGATAACCCGCGGTCAGTACTAATCAATGGCAGAGTAGGTAGCACGAGAACTCAGTGCCAAGGAAGCTCTCGGAGGTCTTTCTGCGAAGGTTTGTAACCCAACGTGGCTGACAGCTTCTGTCCGTGTGAAGAAGTGGACAGAAACGGATTGATTACTTTTGGCATTTAAAACAGTTTACAGCGAAAGAAAAAGAACCCGAGTGTCGTAAATTACACCACAGTGTCTAATATTGTCCAGACGTATTCACAAACCATCTTCGTTTTCCTGAATGATATCTTCACTCTGCAGCGCAGTTCCTGGCAGTTTAAAGCTGCGCGTCGAAACCGATTCTGAACCGGGGACCTTTGCCTTTCAAGGGCAAGCGCTCTTACATTTGGGTCGCACTGGGACTCGAAAACGGATTTCTCGCTTTAGGTGAGTACTCGCTTTCACTAGATCGGCTATCAAAGCATGCCATCAGTACTTATCGAATTCCACTCGCCGGCAGCGGTGGCCGAGGGGACTGAGGCGCTCCAGTCACGGTCTGCAAGGCCACTACGTCGGGGGTTCGAATCTCCCCTCGGGCATGGATATTTGTGGCGTCCTTAGGATTAGCTAGTTCGTAAGTAGTTTGTAAGTTTAGGGACTGATGACCCCGTAGTTAAGTCCCATAAGCTATACAAACATTTGAACATTTGTGGCATGTGAATTCATTTCGGTTGAGACACTACTAAATGTGATGGGGAATTTCATTCTTCGTTTGCGCCCCCTCCGTAGTGCCAATGGTGTACATTTTGAAAACATTGTGATGTGATTGTTTGCAAAGAGTGTTTTCATACTATTATTTCACTTATGTATGCTGATATGAGCTTTAGCATCTTTTGTAACTATTATTTCAAACTGATTTATAAACTTCTTACAGTTTTCACAATAAACATACCGTTTACTGCAATCCTCTATCGATCTTTGTTTTCGAGTTATTTAATTTTGAAATCAGGGAGCCCTTTTCTGGATACCCTATAAATAATTAGTAAGTTTATGGACTTATGACCCCGCAGTTAAGTCCCATAAGCTTAACAAACATTTGAACATTTTACTTCGGCCATCGGAAGTTCTCTTGCTACCCAAATAACAACACCCAGAATACTTTTATGACGACTCTGACCGCGGAAGCATACGCAGTTATATCATTTTGATGTTCGTATGACTATCTAAAGGGGAACCATTGTTTCTAAAAAGTTAATTTATTACTTAATTGTATCCATTGTTGGTAGTGTTCCTCTCGCGGCTGTATTCATTTCGTAAATAAAAAACAAATCGCTTTCAGACATAAACCGTGATTTATTTAACACCCACTAGAGTTCGTGCCCCGGGGGCTCACCTTCAGTTGGTGCTGTCTGGCTACATCAGTTTCTATTCCGTTTCAGGTTAGACATGGTTCCGTTAAGGTGACGTAAATATACGACAACATGGAGGATTCGGAAAATACGTTCAAAAATGTTCAAATGTTTGTAAATCTATCGGACCACACTGCGTGGTCATCAGTCCGTAGCATAAAAACTACCTAAACTAAGTTAAACTAACATAGGGATAAACACACTCACCCATGCCCCAGGGAGGACTCGAACCTCCGACGGCGAGCAACCGCGCGCTCCGCAGCGAAGCGCCTTAGACTGCTCGGCTACTCCACCGCGGCAGGAAAATACGTGTTACGAAACAGAAACACATTGAAAGTAGCTTACTGTTTCCACTATTGTTACATAATTACTAAGTACACTGAGAAATAAGATCTGTCCTTCTGCTCACCCTCCCTACAGCTCTGTCAATTACTTTCACGCAACTTCCTGTTCGTCTGTTACTGCACGGGCAATCCATCTGCTCCTTCCTCCTCTCTGTGTCTTTACCGCCCTCCATTATATCCATTTCATGCCCCCTTATCTATTTCCTCCTTCCCCTCTATGTAAACTTTTTGTTGTTATCGCAAACGGAATCTTGATAGTGATAGAAGTCAAAACGAATGGGTAGATCCGTTGAAATGATCAATATGCGGGGTGTAAGAGAGATATTTCGAGCTTATTTATGTTCATCTCGCTCTGATATAAAGCAATGGTGCGGGTAATCACAGTAGCATTTCCTACATTATGTATTTAATGTATTTTACCATTACTCTATCTGCTCTATCCACCTACGTTCATCTGCCCCTCTCCCCTTTCTCTCCCCCTCTCTCTACATCTCCTCGTCCTCTTCTCAATCCCCTCTTCCCTGTTGTCAAATCATATTGCAAGTTGCCCTCCATGAACCATACAACAACTTACAGAAAGTAGGAAACCTCCGTGAAGAAATAAATGTGTGCCAAATTTCATGGTGATCGGCCGAAGTAAATATGGTGTTCCTATCTTCAGCTATGGCAGAGAGTGCAAAAAAAAAAAAAGTTATGATTTTTACACTTTCAAAGTTTCCCGATTTTTTTTTCTTAAAACTTGTCCAGGACAATCCGGTGAAAAAAAAAAATAAAAACCCTTCTCCATCGTCCGAATCGTATGTTATAGTGTTGAGTTAATTGAAAAACGAACATTCGTTTTTCTCCGTTCGTACCTTGTCTTCGGAAATTACGGACAGAACAAGAATAAATATTCCTTCAAACCGTCTTGATTGCAAATGTTTTATTAGTTAATGACGCGTTTCGCCCTTTAGCAGGGCATCTTCAGATTATCTGCGTGACAGAATTTACACAAAATTACTAGGCGGAATTACAAACGGTTATAATGGTACATGGGCTTATTTTGTGTTAAGAAGACAGTATAAATGGTAAACAAAGCTTACAATACGCTCTCCGTGGTGTGACACCGTAAGTTGTTATTGCGGTGTTTCTATTTTTCTGGAAAGTTTTTGGATTTCCTTGTGACCCTACAAATGTTCGGGTAACAAAGAAGTACAGTTGGGCTTATCTTGTGTCATCAGAGACCACCGATTCCATTAAGGTAATCTTAAAAATAGGTTTTATGTTTCTCACATCTTTACCATCCAACTGTAATTCTTAACACAAAATAAGCCCAGGTACCACTATAACCGTTTGTAATTCCGCCTTGTAATTTTGTGTAAATTCTGTCACGCAGATAATCTGAAGATGCCCTGCTAAAGGGCGAAACGCGTCATTAACTAATAAAAAATTTGCAATCAAGACGGTTTGAAGGAATATTTATTCTGATTGCTGCTGTACACCATGGATTGGAAATCATTTTATAAGAACAAGAATAGGTCAGCCAAATTGATCTATCCATTCACCAGTGATCCACTTACATACTTCAAGCATCAGATTTTTATTTATACACTACTCAAAACAATTAGGAGAACAGGTGAGATAGCGTATATAATATGCATATGGTAACTATTTTGTTCTTACATCAGTTACAATTGTAATTTGTGTTTCATACAGTACGATATTTTGCTTTGTCGGCTCTTTAGGTTTGGTTTAGTGGCGTTTTAGAGCGAGTCACCATAGGGCTACTATAACAGTGAAAAAGTCATTCTTGTTGCCCTTTAATATGGCGCGTGATCACCTTGGACGGTCAGACAGTTGAGCACCGGCGAGGCATGGACAGTGTGAGGTTGTGGCGGGTGCTGGTCCGGCTGCAATGCAAGTCCATCACAGAGGAGTTCAAGACCGGTGAACAAGCTGGCCACTCCATTCTTTCAGTTCCCTCAGCTTCAAGTATGCTGTCCACAACTGCAGTTATGTGGGTACGAGCGTTATCGTCCACCAGAAAGAACCCATCTCGTTTGCCACCGGCGTATAACACAACAGAAGTCCACGCCATAATGATGATTCCTGCAAATAAGCAGGATTGTTCCAAGTTTCATTTTCTCTCCAGATGAGAGAACGACGATTGTCCGTCTGAGCACAAAATCTTGACTCATCTGTGAACAGAACCTGTTCCATTCGTTACGACTCCAGTCCTAAACTCTGCCTAGTTTATGCGCTCTAAACGGTGTCTTGGTTTTAATGGAACATACACTATAGGCCTCCGTGCATAGAGGCCACATTCCCGAAAGCGATTCCGGACGGTTTCTGTTGATATTGTGCGTCCTATTGCTGCCCGGAGGTTGCATTGTAGATGAGTTGCATTGAGTCTGCTGTCTCGACGGGCTGTTAACGTGAGATGACGGTCATCTCTCGCTGACGTTACCTGTGGACGATGTTCGCCTTACCTTCTTTACCGCTTCCTGTTGTTTAAGATCGTGTCCAGGTTCTGCAGATTACTCTTTTGGACAGTCCAATAGCTGCAGCCACCTCCCTCTGTTTCTGTCCCACTTCCAAGCTTCCTACGGCTCTCCATGCCATAGCTTCGAATAAGTCACCTTGTTGTTCCTATGCACTGCATGCTCAATACACTATCTGACCGCCGGCTGCGGTGGCCGAGGGGACTAAGGCGCTCCAGTCACGGTCTGCACGGCCACTACGGTCGGGGGTTCGAATCCCCCCTCGGCCATGGATATTTGTGCCGTCCTTAGTATTAGTTAGTTCATAAGTAGTTAGTAAGTTTAGGGACTGATGATCCCGTAGTTAAGTCCCATAAGCTGTACAAACATTAGAACATTTTGAACACTATCTGACCCAGCTGCTACGGTTAGGTAAACACAAGTCAACACCAACCCCTCCGTTGAAACATCGAACCATTTCAGTTCATTCTGCCGATGATAATACTTCAGACCTCTCAACTGATCCCAATTCTTCGAAATTGTTAAATATGGATGGGAATTGGATGTACATCCTACACAGCTTTTCGTAATTTATCTGTCCATCTCTTCATCTCTATGTGTGTTTCTTACCTCTTTGTCCTCTTAGGCTTCTGACCGTAATAACTACCTGAAAAGCCGGCGTTGCTCGGGTATTTATTTATTACAGTAGTTGATATACTCCTCCCTCCTTTCTCTGTCCATTTCCTCTTTCCACCTCTCTCTGTCTGTGCCTACGAACCTCTGCCTCGACGTCTTCTCCTTCTACTGCACTCTACCCAGCTATCCATATCCCTACATCTGTCATTCACTGTGTGTTTGATGTGTGTGTGTGTGTGTGTGTGTGTGTGTGTGTGTGTGTTGTGTGTGTGTTGTCCTTACTGTAAGTTAGTTTAAGTAGCTTTTAAGTCCAGGAACTGATGACCATAGTAGTGTGGTCCAACAGGCTTACAAACATTTGAACATGCGGTATGTAACTGGGAAAAATGTGTTGTGTGAATGAGTTGTAGTGACAAGAAAATATCCTAAACCGAATATAATATCGTATTGCTCACTAACTTGGTGCAGATCGTTTGATTGGATACTGCCGTACTTTGGCTTATATTTATTTCTAGTTGCTACTATATAGGGATCAGCCTTGAGCAAAACACTGGTTTTTTTATATACCCATCAGCTGCAAGTACCCGGCTTTGCCAGGGTCTAAAATAAGGTTTTCTGTAGAAGCGTGCAAAACCATTTATTTGCATGTAATAAAAGGGTACATTTATGTTAAAGCAATGTGATAAACAACATTTCTGGCAGTTCCATTTGGAGTATGTACAAAAAGATTTTCGTCTTTGCCCACTCTGGAGCAGGCCACATACAACTGTCCGTGAGAGAAGCATGGTGTCTGCGAGTCTATACCAGCAATCCCAAGAGACTGGCCCTGTGACTTGTTGATCGTCATGGCAAAGCACAGTTTCAAAGGGAACTGCCTTCTCTTGAATTGTATGGTGTTATCTGATGGAATGATAGGTATTCTTGAAATGAAGACATCCTCATCTCATCATCACCACAAAAACATTCAAAATAACTCTCAATAGCCAACTTGCATGATTTCTTTTTTTTTTTTTTTTTTTGGGGGGGGGGGGGGTGTTCATTATCACACGGCACATGGCCAGAGTGAAATTGGGATGGAACGAAACCTATTTAAGAACCTTCCCCATGAAGTTTTGTGTACGTGTACCACATTTCACGTTATTTGGTTGTCTGTTTCTGGAGTTATAAGAGAACATACGGACCGACAACAAATGCGTCTTATTAGTATAGAGATACTAGCTTAAAGCCGCGGCTTCAATCGCTTGTTCGTTGATTGTGATAGATAAGCTATCTTTCAGTAGTGTGCTATGAGACTGGTTTTGAAGATGAGATGGTTCAAAAATGTTCAGATGTCTGTAAATCTATCGGACCAAACTGCGTGGTCATCAGTCCGTAGCTTACAAACTACTTAAACCTAGGTAAACTAACCTACGGACAAACACACACACCCATGCCCCAAGGAGGACTCGAACATTCACGGCGAGCAACCGCGCGCTCCGCAGCGAGACGCTTTAGACCGCTCGGCAAGTTGAGATGGCATTCAGCAATAATGATTGTAATAATATCACACAGATCGATCACTTGATCTAATGCGCGAAACATCAAATCGATTTTTTAAAGAAATGTATTAAAAGAAATTTCTTACTGCTTTATTTATTTATTCTTGTATTTCCTTATTCGTATGCTTATCCTTACAGAGAAAGAGCTGAAGACATTGTAACACGCATAGACCAAAGATGTGGTATATATAATTTGACGACTTTCAACCACCAAATCTTCCATCCCCTTATAGCTATCGGCATGGAAGTGATATGCTGTACAACGGGAGACTACGGACAACAATTATACACCGACCATTCGTTTGCGTGCTATACTTTTCGCTGCAGAGCGAAATATTAACACACGCACGCGTAGCATTTTATATACACCGATAAGTTTCCATCCCAATATACTTAACCCTTTTATTATTATCAACCCTCAAGCATCAATGAAACCAATAAAACCATTTTCAAAGAGTAAATATAATTTTCAAAGAGTAATTATTGTTTCGCATTTAGCGTTATATTCTTAAAATTACTAAATATCTATCAGGTCGCTATAAAACCGTGCCTAAAGCCTTCCTCGGGTATAAATTAGTAACTGTACAAATATTTAAGTCTCTGCGTCTTGTCGTTCGGCCGTGATAAGCGTACACCGTACAGACATTCACATTAATATATATAGATAAATAGCTATTTGATCACCATAAAACCATGCGTAAAGACTTCCCCGGGTAGACAAGAGTAGCTGTACAAATTTTTAGCTTTTTATGTTTTGTGGTTCAGACGTGATAAACGTACACCGAACAGACATTCACATTTATATATATATATTGGTGTCTGACATATCCTAACCTACCCCAATTATCCATGAATTATGGATATTTATATATATAGATTGGTGTCTGACATGTCCTAACCTACCCCAATTATCTATGAATTATGGCATCCCTTTACTGATGGAGCATAAGATTTTTAGATTTTCTACCGCACTTGTAAAGTAAGATTTCCCGGGTATTTTGTATCTCATTCATAAAGCGGACGTAGTCTGTGAAATCCGGTGAATCATTTTGAAACATCCTGGATGTTGTACGAGCTAAGGTTGCACCAACTTGCAGTACGTTTTCTATTGTGGAATGGCAAAAAAGACGTGTAGAGAGAACTTGGCCGCACATCGCAGTTCAGTCTTTTGCCTTTGAAGTGTGTATTGAGGCTCTAGTTGACAGGCGTTGTGTCGTGGTCTTATTGCACGTTTCGCCAGCAGTGCGGATGTAAGGTGCAGCCCTGGTGATCACGACAAGCCACTCAAGGGGCTTTTGAGCGCGGCTGTTCGTTCGTTTGGATACTACTTTGGCGTACATTTATTTCTAGTTGCTACTTAATAGGGATCTGCCTTGAGCAAAACACTGGTTTTTGTTTACATACACCCATATTGGTGTCTGACATGTCCTAACCTACCCCAAATATCCAACAATTATGGTATCCCTTTACTGATGGAGCACAAGATTTTTAGATTTTCTACCGCACTTGTGAAGTAAAATTTCCCAGGTGTTTTGTGTATCATTCATAAAGCAGACGTAGTCTGTGAAATCTGATGAATCATTTCGAAACATCCCGGATGTTGTACGAGCTAACGTTGCACCAACTTGCAGGACGTTTTTTATTGTGGGATGTGTGGCGCATTTTTTTTTTTTTTTTTTTTTTTTTTTTACATGACATAAATTAACGCCACATTTTTCTATACATCACCTGTTGCAGATGTTCAGTGGTAGAATGCTCGTAGATCTCGTTGCTCGCCTGCCATTAGTACATCACAAAATAATAATACGTCGGGTTCTTAGGAGTCTTGTGGAAACTACAAATATAACGCGTTTGATTTTATACGTACATTTATTTATCCATTTCAAGACTGACTGACAACAATGCTAACTACTCCAGACAACTACAGACTCATACTTCATTCTGACTACTACCTCATACGGACTGAGTTCTCGCCAATTCGCGCGTATTAATATCTGATAATATTTCTAGAACCTTCTAGCACACGGAAGTACAACATTTAAATATTTAACAATTTGCTCAATAAACATTAATGACTCCTGCTTTACGCAAAGATACATTAAAGTATGACAGATGTCATAATAAGTTTTTTTACATAAAAATAAACAGTAGAAATGATCGTAAGTAAACAACAATTAGTGCAGTGTTAATATATGTTTACATTGTTAATACGACTTTCAATAATTAATTAATTTAGTTTGTTAGAAGACCATAGTAATGCAGATTATAATGATTAAAATAACTTGACAGAATCGCTATAAAATGCTTATGTAGTATAAACATGAAATGTTAGGTTACAATACTACGACCAATTATGGTATCGAATACTTCAGTTATTTAAACAAACAGAACCCTCCTGGCTAAATATATTAGAGATGGCAAAAAGACGTGTAGAGAAAACTTGGCCGCACATCGCAGTTGAGCCTTTTGTCTTTGAAGTGTGTATGGAGGCTCTAGTTGACAGGCGTTGTGTTGAGCTCTTTATTGCGCTTTCGCCGGCAGTGCGGATGTAAGGTCACAGAGTAACATATACAGAGAAGCAGCCCCCCCCCCCCCCCCAAACCACTGTCCTACGCTCCCCTCATAGTTCCGTAAGATGCTAGCAGGTGTCAGGCGGTTCCCTGGCTTAGTACCGGTAGACCACACTAGAGGCGCTTCTGAGGGTGCCTCTCGCACGTCAGAGGGTAGCGTGGAGGGGAGGCTGAGGGGAGAGCTCGTGCCGCCTGCCACGAGGACACGGCTGTGTCCGGCTTGCTGGCGTTTGAGGGGCAGCCGCTACCTGCCGCCTGCTCTAGCGGCTGCTTCTGACCTCAGCGCCATCATGGGACATCTTACGGAACTGCAGAAAACCCTCTCTCCCCGCACCCGTGAGTGTAGGACCGGGCCCTTACGGACGTTTCCCGTCTGTATATATTTGTCTGTGGTAAGGTGCACCCCGGGTGATTACGACACGCCACTCAGGGGGCTTTTGAGCGCGGCTGCTACGCCGGCCTGGCGGCAGTGGCAGCGGCCGCCATCGGACACGGTGGCTGCGGACCGCCGGTGGACACTCGCTGCACGCTGCGATCAGATACGTGACATTTCACGGCGGCTTAGCTGCGCGATGTGATCGGCGCGTTGAGAGACGCCAGATAAGGAAGAAAGAGCGGGAAAACTGCCGCTGCGAGCATAAAAACGGACGGCGCGTGAATGCATAAAGCCACTTACCAGAGAGCCGGTATCCGTCTGAGGTATATGGCGAACGTGGAAGAAACAATGAGCTGTTTGCGCAGCTTTGATGAAAGCTTTTGATACTTCTTAAGCACCTGTCAAGTACGTTCGCGGTAATTTTGTGTATTGGGCGCTACTGGCGGTGTTGCATTAATGGGAGAATGCCCGAGGCAATAGACGGAGATACGCGGCTGTCAGACCTGGCTGCGGCAGGTATTGTAGACCTAACGGCCTCTCTCGGAAGGAGCGCTGTGTTACCAGAGAAGTAATTGTTTGCGGGAAATAAGATGTAACTGTTATCTGGTTTAGATCGTCACTAGCAAAGCAAATACGCTGGTATTGAAAGCGCCGTATCCGTGTCCTGTGTCGAATTCACTACGTCATCACGCAGACTGTCAACACATGACTGTGCAATCGTGTTCTGCACGGAAGACGTCATTCTGGTCATCGTTCAACCACACCGACGTCACGACACCTATCTAACGGTGTATTATTTGCTACATAATCACGCATCCGCAATCACAAATGTTCAAATGTTTTTAAAGATTAAGGGACTTAATTGCGGAGTCATCAGTCCCTAAACTTACACACAACTTATGACCTAACCCCCGACGGAGAACGGCCTCGCGCATCGTAGCATATCGCCTCAATGCGCTCAGCCGCTCCGTCGCGGCTCCGCAATCACTGTGTAAGGCCGTGTTTATTAGAGCTGTGAGAGTAACGAAAATATTGATAGCCGTATGTATTCGTTAGTAAAAGAAACAGTACTCGTTACAAACGTATCGTTACTCGTTACTCTCGTTACCAGTGCCATCCAGCCCAGTAACACGGCCACTACACTGTCTGAAACTATGCAAAAAATTTAACAGTTACTGTTAATACTACTTTAACTTTTAAATCTGCCTCGTAGTTATTGTGTTGTTGTTGAGGTCTTCAGTCCGGAGACTGGTTTGATGCAGCTCTTCACAATACCCTATCATGAGCAAGCCTCTTCATCTCCACATAAGAACGGCAACCTACATCTGTCTGAATCTGCTTACTGTATCCATCTCTTGGTCTTCCTCTGCGATTTTACCCCACACACTTCCCTCCAAAGCTAAATTCACAATTCCTTGATGTCTAAGAATGTGCCCTACCAATCTATCACTTCTTTTAGTCAAGGTATGCCAGAAATTTCTTTTCTCCCCAATTCTGTTCAGTACCTCCTCATTAGTTACACGATCCACCCACCTAATCTTCAGCATTCTTCTGTAGCACCACATTTCCAAAGCCTCAATCCTCTTCCTGTCCGCACTGTTTATCGTCCATGTTTCACTCCCATACAAGGCAACACTCCATACAAATGCCTTCAGAAAGGACTTCCTTAGGCTTAAATAAATATTCGACGTTAACAAATTTCTCTTTTTCAAGAACGCTTTTCTACCCATTGCCATTCTGCACTTTGTATCCTCTGTACTGCGACCATCATTTGTTATTTTACTGCCCAAGTAACAAAACTTAGCTACCTCCTTTATTGCTTCGTTACCTAATCTAATTCCTTCAGCATCGCCTGATTTTCTTACACTGCATTCCATAACCCTTGTTTTGCAATTGTTAATGTTTATCTTATATGCACCTTTCAGCACACTGTCCATTCCGTTCAACTGCTCTTTCAGGTCCTTTGCTGTATCTGACAGAATTACTATGTCGTCGACAAAACGCAGTGTTTTAATTCTTCACCCTGAACTTTAATTCCTTCACCAAATTTCTCCTTGCTTTCCTTTATAGCTTGCTTAATGTACAAATTGAATAACATTGGAAAAAGGCTACAACCCTGTCTAAAGGCAAGTTTACACGACGATACTAGGTTTCGTGAAACTGAGCAGCTGGCCACTGCGCATGCGCAGCTGACGTACGCGAAACTAGTTTGTGAAACTGAAACAGTTTCGGCGCCTCCCAACTTTTACGAAACTGTTTACGCGATATTTTAGGTTAGGTGATAACCGAAATAAAACAAAAGTATGTAATGAAGTGGGGAACAGAAGAAATTGTTCGTTTTTTGGATATTTATGCAATGCATAAGTGTTTGTGGGACTTTAATGACGAAAATTTCCGAAATAAGCAGCGACGTGTTGCTGCTCTAGAAACTATTTTACGTGAGCTGAATATTGATGGGTTGACAGTGAATGAATTACAAACGAAGATACATTCAATCAGAAATACTTACACCAACGAACTGAGAAAAATTCAGTCCAGTAAAACATCCGGATGTGGGTCGGTGCAAGTTTATAAGACGAAGATACCTTGCTTTGAACTGGCTGACCCTTTCTTAAGAAAAATTGTACATAGAAGAAAAGGGTACACAAATCTGGTAAGCTGAATTCTTTTATTTTAAATATGTATTTAAAATGTGTTTTACATTGACATTTATTTGTGAATATTTAAAACGTGGCAGTGTTTACATTCACAATTGTAAATATTTAAAACGTGACGTCCAGGTTTTCTACATTCACAGTCTTTTTGGATACTTTTAAACAAGCTGATATTGCCATGGTACTGATCCCTCTGCAAGAAAATGGTTAGCTAATGATTGTCTTATTAATGCAGCCTGCCTTGAATAGTTGTCGCTGCCAGCATGCAGCCTTGTATCAATTAGTCCAGCAGCATTTATTTCTCTCCACGTTCCTGGCTGGTAAAATCCACTGTCCACATTCTCTTGATCAACCAATTGTGGCTGCACATATTGCTGAGGAGATGTTTTTCTTTGCCAGTTGTGTAAAGCACATGTAGCTCTTACAACCTTGTCCACTATTTGTGGACGAAGTGGAATTGGCTTTTCATACAGACGAAATTTGGAAACGAGAATTCCAAACGCATTTTCCACTACACGGCGAACACGCGAAAGTCTGTAATTGAAAATCTTTTCCAGTAAAGTTAGTGGACCATGTCTGGAGAAAGGCTTCATTAAGTAAGGTGTTAATGGAAAAGCATCATCACCAACTAAAACTGCACCTTCTGGTAGACCAAGAGTTTTGTTTTCTATTGCAGCTTTTAAAGTAGAATTGGCAAATATGCCTCCATCAGACGCCCTTCCTGCTTCGCCTATATTAACATAAGTGAAACAGTAATTACTGTCTACAACTGCAAAAAGGACAATACTGAAAGTTCCCTTGTAGTTGTGGAATTCTGAAACACTTTTCGGTGGGCACTTTATGACAACATGTTTGCCATCTACTGCCCCAAAGCATGGAAAATGCCATCGCATTTCAAAGTTTTTAATTATTTCCTTCCATTCGTCTTCAGTTTGGGGTACCTGTAAAAGAAAGTAATCAGATTAACTGAACGAAACCTTGTAGTTTATTGCAATAAAGCAAATTGTGTTCAAATAAGCCACATTTCAAGCTTTTAAACAATATCATTCTTTCCCTTCCAGGGTTGCAAGGAAAATCAAACAGAAAGTGAACAGTCAGTAGAAGAGTCACTTACTAGTATAAGTGAACTTGAATCGCCCACAACGGCAAGTGTGATAAACAGTGACAATTTGAGTCAGACATGTAGCAGCAGCAGCTACAGCTCGCAATCATCGTCGTCAGCGAAAGCAAATGCGAAAAAAAGGCGTTCTGTTGATCCTTTTCAGCAACTAGAAAGTGCTGTGGAGGCACTCAGGTCCATAAGTAATCGGCCAGATGAGGAGGAGGATAAGATTTCAACATTTTGTAAAAGTCTAGCAAAGCAGATGAGAAAACTACCAGAAAGCTACAATTTAGAACTAATGGAGGAAATGCAATCGCTTGTGACTTATAAGAGGAAGTGTTTCTTGGCTGAAAGGCAAAATAAAGACGAATTGCAAGCAGGACAGTTCGTTGCTGCTGAGGAAATACTTGAGAGGGAAGAAGTGCTATCAGAGACCGATACAATAACTTTGTTTTATGATACCTCAAATTAGATGCAATTTTTATTGTAATTCAAAAAGTAAAAACCTATGTATGTATCCTTCACAATAATAACCGTAATTTCAAAATAGTGTGTTACTTTTTACGTGCACCAGTGATGTAGTGTGCTTATGTTGGCAACAAGAATGCTGCATGACAACGCAGTAACATAGAATGAAGAGAATAAACTTTTGTGTTGGCCAGGATATATAAATAATTAATGTTGCTTCTGCTCTATGGTTGACAGATTATTACATGCACCTTTGTCCAGTCAGTAAAGGAAACATTCCGTTGCCAACATTAGCACACTACGCCATTACCACATTTAAAATTTAACCTTACCTTCATGTATTCTGCAAGTCCCGTGTAAATGGCATCACAAACAGTTGGTACAAATTTCGCAATTGTGGATTTCGGAACACGGTACAGGTACTTTAGAGACGAATATGAATCCCCACTTGCTAGGAAACGTAGTGTAATTTGTAATTTCAATTCTGGTGACAACGCTTCACGCAAAACAGTATCTTGTTTCTGTATTGCATTTTTGACTTTGTTTAAAAGAAATGTAAACTGCTCTGGTGACATTCTAAGATGATTACAATAACTTTTAGGGTCTTCAACAACAATTTCTTATACTTTTTTTGTTTAGTCTTATGCAGCGATTTTGCACAGACAAGCAACAGCTCCGCCACAACTCGTACAGCTGCCAAAACTTTCATTTTACGACGACTACAGTGCTCACAAAACAACGAAACTGAAGCGTGTGTTTTCGGCGCCGTGTCGACAGACATACACGAAACCAATTGCACGCAACTCATTTCACGCAACCAGTTTCGCAACCTAGTGTCGTCGTGTAGACTAGCCTTTACTCCCTTTCCAACCACTGCATCCCTTCCATGCCCTTCAACTCTGACAACCGCTGTCTGGTTTTTGTACAAGTTATAAATAACCTTATTGTATGCTTGCTTTTCAAGCAAGTATACTACTGAGGAAAGAATCAATACAGTTTCTCTCATGATTAAAATACAATTGTCATACAAATTCATGAAAATGTAATACGGCCACTACACTGTCTGAAACTATGCAAAAAATTTAACTGTTACTGTTAATACTACTTTAACTTTTAAATCTGCCTCGTAGTTATTGAATGCTTGCTTTTTCAAGCAAGTATACTACCGAGGAAAGGATCAATACAGTTTCTCTCATGATTAAAATACAATGTCATACAAAATCATAAAAATTAGCGAGACCCATCCGCGACCTCCATTTTTAAGTACTGTTCCCACACCTTAGAGGCGGGGTTGGAACACTTGCGCGGGGTGACACTTGCGCGGAGTGACACTTGCGCGGAACCCGGGTCCCTTGGGGCGGCTGATGGCTTTTCCTGGGTACAGGCACACCAACGAGTCTAGCACTGCTGTGGTCAAGTTTCCACACTGTCAACATAATACGAAAACCAGTGAAATTGCACAACCCTTTCAAAGCTGAAGAGCAATATAGTAACTTGTTCTAACTACATATTAATCCGTTGAGTGTTCCTCCTGTAAACGAAAAGGTATTTTAATAGTGATAATGTTTGGAGAGTTATTAAGACATTCTCTGCTACTACAAGACGATGACTTTCCACAGTCATACCTCCTAAAAGCATATTATTCAGAACACTAAGCATATCAAGACACCTGCGCAAGCAATAAATATATTAGGCATCTTGCACAGATACGTTGATGTAATTGACCGCTATGTAGTTAACTCCACTATCACGCAACTTCCATCTCTTTAAAAATAGCTACTATGCTTTTTAATAGGAGACGCAACCTTAAACCTTCAATTAACAAACGATAATAATAAGTCAATGAGTATTTTACATACTTGAAGCGTTTATTCGTAGACCTCAAAATGATTTGGCTGTACGAATTACAAATACATCTAAGAAATATATGAAATACGGAATGTGTAAGGGAATGTCACACACCGAAAAATGCTGAAGATAAATTCTATTTTCCATCACCGTCATATAGAACCATTTTTACTCCGAACTCGGCATAAACCAACAGGGAGAAACAAGTTGCAAGACTGCCAGGAAAAATGAAGCGAAATTGGCAGCCAATAGTTGGTTATAAATTACATTGCCTGTTAACTGTATAAATATAAATTACGGAATACGCGGAACTCCTGTTCAGTACAGTCAAAAAGGTCTAAGGTAATAGGCAGTGGTCTACAATCAGATATCCGTATCACTCTCCTCCTCAAGAAGTCTGTGTGAAGATTTATATTCAGAACATTCAAGAAAAAGGTGTTGAAAGTACAAGAAGCAGCTCATTTACTCAGGAAGGGAAAACGTTCTGGTGGCCGTATCTCTTGTAGTAAAAAAAAAGTAACATTCATTTTTTGATAAAACGTTAAAATCCAATAAACCAGAATTTTGTTTTTCTAAACTCAGTGCCAACTTTTTTTGTCAAAATTTTTGCAGGAAGTAGTCTTGACGTGATTTCATACTTCTATGCATTAATATTATCAAACATGTAATTTGTGTCACAAATTGCGCGGCCGGTCCGGTCGGAGGTTCGAGTCCTTCCTCGGACATGCGTATGTTTGTTTGTACTCTGCCTACGTTATTTTAAGTAAGATTAAGTAGTGTAAGTCTAGCGACCGATGACCTAAGTAGTTTGGCCGCATAAGACTACACATATACACGTAATTTATTTATTTCATCACCACATTTAAGTACTAATAATTAAAGAAACTTAAATGTAGAAATTTGAAATAAACACTGAAAACAAATGATTGGTATTTCTCATAAAATGAATGCACAGAATTATGTCTTGTGAATGTACCTACAAAATCTGCCATATGAAAATTTTAGTGTGAGTCCCAAATTTGTTTTTTCTATAATAACATTAAAAACATATTAAAAATTCAGAACTCGAAAACCAGTGAAGTTATGGACTTGAAGCGTTTTTTGTTGTTAAATCTTTACATAGTAGACACGATTCTAAAATATGGTTGCTATCGCCAAAGTAGACGAAACGTTAAATTTTTTGGTGTAATCTTCGCCGTGTAGACTGTATGTTGTAGAAGTCTACGTCGAACCTAATTAGAATCATACCTCTGAGGAGAGAACGTTGTTTGCACTTCTCCTGCGTTTCCAGTCGCCTGTGCTGTGCTATGTAACGACATCGTACCGTTCCACTTTACCGAGAGCTATATATGTATTGGTGTGATGTCTGTTCTTTCGAAATAAGACATCACACCAATATATGTATCATTTAGACGCAAAGATTCTGGGTTCTCTTTTCATCGCTAACGCGATTAACAACGTTAGACCTCGTGTGTAAACAGTTAAAGGTTACGAGTGCCACTGGAAAAATGCATAAGTAACACCTGTTGTTTGAGACTTGAAGATGACCTCAAATTAGCCGAAATCGATATCTCATAATAAACATAACGTGTAGCTGTCTATATTTCATAATGCAATTTCTAACATATTTAAAAGCTGCTCAAAACCACCTACAAAAAACCGTTATAATGAGATTGTATACAATTCCAGGATCAAATTGTGTTTTAGTTATTTGTAGAAATACACCTAAAGATCTGCCCTTGCTTTTAGTGCCTTGATCAGCTGTTTATTTTAGAGGTAATTCTAGGGACAGGAAAAATTCGTATTTGCGATAAATTCGTATATAGATGCGAATTCTGACTCAAATGCAGTAATCCGAAATTGTCATAAATGGTATTTTGGTGTGAAACACTATTTAATCAGAAATAATGGGAGATAACGTTATTTTCTGCCCTTAAATATGTACGAAGTAAACAGTAGGTACCGGAAAAATTCGCATTTTTTAATGAATGCGAAATATAGGCCCATGCTAATTTTGGGCCAGAATGCGAGAGACGTGAATCTTGTAATATACCCTATTTTTAGCGAACGTCCCGTTACTACTGCTCCACCTCGCTCGGTGGGCCTTTCCCTGAATACGGCACAGGTAGCGGCTGGAGGGCGTGGAGTAGGGGTGGTGTATCGCTACTTCTGGAACACCCTGTTCACTACCTGCAGCGTCCGGGTTTCCGCGCAAGTGTCTACACATTCCCTTTCCGCGCAAGTGTCACTCCCCGCAAGTGTCACAAACTCTTAGAGGCTTGAAATGTCAGAATCAACAGGAATATTTCGTGACGAACTCCAGTGTAGCCGATCATAGTAGCAGCACTACATTTGCGATCAGCCGGACTGTGTACTGTACAATGTGACATTAACACTTTAGATAATACTGTCATGTAAGATTATGTGTAGATGATAACTTTTGAGTACTTTTTACAAAACTTTTTTTGTTGTAGTGAAGATCAAAAACAAATAATTAAGCATTAAACTGACACCTTTACAAGTAAAAAATTACGATAAAACGTAAGGTTGAGTTAAAAGCGAACGTCAGATTATCGTGCATTAACCTACAAACACGGGCTAAGTAGTATAATCCAAAAAGATTAAAAACAAAAATAACCATCTAAAATCGTAGAGCTTCGCAATATGCATTTAAATTTCATCACGGATGTTGTTATGGTCTTCAGTCCGGAGACTGGTTTGATGCAGCTCTCTAACCTACTCTATCCTGAGCAAGCCTTTTCATTTCCTCATGAGAACGACAACCCACATCCACTTGAATCTGCTTACTATATAAGTCTCTTGGTCTCCCTCTGGGATTTTTACCCCACACACTTCCCTCCAATGCTAAATTTACGATTCCTCGATGCCTAAGAATGTGTCCTACCAAGCGATCCCTTCTTTTAGTCAGGGTATGCCAAAAATTCCTTTTCTCACCAATTCCGTTCAGTACCTCTTCATTAGTTATGCGATCTACCCACCTAATCTTCAGCATTCCTCTGTAGCACCACATTTCAAAAGCCTCTGTCCGCACTGTTTATCGTCTATGTTTCACTCCCGTACAGGCAACACTCCACACAAATGCCTTCAGAAAAGACTTCCTTGCACTGAAATAAATATTCTATGTTAGCAAATTTCTCTTTTTCAAAAATGCTATTCTTCCCTTTGCCATTCTGCATTTTATATTCTCTGTACTGCGACCATCGCATGTTATTTTACTACCCAAGTAATAAAACTCATCTATCACCTTCATTGTTTCGTTACCTAATCTAATTCCTTCAGCATCACCTAATTTTCTAAGACCGCATTCCATTATTTTTGTTTTGCTCTTGTTAATGTTCATTTTATACGCTCTCTTCAACACAGTGTCCATTCCATTCAACTGCTGTTCCAGGTCTTTTCTGTCTCTGCCAGAATTACAATGTCATCAGCAAAATGCAATGTTTTTATTACTTCCCCCTGAACTTTAATCCCTATTCCAAATCTTTCCATCACGGATTTCTATATAAATTGCTCACTTTATAATAAACAGTATCGCAGGATATACGCATTCTCCATATTGGTTTTCGTTACTGAGTTCGTATCAATACGGTAGATGCGAGTAACGAAATGTGTTCATGAGTAACGATTCAGTATTTCGTATCAGCCAAAGTATTCGTTACTCGGTACCGAATACATACGGTTTGCTACGGTGCGCCATATGTCTGGCCGCCAGGTAGGAACAGGGCGTTCGAGGTCACTGCGGCTGAAACACCTGCTGTGTGATAGACTTGCGGTGCCTCCGTAAAACCACAGCGGTTGCTCCGCCGCGGAGGCACCGCTGTCTATAAACGCAGCCTAACACTTTCTCAGTTGGTGCAGTTCAGCACACAGAAGAGCCATACCAGACTCTCTGCTGTGTAGGGACATAGGAAGAATGGAAGCAGAACAGTCTCAAACCGAAATGGACGGTTAGGTTAATATGAATCGTTCTATTGTTTCTCGTTTGTGGCGACAATTTATATAAACCAGATTGTATACCCATTAGATTTGATTATGCTGAAGCGATAGTTCCTTACTTAACAGTCATATACAACCGCTCTCTCATAGAAGGATCTGTACCAAAAGATTGGAAAGTTGCACAGGTCACACCTATATTCAAGAAAGGCAATAGGAGTAACCCACTAAACTACACGCCTATTTCATTGACGTCAATTTGCAGCAGGGTTTTGGAACATATCCTGTAATCAAATATTATGAATTATCTCGAACAGAACGATCTATTGACCCAAGGTCAACACGGATTTAGAAAATATCGTTCATGCGAAACACAACTAGCTCTTTATTCACACGAAGTGATGGATGCTATCGACAAGGGTTCTCAGATTGATTCCGTATTTCTTGATTTCCAGGAAGCTTTTGACACCGTACCTCACAAACGGCTTTTAATCAAATTGCGTGATTATGGTATATCGCCCCAAATTTGCAACTGGATAGGGAATTTCCTGTCAGAGAGGACACAGTTCGTAGTAATTGACGGTAAGGCATCGACTAAATCAGAGGTGATATCGGGCGTTCCACAGCGTAGTGTTATTGGTCCTCTGCTGTTCCTTATTTGCATAACCGATTTAGGGGGAAATCTAAGTAGCTCTCTTAGGTTCTTTGCAGATGACGCCGTCATTTACCGTCTAGTAAAATGATCTGAAGATCAAAACCAACTGCAGAACTATCTGAATAAGATATCACTATGGTGTAAAAGTTGGCAGTTGACTCTAAATAATGAGAAGTGTGAAATCGTCCACATGAGTACGAAAAGAAATCCGTTAAACTTTGTTTACAAGATAAATCAATCAAAAGTGGAGGTCGTAAACTCCACAAAATACCTAGGAATTACTATTACTTCAGACTTATATTGGAAAGAACACGTAGATAATGTCATGGGATAGGCGAACCAGAGACTGCGTTTTATTGGCAGAACCCTTAAAATATGCAACAGAACTACTAAAGAAACTGCATACACTACGCTTGTCCGTCCATTTTTGGAGTACTGCAGCCGAGTATGGGATCCTTATCAGGTGGGTTTGACGGAGGACATCGAAAGAGTCCAAACAAGGGCAGCTCGTTTCGTATTGTCACGATACAGGGGAGACAGCGTTACGGAAATGATACAGGATCTGGGATGGGAATCATTACAACAACGGCGCTTATCGCTGCCGCGTGGGCTACTTGCGAAACTCCAAACGCCAACATTCTCCTCCGAATGCGAAAATATATTGTTTACTCCCACTTACATAGGTAGAAATGATCATCAGAATAAAATACGAGAAATCAGAGCTCGAACAGAGAGATTGAGGTGTTCTTTCTTCCCGCGCGCTATTCGAGGATGGGATGGGAGATAAATAGTATAATTGTTGTTCGATGAACCCTCTGCCAGGCACTTAAATGTGATTTGCAGAGTATCCCATGTAGATGTAGATGAATGAACTGTACCACGAACACCAGGACAGGGTCGACCACGTGTGACATAAGAAAGGGAGGACGGTTATTGGCTGTAAGGGAACGTCAGTACCGCCGTAGATCTGGACGGCAACTAGTATATCAGCTTACTAAACTCACTATATGATTGGTATGGAGGTAGTGTACAGCCGCTTTGAGCAGAGGGGCCTTTAGTATCGGGGACCCTTGATGCGTCTTCCCGAAAGGAAACGTCTCGGGTGGCGTCATCAATATGCCACCTGAAGGACCGAACAGTGGGCCAATGCACTTTTCATAACTGTCTGCCGAATTGATCTGCAAAGTGATTCATGACTAATTCACACCTGGAGGGAACGTGTAACGCGATTTTCTGCTCCATGCATTGTGGAAAGAGACCAATACTCAGGATGATGCCTAACAGGATTGGCACATATTATGTTGACCAGTCGAAAACCTCTTCAAGAAACTGTACTACTGAATTGACAAGGTTCTCTGCACTGGACACAGATTTGATTCCAGAGTAATCCTTCTAGATGTAAAACTAATTTGTAGTTGATGTGAGGCATACGTAAAAACTTAAAGCGATGCAAAATTCTTCTAGATGTACCTAAACATTTTTGTATTAGTGGGGCAGTGGACAGATGTATGACTCATACTTAACTGAAAGACTGCAAAAAGTTGACATAAATGCTTAAAGTACACTGCAAAAATCAGCTGATCCTCAAACTGGGGAGTTATTAAGAATGGAGTCCCACAGGGTTCGGTCTTCGGTCCTTCGCTGTTCTTGATAGATATTAATGATTTGGCATTCTATAATCGTGAAGATGCAAAGCTAGTTCCTTTTGCTGCTGATACAAGTATAGTAACCACACCTGACAAACAAGAATTAATGGATGACATAGTAAATGATGTCTTTCAGAAAATTATTAAGTGGTTCTCTGCAAATGGAATTTTGTTAAATTTTGATAAAACACAGTTTATACATTTCCATAAGGTAAATGACATGAAACCATTAATAAATATAGTATGTGAACACGTCTGTATTAATGTAGAATATTAAAAGTTTGGAACAAAAACATTGATGATCTACTAAAACATTTGAATTCAGCAACTTAGAGCAAAAAGTTATTCATTACACAAAAGCGCAAAATTAGAATAATTTCTGGAGCCCACCCTAGAGCATCCTGCAGACACCTGTTTAAACATCTAGGGATTTTTAGTTTGAGAATATGTATATTTACTTATGAATGTGATTAATAAGCCAACCTATTTCAAAAGTAATTGCAGTGTACATAGCGACAACTATAACAGAAAGAATGACCTACCCTATTCAAGTTTAAATCTAACTTTGGCACAGGAGAGGGTGAAACCGGTGAATTATACTGCCAAATAATATCAAATGTCTCTCAGATAGCCAGCCAGCATTTAAAAACAAAATGAAAGTATTTCTGGAGGTTGTCTGCTCAGTAGATGAATTTTTACATAGAAATTAGTAATTTTACCCAAAACAATCGTATGTCATGAAATGTTATCTTTTACTAAATTGACATCTTCCACATCATTACGAAATCTCATATTCATGAATAAGTATCAATCTAATCTAATATAGTAGGACAAACAAGCCCATAATGTTCGGTAACAGTACTAGTCACATCGTTTAAACGTCACGGCGCAACGGTGCAGAACGATAGGAAATGCAACGATTACGTAAGGACAGTCGTGGGGATGAATTTTGAGAAGACGTGCTTCATGTGTAAAGCAGAACGCTTGCGATATCCCATCTTGAGTGTTGCACAAGTGTTTGGGATCCCCACCAGTCAAGTTTAAAGACACCGAAGAAATTCAGAGGTGCGCCACCAGGTTTGTTAGGTAAGTCCGATAAATGCACATACGCTACAAAAACGCTTCGGTAACCCTAATGGGAGTCGCTGGAGGAAAGGCGACGGTCCTTTCGAGAAACACTGTTGACGAATCTGAAGCTGACAGCCGAAAACTTACGTTTCTTTCAAAGACCAAAAAGAATGGAGAAATGAGGGCTTGTACAGAAGCAGACAGGCAATAATTTTACCCTCGTAGTTTAGAAAGGAAAATAGCTATTAGTGGTACAACGTACGCCTCTTCACGCACCTTGCAGTGGATTGTGAAGTATGTACACAGCAATTACTACGGATAAGGTGATTAATTCGCAATCTGTGATCTGATGCAAAAATTAAATAGCTTGATGTTTCAACTGTATGCCGTTTTTTGAGGAACATTATTCGTAGTAAACAAAACTGTGACACCATGTTTTAACCAGCTGTCGTAAAAGAGCAAAGAAGGAACGTGTAAAACGTGTGTACATTACGGTTTGTTTTACAATGGGTATGAGTGCCAAGAAACTTTGGAGATGAGACATAGTAATTATGGTAGTGAAGCAATGTTAAAAGCTGTGTGTGTGTTGTGGATGTTGAACCTATCGTTAAATCAGACAACAAATCGTTCATTAACACAGCAATTTGGTTTAATTATGGCCCTGATATTGATGTATATACTATTAAATAAGAAACAATGCATTAAACTGATTATGTGCGCAACGGATATTTTAAACACAAAACAACTGTGGCAAGTCACCATTTGAAACAGACACTGACTATACTCAAAAATTTTGACTGCGAGAAAGATATTAAAAAACCAGAAACCACTTTCTTAATGTTTGACTGTGAGAATTTTATGCAGATCAGTTTCTGATTATTGAAATTTAGTATCATAGTCAATTAACTATCATTTACTATGGCACCAATAACGAAATCTGTTCAACAATATTATCAAAATCAATACTGCACTTTAAATCCGCTAATAACTAATTATCAAATGAAGGAAGTAGGTTAATCTTCTAACTACGTAAATGAAACAGGAAAGAAAGGTCAACTTTGTTACTTATTATTAATAATCAGCATTACATTACCTGCATAATACAACTTATTCCTAATGACATCAAATGCAATTACCTTCATTCCAGCGGTGTTACAATACAATACAATATATATTCCAAATACAATCAAATCGACTTGCTGGCACAGGAACCTCTGCTCTATATCGGAGCCATACACACAACTCAACCGCTCTCTAAGCGAACTGAACCACCAGTGCTTCTCTCTCTCTCAGCGCGAGCTACAATGCTATGCAATACATGATCTTTGCCAAAGATGAAACTTCACAGAGTTAAGTACACATATCGATACACACAGTAGAAGCGATATTATACATTTTCTTGCAAGCAAGTTACTCGACACAAAACAGGAGGTAGAATATTAGACATTTTCTTACAAAAATATTTTTTATGGACACGTTTCAATGTATCGTTGAAAAAGTTTTTAACTAGTATGCAAGATTTCGTGATGATAGAGCACTGAAGACGATTGAGGTCCATGAGCATCACTTTAAGAAAATGTTCGAAAAACAGCTGAAATCTATGAGGTACATTGTGGAGCTCACTGGACCTCCCGATCAACTGCGCACCACATTGTGAATTAAAATTTAGCTAAAAAGACGATCGAAAACAATGAAGAGACGAAACAATCGAGCGATAGGAACCAATGCTTCTTGTCATGCATCGTATAATGTGATGGAACATGGTGTTTTCAGTAGGAGCCACTTAAAAAGCACCAGAGCTTGTGTAAGGAGTCAAGTTTTCGCCACTGCCATTTCATGCATATTCTGACCTCACAATCACATTCTACTCACCAAGATTAATCTTTTGAATATAAAGTCAATGATAATAATTACAATTTGATATGCAAATTACAAGATCATGTTGCAAGTGCGACAAGATAAACAAGGCTGATTCGTACTAGTGAACAAACACCCAGAGTTATAGTAAAGCGGTGGCGACAGCCAGCCAAGAGAGTGCAGGTGGGCAGAAGGGTCCACAACAGGCCACCACGGTCGGTCTTACACACAAAAGCAAGTTAAAAATCCTCCTTACACCTTGGGGAAACACGTCATGGACGCTTTCGGAAACTCTTTGAAAGCTGTTTTACTTGGAACTTGTTAGGACGCACGAGAAAAGTGAATTCCAGAAGGTGCTGTTTATTTTGAGAGGAATTCCTAAACGAGACGTTAGCTGACATATTATTGGCCAATGAGCCAAGCGGTGTATTCAAACACACTATCCCATTGGCAGTCGAGGGTCTGTTCGGGTAGCACCAGCATCTCTGAAAGATATACCCAAGTGGAGCTGAAGAAATTAGCAGAGACGCGCCCTTTATTGTCGTGAGTGCACTCGTGGTTCCCCCTAGTCTGGGGGCAACGTCCAGAGATAAATTAAATTAGTCCCAATCCCCCCGGTTCTGACCAAGGTTTTCGGGAGGTTTCCCTTGGTTGTAAGGCGTATGCCAGAGCTGGTAAGCCCCTCCCACTCATCCTTTGCCCCACTATCAGCTTGTCTTATAATTGACTGAATACAACCGCGTCTCGTAATAGGCCGGATCTCAAACAGCCCGCTTCACTTCTCTGACTGGAGAATGAAAAGAGAGCACCTCTGTCGTGGAACGAATGTTAGTGGATCTCAAGTGGTGAGTACTGAAGATTGCACGGTGTTGGCCGAGATACCTCATATCCGGTGTGAACACAGACAAAGAGCCTTAGTTGCGGGCGCATTTTTGAGTGGCAAGATGGTGGGTTAGTCTGACACTGACGTACTCCAATTTATAGCCAGACTAGTATTTATAGGTCGTTCTTGACTTCACCAGGACGCAGGAAAAGTGTGTTTGGCAGTAAGCGATCAAGACAAATAATATTTAGATTTGGTATCAGTGAAGACACAGCTAGCAGTTAACGGTATTGTGTGTGAACGGTTTAGGCGAAGTCCACCCATTCCCAAACAGCAATAACAAATGCTTCTTTTTTCTTTTTTTTACTATTGCGTAACGTTTCAGACTTTGCGACAACCTTGAACGTAAACTGACGAAATTGAATTAATTTTCAAGTCAAATAGGCGCGTTTATTCAGCCATTCTACCAACTTTATTTTATTTTTAAATTGTTTATACGTTTCATCCATCGTATCAACCTATCCGAAACTTCGAAATTAGAATATATAATTTATAGTTTTTTTATAAATTTGAGTTTTCTAAAAAGGTTAAATAATAAAAGAAGTATTCACAATCAGTTTTTCATTTCAGTAACTAGCGACGTCACTTTAGTACCCGAACTGATCCTCACTAGTTACACATTGTTAATTTAAATTTTTTTTACAGGGGTTGTCATCTACGTCTATCTTTACATAAGTGATAAAGTTTCACCGATTGTAGGTGAAGGAGCATCTTTCTGACTTCTACGTGACATGCTACTGATGTCTTCCTTGCAGCAGCCACGGGTACAATAGGTCAGGTCCGTTGCGCACCAAAAATATTTGGAAGAGTAGAATAACAATCTCAACAGCATGGCTGAAGATCTCAACTGAAGATGGCGATGAAAGGACGGCATTTCGACAAGACTTCCGATAGCCAGAATGCCACGACAGCCGTCTTGCAGGCATTTCGATTGTTGACTATCAGAATTGTTTTGAACAAGTTTCCCAACGCTTCCAGTTGTGTATTTAGTCAAAACAAGAATATTTTAAATAACAAAGTCTGTGAGTCCCAGAACATTTAATAGTATAAAACAGACTTTATGTATGAGAAATACATTGTAAAGTTTTAGCCAGAACATTTCCGAAGGCGATAGACTGCAACGCGAAGCTGCAGGCAGCTCGAATGGCAAGTGTGGCAAGCTGCAAAATAGACCAAATCGGGAGGCCAAGAGCGAGTGTGCTCCCAGACTTTGAGCAAAATCATATTTCAGCTCGACGTTGGGCACTACGGAACACAATGTAGATCTAAATGTAAGATTGGTTTTAACATCACAGCGCTTTACTAGTTATACTCCTGTTTTGAATTTGGATGCCTTTGCCTTCGTGCGATATTCTGACTTACCCAGCCAGTTGTAGGGGGGCCTACAGCGTAAGATGCGTTCCGAACCACTGTGCTGCTCGATATTTTTCACATCAGCGACATGTCAGAGGTGAAAGAAGTGAAAAGCGGCAAATAAAAATAGCGGGACCCGCTGGGGATCGAACCCGCACACCTGAGATTCACAGTTTGACAACCTACCATGGTGCTAACGTCACTTTCTACGCCTCTCAGCTCTGCCATTTTCGCCATCGTCGTGATGGCGTCACACAGCCAAGCAACACTGTTTTGGGCCAGTGCAGTACACGTACACTACAAAGAAACAACGCATTGTATTTATTTCACGTCAGTAATTTAGAATGAGTGTTATAGCGACTTAATTTACTTAACAAAAGTAAGTCTTCCAGTCCACATTGTATACCAATTAGGTACCCGTCAGAGTATACCAAGGCAATACCTCCATAGCTATTGTATACAATCGCTCGGTCAGCGAAAGATCTGTACCTGAAGTCTGTAAATCACATAGGTCACTCCAGTATTCAAGAAAGGCAATAGAAGTAGTCCGCGAATTTCTGGCCTGTATCATTGACGTCGGTTTGCAGCAGGAATCTAAAGATATACTTTCATCAAACATTGTGAACTACTTCGAAGAGAACGAGCTGTTGACCCATAGACAACACGGATTGAGAATGTATCGTTCTTGTGAAACACAGGAAGTGATGATTGGTATCGACACAGGATCTCAAATCGATTCCATATTTCCAGGTATCCGAAAGGCTTTTGACGCTGTATCTGACAAGCGTTTTGTAATCAAATTGCATGTTTATGGAATATCGCCACAGTTGTTCTATTGGATTCGCGATTTCCTGTCAGAACACAGTACGGTGTAAATGACGGAAAGTCATTGAGTAAAAGTGATATCTAGCGTTCCTCATGGAAGTGTTATAAGGCCCCTTCAAATTTATAATTAATAGTTACCTTTTAGGTCTTAGTAAAATTATATTGCCGCGAGAGACAACGAACACGAACTGCCGGCGTGGCTCAGGGGATAGCGTCACGGACTGCGGTGCAGAAGGTCGCAGGTTCAATCCCACCCACCGGCAAAAATTTATTTCTTTGTAATTAACAATTCCAGAAGGTTCTACATCTTTCTTATGTTCACTTGTAAATTCTACTTGTTTCTTATGTTAACTGTTCTTCTAATTTCTGGTAAATTCTGTCTGTGTATAAATAGCAGAGCACTCTGCCTGAGAGGCAGTCAGTGCTGCGTGTACGTTGAGTTCGTAATAAACGTGCTTTCAGTATAAGTGCTGTGTTTAGTTGCCTTCGAAGTCAAGCCTACTTCCATTGCAACGTGACATTGTTTGGTGGAGGCGCCGGGTACACTGTGCAACAGCTGCATCACCGTGGCTCCGATTAGGCAACGTAAAAGCCGTCGCTTACACGGACTGGAACCGGAATACAAGGGATACACCGAGTACATCCTTCCAAAAGTCCGTATTATCAGAAGAACGATGAAGACGAAACCAGCAATAAGCCAGCTGCACATCAGACACCCGTCGGTGTTCTCTGGAGATGCTGGACAGGACCCCAACAAATGGCTAAAAGTGTTCGACCGAGTCGCCAAGTACAACAGGTGGGATCATACGATGTGCTTGGCCAACGTTTATTTCTACCTGGACGGAACAGCCCAGCAATGGTTCGAAAACAACGAAGACAAGTTGAATGACTGGGAGACGTTCCAGGAGGAACTTAAGAAGACGTTTGGAGACCGCCAGCGACAAATCCGCTCGGCGGAAGAACAACTGAAGAACCGGGCCCAACGACATGGTGAGCCGACACAGTCTTACATACAGAATGTTTTGGCCCTGTGTAACACTGTCAATCCGAACATGACTGAGGCCGACAAAATCACGCACCTGATGAAGGCTATAGCAAAAGGCATGTACCAAGCTCTTCTGATAAAAGACGTCGCGACGACAGAAGAGTTCATCAAGTGGTGCCAGCGTATTGAAGAGATGCAACAAAGGAGGGTTGGACGCAAGAAGTATGACAGACTCCCAAATTTAGTCCATATGGCCTTTATGGAATACCAGCATGGCTTCGCTTCTCTCATACGACTAATCGTGAGAGAAGAATTACAACAATGCATGGCAGCCGGGACTATTAGACCGAGCGAGCATCACATTATGGCCATGGATGCGAGACCTGTAAGTCACGAGGGAGCCGACGCCGCTGAGGACGAGGTATTTCAAACATTAGCTCCTGTCTGCCCCGTCAGTCGTACCCGACGTGAAGAATGGCGTCGCCCTGCTATGACTTACGCTGCATCCGCCAAACGGCAGCCCATGAACCGGCCGACGCGACCACAGCCAACTCCCCCGGTAACTATGACGCCCCACAGAAGAACAGACATCTGGAGGACAGAAGACAACACACCACTGTGTTTCCACTGTGGACGCCCTGGACATGTCGTACGTTACTGCAGAGAGAGGAGGCGAGTATTCGATGATTATTTTGCCGCAAGACGCCAGTCGTCGGAGCAGTTCTATCCCAGGCAGTCACCTGCTGATGAGTTCAGTCGACCTATGGGAAGAAGCCCATCGCCGTACCCTAGACGAGGTTGCTCCCCGACGCGCCGCAGCCGTTCACCGTCACCGTACAGTGGTACCAGCCGGTCCCCTAGCCGCCGCACCCAGGAAAACTAAGTGAGGCGACCATCTACGGAGGTGAGGCCGCCGCAGATGAAAATCCTCCATGGACGACAGTCGCTAAGATGTCGGGAAATCTCATCGACGTCATAATCGACGGCCAAGCTGTCCGGGCACTTGTTGATTCAGGAGCCTCTTTTTCTGTATTATCGGATAATTACCGCCGCACACTAAAGAAGACAATGTTCTGTGATACGGGGGTAACTGTGCTGAAGGTCGCGAATGGAAAGTACGTCCATCCAGCAAGATTAACCATCAACAACAGGACGCAGCCGTTCGAATTTGTCGTGTTAACAGAATGTAGTCACAATGTCATCCTCGGATGGGACTTCCTTCAGGCATCCCAAGCTATCATTGACTGTGGAAGATCTGAGCTGCAAACTGAAGAAGTTGTTCCGCCGGATACACGTAATACAGAATTTTCTGGGAAGTTATTCGTCGTTGACAATGTGACGATACCGCCGTTGACAATGAGAAGAGTTACAGTCACAAACACAGATGACTGGTTAAGCTGTCAAGTTCTTGTTGATAGTAAAAAGTTTATCAGGCTCACAAAAGAAATTTACATACCAGCGGCTATCATAAGCATTACCGGTGGTCAAAGAGAGATTTGGATCACAAATTGTCACGAGCAGTCACAACTTATCCCCAAGGGAATGTGTATCGGGACAGCTGAACCAATCCAGGACGGTGAGCTCAACGTCATCAATGAAGACCCATGCCCTGCTGTTAGTACAGACAACACGGTGGAGGAAAGAAACGTGGAACTGCCAATAGGGCCTGGACTGACCAAGGAACAACGCCAGCGGGTGTTAGGTATACTACTCCAAATTTTCGGGTGCATTCACACCTCAGCAGGGGAAAAGTCAGACGAAACGGCCCACGTTAAACCACCTATCAATACTGGGGATCATCCGCCAATTAGCCAGCGTTCGTATGGTGTGTCGCCAGCTGAAAGACGGATAATTCGGGAGGAAGTGGAGAAGATGTTGCGAAATGACATTATTCAACCCTCGTAGAGTGCTTGGTCGTCTCCGGTGGTCCTCGTAAAGAAGAAGGATGGCACGTGGCGATTCTGTGTCAACTATCGGCGGCTGAACAGAATCACAAAGAAAGATGGCTACCCATTGCCGCGTATTGACGACACCTTAGACTGATTGAAAGGAGCTACATACTTCTCAACTATGGACATGCAGACAGGTTACTGGCAAATCGAGGTTGACGAAGCTGACAGAGAGAAGACGGCTTTTATTACTCCTGACGGCCTCTATGAATTTAAAGTAATGCCATTTGGATTATGTAATGTTCCAGCCACATTCGAACGCATGATGGACAACTTGCTTCGACACCTTAAGTGGACGACGTGTGTCTGCTATTTAGATGACATTGTCGTTTTCTCGAAAACATTTGAAGAACAATGTTCAAATGTTTGTTAAGCTTATGGGACTTAACTACGGGGTCATCAGTCCCTAAACTTACAAACTACTTATGAACTACTTACGAACTAGGACGGCACAAATATCCATGCCCGAGGGGGGATTCGAACCGCCGACCGTAGTGGCCGTGCTGACCGTGACTGGAGCGCCTCAGTCACCTCGGCCACCGCGGCCGGCTTTGAAGAACATCTGAGTCGCCTGCCAACTGTGTTGAAGTGTGTTCAGACTGCAGGTCTCCGCCTCAATCCAAAGAAGTGCCTCTTCGTCGCCAAGGAGATAAAAATCCTGGGGCACTTAGTCAACGGAGATGGTGTCCGTCCTGATACAGATAAAGTAAGGGCAGTCACGGAATTTCCAACTTCTCAGCACATTCGTGATGTGAGAAGTTTTCTCATATAAGGATTTTGTAACAAGTCACGTCCATTACAAGAACGTCTGCAGGGAGACGCCAAATTTTACTGGGATGAGACAAAAGAAAGAGCTTTCCGGGCACTTAAGGAGGCTCTAACTTCCGCACCAGTGCTAGCCTTGTACGACGAGAATGCAGAAACGGAACTTCACACAGACGCCAGTAGTTATGGGATTTGTGCAGTGCTCGTGCAAGTTCAGGAAGGTGCTGAAAAAGTGATAGCCTATGCGTCAAGAGTACTCTCAAAGACCGAGATAAACTACTCTACAACTGAAAAAGAATGTCTCGCGGTTATCTGGGCTATCAACAAGTTCCGTCCGTATTTATTCGGCAAACCATTCACCGTCGTTACAGACCACCATTCTTTGTGTTGGCTGACTAGCTTGAAGGATCCATCAGGTCGACTAGCAAGATGGGCACTAAGACTCCAAGAGTACGATGTCACAGTGGTATTCAAGAACGGGCGCAAACACAAGGATGCCGACTGCCTTTCGAGGAATCCATTAGTGGAACAAAACAGCATTAATGAAATTTCAGCTCTCACTGAATTAGATGACGTTACTGCTGAACAGAGGGAAGATCCAACACTATTAAAAATGATAGAGGCCTTGGAGAAAGGAAAACCGACCAATGGAGAGTTCCAACTTATAAATGGAACATTGTACAAGAGCAACTATGATCCACTGGGTCCCAAATGGGTACTTGTTGTTCCAGCTCATCTCCAGCCAGCTATTCTCAAATATTTCCATGATGCTCCAGTATCCGGTCATCTGGGATTCGTGAAGACCCTAGACAGAATCAGACGCAGGTATTACTGGAAAGGTCTCTACCGATCTGTCAAGCACTATGTGAGTCACTGTAAAGAGTGCCAGCGACGGAAGCATGTACCGCAATTACCTCCAGGACATCTCGTACCGATTCCGCCGGCAGCAGCTTCATTCCACCGAGTTGGGATCGACCTTTAGGGAGGTTCCCGAAGTCGACAACCGGTAACCGATGGATAATAGTCTGCACTGACTACCTCACGCTACGCTGTCACCAAACCTGTGCCGACTGCAGAAGCTCCAGAGATCGCAAAATTCCTTGTAGAAGACATTATTTTGAAGCATGAAGCACCACATGTTATGATATCTGATCGTGGAAAAGTATTCCAGTCAAAACTAGTATCAGAGGCAATGTCACGGTGCAACATTGTCCACAGAATGACAACTGCATACCATCCTCAGAAAAATGGTCTTGCGGAACGTTTTAACAAGACGTTAGCCGACATGCTGTCGATGTACGTCGATGTTGAGCAGAAGGATTGGGATACAATTCTGCCAGTCGTGACATTTGCTCACAATACCACAAGACAAGACACCACAGGCTTCACTCCGTTTTTCCTGCTCCATGGCTGTGAAGCTGAGACGACAATGGATACGCTGTTCCTGTTCCAACCGGACGACACTCAGGATGACTATGTTAAACAGCTCATCACCAGGGTCGAAGAAGCAAGACAGCTGGCTCGCATAAGGACACTGGCCGCCCAGGAGAAGTACCGTCAGCGGTATAACGACAAGCACCGACCTGTTGTGTACAGCCCAGGAGATCTGGTATGGATTTTTACCCCTGTACGGAAGGTTGGACTGTCAGAAAAGTTATTTAAGCGATACTTTGATCCGTATCGTGTCATACGCCGCCTGTCAGACGTCACATACAAAGTTGAGGCCCATGAACGTTCGCCGAAACGTCAAAAACGAAGAGACATTGTTCACGTCCTGCGCATGAAGCCTTACTACGATCCTGAAGAGCAGGTAGACGACAATGGCTTCTTGTTCAAGGACTTTAAGGACGGTAATGTCCCTGATGAAGCCAAGACAGGAACGTCCGTCGTCGATAATCGCGGAGAAGGGAAGGATTCTCTTGAACTGTCATACAGAGGACCAATGACACGATCAAGATCCAGGACATTGCAGCTGGCTCCACAGGGATCATAACAGCGGGTCGCTGTTTCTCCAGGAGAGGGAGCAATGCAGCGAGAGACAACGAACACTAACTGCCGGCGTGGTGCAGGGGATAGCGTCACGGACTGCGGTGCAGAAGGTCGCCGGTTCAATCACGCCCACCGGCAAAAAATTTATTTCTATGTAATTAACAATTCCAGAAGGTTCTACATCTTTCTTACGTTC
Organism: Locusta migratoria; assembly: GCA_026315105.1. Classification (NCBI taxonomy): domain Eukaryota; kingdom Metazoa; phylum Arthropoda; class Insecta; order Orthoptera; family Acrididae; genus Locusta; species Locusta migratoria. The sequence goes on from CM048747.1 coordinate 3,032,306, forward strand.
ACTTGTAAATTCTACTTGTTTCTTATCTTAACTGTTCTTCTAATTTCTGGTGCATTCTGTCTGTGTATAAATAGCAGAGAACTCTGCCTGAGAGGCAGTCAGTGCTGCGTGTATGTTGAGTTCGTAATAAACGTGTTTTCAGTATAAGTGCTGTGTTTAGTTGCCCTCGAAGTCAAGCCTGTTTCCATTTCAACGCGACAATATTACACCACTAGAATTGCAGACTAGAATCATAGTTGAATATAAGACCAATAAATGATGGTAACAGAGAAACAAGTCCCATAAATAGATTTACAATCTAACACCTAATAATTCAATCATCTTACCGCAAAAATGACTATTCTCCACAAATCATAAGGGCATTGGTACCCTGTATTTTATATTCGGAGCATGAGTTGGAATATATCATTATCTACGATTTAGGAGGCAATGTTAGCATATATATTAGAGTTTTCGCAGATGATGCTGTGACCTATAAGCTAGTAAAGCCAGCGGAAGATCAAAAGCAACTGAAAAATGATCGAAATATCCACGGGTGTACTGCCAGTCTATAGTGTCAAACGGACACAATATTTCGGCGATCATACATGTCGCCATCATCAGGTGAACTGACGGACTGAGCTCCTGGAAACGCGCCGGCACGGAGATGCGCACGCGACATGTATGATCGCCGAAATATTAAAAAGTGCCTAGTCCAATAGATTTCGGGAATGCAGCCTCGTAAAATTCACTTCTTCTGCTGATATTTCGGCCGCGTACCTTCCGGCCATCTTCAGAGTGAGTCGACTCACTCTGAAGATGGCCGGAAGGTACGCGGCCGAAATATCAGCAGAAGAAGTGAATTTTACGCGGCTGCATTCCCGAAATCTATTGGACTATACATTACGCCGTGAAAAGTTGAAAATGCACATTAAAAAGTGCCCTTTGGACACTGTAGACCGGCAATACACCCGTGGATATTTTGATTATCAAATACGCCGGGAGAAACTCAAGAATCACAACTCAGAAATGATTAAGATAAGATGTTTGCATGATGCAAAAATTCGCAATTGACGCTAAATAAAAAGTACAAAGTCATCCATATGAGCAGTAAAATAAATAAGGTATATTAGATATACACGATAAATCAGTATACAGGCTGTATATTCAAATAAATACCTATGAATAACAAATACGAAATATGAAAGAACACAAAGAAAGTATTGTAGGCAAAGCGAACCAAAGGGAACGTTTCATTGGCAGAACACATGGAAGATGCAACTGTTCTACTGCATAAACACTACAGTTGTGCGTCCTATTTTGGAGTATTGCTGTGCATTGTGGGAGAACTGATTTAGGGAAAATACAGAGTATGGCAGCTTGTTTAGTATTATCGCAATACAGGGGAGAGATTGTCACGGAAATGCACGAGATAGAGTGTAAATCATTGAAAGAAAAGAGTTTTCGTTTCCGAGAGATTTATTTGCGAAATTTCTATCAACAACTTTCTCCTCCCAAATTCGGACATACACTCATGGAAAATGAAAAACGAACACCATGAATCCGACTCGTGCCTGTTGTGCAGAGCGCACTAAGATGACGTTTCATCCGGTCTCATACATGCTGAATGGGGGGAAAATAAGGGATCTTGCTGGCCCGGGTAGTTGACGTACACCTTGAAGAGCACGTTGGGTGGCCCGGGATACATGTGGACGTTTATTGTCCAGTTGGTAAAGCATGTCGCCTTGTTGGTGCACGAACAGTAGCAAGACGGGTTGAATGATGGTTTCAATGTGCGTCGACGATCGAGGAGAACGGGCAGGGTGGTATATGGTACCCCACACCATGATGCACGATCATGTATGGCGTTAGGGGGTCTTCCGCTCACGGTCCAACATCATTCAGCTCGCCCCCAGAGGTGCCATGACAGGCGCTTATGGAAGGACGAATGGAGACCTGTCGTCTTAAGCCATAAGAACTGCTTCTGCCTCGGTGCCAGTGATGGTCCTACGAGTGTGTGGTGCCGTGCATGGGAGTGTATACGTCAGAGCAGTGCTTTCCAAACTTTTCCTCACGGCGACACCGTTTTATAGCGCACAGTTTTGCGCGACACCCTTTCAGTAATATAAATACATGCGGTTGTCCTGACTGCAGCAATTTCGTACACTCTTCGCAAAAAAAGGAAACATTAGGAACTACGGAGATGTACAACAGAGTAACACCGCAGACAACAATGCCTAACTCACGCAGTAATACTTGCTTTTTCTACATGTGACTCAACTTCCGAAACACGAAAACTGAATTTCAATAACCGGTTTTCGCTGTCGTGTGTACATGTCAGGACCAGATACGGTTTTGCTGGATCGATTGAAAACGGGCCGGCCGCGGTGGCCGAGGGGACTAAGGCGCTCCAGTCACGGTCTGCACGGCCACTACGGTCGGGGGTTCGAATCCCCCCTCGGGCATGGATATTTGTGCCGTCCTACTTCGTAAGTAGTTCATAAGTAGTTTAGGGACTGTTGACCCCGTAGTTAAGTCTCATAAGCTTTACAAACATTTGAACATTTTTTTTGAAAACGGCATACGGAAATTAGCTGCTCGGATTTCTGATTTAGACAGCACAGTGGCTGTTCCATTTCAGTTCAATATTATCACATTATTTTCAGAAATAAAGGGGATGTATTTATGACAAGTGATTAATTATTATTTAAGTCCTATTGTTAGGTTCTTGCTTCACCACGAACTCGGAAGTCCCGACATATTCGGAAAAAATTGATAAATATTTGTGACAAGTAAGAATATGAATGTCATTTCTGGTCCCAGAATCTGTTACATACAGGAAACTGAGAGAAAAAAAATATTAACGCATACCAGGTTCGAACTAACGATCACTGCATTTAAAATACTACTCTCCGTTAAATACCCGGCCATACTTCATACTAAACTTCGCTACTGAATAGCTTTAGTCAGTGGACAATTGTGACTGCTTTTACAATCTGTGACAGCTTTTGCAGCCACTGTGTCTGACGTTTAATTGTAAGAAACGCTGCCGAGGGTGACGTGGCTTTGATAAATCCATTAAAAAACGCTCAGGTGCAGCTTTTGTAGAAGGAAAGCAGACTACAGTGAATGTTCGTTCAAGCAGCTGCCAGTTCCAGCAAACTGTGCTTGGGAAGAGCTGTTATCGAGTATCAGCAGCAGCTCTGCGCATGCGCAGTTTGCTGTAATCTGGCAACTGGCAGCTGCTTGAACGAACCATGAGTGTCTGCTGCTGCTGAAGCAGAGCTGCCGCCTAGCGGCTGAGCACGCAATTAATGTGCACCGATCATTCCTTTAATACGTGATCTGTGGTGCACTGAATGAAGAGGACGATTAGCTGCAGGGGAGTCTTCAGGGTAGTATGAAGAGGAGGATATTTTGTGTTATTTTATGACAAGATTTTTTGTTTAGAGTCTAAATTTGTTAGTCTCGCGACACCCTTGATACTACTATGCGACACCACAGGGTGTCGTGACACCCAGTTTGGAAAGCTCTGCGTCAGAGGCACACAGGGCCGACGCCTTTCATCATGGTGTGGGGATTCATATCGTACACTGGCCTTTCATCTCTGGTGATCGTTCAGGAACAGCGCAAGGTAGACTGAAACCATCATTCAACGCGACTTGCTACCGTTGAGGCACCAAAGACGCGATAAGCTTTTCCAACAGGACAATGTAAGTTCACTTGTATCCCGAACCACCCAACGTGCTCTTCGAGGTTACCCCAACTAGCCTGGGCTGCACGATCCCTTGATCTTTCCCCCATTCAGAGTTTTTGGGACCGGATGATGCGTCATCTTGCGCGGTATGCGCTACCGGCACGAAATATGGGCCATTTGAGGCAACAGATGGAAATTTCACGCCAGGCCATTCCGAAAGGCTACATTCGGTATCTCTACAATCGTCTCCATGTGAGAATTCCAGCTTGCATTGTTCCAGAAGGAGGGTATACACGGTAGTAGCGTCGACATTTCGCACGTTCTGGTGACTGTACTCATGTACTCATATCGTTCTGTCTGTGTGATTGCGTGTTGTATACGTCCTCAAGAATATGTCAATAAAATTTCCCTCTGCTCGCTCGGCGAATTCGTGGCTTTTTTTTTTTTTTTTTTTTTTTTTTTCATTTTCCAGGAGTGTATTTTGTTAGCACCAACCTACATAGGGAGTCAAGATCGTCATAATAAAATAAGAGAAATTACATCGAAAACTAAAAGAACTGACTGTTTCATTTTCCCGCGCGCTTTTCAGAAAGGGCAGAGAAATATAATAAAAGCAGTTTGATGAACCATGTACTGAAATATGACTTGCAGAGTAATTATGTAGATGTCAGTCACTTGTTCTGTGTGACGGACTGTTTACGTATGTGGATGTTAGTTGTTGTTATGGTCTTCAGTCCGGAGACTGGTTTGATGCAGCTCTCCACCTTACTCTATCCTGAGCAAGCCTTTTCATCTCCTCATAAGAACGGCAACCCACATCCACTTGAATCTGTTTACTATACGCGTCTCTTGGTCTCTCTCTTCGATTTTTACCCCATACACTTCCCTTCAATGCTAAATTTACGATTCCTCGATCTCTAAGAATCTGTCCCACAAAGCGATCCCTTCTTTTAGTCAGGGCATGCCAAAAATTCCTTTTCTCGCCAATTCTGTTCATTACCTCTTCATTAGTTATGCGATCTACCCACCTAATCTTCAGCATTCTTCTGTAGCATCACATTTCAAAAGCCTCTATTCTCTTCCTGTCCGCACTGCTTATCGTCCATGTTTCACTCCTGTACAAGGCAACACTCCACACAAATGCCTTCCGAAAAGACATCCTTATACTTAAATTAATATTCGATGTTAGCAAATTTCTCTTTTTCAAAAATGCTTTTCTTCCCATTGCCATTCTGCATTTTATATCCTCTGTACTGCAATCACAATTTGTTATTTTACTGCCCAAGTGACAAAACTCATGTACCACCTTTATTGTTTCGTTACCTAATCTAATTCCTTCAGCATCACCTGATTATCTAAGACTGCATTCCATTATCTTTGTTTTGCTCTCTTCAACGCACTGTCCATTACATTCAACTGCTCTTCCAGGTCCTTTGCTGTCTCTGACAGTATTACAATGTCATCAGCAAAACGCAAAGTTTTTATTTGTTCACCCTGAACTTTAATCCCTATTCCAAATTTTTCCTTGCTTTCCTTCACCGCCTGCTCGGTGTAACATCGGAGAAAGGCTACAACCCTGTCTTACTCCCTTCCCAACTGATGCTTCCCTTTCATGCCCTTCGAGTCTAATAACTGCGGTCTGGCTTTTGTACAAGTTGTAAATAACTCTCCTTTCCCTGTATTGTACCCCTGCTGACTTCAGAATTTGAAAAAGTGTATTCCAGTCAACATTGGCAAAAACTTTCCCCAAATCTACAAAAGCTAAAATTGTAGGTTTGCCTTTTCTTAATCTATCTTCTAAGATAAGAAGTAAAGAGAGCATTGCCTCCCGGGTTCCTATGTTCCTCCTGAATCCAAACCGATCTTCCCCGAGGTCAGCTTCAACCAGCTTTTCCATTCTCCTGTAGAGAATTCGTGTTAAAATTTTGCAACCATGACTTATCAAACTGATGGTTCTGTAATTTTCCCACATGTCTGCGCCTGATTTCTTTGGAGTGGGGATTATTACATTTTTCTTAAAGTCTCAGGGTATTTCGCCTGTCTCATACATCCTACACACCAGTTCAAATAGTTTTGTCATGGCTGGCTCTCCCAGAGACTTTAGTAGCTCTGACGGTATGTCATCTACTCCTGGGGCCTTGTTCCGACCTAGGTCTTTCAGGGCTCTGTCAAATTCATCTCTCAGTATAGTATGTCCTATTTCATATTGATCTACTTCCTCTTCCCTTCCTACAACATCGTCTCGAAGTTCATTTCCTTTGTAGATCTGCTCTATGTACTCTTTCCACCTTTCAGCTTTCCCTTCTTTGCTGAGAACTGGTTTCCTATCTGAGTTCTGGATATTAGTAGAGTTGTTTTTCTTGACTGCAAATATGTCTTTTATTTTCGTGTAGGCAGTATCTAATTTTGCCCTTCTTATACATTCTTCTACAGATTTGCATTTGACTTCTAGCCACTGCTGCTTAGCCATTTTGCACTTCCTGTCAATCTCATTTCTTAGTCGTCTGTACTCCATTTTGCCTGTTTCATTTACTGCATTTTTTTTTGTATTTTCTCTTTTCATCAATTAAATTTAGTATTTCCTGTGATATACAACGATTCTTTGTAGGTCTTGCCTTTCTATCTATTTTGTCCTCTGCTGCCTTCACTATTTCATCTCTCAATGCTACCCATTCTTTTTCTACTGTTTTATTTCCCCATGTTTCTGTCAATTGTTGCCTAAAGCTTCTTCTGAAATTGTCCCGAACATTACGTTCCTTCAACTTATCTAGGTCCCATCTCCTTTTCTACCTTTCTGCATTTTTTTTCAGTTTCAACTAACAGTTCATGACCAACAAGTTATGGTCAGAGTCTATGTTAGTAGTACGGTGCCGGCCGCGGTGGCCGCGGGGACTGAGGCGATCCAGTCACGGTCTGCACGGCCACAACGGTCGGGGGTTCGAATCCCCCCTCGGGCATTGATATTTGTGCCGTCCTTAGTTGTATGTAGTTCATAAGTAGTTTGTACGTTTAGTGACTGATAACCCCGTAGTTAAGTCCCATAGACTATACAAACATTTGAACAAGTAGTACGGTGATACACGCGTGCTTAAATGTGTTGCCTTGGGATTGTGCACGAGGCGGATGTACGCCGCAGTGTATTGAGCGGGCGTGCTGTTCGACAACAGAGCGGCGGCTAGCGTGTCAGCGTGGCGAGGCCGCAGGAAGCTCTGGCTGCAAACAGCCGGAGCAACGCCTGTGCCCGGGGCGGCCGGAGCCGCTTCCGGTGCGCGCTGGGAGACCACTTGCTGCCACTTGCCGCGGCAATCACGCGGGTCGCGCCCTCTCGCTGCCGCCAGCTGGCGCGCGTACGGCCGAACTGCTTCCCTCAAAAAATGTTCAAATCTCTGTACAGCTTATGGGACTTAACTTCGGGGTCATCAGTCCCTAAACTTACAAACTACTTATCAACTAGCTAATACAGTAAAACTTCTGTATAACGGACAGCAATGGGGGGGAAAAAAAAATTAAAAAAAAAAAAAAAAAAAAAAAAAAAAAAAGTTCAAATGTTTGTAAATCTATCGGTCCAAACTGCGTGGTCATCAGTCCGTAGCTTACAAAGTACTTAAACCTAGGTAAACTAACCTAAGGACAAACACACACACCCATGCCCCAGGGAGGACTCGAACCTCCACGGCGAGCAACCGCGCGCTCCGCAGCGAGACGCTTTAGACCGCTTGGCTACTCTACCGTGGCGAAAATAAAACTCTCCGCTTTTAAAAAGTGTCCGCTGTTAAGAAGAGGATAAAATACAAAATAATAATCTACCGTTTATCCGAAATGATCACAATGGCGGCCGGTTCGGATAACGAAAATCTCGGATAAAACCAAAGTCTCCTGTTTTCACGCTTGAAACACACCGAATTACGTCTATACCGCTAAGTACGATCCTTAAACATGCGAATGCCACGTCGCTTCTTGAACCGATCCAGCCAGCCATAATTTCCGAGAAATTCATCGCTTTTAGACGAAGTAGAGGACCTTCACAGACAAGCCTTTGGCTCTTACTTCTTCATGCCACAAAAATAAAACTTCTTTTAACTGAGGATATGTCCTCATTCTTCTTCGAGATTTCATTGCGCTGCTTGACGCTTGAATGGAATAAACTGTTTAAATATCTGATCAGTTTGTTTTTCAATCAGTAATCGCACTCGTACCGACGTAGCAACTTTCGTGAGTGGCTCACCAGCATCATTTTTCTACAAAGTGCGAAGCTTTTGTTAGAACGAGATCACATTCATTTTTCGATTCGCTCCCGTACTCAGGGTTTTCTTTAATTTTTTTACCGGCACTCGAATGATTCTTTTTTGGTATATGGCCACTTTTATCTCTGGGCATTTGAAACCGTGTAGCGCTAGCACGAAACTTCAAATCGAAAACACTCAAGACGCATTAGACAAAGCTTTTGACTTTTGAAACCACGTTGCGGCAGCCATCGAATGAAAACATTCGATACACCTGTCGCCTCTCCCCTGCCCTACCCGAGCCCACGCTGCAACACAACAGTGAGTCTACTGCTCAACGCTTGGCTTTTGTCCAGTGTGCCGACAACAGGCGGAAAGTGTTTGGCGCCGCACTCTCATCGTCTGTTTCTGCGCGGCATGAAGCGATACTTCCAAGCAGTTACAATAGATGGCAATGCCATGAAACTACGCAATACGAATACGAATACAATACATGCTGAATTTTCAATCAACGCACGTTAGAATTGACGACACTCAGAGTTTTGACACACAAGAGTGCACTGATTCTTTCACGCTGTCCGTTATTTGGAAGGTTTGATTGTTGTTGGGTGACATATTACGGTGTCCGTGTCCATTATATAGAATGTCCGCTATTCGGAATAATTTTAGCATAAGGGCTAATGTTGTTTTGCACGGGAATTTTAAAAAGTCCGCTATTGAGAGATGTCCGCTATTGGGAAGTGTCCCTTAAGGGAAGTTTTACTGTACTGAGGACGGCACAAATATCCATGCCCGAGGGGAGATTCGAACCCCCGACCTTAGTGCCCGTGCAGACCGAGACTGGCGCGCCGCAGCCAGCTCGACCACCGCGGCCGGCAAATGCTTCCCTTCGAGGGGCACTTCACGCAGGACATACACTGTCGCAAAGGGAAATTACTATAGCAGAGACCGGGGCAAGTTGACGAGAGGGCCAAAATGAACTTTTCTTTAGTTTAAACTAGCTGAAAACCCGGCGTTGCCCGGGTATTTATCTCTTTATTGCTGCAATTTTTCACATATATATTCATTTGTATAAGGGCTGTATGTCAGTAAAATCTCTTGACAATACAATTAGTAGTAAAGAAAAAATAGATTAAAACTTGGTGCGTGTGGGGCGGTTTTCTATGAACACTATTGTTTATGTGCTCATATACAATTGACTACGTGTCGTACTGTCATACAATTTAGAAGGTACACCCAACTATATGTGTGTATACTGTCTGTAAAATGTCAAAAATGTTCAAATGTTTGTTAAGCTTATGGGACTTAACTACGGGGTCATCAGTCCCTAAACTTACAAACTACTTATGAACTACTTACGAACTAGGACGGCACAAATATCCATGCCCGAGGGGGGATTCGAACCCCCGACCGTAGTGGCCGTGCTGACCGTGACTGGAGCGCCTCAGTCACCTCGGCCACCGCGGCCGGCTGTAAAATGTCCTGTCGCTACAATTTGTAGTGTTCAAATTATTAATTGTAACGTCATACCGAGAGCCGTAGTTTTACTCCAGCGGAAAAGTAGTAAGCGAGAATTTTTTTTCCTTTCGTCCTTTCATTGCCAGCGAGAAAAAGTTTAATAAAGGTTTGAAATTATATTTAAAGTTTGTTGCAAGTCGCTAACTACTGTCATTCTCATACAATGTATTTCGAAAGTCTCGCCGCATTATATGTCATTTTTTGCGAGTTATATTGGTTATGACGTAATATCTTTTGAACCATGTGCCATATATGATTCTTAACCATGCAGCAATTCTTACCTCACGGTAAGAAATGTGTGTACCAAATTTGGTTGAAATCGGTCCAATGGTTTAGGAGAAAATGAGTAGCATTGTCGCAAAATGCAGCAGTTTTTCGCGCATCTCATTGTTTATGATGTCATATCTCGTGAACTATATATCGTATGTGATTCTTACACTTATGGCAACCTTCCTCATAGATTGAAGCTTACGTGTACAACATTTCATAAAGATTGGAACAAAACTGTAGATTTGTATGAAACACGTAAAAACATACGGACACTCTACTTTATACATTAGATTCCCACTTCTAGGTAGTAGCAATGTATGGATACTACTAGAGAGCCTGTATAGTGAGAGAGTGACCATGCGTGAAACCGCCCCTGATTGGCTGAGAGCCCAGGACGCCATGTTTTTACCAGAATTGGCAGGCTTTAGATGTATGTGAATAGCTACAGTGTGCGTTTCTGTACTGTGGAGTGTCTTAAAAGCTCCTGACAGCGATCTCACTGTACAGTTACGTACAGATTGAATTACAGTGGGCACTGCTCCACTTTTGCACGTCTCTTGTCGGTTCTATTTACGTAAATTAACTAGTTGTTCGTTGACGATAACTTTAGAACTTTGCGGCAATTTTTACGATTATGCGTTGGTTTGAAGTGATTTACTGACAAGGAAAGTACTTGGCTCGAACAAACACATATACACCAAAATCGTATGAGAGATAATGTAAAGATCTCTTATTGCACTAGTGATACTCCCGCATCTGCAAAACTGTGCAGTTGTCCGTTAGAGGCCTCTGCGTGTGCCATGCCGCATTGCACTTTGACCTGTCGGTTCGCCAGTAGGGACGGTGCGGTGCGCCTCAGAAGTTGCGTAGTGTGATGTTATTTGTGTAGTGAAGCGTTAGATAGGGCGGCGATTGGCAATAAATCCTGCTAATGTATTGCGATTAGTTGAGATGAAGTTACGAAGAACCCTTCTTCGTGAAGATATTAGTGCAGAGATGAATAATTTGCATGCATTCTCGAATCTGTTATGGTACAGAAATATGAGCATAAGTTAGATACTTTTGTTACAAACTCATAATAATGATAATAGGGATGATAATGACGAACAACTCATTGCAAGCGGTAGTGCTACGGTAAGTGCGGGAAGAGGCGATGGAAGCAGTGGCAGTGAATACCAACAGACTTTGGGGAAGAAGGTTAAAGTTGCAACTATCATCACGGCTTTTGATGACAATTACCTAGAGAACATGTACGATGAATATTACATAAGTTATAGTTAAGATATCTCCATTACGTGCGGCGTCTACAATTACATCTACAGTGCTATCTAGAGCATCGTTGCAGAGCTTTGCAGAAAAACGACACCAAATGTTCAAATATTATGGGACTTAACTACGGGGTCATCAGTCCCTAAGCTTACAAACTACTTATGAACTAGCTACTACTAAGGACGGCACAAACATCCATGCCCAAGGGGGGATTCGAACCCCCAACCGTAGTGGCCGTGCAGACCGCGACTGGAGCGCCTCAGTCCTCTCGGCCACCGCGGCCGGCAAAAACGACACCCACCAGCACATTGAGGTGTACGTAGAGAACCCGTAACCAAAAGTTCATACAGATATGTTTGTTCGAGCCCATGTACTTTCCTTGTGAGTGTAATTAATAATGTGTACTACATAATGATTAAGGACAGCCAAGACAAATGCCTCGTTGTTCCTCTGTTGGCTGTAAGAACCGAACTGAAGATTGCTACATGACTCTTGTGTTCGCAAGGAGACAGGAAAGGCGGGAACAGTGGGTGGTGAAAGTTAACCGAGAAACTGGGACCGTAAAGGCGACTTATGGAAACCAACGAATTATTCCTGTCTGTGTGAAGTAAATACTTTCTGCACCCCACCACCCGCCCAAAGCAAGAAACGCACTGATCAAATTCACTAATAGAAGTAGTTCCTCTAAAATCCCCTCGTGGTGTACTGGTTCCGTACCGAGTTCATAATGTGAAGGTCGCGATTTCGAATCCGGTAATTGCTAATTTTTTTAAACAGCATTTTCTAGCTTTTTGTTAGTTCTTGATTCTGGTTTTTGACATGTCGTGCTATAAGGTTTGTTTTAACATGGCTTCGGCACCTCTCACTTGGCTATGTATTATTCACACTCTTATAATTGGTGACGAGATGTGACGTGAGAAAGTGAGGGGGGGGGGACTATTGATTCATTGTAGATATTCAGTTACCTATTCGGAGTCTCTGCTGTTTCACTAGAGATGGTATCGGTATTTTTCTGATTTTCTGCGGTACAATGTCCCTAAAAGTAACTATAGAACGATTTTTTTTGCTATTTACCAGTCTAGGAAAATGTTATAAGATCGACAGCACACTTAAAATGCATTATATCGGGGCGGAAAGCAATGATATTTTACAAATTTCAGCTAAGGATATGGATACAGAAAATTCTGAAATAGTATTATTTCCTTTGGGATACATAACATGAAATACCTCTCTTTCTTATCAATCAACTGGCAACTGTCGAAATTACCAGAACATCGCAAAATATCGTATTATCATTCGACAGTCATGGAAACTGTTTCACGAGATTTATATCCTTACAATTTTATTAGGGCTGTATGAACGTGAATGACATTTCTTTAACCACGTACTGAATAGTAAGCTAGAAGATATGTTTTGGTGTCATTGGTGGAGCTGATGCCTTATGTCAATGGTCGAGTGGCTGCGCTTCTGCCAGGGTCGCTATGTAAACGCCTCGCACACAGTCTGGTAAAAACATGGCGGACACTGGCCGGTTGGTCTCTAGATACTAGTAGCGCACTACACTGCTGAGAAATACAGTATAGTGTACGGGCGGCGCACTATATTGTACGTCCCAGCAATGTGGATCACTAGCAGTACGCATATTTTTAGGTGTGGAGGAGGGGGGCAAAACTAAAGTAAAATAATCTCAAAAGGACACACCATTATATTGTGTATCACTTTTCCTAGTTACATTGAGAGATTAATTTGCGCTGAAGCGAGTTTTACTTAACTGCGATGAAACTTTATTATTGTTGCCATTAAGTCATGAAAATATAGCTATTAGTAGTTTACATTCATTATTTCGGGGGGGGGGGGGAGTTGGGGGCATGCCCCCCAGTGAATCATTTACCGAAATTGCGAACCTTAGCTATAACTAATTACAAATCGGACCCACATAAAATACACGAGGCTACGAGTTGAGAGCTACTCCTGCGCTGGGATAACAACATCTAATGTAGACCTCAGGTTAGTGAAAATTCACAGAACTTCCATCCCGAAGAAGTAGAGAATACATGTAGTGCATGACGTCTATTTTGTAATACTTGAATATGATCAAAGCAGTTGAAGTGACGAAGGTTATCAGAGGGGGTCATGTTAGATGTGGCTCTTACGATCCAGGAAAATGATGTACAACATTGGACGACACTGTAACAGTGTAAGAGTGCAATTGTAAATAAACAACGGCATCCCTAAACTATTTTAATGTGCTTTCTTTGCCACAAGGTGAATAGGCAAGGAGTTAGAGCTGAGTTTGAGCATGACTCGAACTGTTCGAACAATTTACGTCACAGTTCGGGAAATCTCTGGAAATGTTCGAACATTCGATCACGACGCTATCTAGTAATGTCAGGAGGTACTATCTGTACGATATACAACGATGATATTCATAAAGCTTCTCTGTGCTCTGCAGTATACGATTTATAACTAACATAGGGTGTAATTCATGTGTTATAGGGATTGATAAGTGTGAAATTTCGACTATAGTAGCTCCTAGGCTGCAGGTCATAAGTAAAAACAGTAACGAATATAGGCTATAAGTAAACGAGAGCAATCGCGATTTCAAATAATTGTGCTGCGATCTAGCGACGCATGTTGATACTACGTACCAGCATCTCGTGCACAGTTTATTCAAAGGTCGCAATCAGTTCATTTTATTTCCGTTACTGGGTATTAACTTTCTAGTGTTTTCCCTATTTCATCTCTTTTAATCTTGTTTTGAAGACGATTAAAAGGTGGTAACATTCTTATGTTACTGTACCGTATGAACAGCGAATGGAATGGTCATTTCCAACCTAACATTAAACGTAATTTCTACTTATGAAGGATGCACATTTTTTTCCCATTGAATGTTAGCTGTCAGTAATGAGGTGCAGTAGTTCTATTCTAGTAGTAGATATTTTGTTTATCAATGGATCATATCTTGCAGTGACAGCAGACACGTCACGTACAGTATGCACTGTTTTAAACAAAATATACAGTTTTTCATAGTGTTACCCTTCTTTTATTTTACATGTACTTGTACTTCCTACGAAATTAGTTCTGAGCAAAGCGATATCCCGTTAACTTTTACAATTTCCCGTGTATCGTTGGCTAACACGCTGCGCCAGTCGTTTATTATCTGAGTGTTCTAACAGGTCGATACTGTATCGCGTTCTCCGCTGTATTGGGAAATCCCGAACGCGAGTATCATTTACCCAGCCCTACAAGGAGTACCTAGTCATCTGGATTACAGCCTGATCCTCCGATTCTGTAGGAGCCAGCGAACAGCAAATCAACTGCGGCTTATGGTACACACTTCTTAAGACACAGCACTAGAGGATTACAGAAACCACTGTAAGAATTGACGGATTTGCACATCTCCATCCGCAGCTCCCATGTGTACAGTTGCTCCTAATGCTAAAGCAAGGAGAGTTTGTAAATGTTCAAATGTTTGTTAAGTTTAAGGGACTTAACTACGGGGTCATCAGTGCCTAAACTTACAAACTTCTTATGAACTACCTACAACTAAGGACGGCACAAATATGCATGCCCGAGGGGGGGATTCGAACCCCCGACCGTAGTGACCGTGCGGACCGTGACTGAAGCGCCTCAGTCCCCTCGGCCACCGCGGCCAGCAGAGTTTGTAATTTCGCGTAAAAATGGAGTCACTTAAATGAAGTTTGTAGCAGCCAATATGTCAACCGTTTGCTTGGACAACAGCGACGACGTGTCTCGGTGTGAAAGCACTGGAGGGAGTTGGCTCCACAAGTCCCGCAGTAGCTATAAATTCCTAGATGGGGGAGGGGGGGACGCCGTTTTCAATCACATCCCAGATCTGTTCGATCAGTTGCAGATCTAGCGAGTTAGGGGGCTAGTACTTCAAAGCACTCACCCCTGTGTTCCTGGAACCACTCCACCACACTGTTGGCTTGTTGCCGTGGAAAACATGATTGTGATAGAAAAACAGTTTTTACGAGAATTTTATGTGTTTGCTTACTTTTTTCACGACGTACTTTTTTCTGGGGGTTCACCGCACCAGTGAACAAATAGGATGCGGCACCACTGCCGCTATCGCTTGGACGGTATACATCGATGACGGGCAGGTTGACATAACTGCCTGGATGGTCAGTATATCTTTCTAGTCCGACTGTAATCTCCCTTTGGGCCTTTCCCTTTTCATGCGGAATGTTGACGCGACTGATTGTCAGTAGCTGTTTTCGTGTATTTTTCCGGGGAGGCCGGCGGCGAGCACAGAGGCTGTAGCGTGTGGTGCCGAGTGCGGTTGGTTGGCGTGCGGCCGCCACTCGCTGCGGCTGACCCACAGTGTACTGGCGCCGCGCTGCACGCATGCGGGCGCCCGCGCCACACTGCGGGAGAGGCCCGCCACACCACCGCAGCCTCAGCCGCCAGTGGGGCGCGCCAGTCGCCTCACAATCACTCCACTTGAGGCGGAGCTCAAGTGAACGCCGCGTGTTTGCCATACCGTAAATTGTACTAGTGGCGGCTGGTGACCAGAAAAGATGGTAGTGCACTTTTTTTTCACCAGCTGCTGAATCTCCAGTATGGCAGCTCAACGCATTCGAAAAAAATGCTATTGAGCCAAGATATCATAGATGTAGATGAATAAAAGACTGCATAGCTGCAAAGTCTCTAAATTTTGGTGAAAATTATATGCGTTTTCTATGATATGCGTTGCCAAAGTCTGGGCATCATGCGTTTCTTGTGCTATAAAATCCCAAAACCTTTCAACTGGTCTTCCATTAATAATGTACCTATATATTATAACCACCTGGAAAACACACAGACTTCATCGTTGGCGCCGTCAGCTATTGCAACCAGAAACCCGGCACCTTTTCGTTCCTGATTTCCTCTTGGCAGGCTTGCAGCATGCACAGGAGGAGTTCATTCTCGATCGTTTTGAGTTGCCTTTAAAAACTGTTGCCTTTTCCAGATGCGATTTAATAATGAATCTAATTCTGCACTAAAATTAATCAAGGCGAAAAACACCAGGATGGGAAGATGATTCAGTCTCATCGTGTCCTCTGGTGGCAAGTTCCAAAGAACCACAGGAACGAATACAGTTAATTATTAGATTTAGTATGTACCTATTATCTGTAACCTTTTGATTGTGTAATGGCACGGACTTTCTCTGGCTGTATTTACATTGCCTAGACTTGCCAGATTAAAACATTATTGACACTGACCGAAGAAAGTTCGTGTTTCCTTATTTTATCGTGACAGTGTTGAATGTCAATAATTCCTTGTGTAGCCCAGGAAACTCTCCTCCAAATAAGAAACAAGGAAAACAAAATAAGGCGTTTTTCACGTCGCAGCCACACATTCATACTTGCTGTACAGTTCGGAGTTAAATTTCCTGTTGAATTGACGACTTTTCGTTTTAACTGTCTGTGAAATTGTCAAACTAGCCTCTCGATTCCTAATTTATATTCAAACCTGTGTAAATTGAAGCGTTCAGAAAACAAGGAAATTACCAGATTTATTATTTCACCTGTTCACTTGAGCCACAAAACTCACTATAAAACACGCTAAACAACGGACACAACGCACAGTTACTCTGCTCTCAGCTACACGTGAACTGGTAAGAAGGCGCGAAAAGCCCGCTTCGTTCTAAGGGCGGACTCTTGTTTCTGCGGCTGACAGGGTGGCTCGGCCCCGATGTGTATACACTCGAGGCGCCTATAGGGGGGCACTGTTGCCAAGCGTTGACCCCGCACCCTGCACACCCCCTGAGACACCCTGGTCGGCGTTTGCAGGCCGGCTGCAAACCCAGCCGCTGTCGGAGAAGTTCGGTCCAGTCGGGAGTGGTCGGTGCGTAGCAGCCCGGGCGTTTCAAAAGAGATAAATGGAGCGCTACTTCTCCACCTGTATAGAATTTCTAAACAGCAAACGGAGTTTAACAGTATTATTATTCGTGGAGGTAGCGCAAACCTGCAAACCGATACAGGAGCCGCCCCTGCGTTGTACTATTATTATGCACACATAAAAATATGTTAGATTACCTGACATAGTCGGGTTTGGAGGCGATCTGATCGTTTTTATGCTTTTCAAAATAAAATGCCAAGATCGCACATTAATAATTTATTCAACGATCACCGGTTTCGGTGTACTGCGTCACCATGTCTATTTTAAAAGCTGATCATCTTGTTAAAAAAAATGGGTATAAAATAATAATGGCGACATTGCACCTAGTCACTATATAAAAAATACACAAGTTAAAAAATGACAGCTTATTTTGAAAACCATATAAAAATAAGTGTTACATCACCATGATTTTTAGGGTTACATGATCCTGTACATTAAAATCGAGACATTCAAAAATGTTTCAGTTATCTTTATTGATCATGAAAACAGAAATTACAAAATAGTACGACAATAACCTAGACATCCTAAATCTGTGTACCAGTGTGCAGCATACACCAGTACCGCCAATACCAAGAAACACATGCTCTTGCACTGATGCTTGCCTCTATTTGTCGTGTCCACAGCATCATGAAATATGGTGTGCACGAATGTGTTCATTGGCTGCCAGGGGGTATATTGTGATGGAGAAGGGTATAGGATGGGCATGACATGGTTGGGACGAAGGGAAGGGGTTTCCTTTATACAAGGGTTTCCAAGCGGAAGAAGAGGGAGTGGTTCTGGAAGAAGGTGGCGATGATTTCTAGCTGAAAGATCCTTCGAGAAGGATCTAGGGGGGGGGGGATGTTCGAGAGCATCGACATTTTACAGCACAGTGGTGACAAAGCAGATGATGTCCTCCACAGTAGGGAGAGGGAATTGTTGGTATGCATTGGGTTACCAATGTGCGCCTCGGTTCCACAGTGGCAGACTGCCAGACTACAAATCCAAACGTCGTGGTTTCGATCCCCGCCAGGTCCTAGGATTTTTATCTGTCACTTTCCACTTCTTTCACCTCTGTCAGGGTTGCTAATGTGAAAAATACCGAGTAGCACCGTGGTTCGGAACCCACGTTAAAATGTAGGTCCCCCTATAACTGGCTGGGTAAGTCAGTTCGGAGGAAGGCAACGGCATACCACCTCCAGACAGGACCATGCCTTGTAAAGCACTGTGGTGTTCAAACCAATCTTCGGATTGTTGACTGCTTTACCTTACCTATGGATGGGACAGGTAGATCAGTTAGTTCAGATTTGATTGGAGGCACTTATGGGAATAGTTGGGATACGGACCTCCACAATTGGGGGTAGAGGCGAGGTTGGGACATTGTTTATGGAAATGGGACACTTTGCAGTGGTGACAGCGGTAGGAGGTTTGGTAGTTTTCTATGAAGTGATCATTATAGGTTACTCTTCATTGGCAGGGGTACGATTTGGGAGTGAAGTGGGAGGGGTCTACATTGTATTTATGATTATATATGAGTGCTCCTTCTTTAAGGAGGCGTTGGTGGACGGTATGAATTTACAAAAGACTCGCATAGGTGTGTGGGAGTCGAAAGGTTGGAGATTCTTTTCGCAGAGTGGATTTCAAGGTGTTGGGAGTTTAATTGATCCAATATCTCACCATGATCAGTGAGCTAAGCTTGCTGATTACATTGGTGACGGTGAGTGAGCGGCGAAGGGGTTAGGGTTGATGGGGTGTGTGGGAGGTATAGAAAACAGTGAGGGTTGCATGGGAACTGAGTAGCACATGGGACTTTCTGGAGGAGATCAGAGTGGAAAGAGGGACTACAGGATTTTGTGAGGATTGCGTTCCTGCTGCGGATGAAAGGATGGGACTGAAGGGTTATTTCTGGATTTCAAGGGAAAGGATTGTCCGAGAAGCAAAGGTCTGGTTGAGAGAGGAGGAAAGTGTGTAGGTCCAACGAATGGATTGTGTGAGATGGGGGTGGTATCTATGTGGTCGGTGTTAGGGAGTTTGTGATACTTGCGGGGAGTGACACTTGCGCGGAAAGGGAATGTGTAGACACTTGCGCGGAGACCCGGACGCTGCAGGTAGTGAACAGGGTGTTCCAGAAGTAGGGATACACCACCCCTACTCCTCGCCCTCCAGCCACTACCTGTGCCGTATTCAGGGAAAGGCCCACCGAGCGAGGTGGAGCAGTAGTAACGGCCCGAAGATATCACAGCCTCATTCAACAGGGAGATAACACGTCATACAAATATCACTCGATTTACAATACAGCACCATGTGAAGAGGAATGTGATGAAATCGGAATTGAGCGCAACCGTTGCTAACTACAATTTCGGATTTACTGCATTTTGAGTCAGAATTCGCATCTATATTCGCATTTATCGCAAATGCGAATTTTTCCTGTCCCTAGTAATACCTCTAAAAATAAACAGCTAATCAAGGCACTAAAAGCAAGGGAAGATCGTTGGGTGTATTACTACAAATAACTAAAACACAATTTGATCATGGAATTATATACAATCTCATTATAAAGGTTTTTTGTAGGTGGTTTTGAGCAGCTTTTAAATATGTTAGGAGTAGCATTATGAAATATAGACAGCTACACCTTATGTTTATTATGAGATATCGATTTCGGCTAATTTCACGTCATCTTCAAGTCTCAAACAACAGGTGTTACTTATGCATTTTTCCAGTGGGACTCATAACCTTTAAGTGTTTACACACGCCGGCCGCGGTGGCCGAGGAGACTAAGGAGCTCCAGTCACGGTCTGCACGGCCACTACGGTCGGGGGTTCGAATCCCCCCCTCAGACATGGATATTTGTGCCGTCCTAGTTCGTAAGTAGTTCATAAGTAGTTTGTAAGTTTAGGGACTGATGACCCCGTAGTTAAGTCCCATAGACTATACAAACATTTGGACATTTTGTTTATACACGAGGTCTAACGTTGTTAATCGCGTTAGCGATGAAAACAGAACCCAGAATCTTTGCGTCTAAATGATACATATATTGGTGTGATGTCTTATTTCGAAAGAACAGACATCACACCAATACATATATAGCACTCGGTAAAGTGGAACGGTACGATGTCGTTACGTAGCACAGCACAGCCGACTGGAAACGCAGGAGAAGTGCAAACAACGTTCTCTCCTCAGAGGTATGATTAGGTTCGACGTAGACTTCTACAACATACAGTCTACACGGCGAAGATTACACCAAAAAATTTAACGTTTTGTCTACTTTGGCGATAGCAACCAAATTTTAAAATCGTGTCTACTATGTAAAGATGTAGCAACACAAAAGGCTTCAAGTCTAAAACTTCACTGATTTTCGAGTTCTGAATTTTTAATATGTTTTTAATGTTATTACAGAAAAAACATATTTGGGACTCACACTACAATTTTCATATGGCAGAATTTGTAGGTACATTCACAAGACATAATTCAACGGTTCTGTGCATTCATCTTATGAGATATATCAATCATTTGTTTTCAGTGTTTACTTCAAATTTCTCTTTTAAGTTTCTTTAATTATTAGTACTTAAATGTGGTTATGAAATAAATAAATTACGTGTATATGTGTAGTCTTATGTGGCCAAACTACTTAGATCATTGGTCGCTAGACTTACACACTACTTAATCTTACTTAAAATAACTTAGGCAAAGTACAAACAAACATACCCATGTCCGAGGAAGGACTCGAACCTCCGACCGGACCGGCCGCGCAATTTGTGACACAAATTACATGTTTGATAATATTAATGCATAGAAGTATGAAATCACGTCAAGACTACTTCCTGCAAAAATTTCGTCAAAAAAAAAGTTGGCACTGAGTTTAGAAAAACAAAATTCTGGTATATTGGATTTTAACATTTTATCAAAAATTAAATGTTACTACAAGAGATACAGCCATTCAAATTTACGGGCACCATAACGTTTTCCCTTCCTGAGTAAATGAGCTGCTTCTTATAGTTTCAACACCTTTTTCTTGAATGTTCTGAATATAAATCTTCACACAGACTTCTTGAGGAGGAGAGTGATACGGATATCTGATTGTAAACCACTGCCTATTACCTTAGACCTTTTTGACTGTACTGAACAGTAGTTCCGCGTATTCCGTAATTTATATTTATACAGTTAACAGGCAATGTAATTTATAACCAACTACTGGCTGCCAATTTCGCTTCATTTTTCCTGGAAGTCTTGCAACTTGTTTCTCCCTGTTGGTTTATGCCAAGTTCGGAGTAAAAATGGTTCTATATGACAGTGATGGAAAATAGAATTTATGTTTAGCATTTTTCGGTGTGTGACATTCCCTTACACTTTCCGTATTTCATATAATTCTTAGATGTATTTGTAATTCGAATACAGCCAAATCGTTTTGGGGTCTACGAATAAACGCTTTAAGTATGTAATATACTTATTGACTTATTATTAACGTTTTTTAATTGTAGGTTTAAGGTTGCATCTCCTATTAAAAAGCATAGTAGCTATTTTTAAAGAGATGGAAGTTGCGTGATAGTGGGGTTAACTACATAGCGGTCAATTACATCAACGTATTTGTGCAGGATGCCTAATATATTTATTGCTTGCGCAGGTGTCTTGATATGCTTAGTGTTCTGAATAATATGCTTTTAGGAGGTATGACTGTGGAAAGTAATAGTCTTGTAGTAGCAGAGACTAACTCTCCAAACATTATCACTATTAACATACCTTTTTGTTTACACTCAACGGATTAATGTGTAGTTGGAACAAGTTACTATATTGCTCTTCAGCTTGCAAAGGGTTGTGCAATTTCACTGAGTTTCGTGTTGACAGTGTGGAAACTTGACAACAGCAGTGCTAGACTTCTTGGTGTGCCTGTACCCAGGAAAAGCCATTAGCCGCCCCAAGGGTCCTGGGTTCCGCGCAAGTGTCATTCCGCGCAAGTGTTCCAACCCCGGTGTTAGGAGCAGAGGCAGGAGGGGAGGGGGGTATACGGGAAGCGTAAGCTTTCTTCTGGACGACGGGAGGAAGATCTGCGCTCGTTTGCTTTGATTGTTTCTTTAGGGATGGAGAAATGCTGGGGGAGTGTTTGTATGAGGAGGGGGTGATGGAGAGCAGTACCTTCCTGCAGTACGTAGACAGCAGAGAGTGATGATGAGCAGCTACTGTGGCTCTACGATGGGTGATTCTGGCTGGGAAGAGGGGTGGGTATTTCTCAGAGGTTGAGGGAAATGGACAGGAAAGGCTGGGTAGTAGAGGGGTAGGTGGAGGTGGAAGAAATATTTGATAGGAGTGGGAGAAAGAGGGCAGATTGGCTGGTGGAGGTACTCCATGTTGTGGTGGTGGAGGCCTGGGAGGGCAACGTATAAAAGAGGGACATGATGGGGGCGGAGTCCTTGGTGATACTGGGATGAGGTAACATGGGTTATTGGTGTTTACCTGTACTGACTAAATATGGTCTGGAGAGGTGGCGGTGAGGACGAAGTCGATGGAGGAGACAATACGAAGCATCAGCAGCATCAGCAACACCACCACCAGCAGCAGCAGCGACAAGGGAAGGAGCTGCAGAGGCGATGACGTGGATCCATAGCGTCCAATGGTGGCAGCAGCAGGGACTCGTTGGCGTAAAGAGCAACGTCACGGCGAAGGCCTATAAACAACTTCAAATTAAAGTAAGCAATTTCTGTTTGCCAGGATTCGCCAGTCTTTGAGAGAGTAGATATCGGTAATATTTTACTTTTCCCTTATTAAATAGTATTCATTTTATAATAGACCATGAACTTACAGACACACTGAAACTAATTTCGTTAAATCCAATCATTGTGTTAATATGTTGTTGTCTGAATTTAGTTTGTTCTCGATCTAAATTTGGAACAGTCTACCATTTTACATAATCTTGTCAACCTTCTGGTCTCATGATGTATTTCATTACGAAGTAACAGTCCGGGCCGCTACTAGACGGCGCCACAGGTGACGCGGCTCCTGCCAGTGTGTGCAGCGGATGCCTCGTGCCACCCCAGCAGCAGTCGCTACAGCAGCCCTCAGCGGCTAGCACAGTTTACTTATTGCTATTTATTAACATTTTAGAAACCAGCGAAACACGTCCACTGAATGTGTGCTCGTGTTCCATTTTTGAGTTATTCATTAACCAAATGTTCAAATGTTTGTACAACTTAAGGGACTTAACTACGGGGTCATCAGTCCCTAACCTTACAAACTACTTATGAACTAGCTAAGACTAAGGACGGCACAAATATCCATGCCCGAGGGAGGATTCGAACCCCCGACCGTGGTGGCCGTGCAGACCGTGACTGGAGCGCCTCAGTCCCCTCGGCCACCGCGGCCGGCTATTCATTAACCGAAAGTGTTTCTGCCCCATTAATATTGTCTATTAGTATGTTAATTATTTTGAACATGGAGCCAACCTAATCTTGGTTTAAAGAGGTGACAAGAGACCTCTCTGGGAGCCGTTGAAGAGGCTATTATTTTAGGTAGAGAGGGTTTGTACACGATATGCTCTGAACGCGCTCTGTGTGGGTTTTTAGCGCGCTCTACATCCGGTGTGTGATGGGGAAGGTTTTGGCAAGTCTTAGGGCTTCACTCTGCTGCGACCATGGAAGTAAGTACTTCGTCGATTCATGCTGAGGGAAAGGCACACTGTTAGAACTTTGCTTTCTTTGTGATCAGACAGTCTTGGTTCATCAGTGATAGTTTTCTTGAGTAATTCTTTTGCTATACGAGGCGAAGTGTTTCTTAATTTATAGAACTGAGTAATTCGATGTAAATTTAGTATTTGCATTTTCATTCTGGTGATGATTTTCTGTCCGGTTTTTCTCAAGTTAGAATACTCGTGTGTGGCCTTTAGCCTTTGTGTAAACTTAGTATGTTTAAATATCCTTGTTGTTTTTTAACTAACGTTTTCGTGTCGCGTCTGTATCCGCGAGTATGCTAAATATTTCTCAGATCTTCTAGCTTGATTCCGTCTGTTCTGTCTTGTACGACCGATCGCACAACGTCCTTTCATAACGGTCATGACTTCGGCCTTCAGCCTTAATAATAGCTTCCTTCTATATGAATTCTCGCATGTGCTTTACTTGCTTATTCTAAATTTATTTCTTTTGTAAATTCTGTGTAATTTCTCGTGGTCACTCACCACGTGGTACTTAACAATAGTAATGCCGCTGCCTCCCCGAACATGAGTTGGTTTAGTGCATAGTGATTCTAAATTTGTGGTTCAAGACACCCGCCGCCTCGTCAAAACGCCGGCGCCACTTCGTTTGTCGCTGCTATCAAGTGATCCCGAATGGTAAAGCGTCGCAAGCATTATGCGCATTCTGTGAATGAATGAGTGTGCTTTCATCTATCCATTGTGTGTCTGCAAATTTGCTTCCATGTTACCTCCATATTCAAAAAGGGTAGAAACAATTTTATTACTTTATGATTTATTTCACTTTTTACAAGGTGTGTGCTTAATTTGCTCTTCCAACATTTCCAACAAAAAAAAAAAAAAAAAAAAAAAAAAAAAAAAAATATATATATATATATATATATTTTTTTTTTTTTTTTTTTTTTTTGAATAGATGATGATTTAAAGTATCAAACCTCTGCTTTATAATTTCATGCTCCCTGTCCCATGTTTAATTATCTATTCATTTATTTTTAACATTGATTTTGTGTTAGTTAAAACGTTGGCTGATCCCTTAAGGAGTGAGTATTTAGATAAATTTCCGTTGCACAAATATTGTGGCCTCTCACAAGGTTATTTGTGGCAGCAGTGAGCGTTTTACCTTTCATTTTCAGATCTCAACTGCCCGAGATCTTGCCTAAATAATTTAATAGACTACTTTCACCAGTTAGCATTTGCCTAGTTAGCATTATTTTATCGTTTACCAACTGATGTTAATTTTATCTGATTTGAGAGCTGTGCACTAAAGGTTAACTCTCATAGTTTATCTGTTTTCATTAATACGTTTTATTTACGAATAAAATATTTTCATATGACGCTTTTCTAATATCCGATTTGTAACCCTTTTTTCATCAATTTATCTGATGAAACCACCCATAGCAGGTGCTAAGACATGGTAAAGTGTTTTCAGTTTTACCACGCCACTTATGGGCAGCTAATTTGTACTTGCAATAAACAGATTTTACGGTTGCTGCTTCCACAAAAGATATTTTTAAAATCATTATACAGGAGTCGTTCGGTACCCGCACATTAGAATGGTAATAAGCAGCAAACCAAGTATACTGCTCAGGTATTTTACTGTTGCCAGTTGTAAAATCCTGTATTCTCATGCACAGGCATGATATGTTTTTATTAATTATATTATTATTATTATCTTTTTTTCCATTTGGGTGGTAAAAGTCTGTATTGAAAATCTGGTTAAAGATCGTAATATACGAGAGAGCGGAAGTAATTATTTATCACAGTCACACAAAGGCGTCTGAACAACACGAAATAGCATTTCTATTTATATTGAAGGCTCACAATGAAAAATGTCAAATTAAAACAAAACAAAAAAAGGTCAACAATTTCCTGTTACCATTCTTCGGCAGTACAAGTTACTACTGTTACTTAACGCTTATGCACAAACTCTTCCTCAAACAATTGCGAAATAAAATTGTTTATTGACGTTAAAGAGTCTAGTCAATATATGACTGTGTGCCGAAATTACACCATCAAATTTTCTTTCATGCAGAATCTTTGTCGAATAATTTGACAAAGAATTTTTGATACGACGGTAAGACGGTATTTCACGTTACCGATATATTACGTCGGGTTCATTTAGATTGGCGGACAAAGATTTATCAACAATCCCGACACTTGAATGTGCGGTAAATGCATGGCCGTACGATTGCGTGACTTCCGTGTCACCAAATTCCAGTCGACTAACTTGATTATTCTGCTGTCAGAGTGAGTAAGGGATGGATAGATGCTAAGGACGAGGATCATCTACATCTACATCTACATGGGATAATCTGAAAATCGCATTTAAATGCCTAGCAGAGGGTTCATCGAACCACCGTTATACTATTTATCTCCCATTCCATTCTCGAATAGCGCGCGGGGAGAAAGAACACCTGAATCTCTCCGTTCGAGCTCTAATTTCTCGTATTTTATTCTCATGATCACGTCTACCTATGTAAGTGGGAGTCAACAGATATTTTCGCGTTCGGAGGAGAATGTTGGCGATTGGAGTTTCGTAAGTAGCCCACGCCGCAGCGAGAAGCGCCGTTGTTGTAATGATTCCTATCCAAAATACTGTATCATTTCCGTAACCCTGTCTCCCCTGTATCGCGACAATACAAAACGAGCTGACTTCTTTGGACTCTTTCAATGTCATCCGTCAAACCCACATAAGGATCCCACACTGGGAAGAAATATCCAAAAAAGGACGGACAAGCGTAGTGCTTGCAGTTTCTTTAATAGTTCTGTTGCATCTTTTAAGGGTTCTGCCAATAAAATGACATTATCTAGGTGTTCTTTCCAGTTTAAGTCTGAATAATAATTCCTACGTATTTTGTGGAGTTTACGGCCTTCACTTTTGATTGATTTATTTTGTAAACAACGTTTAATGGATTTCTTTCCGTACTCATGTGGACGACTTCACAGTTCTTATTATTTAGAGTCAATTGCCAATTTTTACACCATAGTGATATTCAGATCGTTCTGCAGTTGGTTTTGTCTTAAGATGATTTTACTAGACGGTAAATGACGGCGTCATCTGCAAACAACCTAAGAGAGCTGCTTAGATTTTCCCCTAAATCGTTTATGTAAATAAGGAACAGCATAGGACCAATAACACTACCCTGTGGAACGCCCGATATCACCTCTGTTTTAGATCGATGCCTTACCATCATTTACTACGAACTGTTTACTCTCTGACAGGAAATCCCCTATCCAGTCGCAAATTTGGGGCGATATACCATAACCACGCAATTTGATTTAAAACCGTTTGTGAGGTACGGTGTCAAAAGCCTTCTGGAAATCAAGAAATAAGGAATCGATTTGCGAACCCTTTTCAATAGGACCCATCACTTCGTGTGAATAAAGAGCTAGTTGTGTTTCGCATGAACGATATTTTCTAAATTCGTGTTGACCTTGGGTCAATAGATCATTCTGTTCGAGATAATTCATAATATTTGAATACAGGATATGTTCCAAAACTCTGCTGCAAATTGACGTCAATGAAATAGGCCTGTAGTTTAGTGCGTTACTCCTACTGCCTTTCTTGAATATAGGTGTTACATGTGTAACTTTCCAATCTTTTGGTACAGATCCTTCTTTGAGAGAGCAGTTGTATATGGCTGTTAAGTAAGGAGCTATCGCTTCAGCATAATCAGATAAAAATTTAATGTGTATACAGTTCGGAAAAGAAGACTTGTTCTTGTTAAGTGATTTAGTTGCTTCACTACTCCGATGCTATCTACTTCTACGTTACTTATTACGCCCTCTGTTCGTAATTCGAAATCTGGAATATTGGTTTCGTCTTCTTTGGTGAATGAGTTTCTAAAAGCTATGTTTAGTAACTCTGCTTTAGTAGCGCTGTCATCGGCAGGATCGCCATTACTATCACGTAGTGGGGGTATTGTTTGTGTTTTGCCCCTAGTATATTTAACATATGACCAAAATCTCATTGGTTTTTTAGTCAAATTTCTAGAAAGGGTTTCGTTGTGTAAGTATTGCAGGCATCTCGCATTGAGGTCCTCGGTAAATTTCGAGCTTCTGTGCAGGATGGCCAATCCTAGGGATTTTGTGTTCGTTTAAATTTAGAATGCCTTTTCATTTGCTTTTGCAACAGTGTCCTGACCTGTTTTGTGTACCAAGGGGGATCGCCTCCTTCTTTTATTAATTTATTTGGTATGAAACTGTCAATTGCTGTCGATACCACTTCTTTGAATTTAAGCCACAACTGGTCTACACCACCGTTTAGTGTTAGAAACGAGTGGGAGCTGTCTTTCAAGAAGCAATGTATTTTATTTATGTCTGTTTTCCTGAACACATATACTTTTCGTTTATTTTTGGTAATTTTGGGACTTTCGATATTCAATCTCGCTACGACAGCTCTGTGTTCACTAATACCTGTATCCGTTTTGATGCTCGTTATGAGCTCAGGATTATTTGTTGCCAAGAGATCAAGTGTGTTTTCACATCCATTTACAATTCTAGTTGGCTCATGAACTAATTGTTCGAAGTAATCCTCAGAGAATGCGTTGAGTACAATTTCACCCGGTGGGGATGGTAAGCAGTGAGGATAGTAAAGGAGGGAAAGGGAGAGGAAATTCAGATCATGGAGGAATTAAGGAAGAAAAAATGTTCAAATGTTCGTAGAACTTATGGGACTTAACTACGCGGTCATCAGTCCCTATGCTTACAAACTACTTATGAAACTAGCTAAGACTAAGGACAGCACAAATATCCATGCCCGAGGGGGGATTCGAACCCCCGACCGTAGTGGCCGTGCAGACCGTGACTGGAGAGCCTCAGTCCCCTCGGCCATCGCGGCCGGCGAATTAAGGAAGAAAGATGCTATTAGCTTTGGACTCTGTTTTCGCTGCACACGTACTCACGAAAGAACTGCGAGCCCCTTGGGAGGACGGGCTAAGGAAGTTAACAGTGCATGTACATAATAATGTTTTAAAAACAAACAATAAAGGAGCGATGAATGCAGTTAGGGGTTGATTGTCCAGCGATAAAACGCGAACTTGTAAGGTGGAAGAAAGTCATTGGATCGAATCTCGCTCCGGTCAAACTTTTTTCATTCTTTCAGTGACGTAGAAATTGTCCAAAACGATACGTGGATTAGAGTCTACCTTCTTCTGTAGATATAATTTTCCCAGTGACGTCAAATTGAAAGGCGTCCAACTTAAAGGAGTTTAATTGAAAGGCTTGCACCAATCCATTGAGTTAGACGAAACAATTATTTATTTCTGTGAGTCAAATATGCGGCAGGCAATGCTTATTCAAAAGACCCCAGTTTTGGTTTTCTAGCAACAGTATCGTCTCTCTACCTCTGTCATCTAGATACGTACGTATTGCGTTCTTTAAATGATTTTTGCTTTCCAGAAAATAAAATTGTAGCAACTTAGATAATAATCTACGAAAACTAAAGTCAGTCGGCCAGGCCAAACTATCCGGCCGATTTCTTTCATTTTCGTTTTAAACGAAAGGTATTCATCCACATCATTTGTCATCAAGTATCAGAATTCACATAACTCTCGCCTTCCTCTATTTATACTCAAACGCGATTTCCTTCTGGGGATGTCCTTGCTGTAAACTAAAGTCAGTCGGTCAGGCCGTTCTATCCGAACGATTTCCTTCATTTTGATTTTAACGAGAGGTATTCATTCGCAGATTTGTCATGAAGTATCAGAAATAACTTAATTCTCTGCATCCTTTATTTTTATTCAAACGCGGTATCCTTCCGTCCTTGCACTGAATGTTTTAATAGGTTTGTTTTAAGATATCTTCGGTTGTAATGAGGTTAGCAGAGGGGAGGATGGTCGCGCATTCTGGAAATGGGAGAGAGAGATACACGTGCTCATCTCGAGTGGTGTTTCGGCTTTAGTAGCGCGAGAACGTAGATACAGGTGCTCTAGTACTTTTCTCAAAAACAACGAGTGTAAGTTTGTGAGAAGCTAAGTGTTTATAAACTGACTTTTTGCATTGGGTAAAATTTTCAGCGTGGTATACTATAACAGTAAATGTTCAAAACTGATCAACATCATGTTAGCATTCTGAAACTAACTTTCAAACTATTTACTGCTTAAAGTTGGGGATTCTTTGGATTGTTCTCGAAGAGTGTGGCACTGATATTAGTTAAATGTTGTTTGTAAATCTATCGGACTCAACTGCGTGGTTATCAGTCCAGAGCTTACTAAACTAAGGTAAAGTAATCTAAGGACAACACAAACACCGATGACCGTGGCGGGACTCAAACCCCCGACGGCGAACAGCCGCGCGCACCGCAGCACGGGGCCCCAGCGCGCACGGTAAATCCGCCGTGGCAATAGTAGTTAGATGTCGCAGGAGGAGCACTGCCATTTACAGAGAAATAGGGGTTTAATGTATGTTGGAGCAGGACGTAGAGTCCACATACTTCAACGAATGTACATCATTTTTTGCTACCGTAAAATTATTTATTTCGTTCGCTATTGCAATCTTACCATTATCAAAATGAAATATTGCTGCAACACATTTCAGAATTTGAGGTTCAAGGACATGTGTGCAAGACTTCCACTGTTGAGGTACGGTAATGTCAGACCAGCATATTTCACCATGTACGGAACTAAAGAGCTTTGTGTGTGTCTGGCATCACTGTACTTCTACTGTCAAAATGCTTACCCTTGAAGACATGTCCGTATGTCCGAGACCTCAGACATATGTTGAAGCAATAATTATATTAGATAATATATGGGGAAAATGGCAAGTTTTATAAAATGCACTCATTTTTATACCAGCGTCAATTACCGTCGTTACTCGGGTATGAATTTATTCCTTTCTTACGTTAGTCCTTCTCCTCCTTTCTTTTTCTTCTTCTTCTTCTTCTTCTTCTTCTCTCTGTCCACCAAGGTCCCACAATTCCGTAAGTTGGCGCCTGCGAACAGTGAGCAAATTGAAGAGCGCGAACTTTAAATGTGCGTAAGACTCTTTTGATCAGAGAGTGTATTCATTCGCCATAAGTCGCGAAAACTATGTCTCATTTAAATATATAACAACAAAACAATCTCAGACTCCGAAAATGAGGCAACTATCGGTCGTGTGTAAATTGTTTTTTTACACATATGGTGTAGCAATCGGTCAACAACTTTTCTTCTTCCTAACTAAACCGAATTAAAACATTTAGTTTTTTTTAGCGTTCTAAGTGCAGCATAAGAACGAACCGCATTTATCGTCAGACGCTTTTTTTCACTTTCTCAGTATATTCTACGACGGTGAAACTTTTGTACAAACATTCATTTCGGAAGAGTTTGACAACACTTTACATGTTTGTTTGAGTGCCTGCTGTATTCCCCAATATTTATAGATACTTTATAGCAACAAAACATTAAACAGGGCTGCCTGAAACAGCTAATGTTAAAAATCGATTATGAAAATGAAGTATCCCATCAGATATATAACTGTAAAATAGCGACTTACCTTGTCAATACAGCAAGGAGCAACTACCAAATTCTTTTAAGAACACGAAGTATGCCATAACGTTTTCTTAACTAAGTGCATCAAACATTAGCATTAGGGTATGCAACATGAATTTTAGTATTTTTAATGCTGTAAGCCAAATACCTTACAGTAGCGTGAACTGCTCAGAAGTCAGCAACGTTTAGTTGCTATACCTATATGAAAAGTAGATGACGTTTAAATTCTGTGTTACAAGTTACTAATATTAATTTCATTAACAACAATTCGAACTGCAGTGAGGCAACTGATCTCTTGACTGAAATAGTTATTTTACACTATCACAAAATGAAACTTTTTAAACTTCCTGTCCACCAGTACTACCTAACGTAGCTCGTTTTTAAGAGCTACCAGTATTGTAAAAGCCTTGCATTTATTTCATTCAAAATGCTGTATTGTCTTGACTCAGAGCCTGTTAAGCAAGAGTAACTATTTCTGAACACAAGTAGTAGGGCTACTTGTATTCCTGAGAAGTATAAATGGGAAGACGGTATTCGTTCCTTTAATTCCTTTCTTAAATCGATTCATGCAGCTCTTCAGCATCGTGCTTCATGTGTACTGCAAAAGTCAAACAATACAGACGTGGCTGCCAACTGACTATATATAGCGCAGGAACGATATAAAACACGATTTATCTACTAAAAACACTGGTATTTATGTGACGCTTACCATGGCGATCGGCCGAAGGTTCAAATATACTGGCGACAGCAGCGCCGTTAGTGAGTCTCGTTATTTTTTACAAGGTATTTGCTGTCCACCGACTTCTATCCCACTCTATCCATTTCAGTTTTGTTTTCATGCAGCTCAAACATTATGACGTCACAAAGTATAATACTTCAAAATGTTCGTATGTTTGTAAATCTATCGGACCAAACTGCGTGGTCATCAGTCCGTAGCTTACAAACTACTTAAACCTAGGTAAACTAAGGAGAAACACACACACCCATGCCCCAGGGATGACTCGAACCTCCACGGCGAGCAACCGCGCGCTCCGCAGATAGATGCTTTAGACCGCTCGGCTGCTCCACCGCGGCTGTATACTACTATAATACAATATTCCAGGTTCATAGAGTGGAATATTAGGACAAGGAAAAGTCGTTTCATCATTTTGCTAGGGAGGTCAGCGAGAAAAAGCTTCGTAAAGGTTTGATATTATGCGTAAAGTATGCTGCAAGTTGCAGAGAGGTCTCTTTCTAAATAATGGATGAATAAAGTCTCGTTATTCACACTTGCGTGTTGGAGCAATTTCGTGTGACTCTTTCGTATCATATCTCATGGAATATGTATTATTGTTGTCTGACAGCAAGCAATGTGTTCCAAGTTTCGTTGACATTAACATAGTACTTCAGGAATAGAGCCGGCCGCGGTGGCCGAGGGGACTGAGGTGCTTCAGTCACGGTCTGCACGGCCACTACAGTCGGGGGTTTGAATCCCCCCTCGGGCATGGATATTTGTGCCGTCCTTAGTTGTAGGTAGTTCATAAGTAGTTTGTAAGTTTAGGGACTGATGACCCCATAGTTAAGTCCCTTAAGCTTAACAAACATTTGAACATTTTCAGGAATAGATGCGGAAAACACACACACACACACACACACACACACACACACACACACACACTAACGCGCATTTTTTTATAATTTTTATAAATAGAGGAGTACAAAGGAAAATAGGGGCTTCGAGAATTGGAAAGTTGACAAATGAGAGAGCGATTTGGGGTTCTCATGTCTTTCCACATCGTACGAATAAAGGTGATTGTAGCTTACATGATTTTTTGACTGATTCATCCGTCGGTTCTTGGTGAAACATCATCATACTGAATTAAAAATCACAATTTTGAGTATGTTTACTTAAATTCGTGATTCGGTTTTCGGCTTATAAGGCCATATTCAAACTTTACTGTTTATCTCAAAGAAGTTACAATGTTTTGATACAAATTTGAAATAAAATTCCTAGCAGATAAAAATTGTGTGCCGGAATCGGCACTCGCTCCTGGGACCTTCGCCTTTCGCGGGTAAGAGGTCTGCCGATTGAGCTATCCCGACACGAGTCATGATGCCGGCTCACAACTTTACTTCCGCCACTACCTCGCTTCCTACTTTCCAAACTTCACAGAAGCTCTCCTGCGAACCTTGCAAGACAAGCACTCGTGGAAGAAAGGATATGGTGGAAACTTGGCTTACCCGCAGCCTAAAGAATGTTTCCAGGTCCCAGGTTCGAGTGCCAGTTCCGGCACACAATTTTAATCTGCCAGGAAGTTTCATATCAGCGCACACTCCGCTGCAGAGTGAAAGTTTCATTCTAGACTTGAAAGATATTCTCGTTACTCTTATATTCAAGTACATAACAATTATCTTTTACTGTGGTAGGACAGTTAAAATGCTCCAGTAAAACAATCTAATTGTAACCTATAGAATATTTTACACGTTGATGTTCGGGGTTAAAATTAAGTTTATTCTTGCTTTCCTTGGTTAATGATTGTTTTATTGGAACATTTTAATTGTACTACCACAGTAGAGCCAAGGATGATAATTGCTATGTACATAAATATAGCCGGCCGTGGTGGCCGAGGGGACTGAGGCGCTCCAGTCACGGTCTGCTCGGACACTACGGTCGGGGGTTCGAATACCCCTCGGGCATGGATATTCGTGCCGTCCTTAGTGTTAGCTAGTTCATAAGTAGTTTCTAAGTTTAGGGACTGATGACCCTGTAGTTAAGTCCCATAAGCTCTACAAACATTTGAACATTTTGAACTTAAATATAAGAGTTACAAGTAGAATATCTTTCACGTCTACATCAAAACAGGGTAACTTCTTTGAGATAAACAGTAAGGTCTGAGGATGGGCCTTATAAGCCGAAAACCGGTTTCACGAATGAAAATAAACTAGTGGACCATATTCAAAATTGTGATTTTTAATCCAGTAGTTTAGATGGCTGGCAGTCCATGCGTTTGGTCTCTAGGGCCTTTTCTAGACACAGGGTGAGGTAGAAGCCATTGAGACATGCGCAGTCCCGGTGGGATCAGGTTGGCGCTTTAAACTCGCTTTATGGCTGCTCCTGGGACACGCTGGCGGTGAATCACACGGCCTGTGACTCACGGCTGCCAGATGACCCGTGGTGGCCGACCCTGCTGCAGGCATGTCTAAGGTACAGACAGACACACAGAGAGAGAGAATGGAGGGGGCGATAAATACAGACAATGTTTACATTAAAATTCACGAATTTTATGATGGTTTCTTTAAGTAGGAGGATCCCACAGACGCCTCCTTAGTACAGGACTCCCAGAGAAGCGGAACTTCTGCTATCTTGAGGATACTGGGACACTTACTTGGCTAATAATAACAGTAATAAATCAATATAGAAATATATAAAAATGGAACGTGGGACGCGTGAATGTATATTTCACTTGGTAGCCAAAATTATTCAATTGTTCACTGCAGACCAATGGTAGTTATGCATGAGAGTATCCTTTAGGTTCGCGGTGTGCACTATGGCGTTTTGGTCGCGGTGTGTGGCGGTGGGTGAGTGTGGCGAACAGAAATCAGTAAAATGTGGAGCAATACGACGATCAACAGATGCTCAAAGATAAAAAGACTCGAAGATAAAACACTGGGAAACACTGGTATACATTAACTGAGCATTAACGACACTGGAAATTCACCAGTGATCTCAATATAAACACTGGAAAGACAATTTCAGTGCTTAGGATCCAAGCACCGACAACTGCATTCGCAGTTGGGTGTCGTCAGCTGTAAGAGGGTGGGTGACGTAGAAGTTGAAAGTCGTCAGCTTATACGAAATTCGCACTGAAGACCAGCGATGACTTTTGACACTATAATAGCAAAGACGTTATATACAGCGAAAAGTTATGCACATTCTTCAGTTTTTTTATTTTTTTTATTTTATTTTATTTTTTTTTTTTTCATCTAGCGAGCGTACCAATAAAGAAAAATTAAGTGCATATTGCAGTTTGAAAAGTAAGACTACCAAGAAAGATGCGAAAGCGTAAGAAAGAAATTTCGCGTTCTCGATCCGTTTCTGAAAGTCAGGAAACGGCGCTGAAAAGTGAACCTACAGACGATATAAACTTGAAATTTGTAGGCGTTATTTATCTTACACTGTAGGTATCAGCAATTTATCGATATTTCCATCCCTAAGGGGTGAAAAAGGGGATGAACGGTTTCTTGAAAATACGTTGCTATTCAGGCAATTTTGAAGAAGAAATAAAAAACTTCGGATTTAGATTTTTGATTGGAATTTTAAAAACACATGTTTCTATATTATTGGAAATTCAACCATTAAGCGGATGAAATAAGGGAAAATGTTTTAAGTGTGGTACTAAGCCTATTTTGGTGCTAGAAATGTGAAAATTTAGGTTTGGAACCATAGTTATAATTTAAAGAAAAAACAGTGCGTTTCGGGATGTTTTGAATTCTGACAGCAGTGGTGCAATAGGGAGTGGCAAGTGGAAACAACCAATGCAGACCATCCAGTCTACGCGTGCGAAGCAGCGGGAATTAAGATAGTAATACATAAAAAGATTTCATTTCAAATTGTGAATTTTGATAGTTGCTCTATAATCAGGTTTTTCCCCTGCATCTTGTATTCAAGGTAAATGCTGTCCACAAAGAAATTCTTGCATCCTTTAACCAAAAAATGATTAAAAAAAACTTTTAATGCTAAAAAGGCTACACAACATTGTACTGTGACTGCTGTCACCTAACAAAGATGAATGAGAAAATGTTCAGTGACCTATTCAACACAAACACACTTAATCACAGGAATTTCATTGTACACCGTCTGATGTGGTTTATGAATGAATTATATTGTTTCTTAAAAGATGAATTTTTTTTATATATTCACACTATCTGCAGAAAATAAAGATTAATGCAGAGTGAAATTCCTCTTAACTCCACAATTAACAAATAATTTTTATACTAAGATATTTCTGTTCAGAGGTGTATTGAATCTCAACTTCATCTGTGAAAGGATTATTCACTGAAATAATGGATTAAAATCTGTACCAAAGCTTTGTGTCAAACCTATGCTCACTAGGAGGGAGACTTGAGTTTGAATCCCAGTCTTGGTAAAAACTAACCTATGATAATTATCTTAATTAGTTGTTTGCTTTTAGGAACATACTTCAGCCACTATCTACCTAACTAACTAACTGAATAAGCCATTTATAGTTGACATCGTTAATACTAAATAAAAAATACAAAATAATAACAGATTCAGAAAAGAAGATAACACATTGCTTATGCACAGAAAGAGAGGAAATATCTTCACTAGTAAGATGTCGTTAGTAATCTCAGTTATTTCATACAGTAAAACCAATACAAAAGAAAGACCCAATGAAAGTAAATAAGGAGACTTAGAAAGAGAGAGAGAGAGAGAGAGAATTAAGCTGTGTGATTACAATTAAAATTGTAATTCCAATTAGTAACCGAAGGTAATGCCTAGTGATATTATTTTCCCCCTGTGCCTTATACAGTCAGCTGATAGTATATCTGTTATAATAGCTGCCAATAAAATACTAAGACACAACAAAGTGAGTAGAAGGCTGTGTATATTTTGGTGACTGTTAAAAACATACAGTGCTGAACATATTGTGAGGAAAAGCAAACATGCAAAATATAAGAAAGAAGAACTGTAATTAGATTTGAACTGTAATCAATGGTTTTGAATTTGCTAGTAGATATACTGGAGGAAAAAGACAGTAAGTAGAAAATTTTAAAAAAAGTAATCCATTTATAGAAATACTTTTCTGGTATTAATGTCAATTGAATATATATTGATTGCTAGAACTGGAAATGGGCTTGGTCCAT
Source organism: Locusta migratoria (assembly GCA_026315105.1). Classification (NCBI taxonomy): domain Eukaryota; kingdom Metazoa; phylum Arthropoda; class Insecta; order Orthoptera; family Acrididae; genus Locusta; species Locusta migratoria. The sequence goes on from CM048747.1 coordinate 3,069,155, forward strand.
TTACAAGCAATTCTCTTGTCTGCATAAGGGAGTGTAAAACTTAAAATGAAGTAATATTTTGTTGACATCACATTAGTGTTTCTATTCCTCTCTGGGGGACACCACCTTGACGAAGCACTGTGCGTGCGGGTGGAGAGGCTTGCGTATCCGCGTGAAGCAGAGGGCTATACCGAAGGTAGAGAACCTACTGCCGGAAAGGCCTCAGCTGATGGATCAGACCAAGCGTGTCGCACAACATCCCGTCTTCCTTATCCTCTCCCAGTCCTTTCCCAATCCAAGGGGTGATGCGATCCATGCCGAAGCGTGCATGGCACATGGGTGGATGTGTCTCGAAGGGAGCCTCAGGGATACCGGGCGACCTCCCTGAGTAAATAACCTTGCACGGCGCGGGGTTATCGTGGTGTGGACCATATAAATCCCCAAATCTCGTGGGACTAAGATGAACACAGAGAAAGAAAGTATTTTAAAAGAATCTGAGGGGCAATCTAAAACCTCAGATACTCAGACATCGGGATCAGGACCGATGGAGTGCACTCCTACTTCTGAATCAGGGTCTAGACCTGAGCAAGAAGTGGGAACTGTAACTGAGAAGTTGGACCAGATTAGGATTAAGGCCTTGTCTGGGGCTCAGAGGAGGAAACTTCTCAAGGAACAGAAGCAAAAGGAAGGAAAAGAATGGCTTCCTAAGCAAAAGTGGAGGGAATCAAAAGGGCTTGAGCTCAAGACCTCCAAAAAGAAACTGCCTCAGATCGAAGGGGATACACGGACCCTCTCGACGTCAAAGACAGGTGGCAAGAGGGTTAGGGAGGAATCTGACTCCTTCCTCTCTGGACAAGCGTGATCATAAAAGGCTGAGGCAGGAAATAGGGAAACAGACCTATAGTACTGCAGTCTCGGTCTTTAGAATAGCGGTTGTCCAAAAAGGATAGCCACTGGTGAGCATCACCTCGCAGCAGGAGGAGCTCGTGCAGATGGCCCTCTTTGAAGAGATTGGGGGGGGGGGACGCTGGTCCAGGACCCAAATTCAGGAGGGTCTATCTAGATTGCGGTGCCCTCATTTTTGTCTGCGAGGGGGGGCACTCAGCAGAATGGCTTAAGGACAAGGTGCCCATGATATCCCCGTGGGAGGATGCGAAGCTGCTGGTCGAGACAGCAACCGAACTCCTGAAGACCGCAAAGGTATCAATATGGGTACCAAAGATCCTTAAGGATGTCCCTCCAAAGACTCTGTTCGAGAAAATAAGGGTTCAGAACCCAAAAGTCTCAACAGAGGATTGGAGGGTAATTAACCAAAAGGTCGTTCTGGAAAGACGAACCCTGGTGGTGGAGGTTGGAGAGAAGTCCCTGAAGGCAATGCGAGAGCAAGGCCTGAAACTGTTTTTAGGGTTCTCGCAGGTCGCCGTCAGGGTAATCAAAGACCTTAAAGGCAATAATGGCAGCAAGATGGGGACTGGAAGTGCTGCAGATGAACCTGCAGCACAGTAAAGGGGTGTGCCTTGGTGGAATAATAACCTGGAAATGCAAAGGAAACAGGTACGAAGACTATTTAACCTTGCGAGGCGCAAAGGACATTGGGCAAAGTATCGTGACACCCTTGTCAATTACAACCTTGCCATCAGACGGGCAAAGGAGGCATCCTGGAAGGTATCCTGTGAGGAAGTGGAGGGCACGGCTGCTCAAGCGAGACTTCATAAAATCCTCACTAGGGTACCAACTAATCCAGGAGGAACATTGAGGAAGGAGGATGGGGAGTATACAAAGACAGCACATGAAATGCTGAAACTGCTCCTCAAGACTCACTTTCCACAATATACTCTGGAGGATAACTCAGACCAGAATGTGATTCCTGAGAGAATACGGTTCTCAGGTATTCGCAAAGAGGACTAGGATCTGGCCAAGGAGTGTGTCGATTTCAGTAAGGTCTGATGGGCGGTGGAAACATTTCAACCGTTCAAGTCACCTGGCCCCGATGGAATCTTTCCAGCTCTCCTGCAACAAGCGGGAGAAAATCTTATTAGATTCCTATACAGGTTATTCAGGGTTAGCCTAGCAGCAGGAATCATTACCAATGCCTGGAGGGCAGTGAAGGTTGTCTTTATTCCAAAACCAGGGAGAATTGATCATAACAAGGCCAAGGATATGAGATCAATCAGCCTGTCCTCCTTCATTCTTAAGACATTGGAAAAGCTGGTTAATGGGCATGTTGGAGAAAGGGGGTTAAGTAGGGCTCCTCTACATTCAAAACAACATGCATATCGACCAGGTAAATCATGTGAGACAGCTCTCCACCAACTTGTTGGGAAGGTGGATAAAGCACTACACTTTCAGGAAATAGCCGTCTGTATCTTCCTGGACATCGAGGGGGCTTTTAGCAACACGACCTTCGAATCCATGGTTAGGGCAGCAGGGGTACATGACCTAGGGACTACTATATGTAGGTGGACTAGGGCCATGCTCAGTGGAAGAAAGGTAGAAGCTACCATGATGAATGAAAAAACGGTAATAAACACCACAAGGGGTTGCCTCCAAGGAGGAGTTCTTTCCCTTTTATTGTGGAATGTAATGGTGAATGATCTCGTTGCAGAATTAAACTATAGGCATTACTTTTGCCAAGGATACGATCTTGTCATAGTAATACTTGGCAAATTTGCTGACACAGTGAAAAATATGGCACAAGGTGCATTGGACATTGTGCAAGACTGGCGCAGAAAACAGGATCTGGAGGTTAGTCTTAAGAAGACTGTTGTTGTAGCATTCACAAGGAAACTTATCCAACATTCAAGTTGGAATCTAAAGCTTTTCAATGAAGCGCTACCTGTGAAGGGGACAGTGAAATATCTAGGGGTTACCGTAGATGAGAAACTGACATGGACCCCTCACATTAGGAATATTTGCTCCAAGGCAAAAGGTACTTTGGTAAGTCCCAGGAGAGCTTGTGGCAAAAATTGGGGCCTGAGCCCCAAGGGTATTCAATGGATATACACCACGGTGATTAGACCCAGGATCACGTATGGGGCGGTCATGTGGTGGAAGAAGGTAGAACAGCAGGTTGCTGCTAAGGAGCTTGGTAAGGTGCAGAGACTAGCCTGCATAGCCATAACAGGCGGAATTAGCAGCACACCAACTGCTGGGATGGAAACCAAGCTGGATATGCCCGCATTACACATTTGGGTCAAGATGGAGGCAGCGGCTGGTGCATACAGACTCAAAACTGGTAACAACTGGAACTCTTTGGGATATCCAGAATCACACACTAAAATAGTGAGTGAGGTAAATATAGGAAAGGTTGGGGAAATGCCAGCCGACTGTATTATAACCCCATACTGCTTCAACAAGCCTTTCAGTATAACAATTGGAAGTAGGGAGCAGTGGGAGAAAATAGTTCGACACCATACGAGAGATATTGTCTGGTGACTGACGGGTCAAAATCAGACCAAGGCGTTGGGGCCGGGCTATACGGGGTGCAGCCAAGACTAGAGGGCGTCATCTCTCTAGGGAAACTGGCCTCAGTATTCCAGGCCGAAATCACTGCCATCCGGGCATGTGTGGAGGAGAACTTGCGTAGGTGCTACAAAGATCGTAGCATCTATATTCTATTCAGACAGCCAGGCAGCCCTGAGATCACTGGCAGCTCCTGCAACAAGGTCTAAAATTGTTGCAGAATGTCACAGGGTTCTGGTGGAGCTAGGGGAGAGCAATAGAGTAAACCTATTGTGGGTCCCTGGCCACTTGGGGATCAGTGGCAACGAACATGCCGACAGATTAGCCAGGATGGGGGCAGAAACTCCATTTATTGGTTATTGGACCGGAACCTGTCCTGACAATCACCAAGGCAATGATCAAATTGGAGCTACGTAACTGGCTCAGAAGACAGCACGTAGAATATTGGACCAAAGTCCATCAACAAAAACATGGCAAGGTAATGATGCCAAATCGCTGTTTTAAAAGATGCTCTGCAATCCTGGGCTTGAACAGAGAGAGATTAGACTGACGGTTGGATTGCTGACAGGCCATGGGAATTTGAAAATCCACCTACATACAATGGGAATAACAGAAGTGGATCCTAAATGTAGGATCTGTGATGACGGTGATGAAACTGCATCACATCTGATCTTCGAATGCATTGCATTGGAGAGTAAAAGGCACAGAACATTTGGGACAACTAGACCTGAAGAAATTGTCTAATAAATAACTGGTAAAGGGATTCCTTGCACTGTTCAAGGGCATTGGTTGGCTTTACTAGATATACAGGGAGCGATACCGCACAATAAATGTTGTTTCAGTGCGGGCAGTGACGGTTTGGACCAAACTGTTTTGGCTTCCCTGGAAAAATCAAATCAAATCAAATCAGTGTTTCTATTTTTACTGACGACCGGTTTCGGCCCACAAATGTCCCATCTTCATGTGTCTGTTAGGACGCTATATTTATGTAAATACTGAAGGGCTCACCAATGTGAAAAAGTAAGCAAGCTTGAGTTTGACGTCCCGTCGTCAACGTGGTCACATATACAGTCAGTTCTAGAAATATCTGACAATTCCGCCCTCGTTTTTTATTGAATTCTTCGACGTTTTCATGTCCTCTTTCGTGCATGTAAGTTAGAAAAAATCAGACGGAACCAGGTCAGGCGAGTAAAGCTGCCCAAAACAGTCTATAAGAGATGGTTGTGTGCGCCGGTGCATTGTTGTGGAAGATCCAGTGTCCCCTGTACCACAAATCGGGCCTCTTTTGACGTACACTGTTGCACAATCTTCATTAAACTTCCAAATAAAATGTCTGATTGGCGCTCTGACCTATGGGAACAAACTCTGAACAAACTACGCCATTGAAATAATAATAGTAAAAGAAAAAATTGCATTGTTTTGATGTTTGATTTGTCTTTACATGTCTTTCATGGAGTGACGATGACGACTTACATGACTAGACTGTTGCTTTCTTTCTGGGTCATAACCATAGCATCCTGCAACAAATTGTGAATTGCGGGCATACACTTCTGTAGACTTGGGTCACATTAGATGAAAGCCTCTTTAGTTGTATGGTGTTTATTTATTACACCAACTAGTTTCGTAGCATTAGAGCCACAGTATTAGAGTATTCAAATTATATCTTACTTTTCTCGGTTAGAAAACCCAACATTCAGTCTGCGTTAAAATCGCCAACTACCGAAGGACAGCAGTTAAAATTAGAAGTCGGCAGGTCTCTGAATGTTTCTACTGACTGGCCATCCTCAGCGCCATGGACGTCAGGAGTGGTCCTCCCATCATTACGACGCCTGCAGATTTTAATTGCCGCCCTTCGGGAGTTGACGTTTTTATGTCAGACTGACTGCGAATTTTGGTTCGTCCAACAGATACCGAGAGAAATAAGACATAATTTGAAATCCAGATGATGCGTCTCTAATGCTAAGAAACTAGATGGTATAATAAATAAATACCATACAGCTGAAGCGGCTTTCCTCTAATACGACGATGGCATTATGACTCGTCACCAGTAGTGACATTTAAAAGAAAATCTGGATCAGATTCAAGCTTTGTTGTTTCAAAACACGACATGTCTCGTCTTGATGTTTCTTGTGATTGTTAGTCAGAACGCGAGGCACAAACGTGGCAGCAACCATTTTCATTCCCAAATCTTCCTTTAACGTTCGATGAACCAAGCTCCGAGATAAACCCACTGATCTCTGACGGGGATCAGTTGCCTATCGACGGTCTTGAGCACGAGCTCTCGTTTTTTTTTTTTTTTTTTTTTTTTTTTTTTTTTTTTTTTTTTTTTTTTTTTTCCTTTTTTTCTCGTTTCGGGCATATTACGGCCGTTCAGACTGAGGATTATCATCAATCGACATCGCCATTTTTAAATCGAGTAAACAACTACAGCGTTTCCGATACCGTCATCTTGGTAAGCTGCTTACAACATTAAAACAGGTTCAGCAGTATTTTTACCGAGTGGGAAAAATTTCACAGCAAAACAGTGCTAGTAAAAAACAAGTCACAGCAGATGACCAGAACGAGCGAGGTCGACAACTCTATAGGTGCATAGCAGCACCTTACACTATAATTACGTCGAAGACTTGCAGCAATTTTATCCGGCGGATCCTAACTGGATAAACATAAAGAAGTGTTCTTCATGTTGGTTCCAATGTGGCCTGAACACTGACGATGAACGTATATATTGTATTGCAGGTCACAGCCATATTCAAGAAAGGCAGTAGGAGTAACCGACGAAACGACAGGCCTATTTCATTGACGTCAATTTGCAGCAGGGTTTTGTAACATATCCTGTATTCAAATATTATCTATTGACCCAAGGTCAACACGGATTTAGAAAATATCGTTCATGCGAAACACAACTAGCTCTTTACTTACACGAACTGATGAGGGCTATCGACAAAGGTTCGCAAATTGATTCTGTGTTTCTTGATTTCCGGAAGGCTTTTGACACCGTACTTCACAAACGGCTTTTAATCAAATTGCGTGGTTATCGTATATCGACCCAAATTTGCGACTGAATAGGGGATTTCCTGTCATAGAGGACACAGTTTGTAGTAATCGATGGTAAAGCATCAACTAAAACAGAGGTGATATCGGGCGTTCCACAGGGTTAGTGTTATTGGTCCTCTGCTGTTCCTTATTTATATAAACGATTTGGGAGAAAATCTAAGCAGATCTCTTAGGTTCTTCGCAGATGACGCCGTCATTTGCCGTCTAGTAAAATCATCTGAAGATCAAAGCCAGCTGCAGAACGATCTGAATATCACTATGGTGGAAAAATTGGCAATTGACTCTAAATAATGAGAAGTGTGAAGTCGTCCAAATGAGTTCGAAAATAAATCCATTGAGCTTTGTTTACAAGATAAAATGTTCAAATGTATGTATAGCTTATGGGACTTAAACTACGGCGTAATCAGTCCCTAAACTTCCAAACTACTAGGCTTGATGCCATGTTGGAATTGGTGCTTCACGACTGTATTTGATTTGTGGTAATTCTTTCAGCAATCAGTCGTAAATATATATATATATATTTATTTTTATATGAATTGGTTTTAAGCCTTGATAATGACCACACAGTGGTCGAAAGCTAGATTTGCAAACAGACAAAAATATATATTTTTACGACTGATTTCTGAAAGAATTACACATTACAAACTACTTCTAGATTATGTTAAAGAGGCACAAACATCCATGGCCGAGGGGGGTTCGAATCCCAACCGCAGCGACCATGCAGACCGTGACTGGCACGGCGCACACAGCTCGGCCACTGCGACCAGCTTGTTTACAACATAAATCAATCAAATGTGAAGGCCTTAAACTCCACAAAATACCTAGGAATTACTATTCTAAACTGGAAAGAACGCGTAGATAATGTCGTGGGAAAGGCGAACCAGAGACTGCGTTTTATTGGCAGAACCCTTAAAAGATGCAACAGAAGTACTGAAGAAACTGCATACACTACGCTTGTCCGTCCATTTTTGGAGTATTGCTGTCCAACGTGGGATCCTTATCAGGTGGGTTTGACAGACGACATCGAAAGAGTCCAAAGAAGGGCAGCTCATTTCGTACTGTCACGATACAGGGGAGACAGCGTTACGGAAATGATACAGGATCTGGGATGGGAATCATTACAACAACTGCGCTTATCTCTGCGGCGTGGGCTACTTGCGAAACTCCAATCGCCAACATTCTCCTCCGTATGCAAAATATATTGTTGACTCTCACTTACATAGGTAAAAAAGATATCAAAATAAAATACGAAAAATCAGGGCTCGAACAGAGAGATTCAGATGGAATGGGAGATGAATAGTATAAAGGTGGTTCGATGAATGCTCTACCAGGCACTTAAATGTGATTTGCAGAGTATCCCATGTAGATGTAGAAGAAGATAGTTCCTTAGGTTAGCCAAAGTCATCACTCAAGCCGCACAAGGATGTAAATAACCGCGCATGAGCAGTGGCAGTGCGACGAAGTGGATAAGACGGTCGATGAGTTCCAATCATTACACTAGGAAGGAAATATACGGCTTGTGTTGACTGTATTAATTAGAAATAATAATAATAACTAATACTGTTTGTAAATCTATTGGACCAAACTGATAGGGTCATCAGTTTTTAGATTTACGAACTACCCAAAGTAACTTACGATAAGAACAAATCCCACAGTCATTCCCGAAGGAGGACATTCCGCGCAATACTGTAGTTCTGCCCTTCCTAGAAGTTCCAGAAACAGGAAGAGTCGATGATTGCCTCGCCCTGACCGCCAAGATCGCTAAAAATTTATTTTTGTCACTGAATTGTTTTATCTTCCATTTATGCTGTATGGGTGTGAAACTTGGTCTCTCACTTTGCAAAATGACAAGCTGTTTCGAGAATCTGAAAACAAAATTTTGTGAGAAATTTTCGGAGGAGAAAAGGGAGGACATTAGCGTTGAGTGGCGAAAACTGCATGACGAAGAGGTTCACGTATTCAAGCCCTAACATAATCAGTGCTATTAAATCACGTAGCTCGAATGGGTGAAAGCAGGGTAGCGCGCAGAGTACTGGTGGGGCACTTAGAGGAAAAGTCCTGTGAGGAGACAGAGGCGTGGATGGGAGGACAATGTGAAGGCCGATTTGAGGAGGCCGGGTACTGAAGGCGACTGGAAGGAAAGAGCGCCACACAGGGACAGGTGGCGAAAACGCGTTGCTGCGGTATGACTAGTGACTTCTGATGAAGGCACTCTCGATGGAGTCAAAATTTGCATTAAATTTAGGGCTGTTTGTTTTCATTTACAGTAAATGCACTGTCAGGGTTGCCGCTTGTACGACAGACTACGTTCAAAATCACAATAAAGAACACTGAAGTGTGGTTTTCGTACATCTGTTTCGTTTTTAAGAAGAGGTCAAACCCTAGACTTGTGACTATAGACTTGTATTGAAGTTATGAATAGCAGTGTTTGTCCGTCTTTGCAACTACAATAAAAGTGCGATTTATTTATTTATTTATTTATTTATTGGTGGGGGATGGGTTGAGTAGTAGGAAAAAGATGACAGAATGGTGGTTGGATGTGGTAAGGTGAGATGTGAAGTGAGATGGAAGACAAAAGTGATGGGGTGGTGGTTGGTAGAGGGGAGAAATTTGTCAGTTAGCTTTCATTAAATAACACACAAACACACACACTACTTGCATTACCACCATCCAGGAGTTTCAGTATTACTGTTACTTCTTCACAATAAATATACAGTACCCTAATAATTTAATAAAATCAAATGACAAATTTCTCCCCTCTACAAAGCAACACCCCATCTCCTGTCCATCACTTTCGTCTTCCATCTCGCTCCACACCACAACCAACCACCATTCATTTATCTTTTCCCTACTAGTCAACCTCAACCCCCCACACACACACAAAATGAAATAAAACAAATAAATAAATAATAAGAAAGAAAATAAAAACGTTTCCATATATATATAATTTTGCCACTATTCCATCCCGCTTACATAAAAAATAAATATACTAAAACATAATTTATTACAAAACATAAAAAAGAACTACATTCGTGATGTTGGCAACACTCCAATAACACACTGCAGACTCAGTCAAAACAAAAACAAACACGTCCGGTCTGTGAACAACAATTATGGGCAGTGCAAAAGTGACTGTGAAAGTAGTGGAAAAAAACAATGACACAGCATGAAGACTAGGCGGTACTGCATGAAACAGACCGGCATTCCATGATGTGAGGCGAAAACAAGACGTAATTTCCGTAAGTAACAAAACTTTAGACCTACTTTTCATGTTCCGTTAACGAACTGTTTTCGATCTAAAAACAAAACAAACTGTAGATTTGTATTATTACAGACCACTGAAGATGTTTTACTGTCATTAAAACGAAATGCGTCTGGTGAGAAAAATCGCATTTTTATTGTAGCTGCAAAGACGGACAACCACTGCTATTCATAATTATGAAAGGAACTACGAACATCGTGGCCACATAAACGAACAATTGTATTGAAATGTTTATTAAATACTTGCAAGGCCCCTAAAAACGCATAACACTGTTGAGGTATCTTGAATGACAGCAACCAGTCGCCTTTTATGTAAAATGTTTTTTATTAAATTTCTCCCATTACCGGTTTCGATATGCCCAGCATATCATCATCAGATGGTGAACGGTTTTTTTTTAATGTTTGTATAGTCTATGGGACTTAACTACGGGGTCATCAGTCCCTAAACTTACAAACTACTTATGAACTAGCTAACACTAAAGACGGCACAAATATCCATGCCCGAGGGGGGATTCGAACCCCTGACCGTAGAGGCCGTGCAGACCGTGACTGGAGCGCCTTAGTCCCCTCGGCCACCGCGGCATCTGCTGTAATTACAAAAACAAAATAAGTGAACTATTTGGCGAGCGACAAGTATGTCAGTTATACTCGCCATATAGTTCACTTGTTTTCTTTTTGTTATTGTAAGTAGCAACATTTAAGCCTAAGTCAACATTATTATGTCAGTTACGCTCTCCACATAGTTCACTTATTTTGTTTTTGTAATTATAACAGATGCACAAATTCCTCCACACACCACCAGCAGTATAAAAAAACCGTTCACCATCTGATAATATGCTAGGCATATCGAAACCGGTAATGGGAGAAATGTAATAAAAAACATTTTACATAAAAGGAGACTAGTTGCTGTCATTCAAGATACCTTGTTTTACCACAGTCGCAGAGTTCCTGATCCATAATGGATAAAAGTTTTACACTGTTAAGACCTTTAGTGAAATTTCCTGCCTGGGTCCCGGAAGGAGCCGAGCATTCTATGTTGGTGTGACGTCATTCGTTCGTGGCGCGGCCTGAACTTCTCGTGGGCCCCGCGCCTGTACGACATGGCGTACAGTGTCTGGGTGGGGGCGCGAGGCTGACTTGACTGCTTTTAGTCTGCGCTGCGGAGCTTCCGGCTGTAGCGGGAGGCGTGGCGCTGGCAAAGGCACCGCGGCTAAGCGACACATCTGCTGCTGCTGCCAACTTAAAATGAGGCGGATGTGACGTCAACAACTGCGTCACACACATCCTGAAATACACCGCCGGAAATTAAGCCCACTACACCCCCTGAAACTTTCCCAATTCACTCGAGAGTGAACAGTGTTTGTGGAATACATTTACAGATCAATATCTCAAGTGCTGCTGAGGTATCACGTGACGATCCACGCTTGAATAACAGTATCAGTATATGATGTTGCCTCTACAGGCGGCACGGAGGCGATAATTCTAGCATCCTTTCCATCATATAGATGGCCAACACTGTCTTTATTAGAATGAAACACTTCTTAAAGAAGAGTAGCGTAGATCACATTTAAAGCAAAATTACTTTATTTCACTACTAGTTTCGGCAATACTTGTTGCCATTATCAAGTGACAGGTCTACATTGAAAACTACAGTGCACATGTGCAGGAAAAGACTTCTAGAATTCGAGGTTTACCAAATGTCCGACCAATAGCAAAGGGGGGGGGGGGGGTGCCAGCAGCAGTTGTACATGTCCAACAGTTGTCTCACCCCCTCCCCCCCCCCCTTTGCTATTGATCGGACATTTGGTAAACCTCGAATTCTAGAAGTCTTTTCCTGCACATGTGCACTGTAGTTTTCAATGTAGACCTGTCACTTGATAATGGCAACAAGTATTGCCGAAACTAGTAGTGAAATTAATTTTGCTTTAAATCTGATCTTTAAGAAGTGTTTCATTCTAACCATTTAAGATCACTCTCCTACCGACAAGTGTCGGCTGTTATTAATGACTTTATTATTGCGCGCCTGCTCGATCTCAACAAGTGACTCTACTAGAATTGTCAGTTGACGAGTTTCACGTGTCAGAAGTCGTCCCTTCATATCTTCAAATGTTTAAATCTTTGTAAACCTATGGGACCGGTCATCAGTCCCTAGCCTGACAAACTACTTAAACTAACCACAACACACACATACTCACAACATATTCCCGAGGGAGAACTCGAACCTTAGACGGGGTGCAGACTCTGACTCCGCAACGAGGCGCCTTAGGGCTATTCTATACGAGCGCTAAAATCGCGGCGTTGGCAACGTCGCGTTAACGTCGGTTGACTGGAGCAATGGCACTACAATGAGGCAAACTATACGAGCGTTTTCGACGTCGGTGTTTCCGCGTGAGCCCTGCGTTGGTACCCTACTGTACGAGGCGTTACAGACAGCTTGTGTCTGTTCACTGAAGTTATTTGTCGCCGGTCAATATGTTTGATAAGGAGAAATTTATATACGGAATTGAGAAGCAGTCTGCCATTTATGAAGTCGGATGAAAAGACTACAGCGACAAACAATTGAAGGCAAAGTGCTGGAACGAAGTCTGCGAATCCATGCACCCGAATTGGCATGTGATCAGTGCTCTGATAAGAATAAAGCAGGTTTGTAAGAACTATACGAAAACTAACGCTCCATTTTGTGGACACCGAGAGACTTTTGATGATAGCACAAATATTATGTAAACAGTAATTATTTTCCACATCACATGCTTTCATTACAACTTTGTTGGTCTACGTTGCTGAAAATCTTACTAGTACTTATTGCAGGGGACTTTATTTCACAATGTCAAGACGTACTCTACCGCAATCTCATGGTCGTTTATTTTTTTTTATTTATATTTTTTAAAATCAAGATCACAATACCTACCTTACGAAATATATGTTCAGAAAGTAAACAGTGCATTTAACATAAAAGCTAATCATACAAAGCGAAGTAACATGAACAACTTACTTACTTTTATCTAATGATGTACTCACACTCAGTTTTATTTGAAGTAAAGAACTAATGTAGAGGTGGAAGTCTCTAGGGAACAATTTCGTAAGGGAATTCCGGCTATTAACAACAACAACAACAAACAAACAAAAAAAGTAGAAAAACGAGACCGGTGTGCTTGCAACGAAGAAGAAAAAATACATGTACTTTGACCAACTGTCTTTCTGAATTCGACACATAAAAGGTTGTGGAAATACCGTGTTCAATATTCCGCCACTGGAGAACGAAACTGTTTTAGGAAATGAAACAAGAGATCTTCCGGAGGCCTGTGTGACGGCACCTTCAAAACGTGATAACCCTCAAACATTATTATCCACCGAAAAGCGAGAACTGCAGCAGGACAGGGCAACAAAACGACCAGGTGTAGGCAGGGCGCTAGCCTCGACATCCGTTTTTTTCATGACTGTGTCGTTCTTCCTTACACGTTCACATATGACATTAAGCAGTTCGTCAAAAGAAGCAACCGACATTCTATAATAATGAAAGAATTTCTCTTCGTACAGTCGGTGTTGCTGAAACATTGAATGAAACTGTCCTGTTGATAGTCTACTTGCAACCACCGGGTGTGTACCCCAACGTCTCGCTTTTCTCTTTTTATTACACTCATCACACATTTGTAATATATATAGACTGGTGCAGCCCAATTGTGTAGCGTCCATTTTGAAACTGTAATGTCGTAAAGCCAACGCCAACGCCCCAAATACGCGATGTACATACTATAGTATACGCCCAACGCTGACGTCGCGTCCACCTTACAGAAGAACTGGTTCACGCGATTGATGACCAGATCCAGGACACCTCAAGTCTTTCCTTGGCGGTCATACAAAAGATATACAAAACCTGGTGCCACGCTATGACAATGCCTGCAAAATTTCGGCAGTTATGTGGAAAAGTAGTTTAAGAGTTGTAGAATTTTGTGCAATAAAAATTTCTTCTATATCTGTGTACAATTTCATTTTATTACCAAACGGAACTTACTTTCTAGACGCGCCTCGTAGAACCGTTGCTTTTCTCAAGGTGGCCGTCACGTCAGTCTTGGTGACCGGAGCCGCTGCTTCTCCATCAAGTCGCTCCTCAGTCGGCCTCACAAGGGCTGACTGCACCACGCTTGCCAACAGCATTTGGCTGGCTAGCCGACACTGCTTAAATCGGTGATCTAACAGGAACCGGTGAATCCACTGCGGCAAGGCCGTTGGCTCATTAACTACTTCTTGCTAAAAAAGAAGAAGAAAAAAAATAACAAATAAAAAAAATAGGACGCGAGGACTCAAATTTTGGCGCTAAGTATAGCACGAACAAGTGTTTTATCCATGCTGTATGTAATGGTGCATAACTAGCTATTGAATTTTCATGGCGTATTTTGTTCTGGTAAATGTACATGGGAAACATTGCAACATTGGTATTATTCTGAAACAAAACGACAGTTTTATAGCAGAGAAAATCGTCCCCTCTTTAGTGATATTTGTTATGAACACCACCTTCCCAATTAATATTATATATATGCCGGTAAATGGACGTCAAAGACTGAGATGGCTGTGAGTTCCATACGTCAGTGTGTTTCATAATTACACCAACAAACTTGTAAGGGATTTATTAGGCGTCTTGAGGAACAGAAATGAGCATGGAAACCCATGCCCTGAAACGCCAGTCAACGACGCTACGGAGAGTCCAAGTTACAGGCACCAGCTCCTGCCGCTAGACATCCCCTCCAGCAACTTCGACGCTCTGTAGCGTCAGTGGATGACGTTTCCGGGCATGAGTTTCTATGCTCACTTTGTTCCTCAAGACACCTCCAACATCCCCTAGAAGTTTATTGGTGTAGTAGTGTAATTCTGAAACACACTGACGTATGGGACACACACCCATCACAATCTCCGACGTCCATTTACTGCCGGAAACATGGACGAAATTTTGTGAGAGACTTTTTTTATTGCTAGCATGTGGGGAATCGCGCTGCGAAGCCCAAATGCGGGAATTTAGATTAACCCTGTATATATATTATGTGTGAAAGGTGCGTTTTTCATCGAAAATGTCTCTAGTACAAAGGTAATTACTTTCACGGAAATAAAAGTACGCCAGGGGAGTGGGAAAATTAGTACTACGAGTCAGTCTAAAGCGTAAGTAATTATTATTTTCAACACACTTACATTTTTTAAAAACTACACTCTAATCAATACCATGACAAATCAGTCATTTACATCCGGAAAAAATGCGACGTGAAATTGACGTTTCAGACACATGAACCGTGCAGACAGCGCCTCCAAGGACTCAATAATATGGGTATTATTTAGAAAAACATACGTTTGCCTTGAAAGTATTATTTGTTTACATTTCAGACTGTCTTATAAGTACTTACCTTCACAAGCCGCGACGTACGTTCTTGACCGTGAAAGTCGTTTTTCAATATCTCTTGTAGTTACAGAGCTATTTCGACGAAAACGTTGAGTGGGGCACTTTATATAGACAGAGCCTACCCGAAATTCGGTAGGCTTCAGTGATCTACAGGATGAGCAACAAGTATGCCTTCAATATTGGCAATGTACGCTAGTCACATTACTCACGCTCTAGACGTCAAACATTATTAAACCTCTTCTGTGTCCGTACCTTGTATACGAACAGTGCCTTCACCACAACATTAGAGTTTGGATGTAAGCCGTTTACGGGCTGGTACCATACAACGCATGCGTCTAAGTGTAGGTAACGAAGTTAAATAGGTTTATTTTGAGCGCTAACGAAGTGAAATGCCACCCTCTGGATACCCGAGGCCGGCGGCACGCTAGTAGTAAACACAGTGTGGGAAACCACCAACGCGTGTGCGCCTGTGCGTAGCGTGGCGCAGAACTGAAGCCAGAGGTTCTGCGGCGACAGCGGAGCACGAGCTGTCAGCGACGAAGGCTCACAGTCGCTCCCAAAACACTCGCGGGTTTCAGCTGATGTGTCCTGGTTAATTTCATCTAAATGTTCAAATGTTTGTTAAGCTTATGGGACTTAACTACGGGGTCATCAGTCCCTAAACTTACAAACTACTTATGAACTACTTACAAACTAGGACGGCACAAATATCCATGCCCGAGGGGGGATTCGAACCCCCGACCGTAGTGGCCGTGCTGACCGTGACTGGAGCGCCTCAGTCACCTCGGTCACCGCGGCCGGCTAATTTCATCTTCTCCGGGATGTACACACATCCACAGCAACACTGAAAGTATTGCAACTGTCCGGATTGTATACCCATTAGATTTCTATCTGATTCTGCTGAAGCGATAGCTTCTTACTTAAGAGCCATACGCAGCCACTCTCTCAAAGAAGGATCTGTATCAAAAGATTGGAAAGTTGCACAGGTCACACCTGTATTCAAGAAAGGCAGTAGGAGTAACACACTAAACTACAGACCTATATCATTGACATCAATTTGCGGCAGGGTTTTGGAACATATCCTGTATTCAAATGTTATGAATTATCTCGAACAGAACGATCTATTGACCCAAGGTCAACACGGATTTAAAAAATATCGTTCTTGCTAAATAAAACTAGCTCTTTATTCACACGAAGTGATGGGTGCTGTCGACAAGGGTTCGCAAATCGATTCCGTATTTCTTGATTTCCAGAAGGGTTTTGATGCCGTACCTTACAAACGGCTTTTAATCAAATTACGTGGTTATGGTATATCGCCCCAAATTTGCGGCTGGATAGGAGATTTCCTGTCAGAGAGGACACAGTTCTTAGTAATCGATGGTAAGGCACCGACTAAAAGAGAGGTGATATCGGGCGTCCTCAGGGTAGTGTTATTGGTCCTCTGCTGTTCCTTATTTACAAAAACGATTTAGGGGAAAATCTAAATAGCTCTCTTAGGTTGTTTGCAGATGAAGCCGTCAGTTACCGTCTAGTAAAATCATCTGAAGATCAAAACCAACTGTAGAACGATCTGAATAAAATATCTGTATGGTATAAAAATTGTCAGTTGACTCTAAATATTGAGAAGTGTGAAGTCGTCGACATGAGTACGAAAAGAAATCCGTTAAACTTTGTTTAGAAGGTAATCAAAAGTGAAGGCCGTAAATTCCACAAAATACCTCGGAATTATTATTACTTCAGACTTAAATGGGAAAGAACACGTAGATAATTTCGTGGGAAAGGCGAACCAGAGGCTACGTTTTATTGGCAGAACCTTTAAAAGATGCAACAGAACTACTAAGGAGACTGCATACACTACGCTTGTCCGTCCGTTTTTGGAGTATTGCAGCCCAGTGTGGGATCCTTATCATGTGGGTTTGACGGAGGACATCGAAAGAGTGCAGAGAAGGGCAGCTTGTTTCGTATTGTCACGATACAGGGTAGACAGCGTCACGGAAGTGATACGGGATCTGGGATGGAAATTATTACAACAACGGCACTTATCGCTGCGGCGTGGGTTACTTACGAAACTCCAATCGCCAACATTCTCCTCCGAATGCGAAAGTAAATTGTTGACTCCCACTTACATAGGTAGAAATGATCATCAGAATAAAATACGAGAAATCAGAACTCGAACGGAGAGATTCAGGTGTTCTTTCTTCCCGCGCGGTATTCAGGAATGGAATGGGAGATAAATAGTATAAGGTGGTTCGATGAACCCTCTGCCAGGCACTAAAGTGTGATTTGCAGAGTATCCCATGTAGATGTAGATAAATAGGGGCAGTACATTTCAATGAGTTAGGTGGCGCAGAGGTGGCACACACTACTCGCATTCCAGAGCACGCCTGTTCAAAGTCCCGTCCGCTATTCTTATTCAGGTTTCTCGCCAGTTTCCTGAATCACTGCAGCCAAACGCCTGGATGATTCGTTCCTTTCAAAGGGCGCCGCCGATTTCTGTCATAGCATATGCTCCGTCTCGAAAGACAATCTCGACGAGAAATTAATCCTTAATCATCATTTCTTTCTTCCAAATACATTTCAGTTGATCTGTCCTCACATTCACCTTCTCCTGGATACACATTAACAGTAGACTCGAGTAGTTCACAATATTATCAGCTATAGCAATGTATGACTGTAATTAAATTCATGCAAATGTCTAAGCTATCTGTCGTAATACATTCTCTAAGATTCTCTGCTAGTTTGGCTCTATTACGGTATCCTTCTTCAAGCTCTTTCTCGCTGTTACCATTCTTTCAACGCTGTTCCTCTTACCCTTTGAAATGACGAAATCATAGCAATACGTTCTTCCTTTCTAGAAATATCAAGGCGAGACGTAATTGTTTGTTTTTCTAAGGTTTAGTGCGCCTCGGTTGCACAGTGGTAGAGCGACAGACTATGAGTCCAAAGGTCGCGGGTTCAATCCCCGCCAGGTCCACTTCTTTCAACTCTGGCAGTATTGCTCATGTGAAAAATACCGAGTAGCACCGTGGTTCGGAACCCACGTTAAACTGTAGGTCCCCCTATAACTGGCTGGGTAAGTCAGTTCGAAGGTCGGAGGAAGGCAACGGCATACCACCTGCAAACAGGACCATGCCTAGTAAAGCACTGTGGTGTTCAAACCAATCTTCGGATTGTCGACTGTTTTACCCTTACCTTATCGTAATGTTATATTTCTACATAGCACAGCTGTTGGTGTGCAAATATCCCTCAGAAGCTAGGAGTGTCCCATTATTAACGTTTTTCGAACATGATATTAGACACGACAACGAAATGGATACGATAAAGTATTTGTTACAGTTCTGTCAAAGTTGCATTTTATTATTCGAACCAACAAATTTATTCTCAAGCCAATTTATTGAAACTACACTACAATCCCATTGTGATTATAGCGTTACTTTTGCAAAACGAATTTGAGATTCTACACTTCACGTGACACACCATTGATATAGGACTTTTTCGCATCACACCTGTGACATTGCATGTGGAAAGCAATGGCTTCCGCGCCCGTGCCAGCCGCTTTATCTCAGAACAGCAGCTGCCCCCACCGTCGTCAGTTACTCGGCATATTTCAACATCAGCACTGCCACAGCTTCCGATTTTGCTGATCTCCCTCTCTAATAAATGGAAGTTATTCCCACATATCATGATCCATATTATTATACAAGATGTAAATTTTAAGTTGACAAACCAGAACAACTCGAAATATAAGCTTCACGCGAAAAAATGTGTAGAATCCAAAGTTGATTATTTTCGAGGGGCGATATCTGCTGGTGCTAAAATTAGCCCGCCACCCCAGCCCCCTGGGGGTGGCGTGGGAGGCAACTTTAAAATTTCAAATGGGGACCCCCATTTTTCATTGCATAATCAGATTCTACATAAAAAAAGAACTACGTACATTATGCCTTAAACATTTCTTTTGATTCTTGGTAGTTGGCGCTGTAATTCAAGAAAATCGTGTTCTCATTTTAGCGTCGAAAATGGTTACGGATCAATAAAAAATACTCATTTACTTCGTAAATTTTGATTCGCTAAAACTAAACCTCTCCCTCTCTCCCCATAGCGTGGGGTTTGAGAGAGAGGAATTAGAGTTTTACAAATGATGAACCACATATTAAATTTTTTCCACAGATTCGGATAAGTTTTGTTTGTTTCGTGGTCATGAGGCCACACAACTTGTAATTATCAAACAAATCATCTGAATAGCTAACTAACTAACGAAACATAGTAAGTACGTCATTAACTAACAAGGTAAACAAAGTGAAGGTCTAACTGAGGAAAAGACTAACCCATTCGCTAACTAAAGATGAACGTATTTCCGCTTAAGATTTCGTGGTACTGGAAAGGAATGATTGGTTTCGTTGATTATTTGCAAATACTTGAAATTAAATGAATTTCGAGGTGCTAGTTTCCAGTGAGTCCCCTCGCCTCTAGCTTTCGGCTTGCTTGTTGTCCTTAAATCGCTGCATCTCACCGTTTTATAAAATCAAACGTTCAAAGTGATGACCTCCAGTTCGATGCATTTATTGACTCGTGCTTTAAATCAAAATTTATGAAGTAAACAAGTATTTTTTTATTTATCAGTAATCATTTTTCAAATGTTTAAGACAAAATGTACGTAGTTTTTTATGAATAATCTGATTGTGCAATAAAAAAGGGGGTCCCCATTTGAAATTTTAAAGTTGCCTCCCACGCCATCCTCAGGGGGCTGGTGTGGCGGGCTAATTTTAGCACCAGCAGATGTCCCCCTAGAATATAAACAACTTTGGATTCTACACTTTTTTTCGTGTGAAGATTATTTTTCGTGTTATTCTGGATTGTCACCTGAAAATTTACACTCTGTATTTGCAGCGCCATTTCTCTGACGGAACCTGTCAAAGTAAGTAGTCCCTTCCTTGGATATAATTCAGTATAGGCGTGTGCAGGGAAGCCAGACTATTTCGCTCCAACTCTATTGGCGCAAAGCGAATCTCGTTGGTTACAACCCAGTACGTCAGTCACATGCAAAGATATTGAGAAGCGACGTTGACGCTTGAAATAAATGAAGCGCGAAAGCAGCGGTCACCCACTGACTCGAGCGTCAACCTTATGGGGCCCGCAATCGTGCGCCATCACGATTAAGGAGCTACACGTTATGTTGTTGTTGTTGTTGTTGTGGTCTTCAGTCCAGAGACTGGTTTGATGCAGCTCTCCACCCTACTCTATCCTGAGCAAGCCTTTTCATCTCCTCATAAGAACGACAACCCACATCCACTTGAATCTGCTTATTATACGCGTCTCTTGGTCTCCCTCTGCGATTTTTACCCCACACACTTCCCTCCAATGCTAAATTCACAATTCCTTGATGTCTAAGAATGTGTCCTACCAATCTATCCCTTCTTTTAGTCAAGGTATGCCAGAAATTTCTTTTCTCCCCAATTTGGTTCAGTACCTCCTCATTAGTTACGCGATCCACCCACCTAATCTTCAGCCCCGTGAATTATGCAGGATTCAAATGTCAGCAAAATCGGTTTGGCGGTCAGAAGTCGTTGATGTCTTATGCAAGCATCTTCTTATTACGTTGAATCGGTTTACGTACAACATATCAACTGTTTTGAACATTGTGATAGATTTCAAACGACAAAGAATTAATAGCTTTTCTTCCCAAGGCGTTCACGATTCTTTCGTGAGTACGTGCGTGGCGAGCATGGGGCCCCGAGCTAATGCAGTCTTTCTTCCTTATTTCCTTCATGGACTGCATTTCCTTTCCCCTTCCCATCTCCTCCTTTCTGTCGTCGATGATTCCGCTTCCCACCGGAGACTGATGACTTTAGTAGTTTGGTCTCACTGTCCCAAAGAACCAACCAAGCAAATACATTCCCGAGGAGTCTTCAAGCATCTCAGAAGCAATACCTTCGCTTCTCAATATCTCTGCATGTAATTGATGTATTGCGTTGTAACCAATGCCATTAGCTTTGCGACTTTCAATGCTATTGATTGCATAAGAAATGGAGTGAGGTAACGATATGGGGTATGAACTTTTGTGTTAAATACAATGTCTCAGAGTATTTACTTTCATAAGCTCCTGCCAAAAGTTGACGCCTGTGAAAGTCGTAATTGTTGTTCGAGACATATCTTTGGTGAAAAATGAATATGTCAAACATCTAATAGTGAGACTGACCGCATGATGGGTAGTTCTGAAGTGCATTATAGCACACAGGTGGCACTGTGGTATGGTACCATCTCATTTAGTGTTTCGTCTCTGCAAGAGATAAATGACGGCATACACTGCACGCAGTGGTACGGTCGTCGTTGTGATTGTGAGTTGATTGTCAAGTTGATTGATACGTCACAGATTGAGCAGCGGGCAAAGTTCTGGCAGAAGTTAGGCAAAATTGCTGTCGAAACCCCGAAACGATCCAACAGGTGTACGGTGATGACGCATTGGGTCGCAGTGTTCTGTTTATGTGGCACCTACGTATTGTGCAAGGACAGGACATTTTGGAAAACGATGTGCGTATTGGTCGGCCATGAACAGCGCGCCAGAACGCAAGATCCAAGAAACTGCAACGTTGGTGCTTGGTGACTACTCCCAATCCATAGAAGCCCTCGCAGCAGCAGTTGCGGCCAGCCGTGTTACTTGACACAAAACTGTGACGGACAACCTCAACATGTCTCGTATTACCCAGCCCAGTGCGTCACGAATCCTGTGGCAAGACCAATGTGACGATGGCAACCTGCTGGTGACCTCATCAGTTGTGCGGACGATACTCCGACGTTTCTCAGTTGGATGTTAACTGCAGACGAACAATGGCGTTCCCTCTACTGCGCGCCAGCTGGAATGCGACATCGCGTGGGTGCCTGTCCTCGAGGCGTCAAGTCTCAGAACTTACTGACTGCACCACATAGACTACTGTCAACTAATTCCACCAGTTTTTCGCCTTGTGGCATCAAATAAAATAAAATTAAAAACTACTTTTTCGCAACTGTTGTTGTTGTTGTCTTCAGTTTGGACATTGGTTTGATGCAGCTCTCCACCCTAATCCTGAGTAAGTCTCTTCATCTCCTCATAAGAAAGGCAACCCACATCCATTTCAATCTGCTTTCTGTATTCATCTCTTGGTCTTTCTCTGCGATTTTTACCCCACATACTTCCCTCCAACGCTAAATTCACAATTCCTTGAAGTCTAAGAATGTGTCCTAGTAATCGATCCCTTCTTTTAGTCAAGGTATGCTAGAAATTACTTTTATCCCCAATTCTGTTCAGTACCTCCTCATTAGCTATGCGATCCCCCCACCTAATCTTCAACATTCTTCTGTAACACCACATTTCAAAAGCCTCTATCCTCTTCCTGTCCGCTCTGTTTATCGCCCATGTTTCACTCCCACACAAGGCAACACTCCACACAAATGCCTTCAGAAAGGGCTTCCTTACACTTAAATTAATATTCGATGTTAACAAATTTATCTGGTTTGAAAAACGCTTTTCTTCCCATTGCCATTGTGCATTTTATATCCTCTGTACTGCTACTATCATATGTTATGTTACTCTCCAAGTAACAATACTCATCTATCACATTTATGGTTTTGTTACCTAATTTAATTCCTTCTATCGCCTGATTTCCTTAGACTCCACGCTATTACCCTTGTTTTTCTCTTCTTAATGTCCATCTTGTATGCACCTTTCAACACACTGTCCGTCCCGTTCAACTGCTCTTACAGGTTCTTTGCTCTGACAAAATTAAAATTTCATCAGCAAAATATTTTTATTTCTTCACTCTGAATTTATATTCCTTCTCCAAATTTCTCCCTGCTTTTCTTTATAGCTTGCTCAATGTACAAATTCAATAACGTTGGAGAAAGGCTACAACCCTGTCTTACACCCTTACCAACCTCTTCATCACTTTCATGCCCTTCAACCCTGATAACTGCTGTCTGGATTTTGTACGTTGTAAATAACCCTCCGTTCCCTATATTTTACTCCTGCTGATTTGAGAATTTGACATTGTCAAAAGCTTTTTCCAAATCTACGAAAGCTAGAAATGTATGTTTGCCTTTCTTTAATCTAAGATAAGCCGTAAAGTGAGGATTGCCTCCTACATTTCTCCTGAATCCAAACTGATCTTCTCGGAGGTCGGCTTCTACCAGCTATTCCATCCTTACTGTAAATAACTCGTCGTATAATTTAGCGACAATGACTTATCAAACTGATGGTTCGGTAATTTTCGCATCGGTAGGAAGGACGTTTGGAGTTTAACGTCCCATCGACAGCGTGGTCATTAGAGACGGAGTTTACGGTCGGATTGTTTTGGTAAGGATGTGGAAGGAAATCGGCTGCGCCCTTTCAAAGGAACCATCCCAGCATTTGCCAGGAGTGATTTAAGGAAATCACGGAAATCCTAAATCTGGATGGCCGGAGGTGGATTTGAACCACCGTCCTTCCGAATTCGAGTCCAGTGTGTTACCACTGCGTTCACATCTGTCTGCACCTGCTCTCTTTGGAATGCGGGTTATTATATTTTTCTTAAAATATGAGGGTATTTCCCCTGTTTCATACATCTTACGCACCAGGTGAAATTGTTTTGTCAAGGTCGGCTTTCCCAGAACCAATGTCGTCCACTCCAGCGGTCTTGTTTCAAGTTAGGTCTTTTAAGTGCTCTGTCAAATTCTTCTCTCAGTATTGTATCTCCTATTTTATCTTTGTCTATTTCCTCTTCCCTTCCAACAATATTGTCTCTAAATTCATTTCCTTTTAGGTGGGTAGATCGCATAACTAATGCAGAGGTACTGAACAGAATTGGCGAGACAAGGAATTTTTGGCATACCTTGAAAGTTAATGGATTATCTACTAAAGCAATAATGACGCCAGTCTTTATTACCCTACGGTCCAGGTACGTCACATCCATTCCTCCTCCCAGATATTCTTCAACTGCCATTGCTCTCGCCAGGTACAGCTTCTGTCAGAATTCACCATGCGTTAACCAGTCTCGATATATTCAAAATTAAATATTGTATCTGCTAATATAAATGTTGTTACTTCTATTATTACACCAGCAGCAACAACAGAAGGTGTCTCAGTGGTACTGTTAGTATTAATCCTGTTTAGAGTTACGTTATTACATATGTAGAGTTAAGTTATTACCTTTTATTTACATCCTTTTACATGTAATCAACCTGTATAAATAATGTTATTAACTGTTTATCTGTAAAAATCATTATTATGTTATAGGTAACTCACATGTAAAGAAATACTGTATGTGTAAAACCCTGGCCCGATGTAAGAGAGGGCCTGATGGCCCTAATCTGATCAGGCTAAATAAATAAAAATAAATAAAAGAAGGGATCGCTTGATAGGACATCGAGGAATCGTGAATTTAGCATTGGAGGGAAGTGTGTGGGGTAAAAACCGCAGAGGGAGACCAAGCAACGCATACAGTAAGCAGATTCAAATGGAAGTGGGTTGACGTCCTTATGAGGAGATGAAGAGGCTTGCTCAGGATAGGGTAGGGTGGAGACCTGCATCAAACCAGTCTCCGGACTAAAGACCAAAACAACAACATAAATGTTAAAAACATATTATTTTTCAAAAGGGAGAGATTGGCTGGCCAGTACTTGCCTTTGTGCTGTATCGTCGGTAGTGATTCTTTTTTTTTTTTTTTTTCTTTTTCTTCATTTGTGCCACAATCGGCGGTACAGCACAAAGGTAACTACTGGCCAGTCAATCTATCTCTTTTGAAAAATAATTTATCATCTCTGAAGAGAATTTTCATCATTAATTGATAAAAATTATACGTTACATATCAATAAAACAGAAACTTTCCTCTTAATTCAGAAATGTCATCAGTATTTATATACATGATTTGGTTTCTAATTTTTTAATAAATACGAAGTTTTCGTAATGCTCGAAAATCACATTTCGGCCCCCGAGTTAGAGAAAAAGGTATATACAGCAGTAAACGTTACTGAGGGGGCTCTTGTTTGAGCAATTTACTCAAATCTGTGTTTCCAAAATACACATTTTACAAAATTATTATTTAATGCCAATATTTAATTTACTATATCTCAAAAACTATTAATGTGACTGGAGGCTTGTTCATATGATCACAACCAACTATTCTTTAGCTTAAAAATTAGTGTACCAGCAACTTCATATCATATCATAGTCAGCTGTTATTAATTTTTAAGTATTATGTTACATATTGTTTCGCCCAAAAATGAAACCGCTCCAGTGGCTGCCATCTACGCTGTTCTAACCGCCTCTATTTCCAGTTACATGATTGTTATGCCAAAGTGATACTCATCAGAAATGCCGCCATCTGTTGACCAGCTCCTGAACTCAGTCAACTTATCTTTCAGATTGACACATGACTACCTTGTTTTTGCCAACTATCAAAATCGCCAGTCACCATATATTCCTTCCACCTGCCAGCTTTACCTTCTTTGCTGACAACTGGTTTCTCATCTGAGTTCTTTATATTCATACAGCTGGTTTTCTTGTCTCCAAATGTCTCTTATTTTCCTGCAAGCGGTATCTATTTTTCGCCCAATTAAACATTCTTCTACTGACTTGCATTTGACTTTTGGCCACTCCTGCTTAGCTATTTTGCATTTCCCGTCAGTCTCATTTCGTAGTCGTCTGTACTCCATTTTGCCTGTTTCATATACTGCATTTTTATATTTTCTCCTTTCATCGATTACATTTAGTATTCCTGTGATATCCAAAGATATTTTTATAAGTCTTGCCTTTCTATCTATTTTGTCCTTTTCTGCCTTCACTATTTCATGTCTCAATGCTACCCATTCTTCTTCTGCTGTTTTATTTCTCCCCGTTTCTATCAATTGTTTCCTAAAGCTGCCTCTGAAATGCTGGTTCAAATGTTTGTAAAGCTTATGGGACTTAACTGCGGGGGCATCAGTCCCTAAACTTACAAACTTCTTATCAACTAACTTATACTAAAGACAACACAAATATTTATGCCTGAGGGAGAATTCGAACCTTCGACGCGGGAGTCCACGCGGTCCGTAACGTGGCGCTCCAGACCGCTCGGCTACTCCCGCGCGGCTCCCATCTCCCATCTCCTTATTGACAACCTTTCTGCAGTATTTTTCAGTTTCAGCCTACAGTTCGTGACCAATAAGATATGGTCAGAGTCTATATTTGCCCCTTGGTATGTCTTACAGTTTATAACCCGGTTCCGAAATCTTTGTCTTACCGTTATAAAATCTATCTGGTACCTTCTGCTGTCTCCTGGTGTTTTCCACGTGTACAACCTTCTTACGTGAATCTTCAACTAGGTGTCTGTTATAACTAAATTATGTTCCGTGAAAAATTCTACCACTCGGCTTCCTTTTCCATTTCTTAGGCGGTCCATATGCTCCTACTACTTTTCCTTCCCTTCCTTTTGGTAACAGCGTCGCAACTATTACGTAAAAAGTTGACGAAACAGTATGTTAAAAAACTGAATGGAAGGTTTCAGTAATCATTGGGTACTCTCAGTGTATTAAATGTTTTTATTGCCTATCAGTTATACTATTGTTGTTAAGTCAAGATATATCCTACGCCACAATAGGAAAAACTTCTATGAATCCCTTCTGTTTGCTCCGTAGTAAATTTCAGTAAGAGCTGAAGCATTACAATTTACTCCACCGCCGCACAGGATCTTAGAAGCCCTATTTTATTTCAACACCCGTCCCTGAATCATTTAATAATTATTTAATAGAATTAACTATGAAATGGCGACCGGTGACTGCATTTTAGCGGCCCATGTTGAAGACGTTGCAACCGGAGCTAAATTCCTGAAAAGGCTTAAAAATCTCTGTTTGGGTGATGTTTCTATGAAGAACGCTATGTCGTCTTTCACATTTCTATTTAAGATCATATGTGATATTTTAAAATCATTTAATAGACCTTGAATACTTTCCGTGAGAAAACCCATCTAACAGCGACCCTCCTTTCAACACGTGACATGACACGTACAAGAGCCGCGCGGGAGTAGCCGAGAGGTCTGAAGCGCCACGTTACGGATTCACGGCCTCCCGCGTCGGAGGTTCGAATCCTCCTTCGGGCATAGATGTGTGTGTTGTCCTTAGGTTAGTTTAACTTAGTTTAAGTAGTTTGTAAGACCAGGGACTGATGACCAAAAAAATTGGTCCCATAGGATTACAAACATTTGAACATTTTTGAACACGTACAAGTACAAAACAATACCAGGAAGATTAGACAGTGTACAATTGTTTAAATAGTACTCGAACAAAGAGCTGAGATAACATTCACGACAATTTTAAAATTGCTTTGTGATATGTTTGACATCAGGACGCTTATGTTTTTGACTAATATTCAATACAGCGTCACTTCTTCTTTATTCTTTTACGTATAAGCCACTATGTACTACGATTATTTCAACTGTTTCTCCTTGCTTTTCTCCATATTTCTCTCATCAATTTCCGATATTTCTGTCTTCTTTCTTCGGTCCATTTGGCTCCAGTCTTTTTCTTCGGTTTTTCATGGAAACATTGGGCATTCTATATTTCTTTCCGAATGGTAGTCTTTCCTCAATATCTTGTTGGCTAATTTGGAGCTCGTGCATGCCCCTTCCAACTTATTTGCACCATGTATTATCCATTTTTAATTTACTGAAGTAACAGAACAATCTTTTTGTCAATCCGTTGGGATCCATCGTTTGTATGTGAACGAAGAAAGCTATTCTTCTTTTACTAATTACATCAGTGATTTTTCCAATATTTGTATAGATTTCACTGTTATGACGCATTCTGTATTGTGTCTGCTCTTTAACTGGCCACAAAATTTTCCTTAATATTTTTCTTTCAGTAATTTGCAGTGATTCCACCATTGCGTTTTTGTTCAGAGTGAAACATTCTACCGCATAGAATGCTTCTGGGCGAATTACTGTACAGTAGTCAACCAGTTTAGCATTGATGGATATCGACTTCTTATTATATACGTCGTTAGTGAGGTAGTATGCTGTTTTCATCTTACTAACTCTTGCTTTAATAACTTCTTTATCTGACATATCTTGTTCAAATTACTTCTCGCTATTTAATATAGATTTTTTGTGTTTGTAAATCTATCATACTTAAAGTTAGATAAACTAACTAACATAAGGACAACACAAATAGCCATGCCCGAGGGGGACTGGAACCCCCGACGGCGAACGGCCGCGGACACCATAGTACGGCACTCCAGTGCGCACGGCTAATCCGCCGTGGCTAATATAGTTCTTCACGGGACGCTACAGCCTCTAAGTACTGGACTTTTTTTTTTTTCGTATTGTTTCCACACTATATCTTCTTCTAAATTTATGTGTTCGATTTATAACCGATGGCGGCTTACCATCGTAATTCATAATAAGAATGCTGATTCGAATCACGTTTGAGCGAACGAAACGCCCTCATTTAGTTGCATAATCTCTTCATTGCGGATGAATTAGAGCGTGAAAGGAAGAGGGCAGCTGTGTCGCCAGAGAGGTTACCGCAGCCTTTGCGTTCGTTACCGCAGGCCGGGCTTTCGCAACGGCAGTAGGCTACAGTGCCGTGCCGGGCGCTGGCTGGATGCAGACGGCTTCCTGGAAGCCGCGGCTGTTTGGCGGCGCGGCCGAGCGGTCACGAGGCGCCGCGGCGACCCTCTGCGCGTCTTGTGAGCGCCGGCATTCCTCGACAGAGCGAGCACTCTGCGCTAGCGTCACCACTGCGGGTGCTGCAACTCTGCAGATGTACCGATCGCTTCTGCGAAGGCGGCGCACGAGTCAGCGGGATTTTTTTTTTTCCCCTTGTTTAAAAAAAAAAATCTGTCAAATGTTTCGAGCAGTTTCGCCAAACAGATAACTTGTTTTTTGACCATTTCTTGCTGCCAGTAACAGCAAATTATAATCGAAGGACAAGAAGTGTTTGCACTGACAGGTTGGTTCTTGGGGAAGGGGGGGGGGGGAGGGACGAGGCGAGAACTGTGCCGTCACCCAGGGCGGCAGATTGTTGGGGCCGGCAAATGCCTGAATGTTTATGTTAGATTAATGATGAAAATTCTCCTCAGAGATGATAAATATTGTTGAAACGAGATAGAATGGCTGACCAGTACTTACCTTTGTGCTGTGCTGCCGATAGTGACACAAATGAAGAAACAGAAAACGAAAAAAGGGGACAAAAAGGACAAGCTTTCGGAACACGTTCCTTCATCAGGTGGGAGAGAGGGAAAGAAGAAAGGATGGGAACAGAAGGGAAAGGTAGTTCACGACCTAGGTCATGGAGGTGGTGTTTCGGAAGTGTGGACGTCAGAGATACTGCATGTATGTAGTGAGCCAAGCCATAGAGGATAAATATAACCAAAAAGGAAAGATCAAGTACAAAATGTTCAAATGTTTGTAGAACTTATGAGATTTAACTACGGGGTCATCAGTCCCTAAGCTTACAAACTACTTATGAACTAGCTAAGACTAAGGACGGCACAAATATCCATGCCCGAGTGGGGATTCGAACCCCCGACAGTAGTGGCCGTGAAGACCGTGACTGAAGCGCCTCAGTTCCGTCGGCCAGCGCGGTCGGCAAAGAACAAGTAGTAAAGAGAAGAGAAGTGAGTGAAATGAATGATGCTGAGGGGTGTAGGAGGGGCGGGGGGCCGTTTCCCGTCGGGGGTTCGAATCCCCCCTCGGACATGGATGTTTGTGCCGTCTTTACTATAAGCTAGATTATAACTAGTTTGTAAGTTTGGGAGCTGATGACCCCGCAGTTAAGTCCCTTAAGCTCTACATTTCAACATTTTATTAACAGGTTTGCAGCGAAAATAGCTTTCTTCATTTATTTAGATTACCTGTTTCGGCATGATAGACGCCATCTTCGGACCTAATAAACAAAGGTTTTTTTTTCATTTTTTTTTTACAAAAAGAACTGCAATACATAATAGCAAAAAAAACCTATCTACAAATACACAGTTACATACCTGTAGTAATTTTACATGAAATCCTTGCTATTATAACAATTTTTTACGTAGTAAAACAGTGTACATCCACACTGATGTGTCAACATAAAATTTACAAGTCAACAATAAATCTTCAGAACCCATCTTTCTCAAAGATGTTAAATATTAGTAAAATATAAACAGTTAGTTTTGAACTTGGCTTCAGTCAGTACTGAACTTGACTTCCCAAGCGCCTCTGGTTAAGACCATAAGAAAGATGGGTTCTGAAGATTTATTGTTGAGTTGTAAATTTTATGTTGACACATCAGTGTGGATGTACACTGTTTTACTACGTAAAAAATTGTTATAATAGCAAGGATTTCATGTAAGATTACTACAGGTATGGAACTGTATATTTGTAGATACATAAGTTTGATTTGCTATTATGTATTGCAGTTCATTTTGTAAAAATGTGTATTAGGTCTGAAGATGGCGTCTAGTACGCCGAAACCGGTAACCTAAATAAATGAAGAAAGCGATCTTGGCTGCAAACCTGTTAATAAACAATTCCAGATCGCCCAAACGAATAATATATTTGAATATTTGTCTTCCATAAATGTAGAAATGTGAAAACAAGTTCGAAATACAAATTACTACAAATTGTTACACACTGATACAGACAACAGTGGTATGCGTCATCCTACAAGCAAAATAAACATGCAAGGTTAATGCGTAGAAGCCTGAGCCGATGTGTTGGGCAGTGTTGGGGCGCTTCCGCGTGACGGCATTACCTATCGTAAGAAGCGGTGGATGGGCGAGGCGTGTTCTTGTGTTCGACTACGGCACTGTTCCTTTTAACTAACATTAATTTAAGAAAAAAGGTGCGATATCAGCATAAACACAAAGGAACAAAGTGCTACAATTGATTAAGGTCAGAAAATTGTTATACTGAATACTAGTAATGAAAACGGTAAAATTGTATATTACGGCCCATTTGACATATGTTGTAATTCTGTTACTTTCGCTCAGCCGCGGCAAAGTGGCCGAGCGAATTGTGGCGCTATGCTCCGATGCGCTAGGCCGTTCCTCGTCGGGGGTTCGAATCCTCTCTGGGGCATGAATGTTTGTGTTGCCTTTACTATAAAGTAGTTTATAAGTTTAGGGACTGATGACTCCGCATTTAAGTCCCACAATCTTGCAAACACTTTGAATGTTCGCTCAAAAAGATGTTCCACTCGTCACACGTAGAACAGCAATGGTTGTTAGCTTGCACCCATAACGGCATCCTGAAAAAAGTAAAATATGATTTCCTTTTGAGGATGATAATGAATAATGGCTCTTAGGGATATTTCGACGTGTGTTTACAGGACAAATATTTTTGGGAGTTGACAGACTTGCGCAGTGGATAAGGCACTCTCAGTTGGCAGTTTCATTATACAGTGTGTTTCACTAAGTGTGTTTGCTTCTGTAACTTATAAAATAATAGGTGACGGGAAATTTTAATGTGGTAGGTCAACACAAGAAATGTTACACTTTCTGCGGGGCTATAAACATAGTTTATTGTATCATTTTCCAAAGAGTTACAGCACAAAGATATAATTTTTTTAATGGAACAATAGTTTTTTTCTATCGTGCATTGGAATCGTTGAAACCAGCTGCGTCCAAATCAATTTAAACTACATTCCTATCACTGTTAGTTTGGGAGCTACAACCCTTCAAAGTTTCATAATACATGGCTGTTATGGCGGTGGGAAGTTGATTTACATGAGATATTCAAATGTGTGTCCATGTTCCTCAATGCATAATGCAATGCGCCGTCGAAAAGATCTGCGGACGAGATGTAACATCGCCGGTGTGACGGAGCGACACGCGTCCTCGATGCGCCGTTTTAGATCATCTGGGGCTGTTGGCTCAGTGACATAAACACGATCCTTTAGATATCCACACAAAGAGAAATCTAATGCTGTTAAATCGGGCGTCCTTGCGGGCCATGAATGAGGACCATGGTGCCCCAACCATCTTCCTGCAAACCTGTTGTTTAGTTCTTCCACAACAGCACGCGCAGAATGGGCTGGGTGACCATCGTGCTGCATCCACATATGGACTCTCGTGTATAGACATACATGTTCAAGGAGACCACCCAAACTGTCGGCCATAAAAGCGCGATATAACTCACCTGTCAGTGTACCTGGGAAGTAGTGTGGACCGATGATTTCATCCCCAAGGATTCCACACCACACGTTAATAGACCACCTACGTTGACGGTCGACAGGTCGTACCCACCGAGGATTGTCTGCGGCCCAGTAGTGCATGTTATGGCGATTCACTGCACCATAATTTGTGAACGTGGACTCATCAGAGAACATGATACTTTGTAAAGACTCCAGCGTGAAATTACGCATGGCCCATTCACAGAATGTCACTCTTGCACAGAAATCGTTCCCATGCAGCTCCTGGGTCAGTGACAGGCGGTACGGGTTATAGTTTTAACTTGACCGGTTTCGATTGTAAACTACTCATCCTAAGATGGTTTAGGACCGAAACCGGTCAAATTATAACTATAATAAACAGCTGATGTTTGACAATATACATTTCTTAAAATATTGCTGCGGAGGTATGGCCGTGCTAGTTTCGGCGTCTTGCTGCGGTGCTTGTGGCCGTTCGCCGTTGGGTTTACGAGTTCTCCCTCGGTATGGGTATGGGAGCACGTGTGTTGTTCTTAGCATAAGTTAATTTGCAAGTTTAGGGATCGACGACCACTGGAGTTAGGTCCCATAACTGTACAAATATTTGAATATTTTTTCTTAGAATATTTGTAACTACTATGTTTGGTAGTGTGGCCATCTTCCACAGCAGCTGTTAAAATTGACTGTAAGAGGTTATCCGGCTTATGCTGACTGCAATTGAGGGATTTATTTCACACCAAACGCGTTTCGCTTTTTATTTTAAAAGCATCTTCTGTGGTGCTGTTGTTGTCTCTTCTTTACATCGAACTGCTGTTCCTCCGTTTTTCTGTTTTTATTTTTTTAATTTTTTTAATCGCCTGTTTTTGGGCGTTTCTTCCGTTTCATTTATCACAAGATTACACATTTACATTATCAGAACCGCACAAAGCAATGAAAAGTTTGAAGATCGGGAAGGCTGCAGGTATAGACGATATTAAAAATGAACAGTTTATACATCCTGGTGTTCACGCTAAATTATGGTTGCTGGAGTTTATGAACAGCTATTGGACAACTGGTCAAGTTCCTAGGATCTGGAGGCAGGCAAGCGTAACTGCAATTGTTAAGCCTGGTAAGGACCCAGAAGATCCTAAGAGCTATCGGCCGATCTCTCTGTTGTGTACAACCTACAAGACTGATATTAAACACATTCAATGACCTGATTGAGGGCACCCTAATAAAAGAGCAAATGTTGTACCTGCCAAGCTCTCAACCTAATTTAGTTCATTGGGTTTGAGGAACGACTAGCAACAGGAATGTTTTTATAGATCTGACGGCAGCATATGATACCATCAACCTCAGAAACTTTATTACGTAGGTGCAAAGAACAAAAAAAAGCCCTCCACTTGCTGCAGTACTCAAATCCTGTTTAACAGAAGATGTTTTGTTGAATTCCAGGTTAACAAGAGAAGATGGCGGCTACAGAAAAATGGGCTTCCCCAGGGCAGTGTCCTTGCCCCAGTTCTATTCAATATCTATACGAATGACCAGCCTATTAGTCCGCGGTCAAGATCTTTCATAGATGCTGACGATAGGGAAATAGCTGTTCAGGTATCGAACTACGAGGATATTAGGAAACACTAAATGAAACCATAGAAAATCTAGCGAACTATTACAATAAATTCAGCTGACGCCCAATCCAAGTAAGAAGCAGACTTGCCTATTCCATCTTAACAATACAGAGGCAAAGAGGGAACTGAATGTTTCGTGGAATGGTACAAGATTAGAACACTGCCTTTCCCCAGTGTACTAGGGAGTTACCCTTGATAAGACACTATCATTTAAGTGACACATAGAGAAGAGCAGGGAAAAAGTCCAAACACGTAATAGCTTACTTGGCATACTAAACGTCAAAATGGGGAGCTAATGCAAAAGTTTTCCGTACGACAGCAATTGCTCTCTGTTACTCTGCCGCTGAGTTTGCAAGTCCTGTGTGGGATCGGTCATGTCACGCAAACAAACTGCACCCTGTCCTGAATCAGGCCTGTAGCCTGTAGGCCTACAAGAGTTGAATACCTATACTCATTATCAGGAATCGCTCCACCAAAGGTCCGACGCTCGGTTCAGAGCAGAATCGAACGATCAGAACAGCTTCAAGACCGACGTCACCCATTACATGGGCACCAAACTGTACCAAAACGCCGTAAGTCAAGAAGCAGTTTTCTACATTCAACGAACCCACCAGACCCACCAAGAACTACCAGAATAAAATTCTGGCGGGAGCAGCAAGGACATGCCAACTATGCTGAGGAGGCGCTGCCAGCAGGCGCAGAATTTTACTGGCAGAGATGGAAGACTCTGAACAGACTGCGGTCTGGAATTTGTACAAGTGGGGAATCAGTGAAAGCGTTTTGAGTTCGTGCGGGAACTTACAGACCATGGACCACCTGCTGCAGTGACTTCATCCAAGAGCGTGCACCTGATGACCTGCAGCGGAATAGCAGTGGCATATGTGGACTTCTGGAAGTACGAGATATGAAGTTGATCATCCTATCTTGTACATAATGTTTCATGTATTATATGTTATTATAAAAATTTGTAGACAATATCTATATCCATAAATGTGAATGTAGGTTCGGTGTATGTTTATCACGCCTGAATCACAAGACATAAAGAGTTAAAAATTTGTACAGTTACTAATGTCTACACGGGGTAGGCACGGTTTTATGGCGATCGGATAGCTATTTATATATATATATATATATATATATATATATATATATATATATATATATATATATATATATATTAATGTGAATGTCTGTTCGGTGTACGCTTATCACGTCCGAACGGCAAGACGCAGAGACTTAAATATTTGTACAGTTACTAATTTATACCTAAGGAAGGTTTTAGGCACGGTTTTATAGCGATCTGATACATATTTCGTAATTTGAAGAATATAACGCGAAATGCGGAACAATAATTACTCTTTGAAAATTATATTTACTCTTTGAAAATGGTTTTATTGGTTGCATTGTTGTTTGAGGATTGATAATGATATTGGGATGGAAACTTATCGGTGTATATAAAATTCTACGTGTCTGTGTGTGTGTTAATATTTCGCTCTGCAGCGAAAACTACAGAACGCAAACGAATGTTATGTGTGTAATTGTTGTCAGAAGTCTCCCGTTGTACACCATAGGAGTTCCATGCCGATAGCTATAAGGGGATGGAAGATGTGGTGGTTGAAAGTCGTCAGATTATAAAAAAATTATGACTGAAGGCCAGCGATGACGTTTTCGACTCTATAGCAAGGAGGTTACATGCAGAGAAACGTGATGTCACAAACCATATCTTTGGTCTATGCGTGCTACAATGTCTTCGGCTCTTTCTCTGTGAGGATAAGCATTCGAATAAGGAAATATAAGAATAAATAGATAAAGCAGTAAAAAAAGAAATCCTTTAATACATCTCTTTAAAAAAATCGATTTGACGTTTCATGCATTACATCAAGTTCAATACTACAAATAACGTAGTTTACCAGAATGCCTTAAAATGAATTTGGACATTACTCTCACCATACGTGTTGAGATATTGCAACACAGGCAATAAGGAATAATGTATGTATTATTTATTGTAAATGATTAAGCACTTCACAAAATTTTTTTTTATTTGAATGTTCATTAATTTCATTCCATCCTTCAAAACCAGTCTCAAAGCACACTACTGAAAGGTTATCTTTCATAATCAACCAACACGCGAGCGGAGCCGCGGGTTTAAGCTAGTTATTTTATAATTTGTGAACATATGTCGTGGTTTGTTCCTCATTTAACACAAATGAATACAAACTCGATAATTTCTTTCAGTGTTTCCCAGTACAAGTATTAAGCGATCGATGCTTGACACAGGCCTTCCTATTACATCCTGACGTCGTGGTGCGCCGACGACGAACATGTCAACTTCCAAGTTATCTCATCTACGCCTAACTCAATAAGGGTGAGCAGCCACGCCAAGAGAAACATAAGCAATTAAGGAACCGACAGGTCGTGATGAAGGCGACACGAGGAAATTGTGTGCAGCCACGACGTAATACAGAATTAGGTAGTCACGGCGGTTATGAAGGCAGAACCGGTGTGGTGCCTATAACTGAAAGATTGAGTGGACCGTCTTTTATTTTGCCACGCACCGGGAGGGGAGCGAGAAAAACTTGTTCGTCGGCTTTGATAATTGTTTTCAGGCGCCTTCTCCGAAAGCGCTTCCCGCCCGCAAATGACGTTTTCGTGCAAGTCACGAGGGACGCCTTTGGAACACAACAATGAGCAGCTATGCGGGCCTTGTCTCGTGCTGGGCCCTTATTGTTCGTTACGAACCAACGCCGGCGTTCAGAATGAATGCAGGTGCCTTCTTCCGAATGCAATTACATCTTTTGAATCCTCACTCTCTCTTAATAGCTCCTAACCAGCACCTCGCTTGTTCCACAGTTTTTTGATGTGGCCATTTCAGGCAGAAAGTGTAAATAAAGTAGTTTGATAAATTCAGCCTACCGTTTCCGGATTGTACAACAGAACATCAGGAACAAATAAAAAACATCGTTAATAGTTGGAAAACTATAAATAGGAACGTTAATTTCTCTTCATTTTATCCGTTTCGCGTCTTCAGTTCCTTATGCATTTCATGGAGACGTATTCCGTGTTTGCAACTGATCAAAGCCGCGGTGGAGTAGCCGAGCGGTCTAAAGCGTCTCGCTGCGGAGCGCGCGGTTGCTCGCCGTGGAGGTTCGAGTCCTCCCTGGGGCATGGGTGTGTGTGTTTGTCCTTAGGTTAGTTTACTTAGGTTTAAGTAGTTTGTAAGCTACGGACTGATGACCACGCAGTTTTGTTCGATAGATTTACAAACATTTGAACATTTTTTTTAACTGATCAAAGGTTTGATAGTTTTGGTTAGGTGATATATAACAGCCATCATGTAATTAATACAATGCATCTTGAACTACCAGCTGATTATTAAATCCTTAAAATCGACTAGTTTCGGTCCTGGATCATAGTCATAGATGAACAACACAAAAGTACAGAATAAAAGTAGTTAATGTACACAATAAAAAGAAAGTAAAAAGCAAAATAGCACACATAGGATGTAAAAGTGAACGTTTAAGACTTCGGATGATCTTTCACTCATGCAATTAGTACGGTGCACTCATTATTATTCAGCCCAATGCCGTCTTTTATGTTTGTCTGACTAATAGGATAATCCAGTAACACCTTTGTATTTTTAGTGATATAGACTCCTGATTTTTTCAGTCACATTTATTTTACGTTATTTAATACAACTGACTAACTTGTTTTAATGCCTTAAAATTATTTATAACACATTTTAAATAGTCTCATACTACCACTTTCCCATCCTATGTGTGCTATTTTGTTTCTTACTTTCTTCTTATTGTGAACATAAATAACTTTTATTCTGTACTTTTCTGTAGTTTATCTATGATGATGGTTCAGGGCCGAAACTATTCGATTTTAAGGATTTAATAAACAGCTGATGGTTATAGATACATTTTATTTATTGAATAAAAAGTGTTTGCTGATAACATATGCGTTTCGCTTTTTTCTTTGGCATCGTCTCTGGCCTGTAACACATTTTTTGTCTGAGTAATATTTGCATTGTGAAAAAAAAATACTTTCTTAAATTATCGTTTCAATAATTTTTTGTTTTGCTGAATATAGGTTTGAACATCACAGTGTTTTTTCAGACGATATTGTTGTGTGAGGAACATTAAACATCCTAAATGATAAGATCGATAATTATGGAATGAAATATAGTAAAGATAAAAATAACAGTCTAGTTCGCAAAATTTGACAATTTATTACTAAGGTAACCGGTTGCGATCGAAGATTAGATCATTTTCAGACCTCTCGCTGCAGATGATCTAATCTTAGTAATAAATTGTCAAATTTTGCGAACTAGACTGTTATTTTTATCTTTAAATAATTATAAGTTCGCTGTTCTTTCCAAATAAGGAAACTATGTTTTCCAAACTGATGAAATATAGTGTTGGAGAAAAGCAAGGCCATGTTAGAAACAAAAGGGAAAATAGAGGACAAGAGACAAATCCATATAAAGGAACGGGATATTGAAACAGTGAACAACTTTAAAACATCTGGAAAGTGTATGAATGAAGACTGCTCGTTTGGAGGCAGAAATTAAGAAAAGAACACAACAATGGATTTTATGAGTGTGTGAGAGGTCTAGTATGGGGCAGAAAGAGGCAACTGATCCGCAAGTCGGTTTCGTACAAGACATCCTTCACACCATACATCAGGGACTAGGACTATGACTAGAAGGGAAGAAAGTACGATACAATGTAGTGAAATAAAATCCCTGAGAAGTGTGTTAGGGAAGCCAAGGAGAGACAGAGTGAAAATGAAGATGTTAGCAAGGAAATATGAGGGGAGAAACTGAAAGAGAGAATGGAAAAGAACATTAAAATGTTAAAAAATGCTCAGAGACTAAGCATTTTTTAATATTCAACACTGTTGCTGCACCAGCCGCCACCACCACCATCATGGAATGGAGTGAAATGAACATTAAAATGGTTTGGGCGTTTGAAGAGGATGGAAGTATACCTAGACGAATGGTAGAGTTGAAGATGGAAAAAGGAAGACCACGAACAAGACGAGTTTAACGAGGAGGAATCTGTTAAAGAACCAAATGGTGGAAGAAGAATGGTAGGCCGAGGAAAGTGGGGAAGTAGCATTGATATCCCAACCCAGCCAGATGTTGGATAGAGGGGAACGAAGAAAAATAGAAATGTTTTACTAGGCGTGGCTCACTACGTGAGAAGCAGCGTTACCAAATAACCTTGCGAAAACATGTGGTAGAATAAGTTGTTTTTTTTTTGCGTAGTGGACCTAAACTAGAGTATAAAAGAGAGCATTTCACAAAACTCCGAAATATTCGTAATTTCGCGTTAACGGAGTGTTGGAGCAAAATGCCGTTGGCATCCCTGCACACGTCTGTCTTGAGTGTGTAACTGCCGTAAGTTTCGTAATTTATGTCTGTTACTCTTCACTGCTGTCTTGAGTGAAACGTTGTGTCATACACTTTACAAATTTGGAGATGGTAGGGTTAGAAGAGCAACGTGTCTGTATTACATTTTACGTGAAACTCAAAGATACCTTTACAGAGACACACCAAATGATGTTTGCTCCAAGCGTATTCGATATCACGAATGGTGTAAAAGTAGCCGAACGGAAGTTGAAGATGTCCCACGTTCACGACGCCTTTCAACGTCTACCGACGGTGCTTGTGTCGGGAACGTCAACGAAATTGTGCGTGCCGATCAAAGATTGAATTGGCGAGACATTACAAATCAAAGCAACATTTCAGTTGAATCATGGCATAAAATCTGACAGCGGATCTTGGAATATATCGTGTTGTCGCCAAGTTCGTCCCATGGCTCATGACTCAAGACCAAATGTAATACGAAATCTCTGTGCCGCCTCATCCTCCATACTTTCTAGTCCTAATCTCTGTGTGTTTTATTACTATTTCCAAAGTTGTAAACACCGTTGAAAGGACGAATATTTGCAACGATATACGAGATAAAAGCAAATTCGCAGCATGAATGCAGCAAAAGGTGTACCACGACTGCTTTATAAGTGGATACGGCATTGTGAGTGTTTTATCAATTTCATAGAAGATCATGCACAATAAGCAAAAGGTAAACGTAGAAAAGTTTTTGGGAGAAGTTATGGAATTTTTGAGCATCCCTCGTATGTTAAATTGCATTTATCATAAAATGGATTTATTATATAAACACACAGACACACACACACACACACACACACATAGTGCCACTCCCCAAATAAAAGAAGTGAAACGAGTATGGCGCAAAAAAAAAAAAAAAAAAAAAAAAAAACCCTGTTATTTTGTTGTGAAAACGGTATACAACTCCATAGAATGTTATTTTCTACATGAAAATAAACGGGCTACAAAAAGGATTTAACCCTATGTGGAGATAATTTCCAAATAATTCCTAAGTTGTCACATTCATTGGGTAGTGCATTATACAGAGTCCACCAATTTGAATCCTATAATACTATTCAGAAACTATTAAAGTCCAAGCAACTTGCATCGAAGTTCAGTTATTAGGTTGGTCTCTATTATATCAAGCCCGCTTCGTAGACCCTTATGAGAGGAGCAGCACAAATGATATTTTAAGGTATATTCGTTTCGATCGCATTACACACACACACACACACACACACACACACACACACACATATATATATATATATATATATATATATATATATATATATATATATGCCCAAATATGTCATTTCCTTGTGGTTTGTAGGGCGTTTTCTCCTCTCCACAGTTAAACGTATTGAGTGTACGGCAAATCATTATGTAAATGTGCCAAAACGGAAAGTGAAGTACCGATTTTTACTATTAATTGTACAAGTAGATCAATGAAACTTACATAATTCGAAAGGGACTATGCCATACATGTTATCAAAACGAAAATCACGTATGGACGTAGCCGGTAAGAGTGGTTAAAGGGACGTATTAGACAACGATTCGCCGCGATAGGTACTGGTCTTGGGCTAAAGCAATCTGCCGCTAGAACGGATGGAACTGAGAAGACAACAAAACTATCAGCAGTGGAAATCAAAATTATCGTAGTAACGAAATAATAGTTATTCAAGATGTCATGTGATCGAAAAACGCTGTTATTGGCTAGACCTCTTGTGACGTCACTCCACAAGAGAAATACGAAGATATTTGTGTGTTATAGCTGTGTTAGTGAAAGTTAGAAGATTTATCTTCCTTTTTTTATGCGTACAGTCCGTTTTTTTTCTCTATTTTTGTGGCAAACGCGAACTCTTACGTATGAATGGAATAGAATTTTGTGAATCGTAACAGCAGAAACTTTCCGAAAGTTGACGCGTTTGAAGTGTGTTACCTTTTCAAAACAACTCATATTTTATGTGCTGGAAATAAGAAAGGTGAAAGCGCGTTTAAAGTAAAATAAACACCTAAATTTGAACCTAGCTGTTGTCTGTTTTACCATTAACGAGTGTGAATAAGGACTGCGTCTTGGATTCAGTCTTTGTTTTTCTATCAAATACATTTCACTTTTAAATGAACACTGTTATTACTGGCCACTGTAAAAATGACATAGTAACTGATCATCTATGTATATACTGCCCGGATTCAGATTAATTCGTGTGTATACGTAAATTAATATTTAGCAACAGACACTTTGCACACATCATTATGCATTTCTTTTCCTTTTTCTTTGGCTTCAAAGGAACTTGTGAGGTTAAATTGGAACTTGGGAACCTGAAGAAGGCGTTTTTGAGACACAACTTTTTGATGTATCTATCATATACTTGAATACTATATTATTGATGTAAATATTAAAACCACCAACCAATATTCGATTTTTACTTTCACCACCTATATATAAACCGTTGCCAGGCCATATTGTGAACAATTGTTTCTAAAATATAAACATCAGCCGGCCGCGGTGGCCGAGGGGACTGAGGCGCTCCAGTCACGGTCTGCACGGCCACTACGGTCGGGGGTTCGAATTCCCACTCGGGCATGGATATTTGTGCCGTCCTTAGGATAAGCTAGTTCATAAGTAGTTTGTAAGTTTAGGGACTGATGATCCCGTAGTTAAGTCCCATAAACTTAACAAACATTTGAAAATTTGAACATATAAACATCAGTTCAATAAAATGTAGATAACAATACGTCACACCTTCGTATTTGCAGAGCGTGATACTTAATAGTCAACTAATCGAACAAGAATTATCGTTTCTAGTGTTTACCTATATCAAAATGATGCTCACAGAAAGAAACTGGTAGCTCATTTGGAACTCTACGAGCGAATTTCGATCATATTTTACGCATTTCTCATTGTTTCCAATATCCAAAAGAAATTTTACAAAGTATTTACAAATGTATTGGTACACCGCGGTAGCACGCAATTTTTGTAGACTATTTTCGGAAACGGCCCAAGAGACTTATGTCAATGACAGCAGGAGTAGAGATGTCATAGCAGAGATTCTATGACTCAAATAGGGCGTTTTAGCGGGCTTTCAAATTACTTGAGTGTAATTACCGTTTTATGTTTTTATTTATTTGTAATTTGTAAATCTGCGGGATATAACTTCTATAGTTATCAGTGCCTAGGCTTAGAAAAAAAATCAGTTCATCAGGAAAACCAGCAGGATATGAACGTAATTAATCATTTAAGACAATTTACATAAAGTAGTAAAATCAACTATCACGGTTACCTACACTGAACTGTATAAGCCAGTTCAGTAGGAAAGTGTTCTAGGAAAGTGTTCTATTCAGCTATTAATAGCTGATAATCAACAGAATTTAATACATAAACATTTGAGAATTCGGGTTTTTCAATTACCATTCGTCACAATTTTCATCAGCGATATTGACACTTGCCTAACACTTTTAATTACTCCAGATTATCGACTCGACTCTCCTTTTTGCTATAACCGGCTTTTTCGCCGTTAATTACATCTGCTGGCAATCTTCCAAATGTTGCTCCGATGTGGCGGTCTGGCGGCCACATTTTTGCCTCGCATTAAAAACCAGAACTCACGCAAACTAGGGTAATGTCGGGGCAGACGAACACACCGTAAGAACATACGTGATATCATCTCGACGAAGTTGGCAAGACTACGCGCGTGGTCAGATTGCTGAATTGCAGTGTCTACGAGTGACTGATAAATCTCCTATTGAGAATCTTCCCCTGATTTGTAAACTTACGCAAGATACGCAATATATGATGTGCAGGGTCTAAGGCACAAGAGACACAAGCTTAGGAGGCTGCAGAAGATGACCAAGTGCAATAAATAAATAATAAAAAATAATAATTAAAAGACCTTTTTTGCCACGTGACCCCAGGCCACGTATTGCGCGGCCACTCCCGCCGGATCTTGACTTCTTTGGGAATTGGTGTATGTCTGGTCCTCAGCATAACTCAGTTCCTGTAATACGTAAGTAGGGGCGATGGCTTTACAAGTCTGGTCCCTTAGGAATTAAGAAACAAGAAAATACAAACAATATAAAACATTCTGTTTTGCGACAACCAATTGTGGACTAGTAGAAATGAATATACTGATTTCAGGCCCACTCACAGGTGTCCTTTTTTTTTTTTTTTTTTTTTTTTTTTTTTTTTTTTTTTTTTTTTTTTTTTTTTTTTTTAGGGAAAACAATTTACGCATTATGACTTTTAATATATACTCGTTTTTCCCCAATTTGCCAACTTTTTATGTAACTTTTTCAAACTTTTGCTGCATACAAATATGACCATTATGGACATAAACTAAACCTACCCAACTCTGTCAAGCCGTCTGATTGATTTCTATTCGTATAAATATAAATAGGTTAGGTTGTAACTCACTGCCGCAGACAGGCACGTAGAAATGACACTCCCACAACTTAACTTCCAACCACAGCCTTCATTAAAAATAGGCACTCTTACATTTATACAGCACAACGTACGAACACAGGACTAACGTCTCTGCCTTCCGTGCTCCGATTTGAGACTCTCGACTGATGTTGCTGTTATGGTCTTCAGTCCGGAGACTGGTTTGATGCAGCTCTCCACCCTACTCTATCCTGAGCAAGCCTTTTCATCTCCTCATAAGAACGGCAACCCACATCCACTTGAATCTGCTTACTATACGCGTCTCTTGGTCTCCCTCTGCGATTTTTACCCCACACACTTCCCTCCAATGCTAAATTTACGATTCCCCGATGTCTAAGAATGTGTCCTACCAAGCGATCCCTTCTTTTAGTCAGGGTATGCCAAAAATTCCTTTTCTCACCAATTCTATACAGTACCTCTTCATTAGTTATGCGATCTATCCACCTAATCTTCAGCATTCTTCTGTAGCACCACATTTCAAAAGCCTCTATTCTCTTCCTGTCTGCACTGCTTATCGTCCATGTTTCACTCCCGTACAAGGCAACACTCCACACAAATGCCTTCAGAAAAGACTTCCTTACACTTAAATTAATATTCGATGTTAGCAAATTTCTCTTTTTCAAAAATTCTTTCCTTCCCATTGCCATTCTGCATTTTATATCCTCTGTACTGCGACCATCGCATGTTATTTTACTACCCAAGTAACAAAAC
Organism: Locusta migratoria; assembly: GCA_026315105.1. Classification (NCBI taxonomy): domain Eukaryota; kingdom Metazoa; phylum Arthropoda; class Insecta; order Orthoptera; family Acrididae; genus Locusta; species Locusta migratoria. The sequence goes on from CM048747.1 coordinate 3,113,560, forward strand.
TCATCTACCACCTTCATTTTTTCGTTACCTAATCTAATTACTTCAGCATGCCTGATTTTCTAAGACCGCTTTCCATTATTTTTGTTTTGCTCTTGTTAATGTTCATTTTGTACGCTGTCTTCAACACACTGTCCATTCCATTCAACTGTTCTTCCAGGTCTTTTGCTGTCTCTGACAGAATTACAATGTCATCAGCAAAACGCAATGTTTTTATTTCTTCCCCCTGAACTTTAATTCCTATTCCAAATTTTTCCTTGGTTTCCTTCACCGCCTGCACGATGTACAAATTGAATAACATCGGAGAAAGGCTACAACCCTGTCTTACTCCCTTCCCAACTGATGCTTCCCTTTTATGACCTTCGAATCTAATAACTGCAGTCTGGCTTTTGTACAAGTTGTAAATAACTCTCCTTTCCTTGTATTTTACCCTCGACTGATAACGGCTGTGAAGGCTGTGGCCAAGTTGTATATGATTGTCTTTTCTATTATGCTTGCCTGCGTCTCAAAAATTGATTTTATAGTGAGTTGCAAATTATCTGCATTAAATTAATATAAATAAAAATCAGTACCCGCTTATATGAAACATCATTTCTTGAGAATGGCTTAACAGAACTGGCTGGGTCAATTTTACTACGTTTATAATTGTCAAGACAAGGTTTCTGTAGCAAATAATTGGAAAATTTGAGAAAAACCGAAGAGCCATTTTCTGTGGGATTTTGTATGAACTCAAGACCATAAGTTACGATTCAAATGTTGAATATGCATAATTCTATTTTTGTTTTAGAATAGTTTGGCGGAAAAAAAAATCAAACAATTTTTTGAAACAGAAAATTATGTTTTGAATTGATTCATAACTAATTATAGGAGTCACATATTTTGGCAGGTCACCAAGATGTTTTCCACATGCGTGTATTTTTTCATGGAGAAGTTTAAGACACTATATGGAGCATGGCAGAGGGTATCTTCCAATAAGCTTCGACATTGTTTGACCTATCACAATGAAAGTTGGCAGATATTTGTAACTTCTCATAGGTAAGGGGAAAGAAGAGATGAATGGGGAGTGGGGGAAGAGGAAGAGTAGGAAATTGACGTAGAGGTGGTGGGATGAGATTGGCAGAGAGAGGGTGCAGGAGGGGATGGTCAGATGACAGGAAGAGATGAAAAGATATGGAGAGGTGCAAGAGGAAACAGGTAAACAGACAACGGGAAAGGAGGATACGGGCTGAAGAAATATGGTATAAATAGTTTACGAAATGTTAATGTGCATTACTCCTACGTGTAGCATCGTGAGTGAATAGTGAGTTGAGTCAAGTACATATTGAGAACAAAAGACTGAAACAAAGAAATGCCGGAATGAAAAGCCAAAAATAATTTATTTATCACCAAATGATGCGATGAATACACTAAAAACACCAACAAAGCGTTTTCATTTCATTCCATGATAATTAACTCATATGAGTAAGCAATCTCTTTTGCAACAGACTGCTCACTAATTTAAAATCAGATTTATTTTGTTTCAATAAATTCATTATCGTATTGAAATTGTTTTGTTTCAAATTTTAGGAAAGATTTGGTTCGATTAATCTCTTCTAGAAGAACTTAGAAACTACTGGTGATATAGAGAGATTATGAAATATTATGCTTGAAATTTTCACTAAGTGCGCTTCTCATTTTATTCTTCATTAATAAATTACACCAGTGCGAAGCCAGGGTGAATCGCTAGTTTGTAATGTAAATACACATCACTAATAATGCCGCGAGAGAACACGAAAAGCTAACTGCCGGCGTGGCGCAGGGGATCTGCCGGGCGCCGTGGCTCAGCGCGCCCGGTCAGGGGGCTCAACGCCCACTGTAATAAAAAAAAAAATAAAAAAAATAAAAAATAAAAAAAGCTGAGCCAAGAACACTTCGAACATCAACGAACAAATACGATCAGCGTCCGCAATGAACAGAACTACCCATAGAGCAAAAAAAAAAAAAAAAAAAAAAAAAAAGGGGGATAGCGTCACCGACTGCGGAGCAGAAGGTCGCCGTTTCAAACCCGCCCACCGGCGAAAATTTATTTCTTTGTAATTTACAATTCCAGAAGGTTCTACATCTTTCTTATGTTCACTTGTAAATTCTACTTGTTTCTTATGTTAACTGTTCTTCTAATTTCTGGTAAATTCTGTCTGTGTATAAATAGCAGAGCACTCTGCCTGAGAGGCAGTCAGTGCTGCGTGTATGTTGAGTTCGTAATAAACGTGCTTTCAGTATAAGTGCTGTGTTTAGTTGCCTTCGAAGTCAAGCCTACTTCCATTGCAACGTGACAATATTGTTGAATAATTGTGGTTTGACGTTTACTCATCAATTACATATTATGTAGTTCGGCTTGAGTCATAAAAATCATTACAAATAACGTTAAATTAAAATCAAGACCCTACAAATAAACATTCCTGTGGCACCCAAAATATCGCACAGATCATAAAAACATTGCTCAAATGGCGATGGTCACATGTCTTGCAAAATAAAGCGGCAAAATACTGTCATTAATAGAAGGAAGACACATTGCTTAATCTGCTTCACTGTAGCGAAGTTAACTGTTTGTTAGGTTATTGTTGTTGGCTTACGACTTAAAATGGATCCGCTCTTGGAAAGTTTGCTACTCGAAAATATTTGAAATACAGAAAGCTACACTTTGAATATTACGATCTTTTCTTCAAATGTTTGTAAATCTATGGGACTTAACTGCTTGGGTATTAGGCCCTAGCCTTACAAAGTACTTAAACTAATCTAACCCATTACTGTCCTGGCGGGGTCATATTTGACCCCAAGAGTTTTCCTTTTAATGTTTCTCCGCTAGGGCAGTAATGGGTTAGCTTAGTTTAAGCCTAGGGACTAATACCCAAGCAGTTACGTCCCATAGATTTACAAACATTTGAAGATTTTGAGTGATATATGTTCTTTATTACACTTCTTGTGCAAGTAAATCATACATATGTTTTACAGAACGGTATAACATGACTGGTGGATCATATGCTTTATCACCTGAAGAAATAGCGAATATTTTGATGATGATGATGGTGATGGTGATTTAGAAGAAACTGATCATGACAGGGAATAAGAAATATTGGGTGACAATACCAATGTGATCCTGATTTTGTCCGAAACGAACAAGAATATGAATCTGATGCGCATTATAGTACTGGAAATGATGCACAATCTAATATGGGAGATAATGATCAATCTGTAGACGATGTAGATAGATGAGCACGTGGTTAGAGCAACTGGAAGGTATGTATTAAGTCGTAGGAATAAATGTACGATAAAGAAAACAATTCTGCCTGAACCACGCACTAACCTGCCGAAGAGCAAATGCCAACTGTGTCAAAGAAATCGTGAACAAAAGCACTCGGCTTCATGCTCCAAGTGCTACAATGGACATTGTAAAGTCCACTGCAAGCAAGAAATCGTAAGCGAATGCTATGTCAAGTCTAGAAAAGGTAATGAAAAATATTTTTTTGTAAAAATATATAAAAATTGAAAGAAATTATAAATCAATATTCAACGTAAGAATTTCAACAAATGTGGTTCGGAAATCATCATAAGGCAAGAACCATGCCTTCAGAAGGAAAATAACATCTTTCTAATGAAAACAAATGTTTGTGTGATTTCAAAACAAAAAATTTCAGAAAAATTCAAACGTTTTAAAATAATTTATTTGTGTTTACTTCTATGTTAAAATGAATTGTTTAGCTTACAATCTGATCATTATACTTGTATTAACTAGAAAATAAATTGTGTGTATTGAAAGTCAGCCATTTTTAATTCTTTACCCTCAAAAAATTTGGGGTCAAAAACAACCTCACCAGGGTATGAGAGTTACCTACATTCGCCAAGGCAGTTAACGGTTAAACTAAGGACATCACACATACCCATGCCCCAGGAAGGAATCGAACCCCCGACGGCGAACAGCCGCGCGCTCCGCACGACGGCACCTTAGTGCGCACGGCTATTCCGCCTTCTGTGACCGCACACTCTTCAAGTATTTGAGTTTGTTTATGTTATAGGAGGCGATCCAATTATGATATTGTAGAAAGATGTAAAAAAGCCAAGATCGCTGATCATCAATTTTTATTTAAGACGACCGGTTTCGCTGAACTATGTCAGCATCATCTGGTCCAATAAAATCATTCTACGAGGCCATAATCTTGTAATGTCAATCAGTTGTTATATAACGTAATTTACAGTGCATAGGTGCACTATGTCATTATAATAAAACATAATTATCACAGTGAGTGACAATAGCAAACTTTGCTATTTTCACTCACTGTGACCTGATTTACTCGATCTTTGCCCATTTCATGCATCGTTGATTTCGACTGATGCTTTATGCTGTGTTCTATGGTTTTACTTTGACTTTGTCCACAAACACTTTACTGACTAAGTAAATAGTGACGGCGTCCTACCTACATATGGCTTTCTATTTTACTTGATAAAGAATACTTTTATTCTATAAAGAAATTTATTCTATAAAAATCATAATTCAGGTTTTCATTTTGGTCGATGTTATAATGATTTGTGTTCACGATGATTAGGTCAAATTCACCGCTATCTGAAGACCCATCAAGTGTCGCTGACTGCTGGTATCGTATTTGACGTTTTCACATTATTTACCTGACTTTTATGCTTATTACTTTCTTCGCCGACATTCCACATGTTCTCACGAATGTTTTCCGTTGTTGAATTATTTATATTATTGACGTTCGTTAGTCACTGACGTATGCTCTACCATTTTTACTGCCATGATCACTCATTAACGTAATACTATCTACTGCCGTAAATAATTCATTTTAACGTTAGTTTGAACTAGTGATTATACCAGTGCTAATCCCCTACACCATTATTTCGTATATTTGATCCTCATGTGTCATTTTAAATATTTTGACACATATGTACTACAAACAGTTTGAGTAAATGTTATTAATTGCATACAATCAACACCCTCTGCCTTCAAGATCCGGGCACTCACAGAGGGTGGGTTTGTTGGTAGTTGGGAGCTCCAACGTTAGGCGGGTAATGGAGCCCCTTAGGAAAATGGCTACTAGGGAGGGGAAGAATTCCAATGTGCACTCCGTGTGCATACCGGGGGGAGTCATTCCGGATGTGGAACGGCTCCTTTCGGATGCCATGAAGAGCACAGGGTGCAGCCAGCTGCAGGTGGTGGCTCATGTCGGGACCAATGATGTGTGTCGCTTTGGATCGGAAGAGATTCTCTCTGGTTTTGAGCGGCTATCAGAAGTGGTTAAGACTGCCAGTCTTGCTTGTAAGATGAAAGCGGAGCTCACCATCTGCAGCATTGTCGATAGGACTGACTGCGGACCTTTGGTTCAGAGCCGAGTGGAGGGTCTGAATCAGAGGCTCAGACGGTTCTGCGACCGTGTGGGCTGCAGATTCCTCGACTTGTTTTCGGGTTCCGCTAAATAGGTCAAGAGTCCACTATACTCAGGAAGCGGCTACACGGGTAGCGGGGGCTGTGTGGCGTGGACTGGGCGGTTTTTTAGTTTAGATGGCCTCGGGAATTCAGTCTCAAAGGGGGCAGGTCAGACACGGGAAGAAAGTAGACATAAAAACCATTGGTGTAACAGTTGTAAATTGTCGCAGCTCTGTTGGGAAAATTCCAGAGCCCCAAGCGCTGATAGAAAGTACTGAGGCACAAATCGTTACAGGTTCTGAAAGCTGGCTGACGCCTGAGATAAATTCGGCCGAAACTTTTTCAAAGGGCCAAATGGTCTTCAGAAAGGATAGAATAAATAAAACAGGGGGTGGCGTGTTTATTGCTGTTACAAACGGTTTATCCTGCAACGAAATTGAGGCAGATACTTCCTGTGAATTGGTCTGGGTAGAGGTTATACCTGACCACCGAAATAAATTAATAATTGGATCTTTTTATCGGCCCCCTGACTCAGACGATGCGATTGCAGAAATGTTCAAAGAAAGCTTGAATCATATTTCAAATAGGTATCCGAAGCATACTCTTATAATCGGTGGCGACTTTAATTTACCCTAGATATGTTGGCATAATTACGTATTCAAAACCGGGGGCAAATATAAAACATCGTCCGAACTAGTTCTGAATGCTTTTTCTGAGAACTACTTCGAACAGTTAGTTCATGAACCCACTAGAATAGTACGTGGTTGCGAAAATACTCTTGATCTCCTAGCAACAAATAATCCCGAGATAGTAAAGAGCATCAAAACAGATACAAGGATTAGCGAACATCGAGTTGTAGTAGCGAGACTGAATATCGAAATTCCCAAATGCACCAAAAATAAACGAAAAATATATCTATTCAATAAAGCAGATAAAAATTCGCTTCACGCTTTCCTGAGTGATAGTCTCCAGTCCTTCAAAACTAAAAATGCGAGTGTAGATCAGTTGTGGCTTACTTTCAAAGACATAATATCAGTAGCAATCGAGAGATTTATACCAAATAAATTAATAAAAGAGGGGGCTGACCCCCCGTGGTACACAAAACAGGTCAGATCACTGTTGCAGAAACAAAGAAAAACGCATGCAACATTTAAAAAGACACAGAATCCGCAAACTGGCAATCTTTTACTGAAACTCGCAACCTAGCGCGGACTTCAATGCGAGAATCTTATAGTTGTTTCCACAACGAAATCCTGTCTCGTAATCTTGCAGAAAATCCAAAGAAATTCTGGTCATATGTGAAGTACACTAGCGGCAAAACACAAACAATACCTTCACTACGCGATAGCAATGGTAATACTACCGACGACAGTACTGCTAAGACAGAATTACTAAACACAGCTTTCCGAAATTCTTTCACCAAAGAAAACGAAGTGAACACTCCAGTATTCAATCCAAGAACAGCTGCCAGATGCGAAACTTAGAAGTAGATGTTCCTGGAGTAGTAAAACAACTTAAGTCACTAAACAAAAATAAATCTTCCGGGCCAGATTGTATACCAACTAGATTCCTCTCAGAGTATGCTGATGCAATAGCTCCGTACTTAGCTATAATTTACAACCGATCACTCAGCGAAAGATCCGTACCCAAAGACTGGAAAGTTGCCCAAATTACTCCAATATTCAAGAAAGGCAATAGGAGTGATCCCCAAAATTACAGGCCTATCTCATTGACGTCGATTTGCAGTAGGATTTTGGAACATATACTTTGTTCGAATATTATGTACTACCTCGAAGAGAACGACCTATTAACCAAAAGTCAGCACGGATTCAGAAAGTATCGCTCTTGCGAAACACAGCTTGCCCTTTATTCACATCACGATTTCCTATCAGAAAGGACACAGTTCGTTGTAATTGACGGTAAGTCATCGAGTAAAACAGAAGTGATATCTGGCGTTCCACAGGGAAGCGTTATTGGTCCCCTACTCTTCCTCATGTTTATAAACGATTTAGGAGATAATCTGAATAGCTCCCTTAGACTGTTCGCGGATGATGCTGTCGTTTATCGGTTAGTGAAGTCAACAGAGGATCAAAAGCAACTGCAAAGCGATTTAGACAAAATTTCTACTTGGTGCGAAAATTGGCAATTGACACTAAATAAAGAAAAGTGTGAAGTAATACACATGACCACTAAAAGAAATCCGCTGAACTTCAATTACGCGATAAATCAGTCAAACCTTAAGGTCGTAAATTCTACCAAATACCTAGGAGTTACAATTACGAACAACTTTGACTGGAGAGAACACATAGAAAATATTGTGGGGAAGGCGAACCAAAGGTTACGTTTCATTGGCAGAACGCTTAGACGATGCACCAGCTCCACCAAAGAGACTGCCTACATCACACTTGTGCGTCCTCTCTTGGAGTACTGTTGCCCCTTGTGGGACCCTCACCAGGTGGGACTGACGGAAGATATTGAGAAGGTTCAGAGAAGGGCAGCTCGTTTTGTTTTATCACGTTACGGAGGGGAAAGCGTCACGGAAATGTTGCACGAATTGGGGTGGAAATCATTAAAAGAAAGACGTTATTCATTGCGGCGTGATCTGTTTGAGAAGTTTCAATCACCGACTTTTAGTTCTGAATGTGAAAATATTTTGCTAGCACCCACCTACTTAGGGAGACATGACCATCCCAATAAAATAAGAGAAATCAGATCGAAAACGGAACGATTTAGGTGTTCTTTCTTCCCGCGCGCTCTTAGAGAATGGAACGGTAGAGAAAAGTTATGAAGGTGGTTAATGAACCCTCTGCCAAGCACTTAAATGTGATTTGCAGAGTATCTATGCAGATGTAGATGTAGATGTAGATGTAGATGAAGAAATATCTTCCAGATACAGTACTTTCATTCTTGCATTTTATTTCAATAGCCCTCACTTTTATTGTACCATTTACTAGGACTTATTGAATTACTTCAACGCTGATTGTTGGCTAATATGTACTTGTTGTTCTTTATATTTTATATGACATATGTAGAACATTATGTTGTAGGCACGACACTGATTTGTAATTTCATTTGCATAGAGCCTCAAGATCGTATTAATGTAATACCGAAACTGGTCGTTAAATAAGACAACATGAAATTTACGACTGTCGGTGGATACGTTAATTATTCGGAATGAAGGCAAAATATTTATTTAAATGCTTTTGATTCAGTTATGACAGAATGAAATTGATATATGGTAGAAACACTCGGCAGGAGGCGGTTTGTTAGGTTTGTCAGCTGCCAGCTGATCGTAACCTAGTTTCATTATGGAAAAAGAAACATCGTGCACACACATAAGTGGAGTTAAACGTGGATGCAACGTCTGCAGCCTCATTATGGAGATGTGGGAACATTTACCGAGGAAGCCTTGCGTAGAACTGCACAAAGTACTGTATTACTTGTATAATTTGATTTACAAACGAAAATTACACTGCAAATCCACCAGTTACATCTGCAAATGGTCAGGCGACCCTCGGCCGATACAGCAAATAGTCTTGGAAATGTATCAGAAAGTGATACTATGTCGGCAGTATCCAGAAAAAAGACATGGACTGCATTTCTTGCAAAACAGAAATGAGTTTTATAAAATTTGTATTTTCTTGGCAGCGGAAACCTCTGGGAAATGGTCGCTGGCAATTAGAAAAATTTCACACAATAAGTCGGAAAGGAAAACGACAGCACCGCAGTGTGACATTGAATGTGGGCACTGCAGCGAGCATTTCCGAGAAGTGCCGAGCACGTCCGAAGCAGTCCGAGAGTCAGACGGCCACATGGCAGCCGGCAGCCCTGGCTGCACACGGGAAAGGCTCGGTCCCACCTATCATCTACATCCACATAGATACTCTGCGAATCACATTTAAGTGCCTGGTAGAGGGTTCAGTAACCATTTTTATAACTTTTCTCTGCCGTTCCATTCTCTAATAGCGCGCGGGAAGAAAGAACACCTAAATCGTTCCGTTTTCGATCTGATTTCTCTTATTTTATTGGGATGGTCATGTCTCCCTAAGTAGGTGGGTGATAGCAAAATATTTTAACATTCTGAAGTAAAAGTCGGTGATTGAAACTTCCCAAACAGATCACGCCGCAATGAATAACGTATTTCTTTTAATGATTTCCACCCCAATTCGTGCAACATTTCTGTGACGCTTTCCCCCCGTAACGTGATAGAACAAAACGAGCTTCCCTTCTCTGAACCTTCTCAATGTCTTCCGTCAGTCCCACCTGGTGAGGGTCCACAAGGGGCAACAGTACTCCAGGAGAGGACGCACAAGTGTGATGTAGGCAGTCTCTTTGGTGGAGCTGGTGCATCTTCGAAGCGTTCTGGCGATGAAACGTAACCTTTGATTCGCCTTCCCCACAATATTTTCTATGTGTTCTCTCCAGTCAAAGTTGTTCGTAATTGTAACTCCTAGGTATTTGGTACAATTTCCGACCTTAAGGTTTGACTGATTTATCGCGTAATTAAAGTTCAGCGTATTTCTTTTAGTGGTCATGTGTATTACTTCACACTCTTCTTTATTTAGTGTCAATTGCCAATTTTCGCAGCACGTGAGTGCCAGGTATTACTGTATTCACTGTTTATCGTACGGTTACGAGCATTTACCAGCGAGCACAGAATAACACAGAGAGGCCTTACAGTGGCAGTGAATGAAGCCGGCTGAGAGCGCGACACCCAACCAACATGGCGGCCGAGCTGCCAGCACAGGATAGTTGTTCATTGAGTTCGCCGTCTGTTAATCCCTTTTTCATATATTTTAAGGCGTTCCTTTTTGACTGTCTATTTTTGTCATAAATAATTACAAACTTCAGCTAGGGAAAGCAACTCATACTACTGTATAAAATAGAAGCACATTATCCTTCTGTCTGTCCCTTTAACCTTTTATAACTCGAGGAGTACCGAACGTATTGTCATGCGGTTTCTTTTAATTTCTTCTTAAGAATCAATCTTATGGTATATTTATTGTCAATACGAATATATGGAAAAAAAACTAAAATAAGAATCACAACAGAGAATCGTGTATCGCTTCTGCATTTTAGTCAGCTCTGGAGCCTAAACTATAAGAACTAGGCCAGTGTACATAGTATAAACTTGCAGGACTCACAAACATCTAAAGAAAAATATATAAATAAATACACGACAGAATGTAGCTTTTACGAGTGAACCACATTTTATCATTTCTCTTTTCTAAAGCGCTGGCGCCAGATGGCTTCAGATTACAGATAGAGTGGTTGTGGGAGATCTGCAAAAGTTAGACATATGATCTCGTGGTCTTTTCTTTAATCGTCTTGAGCTGTACAATTCTATACTGTGTACTTTGGCGCAGGTCTCACAGTTTACGCTACAAAGGCATTTAATATAGCCTACGTTGAACACAGGATTATACTGAAGAAATTGAAAGAAACCGCACCACGATACATTCTGCAGTTCTCAATTAAAGTAATTTAAAGATTACCCGTGGAAAGCCGAAGCGGCACAGCCAGTTAGAAATAAATTAAATAATAACTGTTGAGTCATAATTATTTACTATCGAAAATTCTACCCCGGATTACAAACGTTTATCAATATTGATCACAAAAGGTGAGTGGGGAACAGAATCTGTGCTCGCTGGTGGGAAAGATCACTGAAAATAAAGAATAGAACCTGTCCCACCACTCTATTGTATCCAAATTTGTGAGGAAACCAGTGGAGCTATAAAAACGTTGTTTAAATAAAAGAAAAGTTCATTTAGGCGACTAACTTTTTCATGTCACAATTTTTATTTCATATAAAAGTAATACTTTCAATTATTATTTTTGTACAAACACAGTACGTATTGTACTTGCTAAGAACACTGTTCCATTCCCTCAGTATTCCACCGTCTATGAGAAAAATTTGCTAATTTGTTTTCCTATCCTAAGGGGTTCAAATGACAATGTAATTAAGGCGAGCGCCACTTGAAGAACTACCCATTTGTCCGCCCAACTCCGTCTCTACACCCAACCAAGATGGCTTCTGAACTTCACTGCCTGTACGCTGATGTAGGCAGTATAACCTCTCTATGTTATTCTGCGCTCGCTTGTATTTACAAACTTTTGTCGTGAAATTTATTTCAACCCATCGTTAGGGAAAAACAGGAAGTTGCTCTAAATTTCGTGAAAGTAGCCAATTTCGTGTTATCGTTTCCACGTCATTTTCCACGCCCTCCAGAGTGCGCCTAACATGTCTCGTGCAGATGAAGGGACCAGATGGAAAGGATTCCTGGAAGTAAGCAATAAGGCAGCACCCTCTGAGATCGGCTTCAGGAGGCCGTATACCAGCAGCGCACCTGTGGCGCAACCGCTGCCACCGCAGCTGACTCCGCACACGCACAGTGGCTGCCCACTGCCCAGTGGCTGCCCTCCTGTGTGCACAAGCGGAGGCCTTGCCGGCCGTCGCGCGGGTTGCCAGCGCGCCAGGGGCTCCCGCGGACGAACATCTGCCGCCTCTGCAACGCTAGCAGCTGAGGCGTGTATAGCGCCATATTGTGTAAGGGGACATAGACGTGAAAAAAAAAAAAAAAAAAAAAAAAAAAAAAAAAAAAAAAAAAAAAATTCCGCCTCCAGCTGAAATACAAATTTATCCTGTTTCCAAAAATGTATGGTTAAAATAACCATAAACGCTGTATAAAACTTTCTCGGACTTCTTGCCGCGTCAATTCAAATGTTTCAAATGTTTGTATAGTCTACGGGACTTAACTACGGGGTTATCAGTCCCTAAACTTACAAACTACTTATGAACTACTTACGAACTAGGACGGCACAAATATCCATGCCCGAGGGGGGATTCGAACCCCCGACCGTAGTGGCCGTGCAGACCGTGACTGGAGCGCCTTAGTCCCCTCGGCCACCGCGGCCGGCGCCGCGTCAATTCTTGATAAAATTTCAAGCTTAGATACGTGATATAAAGACAGCGTTTTCAAAGTAACGGAAACGGGATAATACTGAAGATCCAAGTGATGGACAACAGACGGCTTTCCTGCTTTTCTATGGAGCCACATCGAGCAAAATAGGCAGAGTTCTGGGGAGACGAGGTATAAGATCGATTTTCCGACCACCTAGGAAAATTAAGGAGAGCTGCGCCCTGTTAAGGATAGCCTCGGCCTTAGGATCCCTGGAATGTACAACACACCGTGTGGTGCGGAAGTAATTATATTGGTCACATCAATTCGTACTGTTTCCGAACGCTGTACAGAACACCATCGACATATTAAAAACCGAGAACTGGGGAAAGGAGCGGTCGCTGGGCACAGCCTCACGAACAAACATAAAAATTTTGTTCAACGAAACAAAAATTTGGTCCCAGGACTACACATACTGGGACTCTGTAATCAAAGAGGCTGTAGCAATAAGAATGTGCGAGAACAATTTCAACCGTGATAGCGGGTATAATCTTAGCGGGCTTGGAAACGAGCGCTCGATACAGAAATGCAGCAGAGACACGTCGCGTAACATCTTCGATACTACGGGAGGGGTGGCGCCGCCAGCGCAGACGTAGACTGAATCTGTGACCGCGTGACGTGGCGGTCGACCAATCAGAAGCCGTCCACGGGCTATTTAAGGCCACCACGGCACCAGCACAGTCAGTCAGCGGCTCCTGACGAAGAACATGGAGGATATCTTCGAAAGCTTGAGATTTTATCAAGAATTGACGCGGCAAGGTCCGGGAAAGTTTTATACAGAAGTGTCGCCGTGAAAGACTTCGTACTCAAACAACCATAAACGCTCTTTGATCAAATGTCTGCACACTGGCCACGCTGATGCTTCAGACAAGGAGTATCACCATAAACATTCCATGCCTCCCACAATAACGGAAACAATAAAGCCAATATACAGCGACCTTGCAGATAAAAGATTACTTAGCAAATGTCTACATGGCCGTACAAAAAATCCTGATAAGAGTTTCAACAGCTGAGTGTGGCAATGAGAACCGAAAACAGTGCTTCTTGGATGAACAGTACTGAAAATAGGTGTGATGGATGCTGTTATCTCTTCCATTGATGGTGTAATTAGCAGGACAAAAGTAATGGACAAATTAGACATCCAACCAGGAAGTAATATCATAGCTGCTGTGATTGCCATAGATCGTCAGCGACTAGTTGAAGCTGAAAGGGGTGCGTAAGCCTCCACTAAAGAGCCCGGAGTAAGGAAAGGACTCCTGAAGAGTCTGCGGAGCATAAAGCAGCAGCTGGCCAGCAAGATTATGTCGCTGGAATCTTCTGAAAGAGGCGTACGGTGACCAGAAAACACTGTGACCATTCTTTTCTCATTTTCTCGAAACTAAATTTTCAGAACATTACGTGCATATATCTTCATAATGGTTTTAGCTATGCTCACCTTTTTCTTCTAATTGAAGAAAGGAATAGTATCTTTGTATTATGCATAATACATTGTAGAAATGATCTATGTTGTCATCTAGATATATAAAAATGAATGTTTGTCCGTATGTTGTCTATGTCTTCATAAACGATTCATCCGATTCCAATGAAACTTTGGTGAAATGTTCACCGTACGCCCACTCACTCACTCATTGACTAAACACGAAATCTCGAAAACTACTTCACCTATGAAGCTGAAATTTGGCAGAAACGTAGGTCGTAGGTAGAAAACGACAGCTAAGAAAGTATTTTCTGATAGGTGCATGACGGAGCATACTTATAGTACAGATTCACGAAATCTACAGTTTAATTCCGATTTTCACGAAATTTCGCACGCTTGAACTTCAAAACAAGAGGAAAGTCGCTGTCTACCGTAACTTTCATACGGTGCATGGGGGAGTGTACTTTGCAACATAAAAATGGATCCATAAATATGTTGGTTGCGCCAAAAATTGAGAACGGCTCGACCGATTTAACAGATCCTTTTTTTTCCGTTGTTCTTGGAACAAGGGTTGTATGAAATAAAACTGGAATATTTGATAACAACAAAGTGTTTTTCTATTGCATAGAAATCTATAGTTTTGTTCCGATATTGATGAAATTTTGCACACTATACCTTAGAAACAAGAGAATTGTCACTGTCTGTATAAAATGGTGGAGGGTACTTATGGGATTTTATAAAATGCATAGTTTTGGTCCAATCTTTATGAAATTTTTGCACACATGACTTTTAAATAAAGAGGAAGATCACTGGGTACATAAATGTTTGTATGGTACATGATAGAGGGTACCTTGCAGAAAAGTTTGCCGATAGAGGGAAAGGTGGAAACATGCAGAGAGATGGGAGAGAAAGAGGTGGATGCAGAGAGAGGGAGGGGGACGGGAAAGGGGACTACGAGAGTGTAGGATAAATAAACGCCGGGTTTACAGATAGTTTTGTATATAATTTTAACGGTAATTTTTAGACAATATTGTAAAGAAGTGTAATGAGGATTTTTCTGTTTCCTCAGATATACTCGAAACTACAAAATAAGGAGCACAACGTGTTCCTATGAATGTTGACAGCAGCTTGCCACAGTCTAAATCCTATTAGACTGACGATACACGAGAAAATGGTTCCAGAATGCGAACGTGTTTTATAAAAACATCTATTAGGCAAAATACTGTAATTCTTAAGCTATAACAGATATTTCAATAAATTTCGTATTACAGCTTGAGACAACGTCATTCAGTGTTGGTACAAAATCGTAACTTTCTCCGCATTGCAGATCAATAATAGTGTGCACCGAAAGCAAGGTATGAAAACGTAGCCCGTTCATGACCAGATCCCCTTAAATGCGCGCTACGCCACGTATCAAACCACTGTGTTTCATTCAGTACTTATAATTAGACTAACACACACCGTCAGCCGCTACTGTATTAAATCCTTTAAGATTAGTTTCGGTACGTCATTGTTACGACCTTCAGACCCTGCACAGCGCGGAAGTAACCGCGTGGTCTAAGGCAGAGCTTTTCAACCTTTTCGAAACTGTCACCCCCTTCCAAGTAAAACCCCTTTCCAAATGAAAAACATTCTTGCAAGCCCCTCCCCATACACATCCTCACAATCCGTAACAAAACTACGTTATCTCAAAGGAAACAAATTTAGTCCTCTTTATTTTGCTACAACTCTCTTTTAAATCGTTGAAGAAAACTTCTGTGCATTTTTTTGGAATGGAACACATTATCCTATTTTTACATAATTTCGGACAAAAAATATATTTTGCTCAACGAGAGTTTCGTATTTCAGGCAAGAGTAAGAAGTGAATTACGCTCATTAAAATAGGTTCCACTGCATGTACAGTTTGTAGAGAAGTAGATCCATTTTTTTTTTTCGAATTTTTCAGTATTTCTTATTGTATTATGTTCTTCTACCTATAGATTGGTTCCTGAAAACAGATTTCAGACTTTACACTTATTCATCATCAACACGTGTATTATAAATCAATCTATGATCTATTCAGTTTATAATTACCATCAATTTATAGTCATTAAACCACAAATTACTAATCTCATATGAGCAACAGAAGAATAACCAATTAAAGACTTCATCAACCTGACGAAAACAAACACCACCAAATAATCTTAAAGACAAAAAAACTAATAATAATAAAGAATAATTGAACCTTCAACCCAATACTCAAGAAATTCCGTAATTTTAACATTAAATAAATTTCACTTAGGCATACGTTTATGTATTATTGAACCCGCGGCTGTTTTATGGTGCAAGTATTTCATCCTGTGACGGCGACCATCGCGAGCAAGAGTTTGCGACCCGCCGGGTCTTCGAGTCCTCCCTCAGGCATGGGGCGTGTTTTTTCCTTAGCGTCAGTTACTTTAAGTAGTTTATAAGTAGACGAATTGACAGCCGTAGCAGTTTGGTTCAATAGGTTTAGAAACAATAAAACATTTTTATACACTCTACAAGACAACAATAATGAAATATATAACAACGTGCATGTATAAAAAAGAAGATTAAATTACATACACAATATACATGGTAACTACAGCGAATTAACACTAATATCAGCTCCTATGCATGAGTATAGTGCTTCGGGAACTGTTACTACAGTTAGTGTAATCAAGCACTTAACCATGCGACCAAGTGTTGGTATCAGCTACAGATTGCCATATACTTACACTTCAAATGTAACATCCTGTGGCATGTTGTTATATATATTGTGGACATCAATGAAGGTTCTCATAACATTTAAGCAGTGGTTTCTCATCGCTCTACTCCAGACTACCGCTGACTTTCAGAAACGAATGAGTGTGTGCCTAATATATGACATCCAGGCAATTACTACTGATCAAACAACAACAGCTGTTCAACAGTTGGTATCAGCAGTCTTACGAAATATCCTTCAGCTGTGTCACTCCCCTTTGGTAGAGTTCTGTTAAGATAAAATCTGCGTGTCAGACCACGAAATTGAGCAGTGTTTTCATGTACATGTGAAGTGCAACTTTTAAGTTTATTGTTCATTTGAAAATGGCAACAAGCGTTGCTGAAACTAGTTGTGAAATAAAAAAAAACTTGTTTTTAACGTGATCCAGGCTGATGCTTTTTAAGAAGTATTTCAGTTGAAACATTCTAAGATCACTCTCCTACCGGAAAAACGTCGGCTTTTATTAACAAGTAAATTCATTGAAAAGTATTTCTAATTTTGACTTAAAAGAATTGCGTTTTGGTGTGTAGACTCCAAATGCACTGGCCAATCACAGGAGAGTACTAGAATTATGGGGGCCTTTATGATTAGAATGTTAGGGAAGAAACGGGCGATGACGAACAGCTGGCAATACCGAACACGTATCCTTCCCTCTCCATAGATATAATTTCTTAGTTCCGTGAAGTGCTGCGGTCTAGCAGAAACAATGCGAAACCGCAGTGCCAACCACACCAGTTTGCCAGTTCAGTTGAGTTAGTGGGTGGCGAAAGTGCGTTTTCAGTGTTTGCGATCTAAGAACATCGCCTTATGATTTGAGGTTGTATATGTTATTATTCACTGATGATGTTTTAATAATATGATAATAGATTGTCCAGCACATATTTAATACGAACATAGTTGAGATTTACATAAATAGGGAACCGTATTTTTTAAGTGGAGTCCTAGTGTCGGGTAACGGTGTACACTGCTCGGCATTCCCCGCCGTTTGTTCGGCATCACCCTCCCCACACTTGTCGCCTACTCTACACGTTTTACAGTGGGATCTAATTGTTCCAGATGCCGAGCAGTCGCAAACGTACAACAAATAAAGCCAAGTGGTCTAAAGAAACACTGGAGGAGTCCCTGCAGGGAAAGGGAAATTACGGACGAAAGTCGAGCCGAAGGCTAAGAAAAGAACTCCTCGAGGAATTTCAATCGTCATCAGACGAAGATTTAAGCGACGTCGACTTGTGTGACGATCAGTATACAAAAAACAGTATTGATCGCAGAAATTAACAGTTTGAATTAACCGGTTTCGACCTGCTGTAGGTCATCTTCGGAAATACAAGTAACCCATGTGGCCGGTGCGGCACTCGGCTGGGCTGGGCTGTCCTGGGCTGTTCTGCTGCCAGCAGGTAACTGCATCCCAGCCCAGCAGAGTGCAGCACTGGCCACATGGGCTGTTTGTAGTTCCGAAGATGACCTACATCAGGTCGAAACCGGTTAATTCAAACTGTTAATTTCTGCGATCAATACTGTTTTTTGTATACTGATCATACCAAATAGATCGCTGTTTTTCTCCTATGACAATGTTGTCAAAATTAATTGTGTGACGATAATTTCACGATATGGAGACCGACAAAGAAAAGTGTTTTGTCTGTTATGTCTTTGGCCAGGATGGTGAACTTTGGTACAGGTGCACTTCATGTGGGCACATCCTTTGTACTCTGGCTGGGACACTCCAGAGGGGTACCAGTGTGATATTTGCGTAAAAAAATAGTTGGCACTTATGATTTGTAAGACAGACGGTTTCCTTATCCAAAGTGCTTCAAAGGTTCAAATGTTTGTAAAGCTTATGCGACTTAACTACGGGGTCATCAGTCCCTAAACTTACAAACTACTTATGAACTACTTACGAACTAGGACGGCACAAATATCCATGCCCGAGGGGGGATTCGAACCCCCGACCGTGCTGACCGTGACTGTAGCGCCTCAGTCACCTCGGCCACCGCGGCCGGCTATCCAAAGTGGAATGTACCAAAGAGAAAAACTCATCTATTTTTTTAATTAATACTTCACCTAATTGTCCTCATAATAGAGCTCTACTACATTTAACTAAATAGTTAATAAACCAGGTACTACTTTTGAAATGTTGTAAGGATTAAATTTCCATTTTTATTTGTATTGGAATAAATGTGGTCGCCATTACCCGACTTGGGGGGCAATACCGAACAGTGCAAAGGTTTAGAGATTTAAAAGAAAAAATGTAAATTAATGAAACATAGTACTCACAAACTATATATTTTTGTAGTACACTAAACGTACTTTAATTGGCACGACTTTAATTAAAATAAGGGCAAGACATTTGGGGGAAAATTAAATGCCTTAACTGTTCGCCATTCCCCTACTCTTCCCTACCATGTGTATCACTTGTTATAGGCACCTCACGCATGCGTCTGCTGTTAACATCTGTGTTCGGACTTACTCTGGGGAAAGTAAATATAATGGCTGCATGGCAGAAATTTCACAGCGGTTTTGAACCTTCTGTTCGTCGCGACGGCTGGGAACCATGGAAGGAATTAATACGCCGGGAAAGCCCGAGACAATTCATCGGGAGAAAACGTTTTGCAGTTCTCTTTGCGCAATGAAATGAAAGCGCGGTACCAAGCGCTGAAATGGACTTCAGCAGCACCACAGCCCCCTCAGTACTGCGATTTAGCCGTCTGCTATTTCACCGTCCATGTTCAGATGTGACGTGCTCCCTTCTGACAGTAACTGTTCTGACAGCTCAATTTCAGTCGAGTTCTGCTGTGGAATACTGTTGGTTCGTTCACCGGCGTATCTTTTTACTCTGAAACTGTGCTTAAAATATTCTGCAAGCAATACATCAGGCAGAAGATATTTCGAGAAGCAAGTGAAAAATAACTTTGAGAGACGAAGGTCTATTCTCAACAATTCGCTTTAATATGTACGCATTTTGATTCTACCGTAGCCATTACAACAGTTCGAAATGAATTATATTATGAACCCTACTAGTGTATCCCCCAAAACCCAATATTGCAAGGCTCCTGCCTTCTGGAGGAATCTATCTCGGTAAGGGTACTTATGCCAATATTAGTGTCCTCAAAGAAATACAATTGCTGTTTTCTTTACTTCTGCTAGAGAAATGTTCCGAATAAAATTACATATGTCTAATATGTATTAACTAATTAAGTTGTGTATGAAGTGCTCTAAATTCAAATTTGGATCATATCAGAAATTATCCTGACGACCAGAAATTGGTCCTTGTTCACCAAATGGTGCTCCACTCGATGAACACCAACAGTCTGTGACAACAGAAGTAATTTATCTGCAACTATCATAAATTTGCAGGAACTCTGTACAAACCTAATTTAGACATATTAATAAGAGAATTCAGAGACTCATATGACACTACGCCTTAGTACCTAACAGGTTTAGGTGTCGCAACCGCTACTCTGATTTCAGGCTGAGCATGTGTAGACTTCTGTCGTATAAACGTTACAGCATCAATAGGCTAAAACCTGGCTAGTCCTTCAAACGCACAGCCGAACACCATCGTTAGAAAAATGGCCTCACAGCTACTGAGTTCTCCCAGCCAGGGTGAACAGCATAAATTCATGGGAAACCATACATTTGAAAGCATTTCAGAGATTTCTATGTGATGATGAATGATATATGGAAACCTACTGCAAATGTCAATCTGACAAGGTTAGGGCGTGGGAAAGGGCTAAATGATTTGGCTCAAACAGTGTGAATAGAAACAGTTTGATGTCCCATCAAATTCGTACAATATTTCGTGTCAAAAAGCTCATTAAAAAAGTAAAAGTCCTGTAAAGATTTACGTGTAGAATATGCAAATTGTAGAGCAACATCCGTCTACTGGATGGCAAGGTGTAAGTGGTTAATCACAGATTTTCAGTTAGTCAGCTCCCCCTACGGCCAGTTCTTATATTTCTTTTTTATTCTCCGTAAAGTTAAAATATTGAATATAATATCCAAATATATTTAAACAGTTGAAATTATACAGGCCAGTTTTAAGTACCTTTTTAGTAATACTACTTCTTTCGTTGATACTTGTAGTAATAAAGAGTACATGAGCAAAATAACTTAGAATGTAAATGATGACTTTGGTTTTGTGAGTGTGAATTTTTCAATGAACGTATTTCCATTCCGTATTTGTTATTCGGGAACATTAGTGGGTGGGGTGCACGGGAAGTGAATGTTCTGGGACGTATTAATGCATAAAAAAGCTGAAATCACACACTCATAAGTTACATAGTAGTTATTAGGTATTAAGTAAAGGTAATATCACAGCAAAATGACGACACAGTGTAGCAAAATCTGTTCATTTTTTGTGATTGTGTGGTGCACTGGTAAAATTTAGCGCAGGTCGCCACTGTGGTCTGAGCTACATAAAAAGCAAGTTCGAGAGAAATTCGCATCGAAAGGAATCCAAGAAGTGTAAACTGGAATTCTATGACTGACGGAAGGCGTGGGTTCAATGCTCTCATGTGTTCGCTCAACTCGTGCCTCTGTTTTCGAATATCTTTGGCGGAAATTTCGTTTTTCGTATTTAGTTACACAGGCGGGGCGAAAAAATAGGCGAATATCTGGCAGCTTTCGCTTCGCAGAAGTAAAACTCTCCGGTCCATCTCAGTTACAAAGCCGTGATATGAAAAGCAGTACTACCAAGTTTGATTTTATCGGAGAGGAATTTCGTGCACTGCCGAAATTCAATGGAATAGCCTCCGTTTTGGCTTTGAAATTGATCGTTCAGTGTTCCCCTGCAACAAGGAAACAAATATTATTCTGGTGGAAAACTGAAAATTTTATCTCTGGGTATTCCTTACTTTTACCTGAGTTAAAAAAATAAAGGGTTTATGCAGTATTGTGTGGATTCCAACGAAGAGCACGAGGAGAGTTACTGTTCAGGCACACACACACACACACACACACACACACACACACACAGAGAGAGAGAGAGAGAGAGAGAGAGAGAGAGAGAGAGAGAGCAGACAGTGACAGTTCCAGATTTTCGCCGTCTGAAATGAAATCTGTTGCGTACATTCGGAATTTTAGGAGTAACTAGCTGAGAAGCCCAGCGTTGCCCGGGTCGGAACATATGGCATGGTGTATGGTCCCAGTGTTGCCATGTGGCAGAGATAGAAAATACCTACAGTCACACAAAAATGTACCTACGTTTTCCCTACTTTCTCCCACCTCATTAATACCCCTACATCAGGGTCGTAGGCAGGATTTGGGTCTGGAAGGGGCTGAATCCAGGAGTCCAGCCAGCACAGGTTAAACAGTTGATTAATATGACGTGTTACAATTTTGAAAAACTTTAAATATTTGGCATCATGCTTCACCTTCCAGATATCTTTTCCCAGTGACTGATCGTTACTGATCTGAGTCAAGTGCAGATTATGCCGCGAATTCAGAGTGCTCTGTTACAGGAAGATTACTGACTTATCGATTGGACAAGGGTATATCAAGAACCTGTAGGATCAGCATTAATTAGTTTCCCAAAATATGCCGCTAATTCCAGGTGCACTATAACACGAGAATAACTGATTTATTGACCGCACAAGGAAACAGGAAACATCGAGACAGTATCAACCATAGAGTAGGAACACTAGTAATTAATTAGTTCAATCAGCTCAAAAAAGGTAGTCCGTCACTCTACATGATTCGATTTTCAAAGAGTAATGCTATGTTGATAACGAAAATCTAGCGCTTTGTTCATTATAACGTTGGCTGTCGCAAATGTTTTAGCTTTCTCGTGTTAGCATCTTCTCATTTACAAGTACTTACTAGTATATCGTCCTGTCGTAAATAAGTCTAGTCAAGGTAATAAAACGTCTTTCGTTCATGGAAACAATGAATTTTTGTTGTGCTGACATTTTCTAACACTATTTCCAAAGCGACTCTCCATTCCACTGATATACATTAAAAATCATCGTAATTCGCATCAATTTTAATGTGTCTGAAACTAGGTTTTCTAATTATTATTGTTTACCATGAACATAAAACAACTATGTCGTCTAAAATATCATTGGCTACTTCAAAGTTTGCCACAAATGGTCGGTTTCATTCCCGCGTGCTGACAACTGCTTCTTGCCAACATCACCCGCTAGGCCTATGTCGGCGATTGTAAAATTTTACCAAGTACCTACGCGTTGGAGACTTTTGGATGAAAATTCCCTACATGATTTTAATACTTAAAAGTACCTACATGTAGGGAGAATTCCCTACGTCTGGCAACACTGGGTGTCGCAAAATCTTACTCGGAGGTTCGCCGTCAAAGGGAGATTCTTGCGCCATACAACAACCAGCCGGGAGCATGCCTTAATACTAGAGTTCCGAAATGCAAATACATTTTCCTGTTGTTGTTGTTGTTGTGGTCTTCAGTCCGGAGACTAGTCTGATGCACCTCTCCGTAATACCCTATCCTGAGCAAGCCTCTTAAACTCCACATAAGAACGGCAACTTACACATCTGTCTGAATATGCTTACTGTATCCAACTCTTGGTCTTCCTCTGCGGTTGCACCCTACACACTTCCCTCCAACGCTAAATTCACAATTCCATGATGTCTAAGATGTGTCCTACCAATCTATCCCTTCTTTTAGTCAAGGTATGCCAAAAATTCCTTTTCTCCCCAATTCTGTTCAGTACCTCCTCATTAGTTACGCGATCCACTCACCTAATCTTCAGCATTCTTCTGTAGCACCACATTTCAAAAGCCTCTATCCTCTTCCTGTCCGCACTGTTTATCGTCCATGTTTCACTCCCATACAAGGCAACACCCACACAAATGCCTTCACAAAGGACTTTCTTAGGCTTAAATCGATATTCGATGTTAACAAATTTCTCTTTTTCAAGAACGCTTTTCTACCCTTTGGCATTCTGCATTTTATATCCTCTGTACTGCGACCATCATTTGTTATTTTACTGCCCAAGTAACAAAACTCATCTACCTCCTTTATTGTTTCGTTACCTAATCTAATTCCTTCAGCATCACCTGATTTTCTTAGACTGCACTCCACTACCCTAGTTTTGTTCTTGTTGATGTTCATCTTATGTGGATCTTTCAGTACACTGGCCATTCCGTTCAACCGTTTCTCAGTAATATATGTACAATTTTAGCTTGTGCCCTAGCTTTAAAATTCTCCAGATTGATAAAGTTGTTCATTATTCTTACGGACCCATATCCTACTTTCACATTTTTATTATTCTAGTCCTCTGTACCATAGAGTATTGGAAACCGATGGCTTGGCCGGATGATTCCAGATTTGGATGTTATGTTAGAGTTCGAAAGAGCCAGTGGTAGGATTCGAGTGTAGTAGGGCTCTATGCAAGTTGGTGCTGGCTCCACAAATGTTTGTAACCCCAAGGGACCAATGTGCTGAGGCCGTTGGTCTCTAAACTTACAAACTTCTTAAACTAACTTATTATAATGACAACACACAGAGACACACCTATAACCTAGGGACGACTCAATCCTCTAATTGGAAGTGACCGCGTAATCCATAGCATGGTGCCTTGTACCATGCAGCCATTCCAGGGGAGAGGGGAGCGCTCATTGGTCCTTTTTCACATGTAATCCTTCGGTCCAACTGAGCCGATATTTGTTTGGGAAGTACGTCAGGTTCACGGAAAACCATAGGATTTTTATGAGTGAGAATGCGCCCTGTCATCGAAGAACAGTTGTTCGCAGTTGGTTTGCGGAACATTCTGGACAATTGCAGCGAATGATCCAGCCACCAAACCCGTCCGACATGAAACCCATTCGACATTGACAAAATCGACAGGTCAGCTCGCACACAAAATCCAGAACTTGCAGCAGGTTCTGAATTATGGGCGTCTATAGAGTCAGCACTTTTCCGTAAATTATTCTTTAATACTTTCGGATAATTAAAATATACCTTTATTAGGCTGTTGTGCCAAGATCCAATAAATTTATATCTATTGACCGTTTACAATTATTTAAATAATCATCTTCAGAAAGATTTAGGTCTTCACTTAGGAGAACTTGTCTTAGTCGTGATATAAAATGAAGAACAAAGGATGGTCAACATGTTAAAAATGCGTCACCAAACTGTATCGTCATAACAGATAAAATGTGACTATTTCTGACATAAGTAATCCCCCCCCCCCTCCGGGGACGGGGGGGGGGAGGCTTCACGGTTCTTTCGTGAGTACGTGCGTGGCGAGCACGGGGCCCCGAGCTAATGCAGGCTTCCTTCCTTCTTTACTTTCAGGACTGGATTTCCTTTCCCCCTCTCCTCCTGTGTCATACTTCAGAAATAGTCAAATATTATTTTTTCATCTATTACGACGATCCACTTAGGCATAACAGCGTAAAGAAGGTATATTTTAATTAACATATAAAAGATCGCTCTCCACTGGTATTGTAAGAAGATTGCCTGTTGGAGGTCGTCAAATAATCTCAAAATTTAGAATGCGTAATAATATACTCTAGTAATAATAATTTCGTTATTGAATGTTACAGCAAATCACAACTAATGGGTCGCAACAACACTTTCGCAGTGAAAGTTAAAATTTTGAATAAAAAAAAGATATTAATTAACTTGAAACAGTCACTGTGGTAATTAATTAAGCTTGGCCCTATCTGACTTAGCATTGACTACAGCCTCCAACTAGCACCTCTTACGATTCACGAACAGCACAACTTCACTAATAAATGTGTCAGAATTCATGTAGTGGTGATGGTGTGTTCGTGTTATAATCAAAATTGTAATAGCAGATAGACTCTGATTGCAATGATAAAAGCTCAGTACAGTGAAACTCCGTGGTTCAATGAGCTTCACAAATACTACAGTCAAAGTTCTCAATAATTTTGATATTATTGTTTAAAGCATTCAAGTTCCTTATAAAGCTTTACGTGAACTATTTTTTTTTTTTTTAAATTGGTTCCAGGGCCTGGGTAGCGTACGCGTGTAACTGGCTGAACAGAGTCTGGCATTTAATGTATTCATAAAAAATTACTTCAGTCAAGTCTGGTTAATCAACTATAATACTTTGACTACTGTTAGCCTGGTTACTTTCTACATAAATGAACCCAACTTTACTTTACTTGCAAACCCTCTTGCACTTTAATTACCAGTCTCTGTGGTTGTAACACGTTTAGCAATTCTTTAACTCGTCTAGCAATTTCTTTAAAACTGATCGTAATTACTTTGAAAATGATTGAACTTGTTAGTCAATGTACAGGCTTGCACAATCAACATAATCTAATAATGGTGATAATGGGGTGACTACAACTACTTACAAAATTAAGACTGGTTTCAAAATAAGTCATGTATAATTGAACCAAAGTTCCGATTGGGTTGATACTACATTTACATGCATACAAAATAAAATGTTACAAAAGTACTCATCTGCTCTCGTCGTCTTCGTCGTGAAGTCCAAACAAGACAGATATGATTACAACAGGTACTCTTACTACAACAACGATCACACTCGGTGACAATAGACTTGATACCAAACAATTACTTTTCTTGCACACATGAAAATACATTACTCTGATCACTTTCGAGTATAAATAAACTTATTTCGCACTTCGTTCAATACATTAAACAGTACGCCTCTCAGGCTTATTGCAATTGCATTAAACTAGCGCCACACTGCGCCTACTGTGCCTCTGCACCATCAGCAAAACATTTATGTGTTTACTATAGCGAGTCCGCTCCGCGACTACATTTATGTCTTTACTTTGGCGAGTCCGCTCCGCGACTACATTTATGTCTTTACTTTGGCGAGTCAGCACCGCGACTGCTTCAGCAGCGCGACACTCATAGCTACTACTTCCGTACCAAAGACAGTCTTTACAACAGGTTCAATATTTTCTCTGGCGCATTCCTAACTTACAGCATAAGAATGTCCGTGCATTCATGCGGGTTACACATATAGAACATTTTTACACTAAATGATTCAATATAGAAAAATGACATTACATAAGAAATACATGAAATAAACAAATTAAGACAATATATACATTACGTTAAATCAAACTGTAAGATACAGCGATAGGTGTACTCTTACAGTATAACATGCCAGTTAACTATAACGTTCCGATAGACATATTTGTTCATAATACTGCCGATGAACATCAAATCGTCAGGTAAAAATGACGATACACAACCAGGACAAGAACACCGCCACCTACATGCTTTACAGTCGGTTTAATATTTGTGACTTACAATGTCTTCAATCTTCTTCCGCCACACCATGCCTTAACTATCCGACCCAAAAACGTTAAATTTACTTTCATCGGGAAAGATAACGTCGTTCCACCATATTTCGTCGTTCGTAATAAACTCCCTAGCAAAGACCAATCTCTTCTTTCGCTTTTGTTCTTTCACGTAAGGTTTCTTCACAGGTTTCTTTCATTGTAGCCACTTCCTTTTCTCTGCGATTCGTTTTAGGATTTATCTTCTTACCTGTCTCATTTAGAAGGTCACTCGCTAAGCTGGGTACACTGAGTGCAGTATCATTATTTCCGTACTAGCTTCGTCTTGGCATGTGCAAGCAATTGCGATAAAGAGTCTAACAGTTTGTTTTTGAATCGCCTGGCGAAATCTGTCACAGTATTCTTACTCATGTTGAGCATGGCAGCAATCTTTACGGTTTACCTTTCGCGCTGTGAAAAATTGTATCTATAACTGGTAATAGATTTGCGTGGCATCGCACCATCTGGACAGTTGACCGCGCTTGTAAACGTAAACTTTCTTTCTGACTTGGAGTAAGTTATTTACTCCGGCGTGAACTATGGAAACAAGAGCGACGCTGCAATCTGTATGAAGATTAAAGTAACGTGACCATCGAAGAGCAGTTCAATTCAGTGGCACTCTTTAACAATATTATACGCTGTGTAAACATCTTTCGTACTATTATTTACTAGACCTATCTTCATACTTGGTTGTATTCTTGTTCCGTTCAGAATACAGCTGTGATGGAGAAAAGCAAAAATCTCTCACAAGGGACACCCTTAACTTCGAACGGTCGCAACCGCACGAAACCATGCTTCACACAATCATGAAGAATGCAGTGGTGTGCGTCATTTGCAAGCAAAACGCCGCATTTGTCTGCTAGCGCCACTAGATGGTGGCTTTTGCCCTTCTTTGTTTTCCAAACAAAGATGTTACACTGAAGATCTCGCCACTGAAAACAATAAAATATCGTCAACCCCCTGATGTTTACTCCTTCCTATATCAGAAGGATTACTGATTTTGTAAGACTACAAGGTGCCAAACCACAAGTGATGGTACATGCTAGCTATTTCATAGTGAAATTTCACTATTTACAATCAGTTTGCTGCACCTACGTATAAACATATGTTACAACTGGATGATCCGGTGAATTTCGTATCACTTACTTCTTAATATAAACCATATTCATTTAAATCATATGTATTTTAGACCCAGTAGCTTTATAAAGGCCGCGGTGGCCGAGGAGACTAAGGCACTCCAGTCACGGTCTCCACGGCCACTACGGTCGGGGGTTCGAATCCCCCCTCGGGCATGGATATTTGTGCCGTCCTAGTTCGTAAGTAGTTCATAAGTAGTTTGTAAGTTTAGGGACTGATAACCCCGTAGTTAAGTCCCATAGACTATACAAACATTTGAACATTTATTTTTATTTATTTTTTTTATTTTTTTTATTTATTTATTTATTTTTTTTTTTTTTTTTTTTTTTTTTTTTTTTTTTTTTTTTTTTTTTTTTTTGCTTTATAAAGGCATCATTAGATAGTTTAAATATCGGCTTGATAGTGGGCAGAAAGAGTGGTCAAATCACGCACACATGTCCGTGGTAATGTTCATGTCGCATTCCTCGCAATTTTTCCATATTTTATCACCGTTTAAACCTTTCCTGAACTTTCACGAATGTGATATGAACATTATACCGGACATATGTGCGTGATTTGCCCACTATCGTGGCGAAACTTAGACTATCTGATGATGCCTTTATAAAGCTACTGGGTCTAAAATACACATGATTTAAATTAATATGGTTTATTTTAAGAAGTAAGTGATACGAAATTCACCGGATCATCTAGTCATCTAATTGCTAATATTTATGTACTCTTACTTTGAACGTCAAATGTGCAAAATTTTATCGCAATCGTATGAATAGTAGTGATATCCCAAAGAAAAGAGCTCTTTCAGTTTTCCACAAATTGTCCTATTTTATGGCCAACTGTTCCAAACTTTTACTTCATTCAAACCTTCCTCTCGCTTTGAACGTCGAATGTGCAAAATTCTATCGCAATCAGATGAATAGGATTGATGTTTCATAGAAAAATCTTTATATTTTTTTCTGAATTTTCTACTTTACTGAGTAACTTTTGCATTTTTTATTTCATAAGAACGTTACTCTTGCTCTGCAAAATTTTATCGCAATCAGACGAATGATATTGATATCCCATTGAAAAAAGCTCTTTCAGTTTCACGAGAATTTTCAAATTATCCGGTTAGCTTTCCAAATATTTTAGTTCATAAGAATGTTCATATTTCGTTGAACGTCAAATGATCGGATGAACGGTTCTCAACTTTTAGTATTGAGTACATTTAGAAACACATAGTTCGAATTTTGCGACATTCCTTTTTAACTGTCCGTATTTTTTTTTATTTTTTTACTGAAAACTTTTCCAAGACCATAATGAACAAAACAAAAAAGAATTACCCCTCTCCGTCGTGCGAACAGTCAGTTATAGTGCTCAAATCAATCAAAAACTGATTGAAAAACGCACATTCAATTTTTCTCAAATTTTGCAATTCTCCGGTAGATTTTCCAAAAAAATTATTTCATACAAACCTTGTCCTGTAAAGCCGTACTCAATTGATGCTCTAACAACAATGTGGCAATTTTTATTCATAGAAAAAAAAACGCTTTCGGTGTTTTCTAAATTTTCCTACTTTCCTGGCGACTCTTCCATTTTTATTTTTTTATTTTATTTTATTTTTTTTTTTTTTTTTATGCGTACCTTCCTCTTGTTTTCAACATGAAATGTACAAAATTTTATCGCAGATCACGAATAGTATTGATAGCTTACTGGAAAAAGCAGTTGCAGTTTTACCCGATTTTTCTCTTTTCCGGACAACTTTTTCATATTTTATCACCGTTCAAACCTTCCCTGGACTTACACAAATATTTCAAGAGTAAAATTGACCATATCCGTTCAGCCGTTCTCGAGTTTTACCGAGACTAACGAACAGAAATTCATTTATATATTGCAATATGCTTGACGCAAGCCAGGGTATTACATTGGCATACCAACATCATCATTTAAAAATGTAATTTTTTTGATAATGAATTGCGGGAATGCGAATGTGATTTGGAATGTGATAAAGTGGCTTGAGGTGTGCCCATTGTTCTCTCCCATTTTGTTTTAACCACTTCATCGAAACCCCGCATCTGCCATTTGAGGACTAATATAAGCATTTTCACGTGTGTGGTACTGCTGTGTATAAGAGTTTTGCGGTATTATACGTACTTTAAACAGAGAGTTATTGGCGCTGCCGATTGAATGTTTAATGATACACTGATGACATTAAATAACACGTAATTTCCTTCCTGTGATAGTGATATCTTGCTACTTTGTTTCACTCAGTTAAAATGCTATTTGAGGTAGAATACAACGTTTCGCATGGAAATGACGCACACAACTGCCCTGTTTATGATTGCCTATTACTCCAAGCATGGTTTCGTGCTGTTTCCAGCGTTCGAGCTCAAAGGTGTCCCTCGTCAGTGTCCGAATATTGAAGTACTTCGCTGTAACCATCCCCTGACACCAGGAGTGTTTCCAGAGGGGGCTGGGGGATGGGGTGGAGAAGATGTTAACAAACTGTTGGAAGAATTAACCAAATACACGGGGAGATTATGCTTCAATTAAATTTCTTCAAATCTTACTAAGTTGTAAAATACATTTTAATTGTCTGTAAATTTTCATCCTATTAAACAATTTTTTTACTTTATTCATTGTACCATTATTTCTCAGTTTTCTGGCAAAGCCATTACCTACTAGAATGCAATGTTCTTAACATCTACATCTACACACATACACCGCAATCCACCGTAAGGTGCGTGGCGGAGGGTACACTGTACCACTACTAGGCATTTCCTTTCCTATACCACTCCCAAATTGAACGAGGAAAAAAAGAATGCGTATACGCCTCTGTACGAGCCCTAATTTCTCTTATCTTGTCTTTGTGATCTTTACGCGAAATGTAAGTAGGAGACTAAAAGATCGTTCTACAGTTAGCTTCAAATTGCGGCCCTCTAAATTTCCTCAACAGAATTTCTCGAAAACAATCGTCTTTCCTCCAGCGATTCCCATTTGACTTCCCGGAGCATTTCCGTGACACTCGCGCATTGGTCGAACCTATCAGTAACAAACCTAGCTGCTCGCCTCTGAACTGCTTCTATGTCTTCCTTTAAACTGATCTGCTGCGGGTCCCAAACACTTGAGCAGTACTCAATACGTGGTCGAACAAGAGTTTTATACGCGGCCTCCTTTACAGATGAAGTACATCTTCCCAAAATTCTCCCAATAAACCGAAGTCGGCTGTCCGCCTTAGTCACAACTGCCCTTACACGGTAGTTCCACTTCATACCACTCTGCTATGTTACGCCTAGATATTTGAACGAGGGGACTTTATCAAGAAGCTCAATAAAGTGAATTAAGACACTGCAAAAAGTTGTCAACGGCTTGACATCTGAACAGTGTCTGAGTGCGCATGCGCCATTGCTGGCCACTAACCTGCCAGCTGGCAGCAGAGCCATGGTTCCACTGGTCAGCGCCTCCACGCGCGTCGGTCGGACTGGCTGCTGCGTGGCTTACTGCGTCTTGTCTGCCTTGCGTGAAGATGACGGCAGTGAAAGAATTGTGAAAAAATTATTACACACCCCTTTTTCATTATTTCTTAACAGATAAAAAACAAATATTTCGTAATGGCAAAACATGTCCTACCTGAACATGATTAAGTCTTTGGTGTACTGTACACTAGTTTTCGCGGCAATATCCATTAATGAAATCTCGGGTTACAAGCCGCGTCATGTGGTTTACTGCCTACGAACTTTCGACGGAGAACTCCTCTGCCATTGTCAAAGTGGAAGACTCGCACTTCGTGCTTATACAACCGCGCCGCCGCCAGTGACATCACTGATGCCCAGTTCCTTGACATATAAGGCAATAAATTAATTAAATGCAGCAACCAGTTGCTTCACAAGCAACTGCTTGCTGCATTTCATTAATTTATAACATGAACAGTTGCAGAAATGGGTAAAATACTTCATATAAGGCAATGTTTTGGTCGCACCCGTTTAAACTCAGCAATTACGGGATTCCAAGCCGTACTGGGCTGCAAGCCGTCGTCTTCATTGAGGATGTTTTCAGAAATTTAAGCTCACCCTGACATCATCATATTTCTTACATGGTGAAGAATATTTTAACCAGACAGCGGGCATAGCGATGGGAAGCCCTTTAGCTCTATTTGTAGCCAACCTCTTCATGGAGCAACGGACCCACGACACTTCCCTGAGGCACACCCAACTCTTACTTCGGAAGACTTCTCTCCATTGAGAATGTCATGCTGCATTCTGTTATCTAGGAACTCCTGAATCCAAACACACAATTGGTCTGATAGGCCATAATATACTCTGTTCATTCAAAAATGTTTGTAGAGCTTATGGGACTTAACTACGGGGTCATCAGTTCCTAAGCTTACAAACTACTTATGAACTAGCTAATACTAAGGACGGCACAAATATCCATGCCCGAGGGGGGATTCGAACCCCCGACCGTAGTGACCGTGCAGACCGTGACTGGAGCGCCGCAGACGGCTCGGCCACCGCGGCCGGCTAAGAGTTCATTAAACGTCTGTGAGGTGTATCGTTTCTCGTTGCCGGCGGTTGTCCTAGGTGTCGGTGACCGAGTAGAGACAGACCGACACAGAAAATTGGTGCACGCGTGTGCTGGTACAGAATCTGAGGTGACTAGCCAGTGGGACAGCAGAAACTAGAAACACTAAGCTAGATTAGAACAACAGATATATTTCGCAGAAACATCATAATACTTAACTTTGTTGACTGACGACTAGTGGAATGCGTACTCTGTGTAAAAACGAACTGGTATCCCATCAGGTCCTGGGTTCTTTCCTCTTTTGAGCGATTTAAAGTGTTTTTCTACCCCTCTATCAATTATTTCGATATCTGCCATTTTGTAATCTTTGCGGCAATCTAGAGAATGAACTTCAATGTAATCTTCCTGTGTGAAACAGCTTTGTAAAAGTCATTTAAATAATTCAGCCTTTAGAGTGTCATCCTCTGTTTCAGTGTCAGTTTCGTCACAGAGTGTCTGGACATTTTGTTTTGATCTACCTACCCCTTTGACATAAGGCCAAAATTTTTTTAGGATTTTCAGCGAAGTCAGTACACAGAACTCTACTTTCGAATTCGTTGAACGCCTCTCGTATAGCCCTCCTCACGCTACATTTAGCTTCGTGTAATTTTTGTTTGTCTACAAGACTTTGGCTATGTTTATGTTTGCTGTGAAGTTCTCTTTGCTTCCGTAGCAGTTTTCTAATTCGGTTATTGTACGATTGAAGGAGAGAGAGACTTAGGGCCATCCTTTACCTAATTCTCGCCAGCAAGCGGGCGTGTCGTACTAGACTTCTCGGAACTATTCTAATCAGCTGTTGCCCCCAAAGCAAAGTTTTTACTGAGATTACGCCGTCATATTCTAAGAATCGCTTATCATTCGAGACGTTCCCGGATACGGCTATTTATAACAACACTTGTCAATTATTGGCACAGCAGCAAAGTTTGGAGATAAAATAACAGCAAACGAGTGTCGCAGAAAGTTTATTACCCTCTAGCTATGGTTTCGTCAAAACTAATTTTAACACAAAAAAGGAATTTACAACCCAGCTGCCTGTCAGCATTGAAATAAATAAATGAGAAAAGTTGAAAATTCGTGCTCCCCCTCCCCGGATTGGAACCCGGGACCTCCCGCTTACTGAGCAGTCGCGCTGATCACTACGTCACTAGGAACACAGTGATCACCACGGCCACAAGCGCTGTTTTTGCATACGTCCTGTAAGAAGCTAAACCTCAACTTATCCACACTCTACTTCCTGTTAGCATAGCTCGCGGCATTACGCCGGGCATCTTATATACATGTACAATTTCAAACACGGCTGAACAAAAGCAACCTCATATCCAGATTAAAGAAAAAAAGAAAAATGCAAA
Source organism: Locusta migratoria (assembly GCA_026315105.1). NCBI lineage: Eukaryota > Metazoa > Arthropoda > Insecta > Orthoptera > Acrididae > Locusta > Locusta migratoria. The sequence continues at coordinate 3,147,386 of CM048747.1, forward strand.
ACAACCAGCGATTGCGTAAATTTATGGTACCGAGCGAGCTGGCGCAGAAGTAAGACGGTGGACTCGAATTGGGAAGGATGGTGGTTCAAACTCACCTCTGGCCGTCCAGATTTAGGTTTTCCGTGTTTTCCCTAAATCACTCCAGGGAAATTCCGGAATGGTTCCTTTCAAAGGGGACGGTCGATTTCATTCCGCTTATCTAAAAATCCCAGTGTGAATTCCATCTCTAACGACCATGCTGTCGACGGGACGTACCTACTTACCAAATTTACGGTTCTTGACCTGGATTCGTCACCACTAGAAGATTAAAAACTTTACATAAATAGGATGACGTCAGAATCAAATATGAGCAATGTTGCTCAGGTTGAGTAACACCACACTGATGATGAGTAGGAGTTCACAAGGGCAAGGATAAAGAAAAGAGGGAAGAAAACATAAATAGAGTAAACAAGGAACGGGAAAAAGAGAGGAAAGTATGTCTCAGATGGATGCTATTATAGGTAGTGAGGAAATTTTTGGGGATTGGTTTTTGCAACATGACAAGAGAAATGCAAACAGGAGGAGGAATGCTAGAAACAGGGACAATAAAGGAGAGTATGAAGTGGGAAATTTATTTGATTATAACATTAAAGAGAATAAAAACAGTGTTGGGTTAACCTTAGTTTTTGGAAAGGTCAGAGGCACAAGTGTTGACTGAATGTGAAAGTATGAAAAATATTGATGGTACTGGAGCCAGCATAGATGTTGTGGAATGTATGAATGAGAGTGAATGTTTTTCTAAATTAAATGTAAATAAATGTGGTCCAGTAGATACAATAAATGACACTGGACCTACTGTAAATGTTAATATAAATGTGAAGATCTCTGAGGAAGGCCAAGTTGACAGTGTAGATGCACAAACCAGAAATTTAATTAGGAAAATAAACTGGATTAGGAAGTGGGCACCAGATGATTGGCTATTGCACAAATATGATTACTTGGACAGACTAGGCAAACAATATAATAGGGACCAGACTTATTACAATGTGTTGAAAGAGTTTGTGAATGGGGACAATGAGTATGATCAATTAAGGGGATTAGGCATGTGTACTTTAGATCATGATGAGATAAGTGAGGTACATGAACTTATATAGGAGGGGTCAGGTGATAAGGAGAATAAGATACAATCCTCTGTCATTTATAATAGTGAACAATATACATGCATCAATGAAAATGGGTTGAATGTAGGTTGGATTAACAAAGAAGTGCATGACTATGGGACTGATGATTGGATCAGGTTTTTAAAATATTTAAAGATTGTAGAACCAGGGGCATGGGAAAAAGAAAAGTGTGCATTTGCAAGAAAAATAGAAGTGTTAAATGCAGGGAATCCAGAATTTGAAGTAACCATTAAGGTTATTCAAGATTTATTAGTCATAAAGGGACTTTGTTTAAATCTAATGTTAGGAAGTGGTTTCCTGTGCAAATATGAAGCTCAGTTGGAGTATAAAGATAAAGTGCTAGAATTAAATCTGGAGGGATGCATGAAGAGGGTGAAATTCAAAAATTTTGTAAGTGATAAAGATTTAATGGCATGTTTACACAAGTAACTGTCATGAAGTATGAGATTCAATGCATTGTAGATAGTAGGTTAAGAATTTGTGTATATTTATTCTGTGGTCTGTGTTAATATTTATGTAAGTGTTTAGATTTAATCATTGGGGTCACGTTTACATGCTTTCTTTATATATTCTTTTTCTTGTTGTTGTTTGAGTTAAAACATGTGCTTGTATCAGATTTGCAGTTCAACAGTGGTACATGAGGTAAATATGTATTTATGTATGCCAACACTAAAGGATAGAGGAAGTGGGAGTGTACTGTTTATGTGTGTGTATATGTGAGCAGGGCGGGATATGTGGTGTGAGTTGTGGGGTGACTCGGAGAATGAGAAAGTGGTGGACATTGATGCAGGCAGTGGGGTGTGTGGCTTAGATAAATTGTGATAAAAATGTCCGCTGACAGTGTTGCATATGTGGATGTGACTGACCTTACGGGTCAGAAGTGAGGAATGTATGTATGTTGTGGCTGTTTTGGCTAAAGGTGGGTTGGATTGAGAAATGTTTCAATGAGAGAAAGTGTTCGCTCTTTAATGTTTGTCTCTTTGAGTGTTTGGTAGGTAACATGTCTAATAGGGAATGTTCTGTATTGTTATATTAAACTGATTCTGATAACACATTTTGGTTTCTTTAATGGTGCTCAACTGTTGACTGAACAATTTCTGCAACAACAGTTCACGAGAACTATTTTTCTGTCTAGTATGAGTATTAATAGGGTTTGTTGATATTTTATTTAAAAAATGTAGATGTTTTGTGAGAAACTAATTTTGAAATTAGACTTGAAACTTAGATATTTTATTGTGGGGAGTACTTGTGGAAAGCACATGAGGCTGATGACAGGGATCCAAATTTAAATCTTCTTTTCTTAAAAATATGCACACACTACAAGTGATCTTAATGGTACAAATATTGGGAAATTTTCTCACTGCCCTGTTTATTTTTTATTTATCTATTTATTTATTTTTTGCATTACTTGAGGTCATAATTAGCATAGTGTTTGAGCCAATCTGATTCAATAATTTTGTAATTTAAAATATTGCTCATTTGAGTGTATTAATTTTGGTGCTACTTGCGCCATCCTGCACATGGTTTGGATGCCGCAAGTGGGGGTATTGTCAGATTACCGCCTAATAGAAATACCAGTAATCAATAGCATTTGATAATTAAACAGTATGAAGTTCACTGCAAACATTGACCATGCCAATACACTAAATGTTACACAATTTTAATCTTATTAATTATGGTAGTAATGTATGTACACAGTTGGGTGACAACATTTATAGTTAGGCCATAGGTGGAAATTCTCCACGTTGAGATTTGCTGTGTGCTTGTAGCTGATGGGAGGCCAGCGAGCAGGCCGACGTTGGTGGCTTGTTCCAACTTAGGATTTTCCAGTTCGTTTCCGGTGAGGGGAGAGAGGGACAATGGCGAGTGCCAGGCACAGTGCAATGCACAAATATTGTAATACTACTGGCATTTGAAGTAATACGATGCAGTTAGGAACCTTTAAGGCCCTCATTACAAAAAAGCCTGTTGATAAATAAACAATACATTAGCTGATATAGTCACATCTAACGTAATATGTTTAATTGACAATGAAAAGTAATAAATTACCAACGAAGACAAGACAGTTACACAACTAGCATGGCAATGTTTGTTTATAAAAATAATATATTAACTATTTCCCATTTTACTTTCAATTAATCTTTTGTATTTTATCTTAAAGTATTCAGTTAAATCACTTATCTGTGGTATAAGAAATTGCACAATTATGATAAACAGTACAAAGGATGTTTATGCTAATATAAAAACGTAAGAAAATATTTGTTTAATGTGTAGTGTAATTATTTTGATTTTAAGTAAAGTTTTAGAAATGTATTGGCTGAGCGCTGTACGTTGGCAAATCGGTTACAACAGCTTACATGGGGAAGTTGATGACGTAGGGGAAAAAACCCCGGCAGTTGAGTTTTGGCGCGCGCGCGCACGAGGGCAGGAAGTGAGAACTCTAGAGCACGTGGTGTGGCTGGCCGGGCGGCGTCACTCTGCATCAGTCGGCATGTGGATCTCGAGGTGGTGACTTGAGATTTGTCTGTGGCAATCGCCACGTGTGGTTGCTCGTCATAGACTTCACCAAGTTAAATCGAGTGCTACTGTGTGTTTGTGAATATTTAGCCGGTGGAACAAGGTGTGCATCACATTGAATTAAAGTGACTGTGATTTGTTAATGTAACACGTGTCGTCGCATAGGCATGAACATAAACGGTGTTTGAGACAGCCATGTGGTGTGAAAACAATTCGTGACAAATATTCATTTTGTCTGGGGGCTCACGAGCTATAACTTCATTTGGTAAATTTACCGACGTACAGACGCGACAGCCACAGGATTCAAATATTGTGAAATAAACAACATAAAGTGAACTTTCACGGGTTTTCAAAAATAGTAGTTAGTACACCCTTTCCTCTCATGAACTTGATTTTATTATGAATTTGTTTTGTTAATCATATGCAGGGAAGGAAAGCTGCGAATGTGTGATATCATCCCCTAGAAAACGAGTCAAACAGTCGCAATAACAGTTCCAGTGTTTTTGCATGTTTAGGAATTTGGTTCGCAGCTGGTGGTTGTGAGTTTTAGAAATTAATCTTTCCCTATTTTAAACTCTCACCCCGACCTTTCACCCTCGCAAGAGATACTACAAAAATTGTCACTATTTAATAATTGATCTGGTAGAAATTTGCGAAAAAATGATGTCAACCCCAGGAAAGCTTTCAATTGTCTCTTATTCTGTGGTGAAGGAGCGGCAAATTTAAGCTTGCCCCCCTTGGCAAATGTCCTAGATCCGGTCCTGGACATAGCTATTAGTTTTGTGTACTACCCTTTGGACTAAATGTTTCTGCGGGAATTTTTAGGCCTATAGCAGCTCTGGATAGTTTTGGGACCCGAGCTGCGTAGCAAAATTACATTATATGTTGACGACCTATTAATTGCAACAGCAACGTGTGCAGAACACATAAAGCTAATTACACAGGTTCTTGAGCGATTTAAACAATCCGGAGTAACTGTAAATTTGAACAAATCCCTGTTCGGACAAGAAAAGATGAAGTTTCTTGGTCACATGATTTCGCAGGATGGTATTGTTCCGGACCCTGAGAAACTTAGGGCTATTAATTAAATTTTGTAGGAGCAAATTCAGCAGACATTCAGCAAGACTAGGTGATCTGCAAGAGTAGATGCGGTTGAAGCTGTTTACAAGCATTTTCATAAAGTTTTGAAGGCCCTGGAAGAAACTGAAACTTATAAATTGTCAACACCAGAAACAAAATCAGAGACAAGATCTATCAACCTCATTATCTTCTGCTAGCACTTTGGCCTCAGAAATAGCTTCAGAGGTACAACAATCCCGGGAAGTTTTGAGAAAGCCCAAACGTCCTTGAATGTTTCGAACAGCTTTATCAATTGTAAAGTATTAACTTCGCAGAAAGTGATTAACATGAACAATTTATTTTAATATTGCATACCAGAAACAAGTTAAAGTAATGAATTTGAGTTTTCTCATATTTTTTAAAATTTTATTTCATTAAAATCCCGTTCACATTCTGGTGACCATCTCCATATCTGTCCCTTTCTCAATAGATTTAACAAATTGTCATGAGACTGCCCCCTGTCAACCTATCTTTCCTCCGAAAAAAGGATTCGAAGAAAGAAGAAAATGGCCGATGAGCTTTGTGAGGTTGAAGTATCCAACATTCAGAGAAAAAATAAGGAATAATTGACAGAGCTTAGTACCAGGTTTACCACACTTGAGAAAATTGGTGCAAAAATTAGTTTTCTGTGTGGTGTGCAAATTCGGGAAATGGAAGTGGAGGACTTGAAGGCCAAAGCAGCAGAACTGGCAGAAGATCTTAGCGAGGAAGTACTTGAAGTTGAGTTTCAGACAACATGCGATGGCAGTAGACAGAGCCTTGCAAGATTCCACTGCATCATCAACATTGAGTTTAATTTATAAAAATAAATTGGTAGAGGGGTATCCCAAAATTAATACAGCGTTAAAATATATCTTACCATTCTAGTTTCTGTTTCGTCTGGAGAAAGAAGTTTCAGCAAGCTGAAACTAATTAAATGCACTTGAGGAGCACGACTGCTTAACAAATCTGAGTATAATATCCATAGAGCACAAACGAGCTGCTGCTCTAAACTTTCGCAGCAAAAAAAAAAAAAAAAAAAAAAAAAAAAAAAAAAAAAAAAAAAAAAAAAATAATAATAATAATAATAATAATAATAATAAATTAAATAAAATTTAAAAAAAGCTCGAAAAGTGAAATTTTGAATTGATTTTTGTACGATGAGTAATCTTGTAATATTTTTGTATGTATTAAAATTGTTCTGTTTTCCTTTTATCTTTATTCAGTCAATAATATAAGTTCATGTTGTGAGATTGTGACATTTATTTAGAAATAAGCTTGCCCCCTTTTGGCAAATGTCCTGGATCCGGTCCTGTGTCTGAGCACTGCAAAGAAAGAGAAAAAAATTAACAATCGTTATTAAAAATTGTGGAAGGTGCCAAAAAATCATTCTGGTGTTGCACATAAAATACAAAACTGTCAAATGAACGTGAAAAATAAATATTGTAATTTTTCTTTTCTCTAATTTTTTTACATTATCATGTTTATTTGTCAATTTTGTAAGTAATTTTGTAACAGTTGTTATTATTTAATTTCGTAGAATAAGAGAGACAGAGGGAGAGAGATATATTGAATTTGCCTGAGCACTGTGAAGAAGGAGAAAAAATTATACATCTGTCATTCATAAATAGTGCGAGACGTCAAAATAACATTTCTTCAATTTTGTTCTGTTATCATTTCATTGTTGGCACATAAATGTACAGTTGACAAATAAACTTGACTGATCAACATGATATTGTAAATTTTTCTTCTCTCTAATTTTTTTATAGTATCACGTTTATTTGTCAATTTTTTGGTGGTAACTTTTAACAGTTTTTATTAATTTAATTCCATAGAATATTAATTTCTAATTATTCCACATTTTAAAAAGAAAATACTGACATAAATGCACTTTTTAACTAGCTTTGACAGACAATTCAGAAACAAAACAAAGTTATTTGATTTAACATATAAAACTTCCGGTCATTAACTTTATTTAAAAGTTGTTGCAATTCTTACGGCTATTAGAAACAAAGAAAGTAAAATTGCACCTCCAAATTGAATCAGCCCTAAATCGGCCGCATTCTAGCACTCTTGCATTTTCTGTCTCTTTCATTGTTCCTTTCGATCAGTATATGAGGTATGTGTGAGCTACACTTGAAAATTTGGACCCCTTTTTTGAGAATTTTTTTTATAGAGGACGTCCTTAAGGTATACTACTAACTTGTGAACTGTCATCCCATATTGACTTTTTTGAGATTGGAAAGCCTGTTGAAAAGCTATAGCTTGAGAAGCTTACAAAACATCTAGAAGGTAAACTGTGACAAAGGAGCTCTTCCGCTTAGAGCTTGACAGCCACATTTCATTAGCTAGCACTGCTGTACTAATACATCTGCTACAACTGACACTAAAAAGACCTGCATATCTTACCAATACACTAATTTGAGACACTATTGACAGGAAAGTAAAATGGTGTATTATGGTGTGATTCTTTGAGTTGTTTTTGGCATTTCAATTGTTATTATGTCAAATACATTCAAGTACTCCAGCTTAGTTTCTCCTGTTCAAGTAAAATCGCGTACAATTATGAAGGTTTATGCTGCAGCCTTGTTGTTAGGTATCGTAACCACATACAGGCACATTTAACCTGTAACAACAAAGCCTCCCTCTCATATGAACAACAAGCCATTGTGGACACGACTGGGAGGCACAGCAAAACTGAGACTCCCTACAACTATTAAGTGACTTGGCACAATTACTGTCAGTTCCTTAGGGCCTGTCACAATTTCCAACCACACGGTAGTATCAATGTGCCACACACTCAAAAATCGCAATTGCACCAAAAAAGAAACGAGTCCTCTTCTTACCGACTGTTATCGGTGCCTTTGTATGTAGAGTGGAGGCCCGCTGTAGCAAGGCTGACGCATTAAGATGGATTAAAAGCACTTTATTGGCAAGTAACAACATGGCCGTTCATTCACACATGTCACAAAATAACAAATAAACTAAAAGGCACAGGTCAGCTTTTTAATACAGCACTTTGCTACTATTGGATGCATGGGAATTACATGTGAATCACCTTCACCTCATCTTGTGTTAGTGCGATGCCCGACTATGGTTTGACTTGTCTTACACACCTCACGTCTTAGGACGTCCTTTCCCTTTCCTTGCTTCTGACACTGAAATAGTGTGAATAGAAAGAAATGTAACTGACCTAGGATCACATAACCACACAGTACAACTGTGGGTTTCATGCATAGGGTCGAGTTGGCAGCCACAAGGGGTTATTCTTTCTTTTCTCTTCTGTCGCCCCTGTTGGCAAGTTTCGGAAGCGGTCACATTACGAAAAGTGCATTTCCCAAGAGGTTTCAGGAGTCCCTTCCGAAGATGTTATGAAGGCAGCAGGTGTTTTTGTTGTGGAAGCAGATAGAGAGAGGGCAGCGCTTCAGGAAGACGAGGCAGTGGAAGAACCCTCTTGCTTTCATCGACGTAGGCTTACATTACAGTACTGGGAAATGCACTCATCCAAGCAGACTCCTACTGTTGAAACTATTCACGTAACAGCCTTATTACAGTACCCAAAACGTGGACGAATTCTTGGAATAGAAGTAATGTTTTCAGAATTAGTCCACCACTATATTTCGTTTAAAAGTATCGTCTTTGTTTGCAGCTTTCGTAAATCAGCAGCAGAAATAAGTTGTATTAAACTCTTATTAATAGTAATTATCAGATTTCAGGTGATTTCGTGCCTACGAAATCTTTCTATGTTATTGAAGAAAATTAATGTATTAACCTTTGAAATCAATAAGGACTACAGAACGATTCACATGTTCCACTTCTGCATGTTTTTAGGAGAGAGACGGAATCTCCAGTGCTTTTTTATGTATCATTTAACAAACAAAATATGGAAATAATTATTTCAATAATTTTTTCCGCTTTAATCCAAGTGTAAATATGAACGAAAAATCCTTTCATCACCAATCCATTGCTATAGTCTCACAAAATTTAACTTCGTTTAACCTCCTGCTGTAACTGCAATAAGAACATAGATTGTGGATGTTATTAATATAATAAACTTCATGAGAAACACAAGGACGAAACACATAAATGAATCGTAACAAGTAGGTTTTCAAGTCCGGCGTTGTCGTCAATTACAACTTCTGGGCTAAACTGCCGTGGTCAATCGGTAAAACTTCTTCCCCTTGACGTTTCGTTGTCAACTGCGGACAACATCTTCTGAGGTGAGTCGACGACTGGCTTCTAGGCGGTGGAACTGCCGCTTACATCAACAGACAGAGGGCGCCACACGTCACTTGCTGCCGACTATAGAACTATCATCACTTCTCACGATTGCGGGTAATCGATTCTCACGTGGTTGGTGCAAAGTGCCATATGTTGTCCAATTTTAGACCTTCGTCGTTTCTATTGAAATGGTTTTGATGTTTGTGGATTTCGAAAGCCTCTCTAAATATACGTGTATATTAGTGCGAGGTCCAGTCGTCGACTCACCTCAGAAGATGATGTCCGCAGTTGACAACAAAACTTCAGGGAGAAGAAGTTTCACCGATCGACCAAGGAAGTTTTAACTGATGGAATCACCGGCCGTGCAAGTCTACATGTTATGATACGAACGTCATAGCCACACAAATGAAGAATTCTATACTATTCATCTCGAGGTATGAGCAGCTTTTCAATGTCAATGTTTGCTTACAAATAAAATTGCTTTTTAGGTATTATCTGCAATGGAGTAGCCGAGCGGTCTAAGGCGCCTCGCCGCGGAGCGCGCAGTTGCTCGCCGTCGGAGGTTCGAGTTCTCCTTGGGGCAGGGATGTGTGCGTGTTGTCCTTAGGTTAGTTTACCTTAGTTTAAGTAGTTTGTAAGCTACGGACTGATGACCACGCAGTTTGGTCCAATAGATTTACAAACATTTCAACACATTTTTAGGTATTATCTGCCTTGAGCAAACACAAATTTTTATTTATTTATTTTTTTTTCTTTTCCTACCAAACATGTTTCGTTGGCGTTGCATCATCATCAGTGGGATATTTATTTTATACTGTCTTAATGCCAGATCTAGTTGTATTTGTGGTTCGTTGTCTCACAAAACATCTCTGTGTATTTTTGACAGTTAGTCATTTCGATGGATTTTTGGTGTTTTTACGTTGTGAAGAAGCACTTTGGCACTTCCAGTTCACTCAAAGAATACACAGAGATGTTTTGTAAAATAAAGAACCACAAATACAGCTACATGTGGTATTAATACAGTAAAGTGAAAAGGTAAAGCAGTCAACAATCCGAAGATTGGTTTACTAGGCATGGTCCTGTTTGGAGTTGGTATGCCGTTGCCTTCCTCCGACCTTGGAACTGACTAACCCAGCCAGTTATAGAGGGACGCACAGTTTAACGTGGGTTCCGAATCACGGATTTATAAGATAAATATCCCACTGATGATGCTGCAACGCCAGCGAAACATGTTTGGGAGAAAATAAAAAACAATTGTGTTTGCTCAAGGCAGATAATACCTAAAGAGCAAATTGAATTCCATATTAATTTACGTGTCTTTTGCAAATCTCTGACGATGAATCTGTGCTCGAAACCGATGTGGTATATACATTCATTTAATAATGTCATTTATTAATAGAATTTATAGCTTTTCATAAGACAGTTTATAGCTATGAATAAATCATTTTAGGTGGACATAGTCACTTGTTTCTCCACTATTAAAAGCCGTATGAAAATTCCTTCAGGAGGTTTTGAGTTGATCGAGGGCAGAGCGACGCGTCAGCAGGACTTTGTTTTAAACAATGGTGAGACAAATAATATTCTACTCAGGGCAGAAGTTGGGATCTGTGCGGTAGCAGTAGCGTTGCCAGTAATGATGAAGCAGCACCTGCAACAATGTGGCGTGAAATCTCTGACAATGGCAGCCAGTCGTTCCAGCAAAACCCAAGAAAAACGTAAAAAGGGCAGGAAAAAATCCCCAGACAGAAGCCAGGAGACAATGTGTCGACGAATGGCCGCGAAAGCGTTAATAGTTTTGAAGAAGCAGGGCAATCTGAGTGAATGGCGTGGGACTGGGAAGCGTGTGGCGGTGTTTTCGCAGACGGAGACGGCGGTAGACGGAGGAAGACGGCGCGGCTGTCTGCGCTGTGACTCAGCTGGCCTTTGTCTGCGCGCGTTGAGCATACAGCGCGGCGCTGGCGCCAGCAAGCACCTGCCCGCCACCCGTAACTCACGGCTGGCGCCCAGGGCTGTCCAGCGCGCACTCTGCGACAAGGTGTGTGAGGCCTGAGAGCCTTACCAGTACAGTGATGTGGACGGAGGCAGGCAACGAGGACTCGCCGCCAAACAGGCTTGCGAGCGCACGAGCTTGTCTGCGGCTGTTGTCGGTGCACCAAAGGGATGCGCGGCGCGCTGCGCAGTGGTGTGGACGGCAACACTTGTTGCGTACTTACCAGATGTAATTAGCAGCATTGGCCGTTAATGTTTTATTTTAAAAAACCACAGATCGATTTCGATCACATAATGATCATCTTCAGTGTCCTTCCAACTATAGAACAATATCAAAGATCAGTATGGAATACACACAAATACAAATTGAACTGGAATACCACATTAAATGTAATGTACAGACACCATACATACCGAGCATATGCATGCCCTGAACGCAACTGCAACGGTAATTTGCAGTGTCAAAGTTAAAAATAAGCGCGCTGCTTACAAACGTCATGCAGCGGCGCTGTAGGGCTGGGCGTTATTAACGCCCTCTATTACTTAGATGTTCCACTAATTTTTTATGCAGACCAAATAAAATTAAAATGTGTTTTTATACATAAGATATATAGGCTGAATAATCAATAAAAATGAAAAACAGCATACAGAAATAAATAAAATATCAGGTAACAAACAAGAGTATGATGTTAAGCGTCTTATGCTAATTATAGATACTACTAGCGTAGTAAGTTATTTAAACAGGAAAATATAAAAACATTTTAAAAATTTTTTAAATGAGCAGTACCATGAAAGACAGTACTCTTTATACATTGATTGTAACTACGCTGCAAATTCTTGAAAAGGACGAAGAAGAGTAAGGGTATATATTTTTTAATGTTTTATGACAAAGTAACGAAGGTTAATTGCAGCGCCATCTCATTTTGCGTGCTTGAAGCACGTTACATAGCTTTAAGAAAGTTACAGTACAGTATAAATATTACATCAGTCAGAAGCAAAGTATAAATAAAACATACAGAGTACCTAACGTAAAGGCTTAAGTTGTACAGAGTAGTATGATTTAGTGTTAAAACATATAAAATAAACAATCGCGTAAAAGAACGTAGATATCATTCATTACAGATGACGTCAAGGGAATGCACTCGTTCCGTGCTGAAGCACGTCACATGTAATTCACAAAATTGTAGTATAACAATACATCAGTTAGCAAAGCATGCAAAAAGCACAACAAAAGTACAAAGCAGCACATTATGGCGCGATCCAACGCCAAAAAAACGCAACGAAATGTCATAACGAAAGAGATCACTTAACACGGATGTCACACGGGAAAACACCCATCGCCCGCGCCTGAAGCACGTTACATAAATTCGTAACCAGCAATACATTAGTATACACAAAGCAGTATAAAACATAATATCTAAGGTTAGAGTAGCAACAGGTGGTGCGATTTAATGTTAAAAATTTGTAAACTAAAATAGCATGACAAAAGAAAGCTGATATCACTCAATGTAGATGAAGTGTGGGGAATGTGCTCGTCTTGTAAGCATATGGCGTGTGCATATAAAAGGACAAGACATTGTGTATGTTATGTCGAACATAATAAACGGCATCTTTTTATTTGGCGTTCAGCCAGGATGCAAAGAATTCCCAAAAGTGCGCACTTTTTGTCAGGGTCTGTTCATTGAGCATAATGCTGCCGCGCACCTTTTGGTGGGCAAATATTTCCATCTCTTCCAGGATATCAAGAAATCGGCCTTTTGACCCCCGATGTAAGAGTTTTAGTTGTGAAGTTAAATCAGGGGGTGCGTGTCCTGTTGTCACCAGATGTGCGGCGAAATTTGACTTATCTGCAATGTCTTTCCTGTCCAGCGCCACATGCTCGCGAAACCTAGTTTCCAATCGTCTACCTGTTTGTCCGACATAAAAAGCATTGCATTCAGCACATAAAATTTTATATACCCCTGATTCATGTAGGAAATTTGTTGCGTATCTAAAACGTAAATAAATGATACATTCTGCTAACTGAAGCTCTAATATCGATACATTGCAATAATTAAAATCAATAATATTGCATAACAATAGGTAGGTAATTATTGTAACGAATATTCTGCATTTCACTTATTAACTTGACATTGTTCCCAATTTTTGATGCTTATTAACGTATATCTCCGAGCTCCACATCTATTCTTTTATTTTTATTTTTTATACTTGCTTTGTTATTGATTATATCAGTCTATTGTCGTCGCTTCGTTTTAGGATGATTTCGAAGAACAGAGGTTTGGATAAAAACGAAGGTACAGCGAGCACTTCTGAAGAAATTATTAGAAAAAATGTCGATCATCAAGGCAACAAACTCAAAAAGACTACCACTCACACTAAACAAACGCACGAAGGTATTTGCTTCACCTACATAAAAGCAGAGAAAAAGGGCCAAAGAACCTAATATAGGAAAGGCATATAATGTCCTACAAACTGCTTTATCTAAAAATAGAAACACGCGAGACACCTCTGCAGAATACATAGCGAACGTTCTACGGTCCATGGACAAAAGAACATATGTTTTTGTTAAAATAAAATTTTCCGATACGATTTTCAGAGCAGAAAGCGGCTATTTCGAACATACTAGACCAAGTTCAACCAACAGTGACTTCAGTTACTCGTCGTATTTACCGATTCCTTCAACTGAACATGTTCATGCCCATGACCATATGCAGAGCAACATCCAACGGACATCTGTTTCTGACAACAACGAACAAGGCTCTCCAAATTTTTCTAATTTGATTTACAATTTTCAACATGGCGTTATATGCAGAAACTGGATGTATAAGAGTTGACAAATTGGAGCCCCGCAAGTTGCTTCAAATTAATTACAAAAATTTCTTTATCTAGGTTTCTACCACACTACGGAGGTCATCATCAGAAATGTAAAATTACCACTCACATGAGACCTTTACAGGAGTGATGTATGCTCATGCTGTATAAAGAATTAAGAAACAGTCTGCTAGTTACTGGCTAGCAGTCTGAACAAATATAATCTTTTAACATAGTGGCAAGCAGCTAAGGGGCTGCCGATGTGCCAACAGATCAAGGCGGCATAATTAAAAGTAATAATATTTGCGTTTAATTGTTTCTCAGTCTTTAAATCTAAATGTTTTTATTTCTTTTGCTTATTAACTGATGAATAAAAGTACATTAATAACAAACAGTGTATAATTTATAAACTTACCTTTACAAACTTCAAGCTGGCAGTAACAGCTGCATATACTTCAGGTACAATGTTTGATATCACTTGCTTGGAGACTTCAAATAAAAATCTGGATCTGGTGTAGGAATCGCCAGTTGCTAGGTGTTCAGTAACTGCTGTCAACCATTGAAAAAATCGGTCAAAGCAAATTTATTAGATATTGAAAATCTGATGCGGACATATGGCAAAATGTCTTGGAATGTATGTTTTCAATATCCAAATCAAGCATCAAATCACTCCCACTGCTTCTGCTTTCTGCTTTCTGCTTCTGAAAACCACCTGCGTCTTCTTCTTTCTTCTTCATCAGCTAAAAGGCACATCACAGGGAAGCTGGCACTGCCTATGACCACTTCGTCCACTTTTGAATTAGGAAACTGGCACTGGTCACAGTGCGGATCCTCACAAGCCGAAGCCTGGTAAGCTACTGGAGTAGTTAGAAACAGCACGAGCGCAAGTCAGACAAGTTTGACAAGTCTGCTGACAGTCGAGTTTGACGACCACGAGTAGTGTGGGCGCACCTTGAGGGCAATATACCGCGCGGAATGAGTTTGTTGCACAATCAAAAATGTTCAAATGTTTGTACAGCTTATGGGTCTTAACTGCGGGGTCGTCCCTTAACTTACAAACTACTTATGAACTAGCTTATACTAAAGAAGGGACAAACCTCCATGCCCGAGAGGAGATTCGAATCCCCGACGGGGAACGGCTTCGCTCATCGTGGTCGCAGGAATATCGGATTGAGCAGGGTACAAATGTATCACGTGACACATCGAAATCGGAATTTAGCTGCATATCGTTGAATGGAAGCGTCACCGTTCATACGAAGGAGGGTACAATATAGGAAGACAACCTGCAGGCATCTAAATACAGCTGTGTATGTTCAGCTCATTTCCGCAAAATATATATTGATAGAACATCGTTGTCCTTTGTTTGAATACGAGAGACGGTGTAGTGCCTTTTATTTTCCCGTCATTTTCGGCTTACATGCATTCTTACATGGTGCGAGTTAATTCCCTGTTTGAGTGAGTTGGAAAATTGTTTCCCGTTTTTGTAGAGAATTCTGTTTGCTAGCTACTGAGCGGCCAAGGGTATATAAAAGAAGTTGTCAATCATGGAGCATGAATTATGTACTTCATGGTCAGCACCAAAAAGTATTCCTGTAATTCTTTAGGATTCAGTTAATATTATTTGAAAACCGAATCTTACGAAAAGACGAGAATACATTTTTGTGCTAAACACGAAGTACATGACTAACGTTGTTCCTCCTCTATGGTTGACAGGAACCTTGTCCGAGCAGTAAATTACTCTCCTTCTCTTCCTGCATCTGCAACATGACAACTCGAAAGGGTAATCACAACTCTTAGTTTCCGCACAAGTCTCTCACATTGTTCCTCGCCGCAGGCTACGAAATTTGTCACTTCATCCTTAGATAGCAAACCGAATTCCCTACAAAAAAAAAAAAAAAAAAAAAAAAAAAAAAAAAAAAAAAAAAAAAAAAAAAATCCAACGCACTCAAACAGGGACTAACCTCTTTGGACTTTAATCACACTACGTAACATTTCCCAGTAGTACACTAATCGAAGCAGTATATATCGTCCAATACTTAAGGTACGCTTAACATCTAAAAATATGTTCAAATGTTCAAATGTTTGTAAAGTCTATGGGACTCAACTACGGGGTCATCAGTCCCTAAACTTACAAACTACTTATGAACTACTTACGAACTAAGACGGCACAAATATCCATGCCCGAGGGGGGATTCGAACCCCCGACCGCAGTGGCCGCGCAGACCGTGACTGAAGCGCCTTAGTCCCCTCGGCCACCGCGGCCGGCCATCTAAAAATACTTTTGGTATCTGATGCACATTGGACTTGGAAAATTTCTTAATCTTATATGTTTTCAGAATTTCCTTTAAGTCTTCCAATGTTTTCTTTGAATCCATTCTTCACTGTTTCGGTTTATTTATTTAAGTTCGAGAACAAGTACGCGCGAAACGCACTGAGCTCAATGGTAAATAAAACCTACTTCGGCAAGTCACTTCCGGTTCTGATGAGTCACGTGATACGTTACTAGTATCCTGCTCAATCCGATATTCCTGCCACCGCTCATCACAGCATAGCGCCTCAATGCGCTCGGCCGCGGCAGTTTTTGACGCTTGCACAGAGTGGCGCGACGAGACCCGGACACTGCAGGTATCGGACCTCATGCTCTTTGTAGTGGGCGGGGTGTTCTACAAGTAGCACACATCGGCCTGTCCGTGGCAGGCACCTTTGGCTCGCTGACCGTCTGGGTCGTGAGAGCTCGCAGTAAAATGGAACGGTCCGACGTCGTTAACGCAGCACCGCACGACTCAGGAGAAGCACGAGAAATGTGCTGTCTTCAGAGCAGCCTTTGCGTACGGGGTAAGGTTAGGAGCGGGTGCTGCTTACCGAGGCCGGAAAGAAGCTTGCAAAGACCTATATAAACAACAGACTGGCCACAGCGCCGCCATAGTTGAAGCCAATTGGAAAGGCTGCCGCCATCTTTGAGAACGTCGGTGTCACGCCAGGTGATACTGGGCGTCTGCTAACAACTGAATCACAGGTTTCATATTAATCATTGTCAGTCTAGATTTTTCCTTAATTTCTCAGCGACACATTTCTGAAAGTAATTCCCACTACAAATAGCATTTCTCGTTTACTACTGCATCCTAAGTGTAATGTTTACAACCGTCGAACTGCTGCATTATTTGATGTAACTATAATGTCAATAATCGTTTGTATTTGCCGACATATCTTCCCTACAAATACAGGCGAATTTCTTTAAAATCTTTAATTATCTTTATTCTGCCTGTGATTCAAATGATGTTTCATGCTTCGAAGTACATTACTTATTTATGGAGCTCTCCACAATCTGTCGTTTCCTTGGTACTCTCCTTACAGCTTTTGGTTTCTGTAGGTGCTCAGGATACGAAAATATTGGCATTTGCCAGTAGCCGCTTTCGACCGGTGGTAGCATACATGAACTTTTCTTCAAAATGACGAGAGCATATGTAACTATACTTTGTAGGCTGCCACTCATCACGCCTCATACTGGTTACCCATTGGGTTAGCAACTCCTTGTTTTTCAAAGAATAGTTTAATTACAGTTCCAATACCTACGCTACTTGCCCAATGGTTAATACGCTTTTCTACACTATATAAACAATTGTTATTACATTAAAACACACAAAATACATCCGTCCTCTGCCTAGCTTTTTGATGGTCGTGAAGTAAACATAATTTTGAAACTTGGTAAATGCGAAAGGTAAGTATAATGAACGTTTATAGACAAAAACACGCCGATACACAACGACGTATATAATTACATACTGTATCTCTTTCTCTATGTATGATATTCGAACAGTTTTATCACTTACCGTTAGTTTAGATTACAAACAGAAGCGTCTGCTCACGCTGCTGCTTGAAACTGACGTTCTCAAATATGGCGCCGACATGCTTACTGCTGCCACCCAGAGCTCTGTAGCTTGCCTATAGCCTATCTATGGCGTTTATATGCCTCTTTGGAAGCTTGTCTCTTCATCGTAACAGATTCATTTTGTTACAGTCACTTAACAGTGCTATCAGTTACTGTGCATATTAATATGTTCTTGGTGTTTACTATCAAAGAAAAATAAACAACGTTCAGTATTTTTTAGAAACAAATTACTCAGCTGTAAGCTTGGAAGTGTGAAATAAAGAAGATTGGTATGCCGACGCCTGAGCTCGAGTTAAAGCAAGCGCAAACAAGCTGAGGTAAGACATGCTGTAGATATTGTAACGAAAATATATCTAAAGAAGGGGAGGTGGCGCTTTCCCCCAGCGCCACTTGCACAGGTGTGCCGAATTGTCTTTTTGCGCGCCGAAACATCTACGACCGACGCGCCGAGGGAAAGGGGGGGGGGGGGGGCGGCAGTGCCTCTATCAAGTCCGTCACTCAAAGAAGTGAACCCCCAGACATCTGAAGCACCAGCTCCCCTGGTAATAATTCTTATTTGTTACGCAAAATACAGCCTATACAGGGTGTTACAAAAAGGTACGGCCAAACTTTCAGGAAACATTCCTCACACACAAAGAAAGAAAATATGTTAGAGCTCATTTTATTTCTTGTCTTCAAATCACAATAATCAGGTTCAATGTTCAAAATGTCCTCCGTTAGCGAGGATACATGCATCCACCCTCCGTCTCATGGAATCCCTGATGCGCTGATGCAGCCCTGGAGAATGGCGTATTGTATCACAGCCGTCCACAATACGAGCACGAAGAGTCTCTACATTTGGTACCGGGGTTGCGTAGACAAGAGCTTTCAGATGCCCCCACAAATGTAAGTCGAGGGTTAAGGCCATGGAATTGGTCCGCCTCTACCAATCCATCGGTCAATGAATCTGTTGTTGAGAAGCGTACGAAAACGTCTACTGAAATGTGCAGGAGCTCCATCGTGCATGAACCACATGTTGTGTCGTACTTGTAAAGGCACATGTTCTAGCAGCACAGGTAGAGTATCCCGTATGAAATCATGATAACGTGCTCCAGTGAGCGTAGGTAGAAGAACATGAGGCCCAATCAAGACATCACCAACAATTCCTGCCCAAACGTTGACAGAAAATTTGAGTTGATGACGTGAATCGAGAAAGTACAGTACATACTAACGAAAGAATTGAGTATTTTGACAATTGTCTGCACGAATTATTTCAATTTACATTTAAAGAGAAATACTAAAATGAGCTCTAACATGGAAATTAAGCGTTTCTTGACACATGTCCACATAACGTATTTCTTTCTTTGTGTGTGAGGAATGTTTCCTGAAAGATTGGCCGTACCTTTTTGCAACTCCCTGTATATGCACTGTGTTTAACTGCAGAATCATAGGTAAAAGATTATATCTGCAACTAAGGTAGTTGCTAGGAACTGATGACCTCGCAGTTAAGTCTCTTAAGCTTAACAAACATTAGAACATTTGAACGAGGTAGTTGCTGGGGCATGAAAGGAGACATGTAATGTTCGCTCCTAAGATAACATCGAGCCAATCTCCTAAATCAGAACCGTACATAGCCCAATACGCAGGTTCTTGCAGCGTGTAGTCACCCTTGCTTTAATATTATCTGTGATAAATTGCGTTGAAAGGACAAAGTCGCACTGTCATTTTGTCTGTCACTGTCGTAATGGTCAGTGGCGAAATTTCGCATTCTGGGTCACAGTAGATTTCCGAAAATGGAATTATTTACAGATTTCCGGAATGGAAAAATCCCATGCGTCTAGCTACAAGTACCACTTTGCTAAATCCCGTCGTGCGGCTATGAACACAACGGAAACCTGCCCACATCTCACATGAATTTCGAATGACAGCTTTGCCAACACGTCGCTCTTTCATAACTGGTGTATGCGACACTATCGCAAACTGTACACTTGTTCGTTTTATACAGTGCTTCCGTGTACCTACTGCAAGAGGGAAATTTCGCGAAGCGAGGAAAAACTGAATGTGAGTCGCTTTTTATAGAGTGCTCAGGTCCCTGAAATTGCGGTGAGTTTCCAGCAATATCTGCAGTTGTGATTTACAGATCCGGGGTAGTCAATATGGACAAAGAATCTTGCTGTTGTAGCTGTTTCTGCTAAATATTATGACAGAGTAATCGGCTACGGACAGTGTGCTCATTTCCAGGTTACCTTTCCCGTACCTGGGGCTCGTGGAATAACTTCAGCTCTCTCGGGGGGGGGGGGGGGGGTTCTCGGAATCGCTGGCATCCTCCCTCCTGAGGTAATTTACGGCTACGACGAGGGAACGACCGATAAAGCAAAAAACAAAAACCATAATTTACACCCACGGTAAAATTCGTAATGAATCTCTTATATAACGAGCGTACGTCGTTAATTAAACTACTCTCGATGGGAAACGAGTGAAGATCTAAAGGAACTATTTTTCTCAAAACCACATAAAGTACCACACATTACTCTCACGAGTCAATTTCTGTGTTCCCTCTAACAGACGAGCAATTATTTCAAGCAGTTTTCCAATCTAACTTTCACTCAACGTTACACCGAGTAAAAATCTAGAATTCATTCCTGGCCTTCAGCGAACTGATGTGAAAATGTCATTTTAGGGTCTCAGCTTCTGAGATTGTCGATTTATTGACGACGAAGTGTATTTTCGCTATCTGTAGATACTTATACATATACTTAACGGAAAACCGTTTAATTTTATGACACTTATTCAAAGAAGTTGCCGGCATGTAAAGCTATTTTCTTTTTCTTTTGATAATATGTCTCAGAGTCTGATAGTTTTTAAGAAGCATTTCGTAAACGTCCTCCAGTTCTGTAGCAATAAAATATGTAAACAAAAAATTGTCATGTAAAGAAACGTCATGTTTTGAAACACCGCATCCGCCTTTGATAATCGCTTCAGTTCAGTGAAAAAGACAGTACGCAAATTCATTACAGGTATGCAGTGTATTTCGCCAGGTATGGAAACTGTATCTACACCAGGATTATAAATTATTTGAATTGTTAGTTTATGGTAACATGCTTGTTGATTATCACTTGTCATGCATCTAATTATAATGCGTGATTACACCTTAGAATCATCCGTTTGAGACCGAATACAGAGAAAATGCAGCCGTCGATAAACCATGAATTTGAATGATTTATGAGGTTCGTCCAGAAAGTAAGTTCCGTTTGGTTATATAAAACAAACACAGAAAAAATACAGAAAAAATATTTATTGTACAAAAACCTATAACTGTTAAACTACTTTTCTACATAGCTGCTGAAATTTTGTAGGCACTTGTCATGGCGTGGCACAAATTTCTGTATGCCTTCTTCATAGAAGGTTGCCGCCTGTGTATTCAGCCATGTGGTATCATGTTTTCAGCTCGTCATCGTTGAAGAGTTGACAGGACAAATTTTAGGCGTAAGAAGAGGATTTCCATCAAAAGGTGGTGTTTGTTTCCACGATAGTGCCCGACTTCATGTGGCAAATGTGACCAAACAACTCTTACGGGAATTTCACTGGGACGTGTTTGATCGTCATCCGTACAGCACGGGCCTCGCTCCTAGCCACTTTCACATCTTCTTACGCCTAAAAATCTCTCCTTGGTGGTCAACATTTCAACGATGATGAGCTGAAAGAACATGCTACCACATGGCTCAATACACAGGCGGCAATCTTCTATGAAGAAGGCATACAGAAACTTGTTCCACGCTATGACAAGTGCCTACAAAATTTTGGCAGCTATGTAGAAAAATAGTTTAACAGTTGTAGATTTTTGTACAATAAATATTTTTTCTGTATCTGTACACGTTTGTATTATATAACCAAACGGA
This sequence comes from Locusta migratoria, assembly GCA_026315105.1. Taxonomy (NCBI): domain Eukaryota; kingdom Metazoa; phylum Arthropoda; class Insecta; order Orthoptera; family Acrididae; genus Locusta; species Locusta migratoria. The sequence continues at coordinate 3,168,949 of CM048747.1, forward strand.
ACTTACTTTCTGGACGTACCTCGTATTTTTTATTACATGTTATGCCACTCTCCATTTCTTTCCCTTGCACTGAGCCGATTTTTCACTGACGCTTGCAGTCAGAAAATGCTCATTCACTACCATAAGCTCATTGTGGCACTCCTCATCTTGTTTAACAATCCTCGTCAAATGATTTACTTACATCGTTCGTTTAATGTGATACTTTCAAACAATAACTGTCTGGTATTAGATAAGCACGGCTTTGAACTGATACAGTAATTTATTAATTAATATAATGCAAGAGAATACATGCCTATTTTTTTAACACAGTGCTAATAGCAAATCAGTACTATCGAGGTTACTGACTATTCTATGATAAACATACTTAATTATGAATTAAATAAATACCCTATTTACATCTTTGTTAATTTAAATACCTGTCAATTCCTCATCAAGTTGACATCGTTAACAACCTTTTCCGAACAGCTTGTCAGGAGAGGGTAGGTGGGTATATACATCTACATACATAATCCAAAGAGCACTGTGAGATGGGTGGAGGAGAGTACCTCGTACCACTAATAAAAATTTCCCTTTTTTCCATTCCCTGATATAATGAGGGGGGAAAAATCAAATATGTGTATACACTTTGTGAGCCAAATGTTCAAATGTTTGTAAAGCTTATGGGACTTAACTACGGGGTCATCAGTCCCTAAACTTATGAAATAGCTTATAGTAAAGACAAACCTAACATCCATGCCCGAGGGAGGAATCGAACCTCCGAAGCGGGACTCCACGCGATTCGCAACGTGGCGCTCCGGACCGCTCGGCTACTCCCGCGTGGCCTTTATGAGCCCTGACTTACATCAAGTTTGTGATCTTTACGCGAAATCTAAATTGGCGGCAGTAGAATCGTTGTGCAATCGAAGTCCCGACCTCTAAATTCCCACAATAGTGTTTCTCGAAGTGAACATGTTCCCGAAGTATCTCTGAATTCATTATGTCTTCCTTTAACCCTTTGAGTCACACCAACACTTTTGGATATGATAGGCATTGAAATCTGGTTTTATCCTTCTTTATTGCCTTACTGTAGTACATAACAACTTTTAATTTTTTTTTTTCAATTTTTACGAAAAATACACAGAGTTTGTTTCAGTATGAAACCACTGTGGCACCGAATTTTTCAGTGTCCTTCAAAGAGTCAACTAATTTTGAATTTTTAACATTTATTATCTCAGTAATATTACATTTTATTTCATATATATTTATTTTACTTTTTTTTCTTTTTTTCCCCTTCTGGTTCCTTTTTTTTTTTTTTCTCAATGAAGCTAATAATATTTTTTTCGTTTTATGTAAAGTTTCTATGTACATTACATACAGCACTTCTTTTAATTTCTCATGATATTGCATCATATGCATTGCATGACCATGTCGTCCTAAAAAAAAATGTAAAGCAGTCAACAATCCCAAGACTGGTTTGTACACCAGTGCTTTACTAGGCGTGGTCCTGTTTGGAGGTGGTATGCCGTTGCCTTCCTCCGACCTTCAAACTGACTTACCTAGCCAGTTATAGGGGGACCTACAGTTTAACGTGGGTTCCGAACCACGGTGCTACTCGGTATTTTTCACATGAGCAATACTGCCAGAGGTGAAAGAAGTGGAAAGTGACAGATAAAAATCCTAGGAGCTGGGGTGGATCGAACCCGCAACCTTTGGATTGGTAGTCTGGCACTCTACCACTGTGCAACCGAGGCGCACCATGTCGCCTTATGTGGCTACTTTTTCAAACTACAGTTTTCACATGGTTCTGATTTGCTATGAACAGGCAAATGCAGGTCATTGGATTGTCTTTTGTCCACAGGGACTTTCATTCTAAAGTGTTTTTAGGGCTTTGGGGTGAGACGGTGGTTCCGCAACGAATTACCTATGTCACAAGGCGATAAGTCACAGCGAGAAGTGTTTTCGCAGTGAAGTCATTGTTACGCAAAGGGTTAAACCTATTTGGTGGGGATCCCAAACATTTGAGCAAAACTCAAGAAAGGGTCGCACAAGCGTTCCAGTTGCATCTAACCCTTGCCGCGGCGGAATGGACGTGCGCATTGATGCGCCGTGCTGCGGTATGCGCGGCCGTTCGTCGTCGGAGGTTCGAGTCCTCCCTCAGGTATGGGTGTGTGTGTGTGTGTGTGTGTGTGTGTGTGTGTTATCGTTAGGTTAGTTTAACTTACTTTAAGTAGTTTGTAAGCTAGGGACTAATAACCAAGCAGTTAAGTCCCTTAGATTTACAAACATTTGAACATTTTTGTAGCTATCCTAGAGTACATGATAAATGTTGCACACTATTGACACCGCATTCAAACACGGACAAGATTCTATTCCAGAACTTGAATCTGCAGATAATAAGACAGAAAGCTAAGTCAGTGTATGCACCATAACAAAAACTTGTCTGGAGGACGGGGGTTAAAACCCGCACCGGCCGGAGTGGTTCCTTTTAAAGTGCACGGCCGATTTCCTTCCTCGTCCTTAGCGAACATCAGTCTGAGCGTGTGCTCCAATTACCACAATGCGCGGTGGAGTAGCCGAGCGGTCTAAGGCGCCTCGCTGCGGAGGTTCGAGTCCTCCCTGGGGCATGGGTGTGTGTGTTTTTGTCCTTAGGTTAGTTTAACTTAGTTTAAGTAGTTTGGAAGCTACGGACTGATGACAACGCAGTTTGGCCCGATAGATTTACTAACATTTTTGAATAACCTCGATGTCGTCGGCGCGCAAAACCCTAATCTTCCTTCTTCCTTTTGAATTCTCTAACTCGAGGGTCTAACACAGATCTATATCCCTGTTACAGTTGGGCAACACTGATAAATATTCTTAAAAGATAACTGACAGATTTGTGTTGTTGTTGTGGTCTTCAATCAGGAGAATGGTTTCTGCAGGTCTCCACCCTACTCTATCCTAAGCAAGCCTCTCCATCTCCACACAAGAACGGCAACCTACATCTGTCTGAATCTGCTTACTGTATCCATCTCTTGGTCTTCCTCTGCAGTTTTTACACCAAACACTTCCCTCCAACGCTAAATTCACGATTCCTTTACGTCGCTTCTTTTAGTCAAGAATGCCAGAAATTCCTTTTCTTCCCAATTCTGTTCAGCACCTTCTTATTCGTTACGCGATCCACGCACATAATCTTCAGCATACTTCTGTAGTATCACATTTCAAAAGACTCTATCTTCTTCCTGTCCACACTATATATCGTCCATGTTTCACTCCCATACAAGGCAACACTTCACACAAATGCCTTCATAAAGGACTTCTTTAGGCTTAAATCAATATTCGATGTTGACATATTTCTCTGTTGCACAAAAAAAAAAAAAAAAAAAAAGGTCACCGCTGGTCAGTAGTTGTTAAAACGAATGAGGTCGCGGGGTTTGGAATCTGACTGAAGTCGGGAAAGGTAGTTTACTATTAGCACACACGACTGGAAACTTTAGTCTCAGTATCTCATCGACGTATATTACCAGAGGTATCATTGCATTGTGTACGAAACTGAAAAATTTGTGACTCGATTGAGATTTTTTTTCTGCTAGGGAGAACAGAGTATGTTATATTGGATCAGGGCCATGGGAAATGTTTGTGTATGGAGGTGACATCCACAAATAATGGTCCCAGAAGCAAAGGGCATAGATGTTGGAGAGTACGGTAGCTTTGATGTCGAAGCCAGGAATGTGACATTGTTTAAATATTTACTAGCTTTAGGTGAAATACACCCTCATGGTAACGCACGTCCGGGAGGAAAATGGTAACCCTTGCTGTACTGCGGGAGTATGGTTACAAAGAACCTGCAATTAACGCTCAAGATAAATCGTTAAGTAACGATGCTCACTGGATGTTTTGCCAGCTACTACTGTAGCACAGTATTTCCCTATAATATTTTTTAAAACTGGACGAGTACATCGGCCTATATTAGCCTCTGAAAACCACTGCAGACAATCTCCACAAAAATATTTAACATTAATTCCTCCTCCAAGCGAAACGCTCTCAGAGTCATAAAACGAGACGTAAGTGTGTGTGTGTGTGTGTGTGTGTGTGTGTGTGTGTGTGCATACAAGCGCGCGCATCTGAGTGTGTGCTTTCTCACCACGTCTGGTTTTGTGGGGAGAAACGGACGTAACTTTCGTTTTGGCTCTGTCCGGGTAAATGCTTCAAATCGTTTAGGGGATTCAGAGAAAAGTGAGTCTGGGAAACGCAGCAGGTAACTGCCGGAGCGTTTAGCAGTCAGGGGCAGCAGACAGAAGCATGTCCCTCACGTGGCTCCACAAAAGGGCGTAAAGATTAATGGGCACGGCTGGTTCGGAAACTAATGCCGAGGAGAAAGGCCTGCGAGCACAAAGACTGGAAGGGGACGATTACAGACGAAATTCAGGGAACGGGCTAGCAATGAGCGGTTCACGATGGCCCCGAAAGTTATTAACTCTCACACAACACACGTACTGGAACTATTACGAACGAGTCTGGCCCTTTTCATTACTGACTTGTACACCTCGAAAAACTTTTTCATTGTTAATATTAGTAATAAAGACGATCGCCAAGTCGAAGACAGGCCCATAAAACTATGTCACAGTCACACAATTGTAATTTTCGTAGTCTTCATCAGAAAGAGAAATAGGATAAGGTTAAGTAACTCTGTTAGAAATTCAAGAAATTTAGACAACGGTTATTTTTACTTATATAATTTGAAAGAGGGATGTCCTACAGAGCATGTCTGACATGTTGTTGTTCTGGTCTTCAGTCCGCAGACTGGTTTGATGCAGCTCTCCACGCTACCCTGTCCTGTACAAGTCTCTTCATCGGACAATACGTTCGGCAACCTACCTCCTTTTGAATCTGCTTACTATATTCGTCCCTCGGTCTCCCTCCACAATTTTTACCCCCACGTGCTTCCTTCTAATGCTAAGTTGGCAATTCCTTGATGTCTCAGAGTATGTCCAACCAATCTATTCCTTCTCTTAGTCAGGATATGCCAGAAAATCCTTTTCTCTCCGATTCGGTTAAGCACCTCATTAGTTACATGATCTCCCCATCTAATTTTCATCATTCGTCTGTAGCACCACATTTCAAAAGCGGAACTCCTTATCGTCCACGTTTCACTCCCATACAATGCTACACTTCAGACAAATGCTTTCAGAAAGGACTTCCTAACATTTAAATTAATATTGGATGTTAACAAGTTTCGCTTCTTTAGAAAAGCTTTTCTTCCCATAGCCATTCTGCATTTTATATCTTCTTTACTTCGGCCATCAGAAGTTATCTTGCTACCCAAACAACAAAATTCATTTACTACTTTTATTGTCTCATTACCTAATTAATTCCTTCAACATCGCCTGATTTTCTGACATTGCATTCCATTACCTCCGTTTTACTCTTGTTAATGTTCATCTTATATTTTCCTTTCAAGACATTATCCATCCCATTCAATTGCTCTTCCAGATCATTTGCGATCTCTGACAGAATTACTATGTCATCGGCAAAGCGAAATGTTTATATTTCTTCTCCCTGCACTTCAATGCCCTCTCCAAATTTCTCCTTCAATTCCTTCTCTGCCTGCTCAATGTACAGATTGAACAACATTGGGGAAAGGCTACAACCCTGTCTTACTCCCTTCCCAACCTCTGCGTCCCTTTCTTGCCCTTCGACTCTAATAACCGCTGTCTGGTTTTTGTATAGGTTGAATATAACTCTTCGCTCCCTATATTTTACCCCTGATACCTTCAGAATTTGGAAGAGTGTATTCCAGTCGACATTTTCAAAAGCTTTCTCCAAATCGACAAACGCTAATAATGTAGGTTTGCCTTTCCTTAGCCTATCTTGTAAGAGAAGTCGTAATGTGAGTATTGCCACCCGTGTTCCTACATTTCTCCTAAATCCAAATTGATCTTCCCCGAGGTTGGATTCCACTAATTTTTCCATTCGTCTGTAAATAATTCGTGTTAGTATTTTGCACCCATGACTTATTAAACTGATAGTTATGAACTTTTCACACTTGTCTGCACTTGCTTTCTTTGGAATTGGAAATACAATATTATTCTTGAAGTCTGAGGGTATTTCCCCTGTCTCATACATTTTGCATACTAAGTGATACAATTTTTTCACGATTGGCTCACCTAACGACATCTGCAGTTCAGACGGAATATCATCTACTCCAGGGCATATATCGACTTGTTATTTCTTGCAATTAACTTAAACTTTTTCGTTGTAAAAATAGGAAACGCTGTGATATTTAAGTATTGACGTGATAGTATTCAAAATACTCCGATATAGCATGTTATTTATCATTAAGAGTACCTTACAAACTATGGAAGCTAGTTTTTAATGTAATGTAAATGTTCAAGTCATATGTAAAAGTATATGTTCCCTTTTATTAGCAATTTTGAAAGACTCTACTGTAGAAAATATTAACAAACATACAAAAATTCCAGAAAATAAGCACAAGAAAAATTTCACCTGTTGTTTTAAGTCTACTGAGCCGTTTTTAGCCACTATGCGAGTCCTCACACCAGTCACACATAACATAGACACTACCTAAAACTTTCTGGCACTTCACAGGCTGCCAGACACTACAAAACTGTCAATCGATGCATACGACTCCACTTGTCTTCTTGACATCATCTTCATAATTATGAACCACCACATGCACCGCGTCCACTATCATCATTTTTCTGTGATCTGTATATAGACCTAGGAGTTGCCTGGTTTTCGATAATCCTGATTCTGATGTCGATGGATTGTAGAGGTTAGATGAAATTATTTTTGCAGAAGGTTCACGTCTTACTTCTTTGTGATCGTTTTGGCAGACTGGAAGTTTTAGAACGTCTTCCACAGTAACTGTCTTTTTATCAGATAACTCCTGTTCCTGTCCTTGTGTAACAAAGGAAGGGGCCAGAGCATTATCAGAATCAGCATCTCTGTTGTAGGGGAATATCCCAGTCTTTGCAAAGCTGTTGCAGATAGTGGTGGTCTGGAAGACTTCTTGGTAAGCTGCAGCGAAAAGTTCAGGTGGCATAACGAATGGTTTTCCAATTTTCGAAAGAGTTGCACTTCCTGGATCAGATGAAATTTCACGTGATAATCCTTAATTATACTCCCCGAGATCCCAAAACATTTACTAAATTGTCCATCCTTCATTCTTCACCGTGCGCAAAGCTGCTTCAAGCGTTTCAGTTGTGTGCGAATGTTCCGCTTTGGTGTCATTTCAGCGTCAAACCTAAGAAAAAGCAACCCATTGCTACACCGTCAACGCGTGACCTAAATTACAAGTAAGTTTTATGCGTGAATGATACATATCTTACCTTTTACTGATATTAAAATGGAACTTATACACTGGAGTTCCTACGTGTACGAAATTGATACGTACACTAGCGTCTTCACAGTTGTGCTGTCATATGTTTTGGTTTTTAAAAATTCCGTTTTACGGTTATATAAAAACATGGAAGTATATATGTAGGCCTAAATATATAAAGTTGGGAATGCTTTTACCGAAAACACTAAAGGAGCACATGTCTAAGACTTTCTTGAACACCCGAAAGATAGTGTGTGGGGGCTTCCTAGAATCGTGCAGTCTTGTGCCATGTGGTGGCAAAAATCTTGGAACCCTTGGGTTCAGGCCATGTAGTGACAAAAGAAATTCTATTACGGAGTTACTTGCTACCACGGAGTAACATAACTTTACCCTATATACATTCACAGAATCGAAAACACATAACATCTCTGTTTTTATTGTTAAACTATGACGATATTGTGTCTCTGTAAATCACGATCACTAAAAATTAAAATTAATCTACACTGAAGTTTATTAACTAAGCAGTACCGAAGTTCATTCAGAATGCCGAATTTTATACTGAACTAGCTGGTACCAGGCGCGTTGCTGCCACAGAAGAAATAATTGTGCAAGTAACGTTAGCATAGTCAGCTCCTCCTGTACGTTCTACTGTTCGCCAGCTCCTGCCCCCGTCTCTTCTGTGTCCTGTTCCTCCGCCCCTCTCCATTCAGTTGTCTGCCACATCTTCCCTCTTTCATTCTCCTCCTCTCTCCGTCTCCTCCCTCCCCTTTCTATCCGTCTGCTCCTCCACCTACTCCTCCTATGTATGAAAACATACATATATGCGCCAAGTTTCATGGTGATAGGTCAAGTGGTGTCAAAGTGGTAAGGTAAACGCTAAATTCACTGTCCTGCAGATTTTAAAAATCTCCTTCGTGAAAACATAGATTTATGTGCTGACTTTCATGACCAGTCAAACAATTTGGATGTTTGTTGTAACGTACCCTCCGTCATGCACCTACGTTCGCTTACGAAAGATAGCCCATGTATTAATTCAGGGTATAAGCTATCTACATTCTACATTTCATTCAATTCTGTCCAGTCGTTTCAACGTGAAGAGACACAAACATGTTAACCCACTGTAATATACCTTCCGCCATGCACCGTACTGTGGAATCCTAAAGGTAGCTCATGCGTTAATGCAGGGTGTAAACTATCTGCATTCCAAATTTCATTTAAATCCGTCCAGATGTTTCAGCGTGAAGAAAAACAAATGTATTAACCCATTGTAAAGTACCATCCGCTATGCATCATAGGAATTCAATTTTAGTACGCGTATAACCTTCGTGCGAGTGCAACCAACAGATTAACACAGTTTTGTAGCAATCGGATGTGCGGCATTGCCGCGCATAAAATACGATCAAAAAACAAATAAACATTAATTTTTATATGTTACATATGTCCAGAAGTATGTGTCGTAAAGTGATATAAACTTGCCGGCCGCGGTGGACGAGGGGACTAAGGCGCTCCAGTCACGGTCTTCACGGCCACTACGGTCGGGGGTTCGAATTCCCCCTCGGGTATGGATATTTGTGCCGTCCTAGTTCGTAAGTAGTTCATAAGTAGTTTGTAAGTTTAGGGACTGATGACCCCTTAGTTAAGTCCCATAGACTATACAAACATTTGAACATTTTTTTGATATAAACTTGATGGAACATTCAGCGATGTATATCGATTGTATATGCAAAATGTGAAGAGAGTCAGCAGTAATCAAGTAAAACATCACAAGGCATGCCTGATGCGACAGGCGGTGGCCTCATTATTTATGACGTCATATCTCCTGAGCTAAGAGTCGTGCTCTTTTGTTTTTGGGTCAGAAACCTTCGTGGACGTTCGGTGAACAGTTCACCAAAGTTTCGTTACAATCAAATGAATGGTTTGTGAATACATAGAGGACATACAGACATATATATATATATATATATATATATATATATATATATATATATATATATATATATATATATATATATATATATATTGAAAAGTGACATGTGATCTCAGGACCCGCACAAGCCTAACTGCTGTCCTGTGGGAGGTACAAATTTGCCACCCTACCATAAAAATCCTTGTTAACGTTTAAATAGTTAATTTTTATCACAGTTCTGCTGTCATATTTTTCGGTTAAAAAAAAGTACTTTTGACCGTTATGTAAAAGACATAGAAGTTGAAATTGCTTTTTCAGAAAACTGTAAAGTTCTTGAATGATTTGTTGCAAATGTTTAAACTATACACTGATGAACATTCGGAAGAGCATAGACTGTGTATTATTGAAATACAAACGGTTTTTTGGAAATTCCCATTATAAATTTCGAGAGGACTCGTACAGGAGAGAAATTACTTATTTTGGTAGATCGCTCACGCCAGGAAATTTCATCCAGTGACATTATGAGCACTTCTTCGTCTTTGTCACTGTGAAACAAATCTCTTCCAATCCAAACTCTTTGTTTTCCATATTTTGGGAGACGTTTGCATGGCCTAAAACAAGAAACATGGGGTCTACAACGAGTACCTCAGGAACACTTGTGACCAGTAGAAGAGACATGAAAAGACAACCGAATATGAAGACATTGCTCAAAGCTCGAATGTAGGCATTTTAGTGCCCACATTTTCATGTTTTGGTGCATATTACTTCCTTCTAAAATATGGAAAATAAAATGGCCGCGCGGTCTTGGGTGCCAATGTCACATATTGCGTGGCTGCTACCATTGGAGGATCGCATCCTCCTTCAGGCACAAGTGTGTTTGTTGTTCTTAGTATTAGTTAAATTAGTTTGAAGGTCTAGCCGCCGATAACGTCAGCAGTTTGCTCCCTTAGGTTGTAAAAAATTTTGAACCTTTTTCTCAGTATATAAATAGAAATTCACGAACCCTCAGACTGTTTTTCCTCTTGAACATGTCAAAGATATTAAAGATAAAGATGAAGCAATGAATTAAAATATCTGATGTGACCGGGAATCGGACCCGGACCTCCATGCTTACTAACCAGGCGCCTTACTACTAGACCACCGCACCACTAGCCAATAATGCGCCTCGGACTAGTCTGACTGCCCTCCAACTCACAAACTTCAGTTTCTGTGTTCCATAGAATATTGCCACTACTGCCAAGGCTCTCCATGTATATCTTTGACATGTTAGAGACGAAAAACAGTCTGAGGTTTCGTGAATTTTATTTACACTGATATTTATATCACCTTAGCCCAAGGTTAAAGGCAGGAATGTTCCAGTATGTCCATTGCCGAGGTGCTACTCCCCTGTATGGAAAGCCATGGCAGTTGTGGCAATATTCTATGGAACACAGAAGCTGAATTAAATTTTGTGACGAGGAGAGAAGTCGTACTTACAAGAAAAGTACTTAGGCTCGAACAAACAGAAATACACCAAAATCGTATGAGAGATAATGTAAAGGTCTCTTATTTCACTAGTGATACACCCGCATCTGCAAAACTCTGCAGTTGTCCATTACAGGCCTCTTCGTGTGCCTTGCCGCATTGCGGTGTGCCTCTGAAGTTGCGTTTTGTGACATTTGTGAGGTGAAGTGTCGGATGGGCCGGCGATTGGTAATCAATCCTGCTAATATAGTGTGACTGGTTGAGGTGAAGTTACGAAGAAACCTTCTTCGTGTAGATGGTATTGGTGTAGAAGATGAATCATTCGCATGTTACCTGGTATTTATTATAGTGTTTCTAATCTATTCTCATATTTCTTCACTATAATAGATACCAGAAATCATGTGAATGATTCTTCTTCTACACCAAGACCGTATTTACGAAGAAGGGCTCTTCGGAATTTCATGTCAACCAATTGCAATACAATAGCAGGATTGATTACCAATCACCGACCCATCTAACGCTTCACTACACAAATAACGTCACAAAACGCAACTTCGGAGGCACACTGCACCGTCCCTACTGGCGAACCGACAGATCAAAGTGCAATGTGGCAAGGCACACGCAGAGGTCTCTAACGAACGACTGCAGAGTTTGCAGATGCGGGAGTACCACTAGTGCAATAAGGGACCTTTACATTATCTATCATACGATTTTGGTGTATTTCTGTTTGTTCGAGCCTAACTACTTTCCTTGTTAGACTATTCTGAGGCTCCTTAATCGCTAGTGGTGCTGTGGTAAAGTGGAGCCAAATATGCAACAAAAAACTAAGAACGAACTGAACCAACAACCGCATACCATAGATCTACCTGAAGAAGGGGAAAAAATAAAAAAATAAATGATAAGACGTCGGCATGGCAGTCCGGGTTCGATTCCCGGCCAAATCACAAATTTTTAATTCATTGCTTCACCTTTATCTTTTTTTCAGAACAGATGGATCGAGAGAGGGAAGGAGGAAATGATCATAGAAAGAGGGGAAGGAAATGATGCACGGATTAATATCTAACATTACCGATCATCTCTTTAAATATAGTGCATCTTATAAAAAGTTTAGATGTGTCTCGAATGACAATAGTAGAGTGTTTCAGTCATTTTCAGAAGTGGGATAAAAAAAATTCCCACTGATGTAGCACAATGAGAGCCAATAACAATGAGAGGGTAGATGTGTAAGCGGTGGGTAGTTGGTTGGTGAGCTTAAGGATAGTCAGTTCAGGTTCCATTTGTTTTAATTAAGATATATTTTTATTTTGGATATTACAATCACAGCTAAAGGCCCAACAAGACAGTTCACATAAGTGAATCAAGGCAGGAGGACAAATTGAGAGAACCATTTTTTGGATTGTGGATAAGGATAGAAATTTAGTAGAAGCAACTCATCAAAATACAATAAAATACTCAATGTGCCCATCAATTTAAGCGAAAAAGGACAGTTTTAGATGGAAGCAATCCTTGTAAATTCAATAGAATTTTCTAATGACCCCTGAAATTTGAATGAAAACAGCTCAGCTTAATTATCAAAATCACACTAACGTGGGGCTCCAAAACTTAAATGAACACAGCCCTTTAAAAATACAATCACCGAAACACACTAAAGATGAGCTCAAAAATTTAAGTAAAGTCTGAGTTTAACTGGTAGTAGGAAATGATATCAATAGGGAAAAGGCCAATTAAACAACACACAATAAAGTTTAAAAATGAGCCCTGCAATTTAAATGACAGCAGTTCAGCTTAGTTACAGGAAAATGACACTGAGGTGGGAAGCTGGCTACTCGTCAATTTAATACACCCACACAGGTGAAACAAAAGAGCTGACTCAAAACAGGAAGGAGAGGAATCAGGTGCCCAACGGTCAACCAGAACTGCAGCTCTGACACGAAGAGGCTTACGCAAACCGATTGAACGCCAAATTACAACCGCGGGGTGGAGATGCCTCACAGAGGGAAAATTTCTGCGAGGAGAAGATAAAAAAAGGAAAACAAAGCTATACAACTACCTCCCGTGCAGATACGAGCTAGCATGGGGGCACAAACCAGACAAATTCCCCATTTACGTTAACCAAGTTAATGAACACAGAGTACTTGCTACTCAGAGCAAAGAGAAGAACATAATTCAATGGAACCGAACTAAAGGTGCGGCATAACACATGAATAAACAACTAACGACGTAGACACAGGCAACGACGGCCCCTGGGGAACGACCACCCATCCTGACAAATTCACACACACACAAATTTGCGGAACAGGACTGTATCAGTCACTTGTCTTATTTGTTTCTTACTACATGAAAAGTGCAGGCGCCCTCTCGATGGTGTAGGAGGAGGGTGTCAGATGAGAAGCGAGGCGCAGCAGGGGGCTGAGTGCGGAGTACCAGTTGTTGACACCTCGACAGCTCCGACCGCACAGCCGGGAGACGAGGTAAACAGCCCGCGACCAGCTGCTGTTGTAACTTGACAGAAAGGCCTCCCTGGACCAACCTCTTCAGCTCATGGCATGCATGGCTCCCCACGGACAGAGTCCCACCAGAACGACTTCGATGCACACCCCGGGCCCGGCCACAAACGGCCGCTTAATCAAAATAAATCGACCCTGGCGATGCCGTGCATCGTATCAAACTCACTGCCTGATACCCGGTCCGCTTTCCAACCACCTCGGCGTCACCGTAGCGCCCAACGCTGCAAGGACAATACCAGTCAGAAGACAATCGACGCGCGATAGATCAAACAGCGTCACGAGCGGTGCACGCACACACAGATCGATGGTGCTTGTGCCAGTAATTAAATCAAGGACAGGGGCAATCGAAGAAACAGGGGCCGGGACGCCTCAAACAAGTTCAAGACACGTATCTGTTTACAGCTGGCTATATTTTTACTAGGCAGCAGGCTTTCTATGTAATAAATAAATGAGAATATATTACAAATTGTTATGGTCTTCAGTCCGGAGACTGGTTTGATGCAGCTCTCCACCCTACTCTATCCTGAGTAAGCCTCTTCAGAATGTGTCCTACCAAGCGATCTCTTCTTTTAGTCAAGGTATGCCAAAAATTCCTTTTCTCACCGATTCTGCTCAGTACCTCTTCATTAGTTATGCGATCTACCCGCCTAATCTTCAGCATTCTTCTGTAGCACCACATTTCAAAAGCCTCTATTCTCTTCCTGTCCACACTGTTTATCGTCCATGTTTCACTCCCATACAAGGCAACACTCCACACAAATGCATTCAGAAAAGATTTCCTTACACTTAAATTGATATTCGATGTTAGCAAATTTCTCTTCTTCAAAAATGCTTTTCTTCCCATTGCTATTCTGCATTTTATATCTTCTGTACTGCGACCGTCATATATTATTTTACTACGCAAGTAACAAAACTCATCTACCACCTTCATTGTTTCATTACCTAATCTAATTCCTTCAGCATCGCCCGATTTTCTAAGACTGCTTTCCATTATCTTTGTTCTGCTCTTGTTAATGTTCATTTTACACGCTCTCTTCAACACACTGTCCATTCATTCCATTCAACTGCTCTTCCAGGTCCTTTGGTGTCTCTGACAGAAATATTACAAATTATATTCGTATTTATAGCGGAACTTACAGGAATTTACTATGCTTGCAGCGGAAACTACCAATTTGTAACTGGAACACGGCTTCATTATCAAGCACATCAAACTATAACGATATTTCTCTGGAAAATGGTTTTTAACCATTAAAGCTGCAGTATACTGTTATGCCCAGAGCTATGCAGTAATTTGTGTCCGCTTTGCAGAAATTCATAAACTACAAAGAGAAGTACCATCGAAATAAGAAGAGGTAATAAAGAGTCGGCTCCATCGCAGAAGCGACGCGAGCGGTTTCCGCGACACGTCGTAGGGAGCCCTCTGCCCTATGGACGTAATGAAGCGGTGTACCGAGTAGATGAGGTCCCCCACTGGGGGGTGGGGGAGGGCCCCGTGTTTCCCGGTACTGCACTAGGCCTGGGGAAGGCACGTGCGCGGAGAGGGCGCGCTCTTGCGGCCGTAGGAGGAACCACGGCGTTTATGGCGGAGTTCGGCGAAACGCGGCGCGCCGCTGTTGTTCCGGTAGCTGTAGCACGCCTCTGCCGCCGTCCGTGAAAACATACACCTGCCCTTCGCAAAATGAAAGACGAAGGAAAGTTAACGGACCATTAGATACGTTATCACACTGAAAGCGAAGACAATCCGTTGCACATTTAGAAACAAGTATAGGTACAGAAAATTGCAAGAAATTACATACAGTATTACTTATCTTACTTACATTACTTGCAATAACTGGTAAATGTAAGTAACCAAGTCGTCTTTCTTGACAGTAATAGGATAACATATGGACAACCATGTGAATCGTGAATGAGTAAAAGATCAATGTTCCTGTACATTCTGAATGTATTGATACAGAATGTTGTAGAGCACTTATGTAACACTCTGTCATTACTGAGCATCAACTAAGTAACTGATCTTTCGTTGTGGCACATAAGAATAAACAAAGCAAGGATAGGTCATGTTAAGATGTTGTATTAAGTTCAAAGATGTTATAATACTGACTGCAAATTGTTTTTATGGTATGTAAACATACCAAAATTACAAATCGCAGACCTGCAAAGCACAATTCACAAATGGAATACAATCTCACATGTTTACAATTTTACATGTTTCAATAATTATGAAAGTGTACAATATTCTTTAAATATCATGCTAAAATACAAAATATAAACTCAAATCTTCTTACTGCAATTCTATAAATCTGCAGTTCAAAATTTAAACTTAATCATTATTATTGTATGGTACCTAGAATTGCAATTTATACCATACGATTGTAATATTAGTTTATGCACAGAGCACACATCAAGTTTTTTTTATATATGTTGTGATTTTTACTACTAGCCTGATAACCAAAAGAATTCATCAGATTCCTACATACAGTATGTGTTTACTGTATATGCACATGGAAGGTCATTCTAAAATTAAATGTAATTTACTGTTTAATTCGTGTGACAGTAAAATTAAAATTCTGATGATGAATCTGAATAGTAGGGTGTTCAATGCCTACATATACATTGTCTCTTTTTGAACTTAAACTTGGAATTGATAACCTGTATCTGATAAACATATAAATGATGAATAATACACACACTGTACAGTAAGTATCATCTATCAAAATTCAAATTAAAGTTAGGATGATTAGCATAAGTAATATGAATCTCGATGCCTACATATAATTTTCCGAATTTCTATATCGATGAAGAGATGTTGCCTAGGGTATTCCCAAGATCTATTGTGATTTGAACTTATGATTGGTGAGGTGAATATTTATATATGAGTAATTTTTGAAAGCATTTTTTGGAACAGTGATCTTGAAAATTTTAATAATTAAAATAAGACAGTCTAGATCGCAATTTGTTGCGTTTATAGCTGGCAACTGGTTTCGGTTCTACAGAAGCATCTTCAGGCGTTTGGCACCTTGTTGGTAGACGATGGCGGTGGCCGGAGCAGGCGTCAACCGAAACCGGTTGTCAGCAATAAACGCAACAAATTGCGATCTAGACTGTCTTATTTTAATGATTTGTGTATGATGTTATGAAGAAAGTTTTGTGTTTCAGCATTCTTTCAGTAAATGCTAGAGGGGCTGGCTGTCGGCTGATGATGCGAGAGCTGAGCCGCAGCTGAACGACCAAAGCAACGTCCTCATGCTCAACCCCAACCAGGAATTATTGATGAAATTATCAAATCTCTTCAGAAGTAGCCCATTGCAACACATAGGTGTTATATATTTGAGGAATGAATATTAATAGTAATATGGTTATGTGTTAGGATTGTGGTGTATTTATCTCGTCTTTTAATGGTGTTTATAAATGGACACATCTCAGTAGCGTAGCAGAGATGCTTGCGGTTGTAAATTATTATTTCTCGGTCGAGAAGAATCGAGTTCAATAAACATAGTTGGCTGATTTAAAGCTGGGTAGTTACCTTCGTTGGGAGATGCATTTAATCGTATTTTTAGTCTCTAAAGGATTGCTCTTGGTATTCGATTAAATTTTTCATGTGTTTATTACTTCAGAATGCTGTAGACAATTTTGTGTTGTTGGTCGTAAGGATTAGATATATACAAAAGAAATAAAACTTGGTGTTGATCTGGATCATTTCTTGTTAGCTGTTTTGTGTGTGCCCATCATTTTTACTATGTAATTGGCTGCGTTACAGATGTATATCGTGAGTATTGATTTTTTAGGAGAGGAAATACGATGGCTTTTTGGGCATGAGTGATTGTTAAACGTACGAGGTATGTGGTCTAGTGACTGTTAGAAATACTGTCTTGTGGAGTATGCAGTGCAAAAAGATGCAGGATCAGTCAGGTAGATATTCTGGAGAGATGCAGCAACAATGCAGTTGTTGGGCGTATACAGAGGTTGTTGCATGCTACTTGGTTTAGAACTTTAGTAAATAAGAGCTTGAATAGCTACATCCGTTTGTTGTAGGTTACTATTGATTGCAGTTGTAATCCGGTCGCTGGGTTGGAAAAGGGTGTTCTTACAAACACTTACAGAGAGTGTCACAGGCTAGTTGAGATAGAATTTAAGTAAAAAGTGTTTGAAATATTCCAAATATGCGATGCAGTGTCTTCCTCCAGTTGTGGATGTTGTGTTGCGATATAGCTCTAAAGAAGTGGATTTAGGCTTATGCTCTTGTGATCGTAAAAACTTTGCACTGTGTACGATATCTGAAATTTATTCGAAGCTTTGACCGTTTGTTCGTGTGTCCATAGGAAGGAAGCTGTACCGGGGGCATCAATGTGTTTGTGGACAATGATAAAACAGTTGGAATCGATTATGTAACGTGGTTGATGACGAATCGCACAATAGAAATATGTAATAAGTTTATTTGTCAAGTCACGAGTCCTGGTGTCAATAAAGTTATCAGTAATCACATTACTGATTTTATAAAATGTCCAGAAAGGCGGCTATGAGAGATTTTTTACTTCTTCGTTGGGTTGAGAACAGGGCATAAACAGGTTGTAGACTAGAATATACAATTTCGGAATAGATTGTGCTTTTAACTTTCTACAAGACTGTTTAAAGAGTTTTAAACGAGGATAGCCTATGTTTACAAAAAGCCTCTCTGTACAGAGTGTCAATTTCATCCATTTTGTCTCAGCTAACTAATTCCTTAGCCGACGGTTGTTGTGTTGTGTTCAGTTTTGTATCGTAAATTGTTTACTGGGTTAATAAGAACACCGAAAATTCACTGGTGAGCACATAACTCTAGCTAACTCCTGTGTCTGATAGGACGTTTGAGGTCCATGTAGTGTGCTTAAGTACTAGTTGATTGGTACATTGTGCTTGCATGGTAACCAGAAAAACGTGTAGAAATATGATGGTCGATGTATACATGTCTGTCAGAGGCCTCTCGCCTTTTTCTGCATTTTGATGACTAGTCGAAAGAGTCAATTGTTGGGGTGTGATAGAAGCGTTTGCAACTGTTACGTTGCATGTACACAGTTGTACTGTAGAGAAACGAAACTGCGTAGACAGAACATGCTTGATGCCTATTTATCTGTCAATGAGCTGACGCTTCATCAGCGATTGGTCAAGTGACTGAGCGTGGAGGGTGTGTGTTTGTGTGTGGGAGGGGGGGGATTTTTGTGTCCCTGCCTCGTCGCCGCTTTTGTGTCTCTCGTTTCCGTGGTAGGTGTCGGTGGCCGAGTGGAATGAGACCGACACAGGAATAAAGGTAGCACGCTGGTGCAGGTACGGAGGGGAGCAGCCAGAAACTAGAAACACTAGAGTAAATTAGAAAGAGATATATATTGCACAGAATTTATACAATACTTAACTTTTACATAGTTCAGTATTGGAGACTGCTGATACATAGTTGAGCTAGAGGCCTGCCTAGTGCCTGTCCAATAGTCAAGTCTTCACTGGTGCCTATCTGATTACAAAGGTCCTAACTGGTTGCTATCTCAGTCCCAAGTGAACGATGTCGTTCAGTGGTGGCCACGAGCGGAGTTGCAGCAGAGGGCGCTCGTGGCTGTCGTAAGAACGCCGCGCCGTGCGTGCATGGCGGCGCGCGGCGAAAGTAGGTGGCGCGCACTTTGGACTTGTGCGACACCACAGGGATAATAGTACCTCGACAATCCATTATGGGTAGAATCTGAGTGGGCATGAATCCCTATTACTATACTACTCAACTCTCAATGTGACAGAACATAACTTTACTTACTTAATATGAGTGCCAGAAAACCATTTAGGATCCAAGGAGAAAATAATAATAATAATAATTTGGTGGTAGGTCGTGAACCAGTGCCCATGTATACTTACTTCAAAAACTGGGGCGCTGTCCAGTGGCGTAGCTGTGTCACCAAGGGCCCCGGGGCAAAAATGACATTGGGGCCCTCTTGAAACTAAAACTATGCAAAACTACTTCATCATCAGTTCCTTACCGCCTACTGGAAGACATAATAAGGCAAACCTAAATATTGTTAAGTAAATTATTGTGTGTCACGCAGCAGATAATATTTAATTGTATTCTCAAATATAACTGTGAAAGTTGGTTTGTTCGTAATGCTTTCACGCAAAAGTTATTGGGCGGATTTGAATGAAATTTTGCAGAGGGATAGATTTGGACCTGGGTAGGACATAAAGATAAACGATCTCTTGGGATAGTTTCCGAAGTTTCTCCAAGTCGCAGGCATAAGCTAGTAAAGAATAAACATTGAAGAAGTATTATCTAACCATGAAAACATGGCCCCCTGCCGCGAAGCAAACCGGGAACAGTCCGCGGTGCCAGCAGGCGGACTGTTGTCAGTGCCGACATCTCACTGTCGCTAAACTCCTCGCTGTTAGCTCACTGCTCCGTACCGATCAGTCTGATTTCGTTGATAGCCCAATGAAAGAAGGAAAATAGGGGAAATATTCGTGTAGGATGGTTTCAGAAAAGAAAGTTGTCGGATTTTGTTTGATGGAATACTTTGGTTTGAGCCGTGCCCCTACCAGGCTTCATGAAGTGTATATAAATGTCTGGCTATGAAAAAGTAATAAGTAAAATAACTAAGTTGACATCTTCGCTTATTATACTGGCAGTGGGGTACAGAGTAGTGTCTTGAATGCACAATTTACTATTGAGACAAAGTAACCATATTTTCTCTTCTTCTTGCACGAATTTCAGAGTGCAATTTGTTACAGCACTTCATTGGGATCTACGATTATGGAGCACACCCTTGGGGAATTCACTACACAAACAGTTGATTTACCATAATAATACCGTTCCGTAATAATAGATTATAGATACTTCATATTCAAATGTGGTCACACTATCTACTGTCAAATACTGTGCTAGTAATTCAGCACCATTCAATGTTATTTCACAAAGATTGGCAGGCACGGCAACTTCGACTTCAACCGACAATGTGCTGACGATGGCAGGGTTCACGTCTTAGCGGACAAGCAAAGGACCTTGTTATGTTTATATTCTGTGGTGCGAATAATTTTTGGATTTCACTTCGTGCGTTTGAGGTTTGTTGGTCAGGGTTCAAAAAGTTCAAAGTCGGAAAACCTTCATTCAACTAAATTATTATATACAGTTGAAATTAGATTATCCGAAGTAATTGGCGGACATGAAAGTGTTCAAGGATCTACGGTAACTTTTTTCGAACGTCGCTCACGTAGGCCAAGGGGCCCCTGGAGCCCTATGGTAGCTACGCCACTGGCGCTGTCCACTAAGCTACGGCAACCTGCTCAGCCCTGCAGGCCCGTACCCTCCTGTCATTAAATGGAAATGTTCTTTCTTAAAGTGCCGCTTTCAGTTAACAAACTGTAATTAATCGTAATAAGAATGACGTGTTTTTGATAATTCTTCAGTATGCTATTGCTTTCAAATAACAAAGCCTGAGTTATGATAAGAAACTCATCAAATAAACAGAGCAAGATGGATAATGCCAGGGAGAGTTTACACCCAATCTCGAATCGTCAGCTTCGTAACAGATCGGTAAAGTTCGTTAATATTCGGTGGTGGAGCCGTAGTAGCCGTGACGTGACCTCACCGTCTGATTACGGTCAGTGTGACTTACCAATATCAGCACCCCATATTGGTATTTTGATATCGCTATATCTTAAAAAAAAAATCTCACTGACGTGTTTTACGGCCCACTTTAGATTTGTAGTTTTATAAGTTTTTGCATACACTTTAGACTAAAATAATAATGTAAACAATATAAAATTAATTAATAAGAGTGTCTGAAACCCTTTTAGGAAAAAAATAATTAGGTAGTGGCGGGTTTTCAACCACTGAACTTTAGCGTCACAGTCCAACGCATTACCAACTATGCTACGCCCAACACTTAAAAATTGCGTTTCTTAATATCATACTATTGATGACCGTTGTTAAGTATTGCTAATATGGCATTTGTAGACACTAGATTATCATTTATCGTACGAAGAACGACGTGTTTTTGTTAATTCTTCAGTGCGCTATTGCTCTGAAATGAAAACGTGTAACTTAAAATAGGAAAATCATCAAATGCGCAACGCAAGATGGGTTATGCCAGAGAGAGTTCTGGGCGAGGAATGTCACGTGACATCTGCG
Organism: Locusta migratoria; assembly: GCA_026315105.1. NCBI lineage: Eukaryota > Metazoa > Arthropoda > Insecta > Orthoptera > Acrididae > Locusta > Locusta migratoria. Next base: position 3,190,260 of record CM048747.1, read on the forward strand.
AACGGCTGGTTTTCGTTCATTCAGTGGAGGGTGTCAAAACTCAGTTATTTTTGCAAATATCTCTCAAACAATACGAGATATGAGAAAAACATAAGGCGACAAAGCTGTAGAGAATCTTCTCCTCTACAAATTCGGTTATTCAATTTTAGCGTCAGATGAACGGTTTACATGCAATTAAAATTACATTACAAACGGCCTTTTTTGGTATTACTAACGTATTTCTTGTCCGAAATATTTGAAAAAGCGAGGTTCTGGTCTTTGGTAGCCAACAATTATGTCTGTAAAATTTGGTGCCGATCGGTTGAACGGTTCGACCTAAAAAGTGGGAACTACAGCCAGACAGACATCGTCAAATCGCCGTTATTTTTGCAAATATCTCTGCAACGATGCAAGATATAAAAAAAACGTAATAGAGCGAAGTTGTTGAGAATTTGTCCCTCTACCAATAAGGTTATTCAATTTTCGTGTCAGATGAACGGTTCGTTTGCAATTACAATTATATTACAAACGGCATTTTTTGCCATTACTACCGTATTTTTTGTCCGAAAAATTTGAAAAAGGGAGGTTCTGGTCTCTGTCAGCCTACAATCATGTCTGTAAAATTTGGTGTTGATCGGTTGAACGGTTCGTCTTAAAAACGGGGAACACTTTACGGACAGACAGACAGACATACATCCCGAAATCGCCGTTATTTTTGCAAATATCTTTGAAACGCTACGAGATATGAAAAAAACACAAGAGAGCAAAGTTGTAGAGAATTTTCTCCTCTACACATTGGGTTATTCAATTTTCGTGTCAGGTGAATGGTTAAGCTGTTATTTTTATTTAAATTTCCAGCTGTGAAAAACGTTTGCAAAGGCCCACTTTTAGTGTTACTACCGTAACCTAAAGTGGGCCACTGATGACGCCGATACATGATACATTTTGAAGTAGCCCCACGTTGCAATACCCACCAAATATAGATTTTCCATTATACCTTAAATAACTTAAGGGAAATATCGGCATAATTTGTCTGAAAGTGCATGGCTGGTAACACAGCTGATAATGCTTCCCCAATGCGAGTTTGTGCTCAGTTTCTACTGACTTCGTAGTCGACGTACGTTAACTGCTAACCTCCCTTCCAAAACCAGAAGAACAGAAGTAGACAAATAAAAAAAATATATATATATATTAAAAAAAAATGAAGAAGACGAAATAATGCAATCTAATGTAACGGAAGAGTGCGTCCGGCTCTTCTTGGAAAGTTTAGTATGAAATGTTTCTTAGAATTAAAGGCGGCGATGTGCGTGAAGATCAAAGCGACAGCAGCGCTGAGTAATTCTCACCTTAATGTAATCCACAATCTGCTTCCCCCTAGCGGGAATCTGATGGCACAATGTTAGTCTTTGGGCTCAGAGGAACACGTTGTTTACAGAGCAGAGGGGGGGGGGGGGAGTAGTTCCGGGCTGCGGCGTGGCGCGGCGCCAGCAGACAGCCGCCGCCAGGGGCGCTGGCAGCGCGCCAGCTCTAGACAGCCTCGCTATATAGCATCTCTGGCCAGCCGCGCTGCAAAATGGCGGCCGCCCACGCGACGCTGCCACCCCCGCAGTGCGCTGTCGACCACCGTAGCTCTCTTACATTTAAGCCCACTCTCTCGCCTACGCAAGGCTGTCGGACCATTCTGGGGGCAGCCCAAATGTTACATTCTCACTCCGCAAACCACATTTAACCCTCGAGGGTCGCATTAATTATTGTAACACCAAAGTTCGCGTGGTTGAATCTGTCAACCAGCCATAATTTTCATCAAAGAATAGCTTATATGTCCGTACTTCGCCAATGGTTATTAAAGAGGAACCTGTGAATATCGTGGTGTTTTAGGGTTCCCAACCTAGGTCAGCAAAACTAAAACCCTTGTTGGATCGCTATGTCAATAAACTCGCTTCTCCTATCCAAGATGTCAAATTTAAGTAGAAGTCATTGTCGGAAACAATGAATCTTTAGAAAAAGTTTTTCGTAGAAAAAAATGAAATTAATTGAAGTCCGTACTCCAGAATGACGTAAATTCAATGTTAGTTTTTGTTCATAAAGTTGTATGTGATTGTCTATTTTGGGTAAACTTCTGAAAACACTTCTATCGTTGAGATGAGAAATAGTAATAATAATAACAGCGCCATGTATTGGTTGTATGGTGTAGTTCTAAACTTTATCTCTCACAGTAAGCGTATGTTGAAGTATTAGTATGTTCCAGTGTTGCACTGGGGACAATGTAGTTATTCTGTATGCAGTGCTCCCTATGATCGAAAACTCGACAAATGCTGAAAGTCTGGTAATTCAATGAACAGAGCAGGTAAAGTCTGTTTAAATAAGACGTCTAGGTAATAGTTGAAGTAATGGCGTCAGCTGATCGTCTGTATAGAACTATCCATTAAATATAGTATTTACAGTGAATTGTCTTGACTGTGTTAGCAGCTTCGGCCACTCTTTCAGCTAATACATGTCCCCAAGTCCTGCAGTGATTACTGCCTAAAAGCACGAAGTTGAAATAGATCTTCAGTAATACAACTACATTGTCAGAAGTCGGATTATAACTCTACAATTGTCTCTGCAGTAGAAGACGTTTTTCTTTATCTTAAAGTAGTCCGGACCAAAAGTTTTGTAATATCTAATTTTAATCTCAATATTGTACGGAACAATTATGTAAGCAGAGAGGTTTCTCATGAGTTTGTTGATCGTGTGTGTGTATATTACCTCTAGTGGCAGGCACAGAGCAGAAATATCTCTGAAGTAAGCATTCACATGCGCAGACAGTTTTTGTGTCCTCAACATATAGGTAGAAAAGTCACCTGATTTTGGGAAAAATATACTAATCGCTGACTTTATCATGGTCCTTTTTTGTTCGGTTAACACTGATCACTATGTGTAAATGGCCCTTTTAGCGACGCTTTCTCAACTTTCTTGTTGCTTCTGTGACACATTTATTAAGATGTTATTTCATGTTTGCTCTGTGAAAAGGAGGTGGGGCTTCTTTGCAGTCAGTGCAGTATAAACCAATCGTAAGAGCAAATAAATGTGTGGAAATAGTGGATTTGTCTCACTATCACGTGGTAATTCCAACTTAATGTTGAGAAGATGCACAGAACGCAATGCTCACTCACTCTATAGATATTTCTACTCTGTGTATAATTTAGTGGTTATACTCGTCGAAACATGCACTTCTTTTCTTTCCATGACATTGCAAAGCATATGGGACTCAGGAAGAAAAAAGAATTTTTTGTGGCCTACATGGGTTAAATTTTACTTGCAGTGGCAGCGGTTTAGTTTGCTATCGTTGGCAACTAACTATTCGCTTTAGGAGGATGACTAATTTACTGACCAGTACAACATAAATTATTTATTTCATCAGGAACATGAAGAATTATTCCTCTAATTCTACGTGACTGATTTTTGAAAAAGCATTCAACACTGTTGCCAACATCAAAACACAACGCCGCCACTGTAAGTAAAATTTTACCCCTTCTTGTAGTGTATTACACCATAGTTATGAGAATGAAAAAACGCAGCAACGCCATAATTAGTTGTTTGGTGTACAATGTAACTAACATAGCCTCACTTTGTCCTTTCCTGTACTATTGCTTTTTCGAGTCATTCCTAAACAGAACGCACTCAAAATGTAATGAGGTTACACCGAAATCAGAAAGGGAACTATATAAATTCGATTTTCCTTGCAAAGAATCTTATGTAAATTAGAGCATCGACAGAAGCGAAGGAAAGTTATCATGTTTTAAATTCAAATGTTCCCTCTCAAAATAATCAAAGAAATGTCATTAAGCTGTGAATATACGAAGTGCAATCAGCAATTCGCTGTTCAATGTTAGTTTGTATTTGCAGAGATTCGATTGCAGCTCTTAATTCAAAATACTTTTATTACTGAGGGAATACGCACTACACGATCATGTATTGTTTCTTTGCAGCACTACAAATCCAACAGCACCTTTAGTGGTTCGTTGCTGTTCTATGGAATAACCTTCGAAAGGAAATTTAAAAAAATGCAGCAGCGCCAACTATTAGTTCTTTGGTGCACTACGTAACTAACAGGACCACTGTTTATTCTGAACAGTACTACACCGTTTTCTAGGCATTCCGAAACATACTGGACTCAAGATGTAATAAGTACGCACCAAATTCAGAAAGGAAACTACATAAATTCGTGTTTCCTCGCAAAGAATTCTTAGTGGATGAAAACATCGATAGACGCGAAGGAAGGTCGTTATGTTTTAAAATCAAATGATACCCGCGAAAAGAAGCACTTTTTTTCTTTCCATGGTATTGCAAGGCATGCGGGATAAAGCTATTATTTTTTGTGACAAACCTGAGTTAAATTTTACTTCCAGTGTCAGTGGGTTAGCATGTTTACGTTGGCAACTAAATATTCGCTTTAGGGCGACAATTAATTTACTGAGAGGAATAACAACATTTATTTATTTCATCATCAACACAAAGAATTATTCCCCTCAATGTACGTGACTGATTTTTGAAACAGGATTCAACGGCCGTTGCCAACATCAATACACAACACCGTAGTTCTTAATTCAGTGTATTACACCTTAGTTACGTGAATAAAAAACGCAGCGTCGCCATCTATTAGTTATTTGGTATACTATGTTATGAATAGTGATGGGACAACCGAATGTTTTTAACAACCGATTGGTCAATCGGATGTTTTTTCGTTCAGTCGGTTTTTTCAGTCGAATGAAACAACCGAATGAAAATAGTCTCTGTGGCCGTATGAATGTTTTCACTCACTGGCGGGGTTTGAGTGGTTTCAGTCGATGCGAAACAATCGAATGAAACCAGTCTCTGTCGGTTGCAGCCGCTATATGAATGTTTTCACTCATTCAGTGGGTTTGAGTGGTTTCAGTCGATGCGCGACCACTGAATGAAACAATTCTCTGTCCTTTATATGAATGTTCTCGGTATTGAGTGGTTTCACTTGATGCGATACAAACCGGCTGGAAAAAGTCTCTGTCGGTTTCTGCAGTTATATGGATGTTTTTATTAATTCACTGTCTTTGTGTGACTTTATTTGCATACTCCTTCAGCCTTTTCGGGTATAAATATACCGTGATGAGCATGAAACTTTCTTATAGACAAATAAATATAACAGTGTGTCCGTGTGTGTGTGTTTCTATTGCATGCAAATCTACAGTTTTGTTCCAATCTTGATGAAATTTTGCACACCTGACCTTCAAAACAAGAGGAAAGTCATCGTCTGCATAAAATTTCATTCGATGCATGGCGTAGGGTACTTTACATACTGACTTCGACAAAAACCATAATATGGCTGCGATCTTGGTGAAATTTTGTACACTTGACCTTTAAAACAAGACGAAGGTAAATGTGTACAATAAATTTCGTAGGTGCATGGCGGAGGGTACTTTACCTACTAACTTCGACAAATTCCGTTTGTAGTCGAATTTTAATAATATATTTCACTCTTCACCTTCAAAGAAAGAGAATGGTCACCATCTACATCTACTTTAGTTTGATGCCTGACAGAAGGTATTCCAGACTTTGACGCCAATATAGAATTTCATTCCGATCTTGATGAAATTTTGCACTCTTGACTTTCAAAACAAGTGGCAGTTCACTGTTCATCTAAGATTTTGTATGGTACATGGCGGAGGGATGGAATAAACCTCCACACCGTTTCACCGATAACCACAGAAATATCTGTGACAAGAGTGAACAATTATGAAACTTGAGATGTATGTTTTCATACACTGTTGACGAATACAGACGCGCTGAAGAAAATTTACAGCACTGATAAATGTTGTATGTCTTCTCGTACTCCTTCAAATTAGATGGAATTAACAAAAATAGTTTTATAAGAAGTATTTTATACAAAATATTTTAATGAAGGCTTTTTTTACAATACCCTGCCGGCCGCGGTGGCCGAGGGGACTGAGGCGCTTCAGTCACGGTCTGCACGGCCACTACGGTCGGGGATTCGAATCCCCCCTCGGGCATGGATATTTGTGCCCTCCTAGTTCGTAAGTAGTTCATAAGTAGTTTGTAAGTTTAGGGACTGATGACCCCGTAGTTAAGTCCCATAAGCTTTACAAACATTTGAACATTTTTTTTTACAATACCTAATGTTTTAGCGATCTTGAATCTGGATCTAGCAAATATGCTTAAAAGTTAACATACTTAACTATGTCCAACTAGAACCTTAGATATGTATGAACAATAAGCCTCAAACCGCACGTTTCTATCTGTTCCCACTTCGGAGATACAGTATGCGAGATTAAACTTGTAGTTTCCACGCTTCTTTATTGAGACAGTAAGAAACCGACAACAATCGGCGATGGCACGCACCGCCCCCCTGGCCAGACACTGTTGTGTGGAGTTTGGCGCCGCCTGCTGGCGCTGTCATCAGTGAAAACGCAAGCGAGGCAGCACCCCCTCTCGTGTTCCCGCTCCCCGCGGTACTTCGTGGTCATCGGCCACTTATCTTCTACAGATTGTGCGTGTCTGCGAAAGTAATCTGATCGGGCCCAGATGATCGGCGTTTTTGAAGTCTGGGGTGGGCAATGAAAGTGATCGCAGGCCTGCTCCAGCGATATGACATCTAATTAGTTACTCGTTGATGGCACCTCTAACAATTTAATCTACAGCATAATAAGAATCACTGTTACTGTGTATTATAAAACGAAAAGTTACTTCATTCAGTACATAATTAAATGAACATTGTGATACGCATTTTAACTTTGGCATACCCCTTTTCCATGGCGGTATAATCTAGCACTGCTGTAGTTATCTGATGTGCATGCCAGTTTCATTCATACAAATAAATCGGTAGCTCTGTAAGCTAAAACACTAATGAGTCGTTTCAGTTGGGATAAGGATTACATGGTTCAACCGACAGAAAAACTTACTGCCTGTTTTCACTTGAAAAGAAAGAATGAGTAATTCAGTCAATGTACAAAACTGCAAAAGTGTCGCATGTTTTCATTCGGTTGTTCCCACAGACTACTTTCGTTCGGAAAAAAAATAAAATAAGATAAACGAATATTAATCCAACATAGTAAAACTACGACCGACTGACTATTTCATTCGGTTGCTCACACTGACTGGTTTCACTCAAAAGAACTAATGAAGAGGCCAACGTACTGTGTCAATTTTTTCATTCGGTTGGTCCCATCGACTGATTTAACTCAAAAGAAAAGGAATGAGTGGTCCAACCGATTGCGTCGATTTTTTCATTCGGTTGATCCCACCGACTGGTTTCACTCAAAAGAACGAATGAATAGTCCAACCCACTGAATCGGTTGTTTCATTTGGTTGGTCCCACCGACTGGTTTCACTCATAAGAATGAATAATTCAACCAATACGAGAAATTACAACCGAATGATCGATTTTTTCCAACAACCGAATGAATCGATTGTTTTCATTCGATTGTTCCCATCACTATTTACGAACAGCGCCTCTATCGGATCTTTGCTATACTACGCCGCAACCAAGCATAGCATACACCAGAAGCTACAAATTACGATATCTTTTCTTCCTCTGATCCGATTTTGATGAAATAAAGCTTATATGTTGTCCCGAGGTACTCTCAAATGACCTATGAAACCATATGGAAGTTCTTATAGTACTCTTGGAGATTTGCTGTACTACACCATACTCATAAGCATATTATACACATAAAATTTCAAATTACGATATCTTTTCTTCATCTGATCCGATTTTTATGAAGTGAAGCCTATGTCACTCTCCAAACTATTCTCAATTTACCTGTGGAAACTCATGAACGTTCGTATAGTACTTTAGGAGATTGCCTTAAACAAATAGACATACACAATGGCTTTTAAACAAATGAATAAATTATGATATCTTTATTTTGTCTGATCCGCTTTTAATTATTGAAGCCATTATGTAAACGCACGAATGCTCAAGTTACGTGTGAAAATCCCATGAAAATTCGTCAAGTAGTTTTGGTGATTAACCTGTTCAAAGACACAGCCAGACATGACGGTTGTAGATAAAAAATTTCAAATTACGATTTTCCTTACGAAGTCCATGTGTTGTCCCGAGCTACGCTCAAGTTACCTGTGGAAACCCCATGCAAATTCGTGAAGTAGTTTTGGAGATAATAGGGTTTTAATAGTTGAACTAACAGACATGACGGTTACTGAAAACACTTAAAATTACGATATTTTTTTTTTTTTTTTTTTTTTTTTTCGTAATCTTATTTTGATAAAATGATGCCTATATGTTGATCCAAACTTTTCTCATGTTTCATGTGAAAACAGCATGAAGATTCGTCCAGTAATTTCGAAGATTGAAGTGAACAGCGACAGGCCTACATTTACAGATTTATTATTAGTATAGATGTGAAAAGCTCTACCATAATATGCTTGCTACTGAAAAATAAGTTTGCAATACTTTTCTAATTAATATAAATATAAATTTTTATATTTGAGCATCATTATTTCTAAAGATGCAGCTACAAAATCTAACTAAAGAATCCTAATTTGTCTTTCTCGCATCTTCGTGTTCTTGTCAGTTTGTTGTCTAATCTCACACTTCTGAGGAGAAAGAAGTACCGTCTGTATGACATGGAAGCTCTAAGGATCATCATACAAGTGCCATCTTTACTCCAAAGTTTTTCAACATTTGTTTTATTTCCACCCTTCAAGCAAATCAGTATAAGGATTCCAATGAGAGTATATATGTCTTTCCTAGAAGTTCATATCTGTCTCTCTAGGATATATGTCCTGTATTATTAAGTTCCTGATATGCAAATTGTGTTCCACAAATGAATCAATCATATGTGCACATACACTCTTATTGAATGCTATCACGTCTTGTGTAATACCCTTAGCAGACCACTTCGAACCAGGCAGATTTTTTAAAATATACTGGGTGATCCAAAAGTCAACATAGTTTGAAAACTTAATAAATCACGGAATAATGTAGATAGAGAGGTAAAAATTGATACACATGCTTGGAATGACATGGGGTTTTATTAGAAAAAAATGGTTCAAAAATGTCCGACAGATGGCACTTCATCTGATTAGTATAACGAATTAAGACAAAGCACAGATGATGTTCTTTACAGGAAATGCTCAGTATCTTCACCATCATTCCTCAACAACAGCTGTAGTCGAGGAATAATATTGTAAACAGCACTCTAAAGCATGTCCGGAGGTGAAGCATTGGTGTCGAATGATGTCTTTTAGCATCCCTAGAGATGTCGGTCGATCACGATATATTTGCGACTTCAGTTGACCCGAAAGCCAATAATCGCACGGACTGAGGTCTGGGGATCTGGGAGGCCAAGCATGACGAAAGTGGCGGCTGAGTAGACGATCATCACCAAACGACGCGCGCAAGAGATCTTTCACGCGTCTAGCAGAATGGGGTGGAGCGCCATCCTCCATAAGAACCGTACGTTCCAGCAGGTGTTTTTCAGCCAGGCTGGGGATGATGCGATTCTGTAACATATCGGCATACCTCTCACCCGTCACGGTAGCAGTTACAAAACCAGAATCACGCGCCATCTGTCGGAGACTTTTGAATTTTTATATTTTTATTTTATTTAAGTTTATTTTATTTATTTATTTTGTTCTAATAAAACCCTATGTCATTCCAAGCAAGTGTGTGTATTTTTACCTCTCTATCTACATTATTTCGTGATTTATTACGTTTTCAAATTTTTACTGATTTTTTGATCACCCGGTAGCTTTAGGGCGTTTTCTCCGTTTGACTTTTATACTTTCCCTAGACCACATTTCATATTTACCAACAAAATACCCACACATAAAATCAAAATTAACGCCACTAACTTCTTCATCCTCATGACGTGAATTTCCTCTTCAGTATATGTATTTCATCCATCTAATGGAACTACTCATTGGCGCACCAAGTATTTCTTTACAGTGCTTGGGGGGGGGGGGGGCAATGTAACCTACTTACTGATATCGGAGGGCTGATGTCATGAAGCTTTTGTGTAGCCGAGCTGTCTCAATTTTTGTTTGGTCCTTTAGCAACCGTTAACAATAAAAGTATACCAATAGTGTGGGAAGGTGTTTCAGCTTATCACGCTATCTTGTCCCATAGAAACAACTCTAGGCCGTGCTCATGAAAACAAATTCGTTAATTTCTAAAAGAGCCGGCCGCGGTGGCCGAGGGGACTGAGGCGCTCCAGTCACGGTCTGCACGGCCACTACGGTCGGGGGTTCGAATCCCCCCTCGGGCATGGATATTTGTGTCGTCCTTAGTATTAGCTATGAGTAGTTTGTAAGTTTAGGGACTGATGACCCCGTAGTTAAGTCCCATAGACTATACAAATATTTAAAACATTTTCTGAAAAGACGTAATTTATCTGGGAAGACATTGTTCCTACTTTGTTTCAAGACCATTTACGAAAATGAGCTCATATGTACTGAAGACTGCGAATTGGCTACTGGGAAACCTTTTGTTATTGTTACTATTTTACAAACACTGTGTATCACTTCTACAAATGGATAAATGTTTGTGAATCTTATGGGACTTAACTGCGTGATCATCAGTCGCTAAACATACAAACTACTTATGAACTACTTGATACTGAAGACGGCACAAACATCCATGCCCGAGGGGGGATTCGAACCCCGACGGGTAACGGCCTCGCGCATCGCAGCGTAGCGCCTCAATGCGCTCGGCCGCTCAGCCGCAGCATCACTTCTACGTGCTGCAAGTCAGAGATATTCCGCTAACTTCACGGGAGATCACAAAGTAGACGGTGCTGCGGCTCGGATTAATAATGTGTATAACAATATGGGAGTGAAAAGGGGAAAACGTGGAGTTCAGACAGAAAGATGATAGCAGCTTTCGAAATGTGGAGGTACAGACGAAAGCTGGAGATTAGATGTGTAGATCACGTAACTAACGAGGTGCTGCTAAGAGAATTGGGGAGAAAAGGAGTTTCTGGCATACCCTGACTAAGAGAAGAGGTAGGTTGGTGGGACACATTTTGAGACATCAAGGAATCGTCAACTTAGCATTAGAATGACGTGTGTGACGTAAAAATCGTAGAGGGAGACCGAATACAGGAAGAAAATGTAAGGATGTAGGTTTCTGTTCGTACTCTCAGATGAAGAGGCTTGGACAGTACGGAGCATGGTGCTGAGCTGCGGAGTGAAGACCACCACAACAACAACATGTTTATGAATGTTGTTGTTGTTGTGGTCTTCAGTCCGGAGACTGGTTTGATGCAGCTTTCCACAATACCCTATCCTGAGCAAGCCTCTTCATCTCCACATAAGAACGGCAACCTACATCTGTCTGAATCGGCTTACTCTATCCATCTCTTGGTCTTCCTCTGCGGTTTTTACCCCACACACTTCCCTCCATCGCTAAATTCACAACTCCTTCATGTTTAAGAATGTGTCCTACCAACCTATCCTTTTAGTCAAGGTATGCCAGAAATTTCTTTTCTCCGCAATTCTGTTCAGTACCTCCTCATTAGTTACGCGATCCACCCACCTAATCCTAAGTATTCTTCTGTAGCACCACATTTCAAAAGCCTCAATCCTCTTCCTGTCTGGACCATTTATCGTCCATGTTTCACTCCCATACAAGGCAACACTCCACACAAATGCCTTTAGAAAAGACTTCCTTATTCTTAAATTAGTGTTCAATGTTAACAAATTTCTCTTTTTCAAAAAACGCTTTTCTTCCCATTGCCATTCTGCATTTTATATTCTCTGTACTGCGACCATCATTTGTTATTTTACTGCCCAAGTAACAAAACTCATCTACCTCCTTTATTGTTCCGTTACCTAATCGAATTCCTTCAGCATCACCTGATTTTCTTAGACTGCACTCCATTACCCTAGTTTTGCTCTTGTTAATGTTCGTCTTATATGCACGTTTCAGCACACTGTCCATTCCGTTCAATTGCTCTTCCAGGTCCTTTGCTGCATCTGACAGAATTACACCAGTGATAAATTCCTGAACAGGATCGTCTTCAGTGATGAGTCGACATTGCACCTAAGTGAACTTGTGTCGTCATAATGTGTGTATGTATAAGACTGAAAATCCCCACGAGATGGTACAGTTGCAAGGAGACTCTCTAAATTAAATGTTTTTATATATACAGATGAAGCAAGAGAAGATTTTTTTTCATCCAATGTGAGGAAATGGAAAGACTCGGGAAAAAAAAGATTAAATGAATCGAACTACAAAGTATATAAGACCACGAAAAATTTGCAAGCAAGGAACCTCTAGAAGCCGGGAAAGATGTTCGGAAGGCATATATAGAAGATCTATATGATTCTGCAGCTGATCATGAAAGATTGATTTTAGAGGAGGAACAACAATGTGATAAAAATGGCGACCAATAATAGAATAATGGGAGGTGGAGAAGGCGATCCAGGATCTCGAGGAAAGGAAAGCAGCGGGTTGTGACCAAATACTGGCAGAGGCACTGAAGGCCTCAGGGAATGGGGCTGTAACCAGAATTACAATTCTGATCAAAAGAATATATGAGCCGGCCGCCTTGGCCGAGGGGACTGAGGCGCTCCAGTCACGGTCTGCACGGCCACTACGGTAGGGGCTTAATCCCCCCTCGGGCATGGATATTTGTTTGTGCCGTCCTTAGTATTAGTTAGTTCATAAGTAGTTTGTAAGTTTAGGGACTGATGACCTCGTAGGTAAGTCCCATAAATATATGACGCAGGTATCTGGCCTGCAGACCTTCTAAAGACGATACTGGTTCCCTTACCAAAGAAATGCAATGCCAAACAATGCAAAGATTATTGGACAATTAGTTTTATTCCCAATGTTACCAAAGCTGTGACCAGACTATTGCTGAGAAGAATAGACCGGAAAATAGAGGAGAATATAGGAAAAGATCCTCTTCCGATCTCCATCGTTATCGTAAAAGAAACTGCTGACAGTACCTCTAAAATAGAAGAGCATTACAATTTCTTTTAATATAACTATGGAGATCAGGAGATCATACCAAGATGCTTCTAAATGAATAGCGATCTTGGCTGAAAACCATTATAAACTTATCCCATATCGCCCCCAACGAACCCATCTGTTCCATACAATATTTTTTTCCTGTTGAACATGCTCTTATTACACAATGAGAACGATGTTTTGGATTATTATCATTCCGAAAACACCTTTTTGAGGGCATATGTAGTATACAATTATCGAGTAACCCCCCGTAGTCACGATGCTTCATTGTACCCTCCAAACACGCTAGAGCACCTACATTTTTAGTCGGGAAGAGCCCCAACACCGTGGATGGATGTATCGCGTGACTAATGAGAGGTACTGAACAAATTGACAATTGAAGGGATAGATTGGTAGGACACATTCTTAGACATCTATTGGTAGAACACTTTCTCGTCAATTTAGCTTCGGAGTTAAGTATGTGGGAGAAAAATCTCAGACAGAAACCAAGAGATTAAACAGATTTAAATGGATGTAAGTTGTCGTTCTTATGAGGAAATGAAGAGGCTTACTCAGGATAGAGTAGGGTGGACAGCTACATCAAATCAGTCTCCGGACTGAGGACCGCAATAACAGTAAATATAAACGATGAAAAATTTACATAATTAAAAAAAAATAATAAAAAAAATAAAGATATCCCAAGTAATTCCCGAATTTCCGGATTTTTCTCGGATCTCCCGGTTCTCCCGCTGCGTATACACCCTACTTTTCCTACCTCCTTCCTTATTTCATTCTAATCCCTCCCGTCTCTATAAAATATAACGCCTATAATTTGATACTCACTCATTTTTATTGTCCCTGTCTCCGTTCTACACATTGTCCTTTACCTCCTATTACCACATACTTTGTTAACCTGCAAATCCCATTTGCCATAATCTTCACTCAACTTCAAGCATTTAAGTAATATCCTACCGATTTCTTTCTCCATCCGTAAAAACGTTATCTCTGTTGACCATGCTGTCGATGGGACGTTATATTCTCCAATCTTTCTTGTTCCTTCGAAACGGAATATTTCGAACACCCACTATAATCTAACTTACGATAACTACACACATACTGAAATTCAGTATAAGAATCTTTATAGTATTCCTAAGGCAATAAAAAAAATGTTTGTAAATCTATCGGACCAAACTGCGTGGTCATCAGTCCGTAACTTAGAAACTACTTAAACCTAGGTAAACTAACCTAAGGACAAACACACACACCCATGCCCCAGGGAGGACTCGAACCACCACGGCGAGCAACCGCGCGCTCCGCAGCGAGACGCTTTAGACCGCTCGGCTACTCCACCGCGGCAGGCAATAAAAACTCTGTCCTCCGTTTAAATTAGCAGCAAAATTATATAAAACTGTTTGAAGCATATCAAATTTTCCGCTGTATACTATTTCGAATATGTCATATGCAGGAAGTCCCTAAAAGTAATTCAAGAAGTTTTTGCTGTCAAAATAATTGGTTCGATGAATACAATGAAACTTTTCTACAAAAATCGTTACATAATTAGCGTCGGGGCTGTGAGACTAATACAAGAGAGATTGAAAAGCAAAACGAAACAAAAAGACAATTATTTTTCTGTCATTTCATAAGCGGGTTTAATTGGACAGAAAATGGCCAATATTAATAAATAGTAACCTCTGTTATATGCAATGTAAAGTGTCTTCTGAGAACAATGAACCCGAATTACACCGAAAATGTTTTCAACGCATTTCGGTACAAGGGATCCGTGCTTCTCAGTAGTTCGTTAAAGGGTAATGACGCTTCGTTTGAGTTATTAGCCGCATTCCGTTGTACTGTACTCGAGGGGAAATATTTGCACATCAGTGGAAATGTCTATGGTATGTGCTGTGTGACGTATTCAGAAACATACTTGTCGATGGCACTCACGGTACTTTTCATAGCAGTTATGAACTCTTTACCCATCGCTCTCATAATTACATTTAGTGCTGCTCAGTTTCTTGCCGGATTCATTTTTTCTGACAATGTTTGATACACGTTATAGGTGATAAGCAGGAATATCGTTGGGTTCACTAGTGAGAGCTGGCCGAATTACACTTCGTATGTTGATAGGTTCGCTACATGCAGTGAAAAGCAGAAGAACGACGCATTGCACAGTTTCTCCCGTAACGACGTTAACTACACACTTTTTTTTATCGCCGCACTTCTTTGTTTGAGTGTTGTTACGATCGTGTTTCGTGTTCTAGGTTTTGATGATTGCGTGTTATACACCTCCCTGCACTTCATGGTCTCGTTCAGTAACAGTTTTTTTATTTTTATTTTTTTTTAAAGTCTGAAACTACACATTTTTCAGAGTGAGCGAACTGTTTAAACCTAAATCATCAGCAGAACACACACACACACACACACAAGAAAGATATTTTATGCCACGATGAAAGCAGCCTTGACAAAATGTAATTAGTTTTAAGTGATTGTTTTTGCTACCCTTATATCGGCCATTATTTAGATCTTTTCACAATCCACGAATTTAGTTTATTAGTATAGCGACGACAGCTGTTATGGCCTAAGGTCGAAACATCTGTCGTCGCTATAGTAATGAAATATTAGCAGCATCAAAAGGATAAACTCTTTTATAATGTCGTATTACGATATGTATTTTTCTCTGGGCCCAATAATGAAGAAAATTTATTATAGTCGACATGATCGACTGGAGAGTGTCCGCAACTGCACTATGTTATTTTAAATGTGTTTATTTCCGTCAAAAGTTGCAATGTAATTGTTTAATAACATGTTTCGATCACTTGGGTCAACTTCAGATCTTATAGTTGCGTCCGCAACTCGTCTGGCTGAGTACTAACTGGTACCAACCAGACGAGTTGCGGACTCAACTATAAGATCTGAAGAAGATCCAAGTGATCGAAACATGTTATTAAACATAACATTGTATGTAACTTGGACTGCTGGGAAATGAGAACAGAAGAGAATTGAAGCATTTGATATGTAGTTTATGGAGTTGTAAAAAAAAAGGATTTTTTTTTGTAGGTACTGCTTTTAAGTTTATGTTTTAAAGCCATAAATGCCTGGGTATTTATGAATTTTGGGCATTTGCCCAAGCATTCATTCTAGGCATTAGCCCCAACTTATATTGCAACTGTTGACGGAAATAAACACATTTAAAATAGAAGAAAATTTAATTTTTGTTTGGTTTCTCCTTAATATTGCGTCGTTGTGGTATATCGCCCCAAATTTGCGACTGGATAGGGGATTTCCTGTCAGAGAGGACACAGTTCGTAGTAATCGACTAAAACAGAGGTGATATCGGTCGTTCCACAGGGAAGTGTTATTGGTCCTCTGCTGTTCCTTATTTACATAACGATTTAGGGAAAAATCTAAGTGGCTCTCTTAGGTTGTTTGCAGATGACGCCGTCATTTACCGTCTAGTGAAATCATCTGAAGATCAAAACCAACTGCAGGACGATCTGAATAAGATATCACTATGGTGTAAAAATTGGCAATTGACTTTAAATAATGAGAAGTGTGAAGTCGTCCACATGAGTACGAAAATAAATCCGTTAAACTTTGTTTACAAGATAAATCAATCAAAAGTGAAGGCCGTAAAGTCCACAAAATACCTAGGAATTACAATTACTTCAGACTTAAATTGGAAAGAACACGTAGATAATGTAGTGGGAAAGGCGAACCAGAGACTCCGTTTTATTGGCAGAACCCTTAAAATATGCAACAGATCTACAAAAGAAACTGCATACACTACGCTTGTCCGTCCATTTTTGGAGTATTGCTGCCCAGTGTGGGATGCTTATCAGGTGGGTTTGACGGAGGAGATCGAAAGAGTCCAAAGAAGGACAGCTCGTTTCGTATTGTCACGATATATGGGAGACAGCGTTACGGAAATAATACAGGATCTGGGATGGGAATCATTACAACAACGGCGCTTATCGCTGCGGCGTGGGCTACTTACGAAACTCCAATCGCCAACTTTCTCCTCCGAATGCGAAAATATATTGTTAGCTCCAACTTACATAGGTAGAAATGATCATCAGAATAAAATACGAGAAATCAGAGCTCGAACGGAGAGATTCAGGTGTTCTTTCTCAAATGTTTGTATTTCTATCGGACCAAACTGCATGGTCATCAGTCCATAGCTGACAAACTACTTAAACCTAGGTAAACTAACCTAAGGACAATCACACACACCCATGCCCCAGGGAGGACTCGAACCTCCACGGCGAGCAACCGCGCGCTCCGCAGCGAGGCGCTTTAGACCGCTCGGCTACTCCACCGCAGCTGTTCTTTCTTCCCGCGCGTTATTCGAGAATGGAATGGGAGATAAATAGTATAACGGTAGTTCGACGAACCCTCTGCCAGGCACTTAAATGTGATTTGCAGAGTATTCCATGTAGATGTAGATCAGACGAGGCATCAATATTAGCACTGAATAGGGATGATGGAGGGATTTTATTTGGGGGACCGGGGGCGGGTCGTTCTAAAGGGCCACAGGGGCGAGCCCCACCGGAAAAATCATGGTAGACGTTTCCAGTGATATCAAACAGGTGGAGTGTGACATGATCCCCTCGACATCCTAACTTTATTTACACTGATGAGATCAGATGGTTTCACCGCAACATAGCTGAGCGCCTGCTAGCATGTGCTCTTCGTTGCAGAGTATCTATGTAGATGTTACGCAGCCGTGCCAACAGCCGAGGGCCAGCGACGGCTGTTCTTTAACCCTTTAGTGACAAAATTATTTCCACAAGTTGTAGACTTTTTATGAATACTTTATTGGGCTAAGTAGCCACACATAAAATCATAGTTTAAATCTTGAAAGTGAGAGTTTAGCCTATGGGTATAAAAATTTAGAGAGAACTATTGTTCCCACCGAATTTTTGAGTAACTGGAGTTGATTATTAAAAAATGTATAGATTCTATTTTTTTTAGTACAGGAGTAAAATATAGGGAGCGTAAAGTTATTTACAACTTGTACAAAAACCAGACAGTAGTTCTTAAAGTTGAAGGGCATGACAGGGATGCAGTGGTTGCGAAGGGAGTAAGACAGGGTTGTAGCCTTTCTCCAGTGTTGTTCAATTTGTACATTGAGCAAGCTATAAAGGAAAGTAAGGAGAAATTTTGAGAAGGAATTAAAGTTCATAGTGAAGAATTAAAAACATTGCGTTTTGCTGACTACATAGTAATTCTGTCAGAGACAGCAAAGGACCTGTAAGAGCAGTTGAACGGAATGGACAGCGTGCTGAAAGGTGCATATAAGATGAACATTAACAAGAGCAAAACTAGGGTAATGGAGTGCAGTGTAAGGAAATCAGGTGATGCTGAAGGAATTAGATTGGGAAACGAAGCAATAAAGGAGGTAGATGAGTTTTGTTACTTGGGCAGTAAAATAACAAATGATGGTCGCAGTACAGAGGATATAAAAGTGCAGAATGGCAATGGGTAGAAAAGCGTTCTTGAAAAAGAGAAATTTGTTAACATCGAATATTGATTTAAGCCTAAGGAAGTCCTTTCTGAAGGCATTTGTATGGAGTGTTGCCTTGTATGGGAGTGAAACATGGACGATAAACAGTGCGGACGGGAATAGGATAGACGCTTTTGAAATGTGGTGCTACAGAAGAATGCTGAAGATTAGGTGGGTGGATCGCATAACTAATCAGGAGGTACTGAACAGAATTGGGGAGGAAAGGAATTTCTGGCATATCTTGACTAAAAGAAGGGATAGATTGGTAGGACACATTCTTAGACGTAAAGGAATCGTGAATTTAGTATTGGAGGGAAGTGTGTGGGGTATAAATCGCAGAGGAAGACCAAGAGATGGATACAGTAAGCAGATTCAGACAGATGTAGGTTGCCGTTCTTATGTGGAGTTAAAGAGGCTTGCTCAGGATATGGTATTGTGGAGAGCTGCATCAAACCAGTCTCCGGACTGAAGACTATAACACAGTACAAAAAGCATATTAAACATTTCATCTACTTCTTTATTATTTCATATTGTCCATTGAGTATACTAAGGTGACGTACTATGGTGCTACGTACAAAGGTACACAACGGTTGCTACACATATTTGTCCTCTTTTCTTTGTTTTTGCAGCTTCTTCTGTTTGCAGTACCTTTGGTCGGCAAATGAGTTCCAACATTCGCCAGACGAACTTCACCTGGAACTCCAGACACGCCTCTTTTTGGTGTCTGAAAATGAATGGGCCTTTCTCTTCGCTTAGGACTTGAGAAGCCGGAGATGAGCTGCCTTACCAAATACTACCTAAATGTTAGGTTGTGTCTTCTGGAACTTCCACATAATGTAGGCACTGACAACTGCCAAATCTACAAGAGAAAAATAGTCTGTGCCACCACTTCCATGAACCACGACCAACAGCACACCGTTCGCGCAGCTGATATACACGAATACTTTCTCCGTCGTAAATATAAAAGCAGACAAATACAAGTCATTTCACACGCATAAGGAAAGCACGCTATACAAAAAACGCTGTTATCGTCGAAACATTGGTTTGTTTTCCCGCATAAACTGCACTTCTGCATTGATTGACTAACAATGTAGAAAAACAACCACTTTCGCTCACTGTCGACAATCTGCATGTAGTTAGCACACTCTAACAGAGATGGTACAAGTTAGAAGTGGGACCACGGAGTACCACCGAAGTTATAGCGAAAACAAATAAGCGGGACCTGTCGTTCCCACTGGCGTAACTGCCCCTGCTGTCGCCGTGACGTCATACAGCTGTTTTCCCTTCCCCTCCTCGCCCCTCGCCGTAGTGCACCTTGGGGCGCGCTGGATATGTGACAAAAGCACCCAGTGACATTTGCACCCAACCCCAAATCTGCGACATTTGACATTTGCACCCAGTCTGACCTGTTTACTACGTCACGACCTACTTGCAGCCCGCACCCTCCCTAAGCCGCCCCTGTTTTCGCGGTAATGCCATGCCGCCCAGTCCTCGCTCACCGGAAACGCTCTCTCGACACAGTCTGCCTGCAGTCCCGAGGTCCTTGTCCACCTCAGCGGATGACTGCTAACTGTCAGTACGATTATGAAGATCGTAGTGTTCGGTTCGTGCAATTTGTGTGTTTGTGCCAGCTGGGTACACATTTTCAGCTTTGCCCATTCGTAGTTGTCATATATTCTGTGAATATGCATTTTTTTTTTTTTTTTTTTTTTTTGTAACCTAACCACACATTCGCAAATTATCACTTTTTCGGAAATAAAACCCAAATATTTGTTTCTTCCTTTGTTTTCTAAACGTAACATACAATACTGTAGAACATCCTTTTCATATACAGTAAAATGGCTTAGAACCAAAATTTAACGGTGTTGATAGTTTTCGACTTCTATCGCCGTTACATAGCCGATATATCGATGTTCAAACCATCGCTGTTAACATCGATGTTTTGGGGCAAAACGTCGATGTTTTCAAAACGTAGATTTATCGTTTGCATCCCTAGTCATTAGTCTTCTGACTGCTTTGATGTGACTTGCCACCAAATCCTTAGCCAACCGTTTCATTTCAGAGTACCATTGCAACCTACATCCTCAATTATTTGCTTGATGTTTCCATTCTGTTTTTCCCCTAGTGATGTAAAATGTCTCGACATTTGCAAGTTGGGGCTAATGCCTAGAATGAATGCTTGGGCAAATGCCCAAAATTCATAAATACCCAGGCATTTATGGCTTTAAAACATAAACTTGAAAGCAGTACCTACAAAAAAAAAATCATTTTTTTTTTTTCAACTCATATCAAATGCTTCAATTCTCTTCTGTTCTCATTTCCCAGCAGTCCAAGTTACATACAATGTTATACTGCAAACTTATGTTCTGCGAAATTTCTGCCTAAAGTCCAGGGCGATGTTTGACAGCAGTAGATTTCTCTTTCTCTACCCTCATTGCTTGTGCTAATCTACTTTTTATGTCCCTCTTGCTTCTTCCGTCGTGAGTTAGTTTACTGCAAAGGTAGCAGAATTCCTTGTCTTGGTGTACATTGTGATCAAATTCAAATGTTTGTAGAGCTTATGGGACTTAACTAAGGGGTCATCAGTCCCTAAACTTACAAACTACTTATAAACTAGCTTATACTAAAGACGACACAAACATCCATGCCCGAGGGGGCATTCGAACCCCCGACCGCAGCGGCCGTGACGACCGTGACTGGCACGCCGCAGACCACTCGGCCACTGCGGCCGGCTACAGCACTGCATTGTGATCACCAATTCGGATGTTATTTTCTCGCTACTTTTATGACTTTCATCTTTCCTTGGTTTACCTTCAGTCTATGGTCTGTGCTCATTAGTCTTTTCATTCTATTCAACAGACCCTGTAATTTTCCTTCACTTTCACAGATGATAGCAATGTCATCAGCAAATCTTATCACGGATATCCTTTTACCCAGAACTTTTATCAGAGCCTTGAACATCTTCTTTATTTTCTACATTAAGTCTCTTCATTGTGCAAGTTGAACAGTGATGGCGACAGTCCACAACCTTTTCTTACCCCCTTTTTAATCTGAGCATTTCGTTCTTGACTTTCGACGCTTATTGTATCGACTTCGTTCTTATACAAACTATGTATTTTCCGCCTCTCCCTACAAGCTTACTTCTATTTTTCTCAGAATTGTGAACATTATCCAGCACCTTACATTATCGAAGACCTTTTCCAGGTCACAAATCTTATTAATATGTCTTGGTTGTTCTTTAGGCTCGCTTCCATTAAAAATTGCAGCAATGCCGTCAAGTACGGCCTTGTGTCAATGCGACCTCACAGCCCTCGGCTCTTCTACCTGCCAAGCAGAGACTGGACGGGGAGATTAGCGGGCCGCCCCTCGACCAGAACTGGCTGCTAATGTCACTGGGTGCTTTTGTCAGGACACCCTTGGGGCCAGGTCAGACAGGCGCTAGTGAAGCGGGCTGTTACCTGTTCAAATGTTTGTGAAGCTTATGAGGCTTAACTGCGCGGTCATCAGTCTGTAAGCTTTCAAACTACTTATGAACTAGCTTATACCACAGAGTAACATATACTTGTCTGTGCTTATACTAAAGACAGCACAAACATCCATGCCCGAGGGGGGATGGGAAGTGACTATGCACGTGTTGATTACCGCGTGGCATCACTTCACGGTCTTGGAAATGCCGTCTTTTTTCCTGACTCACATCAGTGGTTTCTTTATAAAGGATAAAGCGGAAATATTATTTACTTAAAGACGATCACACCCTGTTGTGGGAATGTTTTAACAAGGTGGATGCTGTTCCAATTATAATGTAATCATTTTCTTATGTCATCCACCTGAAGATGCATCATTAGTGATGAGAAGCCGGTAGTGTCGGAATAAACACATCTTGACAGCTGTTGCGATTTCATTGTTTACACACCTCCACCTAAGACATCATCGAAGTCAATTTTAATTTTCAAACTTTATTTTTTGTGGTGATTGTGTAGAGAATTCTATAAAAACGAATACAGATAGTTAGGGTTTTCCTAATCTGCTCGGAAACCGGAAACGACGGACTTGGCTGAGCGAGGGCGGCTCTCCCAGACTGCAACTGAAATACAATATAGCCACCCACATTATTCTAAAAATCCATATAAAATCAGGGAATGATCATACGGCAAATATAATTATATGTATGGATTCAGGAGACTTGGTAGAATCAAACGCCGTAATTACAATTTCAATATCCCTTACAGATAAAAAGCCGATAAATTTCAATACTATAATAATAATATTATAAGACTTATATTTACAATTATTGATAGGTAGTGTTTATCAGTAACATATTAAGAAGCAAATGGGTACCATTGTACCATGCTACCTATCTTAAAAGCCGTACCACGTTATTTCCGTATTATTTCAATAAACTTTGTTTTACTCTCTTGTTCTGCGTTTCGTTGAGGTAGTAATATTCTTGTGTCAGAACATAGATTCCACCACAGAAACTCAAAACATGAACCCAGCAAAGCGCATTACATTTACTTATGTATTTTATTATATTTCATATTCTTGTTCATTTTTTATGTTGTAGACTGCAATTTTGGGAGCAGGGAGAGCACGCTTTCGAATGCTTGGGAAGGGACTCGTAACTTGGACGTGGTGGTGAAAGGTTGTGATGCTGGGCGGTCTGAAGCCGAACTTGCGATTTGAAGAGATAGGCATGTGTGGACTGTGACTGCAGAACTTAGTCTCTGCTTGAAAACTGATAAACTATGCGCGGTAGTAAGGCTGTGGAACTGTGATAATTCAGAAATCGTGTACTCGTGTGATTACAAACTGTGTTTTATAATGAACAATAGTTGGGGAAATATTGTTATTTACCGAGGAATAAAGTAGGACCTCCTCCGCAATTTTATGTCTAAAAAGAGAAATAAACTCTACTTATAAAGAATTACTTCGTGAGTGCGTCACTTCTTTATCTTAGAATCTATTTTTTTTCTTTTTTTATTATTTTTATTATTATTATTATTATTATTATTATTATTATTATTATTTTTTTTTGTTATCCAGAGGTTTTAACTCATGTTTGTTTAGATATATTTTCACGTCACCTTATACAGATTGATAGACTGTCTAAACTACAGATTAATTATTGATCTTGTTCAGATTTGGTAGCTGTTTAGGGCATAGAAACTGCCATACATAACTCACCCTATGAACAAAGACAACGAGCCATAAACTTTTACTACCCTGAGTTATGTATTGTCCAAGTCTTATTGGTGAGAACCGATAGGAAGGTCGCACTCTGTCAAATTCTTCTATCAGTACAATATCTCCCATTTCATCTTCACCTACTTCCTCTTCCTTTTCTACAATATTGTCTTGAAATTCATTTCTTTTGTAGAGCTCTCTATATACTCTTTCCACCTTTCAACTTTCCCTTCTTTGCTGAGAACCGGTTTTCCATCTCACTTCTTTAATTCATACATCTGCTTTTCTTGTCTCCTAATGTGTGTTTTCTTTCCTTGTTGACGGTATGTATTTTTCCTCTATTTAAACATTATTCTACTGATATAAACGAAGGCTTCCGCGGCCGTTGTCATTGTTGATAAAACTTTTCTGGGTACAGGAACCGCATCGTCAATATATCAAATTTTTCACCTACGTTTCGGCCACTATTGCAAGCGGCCATCTTCTGGATGTTACGTTTACATTTGATATATTGACGATGCAGTCCAATACCCAGAAGAGTTTTATCAACATTATTCTACTGACTTGCATTTGCCTTCTAGCCACTCCTGCTTAGCAATTTTACACTTCCTGACAATCTCATTTCTTAGTCGTCTGAACTCCATTTTGCCTGTTTCATTTACGGCGTTTTTATATTTCCTCCTTTCATAGGTAAAATTTAGTATTTCCTGTGATATCCAAGGCTTTTTTTTTTTTTTTTTTTTTTTTTTTTTTTTTTTTTTTTTTTTTTTTTTTTGCAGGTCTTGCCTTTCTACCTACTTGTCCTCTAATGCCTTCATTATTTCATCACTCAATGCTACCCATTGCTCCTCTACTATTTTATTCCCTCTCTTCCCGTCTCCAACGTTTCTATCAACTGTTTCCTAAAGTTATCTCTGAAATTCTCAATAACCCGAGGTTCGTTCAATTTATCGAGGTCCCGATTTCTTATTTTTTTCCGTCTTTCTGCAGTTTTTTTGTTTCAGCCTACAGTTCATGGCTAAATAATACAAGGTCAGAGTCTATATCTGCCCCTGAGTATGTCTTACAGTTTAAAAGCAGGTTTATAAATCTCTTACCACTATAAAATTTATCTGGTACCTTCCGGTGCCTCCTGGTCTCTCCCGCGTATACAACCTTCTTTCGTGATTCTTAAACAAGGTGTTTGTTATGATTAAATGATGTTCCGTGCAAAATTCTACCAGGCGGATTCCTCTTTCATTCCTTTTGCCCAATCCATATTCACCTACTAATTTTCCTTCTCTTCCAGTCTCCCATCAAAATTAAGTTTTCCTCTCCCTTAATTGTCTGAATAATTTCCTTTACCTCCCCTTACAATTCTTCGATCTCCTCATCATCGGCAGAGCTGTCGGTGTTGCCATTGTATCTATCTTGACTACGATAATGCGATCACTTCGCTTCTCATAGTAGTTTACCCGTGTTCCTATTTTCTTTTTCATTATGAGAGCTACTCCTGTAATACCCCCAACTGATTTTGTATTTATTATCCTGTTCTCACCTGAGTAGAAATCCTTTTCCTTTTTCCAACGAAATTCACTAATCCTCACTATATCCAACATCAACCTATCCATTTCTCTTTTTAAATTTTCTAAAAAAAAATAGGAAATTGCACATCTTCTCATTGTTCTTACTTTTCAAAATTTTACCAAAAGTTGCAATAAAATAATACCACAAATAACGTTTTTATAGTATCCACTTCACTAGTAACTGCCGACACTTTGCTTTGGCCGTTCAATTTGTGAAGAGGTTTGCAGTATTTCTCCATAAATGTAACTCATGATTTTTAGTTCATTGAAACCATCAGTATTAACAGTTTTTATAAAATACTGAACTCAAAAGATGTGTATTATTCATTAAAAAAATTCGATTAGGTATGTGCTAATTACTGTATATTGCATAATTTTATAATCTCTGACAATAAAGTTCGGGCCGCGGCTGAGCGCACTGAAGCGCTGTTCCGATGCGCGAGGCCGTTCCCCGTCGCGGTTCGAATCCCTCCACGGCCATCGATGTTTGTGCTGTCTTTAGTATAATCTAGTATAATCTAGTTCAATAACCCGAGGTTCGTTCAATTTATCGAGGTCCCGATTTCTTATTTTTTCCGTCTTTCTGCAGTTTTTTTGTTTCAGCCTACAGTTCATGGCTAAATAATACAAGGTCAGAGTCTATATCTGCCCCTGAGTATGTCTTACAGTTTAAAAGCAGGTTTATAAATCTCTTACCACTATAAAATTTATCTGGTACCTTCCATTGCCGAGGTGGGATGGCTTGCGTGCCTCAACGATGCAGATAGCCGTACCGTAGGTGCAACCACAGCGGAGGGGTATCTGTGGAGAGGCCAGACAAACGTGTGGTTCCTGAAGAGGGGCAGCAGCCTTTTCAGTAGTTACAGGGGCAACAGTCTGGATGATTGACTGAGCTGGCCTTGTAACATCAGCTAATGTGGCTTTGCCACACAGCTACTGCGAACGGCTGAAAGCAAGGGGAAACTACAGCCGTTACCTTTCCCGAGGACATGCAGCTCTACTGTATGAACATATGATGATGGCATCCTCTCGGGTAAAATATTCCGGAGGTAAAATAGTCCCCCATTCGGATCTCCGGGCGGGGACTAATCAGGAGGATGTGATCATCAGGAAAGACAATAGTGGCATCCTATGGGTCGTAGCGTGGAATGTTAGATCCCTTAATCGAGTAGGAAAATTAGAAAATTTAAAAAGGGAAATGGATAGGTTGAAGTTAGATATAGTGGGGATTAGTGAAATTCGGTGGCAGGATGAACAGGATTTCTGGTCAGGTGAGTACAGAATTATAAATACAAAATCAATTGGAGGTATCACAGGAGTAGGATTGATAATGAATAAGAAAACAGGAATGCGGGTAAACTACTATGAGCAGCACAGTGATCGCATTATCATTGTCAAGATAGATACGAAGCCAACACCGACAACAGTAGTACAGGTTTATATGCCAACTAGCTCTGCCGATGATGAGGAAATCGAAGAAATTATGAGGAGCTAAAGGAAATTATTCAGACAATTAAGGGAGAGGAAAACTTAATTGTTATGGGAGACTGGAATTCGGTAGTAGGACAAGGAAGGGAAGGGAAGATAGTAGGAGAATATGGTCTGGGCAAAAGGAATGAAAGAGGAAGCCGCCTGGTAGAATTTTGCACAGAACATAATTTAGTTATAACAAACACCTGGTTCAAGAATCACAAAAGAAGGTTGTATACGTGGAAGAGACCAGGAGACACCGGGAGATACCAGATAGATTTTATAATGGTAAGACATAGATTTCGGAACCAGGTTTTACAGTGTAAGACATACCCAGGGGCAGATATAGACTCTGACCATAACTTGTTGGTTATGAACTGTCGGCTGAAACTAAAGAAACTACAAAAAGGTAGGAAAATAAGGAGATGGGACCTGGATAAATTGAAGGAACCTGAGGTTCTTAAGAATTTCAGAGGGAGCTTTAGGCAACAATTGACAGAAACAGGGGAAAATAAAACAGTAGAGGAGGAATGGGTAAAATTGAGAGATGAATTAGTGAAGGTAGCAGAGGACAAAATAGGTAGGAAGGCAAGACCTACAAAAAATCCTTGGATATCACAGGAGATACTAAATTTAATCGATGAAAGGAGAAAATATAAAAATGCAGTAAATGAAACAGGCAAAATGGAGTACAGACGACTAAGAAATGAGATTGTCAGGAAGTGCAAAATGGCTAAGCAGGAGTGGCTAGAAGGCAAATGCAAGGATGTAGAAGAATGTATAAATAGGGGAAAAATAGATACAGCCTACAGGAAAATAAAAGAAACATTTGGAGATAAGAAAAACAGCTCTATGAATATCAAGGACACTGATGGAAAACCAGTTCTCAGCAAAGAAGGGAAAGCTGAAAGGTGGAAAGAGTATATAGAGGGGCTCTACAAAGGAAATGAACTCAGAGACAATATTGTAGGAAGGGAGGAGGATGTAGATGAAGATGAAACAGGAGATACTGTACTGAGAGAAGAATTTGACAGAGCCCTGAAAGACCTATGTCGAAACAAGGCCCCTGGAGTAGATGATATTCCCTCAGAGCTACTGAAGTCTCTGGGAGAACCAGCCATGACAAACCTGTTTCACCTGGTGTGTAAGATATATGAAACAGGTGAAGTACCCTCAGACTTCAAGAAAAATGTTATAATCCCCATTCCAAAGAAAGCAGGTGCAGACAAGTGTGAAAACTACAGAACCATCAGTTTAATAAGTCATGGTTGCAAAATATTAACACGAATTATATACAGACGGATGGAAAAGCTGGTAGAAGCCGACCTCGGGGAAGATCAGTTTGGGTTCAGGAGAAATGTAGGAACTCGGGAGGCAATACTTACTTTACGGCTTATACTAGAAGATAGATTAAGAAAAGGCAAACCTACATTTCTAGCTTTTGTAGATTTGGAGAAGGCTTTTGACAATGTTGATTGGAATAAACTCTTTCAAGTTCTGAAGCAAGCAGGAGTAAAATATAGGGAGCGTAAGGTTATTTACAACTTGTACAAAAACCAGAGAGCGGTTGTCAGAGTTGAAGGGCATGAAAGGGATGCTGTGGTTGGGAAGGGAGTGAGACAGGGTTGTAGCCTTTCTCCAATGTTATTCAATTTGTACATTGAACAAGCTATAAAGGAAAGCAAGGAGAAATTTGGTGAAGGAATAAAAGTTCAGGGGGAAGAATTAAAAACATTGCGTTTTGCCGACGACATAGTAATTCTGTCAGATACAGCAAAGGACCTCGAAGAGCAATTGAACGGAATGGACAGTGTGCTGAAAGGTGCATATAAGATGAACATTAACAAGAGCAAAACTAGGGTAATGGAGTGCAGTGTAAGAAAATCAGATGATGCTAAAGGAATTAGATTGGGAAACGAAGCAATAAAGGAGGTAGATGAGTTTTGTTACTTGGGCAGTAAAATAACAAATGATGGTCGCAGTACGGAGGATATAAAATGCAGAATGGCAATGGGTAGAAAAGCGTTTTTGAAAAAGAGATATTTGTTAACATCAAATATTGATTTAAGCCTAAGGAAGTCTTTTCTGAAGGCATTTGTATGGAGTGTTGCCTTGTATGGGAGTGAGACATGGACGATAAACAGTGCGGACAGGAAGAGGATAGAGGCTTTTGAAATATGGTGCTACAGAAGAATGCTGAAGATTAGGTGGGTGGATTGCGTAACTAATGAGGAGGTCACATATTTTTGGAAACATTTTTGTTTCTATATTATTGGGTAAACAGCACTCTATTTAGATTTGTAAATAAAGAACAGTCTAGAATGCACTAATTTATTTCATTCTACTAGTTTCAGTCTTATGTAGACCATCTTCAGGAATTTGTCTCCTTTGATGTTGTGGAGCTGGCAGGTAGCTGGGAGCCTTCCAGTGTGTCACTGCTCCACAACCAGTGACACACTGGAAGGCTCCCAGCTACCTGCCAGCTCCACAACATCAAAGGAGACAAATTCCTGAAGATGGTCTACATAAGACTGAAACTAGTAGAATGAAATAAATTAGTGCATTCTAGACTGTTCTTTATTTACTAATGAGGAGGTACTGAACAGAATTGGGGAGAAAAGAAATTTCTGGCATACCTTGACTAAAAGAAGGGATAGATTGGTAGGACACATTCTTAGACATCAAGGAATTGTGAATTTAGCATTAGAGGGAAGTGTGTGGGGTAAAAATCGCAGAGGAAGACCAAGAGATGGATACAGTAAGCAGATTCAGACAGATGTAGGTTGCCGTTCTTATGTGGAGATGAAGAGGCTTGCTCAGGATAGGGTATTGTGGAGAGCTGCATCAAACCAGTCTCCGGACTGAAGACCACAACAACAACAAAGTAGTTTGTAAGTTTAGGAACTGATCACCCCGTAGTTAAGTCCCATAAGCTGAACAAACATTTGAACATTTTCTGAATAAAGTTCGGTGAGTAGTCCTGTAACATTAACGTAGACGAAGTATGAACTACGGTTACTTTACCTTGGGAAATAGTCACCTCCCATAACTATGCACCGCTGATCTCTGCAAAGTCGTCCTTTGGGATGGTGTTCGAAGGCCTCGTCACGTTTCGTTGGACGTCAAGAATATTGTCAGATGTCTTTCTTTTCATAGCGAATTTCAGGCGAGGGAATAGGAAGTCTGGAGGATTGAGATCTGGCGAGTATGGTGGGCAAACTTTCTAGAACATAAATCGCAGAGCACAGCGGTACATAGTTATGGGAGGCGACTGTTTCGAAAGACAGTAACTAAATTGTAGTTCATAGTTCATCTACGTAAATGTTATAGGAGTATTGACCGAACTTTATTGTCAGAGTTTTGTATGTGGAAGTGAAGTAGGTGAGGGAACACAGCCAATAAAGTAAAATGAAGAGGATATTAGGATCTATTGTTCGTTTACGAATTCACAACGCTACCTAAATACCACCGGGATTGTCGGACATTTCGCCGATATTATATGAATTAAATGTCCAAAAGGAATTTCAAATTAGATTTTTTCGAGAATCTTTTAGATTTGCATCGAATGGCTTTGGCTGATAACTCTTTAAGTTGTTGACGTACCATCAATATCAATAACCGGCATTGCCCAATCATTTGTTTTTTTCCAGTCGTGTAATAGAAACGCATTGTTTATTATGTCATATCTATTGTTTATGTGTTGTATAATGTTATAATTTTGCAGGTGTATGTTCGTAGGTATAAGTGTAGTACGTATGTAAAAGCTTTCCAACAGTAATAGATTAAAACCTGATGTGTGATGGATCGGTTTGCCATGAACGTGTTCATAACTCATGAACTACATGTCTACATTGATATAATTTCGAAGGTACATTCAGTTGTATGTGTGTATACTAACAATAAAATTTCACACGAATACATTTGGTAGTGCACAAATTATAAAATGTAACGTCGAACTGAATGCCATAGATTTACTGCATGTCACTTAAGTTCTCTCATTCTAGTCTTCTGACTGAAGCTCAGAACAACAACGCTGTTACAGTTGATATCCTTGTTGTATTCGTCTGACCAGCAATGCCTTTCTGACCATTTCACTTCTTAACTGTCAATTCTGGAAGGTCACTTAGCCGTTTTTTGCAACAACGGTAGTCTCATTAAGATCATACACGTTTCGCTGTATTGAGAAGCATCGTCAGCCATCAATGTTTTCTATGTCCCCCTCCTCAAACTTTCCCGGTTCAACTAACTCTGCCACTAAATACTTTGTATTACTCTTCGTTTCAAAACCGCCGGCAACTGTTCCGACGCTTAGGTCTAGGAGACTCTGCTCATTTTCTCTACTCCTCCTCCAATCCTCCCTGTTCCTGGCTTTCGCAGTCCGTTCTCCTTTCCTCGGAAGCTTTGTCGCTGCGTCCTTGTCGATGTCATCCATTTGGTGCGCGGCCTTCCTCACTTCCTTCTGCCTTCTATGGATCCGGAAGGGTAGTCGTTCGTCCTCCATTCTAATTAGAAGTCCGGCCCATCTCAATAGAGTCTCTGGAAAGTACCAGATTGACTTTACAATGGTAAGACAGGTTTAGAAACTAGATTTTAAACCGTAAGGCATATCCAGGAGCAGATATAGACAATGACTATAATTTACGAACTGTAGATTAAAACTTAAGATCAAAAACGTTCAAATGTTTATAAATCTATCGGACCAAGCTGCGTGGTCATCAGCTTGTAGCTTACAAACTACTTAAACTAAGGTAAACTAACCTAAGGACAACACACACACACACACATGCCCCAGGGAGGAACCTCCGCAGCGAGGCGCCTTAGACCGCTCGACTACTCCACCGCGGCTAAAACTTAAGAGACTACAGAAAGGCAGGTAATTAAGAAGATGGAACCTGGTCGAAATGATAGAGAGAGTTGTTGAGAGTTTCAGAAGGAGCATTGGGCAAGGATTGGCTGAAACTCAGAAAAGTAATTCAGTAGAACAGTAGAATAAGAATGAGTAGCTCTGAGAGACAGAGTACTGAAGGCCGCAGAGAATCATATAGGCAGAATGACGCGATCCAATAGAAATATCCGCATATCACAGGAGGTACTGAAATTAATTGATGAAAGAAGAAAATATAAAAAAGCATGAAGTGAAGCAGGCAAAAGGGAGTACAGACGTCTGAAAAATGAGATTCACAGAAAGTGCAGACTGGCTAAGGAGGAGTGGCTTGAGGAGAAAAGCAAAACCATTGACGTATGCATAACTAGGGGAAAGATGGATACCGCTCACAGGAAAATAAAAGAGACATTTGGAGAGAAGAAAACCAGCTGAATGAATATCAAGAACTCAGATGAAAAACCAGTACTAAGCAAAGAAAGGAAAACTGAAAGGTGGAAGGAATATAAAAGGGGCCTTTACAAAGGAAATGAAGGCAGTATTCTAGAAATGGAAGACGAAATAGAGGAAGATGCGGCAGGAGATACGATTCTGCGAGAAGGATTTGACAAAGCACTGAATGATTTGAGTCGAAACAAGGCCTCTGAAGAAGATGATATTCCGTCTGAACTGTTGATATCGTTTTGGAGAGCCAGTTTTGAAGAAATTGTTGAGTCTGTCTTATACTTACGTGCCCGCGAAAGGCGAACGTCCCAGGTTCGAGTCCCGCCGGGAAGTTTCATATCAGCGCACACTCCGCTGCAGAGTGGAAGTTTCATTCTGGAAACATCCCTTAGGCTGTTGCTAAGCCATGTCTCCACCATATCCTTTCTTCCAGGAGTACTAGTCTTGCATGGTTCGCAGGAGAGCTTCTGTGAAGTTTGGAAAGTAGGAAGCAAGGTACTGGCAGTCGTCGTGAGTCGTGTCGGGATAGCTCAGTCGGTAGTGCGCTTGCCCGCAAAAGGCAAAGGTCCCAGGTTCGAGTCCCGGTTCCGGCACACAATTTAACCTGCCAGGAAGTTTCATATCAGCGCACAATCCGCTGCAGAGTGAAAGATTCATTCTGGAATAGTCTGGATGATTGACAGAAATGGCCTTGCAATATCAGCTAATGTGGCTTTGCCACATAGTTACTGCGAACATCTGAAAACAAGGAAAAACTACAGCCGTTAATTTTCCCGAGGACATGCAGCTCTACTGTATGAACATATGATGATGGCTTCCTCTCGGTTAAAATATTCCGGAGGTAAAATACTCCCCCATTCGGATCTCCGGGCGGGGACTACTCATGAGGATGCGATCATAAAGAAAGACAACACTGTCATTTTACGGATCGGAGCGTCGAATGTTAGACCCCTAAAAATCCTAGATCCTAACAATAGGATCTCATGTATGGTAATTACCATATAAGAGATGAATTTCATATGTAAATCGAGTTACTGTTTCAACACAACTAAAAGAATAATGAAATGGAGTTGAAAGAACAGCAGGATTCAAATCATCGATCATAATATTTTCTTCTTTATTAATCCACAACAATAGAGGAAAAATATATTATTTACATGTAAACAAATATAATCAAATAACTTCAAAACCGTACCTTCAGAGTTACATAAATCGCTTTGAGTGAAGTACTGAACTTGATGTAAAATGATAATAATAGTAATAAAATAAAAATCGATACCCATGTGATCTTCTGGTGAGATCGAAACCGGTCCATATTTTAATGTTGGTGGTCAAATATGCATTTAAAAGTTTTAATACACTACTTGTTAAATTATGTCTTTTAACGAAAGATTATACCTTATAATAAGTGGAACTAGTAAAGCCTGTGGTCGAATTTCGACCAGTTGTGTTTGTAAAGTCATGAAATTGAATAATAATAATAATAATAAATCTAATTGAAATTTATTGAACACTGCAAATTTATAGATTTTATGTGAATGCAATGAGAACAGGTGAAAGAAAGGGCAAAGAGGAAACATGTCGGTGAAACCTATTACGAATACAATTAGTAGTGAAGGAGTAATAGACTAAAACGGTGCGTGAGGGGGCTGTTTTCCACGAACGATACTGTTTTTGTGCTCATATTTCATGAACAACGTCTCGTACTGCGATTCAATTTAGAAGTCACATTCAGCTATATGTGTGTATACTGTCTGTAAAATTTCCTGCGGATACAATTTGTGATGTAGAAATTATAAATTGTAACGTCACACCGAATGCCGTAGTTTTAGTACATGAACAGCGGAAAAGTAGTAAACGAGAAACTTTTTTCCTTTCATAATTTTGCTATGGTTGTCAGCCAGAAAAAGGTCAATCAAGGTTTGAAATTATATTTACAGATTGTTGCAAGTCGCTAAGTACTGTCATTCTCATACAGTGTGTGAATAAAGTCTCGTCGCATTATGTGGCAGTTTCTTGCATCACCTGTTGTTTATCACTTTATATCTCCCGAACCATGTGTCGTATGTGGTTCTTACCCCGGCAGCATTGTTACCTCACGGTAAGGAATATGTGCACCAAATGTGTTTGAAATCGCTTCTGTGGTTTAGGAGGAAATGAGCAGCATTGTCAATTAATGCAGCAGTTTTTCTCGTATGTCATTGTTTATGATGTCATATCTCGTAAACTATGTGTCGTGCTCTTTTTTTTGGGGGGGGGGGGGGAGTCAGGAACCTTCGTGGGCGTACGGATAACAGTTCACCCAAATTTCATTGCAATCGAATGAATAGTTTATGAACGCATAGAGGACATACAAACATTCATATATATATGTGACTAGCTGAAAAAGCGGCGTTGCCCGGGATGTTAAATATCTGCCAGGCTTCATGTGAAACTGCAGTAGGTGTAGATGGAAAGCACACGACATATGTATATCTTCCAGCCTCTAATAGGAATAAATTCTTCGGTGAGCCCGCCCCTGACATGAAGATGCGAAATCCATTCCGAAATATTTAATAGATTGCACTGTAATTTATTAATCGTAATAGAAAATGCAAGTTCCAATGGAAACTGCAGTCTCTTGAAGGTAGATTTGTGGGGGGGGGGGTGTACTCTGTTTCATTCTGTTCCTTTCCTTGTAGCTCTATGGAAATAAACTGCTTTCGCTTCCAGCCGGATGGAGCAATTTTCCATGAACGTTACTGCTCACGTGCTCATATCTCATGAACTACGTTCAACTAAATATGTGTATACTGTCAGTAAAATTTTCTGTCGCTACAATTTGTAGTGTTCAAATTATAAATTGTAACGTCATACCGAGAGCCGTAGTTTTACTCCATAAACAGCGAAAAAGTAGTAAGCGAGAAACTTTTTTTTCTTTCATCATTTTACTATGGTTGCCAGCGAGTAAAGTTTAATGAAGGTTTGAAATTATGTTTAAAGTTTGTTGCAAGTCGCTGAGTACTGTCATTCTCATACAGTGTATTTCGAAAGTCTCGCCGCATTATATCGCATTTTTTGCGATTTCTATTGGTTATGACGTAATATCTTTTGAACCATGTGCCGTATGTCATTCTTAACCATGCAGAATTTGTTACCTCACAGTAAGGAATGTCTGTACCAAATTTGGTTGAAATCGGCCCAATGATTTAGAAGAAAATGAGCAGCATTGTCGCAAAATGCAGCAGTTTTTCGCGCACCTCATTGTTTATGACGTCATATCATGTGAACTATATATCGTACGTGATTCTTATACTTACGGCGATCGTTCTCATGGATTGAAGCTTACGTGTACAAAATTTCATAAAGATTGGAACAAAACTGTAGATTTGTATGCAACACGTACAAAATATACGGACACACTGCTTTATATATTAGATTAGATATCAACAATTTAATTTTGTAAAATCGGTTGATATTAGAAAATACTGAAAAGAAAGTTTTCTTCGTTATAGAAGCGGACAGGTGGTGTTCAACAGATGAGGATGGGGTCCCCAGTAATGTAGATATTCGCCAGTTGCACGTCCTTCTTGTGAGCGCAGTCCTTGATCTTGAGTTTTACGGCCGGCGTTATCTGCGGCAGACAGGACTCGGAGGCCCATTAAGCGCCCGAAACGGCGCGGCGTGCCGGCAGATAGCGGGTGGAAGTGCGTGGGCGGGAGGCAGGGGAGATAGTCGCGTCCTGCCGATATTCACGGCCGGGCCGGATAGAGCGGCCGATAGCAGCGGGGTCTATCTCCGGGGGACGGCGCGACGGGCAGGGCGAAGGGAATCTCAACACCTGCAGCCTTAGCAATACTTCTCCACTAGGACCCAAACTCTTCCTACAAAAAGTATAAAAAGGTTAGCGCAAACGTACACGGTTGAAAGTAAACGATAATTGAAGCAAAATTGTTCCAGTCAACATGGGTCCGCAAACGAACTGTTTGCGAGATAATTGTGTTGTGGTCTTAAGTCCGGAGACTGGTTTGATGCAGCTCTCCTCCCTACTCTATCCTGAGTAAGCCTTTTCATCTCCTCATAAGAACGACAACCCACATCCACTTGAATCTGCTTACTATACGCGTCTCTTGGTCTCCCTCTGCGATTTTTACCCCACACACTTCCCTCCAATGCTAAATTTACGATTCGTCTATGTCTAAGAATGTGTCCTACAAGCGATCCCTTCTTTTAGTCAGGGTGTGCCAAAAATTCCTTTTCTCACCAATTCTGTTCAGTACCTCTTCATTAGTTATGCGATCTACCCACCTAATCTTCAGCATTCTTCTGTAGCACCACATTTCAAAAGCCTCTATTCTCTTCCTGTCCGCACTGCTTATCGTCCATGTTTCACTCCCGTACAAGGCAACACTCCTCACAAATGCCTTCAGAAACGACTCCTTACACTTACATTAATATTCCATGTTAGCAAATTTCTCTTTTTCAAAAATGCTTTTCTTCCCATTGCCATTCTGCATTTAATATCCTCAACGAATGTTATAATAAAATCTTATTCATGTTGGTGGAGGTGTATTACCGTCTTTAGCAATTAAATGAAAGGCGTTTTTTTTGTGTGTGTGCAATACGCGTTTCGCTTCTTTATTTGTGAAGCATCATCAGTGGCCTGTAATACATGTTATTCTTGTATAATATTGTAGTACAGTCATAATATTATATGTATTTTTCACAGTATGACATTTAACAGTCTTGTTACAATTTCTAAAGTTCAGACCCACTAGGTTAGAAACAACTTCTGTAGCACTAGCTTTTGCAAAGTTAATTTAATTATCTAGTTTTTCGCGCTACTTACGGTTTTCTGTGTTATTCCATGTGTGTCTTCTTGGAGATGTTTGTGAGGTCTTCAGTTGGATACGGTATTTTCGTTCTTGATGAAAACCCTTGCATCACCACTTCAGGTTGTTTATACAGGATGCGATCTTGAATGTAATGGTTATGAATCTCTTATGAAATCTTTATTTGAGTTGGTTTAGGCTTTAGGAGGCGATCCACTTATAATATTGTAAAAAAATATAAAATAGCCAAGATCGCTTATCATCAATTTTTATTAACGACGACCGGTTTCGCTGAACTATGTCAGCATCATCAGGTCAAATAAAATATTTTACAAGGCCATAATCTTGTAATGTCTAACAGTTGTTATATAACAATTTACAGTGCATATGTGCAATTAAGATTTGATAATGACTTTTTAACGAGTCGAAACCACTCATCAATGTAGAATCAATAAGCCATCTGCTTCAATCTTTGTGTTGCACATTATTTCCATCAGTGTTTCATATTACAGGAAAAGCATAACATAATTTGTTTTTCCATGAATGTCTTCTGTTTGGGCCTGCCAAGTCCACAGCTGTTATCTTGCTAGTTATTTTGTGGAAATACCTCCATTTATACTTTCTCTTTAATCTCAGATTTCTCTATGTATGATTATAATACCTCTAAGCTGAAGAGAGGCATTCAGCCACGCTGCCATCCCCCCCCCCCCTGCTGTACTTTGTATGGGAATTGCAAACAACAATAAAGGCAAAGAAAATACGTCTTGGCCAGAACTTCGGCGGTACTCACCTGAAGATGGCTAACACATGCCCAAACACTGTTGCAGAAAGTTAAAGAGATCCTGCAGTTCTCCCGGAATTCGATAGAACAATCAGTGCGCCAGGAAAGTTTTGAGTTTCACAGGAACATACTTGTTTATCTCTAAATGTTTGTAAATCTAAGGAACTTAAATGCTGCAGTTACACAGTCCCTAGGCTTACAAATTACTTTAACTTATGCTAAGGATAACACACACACACAAAAATACGTGCCCATAGAAGGATTCGAACCTCTGACGGCAAGCAACCGCACGCTCCGCAGCAAGGAGCCTTAGAGCGTTCGACCACTCCACCGCGGCTGTCTATAATGGATTCGGAGATAATCGACAAAACCAAAACTGTTATTTTTACCTTCCAAAGAAAAGTGTCTTATTTTCTACTAATCTACAAGTGTACTGAGTTTCAATATAACCGGTGATTAACACAAAGGTAGATTTGCTTGTTAGCCGAACGCAGTTCTATATTGTCTCTTCGCCTCCGTTAAAATAGTTGCTGTGACGTTACTCTAAATATCGAAAATAATCACATAAGTGACTTAATAGAAGTCTTCTGGACAAAATAGGTGAAATAAATAAATTTCATTCTCACTTCCCAAAGAAGGTCTCATCCCGAGGCGAGAGCACTTACTATAACTGCAAATAGTTCCATATCCTCGGGAAATTCTAATAATTCAGTCTTGGCTAACTGCCAGTCATTTGTTAAACCACTTCGACCATTTTAACCGTTCTAACACCCCACGACTTACAATAATCACTGCCTGAAATGCAAACCGTTCCATCCCATTTTATTTCCGAGTAATGTACGCCTTCCTCGTCTTACAAGGGTACTTTATAACGCGTTCTCGTATCATGTTTCTAAACTGTATATTCCGACGGAATGTGAAACTTTCGAGTGTCAACATCTCGCCAGACATAACATACCCTCCACGTGTTGTTTTGTCGCCAGAGTAACATCAACAGTCACATCTTACAGCGTTCTCACAAAGATTAGCTATAAATAAGTCAGCATATGTACGCTTAGAATCAACTCAGAGTGTATATGTTTGTATGAAACATAGTTTACCTTGACAGAAATACACGATGGACAATAATAAAAATAAAGGACTTTATTAAAAGGATAATTCCTTCATTCAAAGCAATAGATTCTGTGGCTAGCAGAAATACATTTGACAGAAATAAAGAGGGAAGAGGCTCCGAAATTTTTGAAACGGACGGCTCCATCAAAAGTACAATAGTTGACAGTTGCATGATGTTTGTGACAATTGCTAAAGAGAATAACAGCTCTGTATGTGACGACGAAGGGTTTCTTTCTCCAGAATTCCGTTTGACCAATCACCATCTTCGGCAAATATATGCATTTTTTTTATTTCTTTTAATTATTTTTTTGGAACACAGGCAACTATTGGAGAGTATTTATAAATAAAAACAGTCACGAAAAGCAAAAAAATTTCATTTACACAAATGATAACCGGTTTCGGGCTGTTTACAGGGCCATGTTCTGATCTGTCAGATAGATCTCAAGGTGGCCCTGATGTTTTTCAAACTGATTCCCGTGAGTTCCTAGGAATACCTCCGCACTCAAAAAAGGTTAATTACACGTTTTTGGCTTATCACGGGCAACGATCCTTTCTTCAGTGCGGAGGTACTCCTTGGCCCTTACTCCGACAGGATTCAGTTTGAAAGAAATACCGCGAGTTTGAGTAATAGTGGGCAGGGAAAAGTTGAGGCTGTTTACCTGTTTGAAGACGAGCGAGAGCAGTCCGTGCAGCAGTTCAAATGTTTGTCAAGCTTGTGAGACTTAACTGCGGGGTCATCAGTTAAACTTAAAAACTAAAAAAAAAACTTCAAACTAAACTTACAAACTACTTAAAACTAACTTATACTAAAGACAATCATCCATGCCCGAGGGGGGGGGGTTGATACGAACTCCCGACGGGGAACGGACTCGCTCATCGGAGCATAGCGCGTCAATGCGCTCGGCCACTCCGTCGCGGCCAGTTTACCAAGGACCACTCAAAACATGCTAGGCATTTATTTATTCCTCTAGGAGTTGTGGATGAAATTTTGACATTCGCAAACTAGAGTTTGTTAAACAAGATAAAGAATCTGGTATGATGTAACTTGAAGTGTTCCTCTATTGGAAAGGAACTAATTCTTGGAAATGTGCTGATAATATAATTTTTCTTTCGTGGAAATTACGTTTTTCATGTCAATTTATAAAATTTATTTCACCACTTTGTGCTAGCAGAGGTCAACCTGATTAAACCAGTAAAAGATGTCTCCAACAGTTACGCTCAATTGCGGATACCATTATCAGAATCAGCACAGTAAAAACCATTTAGTAAACTGCTGCGTTGCTTCTGCAGTGCCGATTAAATTTCTATTCACTTATAAATGCAGGCCCGTAACTTAAAATGTAAATGCAACGACACCAATAACTTGGAATGTATCTCCCGATTAGTATTTTTCGTCAATTACAGTTCTTAATATCAATAAAATTCTTCTGGGTATGATACCGCGTCGTCATTTTGTAAACTTTGCCGACGTTTCGGCCACTATTGCAGGCGGCCTTCATCAGGGTCTGTGTCTGACTGCTGACTGTACGATCGCTTGGTGTTTATATACCAGCGGATGAAGGAGAGGAAGGGGGCGTAGGTTATCCTTTATTGGTGGTTATATTATTGCACGCCATTGGTGGAAAGGGGCGTTGCCGATTGGTGTTTTAATGGCTGGTTTTTCATATGATTGGATCTTGTATTCTTCTCCCTTATTGGTCAAAAAGGACGTTTCCTATTGGCTTTTGCATTAGAACGTGCTATTGCTGGAATGGACCTGGGAGAACGGACAGCGGTTGTGCCGTGCCGCTGTTGACGTCGCCTGGCGCAGACGGCGGCGGGCCGGTGCTCTGCGTGTCCATTCCAGGTCCATTCCAGGTCCATTCCACCAATAGCAAGTTCTAATGCAAAAGCCAATAGGAAACGTCCTTTTTGACCAATAAGGGAGAAGAATACAAGATCCAATCATATGAAAAACCAGCCATTAAAACACCAATCGGCAACGCCCCTTTCCACCAATGGCGTGCAATAATATAA
Organism: Locusta migratoria; assembly: GCA_026315105.1. Classification (NCBI taxonomy): domain Eukaryota; kingdom Metazoa; phylum Arthropoda; class Insecta; order Orthoptera; family Acrididae; genus Locusta; species Locusta migratoria. The sequence continues at coordinate 3,230,954 of CM048747.1, forward strand.
CCACCAATAAAGGATAACCTACGCCCCCTTCCTCTCCTTCATCCGCTGGTATATAAACACCAAGCGATCGTACAGTCAGCAGTCAGACACAGACCCTGATGAAGGCCGCCTGCAATAGTGGCCGAAACGTCGGCAAAGTTTACAAAATGACGACGCGGTATCATACCCAGAAGAATTTTATTAATAGTGACAACTGCAGCGGAAGCCTACGTTTGCATACAGTTCTTAAATTTACGCAAATTTTGTGTTATGATTTCCATTAATTGGCGGAGCATTTTATTTTCTGGCGCACTTAAATTTTGAACACAGATTACAGTGATGCATTTTTAATTAATAACCATTATTATAATAATTATTGCTAGAAATATTTTAGGGAGATTCACTGTGGCGGATTGGTTACACGACAAAGTCATCCCTGACCTGACGCGAAACCTATAGAACACCTTTGGGATGTTCTGGAACGCCTATTTCGTGCCAGGCCTCACCGACCTACATCTATCCGTCTCCTCAGTGCAGCACTGCGTGAAGAATGGGCTGACATTCCTCAAGAAACCCTCCAGCTCCTGACTGAACGTATGCTTGCGAGACTGGACGCTGTCATCAAGGCTAACGGTGGGCCAACACCATACTGAATTCCAGCATTACCCATGCAGGGCGCAAAAAATCTTGTAACTTATTTTCAGCAAGGTATGTATCTCGTAATAGAGATCTGTTTGCAATAGAAACGCAAGAACACATTTTAAAACGCACTTTAAATTTTTCTTAAATTTGTCTGTAGGTATGCCACACACACACACACACACACACACACACACACACACACACACACACAAAATAAAGAACCAAATTGATCGAGGCATTATCATATTATAACGTCACCAAGGCAAGATTACCTGGGAGCATACCTTATCACTTGTGACTCAGTTCTTAAGTGTTCTACACAACAATTAAACAATACTCAAGAATTCGTATCAAGAACCACTGCCACCATACGAAATTTAGAAGTTGATACCGATGGTGTATCAAAGCAACTTAAATCACTTAACAAAAATAAGTCTCCTGGTCCTGATTGTATAGCAATTAGTTTCCTTTCGGAGTATGCTGATGCAATTGCACCATACCAAGTTATCATACACAACCACTTGGTCAGCGAACGATCCGTACACAAAGACTGGAAAGTTGCACAGGTTACGCCAATATTCAAGATAGGCAGTAGGAGTGACCCGCAAACTTACAGGCGTGTATCACTGACGTCGGTTTGCAGCAGGATTTCAGAACTTATACTATTCTCAAATATTATGAACTACCTCGAAAACGACCTATTGTCCCATAGTCAACACGATTTAAGAAAGTATCATTCTTGTGAATCACAGCTCTTTACTAACATGATGTGATGAGTGGTATAGACAATGGCTGTCAAATAGATTCCATATTTCTGGATTTCCGGAAGGCTTTTGACACTGTACCTCACAAGCAGCTTCTAATGAAATTGCGTGCTTATGGAATATCTCCCCAATTGTGCGATTGAATTCACGATTTCCTATCAGAAAACACAGTTCGTTGTAATTGACGGTAAGTCATCCAGTAAAACAGAAGTGATATCTGGCGTTCCACAGAGAAACGTTATAGGTCCCCTACTCTTCCTTGTATTTATAAACGATTTAGGAGACAATTTGTAGTTCTTTTAGACTGTTCGCGGATGATGCTGTCGTTTATCGTTAGTGAACAGAGGATCAAAAGCAACTGCAAAGCGATTTAGACACAATTTCTACATGGAGCGAAAATTGGCAATTGACACTAAATAAACAAAACAATACACATGACCATGAACAGAAATCCGCTGAACTTCAATTACGCGATAAATCAGTCAAACCTTAAGGTCGTAAACTCTACCAAATACCTAGGAGTTACAATTACGAACAACTTTGACTGGAGAGAACAGACAGAAAATATTGGGGAAGGCGAACCAAAGGTTACGTTTCATTGGCAGAACGCTTCGAAGATGATGGACCAGCTCCACCAAAGAGACTGCCTACATCACACTTGTGCGTCCTCTCCTGGAGTACTGTTGCCCCTTGTGGGACCGTCACCAGGTGGGACTGACGGAAGACATTGAGAAGGTTCAGAGAAGGGCAGCTCGTTTAGAGGGGGGGGGGGGCGTGACGGAAATGTTGCACGATTTGAGGTGGAACTCATTAAAAGAAAGACGTTATTCGTTGCGGCGAGATGTACTTGCGAAATTTCAATCACCAACTTTCTCCTCCGAATGCGAACATGTTTTGTTAGCACCCTCCTACGTTGGAAGACATCATCAGGAAAATAAAATAAATCTTATCGAAAACGGAAAGATTTAGGTGTTCCTTTTTCCCGCGAGCTATCAGAGAATGGAACCGTAGAGAAACATCATAAAAGCGATTCTGTGAAAACCCTCAGCCAAGCACTTCAGTGTGGCTTGCAGAGGATATATACAGCTCTTTCTGGACTCAGGCTATGCATACTAGGTTTAGCAGCTCTTATCCCGGGAAGGCAGCGTCCACTTTGACACGTGTCCACTCCACGGGTCTCGAGCGCTGTGACTGCAGGTTCAGGGCGCAGCTTTCGCGGCCGAGTGTGCCCGCGCCCCCGCCATCAGGGCGGTGGTGGGCCACCCCACCCCACCCTCCCAGCACCCTCCCAGGGGTTGACTGCCCATAAACACGGCGCTGCCCGGGCCTTCCTGGAAGCGGCGTAAATACTTGCTGGAACAGCGCTGGAGCTGGAGCCGGCTAGCCGCGCGCGCCTTCCAGATAGCGGCGCCTATTTATAAGTCGCCCAGATGGCCGCTCCGCGGGTCGCAGCCCCCACCCAAACCCTCTAACGGTTGCGTAAGCTTCTCATTAAATTCACGGGGTCGCCCGTATCGCGCGGTACTACCGATAAGACAAAACGCTACACTTGGAGTTATGTAACGGCGCAGAAGACTACTACGATAGCTCCGAGGATGTGCTTCCGTTCATTCCCATCAACCATAGAACTTGCCGAGGTGGGGTGGCTTGTGTGCCTCAACGATACAGACAGCCGTATCGCAGTTGCAATCACAGCAGAGGGTATCGGTGGAGGCCAGGCAAACGTGAGGGTCCTGAAGAGCGAAAGCAGGCTTTTTTTTAGTAGTAATAGGAGTAACAGTCTGGATGATTGAGCTGGCTTTGTAGCATCACCTAGCATGGCTTGTTATGCAGCTAAGGCGGACGGCTGAAAGGTAGGGAATAGAATCCGACCGAAAGATCATTTGTGCCGGCAGCGGTGGCCGAGGGGACTGAGGCGCTCCAGTCACGGGGTTGGAACACTTGCGGGGAGTGACACTTGCATGGAACCAGGGGCCCTTGGGGCGGTTAATGGCTTTTCCTGGGCACAGGCACACCAAGAAGTCTAGCACTGCTGTTGTCAAGTTTCCACACTGTCAACATAACACGAAACTCAGTGAAATTGCACAGCCCTTCGCAAACTGAAGAGCAATATAGTAACTTGTTCTAACTACATATTAATTCGTTGAGTGTTCGTCCTGAAAACAAAAAGGTATTTAATAGGGATAATGTTTGGAGACTTATTAAGACATTCTCTGCTACTACAAGACGATGAATTTCCACAGTCATACCTCCTAAAAACATATTATTCAGAACTCTAAGCATATCAAGACACCCGCGCAAGCAATAAATATATTAGGCATCCTGCACAGATACGTTGATGTAATTGAACGCTATATAGTTAACCCCAGTTAACCTCGTAACTTCCATCTCTTTAAAAATAGCTGCTATGCTGTTTAATAGGAGACGCAACCTTAAACCATCAATTAAAAAAACGTTAATAATAAGTCAATGAGTATTATACATACTTCAAGCGTTTATTCGTAGACCCCAAAACGATTTGGCTGTATTCGAATTACAAATACATCTAAGAATGTATGAAATACACACACCGAAAACTGCTAAAGATAAATTCTATTTTCTATCACGTCACATAGAACCATGTTTAGTCCGAACTCGGCATAAACCAACAGTGAGAAACAAGTTGCAAGACTTCCAGGAAAAATGAAGCGAAATTGGCAGCCAATAGTTGCTTATAAATTACATTGCCTGTTAACTGTATAAATATAAATTACGGAATACACGGAACTCCTGTTCAGTACAGTCAAAAAGCTCTAAGGTAATAGCAGTGGTTTACAATCAGATATCTGTATCACTCTCCTCAAGAAGTCTGCGTGAAGATTTATATTCAGAACATTCAAGAAAAAGGCTACTGTGGTGTTGAAACTACAAGAAGAGCTTCATTTACTCAGGAAGGGAAACTGTTATGGTGCCCGTAAATTTGAATGGCTGTATATCTTGTACTAACATTCATTGCACAGCTAGCGGCTAGAGGGCATGGAGTAGGTGTGGTGTATCCCTACTTCTGGAACACCCTGTCCACTACCTGCAGCGTCCGGGTCTCCCCGCAAGTGTCTACACATTCCCTTTCCCCGCAAGCGTCACTCCCCGCAAGTGTGACAAACTCTCCAGTCACGGTCTGCACGGCCACTACGGTCGGGGGTTCGAATCCCCCCTCGGGCATGGATATTGTGCCGTCTTTAGTATTAGCTAGTTCATAAGTAGTTTGTAAGTTTAGTGACTGATGACCCCGTAGTTAAGTCCCATAAGCTATACAAACATTTGAAACATTTTGAGATCATTTGTGGCCGAAACCGAATATGTGGCTCCCTTTCCAGTTTCGGCCGAATACGAAACCGAAACTTGCGTTATTAAGTTAAAATTCCTGTATACGTTACACCAAAAATCACTAGCTTTTCCACATTCTTCATCCCCTCAGCCTAATCAGCAGTCTGTAGTAAATGACATGGGAGCCGAACAGGTTCAGACAAATAAAAAAATACGTTGCTTGAAGTGGCCATTTGAGCAGCACCTGAATATTATGTATTTCACTGTAATGTTTTTAAAGGAAACGCCTTTTGCTACTGCAAATGAAGGATTTAATTTTTATAATTCACCCATACGCGTTTCGCCTTTGTCACAAGGCATCATCAGTGGGTGTCCTGAAAGACTCAACACAGTACCATTCAACAAAGAAAATTACCAAAAGGAACTAGACATCATCACACAAATAGCAACAAACAATGGATACAATAGTAATATAGTAGAAAAATTAAGCAAAAAAATTAAAAAACAGATACGGGCAAGAAACACTAAACATGCAGACCCACAGACAACAACACAGCAAAGCAGCAGACAAACACACACAACACAAACTGCAGTACAAAGAACACATGAAAACAAAAGAAACTTCAAGATGGTACACAATGACATAAAACACAAACTAACACATAAAATAACAAATATTTTCAAAAGACGAGGCATAAAAATAGCTCTCAAAACAGGTAAAATATCCCAAAAATCAAAAAAAGACACAGATATCTACCAAAGAGTTGAAATATACCAACTACAATGCAACTCATGTGATGGAAGGTATGTAGGACAAACCAGCAGAACATTCGATACCCGATACAAGGAACACACCAGGGCATGGAAATATGGAACAAACCACTCCACTTTTGCAGAACATCTAAAAGAATATAACCACAAACCCACCACAATAGAAAAAGACATGAAGGTAATTAGAATAAATAATGAAAAACATCTACTAACATTACAAGAAAATTATCACATACATAAAACAAAAGCTGAGAAAAAGTTGCTTCTAAATGAGCAAATAAACCTGACCAATCAATCATTGTTCTCACTGATTGACCATATGATAGACACAAATCCCAACACATAATCACAACCCCCCCCCCCCACACACACACACAAACAGATATAACAACAGTGGACACAGTATGGCACCAGGCGACAGTGGAACCAGAAAACTGCAGTGTGTTCCAGAAAACAGTGTAACCTTTCGACCTGGTTGCCAGAAAGAGACTGATGTACTGTAAGTACTCCATTTTATAGCAAACAAAGAACTGTTTCAAATCAGAAACGACATGTTTTGTACATATGTACAAAACCTAACCTTTAAACAGAAACATGTAAATATTTCAGGACACCCACTGATGGTGCCTAATGACAAAGGCGAAACCCGTGTGGGTGACTTACAAAAATAAAAACCCTTCATTTGCAGTAACAAAAGGCGTTTCCTTTAAAAACATTGCAGTGAAATACATAACTTAAAAAATGTTCAAGTGTCTGTGAATCTATGGGACTCAACTGCTTCGTTATCAGTCCGTTGCTTACAAACTACTTACACTAAGGTAAACTAACATAAAGACAACACAAACACCCATGCCCCGACGGCGAAAAAGCCACGCGCACCACTGCACGACGCTCCAGTGCGCACGGCTAATCTGCCGCGGCTAATCTGCCGCGGCTCAGACAAATCTACGGTACTTTTATTATAGTAATTCCAAATTGGAATCTTTTCTCCTCCTTGTGACATTTTATACCGAAAAAAGAAAATCTAAAGGAAGTTAGACAATAAGTAAACTGAAGATACAGTGGAGTCTCGATATTTCTAGTCTCGAAATTACGAGTTTCCATAAATACGAGAGTCATAAACAACTGCCGGTACATTCCATCTTCACACAAAAAGGCACTCCAACATTATAATGCGAAGCAAACAGTGAAAATGCTTTAAAACCTTTAGGCTGGCAGTGTAAATGATTATTTAAAAACTTTGTTTTAAAATAGGTGATACGTTTTACACAATTGTTTTCATGGTCGATTTTTTTTCACGCGTAAATTTCGATAATTCGAAGTGATCCCAGTTCATTCACCACGAATTAACGAGACTAATGTGTAGCTATCACAAATTCCACAGACCTGCATACCTTCTTGTAGGAAGATAATCTTTAGTCTTTAACAGCGTCGAGTAACCGAGCGCATTGAGGCGCTATGCCCCGATGTGCGAGGCCGTTCCCCGTGGGGGTTGAATCCTTCCCCGGGCATGGATGTTTGTGCTGTGTTTAGTGTAAGTTAGATTATAAGTTGTTTGTAAGTTTCGGGACTGATGACCCCGCAGTTAAGTCCCATAAGCTTAACAATCATTTGAACATTTTTAGTCTTTAAATACACAACAAGCATGCTACGAAATACCAGAGCCTCAACATGACTATCACAATACAAAATACGCAGAAATTAATTATTTGTTTGCTTCCATAAATAGCCTGTACGGTTTTGTTCTTGAGAGTGCTAGTTATATACTCCATCTTCACTTCCGTTTTTTGCAATTGACAAACAACTCTACATATCTTCTTTTTGGCATTCCTGAATACACAGCAGCTTCAATCAGTGATACAGAATGTATTTCGAAAAATGAAGACAGTTCCTACTAACGGTATTATGTTGTCATAAATTTACGCAAACTGAACAGGAAAATATGTGTACCACATAACCAATGTTTCCTAAACCCTTATTTGTTATTAAAGAAAGAGCACCTCGCTTTGAAGGAAATTCATTAATAAAACTTAACAGTATGTCAATATCATAACCCGTTCCAATACCTACAATAGTGATTAAGTTAAATTCTTACTAACCTAGTAGAACAGTGTCACTGTTAGATACGACTGCGCTATATTGTGCTTAACAATTTTTACGCGGAAGCAGAGATTCTTAACAGTTAAACTTCGCGCCGTCAGCTGATGAAAAGCGTTATTGTTGACTGAATCCATACAGAAAGCGACAGGATTTCAAGTTCAAAAAGACTCGGCTGATTTCTGGCCGAAAACTACAATCCGAGCTTGGAATGTTCTATCCTTTAATCGATTAAGCAAGTTAGACAATATGAAGAGACAAATGGAAAGATTCTAGTTAGATTTTGTAGGGATCAGCGAAGTTCGGTGGCAGGATGAACAGGATTTCTTGTCAGATGAGTACGGGATTACAAAAACAAAATCAGTTGGGCTTAGCGCTGGAGTAGGTCCGATAATGAAAAAAAAATAGGAATACAGGTGAGTTAATATGAACAGCTTAGTGAAACCATTATCGGAGCAAAAAGAGGCACGAAGTCATCTCTGCCCATAGTAGTACAAGTTTGTATGTCAACTAGCTCTGTCAATGTTGAGGATATTGGAAAAAGATCGTAGTATCAAAAGGAAAAAGTAGGGTAAATAATGACTGGGGAAAAGGACTGAAAGAGAAGGTTCTCTGGTTGAATTCTGCGCAGAATACAATTTAATCACCACAAAATCTTGGTTTAAGCACCATGAAAGAAATATACCTATGGAAGAGGACAAGAGAGACTCGAAAGTACCAGATTGACTTTATAATGGTAAGACAGAGATTTAGAAATTGTAAGACAGCGGGTGAATGGCCGATTGCTCTAAGGCGTCTGCTCCCCGTCAGAGATGCGAGTCCTCCCTTTGCCAGGAGTGTGTATGTGTGTGTGTATTGTCCTTAGCGTAAGTTAGTTTAGGAACTGATGACCACTGCAGTTTGGTCCCATAGCTTTACCAAAAGAAACAAACAGTGGTTGACAGTTTCAGGAGAAACCGACTGCCACAGGGGGGGGGGGGGGGGGAGGAGTGATACAGTAAAAGAAAAACGAATAGCTGTGAGAGACACAGTAGTTCATTTGAGTAAAAGGACAAGGCCTAATAGATATACCTGGATATCACACAACATATTGAACGTAAACGATGAAGGGAAAAAATACAAATATGTAGCAAATGAAGTAGCCACAACGCGGACAAAGCCTGACAAATGAGGTTAGCAGGAAGTGCAAACTCGCTAATCAGGACTGTATAACTAGGGGAATGATTGTATACCAACTAGATTCCTCTCAGAGTATGTTGATGCAATAGCTATCATTTACAACAGATCACTCAGCAAAAGATCCTTACCCAAAGACTGGAAAGTTGCCCAAGTTACTCCAATATTCAAGAAAGGCAATAGGAGTGATCCCCAAAATTACAGGCCTATCTCATTGACGTCGATTTGCAGTAGGATTTTGGAACATATACTTTCTTCAAATATTATGAACTACCTCGAAGAGAACGACCTATTAACCAATAGCGAACACGGATTCAGAAAGTATCGCTATTGCGAAACACAGCTTGCCCTTTATTCACATGAAGTGTTAAGTGCCATCGACAAGGGATCTCAAATCGATTCCATATTTCTGGATTTCCTGAATGCTTTTGACACTGTAACCCACAAGCGGTTTCTAATGAAATTGCGTGCTTATGGAATATCTCCCCAATTGTGCGATTGGATTCACGATTTCCTATCAGAAAGGACACAGTTCGTTGTAATTGACGGTAAGTCATCGAGTAAAACAGAAGTGATATCTGGCGTTCCACAGAGAAGCGTTATAGGTCCCCTACTCTTCCTAGTGTTTATAAACGATTTAGGAGACAATCTGTAGTTCCTTTAGACTGTTCGTGAATGATGCTGCCGTTTATCGTTAGTGAAGTCAATAGAGGGTCAAAAGCAACTGCAAAGCGATTTAGGCAAAATTTCTACATGGTGCTAAAATTGGAAATTGACGCTAAATAAACAAAACAATACACATGACCACGAAAAGAAATCCGCTGAACTTCAATTAAGCGATAAATCAGTCAAACCTTAAGGTCGTAAATTCTGCCAAATACCTAGAAGTTACAATTACGAACAACTTAGACTGGAGAGAACACATAGAAAATATTGTGGGGAAGGCGAACCAAAGGTTACGTTTCATTGGCAGAACGCATCGAAGATGCACCAGCTCCACCAAAGAGACTGCCTACATCACACTTGTGCGTCCTCTCCTGGAGTACTGTTGCCCCTTGTGGACCCTCACCAGGTGGGACTGACGGAAGACATTGAGAAGGTTCAGAGAAGGGAAGCTCGTTTTGTTTTATCACGTTACGGGGGGAAAGCGTCACGGAAATGCGGCGTGATCTGTTTGCGAAGTTTCAATCACCAAATTTTACTTCTGAATGTGAAAATATTTTGCTAACACCCTACTTAGGAAGACATGACCATCCCAATAAAATAAGAGAAATCAGATCGAAAACGGAATAATTGAGGTGTTCTTTCTTCCCGCGCGCTATTAGAGAATGGAACGGTAGAGAAAAGTTATGGAAGTGGTTAATGAACCCTCTGCCAGGCACTTAAATGTGATTTGCAGAGTATCTATGTAGATGTAGGTGTAGATTTGGATGAAGATGTTTACAGCAAAATAAAAGACGTTTGGAAACAAGAAAAGCAGCTGTATGAATAACAAGAGCTCACATGGAGAACTAGTGCTGAGCAATGAAGGTAAAGGTGGAAGAAGTGTATTTTGGGAAATGAAGGCAGTGTTGTAGAAAGAGAAGAGGAAGTGGATGAGAGCGAAATAGGAGATACGATACTGCGAGAAGAATTTTACTGAGTTCTGAAAGATTTGAGACCTCTTGGAGTAGATGATATTTACCTCTGAACTCTACATCACTGAGAGAGCAATCATGAATGTTTCATCTTGTGTGCAAAAGAGATAAGAGAAATACCGACACAATTCAAGAAAAATATAATAATTATAATTCCAAAGAAAGGAAGGGTATTCTATTTATATGTTACGATTTATTTATGTCGTTGTATTTTCTAAGTAATATTAGTTTTGTGTGCTAATTTCAGTACTGTAAATGAAATGATATTTGTATCGATGTAGAAGACACGCTGGCCTAGTCAAGGACTTAAACATTGTAAGAGTAACATAGTATTTGACTGAGAACTTGGTCGATGGATCGCTGAAGTGCTAGAGTAGTAGCACAGTAGTAGTTGGAGCCGACAGTCGGTGTGAAGTAGTTGCGGTGTCGGCACAGAGAAATAGGAAGTTATTAATCAGGCGTAATTAAGCCTTTACGGGCACAGTATAAGTAATCAAGAAGATACACGTAAGGAGAAGAGTTCTGTGGGACCAAATTTAGTGGAAATATTTCGCCACTAGGAAGAACCTGTTACGCCAATAATTTAGTGCCATTAATGACCGACTACGACACATGCCGCCTCACTGAAGTAAGATCCAGCCAGTCAGTCCTCTATCAGCGCGTAAGGCTTATTAGAACTGTGCTTCTCAATGGCGATCCGGAATTAGTGGAAACAGCGTTGACGAATTTTTCACTCAAAACATGCACCAGGCAGGGTTCTATCCTCATCATTGGTAATCCGAGAACAAATCATAAAATATTAAAAGCGAAAAAAAGTGAACAGTACTAATTATGCTGTTTAGGAATGACGGTTTCAATCATAAAAGCAGTGCAAATCAGTGCAATTATGCAATGTTGAACTGCCTACTATTGATCATAAAGTTGCTGTGACTCATGTCACTGATTCGCCTGTTTATGAACTGCACCGTTACAGACCCTGACGAACCCCGATTGCTCTTCGAGTCAGCGGAAGAGCTTTGGTATTTTTATGTGTTTGCATTGACGAGGGATTGAATTGGAAGAAACACATTGAAGGTCGCTGAAACGCTCAGCTACTTATACTATCAGGGAGGGTCATTGCAAAATTTGGTGATATACATGTCAGTAAATTAGCTTACTATGCCTATTTTCATTCACTGCTTTCATATGGGATCATATTCTGGGGCAATTAAATATTGAGTTAAAGAGTATTCATTGCGCAAAAGCGTGTAATCAGAATAATTGCCCACCCAAGATCATCCTGCAGACATTCATTTAGTATATAGGGATCTTCACTGTAGCTTCACAATATATATCGTTTTTATTATTATTATTATTATTATTATTATTATTATTACAGAATTTGGCCAATTATAGACCGCTTAGAACTTAAGACTATGGTACAATATTTTTCTTCTTATCTTCCCAGAACTTCTTCATGCGTTGGCTGATGGCCTGCCTCTGTTCAATGGACATCACCCTCCTAGGTTGTAGGATGGGAAATTTTGCAGAATCGATCTGTAGCCTGAAATTTCCCCTGTCTTGTATTAAGTCTTCTGTGATGTTAAGTTTTCTCAAATCCCTTTTTGTCTCTTCCAGCCATCCTGTAGTGTTCTTCAATTTGGAAATGAAATTAAAAATTTTCTTTGTCAGCCTACTGTCTTTCATTCTGTAAATGTGTCCATAAAACTTTAATCTCCTCTTCCTTATTGAGTCTGTGATGGTTTCTATGTTTCTGTATAAATCTTCATTTCTTCTCTTCGTCCAATTGTTATACTTGTTTTTTTGTGGTCCTAAAATTTTTCTGAGATATATCGTATATTCAGTCATGAAATTTGTCATTGACAATCCGACCCAATTCAAAAGTAATAGTAGTGTGCATAGCTACAACACTAGGAGAAAGGATGATATTCACTATTCAAGGTTAAAGCTAACTTTGGCACAGAAAGAAGTGAATTATGCTGCCACGAAAGTCTTCGATCACTTACCAAGTAGCATCAAAAGTGTGTCGATAGCCAACTAGTATTCAAAAAGGAATGAAAGGAATTTTTGAATGGCAGTTCCTTCTACACTATAGACGAATTTTTAGATAAAATATGAAATAAAAAAAAATGAAATAAAAAATAAAAAACAATAAAAATCCTTAAACTATTGATTGTCATATATAGACAACTTTTAGTAAACTGGCACGTTCCACATTATTACGAAACGTCGTGTAAATGCTCTATGGAACAAGTATTAATCTAATCTAATCTGTGTGCCAAATGCTGGCTTTCGTTTTACGGGCGTAACCAGTTTCTGTCGATTTACGCGCATTATTCTATTCGAAGACAATTGTGCAATTGTAAAAAATCGCAAGGACGGACAGTATTTTTTGAACAACTGCTCAACGTTTTGAAGAGAGATGCCATTGAGGACTTAATGGTGGAGTAAGACTCAGTGCATGCGGACTCCAGAAATGTTATTTTTTGCTTTCACTTTTGTACATTCTGCACAATTATGACCTCCCTTTTAACTTCTCTTGACGAGAGAAGCCGTCGTGGATGAGGCGGTTTTGTTTTACAAAATTAAAAGAAAAAAATTAAATACAAAAATCTCCTTTTCAAACCAAGGACCACCTCCCTCCTACAATAATAATTATAAAAAGAAGTGTAGCCATGTGGAACTACAGAGCAAGTAAGTGCAACAGACGGGGGCACAGCTACCTAGAGGGAGAGTTCCTAGAGCTTGCGCGTCCTGAAGGCCTTATAGACTCCATGGGCGTCTGTCGTGCATCCAACGGAGGGAACGATGAAAAGTTCTGGAAGGTAAATGAAGACTTTGGTCCAGTACAGTGAGGTTGGATGATCGTTCATGTAAAGTACATACCCTTATAACAACAGGTGCCGCTTTTGTCTACTATATAAAGCAGAGCGTCCGTATATTTGTACGTGTTGAATACAAATCTACGGTTTTGTTCCAATCTTTATGAAATTTTGTACACGTAACCTTCAATCCATGAGGACGGTCGCCGTAAGAGTAAGAATCACGTACGATAAATAGTTCACGAGATATGACATCATTATCAATGAGATGCGCGTAAAACTGCGGCATTTAGCCACAATGCTGCTCATTTTCTCCCAAACCATTGGACCGATTACAACCAAACTTGGTACACACATTCCTTACCGTGAGGTACCAATTGCTGCAGGATCACATACGACGCATGGTTCAGAAGATATGACTACATAAACAATGTTGTTGTTGTTATGGTCTTCAGTCCGGAGACTGGTTTGATACAGCTCTCCACCCTACTCTATCCTGAGCAAGCCTCTTCATCTCCTCATAAGAACGACAACCCACATCCACTTGAATCTGCTTACTATACGCGTCTCTTGGTCTCCCTCGGCGATTTTTACCCCACACACTTCCCTCCAATGCTAAATTTATGATTCCCCGATGTCTAAGAATGTGTCCTACCAAGCAATCCCTTCTTTTGGTCAGGGTATGCCAAAAATTCCTTTTCTCGCCAATTCTCGCCATATTTCAAAAGTCTCTATTCTCTTCCTATCCGCACTGCTTATCGTCCACGTTTCACTCCCATACAAGGCAACACTCCACACAAATGCCATCAGAAAAGATTTCCTTACCCTTAAATTAATATTCGATGTTTGCAAATTTCTCTTTTTCAAAAATGCTTTTTTTCCCATTGCCATTCTGCATTTTATATCCTCTGTACTGCGCCCATCGCATGTTATTTTACTACCCAAGTAACAAAACTCATCTACCACCGTCATTGTTTCGTTCCCTAATCTAATTCCTTCAGCATCGCCTGATTCTCTAAGACAGCATTCCATTATTTTTGTTTTGCTCTTGTTAATGTTCATTTTATATGCTTTCTTCAACACACTGGCCATTCCATTCAACTGCTCTTCCAGGTCCTTTGCTGTCTCTGACAGAATTACAATGTCATCAGCAAAACACAATGTTTCTATTTCTTCCCCCTGAACTTTAATCCCTATTCCAAATTTTTCCTTGCTTTCCTTCACCGCCTGCTCGATGTACAAATTGAATAACATTGGAGAAAAGCTACAACCCTGTCTTACTCCCTTCCCAACTGATGCTTCCCTTTCATGCCCTTCGAGTCTAATAACTGCAGTCTGGCTTTTGTACAAGTTGTAAATAACTCTCCTTTTTCTATATTTTACCCCTACTGACTTCAGAATTTGAAAGAGTGTATTCCAGTCAACATTGTCAAATGCTTTCTCCAAAGCTACAAAAGCTAAAAATGTAGGTTTGCCTATCCTTAATCTATCTTCTAAGATAAGACGTAAAGTGAGTATTGCCTCCCGGGTTCCTATGTTCCTCCTGAATCCAAACTGATCTTCCCCGAGGTCAGCTTCTACCAGTTTTTCCATTCTCCTGTAGATAATTCGTGTTAAAATTTTGCAACCATGACTTATCAAACTGATGGTTCTGTAATTTTCACAACCTGTCTGCTCCTGATTTCGTTGGAATGGGGATTATTACATTTTTCTTAAAGTCTGAGGGTATTTCACCTGTCTCATACATCCTACACACCAGTTCAAAGAGTTTTGTCATGGCTGGCTCTCCCAGAGGCTTTAGTAGCTCTGAGGGTATGTCATCTACTCCTGGGGCCTTGTTCCGACCTAGGTCTTTCAAGGCTCTGTCAAATTCATCTCTCAGTATAGTATCTCCTATTTCATCCTCATCTACTTCCTCTTCCCTTCCTACAACATCGTCTCTAAGTTCATTTCCTTTGTAGAGCTGCTCTATGTACTCTTTCCACCTTTCAGCTTTCACTTCTTTGCTGAGAACTGGTTTCCCATCTGAGTTCTTGATATTCGTAGAGTTGCTTTTCTTGTCTCCAAATGTCTCTTGTATTTTCCTGTAGGCGGTATCTACTTTTCCCCTTCTTATACATTCTTCTACAGATTTACATTTGGCTTCTAGCCACTCCTGCTTAGCCATTTTGCACTTCCTGTCAATCTCATTTTTTAGTCGTCTGTACTCCATTTTGCCTGTTTCATTTACTGCATTTTTATATTTTCTCCTTTCATCAATTAAATTTAGTATTTCCTGTGATATCCAAGGATTTTTTGTAGGTCTTGCCTTTCTACCTATTTTGTCCTCTGCTGCCTTCACTATTTCATCTCTCAATGCTACCCATTCCGCTTCTAGTGTTATTTTCCTACCTTTCTGCAGTTTTTTCAGCTTCAGCCTACAGTTCATGACTAACAGGTTATGGTCAGAGTCTATATCTGCCCCTGGGTATGTCTTGCATAAACAATAGGAATCGAAAAAAAAGTCACATAATGCGGCGAGACTTTATAAACAGACTGTATGAGAATGACAGGACTCAGCGACTTCCAACAAACTTTAAACATAATTTCAAACCTTCATTAAACTCTTTCCCGCTGACAACCATAGCAAAATGATGAAAGGGAAAAAAGTTTCTCGCTAACTACTTCTCCGCTATTTATGGAGTAATATTATGGCATTCGGTATGACGTAACAATTTATAATTTTTACACTACAAATTGTAGCAGCAGGAAATTTTAGAGACAATATACATGCATATAGTTGAATGTACCTTCTAAATTGTATCGCAATACGATACGTAGTTCACGATATATGATCATATAAACGATAACGTTCATGGAAAACCGCCCCAGCACGGATCAATTTTCAATTTATTACTTCTTTACTGCTAATTGTATTCTCAAGAGATTTTACAGACAAATAGTCCTTATACAAATTAATATATACCTGAAAATGGCAGGAGTAAATAAATAAATACCCGGGAAACGCCGGGTTTTCAGCTAGTATAAGTTAAAATTCACCTCTACTTCCTGCTGGTTCAGTCTCGTGTCGGGAGCCCTGACTGAATGGACCGGCGCAGAAACGGAAGCGGAGTGGGTGCCTCTGGTTGGCAGCGTGGCGGCGCTATCTGCAGATAACGCATCCGGTCCCGGTGGTTTAGAAGTCTGGCCGGCGCGGAGCCTGCTGCCTAGAAGCGACGTGATACGACGTGATAGCATGTATAATAGAAACCGCCCACTGCTCGCCTCCACCTCAAGGCCGGACTAACGCTGACAGGGTCACCGTGAAGATCGTATCGCATGATGCACCTGACGCCTACACGTATGCAGCAGCGCCCCTATTGTGACTATCTGAAAGTACGCACTGCTCGACGCCGACCTACTGCGCGAAGCGAATCTGCGCATACGCTTTAGACAGCAATAACGCACAGGGAACGCGAAGAAAACTATGAAGTAAACATATTCGACCAAACTGCTATGGTCATCAATCCCGAGACAAACAAACTTCTTGCACTAAAAGACCATTTATACCAAGATCGCTGCTATAAATAAATTGTTTATTTCTACAGGCCTGTTTCGGCGTAATTGCCATCGGCAGGATAACTGTAGGTTACTGTAAAATACATAGACAGTTGGACCGCAGCGTAACGTATACAGTCACGACACTCGCCCTGAATTTTATTATACACTGCGACAGAAGGACTCCAAGCGTTCGGCAAGCTACATTTCTGAATGGGATTTTGGATAAGTGCGAATACCACCGTTGACATTCATTTTATCTTACCTTTTACATTACAGAAGTATAAAAATAGGTAATACCCTAATAATATTTTCATACAGGAATTTATCAATTATTATCAAAAGATGATAATTTTTTTAAAAAATTGGTAAAACTACTAGTATTTAAAAATAGCTTCAAGGATCTTTTTAAAATAATTGATAAATTCATTTATGAAAATGTACTTTCTCAGCTGCGGATGCCCTAATTACAAAATTATCTGTACCTAATAATAGTTCCACATTTCTTTTTCTTAGTTTTCTAAGATCCCTGACACTGTATGAAACGGTATAATACAGTTTATTTACAATTATCTTGTAACCTACAGGTTTCTACAGAAGAATTTAATTTTCTATTAAAAATTAAAAAATGGCTACGAGACACCAGAAGACCTGTCCTTTGGCAAAAAGACGTAATTTTCTAATGAGACGCTTTAAGGTTTCTTCACTACAATCCTCTTAAAATCGGTGAGGTAGAAGATGGGGAACGTATACAGAATGCAATAACTACAGTGTTTAAAGTTATAAACCAACAATTACAGCTGTGGCTGAAGGAGATACGTCACAGACGTGTCAGTAAAACGGCAAAAGCAACAAAATAGTTCCCCAATAAAGAAGAAACCATTGTAAAAAAAGGGCGAATCATTAGGCTCCAGTCGTTCCCTGATTTTGTGAGAACGTGGAGCTCGAAACAATCTGTTTATCTGCAGGAAACTTCACCACATCCAGGTCATGGAAGAGTGGTGTGGACAGGAGTCAGTATTGGTGGACTACGGACCTCTATGTCGTTCAGAATGCCTCTTTGACTGCTTGAAGTTCGGACACATGCTTGAAGTTCGGAGAATGTCACTGTGGTTGACCAAAGATGTTTATTTATTGGTCCAATGGATATGTATATTTCGAAATTTTTCACTTGTGAGACTGTAACATGTCATTCAAACCAACTGTTTAAGCTCTGCTGGCGCTTGAAAATGGTTTAAAACCGAAACCGGTTGCATTGGGATAATAAATAAATAGATTTGGTTAACCATAGTGACATTCTCCAAATATATCAACGCATTTTCACTTTTCTAAATTCTATGTTTCTTGTTCACCAAACACAACTGAGCAAGTCTGGGATGCACTTGGCAGACGTTCTGCAGCCAGACTAGGGACCTTCAAAACGGTCGATGTAGCGGAAATTGCACTCATCAATGAAAGGCGCAATATCCCTTAAAACCTGATTGATAACCTCATACTATCCATGCTGTGGTGTCGCACAAGTCTAAAGTGCGCGCCACCTACTTTCGCCGTGCGCCGCCATGCACGCACGGCGCAGCGTTCTTACGACGACAGCCACGAGCGCCCTCTGCTAAAACTCTGCACGTGGCCACCACTGAACGACATCGTTCACTTGGGACTGAGATAGGAACCAGTTAACACTTCGGGATCAGATAGGCACCAGTGAAGACTTGGCTATCGAATAGGCACTAGGCAGGCCTCTAGCTCAACTATGTATCAGCAGTCTGCAGTACTGAGCTATGTTAAAAAGTTAAGTATTACTAAGTCTCTAAGAAATATATATCTCGTTCTAATTTACTCTAGTGTTTCCAATTTCTGCTGTCCCACTGGCTGCTCACCTCCTTACCTGCTCAAGCGTGCATCCTTTATTCCTGTGTCGGACTTTTTCTACTCAGCCACCGACACCTACGACGGAAACGAGACACAAAAGTGGCAACGAGACTGGGACACAAAACATGGCACACAGGTCTGACAGTGTAGTGGCTTGAGGCAAAGACAATGGCTTTTTCGCTATTATGGTAGCCGCGTGGTGCCTCGCTCTAAGTAAACGCCATGTGAACGTCAAGTAGAGAGTTCTAACAGCTTAGTATCGTACTGTATCACACACAAATTACAACTGTAATCAATATCTGAATAAAATACGATATCATATGGATATGTGTATGATATCACACCTGATCCCCTAATTGTTGTCCAAATGTTTGTCAAGCTTATGGGACTTACTTGGGCATCATCATTTGTTGCTGGTCGTAGTTGACGTTTCACTTGTGACTGCACACATTCCTCTCTCTTTAAATAACGTAACTATCTGACGTAAAGTCTCTTTGCCAGTTGGGTGTTTTGATGACAATAGCCATACATAAATACCATATCGATCTATTCTGAAACTGATAAACACTCAATTTCAACAAGAGTAATGTACCACGAAGCAAATACCGTCCGCACTGGCGAAATGTTCAAAATGTTCAAATGTTTGTACAGCTTATGGGACTTAACTACGGGGTCATCAGTCCCTAAACTTACAAACTACTTACGAACTAGGACGGCACAAATATCCATGCCCGAGGGGGGATTCGAACCCCCGACCGTAGTGGCCGTGCTGACCGTGACTGGAGCGCCTCAGTCACCTCGGCCACCGCGGCCGGCCTGGCGAAATGTTACGCGATACCACGTACTTATACGTTTCGATTACAGCGCCATCTAACACAAAGCGAAAAAATTGTTCCAAATAAAACACTCATATTTACGTAGTAGATGAATATTTAATAAAACTAAGGGTACCTATTTTTAAAAAAAAATGCAGTTTATATCCGTTTGACCTATGGCAGCGCCATCTAGCGGGCCAACCATAGCGCCATCTGTCTTCAAGCTAGAAAAGTATTGTTCTTTGTTCTTTTTTTTATTATTTCGTTTGATGCTTATTTCGTGACATATTTGGTTGGGTGACCATCAGCGGCCACCCTGTATGTTTCGGAACTCGGTCGCATACTTTGCTGACCGCTGTTGGGATGCTCCCGTGCTGGCACAGACTACTTCCAAGTTTGCAGACGACAAGTACTAATGCACTTTTCCGGTTTTGGAGAGCTATGCGGAACAAACAACAGCCCAGTTGGAATGCACTAAGCGGATGTCTGGAACAGAAGACAACCCCTCTTCCCTAGAGAATGTGTTGCCAGGTAGTTCACCCACGGCATCAAACAAAGTTGGACATGTTGTGGCCTAACCTGTGCTTTTCTGTGCAGCAGGCTAGATGCAGCAACCAGCACGATCCAGTCCACAGCCTCGTCTGAATCTTACCAGCTTGTTTACTGCTTGGATAGATGCCGACAGCTTCGATGCTTGTTTAATAAACTACCGGCATCGGAGCCAATACTGTATATATGTCCTAATACAAAGACACAGACGGAAAGAAGAATACCAGATACTGTAATCTGCGAGTCACACTTAAGAGCCTGGCAGAGGGTACATCGAACCATCTTTATACTATTTATCTCCCATTCCATTTTCGAATAGCCCGCGGGAAGAAAGAACACCTGACTCTCTCCGTTCGAGCTCTGATTTCTCGTATTTTATACTGATGATCATTTCTACCTATATTTTCGCATTTGGAAGAGAATGTTGGCGATTGTAGTTTCGTAAGAACCCCACGCCGCAACGATAAGCGCCGTTGTTGTAATGATTCCCATCCCAGATCATGTATCATTTCGTAACGCTGTCTTACCTGTATCGTGACAATACGAAACGAGCTGCCCTTCTTTGGACTCATTCGATGTCCTCCGTCAAACCCACACCGGGCAGTAATACTCCAGAATTGGACGGACAAGCGTAGTGTATGCAGTTTCATTTGTAGTTCCGTTGGATGTTTTAAGGGTTGGTTCGCCTTTCCCACGACATTATCTACGTGTTCTTTCCAGATTAAGTTTGAAGTAATAGTAATTCCTAGGTATTTTGTGGAGTTTACCGCCTTCACTTTTGATTGATTTTTCTTGTAAACAAAGTTTAAAGGATTTCTCTTCGTACTCATGTGGACGACTTCACACTTCTCATTATTTAGAGTTAATTGCCAATTTTTACACCATACTTACATCTTATACAGATCGTTCTGCAGTTGGTTTCGATCTTCAGATGATTTTACTAGACAGTAAATGACGGCGTCATCTTCAAACAACCTCAGAGAGCTACTTAGATTTTCCACTAAATCGTTTATGTAAATAGGAACAGTGGAGAACCAATAACACTACCCTGTGGAACGCCCGATATCACCTCTGTTTTAGTCGATGACTTACCCTCGATTACTACGAACTGTGTCCTATATGACAGGAAATCCCCTATCCAGTCGCAAATTTGGGGCGATATACCATAACCACGCAATTTGATTAAAAGCCGTTTGTGAGGTACGGTGTCAAAAGCCTTCTGGAAATCAAGAAATACGGAATCGATTTGCGAACCCTTGTAGATAGCACCCATCACTTCGTGTGAATAAAGAGCTAGTTGTGTTTCGCATGAACGATATTTTCTAAATCCGTGTTGACCTTGGGTCAATAGATCGTTCTGTTCGAGATAATTCATAATATTTGAATACAGGATATGTTCCAAAACTCTGCTGCAAATTGACGTCAATGAAATAGGCCTGTAGTTTAGTGGGTTGCTGCTACTGCTTTTCTTGAATATAGGTGTGACCTGTGCAACTTTCCAATCTTTTGGTACAGATCCTTCTATGAGAGAGCGGTTGTATATGGCTGTTAAGTAAGGAGCTATCGCTTCAGCATAACCAGATAGAAATCTAATGGGTATACAATCCGGACCAGAAGACTTGTTCTTGTTAAGTGATTTTAGTTGCTGCACTACTCCGATGATATCTACTTCTACGTAACTCATTACGGCCTCTGTACGTAATTCGAAATCTGGAATATTGGTTTCGTCTTCTTTGGTGAATGTGTTTCTAAAAGCTATGTTTAGTATCTCTGCTTCAGTAGCGCTATCATCGGCAGGATCGCTATTACTATCATGTAGTGAGGGTATTGTTTACGTTTTGCCCCTAGTATATTTAACATATGACCAAAATGTCTTGTATGATTTCCACCCCAACTCGTGCATCATTTCCGTGACATTCTCCCTCCTATATCGCAATAATGCAAAACGAGCTGCCCTGCCCTGAACTTTCTCTAAATCGTCTGTCAGTCCCACTTGGTGGGGAACCCACAATGCGCAGCAATACTCCTAAATAGTGTGGTGAATGCAGTTTCTTAATTAGAACTGTTGCATAGTCTAAGTGTTCCGACAACGAAACGTAGTCTTTGGTTCGCTTTCCCTACAATATTTTGTGTTCTTTCCAATTTAAGTTGTTGGTAACTGTTACTCCTAGATATTTAGTTGAATTTACGGCCTGTAGAATTGATTGATTTATCGTGTAAACGAAGTTTAACGGATTACTTCACACTTCTCATCAATTTTGCACGAAGCTCATATCTAAATCTTTTTGCAGTTGCTTTTGATCTTCTAATGACTTTACTAACCGATAAACGACATCTTCGTCCGCGAACAGTATAAAGAGCTATTCAGATTGTCTTATAAATCGTTTTTAAAAATAAGCGGCCCTATAACACTTCCCTGGGGAACTCCATATACCAAGTCTGCTCGATGACTTACCGTCAGTCCCAACGTACTGTCTCCTTTGTGACAAGAAATCACGAATCCAGTCACATAACAAACAGACTAGTCAGTCGTCAGTCTGTTGGATAAGTATCCTCCGTCATGCACCTATATTTCGTCCCATCATAAATACTTTTTAGCTAACATCTTCTACATACCGCCAAAATTTCAACTTCATAGGTGCAGTAGTTTTAGAGATTTCGTGTTTCGTCAGTGAGTGAGTGAGTGACCTTTAGCTTATATATATCCTGAATTATGGGTCCTACACAGACATTATTTACCATGTTCGTAGAGAGGAATATTAGGAAACTGACTGCGAAATATGCTGTAAATTTATTTGGTAGTAAAGACGTATTAAATTACAACCTTAGGCGTTTTAGGGCGAAGTTTCATGTATAATATCTTTGACGTCATAGCACCTGAACTATATGTCGTAATACGATATTATTTCCAAGGTACATCCAGTGGTTCATATGTAAAACGTTAGCAAAATACGTCACGAATAGAATTAGTAGGAAAGACGTAACAAACCATAACGTCATGCGTGATGTGGCGGTTTTTCATTAAAGTAATTGTTTATTACTCCTTATCTCATGATCCGTGTGTCGTACTATGATAAAATTTCGAACGTACGTTCCGTGGTATGTGTGTATACTGTCTGTGACATTTCTCGCGAATACAATTAATAATTTGCGAGCAATAAATTGTAACGTCATGCCAAATGCCGTAATTTTACTTCATGAACGCCGAAAAAGTTGTAAGCGGGGTTGTCAGCGAGAAAAAGTTTCCTAAAGGTTTGAAATTATGTTTGAAGTTGGTTGCAAGTTGCTAAGTCTTCTCCTTCTCAAATAGTGGATCGATTAAGTCATATTATCACGTGCCGCATACGGGGAAGTTTTCATTGCTTATGACGTTATATCTCTTGAACTATCGGCCCTATTGCAAAATCCTTTCTTAGCTGACGTCTTCTACCGATGAACTACATTCCTTTATGGGTGCAGTAGTTTTCGAGATTTCGTATTTAGTCAGTGAGTGAGTGAGGAGTGTCTGAATGAGTGTCCTTTCGGTTTTATATAGATAGAGATTGATTTAAAAAAGGGGACTAACGAATATTTTACTATTATAGGTAAGTGAGTTTGTGTGTGTGTGTGTTGTGTGTGTGTGACTGTAGGGGGGGGGATGCAGTAAAAATCGCAGTGATCATGAGACGAGTAGCGTAAGCCAATGGACGTAGTTTGCTACTGTTATTTGGGGATGAAGTGCCTGCAGGATAAAGTTGGAGATCAGCATAAAATCTGTTTTTGGAGTGAAGACCACAACACACATACCTGCATCGTGTTGTGTGCCCATCGTCGCTCGTAGAATAGCTAGGTCATATTCTAGTGTTTCCTATGCACTGAGTAGCATTCATCAACTCTTTCGGGTAACTCGTTAATTCGTGCACGATGGATAATATCTTCCATTGTTGGTGTATAAGCGAACCTTGACGAAAAACCACAAACGACCTAATTGCGAGAGAGTGTGCGATGGGACCGTTTCGATCCAGTCACCTATCAGGAAATGTGTGTTTCGACACGAACAAAAAAATCTGAATTTTTCGTTCAGAATATCTAACAACTCCTGCGGTTTTGGATTTTGAAACATTCTATGTGCACTTGAAAACGTTGTCCAGTTGGCTAATGAGAGTATTTAATGCAATTATTGTCCATGCCTTTACAAACAAGTGTAGATTCTGAGATGATAACATTTCGTTTGCAAAAAATGCCTCCTTGCTAATACATTTCGCAGTATTTGAGCTGAAGAATCACAGATTGGGTACTAAGCTTTCCGGAATGAATATTTCTCTTTGCATTGGAAAGTGGGTTGTTTTGAACCATGGTGTCATATTAAAACCTTTCATTTTTCAGATGCAAATTCTTTACCAGCCGAGATATTGATACAAAAATAGAACAACATATTTTTTTCTTCCAGTTCCTCCCTCCTGATTTTAAAATCAAGGTGCCGACTTCGTGTTTCTGCTCCACACTGCTTTCATTTGTTACCAAGTTTCAACATAGTGCAAAATCCGACCCAGAGCGACAGCTTTAACCTAGAAACAGTGTCGTAGGCATTGGATAACTAACAAGGGATTCATTGCTAATGAGTCAGGAGGGCGAGAGAAAATGAGTGTCCGGAAGGTGCAGAGATTGACCGTCTGCGAGATATGTGTATGCTACATTTCACAACTGACATCCAAGAAACATTCAAAGCAAACTATCTACTTACACCACGATCACCGCCGCAGTGGTTATAAAGGTTCGAACCATCAAGATGGTAGGTGGAGGCGAACGCCTTGGAAATTACAAACCGATTATGACGTTCTGTTTGGGAGCCACTCTTAATGAATGCATATAGGCCCATCATATATAGGCGTAACTTGGTGATGAGAAAAAATGCGAAACTGTCATGGAGCTTACCATGACACCTGATTTTCCTTAAGGCCTATCAACACGCCAATCCATCCGTTCCCACCACCAGTAAGAAACAGGAGCAGATAGCATTTAGAGTAGATATTACATTAGTGCCCGATGGGTGTAGTGTGGAAAATCTGTTTAACAAGTATTTTATATCTGTTACCGATAGTATGGGTTAGTAGATAATGCCATTGTATATCTTAAACCAGTCTTTACAAATAACTTTAAGTTAAATGAATATGTCACCTCACTTCACCTTAAGAAATTACTTTCACAATAAAATCTTAAAAAACAAAGTATTCATGTGGTTACGATGAAAGATCAATAAAGTTAATGAAGGCGTGTTCTTGTGGGTTTACTACAGTTGTAAAGTTATTCGTGTAACCAGTCCATCATAACTTGAGAATTTTTCTAATTGGCTAAAAAATGTCCCTATTAAACCTATATTCAAGAAAGGGGATAAAGAGATTCTATCCTCAAAAATGAGTAAATAAAATGGAAATGGTAATTACACGCAGCCACCTGACCACAAATAATGTATTTCTCTGAACACAGTGGTTTTCTACAAAGTTCTGATATCAAGAAGGCTATTTACACCAACGGTGAGAATGTACTTAATTCAGTAGATAATAAATTACAAGCAGCATATACTTTCCGTGATTTGTCAAACGCTTTTGGTTATGTGAACCATAACATCTTTTTAAGTAAATTTGAATTCTATGGTGTGACAGGCAATGCTGCAAAACGGCAGAGAACAAAATATGTCAGTCCAAGGGACTAGTGGATTTAGTCATTAGCCATCATCAAACCGGATAGAAATTATAAGGATCCATGTTAGGGCCACTGTTTTTCTTGTGTACATTAAAGAGCTCTCATCAGTTCCAATGCCCAAAGCAGATGTTTGTTCAAATGTTTAAGTTTAAGGGACTTAACTGCGGGGTCATCAGTCCCCCGAAACAGATTTCATTAATTTGCAGACGATGTAAGTATTGCAATAAATAGCATGTCGATAGTTCTAGACAGGATAGTTAATGATATTTTCATCGACATTAATAAATGGTAAAAGCCAGGTCATTGACATTAAACTTTGAAAAGACTGACTACCTGCAGTTCAGAACATGAGAACATGTAGGACTTTCATCCAGCTTATGTATATAGTATGAATAAAAGCAAACATAAGAGGTTGGCAGCATTAAATTTCTAGGATTACAACTTGATAATGAATTCAGTTGCAATTCGATTGCTAGCAGACGTAGGCGACTTAGGAATAAAAATTAAAAAGCTTGCATGCTTTGTTTACTGTCATTGCGTAATGTAATGTGATATAATATTTTGAGGTATCTTTCTAACCAAGCCAGACAAAAGTTTTCAGATTCCAAAAGCTTGTAATACGCATTATTTGTGGAGTAAATTCACAGACATAGTGTAGAAGCCTCTTCAAATAAATGGGTTTATTAATAATTCCCTCTCAATATATTTATTTCTTAATGAAACTTGTTTTAAATAATATATCCCTTTTTCCAATAAAAATTATCTACACACGGTTTTGAAAGCACTTAATTTAGTTCAGATAGGGGTCGACTACTCAGGAACACATTTTTAATAATTTGCCAGCAAAAAAAAAAAAAAAATAAATAAATAAATAAAAATAATAAATAAATAAATAAATAAAAATAAATAAATAAAAAGTAATGATCCGTTTAATACAACCAGAGGCTATATTGAATCTAATCATACCATTAGTATTATTGTTTCAACCCCCAAAAACTGAAAAAAAATTGACATGTTCCACATCTACAAGGATCTCCTCACTGGGGACCTATGGAACGAACGGCTAATCTAATCTCACTCCGCTTTGTCGATATGATTCTATATACGTTCACAAAACTTTAAGATAGGCCTAACTAGAGAATGAACATGTAATCTCTCTCTTAAATATGTTCCTTGTAACTACGTATCCGCAGTTTATTGTCTCCAGGGGTGCTAGAACTTATGGTAGCTACTGTAATGTTCACAAACTAGAAGGGTACTAGCGGAAGTACAGCTGTTGGGCGGATCGTGTGTAGTGCGTTAAGTACAGTACAGTACCGTACAGTCTGCTAAGATACACATTACCCCCCCTTCCCCCAATAAGTTTCAAGACTAAAGACTGGAAAAACAAAAAATGAAATAAAAGGTCATTGTATATCTAGACATGTTTAAGAACGAGAAGTATTCTGTGTTCTTAGAAACGTAAAATCCAGTATCACCGATCAGTCAACGAACCATGACCCATATAATGTGGGGTCTTAGATAAAAGGTCAGTACCGGATGATTTAAGTTCATAAATTATTGCATTACATAAATCATTCCACGAGGCAACGACTGATAGTGTCGGAGAGGCCTTTAACGGTTGAGCTCATTCGTTAGTTTCGAAAAGATTAGTCTCCACAACTTCGCACGTAAATATTCCCGATATCCGTTTGAGTTCACGCGTTTCCTTATTACGTACGCTCGATATTCGAATGACGCTATTTTGATCAAATATTTGTAACTTTAAAGCATCTCACATCACCACAATGCTTTAATTATTGATAATATCGGAGGGGAAGGTTCAGGATGCCGGCCGCGGTGGCCGAGGGGACTGAGGCGCTCCAGTCACTGTCTGCACGGCCACTACGGTCGGGGGTTCGAATCCCCCCTCGGGCATGGATATTTGTGCCGTCCTTAGGATTAGCTAATTCATAAGTAGTTTGTAAGTTTAGGGGCTGATAACCCCGTAGTTAAGTCCCATAAACCATACAAACCCGAACTGGGTAGCACAGAGGTTGGTTCTGTACTCTCCAAAGAGAATTTACCATTCAAATGGTGTCACTCCTTTACGTACTGTATTTGGTTGACGCAATCTTCCAATGTTGCACGAGAGGGAAATATTGAATCTTTTACGGTACACGTGGGTGAAATAGATTGCATTTAGAATCTGCAGTCAGAAATCCGAGATAGCCGTGCTGTCTATGTGGAACCTTACGGAAAAAATGCAGTGGACCATGAAACGTTGGACGGGCAGTCAGACACCTACATTCAATTCTACCGTGGTATTCCTAAAGTACTAACACCAAAATGTCTCCCTCGGACATGACCAAAATGTCTCCCTGGGACATGTGTGTGTGTGTTTGTGTGTGTGTGTGTGTGTGTGTGTGTGTGTGTGTGTGTGTGTGTGTGTGTGTGTGTGCATTGTCCTTAGATCATTTTAAGCAGTTTGTAAGCCTAGGTACTGATATCCTCAGTAGTTGTCACATAGATATACATTTTTTTTTCCTGTCAAACGTGATTCTTAACTCCTTGTGACGATGTGATTTCATTTGAAGCCACCCATAATATTTCGATTCTGTGGCAAGAGCTCAGTTGCTACACTCGTAACCACGCCTCTTTACATCGATGTTACTGCCATCTCGCCAGGAAAATATGTTGTTGTTGTTGTGGTCTTCAGTCCGCCGACTGGTTTAATGCAGCTCTCCACGCTACCCTGTCCTGTGCAAGTCTCTTCATCTGAGACTATGTTCGGCTTACTATATTCGTCCCTCGGTCTCCCTCTACGATTTTTACCCCACACGCTTCCTTCTAATGCTAAGTTGACAATTCCTTGATGTCTCTGAATATGTCCTACCAATCTATCCCTTCTCTTAGTCAGGATATGCCAAAAAGTCCTTTTTTCCCCGATTCGGTTAAGCAACTCCTCATTAGTTACGTGATCTACCTATATAATTTTCATCATTCGTCTGTAGCACCACATTTCAAAAGCCTCTATCATCTGTTTATCTGAACTCCTTATCGTCCACATTTCATTCCCATATGAACTACGTCAATATTTTTTCAAGTTATTGCAGTTGGCGAGTCAAGTATAAGTGCCATTTTGTATGTGGTGTGCTGGTGCTCTTTTTCTCGGGTTGTGATTAAATTTCTCTATGAAACGTTTCACACATGGAATAAGTTCATAATACTTTCTTGTATAACTACATGCTATATGTACTGCAATAATAATTATATACTTTTTCCGTAATTACTGAGGTGGTTTCGTTTGAAACCACTGTGACTGCAGGGGCAGCATTAGAAACTAGTCATTTTTTTTCTTTATTTCAGTTTCACGAAATGTTTCTTGCAGGTTAAAGAATGAGGAAGTTCTGGCGTGTCTTTTAGAAGAAATTGCTTGTGAGGTGGGAAGGCTCGTAAGGCAGAGGCTATCACATATATTTTGATAATTTTTTACTGGTGTTCCACTTTTGCAGAAACTGAAACTTGATGGAATCCTAGCCTGTGCTACTATTAGAATTCACAGAAAAGGACTTCTTCCTCTGAAACCGGACAAAGAGTTGCGAAGAGAAGAAAGTGATAAGCCAGTTCGTTCTGATGGGACTGCATGTATAAAATAGAAGGACAAATGTGCAGTCACACTAGTATCAACAATTTACTCACAACTTGCGTTTATCAGCACAAAGGAACTGTTTCGAGCACAGTCCTGGAAAGTAATGCAGTTTAATGGTGATTATTTCATTTAAAACCGCCGCGGCGGAGCGACCGAGCGCATTGAGGCGCTATGCTGCGATGCGCGAGACCGTTCCCCGTCGGGGTTGGAATCCCCCCTCGGGCATGGATGTTTGCACTGTCTTTAGTATAAGGTAGTTCATAAGTAGTTTGTAAATTTAGGGACTGATGACCCCGTAGTTAAGTCCTATAAACTTGACAAACATTTGAACTTTTTCTTCCATTTAAAATCAAAGTTCAAATTCATTTAAAACTTCCGGGCTGATAAGCCGTGGTCGATTTATAAAACTTTCCCCTAACGTTTCATCTTCGGCTGCGGAAGACATCTTCAGAGGTAGAGTGGCGCGACATTGTTTACATTGTATGATCAAAGTTCAAATGTTTGTAAATCTATCGGACCAATCTAAGTGGCCAGCAGTCCGTATCTTACAAACTACTTAAACTGAGTTAAACTAACCTAAGGACAGACAAACACAACCATGCCCCAGGGAGGACTCGAACCTCCGACGGCGAATAACCGCGCGCTCCGCAGCGAGGCGCCTTAGACCGCTCGGCTACTCCACCGCGGCTTACATTAAAAACCACCGCGTTTAATGTGCAGGGGTTTCATTTGAAACCACCCTGTACCTGAAAAACGTTTTTATCACAATTTCCACAATACTGTAGGATTTATATCCGGACAGAACAAGCAAGAAGCTTAAAAAATGGATTTAATTATTATTTTTTCTTTGCGTCTCAAAGGGTAAAGATACAACGGGACATTTTTATATCGATATTTATTCAAGTTACTGTTAACAATTTGGTGAAACAAATATGTGGGCCACGTCACGTGGGAGTAGCTGCGTGATCTAAGGCATCATGATACGCACTGTGCTGTCGCTCCTATCTGAGGTTCGAATCCTCCCTCGGTTATGGAAGGGTGCCTGTGTTGTCCATAGCGTAAGTTACTTTAAGTAGTTAAGTCTAGGCTGTGTTGACCGCAGTAGTATGATCCCATAGAACATTTTATTTTAAGTCAATCTAATGAAAAGATCGGACCATTTAAATAACAAAAATATTAACTACAATATAGGATGTAAGATGAACATTAACAAGTGAAAATTATTTCTAATGAAATGCAGCGTAAGAAAATACTGAAGGAATTGGGTTTAGGTAACTAAAGTAGTAAATGGGGTTTCTTATTTGAGTGGAAAAATAACGTGATGGTCATATGAGAGAAGATATGAACTGCAGAATGGCTATGTAAAGAAAACCATTGCTAAAGGAAAGAAATTTGTTAACAGTGATTATTAATTTAAGCGTTAGTAAATATTTCTGAAGGCATTTGTCTGGAGTGTAGCTTTGTACGGGAGTGAAACGTGGCGATAAGAAGTTCAGAAAAAAAAAAATGATAGAAGCTTTTCAATTGCGGTGTTGAATGCTGAAGATTAGATGGATAGATCGCGTATCTAACGAGGAAGTACTGAACAGAACAGACGGAAAAAAGAAATTTTTGGAATTTTTTGACTAAGAGAGACATTAATGAATCGTCAGTTTAATAGTGAATTGACGTGTGTGGAGTAAGAATTGCAGAGAGATACCGAGAGATGAATACAGTAAGTAGGTTTTTTTAAGATATAGGTGAAGATCTTATTCGGAAGGGAAGAGGATTGCGCTGGAGACGGTATCGTGAAGAACGGCATCAAACCAGTCTCTAGAGACCATAACAGAGTAAGAAAATTGTGATACTCGCACACTCACTCACCGAAATATTATAGGGGACTTAATGTCAACTTAGAATATTGAAACCTGACAAGAATACGACTTTGAGCAGCAACGGTAATCTTTTTATTTTTTATTTTTATTTTTATTTTTTTTAACAATTTTGTATATTAGCCAGCCGGTTGCGTAATTTTTATATTCTTGACCTAGGTTTCGTTGCCACTAGGGACAACTTCATCAGAATAATTAAAAAAAAACAGTTGCCTAAAAGTTATAACAACAGAATAAATATCTTACCTAAGGAAAAAGTTTTACACAGGCCAAACAGTAAAAAAAAAAAAAAAAAAAAAAAAAACGAGTACTTATATGAAAAACTACGAGCAGGATTGCTCAGGTCGATTATAATAAAAACCAGCATTTTTGCCTTGCACATAACTTCAGTGTGGTGTGAAGGGTATGATGGAACTGCCTGTGAGGCATCAAACACGTAGCCACGTAGCCACGTGCACTGGGGCACGCCACATGCGGGCCAAAAGTCACGTGGCCAGTACTAATGTTACATAATAGTTTACATTTGTGAAAGATTGGACAAAAATTGTTTACAATATTGTATTCCAAGGTTAAATGAAAGCTCCAAGTAGGAGAAAATATGACAGTAAATCGTCGGAAATATGCAGAAGCATACGTACTTAGAAATGAAAACTGTTTCACCTGTTTGTTAAGCTTAAGGGACTTAACTACGGGGTCATCAGTCCCTAAACTTACAAACTACTTATGAACTACCTATAACTAAGGACGGCACAAATATCCATGCCCGAGGGGGGATTCGAACCCCCGACCGTAGTGGCCGTGCAGACCGTGACTGAAGCGCCTCAGTCCCCTCGGCCACCGCGGCCGGCTACATATGACATACATTGCTTATACTACTTCGCTACTAATGTACACACGTGGCTACCTGTTTGATGCCTCGTAGGCAGTTCCTTCATGCCCTTCACACTATACTGATTTCATTTGTATGGCAAAAATGCTACTCTGTATTGTAATCGACTTGAGCAATTCTGCTCGTAATATTTTTGACGTCATGTGTTTCATGTAAGTATTGTTTTTTCACTGTTTCGCCTGTGTAAAACATTTTCCTTAGGTAAGATATTTATTCTCTTGTTACCATGTTTAGGTAACTATTTTTTATTCTTCTGATGAAGTTGTCCCTAGTGGCAACGAAACGTTGGTCAAGAACCTAAAAATCACGCAACCGGTTGCCTGATATACAAAATTGTTAAAAAAATTTGACAAGAATCTGGATGTCACAGTAAAACTGAAAGAAATATAATTACTAATTCAAAGACATAATATTTTTATTTTATGTTATTTTCTTATTATTGTAATTGTTGTTTTCCGTAAAAGAACTTAAATTTTATTCTTTATGTGCCGGTAGTCTCAGTAGCTACATGAGGCGTTTCTGTTCTCCACTAACACGGAAAGTCTTCCAAATGTTCAAATATTTGTTTAGCTTACGGGACTTAAATGCCGTGTCATCCATCCCTAAACTTACGAAGTACTTACGAACTAGCTTATACTAAAGACGACACAAACATCCATGCCCGAGGGGAGAGTCGAACTCCCAACGGCAAGTGGCCTAGCGCATTGGAGCATGGCGC
Organism: Locusta migratoria; assembly: GCA_026315105.1. Lineage (NCBI taxonomy): Eukaryota > Metazoa > Arthropoda > Insecta > Orthoptera > Acrididae > Locusta > Locusta migratoria. Next base: position 3,263,709 of record CM048747.1, read on the forward strand.
CTCAATGCGCTCGGGCACTCCACCGCTGCGGAAAGTTTTTCTTGACGAATATTTGTGTATGGTATTTACAAATGATTACTGACAATTGACTGCGAAAGGATAGAGTGAATACATAAATAAGAAACTTTCACACAGTTAAAAATTAGCTGTTAAAATTGTAAGAGTCTGAATGAAAGTCCTTGGTCCACCTGAGTTGTTATTTTATTGGAGTCGTGAAGACCCGCACAACCGGTTTCGCAACCTACAGTTGCATCTTCAGGCGCTTTTTTACTGTACAGGATGATAATTGTTTTAATAAATTGAATATTTAGATTGAAAATTACATATTAAAAAAATTGAACTAGTTATGTATGAGGAAGTTACACTAAAAAAATTTTATATAGAAGCCAGTAGGCTATTAATTGCAATAAATATTTTTTATGTTACTTACAAAGTTTTCATGTAATTCATTTGTGATGGATAACGGGGTTAATGGTGAGTCGTATGGCAATCACCTTGGCTCTTTTCTTCAAAAACATAAAAAGAAGTCTACCGTGTGGTTCTTGTCATTTTTGATAAAAGAATAGAAAAGTCGGCAATCGGTAAAATTTGTTTGGCCTGTGACAAAAGGCGACGGGATGGGTACCCCTACAATAGGCAACCATTACAATGATTAGTGAGAACCACGGATGTTGTTGGTAAATCGGATTTTCGCGTAGAATTAGAATACATAATTATTTAAACCTACAGATTGTGTTCAGTGTAGTGAGTTTTATCAGATCCACCGAGGTGATCAAAAATTGCATATTCGTGCTGGGAGGAAGTGCGAATAACAACTGAAGTGAGAGATCAACATTATCGGCCGCTAGACTGAAGCCGACTGGCTGTGGTTCGAAGGGATGCTAGGGGTGACGTCGAGGTTAATTGCGGTGCTAACCGACCAGTACAGCTCATTAACCATTTTACACAAGTATGTATACTAATTTAGACTAATGATTATGTGCTAAACTCTGAAGTTGTATTGACATCACGGTTACAATGAGGTAAAATGGGATAAAAATGAGAAATTTTTAAAATAAAAATGCATCAATACTGGACTTAAAATAAAACGTTATGGATTACAATTCTGCAAATGATAGATAATAAGAGACATAAGAACTTATTAAATGCGGGGATAATACCTCAGCTATTCAGGGCCACATGACCGAAACAATCCACAAGTCATGAACTAAAAAGAGTGGTTGGGAAGGGGGCGACGTGTTATAGTACTTAATAGAGTGAAGTTCTTGTCGCCTTATTACAGCGGTGACAGACGTCAGGTAGCCCTATTTCTGAGGCGTGTTAATAAAGGAAATTAATCTAAGCGCAGCACTCCCGTTGGCATTAGAGCTCGTACTTTGTCACTGTTCTGGTAACCGGGAGGGGGCTGGCTGGGTGTGAGAAGCGCGCCGGTTAAATGTTGCTCCCCTGTGAGCCGCGAGCTGTGAGCCCGAGAATAATCCGTGAGGCGGAGGCGGCGGGCCACGTGGGCGCGGTCACGTGGCAGACACGTGAGAGCGCGGCCGCACGCGGGCGCCGCGCCGCGCCGCTGACGAACCCCTCCCAGCTCTGCCCAGTCATCTCAATGAGTAACACTGGATACACAACTGCAGTGCTTTGAATCTCTGAAAATCCTGACATACTATTTTTGTTAGGTTGGCAACTGCGTACGTATAGGTCGTGTTGTTCTTTTGTATTCTGCGTCCTTTGAAGATAAGATATGAATGATTAATTACTTTAATAAATACATTATACTGAAGTTCGAGTCGTTTGTGCTTGAAGAGAACTCAAAGGAAATGAAGTAGAGTTCAAATCCATAGATGAACTCTATTTTTAGCCAGTTCTCATCACACTGAATTTAATGAATAAATGACACTGTTGTAGACGCTACTTCCGGTGTTCATTTCTCTATTTGCCTCTTGTTTATAATGCTTTCCGTCTGAGCCCACCGACTGGAAATTACTGCATGAAAAATAACGCTTATATCAGACACCTCGAATTGATCGTTTTTAACCTTCATTTATCTTTCTACAGTAAAACAATTTATCCATTTAACGCAATATGGTAGAAACACTACTACTGAATAAAAATATAACTGACGTACAAGTTAAAAAAATGCCGTTTTCTGCTGCTTCGTTTCATGAGTATACCGTTTATTCGATGTCTACTATTTTGTGAATAGTATTAAAATTTTCATAGGTAGCTGCAGTTGCATTTGAGTTACTTTGTTCGGAAAGCAACCAGAACAAAAGATTACAGATGTCATAACGTTAAATTCGGTGTACGCAAATGCTACTAACAACTAGATAGAGACAGATATACGTTAACCAGTATGTCGTCGAGCGTCACGCTTTCGTAATACACAGTGCTGACTCCAGATTATCTTTGAGCTCACTGGCTCTGCCACACACCTGAACCGCGGGAAACAGTCGCCTCGCTAACACTTAAGACGTCAGTTCAAAACATTTCGGAAAATTCGTAATTTATTGCCAGTTGAGGAACAAACAACCTCATTGACGGTTTATTTTCGTGAAAAGAATTGCAACCAGCTGCCTTTTTGGATGTTTTTCATTTAACCCAGAACTAGTTTTCGAGCCACTGTAGTCTCATCTTCAGTGGATACTTTACAGGAACATTTCCGCTCAAGTGTAGGTTATGCTGTCATGTTGGTTCTGGTGACATAACTGAACTTTAGTAAGCGAGAACAGAATAAACCGGAATTAAACGTATTGTAATTTTATGTACTTACTGTGGTCTTATTGTAGGTGTACATTGTACGTGTACATTCTCGCATTGATAGTGAACAGGCCAAATATCTCACGAAATAAGCATTAAACGAAAAAACTACACCGAAGAAAACTTTCCTAGCTTGAAGGGAGAAAACAGACGGTTCTCTGGTTGGCCCGATAGATGGCGCTGCCATTGGTCAGACGGATATCAACTGCATTTTTTAAAATTGGTACCCCCTTTCTTTTATTACATATTCGTCTAGCTCGTAAATAAATATGAATGTTTTATGTGGAACACTTTTTTCGCTTTCTGATAGATGGCACTGTAACATTGACTGACGTGTAACCAATGGCACCCCATACCATCGCGCCGGGTGATACGCCAGTATGGTGATGACGAATACACGCTTACAATGTGCGTTCACCGCGATGTCGCAAAACACAGATGCAACCATCATGACGCTGTAAACAGAATCTGGATTCATCCGAAAAAATAACTTTTTGCCATTCGTCCACCCAGGTTCGTCGTTGCGTACACCATCGCAGGCGCTCCTGTCTGTGATGCAGCATCAGGGGTAATCGCAGCAATGGTATGAGCTGATACTCTATCCTGCTGCAAACGTCGTCGAACTTTTCGTGCAGATGGTTGTTGTCTTGCAAACGTTAACCCAGGGATCGTGAGGTGCCTGCACGATTCATTACAGCCATGCGGAAAAGATGCCTGTCGACTGCTAGTGATACGAGGCCGTTGGGATCCAGCTCGGATTTCCGTATTGCCTTCTGGAACCCACCGATTCAAAATTCTGCCAACAGCCATTGGATCGTGACCAACGCGAGCAGCAATGTCGCGATACGATAAACAGCAATTCCATTAGGCTACAATCCGACCTTTATCAAACTCGGAAACGTGATAGTATGCATTTCTCCCCCTTACACGAGGCATCACAACAACGTTTCACCAGGCAACGCCAGTCAACTGCTGTTTGTGTAAGAGAAATTGGTTGGAAGCTTTCCTCATGTGAGCACGTCGTAGGAGTCGCCACTGTCGCCAACCTTGTGTGAATGCTCTGGAAAGCTAATCATTTGCATATCACAGCATCTTCTTCCTGTCGGTTAAATTTCGCGTCTGTAGCACTTAATCTTCGTAGTGAAGCAATTTAATGACCTGGAGTGTAAATAGTATAAAGGTGATTCGATGAACCCTCTGCCAGGCACTTAAATGTGATTTCAGTGTATCCCATCTAGATCACCTTGTTTTCAAATGACGCCTCGTAAGAGACTACGAAGAAAGACGTTCAATCCGGAAGTGCTATGCCAATGAATGCCGTGGATATTGCAAAATAATGTTCGTATTTAAATTAAATAGAGAAGTTGTGCCTTTTATACATTTACTGTGTATACAGCAACCGTAAATCTATCTGTATCTAACACGAAAATAAATGACAAATAATGGACTTGTCACTTAAAATTAGTGTCGTATTCATGTGGTCTTCACTTTGGTTTGATGCAGATCTCCACCCTAATCTATCCTGAGCAAGCCTTTTCATCTCCACATAACAAATGTTCAAATGTTTGTTAAGCTTATGGGACTTAACTACAGGGTCATCAGTCCCTAAACTTACAAACTACTTACGAACTACCTTATACTAAGGACGGCACAAATATCCATGCCCGAGGGGGATTCGAACCCTCGACCGTAGTGGCCGTGCAGACCGTGACTGGAGCGCCTCAGTCCCCGCGGCCACCGCGGCCGGCTCCACATAATAACGGCAACCTACATCAAACTGAATCTGCTTACTATAGTCGTCTCTTGGTCTCCCTCAGCGATTTTTCTACCACAGACTTACCTCAATGCTAAATTTACGATTGCTTCATGTCTAAGAATGTAACAATCGAGTCGTTCTTTTAGTCTTTTCTCCTCAATTCTGTTCAGTACCTCTTCATTAGTTATGCATTCTTCTCACCTAATCTTTAGCATTCTTCTGTGGCACCACATTTCAAAAGTCTCCATCCTAATCCTGTCGAAACTATTTATCGTGCATGTTTCACTCCAGTTCATTTCACACAAATGCCTTCAGAAAAGACTTCTTTACATTTAATTTAATGTTCCATGATACTAAATTTCTCTTTTTCAAAAATGCTTTTCTTCCCCTTGCAATACTGCATTTTATATCCTCTACACTGCGACCATCATATGTTACTTTACTGCCCAAGTAAGAAAACCCATCTACCACCTTTATTGTTTCCTTACCTGATCTAATTCCTACGGCATCGCCTGATTTTCTAAGACTGCATTCCATTGTCCTCGTTTTACTCTTGTTAATGTTCATTTTATACGATCCTTTCAACACACTATCCATTCCGTTCAATTGCTCTTCCAGGTCCTTTTCAATCTCTGACCGAATTACTATGTCGTCAGCAAACCTCAAAGTTTTTATTCCCTCACCCTGGACTTTAATTGCCTCTCCAAATTTCTCCTTGCATTCTTTCCCAGCTTGTTCAATGTACGGATTGAATAACATTGGAGAAAGGCTGCAACCTTGTCTCACTCCCTTCCCAACCACGGCATCTCTTTCAACTCTAATAACAGCTCTTAGGTTAATGTAGAAGTTGTAAATAACTTTATGTTCCGTATATTTTACCCCCGCTGACTTCAGAATTTGAGAAAGTGTATTGTAATCAACATTATTAAAAGCTAAGATTACCTGACATAGTCGGGTCTGTAGGCGATCTAATCGTTTTATAGTTTTCAAAATGACAAGCCAAGATCGCATACTATCAATTTATTAAATGACGACCGGTTATGGTGAACTGTGTCACCATCATCTGGTCACATGTATGTTATAAGCTGGTCATCTTGTTAAAAAAATTGGGTATAAAATAACAAGTGCAACATTGCACTTTTTATATAGTGACTAAGTGCAATGACTATTATCAAAAGCTTTCTTCAAATCTATAAAAGCTAGAAATGTAGGTCAGTATTACCTCCCGTGTTTCTAAATTTCCCCTGAATCCGATCCGAGGTCAGCAGGAGCCTTTCCATCCTGCTGTAAATAATTCCTATTAAAATTTTGCAGCCACGACGTATTAAATTGGTGGTTCTGTAATTTTCACACCTGTGTGTGACTGCTTTCTTTGATGGGTATTATTACAGTTTTCTTAATGTCTGAGGGTATTTCGTTTGTCTCATATGTCTTACTAACCAGGTGAAATAGTTTTGTCGTGGCTGGTTATCCCAGAGATTTCAGTAGCTCTGAGGAAATATCATCTAGTCTACGGGTCCTGTTTTAACTTAGGTCTTCCAGTGCTCTGTCAAATTCATCTCTCAGCATAATATCTCCTATTTCAGCCTCTTCCTTTCCTAGAATATTAAGTTCATTTCCTTTGTAAAGCCCCTTCATATACTCTTTCCACCTGTCAGGTTTCCCTTCTTAGAAATGGTTTTCCATCTAAGTTCTTGATATTCATACAGCTATTTTTCTTGTCTCCAAGGTGTCTTTTATTTTCCTGTAGGTGGTATCAAATTTTCCAAAGGCAAGGAGAGAGGAACGGTATCATACTGCACAAGTCCAGCACATCCAATCAGAGCACTCTGAAAAGGCCACTGGTTTGGATGTGTCATGGGGAGGGGATGGGTATCAGATTACACTATCAACGCCTCTTTCCAAAACCTGCATATCATAATACACAATCCAGTAATAGCACTCACAAGGTCACCAGTCTCCACGTATCAAGGAGAGGACTTTTTTTTTAACGAAATTATTTTACACAATTCCGAGAAGTGTCAATCCATTCAAATCATGGTAATTTTTAAAGCATATAGCTACAGTTATTTGCCCAATTCTGCAAATATAAAAAACTCTTGTAGTTAAGTGGCATATTATGCCTATGGAGAGCGATTAAGATTTATATATAACACACTTCAGCCAAGATCACTAGTTTATTTGTTGGTTTTTTAACCGGTTTCGATGAACTATATCATCAACTTCAGAAACAATTTTTATATACCAATTTTCTCCTATTTTGAGTAAAATCAAGAGTTACTTGTGAAAATGAAAAAGAAGAAAAAGAACATTGTGAGTCGATTAAAATTTACATCACCACAGTGGATCGTCATCTGTATTGCACAATTAAAAATTGTGTATGTTCTTGCCACAAGTAACAAGGAGACTTCTCTGCTGAAGTAAGTGTGTTTTATATAAAATCTTTTAATTAATGTGTGTAATTGTGTAAATAAATAACATGATATACTAACAATCATTGTTCTAATGGATAAAGGATCAGGATCCCTATTTAATAATGACAATATGTATACTCAATAAGTTAATTGATACAATAAATATTTCTCTATGCAAGATTGCCCCCAAACCAAAGTGTTCAACCCATCCCCGAAGATGTAGCGCTTGTCATCATGTGTAGACAAAGTCAGTTTCTGTTGTAGCGGAAACAATGTGGAGCTGGGGAGTAACTGCGTAATTACCGCACAATTTTTTAAGCAAGTTACACTGTCTATAGTCATCAATAACGTCTTTAGAGAAGAATGTTTTATGCCTTTTGCCCGAGGTATAATGCGCTCGGTGTCTGTCTCTAAAGCAATACATTTTTGCCCGCTAACCAATAAATTCATCAACAGGTTCCCCATTCAGTTCATCTTTCATTAATCAAATTTAAATGTTGTAATTCTGTGGGACCAAACAGCTATTGTCATCAGTCCCTAGACCTACAAACTACTTAAACTAAGTTAAAACTAACCTAAGGACAACACAATCACACAGACACACACACACACACACACACACACACACACACACACACACACACATGCCCCAAGGAGGACTTGAACCTTCGGCAGCGAGCAACCCTACGACACCAAAGCACATCTTCTAGCTTACTACTCAGTACGTGGTTAAAGAAAAGCCATTTATCTATGTTCATACAGGCCTAATAAATTTGTAAGCAAGTAAGTCTCGTGAAACAGTTTCAATGAGTGTCGAATGTTACTACCATATTATACGATGTTCTGGTAATTTCAACAGTCGGCTGTTGATTAATGAGAAAGACACTCCATGACATGTATCTCAAAGAAAATAATGCTATTTCAGAATTTTCTGTCTGAATATCCATCGCCGAAATTAGTACAATATTATCGCTTTCTGCCCCCATATAATCCATTTTAAGCGTGCTGTCGATCTTATAAAATTTTCCTACACTGGGAAATATAAAAAATGACATTCTGTAGATATTTTTAGGGTCAGAGTATTACAGAAAATCGGAAAAATACAAATACTATCTCTACTGAAACAGCAGAAACAGTCTCAAAATAGGTAACTGAATACCTACAATGTGTCAATAATACCGCCCCCTCTCTTTCTCACGTCACATCCCGTAACCAATTATAGGATTGTGAACAGCCAATAATACACAGCCATGGGGGAGATGTCGAAACATACCTTGTAGCACGACATGGCAAAAACCAGAAACATGAACTGACAAAAAACTAGCAAATACTGTTTAAAAACATTTACCGCTTATCGGATTCGAACTCGCAACCTTCACATTATGAATTCAGTATGCAAGCATTACACCAGGGCAATTTCAGACGCAGTAGTTCTATTACTGAACTTCATGAATGCCTTTCTTGAGTTATAAGTCGCCTTTCTCGGTTAATTTTCACCGCCCACTTTTCCCGTATTCCCTCATTCCTTGCGAACACAAGCATCATATAACAAATGCAAGCATTACACCAGGGCAATTTCAGACGCAGTAGTTCTATTACTGAACTTCATGAATGCCTTTCTTGAGTTATAAGTCGCCTTTCTCGGTTAATTTTCAACGCCCACTTTTCCCGTATTCCCTCATTCCTTGCGAACACAAGCATCATATAACAATCTGTATGGTCTTCCAAAACCCCTACAATCCCGTAAGCGGCCGATTGCGAACACAGGGCAAATTGAAGAGCGCCTCGGCGGCCATTATGGTGGCAAACTTTACGTAAGACTCTTTTAATTAGAGGGTGTATTCATTCCAGTTACATCGCGAAAACTATGTCTCATTTAGATATATACCTACAAAACAGCTTCAGAGCCTTTGAATATGCAGCAACTATTGGTTCTGCGTAAATTTATTACACATACGGTGTAAAAATCGGCCAACAGCGTTTCTTCTTCCTAACTTAAACGAATTCTTTACTTTTTTAGCGTTCTGAGTGCAATATATGAACGGAATTTATCGTTAGACAGGATTTTCTGGAACTTTCTGAGTATATTCTACGATGGTGAAACTTTAAATATTAATTTCGGAAGAGTTACAGAAATCAAATGTTTGTAGAGCTTATGTGAATCAACTACGGGGTCATCAGTCCCTAAACTTACAAACTACTTATGAACTAGCTTATACTAAAGACGGCACAAATATCCATGTCCGAGGGGGGATTCGAACCCCCGACCGCAGCGGCCGTGCAGACCGTTACTGGCACGCCGCGGCCGGCTCGGAAGAGTTTCAGGACACTTTACGCTTTTTCCTTGAGTGCTTGCTGCATTCTCCAATATTTAGATATTTTATAGCCTCAAAAAATGAAACAGGGCTGCCTGAAATAGCTAATATTAAAGATGAATGTGAAAATGAAATATTTCATCAGATACCTAACAGTAAAATAGCGACTCACCTTGTGAATACAATAACCAGCCACTACCAAATTCTTTTAAGAACACGACATGTGCCATAACTTTTTCTTAACTAAGTGCATCTAACATTACCATTAGGGTACCTAGCACGAATGTAATGCTGTAATCGAAATACCTTACAGTAGCGTGAACTGCTCAAAAGTCAACACCTATCGGCATCGCTTTGAACTTCACAATGTGCATCCAGAGTGGCTAAGTGTCATTTACATATGGAACTACACACAATTTTGCAAACCCCTTTCAGTTATTATACCTATTTATAAACCAGATGACTTTTAAATACTGTATTACAAGTTGCTAATATTAATTTCATAAACAAAAATTCTAACTGCAGTAAGGCAACTGATCTCGTGCCCTCAATGTATATTTCATACAATCATAAAATGAAACTTTTTGAACTTCCTGTCCACCAGTACTGCCTAAAGTAGCTCATTTTGAAGAGATACCAGTATAGTAAAAGCCTGTTATTTCATTCAATCCTATATTGTCTCGACTAATAACATGATAAGCAAGAGTAACTATCTCTGAACACAAGTAGTAGGGCTACTTGTATTCCAGACAAATATAAAGGGAAGACAGTATTCTTTCTTTTTATTCCTTTCTTAAATCGATTTATGCAGTTAAACGCTGAGCAGCTCTTCACCATCGTGTTTCATGTATACTGCAATAGTCAAACGTGAACACCAACTGAGTACATATATGGCAGTAGCTGTATAATACAGAATTTATCTCCTAACAACACTGGTATTTACCTGACGCTTGCCACTATCATGGCGACCGACCGAAGGTTCAAATTATCCCGCGACAGCAGCGCCGTTAGGGAGTCTGGTTTATTTTGCAAGGTCTTTGGGTCTTGTGGAAAACGGCACTGTTCATGAGTTTCAAGAAGTTATTCTCAAACTCATTGTGCGCATTCATCCACTTTGTGCGTTCATGTATGACTTCATACAGGTAGCTTCAATGTTTTTCAAAACCAGTTTATGTTTCAAATACTGTTTTAAATTTCTTCTTGTGGGAAAGGGTTGTAAACAATTTTTTTCGGTTTCTTAGTATCTGCTGGTGGGGCCATTTTCTTTGGACAAAAGGGCATATCTGAATGTAAATCATGAATACTTTCAGGATAATCGAGATCTATTTCTAATATGTACACTGTGTCTGAATTATCCGGTACGTTCGTAACATCAAAATCTTTGGAACTCTCTGGAGGCAGCCATTCAAAACTAGACACAGGGGATGTTGCAGCGTTGCCCAGCCGTATAAGCTGTTCACATCTAGATTGATTTATTGTAATTGCTCCTAATCTGTTGTTGACAACTGCATGTCTACATGAACAATGAAGGACTCCACCTCTGATATCTACACAAACTACATCTGAACGATATCAGTTATCAGTTGCAGCTCTGCGTTACTGATTTCCAGCAGAGCATTCCACGCTAGGCTGGGTGAAGTAATGTAATTCGTATGTAGCAAGGCAAAGGCTGCGGAAGTTTTCAAATACACCGTCAAGGTGGAAAACGTTAGTTTAAAACAGTCGGAATGTTCTTACAGTTGAATGCATTCCACTCACTGCATGGTCTTTCGTACTCGACCTCTGTTATTGTTTCGCCCATTAACGAACTATTAAATTTGTCGGCTGAGGGCTACTACACTAGTAAAATTGATTCATTTGTGATATATTCATAAGGAAAAATGCCCTTTCGATTAATAAGACTGAACTCTTGATCATCGGGAAAATACCTCTTCAGTATCGCGAGTTCGTTGGTGATAAGTATTACACGCATTTCTCTAGTGAAGACATCATGAAAATCATTTGTAACGCACAGACATTTTGAGGGCACATTAAGCTTGGCCGCAACGGCCGTGCCATAATCATGTTATTCCGACCACGGATTCGAGTTACCAGTACAATTACGAACTCCCGACTACCAATAACAGACCGGACACGTCCTTAATTACAAGGTAGAAAAATTAAAACAATTAACTTAGCACGGTTTATTAATTTTTACCAACCAAGGAGCATCAGAGAATGATTGCTTACTTAGAGAACAATCAAATGGGACAGAGTAATTTCTATATTACCCATTTGGTTTATGTAAAAATTGCTCAAAATGAAGAATTTCCTGTTGCCGTTAAGCTTAAAAACAACCGGAAGCGACGCGGAGGCAAACCAGCCTTGTCCCGCGTTCCAAACAGGTGTGCCAACCTGAGTGTCCGAGACACAGTGCCGCCCCCAAGGGCTAAGCTTCCCCAACTGTTCCTCTCCCCTACCAGTAAGGTTGGCTACAGGGACTACTGTAGAACATCGGAAGCACACTGCGAACAGCCACGCACCGCCATTCGGTTGCAGAGGTTCGAAGTATCCACCTCGCGGACAGTCTAGGGCGCAAGTTACCGCCGTATTAGCATAGTGTGACGTTGAGGACCGTCCGCGTCTGTTACAATGATGGGCGAGTGGAAGCATCCGGTACACTTACCATTCAGTTTATAGTGGGGTAAGCTTGGCCGTTTGGCCCCTGCTCTAGGTTATAGTATTACGACTTCATGGCTAGCAACATTCTCTCTGATTCAACCACTCTCCGCTCTCTCTAGGGACTGCAAATGTATCTGTATAAAATGTCTTATTTCTTGACTATTGTTAGTAATTCCTTGTCCTACAGCAATATGGTTTCGTGGCAAAATTTATACGTGACACGATATTGAAGATGCAACAGGGCTGCCTCAATTTCGTCGTATCTTCATCAATACAGATTTCACCACATTTCTGCCTATTCGTTCTGTAACTTTCCTACTGTCCTCCTTTCAATTAATGAATCTTCAATCAGGCGACGAAACACCTGCCAAGAGAAGAACTCGGACGCCTTTACGCGTTGAGGCGCTACGCTGTAGTGCGCGAGGCCGTTCTCCGTCGAGGGTTCGAATCCCCAATCTGCCATGGATGTTTATGCCGTCTTTAGTATAAAGTAGCTTATAAGTAGTTTGTAAGTTTAGGGGCTGAAGATTCCGCAGTTAAGTCCCTTAAGCTTAAGATCAGCTGGTGAGTATAACTTCCTGTCTGACAAGGAAAGTACTTGGGCTCGAAGAAACACATATATACCAAAATCGTATGAGAGATAATGAAAGGTCCCTTACTGCACTAGTGATACTCCCGCATCTGCAAAACTCTGCAGTCGTCCGTTAGAGGCCTCTGCGTGTGCCATGCCGCATTGCACTTTGACCTGTCGGTTCGCCAGTAGGGACGGTGCCGTGTGCCTCCGAAGTTGCGTTTTGTGACGTTATTTGTGTGGTGAAGCGTCAGGTGGGGCGGCGATTGGTAATCAATCCTGCTAATGTATTGCGATTGGTTGAGATGAAGTTACGAAGAACCCTTCTTCCTGAAGATGGTATAAGTGTAGAAGATGAATCATTCGCAGCCGGCCGCGGTGGCCGAGGGGACTAAGGCGCTCCAGTAACGGTCTGCACGGCCACTACGGCCGGGGGTTCGAATCCCCCCTCGGGTATGGATATTTGTGCCGTCCTTAGTATAAGGTAGTTGATAAGTAGTTTGTAAGTTTAGGGACTGATGACCCCGTAGTTAAGTTCCATAAGCTTAACAAACATTTGAACATTTTTTGAATCATTCGCATGCTTTCTCGTATCTGTTATGGTACAGAAATATGAACATAAGTTAGATACTGTTATAACACTAGCACATAATGATGATAATAGGGATGATAATGACGAACAACTCATTGCAAACGGTAGTGCTGCGGTAAAGTGCGGGAAGAGGCGATGGAAGCAGTGGCAGTGAATACCAACAGTCTTCCTAGATGAAGGTTAAAGTTGTAACTATCATCACGGCTTTTGATGACAATACGCTAAAGAACAAGTACGATGATTATTACATAAGTTATAGTTAAGATTTCTACATTGCATATGGCGTCTACAATTATATCTACAGTCCTATCTAGAGCACCATTGCAGAATTTTGCAGAATAACGACACCCACCAGCACATTGGGGTGTACGTAAAGATCCTGTAAGCAAACGTTCATACAGATATGTTTGTTCGAGCCCATGTACTTTCCTTGTGAGAGGAAAGTCGATAGGCAGCAACCCTTCTTGCTTCATCTTCGTTAGTAATATTTCAACGTTTACATCATACCGTAGCTTCAGTTCGTTTGGTATAGTGAACACCACCTTCCTCTGCAGCAACTTCCTGTTGTTATAAGTACCTCGTTTGCCGTAATGTTGTTGTCTCCAGTCCGTCGAACCGACAGGAAGACGGGCTCGTCCGAACTGGGCAACTTCCACCTGTTGGTGATAAACGGAAGATTGGAACTGGGCAACTGTCCCCAAAGTGCCCCCTGAGTGGCACGCACCAACTGGGCAACTTTTACCTGCTCCGGTTAGACTGACAGGCGAGCACGAACTCGGCAATTTCCTACCTGCTCCTGGCAGAACGGCTGCGCAGTCTCGCGACATGATTCCAAATCTGAACTTACCAAGTGCGCTACCTCTGACCCTATTTGTAGAGTTCTTAAGGAATAACGTCAATACTGTGCCAAGGAACCAGATATAAAAAACAAACAAATTAATTACAAATACAAAAATTTTATTACAAATTTCACATACAAAATTATTTGCAGAAAACGAATGCTTTTAGTTTGGCTCATATTCTGCTCACGGCTGCTTGGTATGAAACGCACTTTACAAAGTCTCAATTGCAAATTTCACCATTCCTAAGTAATTCCAATTTCTGTTACAGGATTAGCGTGCCTCTTCCTGGTATTTGAGTCCGTTTAGATGGTAATATTATCTTTTGCTGAGTTGATTCTTATATAAGTATCAGTTTGCTCGTGCTCAGACTTTTCACAAACTGAAAGATGTTTGGGTGAGGAGAGTCACATGAAGCATTGAATCGGAAATGAAAGCTTTCGCAAGCGTTAGTCGTCCTCCACAAATAAGCGCAATCTGCAGTCCAAACGTTTGGAGGAAAGACTGCATCTTCTTAATCAATGTAGTTTTTAGTTATGTAATGCGGTAATTTTGTGATGTTGTCGTCCTGTGATCGTATGCTGACCAGATCAGCAAAACCATCAGAAACATCTTGAGGATTTACATAGATAAGCCCAAAGATGTAATGCAGACAATGGTCTCTTTCGTTATCTTTGTAGATCGAAGCCAAACCAAGCGACTGTATTTTTCGTGCGCATGAGTGCCTTCCCAACGCGAAAATGTGTGTTCGCTGCCTACTGTAAATAACTTAACAGCACACCGCGAACGTTTTTAACGCAGCATCGCCATCCACGTTCTTCCGTTGCTACAACTCTTCTGTAAGGTTTGGATTTACAACCGTCACAGATCAAATGTGTATCGCTAATACGGGGTGCAAATCGTGACTTTCTGCGGTATTATTCGGTTAAATAACTAAACTGAAATACAAAACGAAATACTATGTGCCTCTGCACAGATGTTAGACAGCTGGTGCCATTCACAGGACTGACGAGTTCAGTGAGGGCGCAGAGTAATTATAGTTAGGGACAGGAACGCTTTGGGTCGGACCTTTCTGCTACCTGCAAGCAGAAGTTGCCCAGTTCGGGTCTGCCCAGAAAGAACTCGTACCTTTTTACTTCATTCTGCCAATGACAACAGAACTTCCATATGTGAACTGATGCCCTAATTCTTTTGACTTGCGTATATGTATTCTACTTTATTTTCGTCCTTCATTCTGTGTGCCTTTCTCCAATGTTATTCAATTTGTACATTGAGCAAGCTATAAAGAAAAGCAAGGAGAAACTTGGAGAAGGAATTAAAGTTCATAGTGAAGAATTAAAAACATTGCGTTTTGCCGACGACACAGTAATTCTGTCAGAGACAGCAAAGGACCTGGAAGAGCAGTTGAATGGAATGGGCAGTGTTTTAAAGAGAGCGTATAAAATGAACATTAACAAGACCAAAACAAGGGTAATGCAGTGCAGTCTAAGAAAATCAGGTGATGCTGAAGGAATTACATTAGGTAACGAAACAATGAAGGAGGCAGATGTGTTTTGTTACTTGGGCAGTAAAATAACAAATGATGGTCGCAGTACAAAGGATATAAAATGCAGAATGGGAATGGGTAGAAAAGCATTCTTGAAAAAAAGAAATTTGTTAACATCGAATATTGATTTAAGCCTAAGGAAGTCCTTTCTGAAGTCATTTGTGTTTAGTGTGGCCTTGTATGGGAGTGAAACATGGACAGTAAACAGTGCGGACAGGAAGAGGATAGGGGCTTTTGAAATGTGGTGTTACAGAAGAATGCTGAAGATTAGATGGGTGGGTCACATAACTAATGAGGAGGTGCGGAACAGAATTGGGGAAAAAAAGAATTTGTGGCAAACCTTGACTAAAAGAAGGGATTGAATTGTAGGACACATTCTTAGACATCAAGGAATAGTGAATTTAGCGTTGGAGGGAAGTGTTTGGGGTAAAAATCGCAGAGGAAGACCAAGAGATGGATACAGTAAGCAGATTCAAACAGACGTAGGTTGCCGTTCTCATTTGGAGGTGAAGAAGCTTGCTCAGGATAGGGTGTTGTAGAGAGCTGCATGAAATCAGTCTCCGGACTGAAGACCACATCAACAATCATTCTGTGTGGGTTTTATCACCCCGAATATTTCGTCTGGGGTGGACCAGCACCAACTGAGTCGGCGCTTCTGACAGAAGCAAACAGCGGCAAGCAGCGACAGTTGTTTCTCAGTGGTGCTCGTAAGCTGCACCGAAAATTTCTCGAAAATCTGCTTGGGAATTTGAGGCTCGCGAAATTTTCGTTTACACAACTTGATGCACAGCGTAAAGCTTCGCGGAGTAGCGGAGCGTGGCAGTGGAGGAGAGATAAGAAGAGTGCGTGTTGCTTGGACTCAGGTGGCAGGAGGAGGCTGGGTCGGCCGGCAGTTTCCCGGAACCTCCGCAGCCGCCGCGGGCGCCCCACCCCACCCCGCTGCAGCCTGGCCCCCTCCCCCTCCGTGACCACCAGATATATGGCGGCACCGAAATACCCCGCAGTGGCACGCGTCGCGTCGCGCTGCGCTGCCACGCGGCGACAACAGGTGGCTCTGGCGCTGCACGCCACACCTGCAGACCATAAACCGTTGTTATGGTCTTCAGTCCGGAGACTGGTTTGATGCAGCTCTCCACCCTACTCTATCCTGAGCAAGTCTTTTCATCACCACATAAGAACGGCAACCCACATCCACTTGAATCTGCTTACTATACGTGTCTCTTGGTCTCCCTCTGCGATTTTTACCACACACACTTCCCTCCAATGCTAAATTTACGATTCCCCGATGTCTAAGAATGTGTCCTACCAAGCGATCCCTTCTTTTCGTTAGCGTATGCCAAAAATTCTTTTCCTCACCAATTCTGTTCAGTACTTCTTCATTGGTTATGCGATCTACCCACCTAATCTTCAGCATTCTTCTTTAACACCACATTTCAAAAGCCTCTATTCTCTTCCTGTCCACACTGCTTATCGTCCATCTTTCACTCCCGTACAAGGCAACACTCCACACAAATGCCTTCAGAAAAGATTTCCTTACACTTAAATTAATATTCGACGTTAGCAAATTTCTCTTTTTCAAAAATGCTTTTCTTCCCATTGCCATTCTGCATTTTATATCCTCTGTACTGCGACCATCACATGTTATTTTACTACCCAAGTAACAAAACTCATCTACCACCGTCATTGTTTCGTTCCCTAATCTAATTCCTTCACCATCGCCTGATTCTCTAAGACAGCATTCCATTATTTTTGTTTTGCTCTTGTTAGTGTTCATTTTATATGCTTTCTTCAACACACTGCCCATTCCATTCAACTGCTCTTCCAGGTCCTTTGCTGTCTCTGACAGAATTACAATGTCATCAGCAAAACGCAATGTTTCTATTTCTTCCCCCTGCACTTTAATCCCTATTCCAAATTTTTCCTTGCTTTCCTTCACCGCCTGCTCGATGTACAAATTGAATAACATCGGAGAAAGGCTACAACCCTGTCTGACTCCCTTCCCAACTGATGCTTCCCTTTCATGCCCTTCGAGTCTAATAACTGCAGTCTGGCTTTTGTACAAGTTATAAATAACTCTCCTTTCCCTATATTTTACCCCTGCTGACTTCAGAATTTGAAAGAGTGTACAACATTGTCGACCATGAACCAACGAGCTTAAATTTCATAGTGCGGCGATCATAGAGGTATATAAACAACATAGAGAGGCTACAGGCAAGTTACAGCGCTCTGGGTGGCAGCACTAAGCAACACTGGCCACCATGTTTGAGAACGTCAGTTTTGAAACAGCAGCGTGAGCAGACGCTTCTGTTTGTAATCTAAGCTAACGTATAGGCGCTATTATTAGAGGTAAATGAAGACCAGTGTACGTTCGGCGTGCAATTGCAGCAACCGCAGTGATAAAACTGTTGGAATATCATACATAAACAAAAAGAGATATGTAATTATATAGGTCGCTGTGTATCAGCGTATATTTGTCTATAAACATAAACTTAACTTTCGCATTTCTCAAGCTTCAAAATTACGTTTACTTCACGACCATGACAAAGATGTATTTGGTGTGATTAATGACAATTGTTTAGATAGTGTACAAAGGCGTATTAACCATTGGCTAAGTAGCCTAGGTATTGGAACTGTAATTAAACTATTTTTTATACAGATTTCCTTTGAAAAACGAGGAGTTGCTAACCCAATGGGTAACCAGTATGAAGCGTGGTAAGTGGCAGCCTACAAAGTATAGTTACATATGCTCTTGTCATTTTGAAGAAAAGTTCATGTATGCTACCACCGATCGAAAGCGGCTACCGGCAAATGCCATTCCAACAATATTTTCGTATCCTGAGCCCTTACAGAAACCAATAGCTGTAAGGAGAGTAGCAAGGAAACGTCAGATTCTGGAGAGCTTGATAAATACGTAATGCACTTCAAAGAATGAAACATCATTTGAACCACAGGCAGAATAAAGGCAATTAAAGGCTTTAAAGAAATTCGCCTGTATTTATAGGGAAGATATGTCGGCAAATACAAACCATTATTGACATTATAGTGACATCAAATAATGCAGCAGTTCGACGATTGTAAACGTTACATTAGGATGCAATGGTAAACGAGAAATGCTATTTGTAGTGGGAATTACTTTCCGAAATGTGTCGTCCAGAAATTAAGGAAAAAACAAGACTGGCAATGATTAATATGAAACCTATGATTCAGCATTAGCAGACGCCCAGTAACACCTGGCGTGACATTGACGTTCTCAAAGATGGCGGCAGCCTTCCAATTGGCTTCAACTATGGCGGCGCTGTGGCCAGTCTCTGTTGTTTGTATAGGTCTTTGGTGGCGATAGGTCCGCCATGTTTGAGGCAATCTGAACTGGCGTCCGCCTTCTTATTTGGGGTATCGTCTGACACCTCGTATGCTACACGCACTCGAGAATTGTACCTATTTTTAGTTCCACGTTTTAAATAAAGATTGACTATTGAATACGGATGTGCATCAAGTTCCGTCAGACTTTTTCGATGCTGCTAACTGACGACCCTGATAGTAAGTTTCCTAAAAATGCGGAAATGAAATATCACGAACCTGCCAGTATTACAGTTCCAGTTCGTAGTATAATACATACGGTTTCCAATAACAACGAAAGTGCCGCTGTGAAAATATTCCTGTCGATTTTAATGCAAGTACGTGGTCTAAATGAGTTGCGAAACATACTGTGAGTAGTACTTGTTATGACGAACAATCATGACCATGGATTGGCATCTTTTGTTAATGTGTTGTTACAACTGCTTTCATAAGGTCTAATATACATTTATCTTGTGTTTACTAAACCTATTAACTCTACAAATTTGTAAAATTGCTGTTAAAGGGTTTAGTTGTGAACTTTGGTGGACGAAATTTGCGTACAAAGACGAAAGTAACAACAAAATACTGCATATAAAAATGCGCCTAGGTCATCTGTCACAAAAGCATTCCACACTGAAATAACGCATCATTAATAACTTTCATTGTTGCCACGCCGAAATAAAAACATATTTATTGCAAAGAACACACACTTATACAAGTGAAAAAGTTCTGGCTGTCACTAGTGCCTCCACACTTTGCACTACTTGCATGTCAACCATGCTCGATCAAGTATTGTCAACAACAAATGAAAATACTTTTAAAAAAGGTGTAGACACTTATATGTGTGGTTTCGTCAACCACAGGAGCGACAGAAGAAGAAATATTTCAAATTACACTAAGTAGTAAATTGATCATTTTTATGGCGTGTACTTCAAGGGAATTGCAGGATAGGATAGGTCATCTGAAGCTTCACTCTTGGGGCAGGTAAGTGCCGTCAGTCAGGAATTTTGTTTGAGTATAGACAGAGATCAAACACGCCAAAACATGTGGTGTTCTTGGACGAAGTACTTGTCGTTTTATCATTTCGATTTGTGCATTTAAATGCTGAACACACTTTAGGCACAATTCTTTGATGTCTAGGAATGTGTCCTACAAATCGATCCCTTCTTTTAGTCAAGGTATGCCAGAAATTCCTTTTCTTCCCAATTCTGTCCAGTACCTCCTCATTAGTTACGCGATCCACCCACCTATCCTCAGAATTCTTCTGTAGCGCCACATTTCAAAAGCCTCTATCCCTGTCCGCACTGTTTATCGTCCATGTTTCACTCCCATACAAGGCAACAATTCACACAAATGCCTTCAGAAAGGATTTCCTTAGGCTTAAATCAATATTCGATATTAATAAATTCCTCTTTTTCAAGAAAACTTTTCTACCCATTGCCATTTTGCATTTTATATCCTCTGTACTGCGGCCATCATCTTTTTTTTTTTTTTTTTTTTTTTTTTTTACTGCCCAAGTAACAAAACTCATCTACCTCCTTCATTGTTTCGTTACCTAATCTAATTCCTTCAGCATCACCTGATTCACTTAGACTGCACTCCATTACCCTTGATTTGCTCTTGTTAATGTTCATTTCATCTTATATGCAGCTTTCAGCACACTGGCCATTCCGTTCATCTGCTCTTCCAGATCCTTTGCTGTCTTTGACAGAATTACTATCTCGTCGGCAAAACGCAATGTGTTTAATTCTTCACCCTGAACTTTAATTCCTTCTCCAAATTTCTCATTGCTTTCCTTTATAGCAATGATGCTGTAAAAAAGTTTTCATTCTTAACAGAACTAGAAACTACAGATGAAGAGATTCATGAAGGAGTTACTGCTTTATGACAAACAGATCCTGCAGATGTGGACATGAATCTTGTAGGACAAGTCAAGCATTTTCACCAGTATGTGAGACATTGTCAAACCTATGGTTCAGCGGAACATGACAGTCTGCAGGATCCGTATAGGGTTATATTTGACGATCGTGTCCAAAAATCATTGTCTAATGTAGAAGCAGTTTTGAGATTGTTCCTTAGTATGATAGTTACAAACTGCTCTGGAGGAAGATCTTTTTTCTCCACTGAAGAGGATAGCAAATGAATTTACAACAACAATTACACTCTCAGTCACATGTGCATAGAAAGTGAATAAAAATATTTTAAGTTAAACTTTCCATATTTTCATGTCTATAAATGTATATCAATTAAATCCTTGAAGTATAAGAAAATCGTATTTGGCACTAACGTATAATATCTAGATATTTAAAGCGTCCCATGTCCCAAATAGGTTAGGGCCTTTTCAAGTCTAAATCTGGCCGTGCAGATAGGTCCCAAACGTTGTAGGCTACATCGACAGTATCCGAAGATTGGTTTGAAAACCACAGTGCTTTACTGGGCATGGTCCTGTTTGGAGCGACAGAATATCAGAATATCAACCAAAAAAGTCGATATAATTCGTGCTTTTATCTGCCGTCCAGAAGAACGCGTGTAAGCGGAAGTTATAGGTAGACTGCAGATCACTAGGTTAAAACCTATTTTTTTACTGATCTCCTAGCTGCAAATAAACTTGTACTTAGGCGTTTCACGACTAATTAAAACCGAAACAGCTAATTTTACAACACCTAACACAAACTATCTCGACTTAAAACCCGAATTTTGTCTTTTCAGCTCCTAGCCGCCACTCGCCCTCCCCCCTCACCGGTTGCCTTTTTAGGGGTATTTCTTCCGATTTAGGGGGATTTTACAGTAAATTTAAAGGGAATCTTTGTGGTAGAGTTGGCATCTCTGATTGGCGGAAAATTACTGTAGTGTCAATTGCCAACGAGATAAGTAGGCTGCGGCACTGTGAGAAATTTTGTACCAGTTTGTCTTGAGTGTTGTGTGAAGTTTCAAAGTAACGGAGGTTTTTTCGAAATTGTGTACTTTGTGGGGTGATTTCCGACAGCGTCGACAACGTATAAAAGTAAGAAAGGTGTTGAACATAGGTGTAATTATGACCCAAAAATTTTAAAGACAAGAGGTTCGAGATATTAAGTGTGGCAAGTTAAAGTATAGAAAAGCCTTTAGTAAACAAAATTCCTTATCTCAGACCTTATCCCTGATTTTAATGATGGACGTCCTTCCAATATGTTAAAAGTCACTAAAATCAAACAAAAAGAAGGTAGAATAAAAAAAAAAAGTCAATTTGTGTCCGAAATTACCCCATACACTTCGAAACACCGGACAGAGATTGAAAATACACATGTGTCCGAAATCATCTCAGTCCATGGTTCAAAAATGTTCAAATGTTTGTACAGCTTATGGGACTTAACTACGGGGTCATCAGTCCCTAAACTTACAAACTACTTATGAACTACTTACGAACTAGGACGGCACAAAAATCCATGCCCGAGGGGGGATTCGAACCCCCGACCGTAGTGGCCGTGCAGACCGTGACTGAAGCGCCTCAGACCCCTCGGCCACCGCGGCCGGCTCAGTCCATGGGGTGATTTCGGACGCTTTGAAAGTTGCAACAGAATTACACTACGATCTCTCTCAGGCAAAAGTAGATGCACATGGACGTTCTCTTTCTAGGATATTTTGTTGGTTATACATTTACCCCACCACTTTGGTGAAAAACAATGAAATCTGACAAAACCTACGAAAGTTATAGTGTTAGCTGAGTGGTCTAAATCACCTACCTAGTAAGTAGGGGGTCCCGGGATCGAATTCCGGCCACAGCATAAATTTTAATTCAATGCCTCTTCTTATGTTAATCTCAAAAGTGTCCGAAATCAACCCGTGTGACGGCACTTGCTTCGAAAAATCGATGTTAGAAGCGCGCGAGTACCGGCTGCGTTAACGTTGCTTGAAAATTATGTTAAGTCAGCGTACACGGACGGACTGCAAAGAAACCGATGACGTATTGCGGAGTCTTTGTGAAAGATGAAAGTACGCGACATTCGAAAAGTGATCGCTGGCAAGTTAGACCCAGATCACCATCCAGAGTTTATTTGATTTGCGCAAAGCAAAGCACCAGGACTAAGGAGCAAGTAATGGCACACTTTTTCAACACTGCGTTGAAGTTGTTACATTCAAATGGCGTAGATGAAAGTAAAGTGCTTCTGACTTTGAAAGTTGTAACACAATTATTCTAAGCTCCCTCAGTTCGGCAGGATTTGGCTTACATTACAACCAACAGCACATTTAAGGCAACATACATTTCCGAATTACAAGGCTCAGGTACGCTTATGAGGAGAATGTTGCTTTTCTGGAGGAAGTGAAAAACGGAATTATTGAAGCGCCGAGTGAACTGGTAGAAAAAGTACGTTAAAAAAATTCATCAGATTTTCCAGAACAACACCGGCACGGAATGCCTTGAGAAATGTACGTGAATGTAGCTCTGAAGTAAACCTGGATCAACGGACTTCAACTGTACGCAGACGGGCCATCTGATACGGCCGATCCAGAAGACTTCACAGGAGCTCAGCTGCAGCAGAACCTCGCATCAAACGGACTGATTCTTTATGACGAACCTAGCAAAGTTAACGGTACTGAGAAAATACCCATTACTAACATTACCAAACCTTGCATGATCTGTCGCAGATAGCATACCGCTACTGCCCTTCATACCTACCCCACTGTCGCAGAGGTTTTTTTCCCTTGGCTCTTTTTTTTCTCTGCCCTTACATACCTTTACCCTTCGTATACCTTTCGACCAGTTCTATCTCCAGATGCACCGTATTAATGGGTGATCGTGCCCACACGTACGAACACCTAATCCAAGCTAAGTGGTTTTTGTTTTATAACGTATATCCCACTATCCCCCGCCGTCCTGTTGATAGAATTGTGTCTTGCAATACGGACACAGTTTTGTCTGGATAGAGTTTTTGGATCGGCAAACTAGGGATTCTTCACAACGTGTACCAAATTTCACGTTATTTGGTTGTCTGGTTCTTGAGTTATAAGAGAACAGAGAGACAGACAACAAATGCGTCTTATAAGTATAGAGACTTATAGCTGCAATACGCGGTTACATGTTCGTCGCGTGAAACTACTATTGCGATTTTCTCGAAATCGTTGAAGTATTACCCCTTAAGCCGTCAGCACACGGAGCGTGCAGCTGAACGCTCGCGACTTGGTCATACGAGACGTGTGCCTCAACGAGCTACACGCGACCGCAGCGCGCTCCAGCGACAGGTGCCGGTGGCATCAGGTTCTGGAAGCACACGTTTGGGATCCCTGCTTTACCTATTAAATCGCTTCTTTCCGCGCTTGTGCGTCTGTTGTTGATGTAGGCCTACATAAGTAACAACAAAATAACTATTAAGCCTCTTATAAAAGTTGCATATTACGTCAATACGTTCAGCGAATTATAAAAGTTTCATGACAAACTGTGCGATATAAAATTAGAAAAAGCCTTCAAATGAGGCAACAGTCTCGCTTTTTAGTAAAACTTAAAGGTCATTCTTCCACGGTCAGTGTTACTATTCAGTAGACGAATGTTAAGAACGTGTAAAATGCAAAAAGGGAAACAATAAAGTGCGTATTTTACTCTAAGTAATGTGCAAACTCTCCTGTTCATAAAAAAGAATCCAACACACTCAGAGGATGCGCACTTATGTTTACATAACGTCGAATATTATGCGTTATACTTCTATGAAATGTATAGGAAAGTCTTGGAGTCTATAAGAAAACCCGAATAAAAGAAGAAAAAATATTTGCTTTCCAGGAGCCTTGAACCAGCTCCGAGAACCATCTTGCATGTCACATTCCACGGCTTTGCTGCGTACGTTACAGCCACCGACATGGCTCGCTTTTCCTTGTAATACAGAAATTTTATACCCACAGAGAAGTCGTTTCCAGTCATTTATTTCAACATATTATACCACTAATGACCGGTTTCGAGAGATTTTCAGTTTACTCAGTTACTTTTACTTTCTTTCAAATGTCATACTTTCATAAGACCTACGTTATATGCTTAAAAACGATGAAATATGACGGCCAATATGGCGTCTTCATCTCTCTACCGAAGAGAGCTGCCCCCTCCCCGGATAGCCGCGTGGTGTGACGTCGATGGCCTTCTCCCACCTTACTGATGATCGTTTCCACGTAAGTTGAGAATATCTGGCATGCTTGATACTGCTCGACAGTCCAGTGTTGCCAGACGTTGCGAATTTTCCCTACACGTTTGCAATTTTAAGCATTAAAATCATGTAGGGAATTTTCATCCAAAATTCCACGACGCCTAAGTACCCTGGTAAAATTTTACAATGGCCGACCCAGGCCTAGCGGGTAATGTTGGCAACAGTCAACACGCGGGAATGAAGCCGACGAATGGTGGCGAATTTGAAGTAGCCCACGATGTTTTAGACGGCGTAGTTGTTTTCTGTTCATAGTAAACAATATTAATTTAAAAACTTAGTTTCAGACATATTAAAAGTGAAGCGAAATAAGATGATTTCAAATTATATCAGTAGAATGGAAATAGTGTTAGATGATGTCAGCACAAGAAAAATTCATTGTTTCCATAAACGAAAGACTTTATATTACCTTGACTAGAGTGTTATTTATTTACGTCAGGACGATATACTAGTTAGTATTTGTAAGTGAGAAGATGTTGACAAGAAAACGCTAAAACATTTGCGGCAGCCAACGTTACAATGAACAAAATGCTAGATATTCGTTGTCAACATTGCACTACTCTTTGAAAATCATTACTTTACAGAAAGTGAAAAGGCAAACCTCTTAAACTTGTCTACTGTTCAGTTTTGGGACAAAGTGCTACAGTGCAAGAACTTTAATGACATTAAACAGTTTCAAAATGTAGGTATGTTAGCTGACATTCTGCTTTGTTTGCCACATTCCAATGCTGCAGTTGAAAGAATTTTTTCAATAGTGACAGATATTAAGACCAAACAACGGAACAGGATTGGTACAGACACTTTAGAAGCATTAGTGAGAGTAAAATTCGACATGAAGAATCAAGGAAAACATCATTGCGATTATGTCACTCCAAAAGACATGTACTCACTATTTACTTCAAACGACATATGTGGTGAAACTTCGAATGCAACAACTTCAACTGCTACAGTGTCCACAGTGACTGAGACATATGTGGATGCATAGACTGTCAGAAATTGACTTTGAAATAATTTTAAAATATTCCTATCAAAATTTCGTCTCTTAATATATGGAATTTAAAGGGAAATTAATTACATTATTAAGTCTAAATATTCATTTTCTGTAATTGCTGAAAACATATTTTTAAGCAAAAACCGTGTAACAGGAGTGACAAAATTGAGAACGTAAAAATCTGTGTAATTATATTTTGTTACTGTATTCACATGCCTAACTCTTTGTGACCACTTGTCTCATTTCATGCGGAATGTGCACTCACAAGGGAAGTACTTGGGCTCGAACAAACACATATACATCAAAATCGTATGAGAGATAATGTAAAGATCCCTTACTGCACTAGTGACACTCCAGCATCTGCAAAACTCTGCAGTTGTCCGTTAGAGGCCTCTGCGTGTGCCATGCCGCATTGCACTTTGATCTGTCGGTTCGCCACTACGGACGGTGCTGTGTGCCTCCGAAGTTGCGTTATGTGACATTTGTGTGGTGAAGCGTCAGATGGGGCGGCGATTGCTAATCAATCCTGCTAAAGTACTGCGATTGGTTAAGATGAAGTTACGAAGAACCATTCTTCGTGAAGATGGTATTAGTCCAGAAGATGAATCATTCGCATGCTTTCTCGTATCTGTTATGGCACAGAAATATGAGCATAAGTTAGATACTGTTGTAACACTAACACATAATGATGATAATAGGAATGATAATGACGAACAACTCATTGCAGGCGGTAGTGTACGGTAAGTGTGGGAAGAGGCGATGGAAGCAGTGGCAGTGAATACCAACAGTCTTCCGAGAAGAAGGTTAAAGTGGCAACTACCATCACGGCTTTTGATGAGAATACGCTAGAGAACATGTACGACGACTATTACATAAGTTATAGTTCAGATATCCGCAATAAGTATGGCGTCAACAATTACATCTACTGTGCTATATAGAGCATGGTTGCAGAGCTTTGCAGAAAAACGACACCCATCAGCACATTGAGGTGTACGTAGAGATACTGTAACCAAACGTTCATACAGATATGTTCGTTCGAGCCCAAGTACTTTCCTTGCTGCTGCACATCGATCGAGAAAGGGATTTATAAAGAAATACCATTTTATATTGGTGAGTAATTACGACATTCAACCTACATTAAGTACTAACCTATTCTAAAATGTCTTTCCTTTTTAGATATCATTTCCATTCAATTTATTACACTGTTGAAGTTCCAATGTAGGACAATAGCGGGCTGCAGCGTCACGGAGGGAGCGTCTTCGCATGTGAAACAATTTTTTTCTTCCGCCCCTGATGTAGGAGCTTTAATGAGGTGGTAGGGAGAACGTAGGGAACACGTAGGGAACACGTAGGTACATTTTTGTGAGACTGTAGGTATTGTCTCTCTCTGCCATCTGGCAACACTGCCCGACACGTTGTGAAAGCCTCACCAATGTGCGGTTCATCGATGACGCTTTGTAGACGTCATGCAACGTCTATCATTCGGATGAGACTGGGACATGGGTGTTACCCTGCCCACCTACACCGTTTGAAAATCTTCGCTTCTCGGCATTGCGACAAAGATGCAACGGCAGTGGCGAATCTCAACCACATCATACTGGCATGCACCAAGTACACGGCCGCACAAAGTGTATTGTACCAAACGCTGGTTGCGAGTGGTTACCCCCTCCACACAAGTGTAACTGTCCTCCTTCATGGATTCGACAAGTTTAAGTACAGTTTACTGAAGAACTACCTCAAAGTCACCAGCATACAGCTCTAATTTTAGAGCTAGCGTGTTTAACTTGAACATGCACAGAGTGAAACTGCATAAGTAATTTTATATTATATTCTGACTTTTATTTGTCTTTGCACCTCTCATATGGTCCTATGAAATTTGCACTTTCGTTGTATTACATATGTCACTCGTACTGTTAAATATATACTGTTTTATGTCTTGTACGTATGATTTTTCTACTTTTATTCTAAGGCTGTATGATGTGAGAGACTTCTTAATATTGTGATATACGTTGTCAGAATCTCAATTCTATTGTAATGTTGTCACTGTAATAACCACTGGCTATATGGTCACTGTAACCAAAAGCTATAATAAAGAAGAAGAATAAAACAAAAATGTGCAGTTCGCACGTTGTGAAGTCAGAAACTCGCCACGTTAGCCACTCTCGTTCAGATACACGCTCCGTGTGCCGACGGCTTTAGTCAGTGCATATTGTCGTCCTACTGGTCTGCTAAATGGGTACAGTGTTTGAAGAAAATCCGTGATGCGACCTTCTTGCCAGTGTGACTTGCGTCGCGACAGGCGACCTTGCCGGCGTGCGGCAGCCGTGCTGCGGTGTGCTCACTGGCTGCGCGTGGCGATGCGGCGGCCGCCGTGGCTCGCGTGGGCGCCGTCGCCGTCTGCATAATTAGCGCCAGGCACCGCGCCAGCCGCCACATGCCACATGCCTGCTGCAGCTCTGCACAGCACACACTGCGCCCACTCAGCGTCTACTGTCGAGTTGACAACAATCTCATGATGGGGAATTTCTGTAGAGCCGTCTCTGACTCGCGGCTGCACAAGGCTAAGTAGCTGGAAACTGCTAGCTTCAGCAGACGTAATGCTACACCTGCTGTGTCCCTCAGGGTTCTGTTGTACGACCACTTCTTTTCTGAACGTCTACGAGGGGCACTCCAAAAGAAATACACACTTAGATGAAGTCTACTTACCAGGCGAAGGAACACAGGCAGTGATAGTAACAAGTAAACACACAGTGTGTACTTGCGTCTGTGTAAATGTGTGGGTGTGTGTGTATTTGTTTACCCTCTTCCCCCCCCCCCTCCAAGGTAAGTCTTTCCTGTCCCGGGATTGGAATGACTTCTTACCCACTCCCTTAAAACCCTCATTATTTCCTTTTCCACCTCCTTCCCTTCTGCCTGACGAAGCAGCTAGGCTGCGAAAGCTAGCGTTTGTGTGTGTGTGTGTGTGTGTGTGACTGTGTGTGTACTTGCTACTATCACTGCCTGTGCTCCTTCGCCTGGTAAGTAGACTTCATCTATTTTTTACATATATTTTTCCTGTTAGGAATTTTTCCTTTCATTCTGCATGTTTGAAAGTTGTACAGTGGTTAGATACATCCTTCCCGATTGTTTTCACACTAAGTTCAGCCTGAATGAAACTTTCACTCTGCAGTGGAGTGTGCGCTGATATGAAACGTCCTGGCCGGATCTTGTGAGGACGGACCGTGAGTCGTGTCGCTATAGCTCAGTATTTCAGGATTTCCGGACGGCTTTTGACACTGTACCCCACAATCGGCTTCTAATGAAATTGCGTGCTTATGGAATATATTCCCAATTGTGCGATTGGATTCACGATTTCCTATCAGAAAGGACACAGTTCGTTGTAATTGACGGTAAGTTATCGAGTAA
This sequence comes from Locusta migratoria, assembly GCA_026315105.1. NCBI lineage: Eukaryota > Metazoa > Arthropoda > Insecta > Orthoptera > Acrididae > Locusta > Locusta migratoria. The sequence continues at coordinate 3,293,053 of CM048747.1, forward strand.
AACAGAAGTGATATATGGCGTTCTACAGGGAAGCGTTGTAGGTCCCCTACTCTTCCTCGTGTTTTTAAACGATTTAGGAGACAATCTGAATAGCTCCCTTAGACTGTTCGCGGATGATGCTGTCGTTTATCGGTTAGTGAAGTCAACAGAGGATGATCAAAAGCAACTGCAAAGCGATTTAGACAAAATTTCTACATAGTGCGAAAATTGGCAATTGACACTAAATAAATAAAAGGGTGAAGTAATACACATGACCACTAAAAGAAATCCGCTGAACTTCAATTACGCGTTAAATCAGTCAAACCTTAAGGTCGTAAATTCTATCAAATACCTAGGAGTTACAACTGCGAACAACTCTGACTGGAGAGAACACATAGAAAATATTGTGGAGAAGGCGAACCAAAGTTTACGTTTCATTGGCAGAACGCTTCGAAGATGCACCAGCTCCACCAAAGAGACTGCCTATATCACACTATCACACTTGTGCGTCCTCTCCTGGAGTACTGTTGCCCCTTGTGGGACCCTCACCAGGTGGGACTGACGGAAGACATTGAGAAGGTTCAGAGAAGGGCAGCTCATTTTCTTTTATCACGTTACGGGGGGGGGGGGGAAAGCGTCACGGAAATGTTGCACGAATTGGGGTGGAAATCATTAACAGAAAGACGTTATTCATTGCGGAGTGATCTGTTTGCGAGGTTTCAATCACCGACTTTTACTTCTGAATGTGAAACTATTTTGCTAGCACCAACCTACTTAGGGAGACATGACCATCCCAATAAAATAAGAGAAATCAAATCGAAAACGAAGCGATTTAGGTGTTCTTTCTTCCCACGTGCTATTAGAGAATGGAACTGTAGAGAAAAGTTATGAAAGTGGTTAATGAACCCTCTACGAGGCACTTGAATGTGATTTGCAGAGTATCTATGTAGATGTAGTACAGTGCTTGCCCGGGAAAGGCAAAGGTCCCAGGTTCGAGTCTCGGTTCCGGCAGACAGTTTTAATCTGCCAGGAAGTTTCTTAGTTCAACCTGGCGCCGTCACAGCAAATTTCAAGATGGCTGCTACACTTGACGTTCGTCAGAAGCAACGTGCTGTCATTGAATTCCTGTGCTGTAAAAACGAGACAGTGGGAAACGTCCACAAGAGGTTCAGAAGGTGTATGGAGATGGTGCTGTCGATCGCAGTACAGTTAGTCGGTGGGCGTGCAGGTTACATGATGAAAGTCCTAGCTGCGACATGACTCGTACTGCACACACTCCAGACAATGTGCAGAGAGTTAACCAATTGGTGACTTTTGACAGACGCATCACAGTGAACAAATTGTCACGCTACGTTTGGTTAGGGGAACGAACCGTTTGCAGAACACTGAAAGGGTTGGCGTTAAAGAAGGTTTCTGGCAGGTGGGTTCCCAGGAGGTTGACAGTGGCTCACAAGGAAACACGAAAATAACTATGCAGTGAACTTCTGGAACAGTACGGGAATGGTAGAGATGAATTTCTTGGAAGAATTGTGACAGGTGATGAACATGGCTCCATCATTTTTCACCCGAGACGAAGAGGCGACCAATGGAGTGGCATCATGCAAATTCACCCAAGGAAAAAACAAAAATTGAAAACCCCACCTTCTGCTGGAAAGGAAAAGAAACGGTGTTTTCGATTCCGGAGGACTCTAGCTTGCGGATATCATTCCACATGGAACCACCATAAATTCTAATGCATAAGAGACGACACTTAAGAAACTTCAATTGAGTCGTGTTCGACCACATCGGAAAAAGCAGGATGTTTTGCTCTTGCACGACAGTCAAAAAACCATGGAAGCGATCACAAAACTCGGATGGACAACACTGAAACACCCGCCTTACAGTCCTGACCTGGCTCCACGTGACTGTCATCTCTTTGGAAACTGAAAGACACTCTTCGTGGAACAAGGTTTGAAGATTATGACTCCCTTGTGCTCGCTGGCAAACAGTGGCTCCAACGTTTTGGTCCAGAGTTTCACCGTGCGGGTATACAAGCGCTGGTTCCAAGATGTAAGGAAATTGAGAGGGGTGGGGATTATGTAGAGAAATGAAAATATTGTTCCTAAAGGATGTATGTACACACTGCAAAACTTTGAAACATGTAGAATAAAAACTGTATTTAACACAATAAAATAGTGTGCATTTCTTTCGGAATGATAAACAAATTGCTGAAAATGATACTGGGGGACATCAACAGTTTCTGGCTGGGGTCTCCTCTCGGTATTAGCTTGACGCGCGTGTTTTTACAGGTGCTTGGTCATCAATTCCTAGAATTACAAAGATACTAATTGATGCTAAGAACAAAACACACACACACACACACACACACACACACACACACACACACACACATGCCAGACAGAGGACTGGAACCCCCGACAGGAAGCAGCAGCGCACTCCGCATCAAGACGCCTTAACCCTCGTGGCTTGACGAGCAAAGTCTCTTGTCGTTCTTCGGAACTGGTCGGGTACCGATCTCAAGTCGCTCCTACGGCGCGGATAGCCTTGTAGCTCTTCAAACCTCGAGTGGCCGCTACCCGCAGCTTTTGCCTCGAGTCGCCACGTCAAAAAGCCATTTCAGGTACCGGTTAAATCGTGCATGGCACACTGTTGAAAAAACATTTTTAGGATAATGGCATCTGTTTTCCAAATTTTCAAAAAATCTATGGTTTTAGAGGCCGGGAAGGCGAGCACGGCTGCCCTACCATAAATCCTTCTGCATAATTTCTTGAGGGGAAGCCAATCATCAGCATCATTTTATACTCCTCCATGTACATTTGAGACTGAAACAGATGGCAAAACACTTCATAGATCTTGGAAATACCAGTAAAATTAAAATACCTGTACAAATTTAGCCAGAAAACCAAGAAACGAAGCAAAGGACGTCTCCTTCGCTGAGTACTTCACAAGTGATAAATTACCTCCGCAGGATAAGCACTGTTCATAAATAGTCCGGTGACAGAAAGTTTAAATGACTTTATCGTATTTGCTGTGTTTACATCCCACTGCCTTTCATTTTTTTTTCTTTTTCATAGTGGAAGAGAAGTAGAAGCAACAAAATGAGAACAGGAAACCCTTAACGTGTCCATTAAAGTTTCGTTTCCATTTCGTTGGTGTGTGCTTGTTGTTGTGGTTTTCGCTCCAGAGACTGATTTGATACACCTTGATACACCTTACTCTATCCTGGGCAAGCCTCTACATCTCTTCATAAGAACGACAACCTACATCCATCTCCTTATTATATGCGTCTCTTGGTCTCCCTTGTGAGATTACCGCCCAATAGAAATATTGGTAATTAATAGCATTTGATAATTAAACAGTATGAAGTTCACTGCAAACATTGATCATGCCAATGCACTAAATGTTACACAATTTTAATCTTATTAATTATGGTAGCAATGTATGTACGCAATGTATGTAGCAATGTATGCACTAAATGTTACACAATTTTAATCTTATTAATTATGGTAGCAATGTATGTACACAGTTGGGTGACAACATTTATAGTTAGGCCATAGGTAGAAATTCTCCACGTTGAGATTTGCTGTGTGCTTGTAGCTGACGGGAGGCCAGCGAGCAGGCCGACGTTGGAGGCTTGTTTCAGCTTAGGATTTTCCAGGTTCGTTTCCAGTGAGGGGAGAGAGATACAATGGCGAGTGCCAGGCACAGTGCAGTGCACAGCGTGAAATAAAATATTCTAATACTACTGGCATTTGAAGTAATACGATGCAGTCAGGAACCTTTAAGGCTTTCATTACAAAATAGCCTGTTGATAAATAAACAATACATTAGCTGATATTGTCACATCTGGCATAATATGTTTAATTGACAATGAAAAGTAATAAATTACCAATGAATACAAGACACTTACACAACCAGCATGGCAATGTTTGTTTATAAAAATAATATATTAACTATTTCTCATTTTATTTTCAATTAATCTTTTGTATTTTATCTTGAAGTATTCAGTTAATTCACTTATCTGTGATATAAGAAATTGCACGATTATAATAAATAGTACAAAGGATGTTTATACCAATATAAAAAACTAAGAAGACATTTGTTTAATGTGTAGTGTAATTATTTTGATTTTAAGTAAAGTTTTAGAAATATATTGGCTGAGCGCTGTACGTTGGCAAATCGGTTAGAAAAGCTCACATGGGGAAGTTGATGACGTAGGGGAAAAACCCGGCAGTTGGGCTTTTGGCGCGCGCGCGTGGGCAAGAAGTGACGAGTCGGGAGCGAGTGGTGTAGCTGGCCGGGCAGCGTCGCTCTAGGCAGTCGGCATGTGGATCTCCAGGTGGAGACTATAGATTTTTGTGTGGCAATTGCCAAGTGTGCTTGCTCGTCGTAGACCGCACCAAGTTGTATCGAGTGCGACTGTGTATTGTGAATATTTAGCCGGTGGAACAAGGTGTGCATCGCACTAAAAGTGACTGTGTTTTGTTAATGTAACACGTGTCGTCGCATAGGCATGAACATAAACGGTGTTTGAGACAGGCACATGGTGTGAAAACAATTTGCGACAAATATTCATTTTGTCTGGGGGCTCACGAGCTATAACTTTATTTGATAAATGTATCGACGTACAGACGTATCAGCCACAGGGATCTAATATTGTGAAATAAACAACATAAAGTGAACTTTCACGTGTTTCAAAAATAGTAGTTAGTACACCCCTTTCTCTCATGAACTTGATTTCATTATGAAATTGTTTTGTTGATCATATGCAGGGAAGGAAAACTGCGAACGTGTGATATCATCCCCTACAAAACGAGTCAAACAGTCGCAATCACAGTTCCAGTGTTTTTCTATGTTTAGGAATTTGGTTCGCAGCTGGTGGTTGTGAGTTTTAAAAATTGAACTTTCCCTATTTTAAACTCTCACCCCGATCTTCACTCTCGCATCCTCTGCGATTCTCTCCCGCACACTTCCATCCAATGCTAAATTTACGATTCCTTCATGTCTAAGAATACGCCAACCAATCAATCCCTTCTTTTAGTCAAGGTCGGCCAAGCTTTCCCGTCTCAAGGAAATTTACTATATTCGGACTGAGAATATACTCCAGAATTCTACAGGAAACTGATGTCAACGATATTGGCCTGTAATTATGTGGGTCAGTTCTCTTTCCTTTATTATAAACTAGAGTCACCTTCGCTTTTTTTTTTTCGACCACTAGGAACTTTGCGCTGAATGAAAGATTCGCGATAAATGCAAGCTAAGTAAGGAGCCACTGCCGCATTTATCAACAGTGCTGGTGTTGAGGGGACCAGGCGAGATATGAAGCTTTGTCATGCAGTCAACAGGTGTACACGGGTGGACCTTTGGCTCCGAAAGCCCTTATCGATAATGCATCGTTGAATGGTTGCACGCTTAAATTTGTTGATGCCCTAGCATTGAAATCCGCAGAAATTTGTGGAAGGGTGTAATGAAGTCCACAGTCGATGAAACTGAATGAACGGCCCTATCGCTAATTTGCCTGAGGTTCACCATCCTTACGGTATCATTATGAAAATAAATATGAATCACTCCTTTCAATTAGCATATTATCGATACAAAAACACATGGTTTCAATCTTAGGAAATTTCTTATCACTAGGGATAGCTAGGCTTCCTAATTCTAATAAATAAAAAATCGGATGATTCAATGTTCTATATAGTAATTTAATTACAAAAAAGACTGCGCACAAATTTAGGAATGAATTAAGATACAAAAGTAATGAAGTAAGGATGGCATAACCTCTATCTACTATAAAAAATGGTTGATACTGAGGACATGTTAATTGTTTTAATAGAAATTAAAAATCACTATCCTGCTCGGTAGAGAATACAACCAGAAGCTCAAGGACACAGTCAACTAGTGGAAGGTACATTTATCTTTAACGGCGCTATGGCAAATTCAATGTACATATGTCACCAATTCCCAATACTGCTCTCATAACACCAACGGCGACTGCCCAGCATGGAGACGCTGGCTAATCAGTGAACGAACTACTTCGTTCAGCATCTGCCCACCTGCGTCCTCGCACCACGACCGAAGCTAGCCGAATTTCCTTTACTTACTTTTCAGCAAGCCGTTTTTACAAGAGCTATAGCTTCAAATCTCTCTCCCCAATCATTACTTCCTTCCAAACCACTTTCGCGCGAAAAAGAAGCTTGTACAGGCTTCTAGAAAGTTCTAGAACACTTCGACCATTTGGTGACTGAACTCATCTGCCAATCGTATAGTCGCCCGTGAGTTTTGGCATGAAGCAGCAGCGGCCATCGGCCGGTCAGTAACCTGTGACATGGCACCGCCTGATCAGCACAGCTCGCCTGTTTGGTACCGTTAGGAACCCCTCGCTACTTGCCCGCCTCTCTGAGTGGCTTGGCTCTGTTTTTGTTTCCAACCGAGATAAGTACGACATGTGAATATTGTTAATATTAAATGTTGCCTACCAGCATCAAACGGTTTTCTGTCATATGGTCAACATTAGTATTTCCATCTATTATTGCTTTCAGATTATCCGGAATCAACGTGATACTAGTGATTATGTTATAAATAAATGCTGTTTATTACTTATTAATACGGAAAAGCTGGTAGAAGCCGACCTCGGGGAAGATCAGTTTGGGTTCAGGAGAAATGTAGGAACACGGGAGGCAATACTCACTTCATAGTGTGAGATTACCGCCCAATAGAAATACTGGTAATTAATAGCATTTGATAATTACACAGTATGAAGTTCACTGCAAACATTGACCATGCCAATGCACTAAATGTTACACAATTTTAATCTTATTAAGGTAGCAATGTATGTACACAGTTGGGTGACAACATTTATAGTTAGGCCATAGGTAGAAATTCTCCACGTTGAGATTTGCTGTGTGCTTGTAGCTGACGGGAGGCCAGCGAGCAGGCCGATGTTGGTGGCTTGTTCCAACTTAGGATTTTACAGTTCGTTTCCGGTGAGGGGAGAGAGGGACAATGGCGAGTGCCAGGCACAGTGCAGTGCACAAATATTGTAATACTACTGGCATTTGAAGTAATACGATGCAGTTAGGAACCTTTAAGGCCCTCATTACAAAATAGCCTGTTGATAAATAAACAATACATTAGCTGATATAGTTACATCTAACGTAATATATTTAATTGACAATGAAAAGTAATAAATTACCAACGAAGACAAGACAGTTACACAACTAGCATGGCAATGTTTGTTTATAAAAATAATATATTAACTATTTATCATTTTATTTTCAATTAATCTTTTGTATTTTATCTTGAAGTATTCAGTTAAATCACTTATCTGTGGTATAAGAAATTGCACAATTATGATAAACAGTACAAAGGATGTTTATATTAATATAAAAACGTAAGAAAATATTTGTTTAATGTGTAGTGTAATTATTTTGATTTTAAGTAAAGTTTTAGAAATGTATTGGCTGAGCGCTGTACGTTGGCAAATCGGTTACAACAGCTTACATGGGGAAGTTGATGACGTAGGGGAAAAAACCCCGGCAGTTGAGTTTTGGAGCACGCGCGCGCGAGTGCAGGAAGTGAGGACTCCAGAGAGCACGTGGTGTGGCTGGCCTGGGGCCCTATTCTGTATCTTTTCGGCGCCCCAGAGTTCGGTTCGGTCAGAGAGCGCACCGAGGGGTCGAGTTATCGAAGCAGCTCTGTTAGTTCATTCTGTATGCCTTTCGGTGGCGTTTCGGTACGCCTTTCTGGACACCGTAGCTCACGGTGGCGCTGTTGCCAGATCCGCTGGCATCAGCCAATCAGAAGTGCCTGACTGCTTCTCCGCGCATGCGCACTGCTGGCGAGCAGCGGGAACGGCAGCCGTGGCCGGCGTTCGCTGCGTTTCCTACCGTGAGAGACAGCCCAAAAAATGTAAAAAATGAAAGTCGTGTATTTCATAATCTGGCGACATAACACGACAGTGTGTTCCGAGAACTACCTACTGACACTTTTTAAAAATTTAATTAAAACTTTTTGTCACTGAAAAAAGAGAATATTTAAACTTTTCATAAAAGTTGTTTATTCACGCTACTCTATGTTTATCACACCGTATCTCCTAAACTAAGCGTCGCACAGCAAAATAATTTTATTATTGCCTTCAGTGCTATATGTTGTCGATGTCTGCAAACTTTCCGGCCAATATATTCAGTGATAGTGAAGTAATAAATTAAAATCCCACGTCTGGCGCAGAACTTTTACCAAACCAATGTCCAAAATGTAGTAAGCGACAAACTTTTTCTCTTTACATTTTTTTGTGGGGGTGTAAGCGAGAAAAAGTTTCGGAAAGGTTTGAATTTATTTTTTCCGTTTGTTGGAAGACGTTAGGTGCTACCGTTTGTCGTAGACGAGAGCAGAATTGTGCGGTTCATTGGCGCGGCGCGAGTTCAACGCGCTGGGAGGGAAGACGCGGCGTTAGCAGCAGAGAGAGCGCAGTGCTAGCAGTGAAAAACTTATTTTGGCACTACGGAAGTACATGGAAGTTTCGGGAAACGAAAAGGATTGCATATTAGTCGAGACAGCTCTTACAAGCGTCCATGGTTTTATACTGAAGAAAGAGCGTACAATATTTTAATAACAAAACAGTTGTTTGCCGATGCGGGAAAACTAAAGGATTTTTTTTAGATTCACTCATAACCAGTTTTAGTATTTTCTGTCGTTACTTGGACAAAACCTGAAACGTCAGGTTTGATTCCATCTTGAATCCAAGTGCTCAGTGGCTGTTAACATATACGGATGTTGAAGAGAAGTCGCAAATATTTCTTTACTGTCGCAAAATTTGATTTTGGTCGCTGTCAGACTCTCATCAGTGCTTAAAACATAGTTTGAAACGTACAAAAATTTTCAGTCTTCATATTTAAGATTATGTGATCGTCAACATGAAGGCTGAAAACTTTTCTTTGTTTCAAACTGCGTTTCAAGCATTGAGAGTAGTCACATATGAATTATTTGTAACAAGACTAAAAAAGTAAATGAATAAAAATAAAAGTCTACGTTTGTTTCACTCACAGAAATTTCATCTTTTGTTTTATAATAAGAGTGAACCCTGATGTATAAGAAACTACTGCTGGCGCTCGCTCTTACATGTACATGCTAAAGAATATTGCAGATCATGCTTCTCTTACACGACTAGAAAAGTGTTCCAAACAAGATGACTGGTGAAAAAATATTTTGCACCAGGAAGGATTCGAACCTAAAACACTTAGGATAGGAGGTTGTCGCCTTAACCGCTGGACCACAGCGTCTACAAGAGAGGCCAGTCTTTGTTTCCATTCACTTCTTTGCGGAATGATTATCGGTTATTTATACTGCTGCTAATTTGTATGATTTCCACTATCTAACGTCACAAACTTCCTTTCCATTTTAACTTAAACGATGTAAGAGTGTTTTCTGTAAGTAATAAATACTCAGTTTGTACGGAAAACTACTGTAAAACACTACTAAGTACCGTTCAGATACGTCGGTAACGTGCTTGTTGGCACAACAGGTCTTAAGATTGCGGTGGAAATGGCTCATTTTATGAAGATTTTCAATGCGGTGGAGTATCTGGAGTACATATTTGAGTAATTCTCACGTACAAATACGAAAATTTGCCAAATACGACGCGACAGCTTTGCGAACGGCGAAAACGAAGGTGACGCCGTATTTGATGGATTTCGTATTTACACTTCCGTAATATGAGAGTTTGCAAGATAAATGAAACGGCGCATTAAAGACATTACCGAGACGCGTATTTTAAGATAAAGTTTATTGCAATAGAGTTTACAGAAGTGCTATATTGTTATATTAAACTCTAGAACGCTAGCAATTTAAACGTAATATTTTGATAATATCTGTAGACAACCTTGAAAATTAATGTTTTAAAGTTACTTATTACTTAAAAAACAACAGATGTATCATTATCGGAATTTAAAACGACACAGCATTGCTAAAATAATAATTTATCTTCGCAATCCAAGCCCACCGAAACGAACCAAACGGCCTCACCGAAACCTCAGCGGGTTTCGGTGCAGCGCTCGAAATTTCGGTGGCCGTTTCGGGCGGTAGCAGGCCACAGAAACGTACAGAATAACCATTTTCCCTACCGAACCGAAATTGACGTAACCGCCGAGAAAAACACACCGAACCGAACGGTACGAAAGATACAGAATAGGGCCCCTGGCGGGGTCGCTCTGCCTCAGTCGGCATGTGGATCTCGAGGTGGTGACTTGAGATTTGTCTGTGGCAATCGCCACGTGTGGTTGCTCGTCGTAAACTGCACCAAGTTAAATCGAGTGCTACTGTGTGTTTGTGAATATTTAGCCAGTGGAACAAGGTGTGCATCGCATTGAATTAAAGTGACTGTGATTTGTTAATGTAACACGTGTCGTTGCATAGGCATGAACATAAACGGTGTTTGAGACAGCCATGTGCTGTGAAAACAATTCGCGACAAATATTCATTTTGTCTGGGGGCTCACGAGCTATAACTTCATTTGGTAAATTTACCGACGTACAGACGCGACAGCCACAGGGTTCAAATATTGTGAAATAAACAACATAAAGTGAACTTTCACGTGTTTTCAAAAATAGTTGTTAGTACACCCTTTTCTCTCATGAACTTGATTTTATTATGAATTTGTTTTGTTAATCATATGCAGGGAAGGAAAGCTGCGAATGTGTGATATCATCCCCTAGAAAACGAGTCAGTCGCAATCACAGTTCCAGTGTTTTTGCATGTTTAGGAATTTGGTTCGCAGCTGGTGGTTGTGAGTTTGAAAAAATTAAACTTTCCCCATTTTAAACTCTCACCCCGACCTTCACCCTCGCATTTGGGGGCTCGTCCGGGATAAGTTCACGTTGGACTTGCTCGGACGGAGAGATTAGGGTGTGTATAGGACAGTGAACAGTTACGAACAGTTGCAAGCAGATACGCAATCGCGTCGCGCGGTTAACGACGGTTAGTGACGCAGAGTTCGGGCGCGGGCATCCGTAACCGGCGATCGACGGCCCATCGGACCGGCAGCAGTGAGCGGTGGCGCGTGGGTTCAACGCACTCAAATTTCATCTTCTGCAACGGAGGCAGTGATCGTGGGGACTTCGCAAGTCGCCAACGGAGCGTCGGGGCCCAGCAGCTTCGATTCTACAAAGGATAAGGGATGCAGTGAGGACATATTCCAGCCACAGCTTCTACAACAGACGGCAGCGAGCGTTGGGGACGTCGCAGCTCGTTGCAGCAACTTCTGGATTAAAAGATAAGTAAAGCAGCTGGCGCTATAAATTCTTGTGTGTTAATCAAGCTTTCTTGTGGTACTAAATCATGGAGCAGGTGTTCAAAAAGTCGCCAAGCGACTTAGATTTAGAAAGTAGCATACCAGAAAGTCCAGAGAGGGTAAATACTGGGGGAATGTTGTTGACACCGGAGATGTTAGCAGCCATGTTAGCGAGTTTTAGCTCAAATTTTGAATCAAAAATAGAAAATTGAAACTTACATTTAGAATCAAAAATAGAAAATTCAAACTTACATTTAGAATCAAATTTAAGATCAGAAATAGGAACTGTAAAATCAGAATTGAAAGCAGACTTTAAGGCAGACATTGGGGCACTACAAAATTCAATGTGTGCATTAAAGGCAGAAATAATCACAGACATTGACAAAAAGATAGGAAGTCTAACAGAACGGTTTGATAATAGGGAAAAGGAGATACATGCCAGAATTGGTGCTATTGAGACTGAGGTAGGAGGCAAGTTAGATGCTGTGAAACAAATATGTGATCACAGGAATGAGGGCACTATGCAAGTGTTGGCTGAGGTTGACAAGAGGATGGTGGCAGGTATTGAGGAAACAAAAACTTTGTTGTCAGGAAAATTAGAGAATACAGAATGTAACTTTAGGAAAAAGATAGAACAAGTAGTGACAGTAAACAATACTGAGATTGAGAAGGTGAACACTAGAATAAATAATCTAGAATTGGGTACTGCATCAGGAAACACTAATTCGTCCATGGTGCAGACACCTAATGGCAAAAAGTTTTCAGGAGTGGGTAATTATCATCCAGTAGATTTTTTGGCTGCATGCAAGGACCAATTTGTGCCTGGTATGTCAGACCAGTGTAAAGTGAAGTTAGCAAAGAGAATGCTTGACTGTTCTGCTCAATCTTGGGCAAATCAGTGTGCTGATAAATTTGTTAGTTTTGAGGCGTTTGAAAAATTGTTTTTAAATAAGTATTGGGGGGAGGCCAAGCAAGCTAAGATACAAAATGAATTCTTGAACGGGCTAAACTATGTGAAAGGGAAACAGAGCATGAAGGAATTTTGTCAGGAGGAACTTGAGAAACTAGTGCATTTAGATACACCTTTGAGTCTTTTAGCAGTAATTTCCACTTTGTGTAGGAGGTTACCTGCAGATTTGCATTGGCAGTTAATTCATCATCCCACAGATTCAGCTGAGAATTTCATTGAATTTGTAGAAAAGATAGACCAGGGTTTAGTTATGGAACGACAGCTCAGGGGGACACAGCATGTGAACCACAATGAAAACAGAGGCAGTAGAAATGGGGGTCACAACTAGGGAAACCACAATAGAGAGAGGAATTTAAATGAAAATTGGAGAGGTAACAATAACAGAGGAGACAACTGGGAGAATAGAAGCCAGAGGGGAACATGGGAAAATGATTGGAGAAATCAAAGGCAGGAAGGTGGAAATAGGAATGGGGATAACAGTAGGAGAGAAAATCAGAGACAGAATCAGGGAAACTAAGACTTGTTCCAAATGAGGTCCGTTTTGGGACAAGGAACTATTCTAATAATAGGACCAGAAGATGGTATAACTGGGGATCTAATAACCATAATTACAGTAGGAATAAAGGTGGGGAGAGAAGGGAGGAAAAATTATGTCACATGGACAGAGATAATGATAGGAAAGAGGAAGTAGGAGTTCACAAGGGCAAGGATAAAGAAAAGAGGGAAGAAAACATAAATAGAGTAAACAAGGAAAGGGAGAAAAGAGAGGAAAGTATGTGTCAAATGGATGCTGTTATAGGTAGTGAGGAAATTTTTGGGGATTGGTTTAGGCAACATGGCAAAAGAAAGGCAAACAGGAGGAGGAATGATAGAAACAAGGACAATAAAGGAGAGTATAATGTAAGAAATTTATTTCATAATAACATTAAAGAAGATAAAAACAGTATTGGGTTAGCCTTAGTTTTGGATAGGTCAGAGGCACAAGTGTTGACTGAATGTGAAAGTGAGAATGTAAATATTGATGGTACTGGAGCCAGCATAGATGGTGTTGAGTGTGTGAATGAGAATGAATGGAGTTCTGAATTTCAAAAAATTAAATGTGATCCAGTAAAAACATTAAATGGCACTGGGTCTAGTATGAATAATGAGAGAAATGTGAATGTTTCTGAAGTAGGTGAAATTGTCAATACTGATGTACACCCACCTGTGACTGATGATGTGTTGGGACAGGACAGAGGTATTATTGAGAAGATAAAGTTAATTAGGAAGTGGGCACCAGATGATTGGCTATTACACAAATATGAGTATTTGGACCAACTTGGGAAGCAATGTAATAGGGATCAAACTTACTATAGCCTGGTAGAAGATTTAGTGAGTGGGGACAATGAATACAATGAATTAAGGGGATTAGGCATGTGTGCTGTAGACCAAAATGAAGTAGATGAAGGATTTGGTGTATTACAGGAGGGATAGATAATAATGAGAGTGTACAAACTTTTGTAGTATACAACAATGAAAATTGTAAGGAAATTGATTGTGATGGGGTAGGAGCAGGGTGGATTGATAAAGAAGTAAGTGAATATGGTCCAGATGATTGGGTCCAACTCCTTAGAAATTTAAAATCAGTGGAGCCAGTAACATGGGTAGAAGAGAAATATGGGTATGCAAGGAAACTTGGGGAGTTGAGTGCAATAAACTCAGAATTTGAGAAACCATTCAGTGAAATATTTGGAAATGATGAGGACATACAACCATATTGTTATGTAGGGGAAGTAAATACTATGGTTAGGAACTGTATGCAAGAAATTGAGGAGGATTTGTTGGCAGAAAATGAACTTAAGGAAGATGTCATTGAAAATGTACAGCCCGTTACTGCACTGATTGATACTGGAAGTACAATTAGTGGTATCTCAGAGGATTTCTACAATCAAATCAAGTGTACAGGGACAGTAGAGTTTCCAGTCACTGGGGTACGGATAAAGAATGCTACTGGCAGTTATAGCAAACCAGTGAATAAGGAAGTAGTGTTAGACTTGACGATTGAGGATGAATTGTTTAGTCAAGGTTTAGTTGTCATAAAGGGACTTTGCACAAATTTAGTGTTGGGAAATGATTTTTTGTGCAAATATGGGGCACAACTAGACTATAAGGATAAAGTGCTAGAATTAAGTCTGGAGGGATGCATGAAGAGGGTGAAATTCAAAAATTTTATAAGTGATAAAGATTTAACGGCATGTTTACACAAGTAACTGACATGAAGTATAGATTCAATGCATTGTAGATAGTAGGTTAATAATTTGTGTATATTTATTCTGTGGTCTGTGTTAGTATCTACTTGTGTGTTTAGATTTAAGCATTAGTATCTACTTGTGTGTTTAGATTTAAGCATTGGGGTCAAGTTTACAAGTGTTCTTTGTAAATATTTTTCTTTTGTTGTTTGTGTTAAAACGTGCTTGTATCAGATTTGCAGTTCAACAGTGGCACATGAGGTAAATATGTATGTATGTATGCCAGCACTAAAGGATAGAGGAAGTGGGAGTGTACTGTTTATGTGTGTGTGTATATGTGAGCAGGGCTGGATATGTGGTGTGAGTTGTGGGGTGACTCGGAGAATGAGAAAGTGGTGGACATTGATGCAGGCAGTGGGGTCTGTGACTTAGATAAATTGTGATGAAAATATCAGCTGACAGTGTTGCATATTTGGGTGTGACTGACCATATGGGTGAGAAGTGAGGAATGTATGTTTGTTGTGGCTGTTTTGGCTAAAGGTGGGTTGGATTGAGAAATGTTTCAATGAAAGAAAGTGTTTGCTCTTTAATGTCTGTCTCTTTGAGTGTTTGGTAGGTAATGTGTCTAATAGGGAATGCTCTCTGTATTGTTATATTAAACTGATTCTGATAACACATTTTGGTTTCTTTAATGGTGCTCAACTGTTGACTGAACAATTTCTGCAACAACAGTTGATGAGAACTATTTTTCTGTCTAGCCTGAGTATCAATAGTGTTTGGTGATACTTTATTTAAAAAATGTAGATGTTTTGTGAGAAACTAATTTTGAAATTAGACTTTAACCATAGATATCTTATTGTGGGAAGTACTTGTGGAAAGGACAAGAGGCTGATGACAGGGATCCAAATTTAATCTCACACCAGCAAAAATAAATTTTTTTGGTGCGAGGGGGTAGGATTTGTATTTATGCTTGTAGGTGTCATTTTGATAGAACAGAAAATTCTCTATGATAACATTCTTTTGGTAGCATTATTTGAACTTTAAGATATATTTTAACACAGGCAGGTTGTTGGTATTGTATTTGATGGAGTAATACTCCAAGTATGCCACATATTTTCTTGTCTGTTTCATCTGAAGCTATGGCTGATGAGAGTGCAGTCATGGTGGTTTGGGTTAATCTGATAATGACTAACAACAGCCACTTTCAGTTCTTAATTCTGTTGATTTACATGTTACTGTACATGTCTCAATGCTTAGTTTCAATTGCACCAAGTCTGGATGGCAGGGGGGTGGGATACAAATCCAACCGAATCCTGGTGTCCAGACAAACTTTTGTCTATGTTGACTCATGAGTGCCTTCTGCTCTTCCTGTTCCATGTAGGGTGCATATGACGTGTGTGAACAAAAACGCTTGATCAAGTGCCATGAATCTAAGCTGCAACAGCATGTTGGTTGAAATGACGGAGACATAGGACCGTATACCATGGACCAGAGTTGCTGCAACGATGACTCTGGGGTTCTCAGTGTCAAAGTGGTGAGAGATTGCCTTCAAACAAGTGGAGTGTACACCGTCAAAAGTTTTTATAGTGACAATTCTAGATTTTCCATGTAGGACAAGGTTCTCTAAAGACTAAAGTTTAATAATATTATAAATTTTGTGCCAATTCTGTATATAAACAACAGGCACACTAAAAATTCATGGATGTAATTAGTTATAAGGATCCTTTTCTTAAAAATATGCACACACTATAAGTGGTCTTAATGGTACAAATATTGGGAAATTATCTCACTGCCCTGTTTATTTTTTATTTATCTATTTACTTATTTTTTGCATTAGTTGAGGTTATAATTGGCATAGTGTTAGAGCCAATCCGATTCAATAATTTTGTAATTTTGCTCATGGTTTGGATGCCGCAAGTGGGGGTATTGTGAGATTACCGCCCAATAGAAATACTGGTAATTAATAGCATTTGATAATTACACAGTATGAAGTTCACTGCAAACATTGACCATGCCAATGCACTAAATGTTACACAATTTTAATCTTATTAAGGTAGCAATGTATGTACACAGTTGGGTGACAACATTTATAGTTAGGCCATAGGTAGAAATTCTCCACGTTGAGATTTGCTGTGTGCTTGTAGCTGACGGGAGGCCAGCGAGCAGGCCGATGTTGGTGGCTTGTTCCAACTTAGGATTTTACAGTTCGTTTCCGGTGAGGGGAGAGAGGGACAATGGCGAGTGCCAGGCACAGTGCAGTGCACAAATATTGTAATGCTACTGGCATTTGAAGTAATACGATGCAGTTAGGAACCTTTAAGGCCCTCATTACAAAATAGCCTGTTGATAAATAAACAATGCATTAGCTAATATAGTCACATCTAACGTAATATATTTAATTGACAATGAAAAGTAATAAATTACCAACGAAGACAAGACAGTTACACAACTAGCATGGCAATGTTTGTTTATAAAAATAATATATTAACTATTTCTCATTTTATTTTCAATTAATCTTTCGTATTTTATCTTGAAGTATTCAGTTAAATCACTTATCTGTGGTATAAGAAATTGCACAATTATGATAAACAGTACAAAGGCTGTTTATATTAATATAAAAACGTAAGAAAATATTTATTTAATGTGTAGTGTAATTATTTTGATTTTAAGTAAAGTTTTAGAAATGTATTGGCTGAGCGCTGTACGTTGGCAAATCGGTTACAACAGCTTACATGGGGAAGTTGATGACGTAGGGGAAAAAACCCTGGCAGTTGAGTTTTGGAGCACGCGCGCGCGAGGGCAGGAAGTGGGGACTCCAGAGAGCACGTGGTGTGGCTGGCCTGGCGGGGTCGCTCTGCCTCAGTCGGCATGTGGATCTCGAGGTGGTGGCAATCGCCACGTGTGGTTGCTCGTCGTAAACTGCACCAAGTTAAATCGAGTGCTACTGTGTGTTTGTGAATATTTAGCCGGTGGAACAAGGTGTGCATCGCATTGAATTAAAGTGACTGTGATTTGTTAATGTAACACGTGTCGTTGCATAGGCATGAACATAAACGGTGTTTGAGACAGCCATGTGCTGTGAAAACAATTCGCAACAAATATTCATTTTGTCTGGGGGCTCACGAGCTATAACTTCATTTGGTAAATTTACCGACGTACAGACGCGACAGCCACAGGGTTCAAATATTGTGAAATAAACAACATAAAGTGAACTTTCACGTGTTTTCAAAAATAGTTGTTAGTATACCCTTTTCTCTCATGAACTTGATTTTATTATGAATTTGTTTTGTTAATCATATGCAGGGAAGGAAAGCTGCGAATGTGTGATATCATCCCCTAGAAAACGAGTCAGTCGCAATCACAGTTCCAGTGTTTTTGCATGTTTAGGAATTTGGTTCGCAGCTGGTGGTTGTGAGTTTGAAAAAATTAAACTTTCCCCATTTTAAACTCTCACCCCGACCTTCACCCTCGCAATAGCTTAACCTAGAAGATAGATTAAGGAAGGCAAACCTACATTTCTAGCTTCTGTAGATTTGGAGAAGGCTTTTGACAGTATTGGTTCGTATAAACTCTTTCAAGTTCTGAAGCAAGCAGGAGTAAAATATAGAGAGCGTAAGATTATTTACAACTTGTACGAAAACCAGAGAGGAGTTGTCAAGAGTTGAAGGGCGTGAAAGGGAAGCAGTGGTTGGGAAGGAAGTAAGACTAGGTTCTAGATTTCCTCCAATGTCATTCAAATTGTACATTGAGCAAACCATAAAGGAAAGCAAGGAGAAATTTGGAGAAGGAATTAAAGTTCAGGGTGAAGAATTGCAATGGGTAGAAAAGAGTTCTTGAAAAAGAGAAATTTGCTAACATCGAATATTGATTTAAGCCTGAGGAAGTCTTTCTGAAGTCATTTGTGTGGAGTGTTGCCCTGTATGGGAGTGAAACATGGGAGGTACTGAACAGAATTGGGGAGGAAAGGAATTTCTGGCAATCCTTGACTAAAAGAAGGGATCGATTGGTAGGACCACATTCTTAGACATCAAGGAATTGTGAATTAGCGCTGGAGCGAAGTGTGCGGGGTAAAAACCGCAGAGGAAGAGCAAGAGATAGATACAGTAAGCAGATTCAGATAGATGTAGGTTGCCGATCTTATGTGGAGATGAAGAGGCTTGCTCTGGATAGGGTATTGTGGAGAGCTGCATCAAACCAGTCTCCGGACTGAAGACCGCAACAGCAACAACATAGATCTGTTGGTTCTCTTTGCCGTCCATGAAATTATAAGAATTTTCCTCCAGCACAACAACAACAACAAACATAGCATGTAAGGTGCTGAAATTTCCTGCCGCCTTGCAAGGGTTGCACGTCTGTCTAATTGAACTTTTCCCTTCAGTTGTGATTCATCACGTTTTAGCAGGAGCATTCAGCAATTCACGTGTAGAAATACACACTGGCTGAAGTGGCAAGACATAGTCGAACTAGTAAGATTGTCGACACGGTGGCCCACCGGGGTCACAGCTTCTGATGGAAGTAGTGTTTCACTGCTGAAATACGAAGCTGAGTTGGTTTTCATGGCTGTAATTTGCAACTTGTGCCGCACACTGTCACAAACCGCTGCCGAAATGTAACGTGCCGCCAAACAACATATCTTTTAAAGTTAATGATCTATTATTAGGGTCTAGAACATGAAAATATATCTCAGAACAGCGAAATGGCAGCGGATCTTTGACAGTAATTAGAACGTGATTTTTCGTAATCACTCGAAGCAAGTGTCATCAACGTTCTTTACAAAGAGCACGACCGATTTCCTTCCCCATGCTTATCAAAGCAATCCTTCTTCCGTCGTTCAATGTGTATTACCGAGAAAGGGGACCCTCCGACCACCAACAAATAACTTTAAAATACAGCTTTTGTTAGTTGTTGACTTTTACTTATTATGTGTAAATACGTTCCTGAATCGGAATTTGATGTAAAGGTCGTATTTACTACAGAAACTTACCTTTTTGGGTTAAGTATATCTTAAAAATATAAATCTTATACGTAAGCTGATAGACTGCATAAAGTAGCTTTATTAACAATAACAGATACAGTATGTTTTTGCCTGAGTCTAAATAGTAATTTACCTGACTAGGTTACAATATTTTCAGAGGGTGTTCATAAAGTAACCCCCTGCCAAATCCTTCAGCTGACACTAGGTTGATGGCTCGGCGTTTAGTCTCTCTGTCGGCTGATAGAGACCGAATCCTTAGCAAATTAGCTTTTAATTAAATTGCGTGGTTATGGTATATCGCCCCAAATTTGCGATTGGATAGAGGATTTCCTCTCAGAGAGGACACAGTTCGTAGTAATCGATGGTAAGGCATCGACTAAAACAGAGGTGACAACGGGCGTTCCGCAGGGTACTGTTATTGGTCCTCTGATGTTCCTTACTTACATAAACGATTTAGGGGAAAATCTAAGTAGCTCTCTTAGGTTGTTTGCAGATGATGCCGTCATTTACTGTCTATTAAAATCATCTGAAGATCAAAACCAACTGCAGAGCGATCTGAATAAGATGTCACTATGGTGTAAAAATTGACAATTGAGTCTAAATAATAAAAAGTGTGAAGTCGTGCACATGAGCAGGAAAAGAAATCCGTTAAACTTTGTTTACAAAATAAATCAATCAAAATGTAGGCCATAAACTCCACAAAATACCTAGGAATTACTGGAAGGAACACGTAGATAATGTCGTGGGAAAGTCTAACCAGAGACTGCGTTTTATTGGCAGAACCCTTAAAACATGCAACAGAACTACAAAAGAAACTGCATACACTGCGCTTGTTCGTCAATTTTTGGAGTATTGCTGCAAAGTGTGGGATCCTTATCAGGTGGGTTTGACGGAGGATATCGAAAGAGTCCAGAGAAGGGCAGCTCGTTTCGTATTGTCACGCTACAGGGGAGACAGCGTTTCGGAAATGATACAGGTTCTGAGATGGGAATCATTACAACAACGGCGCTTATCGCTGCGGCGTGGGCTATTTACGAAACTCCAATCGCCAACATTCTCCTCCGAATCCGAAAATATATTGTTGACTCCCACTTACATAGGTAGAAATGACCATCAGAATAAAATACGAAATATCAGAGCTCTAACGGAGAGATACAGGTGTTCTTTCTTCCCGCGCGCTATTCGAGTATGGAATGGGAGGTAAATAGTTAAAGGTGGTTCGATGAACCCTCTGCCAGGCACTTAAATGTGATTTGCAGAGTATCCCATGTAGATGTAGATACAACTTAAGTGCATTTGATTAAAAATACCAATTGTACTAATTATTTCCCCAGCAAATTTGTAAACATTACCGAAAATTCTAGACAGTTTGCATACGATATTCGCTTTTGCCTCATATCTCATACAAAAGATGAGATTCTCATATGCGTTCGAGGATTCTCGTACACGTCAGATCTCTGATCGATAGCAGCTACGGTCGCCTGTGGTCGCCGACATATGTTTGCAGTTTGCATTTTAAGAAGTATTCCCCGTCTTCGCGAGTACCAGCATTTTCTATAATGGATCTCCACGTATGACAGGCCAAGCCATAGATGTCATTAAACAAACAGGAAAATGTCGAAGAAATTTTTTTTCCTAAGGGACGAGCCTACGAAAAAACCCGCATTGAAGCAGCGCATCCCTGGATGTTTTTATACACCCAAGATTTACAGTATTTTAGCCCATGTGTAGTTTTTGTTATACAGCGCCTCCTATCGCGATGTCGCTGCAGATGATCCACAGTCCACAAGCCACTCTGTGCCTTTAGACTGCATTGTCCTTTGACGCCCCAGATCTGACTCTGTATTATCCGTCATATGTGGCCTCACTCCACACACTTTCTTTAACACTTTGGGTTGCATACAGTTATTTCAGTACGGTAAATTGGGGCTACTTTGGAACTGGTGGAGTAAAATTAGGACAGTGACATTTAAATTTGTTTTAAGTTTCCCACAACCACAACTTCGGAGATACATTGCTGTTTCCGCGGTCTTTATAATCTTTGTTCATTTCTGCCATCTTCTGGCGTCTCCAAAATTTCCAAATACAACCCGTGCTGTGTAGCATCAATTTTAATTTTCGTGTCATTGTTGACGTGTTATAAGATCGCTGCCAACTTTCACGTACACAAGCGGAACTACGCTGTACCATGATAGACGGGTGAATATAACGTACATGCTTTGGACACAATTTATTTGAATACCGAATGAAACATCCTATAATTAGTATCTAGTTTGGCTGCTTTTGTCAATAATGAGACTTTCATGGGACAACTTTAGGAGTGTCCCATATGACAGTGTAACACTGGATGTTCTGGATGAGGAAGGTGGACCTGAAGGCACTGACGACTTTTCACCAACCCGCTTCGTTATGTTCCTTCGTTACCAAACAGAGAGCAAGTGTACCCAGGATGAGTCATAAAAAGACCAACGACGTGTTATATGGTGTCCACAATGGAAAAATTTGGAAGAAGGTGGAAGTGGCCCAAGAGAGATGTTCTAGAATATTCCGCAGAAGATGTTATCTAAATCATGAGACCACCGGACCCCCTTTCATGTACAGGAGTTTGGACTCTATGAAATGGACTGAATTTTATCAGGTGCCTTTTTAACTTTTTTTATCTGTACTCTTTCATGGTTTTGTATCTTTGTATCTGTTCACAGTTTGTAAAACTCGTTATTATGTTACATCTATGATTTTTACATTTCTGTGTTATTAATTACGAGGGTGAGTCGGTAAACGAATCGCAAACCGAGGTACATGCGCCAGTACTGCTCGCTGTGTAGGGGTATTTCTCTACCACTGCGACTCTGTGTGTTGCAGCAGTTTAAGGAACCAAATAAAGTTACAGGTTAAAGGATGCAAACGCAGCCACAAAAATTCCAAGCTTCAAGATTTTAACGATGGGGCTAGTGTTTAAATTTATAGGAGGAGTCGGCTCAAAAGTTAAGCAATTTTCAGACTTGTAAACGCAGTATTGGCGTGTCTACCTCAATTTGCGACTTAAAAAAATGTTCAAATGTTTGTATAGCTTATGGGACTTAACTACGGGGTCATCAGTCCCTAAACTTACAAACTACTTATGAACTACTTACGAACTAGGACGGCACAAATATCCATACCCGAGGGGGGATTCGAACCCCTGACCGTAGTGGCCGTGTAGACCGTGACTGGAGCGCCTCAGTCCCCTCGGCCACCGCGGCAGGCAATTTGCGACTTATTTACTGATTCACCCTCATACTTTTATGTCCTTCTAGTGGAGCAAAAACGGGTCCTGAGACTCAGGCGAGAACCATATGCTACTCAGAATGTGAGCGTCACATTCGCTCTGCAATATCTCGGAATGTAACTGGCGTATTGCGATGTAATCAGCGTCATTGCTAATGTGGGTTGTCATGCTATAGATTGCTCATGAAATAATATAGGTCGTCCATTTAAAAACAGATAAGTTTTTGTTAAATATGCTTACGTGTAATGTTTCAAAATATTTGCATTCATGAGACCCTGACTTACATTAATATTGGTGAAAGTGGTTTTGGAATAGCTGTTGTTGTTCCAGAGATATTTTGATTGATCAAGATAATTGGGACACTCAGTACATTAATTTTTAAAGCTGAAAACTAGCAATCAGACCATCATTAGATTTATTTTTAAGTCTTACCAAGGACAACGGAGGGAGGGGGGCGGTGCCAGGTGATACGCCAGTTGTGCGTAAAAATGTTCTAGAACCGGCCCTGCGTGTATTTCAATTCTATAAATAAAGACGCTGTGGAAATAAGAGTGGACGAGAACAACTTTACAAGTGATAGCGGGGACAATCTTAGCGGTGCATGGAAGCGAGAGCTCTATACAGAGAAACAGTAGAGACATTCCGTACACCGTCCGTCTTATAGCATCCTCTCCCGCCGAGCCTCCTACGTCATATGCCACTATTCCGACGCTACACCTTCTATCCCTCTACCTGAGTACCCCAGGATTCCGTCCTTATCCCTCTGCTCTGTCACCTCTGCACTGCAAATTTGCTTCCAACGCCCCCCCCCCCCCTTCAAATGTTCAAATGTTTGTATAGCTCGTGGGTCTTAACTACGGAGTCATCAGTCCATAAATTTACAAACTACTTATGAACCACCTTATACTATAGACGGCACAAACATCTATGCCCGAGGGGGGATTCGAACCCCCGACCGCAGCGGCCGTGCAGACAACACCTTCTCCTCCAGATCTAACCAGTGGACCCTCACAACCAATCTTGAAAAACCCAGGCAAATGATCATCGGCCACAACACCCCCTCATTCCGACTTCAAGATTTTTAACCATAGGCGGATCAAAAGGGGGGGGGGCAGAACAAGGGTCGTTGCGCCCCCCCCCCCCCCCGCGGCACTACATACCCAAAGGTCGGGGTTTCGATTCCCACCAAGTCATAGGATTTTCATCTGTCACTTTCCACTTCTTTCACCTCTGTCAGTATTGCTAATGTGGAAAATACCGAGTAGCACCGTGGTTCGGAAGCCACATTAAAATGTAGGTCCCCCTATAACTGGCTGGGTAAGTCAGTTCCAAGGTCGGAGGAAGGCAAAGGCATACCACCTCGAAACAGGATCATGCCTAGTAAAGCATACACCTCACCCATAGCAACTTTCGCCACCTCAAAAAATGTTCAAAAGTTTGTAAATCTATCGGACCGAACTGCGTGGTCATCAGTCCGTAGCTTAGAAACTACTTAAACCTAGGTAAACTAACCTAAGGAGAACAAACACACCTATTCCCCAGGGACCTCCCCCTCCCAGACAGTGAACTCTGTCCTGACATGCATCGCTCCTTCCAAATTTAGGCTCCCTACTGGCCACCACGGTCGGGGATTCGAATGCCACCTCGGGCATGAATATTTGTGCCGTCTTTAGTATTAGCTACTTCATAAGTAGATTGTAAGTTTAGGGACTGATGACCCCGTAGTTAAATCCCATAAGCTCTACGAGCATTTGAACATAACTCCGGACATGCTTTACAGTGCTGTTCACAACATTATTCCTCGACTACAGCTATTGTTGAGGAATGATGGTGAACATACTGATTAGCATTTCCTGTGAAGAACATCATCTTTGATTTGTTATTGTGGAGTCGCACAAGTCTAAAGTGCGCGCCACCTACTTTCGCCGCGCACTGCCATGCACGCACGGCGCGGCGTTCTTACGACGTCAGCCACGAGCGCCCTCTGCTGCAACTCCGCTCGTGGCCACCACTGAACGACATCGTTCATTTGGGACTAAGATAGGAACCAGCGAACACTTCGGAATCAGATAGACACCAGTGAAGACTTGGCTATCGGATAGGCACTAGGCAGGCCTCTAGCTCAACTATGTATCAGCATTCTGCAGTACTGAGCTATGTAAAAGTTAAATATTACTAAGTCTCTAAGAAATATATATCTCGTTCTCATTTACTCTAGTATTTCTAGTTTCTGCTGTCCCACTGGCTGGTCACCTCCTACCTGCACAAGCATGCATCCTTTATTCCTGTGTCGGTCTTTCTACTCGGCCACGGACACCTACGACGGAAACGAGACACAAAAGCGGTGACGAGGCTGGGACACAAAATTTATGCTAATTATTGCTTTTCTGATCAGATGAAGCGCCATCTGTATGACATTTTTTTAAACCCAATGTCATTTCAAGCATGTGTGTCAATTTTTTACCTCTCTATCTTTACATTATTCCGTGATTTATTAAGTTTTCAAATTTATACGGACTTTTTGATCAACCGGTACTTGTCTATGCTATAGGTAAAACACTTGGCTAAAAAGCAGTCTGCACGCTCTGCCAGTCCATCCACCAGTAGGGAGCGTTGGGGGGGGGGGGATGGAAATTATCAACAAAGAAAAAGAATAGTATAGACAGTAAGATATTTCTGACGATGACGACAGAGGCCAATCGTCGAAAGCTTGAGGTTTTATCCAGAAGTGACGCGGCCAAAAGCCCGCTAATGTTTTATAGCCGTGGCTGCCGGGTGTGTTAGGCCTGAAGTTTACAAACAGCGCCTTCCTGGCAGCAGTGATGGATGGTGGTGGTAGGCGCAGGCACCAGGCAGGCACTTGTCGGAAGCCCGGCAGGCAGGAAGCCGAGCTGCCAGTGGCGCAACTCGCCGCGCTGTTCGGTCCGGGAGCGGCGGAAGGAAACGTCTGTCCGGCGCTGATGGGAGGCCGCCACCGCGCCGCAGGCCAGCCTCACGCAGGAGCGCAGCACTGCGTGGCACGAGCAGAACTGCCGGCCGTTCTGGATCCCACGCTGACGGCGCGCGTTTAAACACTACGGAACATTTACGCTTTATAAAGTACTCTTGTAAGATGTATGAGACAGGCGGAGTACCTTCAGACTTTAACAAAAATGTTATAATCCCCATTCCAAAGAAAGCAGGCGTATACAGGTGTGAAATACAGAACCATCAGTTTAATAAGTCATGGTTACATAATATTAACACGAATTATATACAGAAGGTGGAAAAGGTGGTAGAAGCCAACCTCGAAGAAGATCAGTTTAGCTTCAGGAGAAATGTAGGAAGAAGGGAGGCAATACTCACTTCACGGATTATCCTAGAAGATACATTAAAGAAAGGCAAACCTACACATCTACCTTATGTAGATTTCGAGAAGGCTTTTGACAATGTTGGTTGGAATAAATTCTTTCAAGTTCTGAAGCAAGCAGGACTAAAAGATAGGTGGCGTAAGGTTATTTACAACTTGTACGAAAACCAGACAGCGGTTGTCAGAGTTGAAGGGCATGAAACGGATGCAGTGGTTGGAAAAGGAGTAAGACAGGGTTGTAGCCTTTCTCCAATGTAATTCAATTTGTACATTGAGCAAGCTATAAAGGAAAGCAAGGAGAAATTTGCAGAAGGAATTAAAGTTCAGGATGAAGAAACAAAAACATTGCGTTTTGCCGACGGCATAGTAATTCTGTCAGAGACACCAAAGGACCTGGAAGAGCAGTTGAACGCAATGGACAGTGTGCTGAAAGATGCATAGAAGATGAAGATTAACAAGAGCAAAACTAAGCAAATGGAGTGCAGTCTAAGAAAATCAGGCGATGCTGAAGGAATTAGATTACGTAACGAAACAATAAAGGAGGTAGATGAGCTTTGTTACTTGGGCAGTAAAATAACATGCAATACTCGCAGTACAGAGGATATAAAACGCTGAATGGCAATGGGAAGAAAAGCGTTTTTTAGAAAGAGTAATTTGTTAACATCGAATATTGATTTAAGCCTTAGGAAGTCCTCTCTGAAGGCATTTGTGTGGACTGTTGCGTTGTATGGTAGTGAAACATGGATGATAAACAGTGCGGACAGGAAGAAGATAGAGAATTTTGAAATGTGGTGCTACAAAAGAATCCTGAATATTAGCTAGGTGTATCGCGTAACTAATGAGGAGGTACTGAACAGAATTGGGAAGAAAAGGAATTTCTAGCATAACTTGAGTAAAAGAAGGGTTCGATTGGTAGGACACATTCTTAGACATCGAGGAATCGTAAATTTGGCATTGGAGGAAAGTGTGTGGGGTAAAAATCGCAGAGAGAGACCAAGAGACGCATGTAGTAAGCAGATTCAAACGGATGTAGGGTGCCGTTCTTATGAGGAGATGAAAAGGCTTGCTCAGGATAAAGTAGGGTGGAGAGATGCATCAAACCAGTCTCCTGACTGAAGACCATAACAGCAACAATGTGCTCTAACACAGAAAATACTACAGCATAGCAAATTTGTTTGATTTCATCTGACTGTAAGAGGCAAGCAACTTAAAGTTAGTGGTTAGATGGATGAAGGGCAACAGGCGGATTGTGTTCTTTTCCATTTCAAAAAGGCGATTGACGCGGTGCCACACTGCAAATTGCTAACGAAGATACGAGCATATGAAATAGGTTCACATATTTGTGACTGGCTGGAAGACTTCTAAGTAATAGCAGTACGTTGCCTTCGACAGCGAGTGTTCATCAGAGACGAGTGTATCATTAGGCGTGCCCCAGGGGAGTGTGATAGGACCGCTCTATTATTTTCTATCTATATAAATGATCTTATGGACAGAGTATGTTGTAATTTGCGGCTGTTTGCTGATGATGCTGTGGTGCATGGGAGGGTGTCGTCTTTAATTGACTGTAAGGCATACAGGATGACTTAGAAAAAATTTCTAGTTGGTGCGAAGAATGGCAGCTAACTCTCAATGTAGAACAATGTAAGGTGAGGCCCATGAGTAGGAAAAACAATCCCATAATGTTCGGATAGAGCATTAGTAGTGAGCTTATTGATGCAGTCGCGTCGTTCATATATCTACATTGCAGAGTGATATGAACTGGAACGAACATTTAAGGACAGTTGTGAGTAAGGCGGACAGCCGACTTCGTTTTAGTGGGAGAATTTTGGGAAGATGTACTTCATCTGTAGAGGAGACCACATATAAAACGCTTGTAGACCACGTCTTGAGTATTGCTCAAGAGCTTGGAACCCGCAGCAGATTAGTTTAAAGGAAGACATAGAAGCAGTTCAGAGGCGAACAGCTAGATTCGTTACTGCTAGGTTCCACCAATGCGCGAGTATTACGGAAATGCTCCGCCAACTCGATTGGGGATCGCTGGAGGAAAGACGACGTTCTTTTCGTGAATTTCTGTTGACGAAATTTAGAGGGCCGGAATTAGAAGCCGAGTGTAGTACGATCTTGCTGCCGCCTACTTACATTTCGCGTAATGATCACAAAGACAAGATAAGAGAAATTAGGGCTTGTTCGGAGGCATAGAGGCATTCTTTTTCTTTCCTCTTTCCATTTGCGAGTTGAATAGGAAAGAAAATGCCTAGTAGTTGTGCGGTGTACCCTTCGCCACGCACCTTATGGTGGATTGCGGAGTATATATCTAGATGTAGATTTTTACAGATATGATACATTGACTTACATTCCATATTAAGGCATATGTTGCCGTTTTAAATATTTACCACATACAGTTAAAATACTTTATAATTATCGTATTTTCTGGTTCAAACATTCTACATCCACATACGTTTAGGGAAACGATGAGTTGCATTCGAAAACAGTTTCTGAACAATGTTAAATTCCGATACTATACTTCACGTATTCCACTCTCTAATGTCTCGCTTATTTTACACACAATACATTTCAGATACGATGTTACGCCAAAAATGTGTTTAATTACTTTCAACGTCTTGTTTCGTTACATATCGACTAAAATAAAGGCTCTATGGTAGCAAGTACTTTGAAATAAAGTGAATGTTGCATCCTAAGTTTTGAATTTAATGCCCTTCATGTACGACTTCTTTCCGTTCCCATTCTTATGAAAGTTCAATTTATTTATTCATTTATACTTTTCCTGTTCAC
Organism: Locusta migratoria; assembly: GCA_026315105.1. NCBI lineage: Eukaryota > Metazoa > Arthropoda > Insecta > Orthoptera > Acrididae > Locusta > Locusta migratoria. Next base: position 3,321,899 of record CM048747.1, read on the forward strand.
AGCTTGGCTTAGACCTAAATATTCCCGCGTTGAGAGTCATATTTAAACACTGATCTAATGCGAAATTTTATAATTTAAAAACCACTAGTTGGCTAAAGCCAAATGCACTCATACATCTCTTAAAATACAATTAACAGCCCTTAGAATACCTCCTTAGTTGGTCTACATACAATCAAGAAAAGTAGTTTACTTTAAACACACTGTATGTCGTCTTATGTTAACAATCTGTACCAAAATTAAACCATTGCTTATATTTATATGTGTAGGCCTGTATTTTCACCTCTCTGTGAGTATAATTATTTCTATTACAAATAAAACAAAGCTTTGGTTCTTAACGTTACAAAGACAGTTGCGCGATTTTGGCGACGATATTTAACGTCTGGAATTTACAAGCCACCTTTTACGCCTATCTACGTTTCAAGGAAAGCGAGAAAACTTATAGCGACAACTTCTGTTAGTATTTGAGCAGTTTGGAGCAGCAAAGCGACCATTTCACACTGTGAAACAATAACATCACGAAATATTCGCTGGTTCACTTCGTAACACAACACAGAGCACACAACACTGCCGTCGGATTGGCATTCAAAATGGCGGATTCTTCAGCTCGGCACGCCTAGTGCTTTAGACAGGATCGCTCGCAGCTTTTCATGTTATCACGGGCAAACAGTTTCTCCATACATGACATCGTTGTCTGCCAGACACAGTCTCTTGTTAGTTTATACAGTGTACTTTTTGTATATAGTAAATATTATAAACGCAAACAAGTCGACAGTTGGAATATTAAGACCTAATAAATACATCTTCCTGATATACTCCCCATATCATCTCATAGGGACAGCACTTGCTTATCGAACTTTTTTGAATGTTTTTATATTTATGGTATGTGAACTACAGAACTCAATTAGTAATAAGCCAAAGTCATTCGATGAAAATCTCAAAAATACTCGAGTAAATAGAATTTTACGTTTTGTAAGAGGCCACGCAAAATGGCCGCGTGGTCTTAGGCGTAATGCTTCGGACTGGATGACCGTTCCCGCCGGAGGTTCGAGTTTCCCTTCGGGCATCGCTGTGTGTGTGCGTGTGTGTGTGTGTGTGTGTGTGTGTGTGTGTGTGTGTGTATGTATCTGTTGTCCTTACTGTCAGTGAGTTTAAGTGGTTGGTAAGTGTAACAATTGATGCCCATAGCAGTGTGGTCCAATAGGTTAAAAAGACATTTATATATTTCGAAGTGCAATGAAATAATTATTACGGTGCATATTGTTATTATGATTATTATTATTGTTTTTTATGAATGCATAAAACAGCTTTGGTCGCATGGAATCTTTGCTGTTGTCCTTGTTGTGGTCTTCAGTCCGCAGACTGGTTTGATGCAGCTCTCCACGCTACCCTGTCCTGTGCAAGTCTCTTCATCTGAGAATACGTTCGGTAATCTACATCCTTTTGAATCTGCTTACTATATTCGTCCCTCGGTCTCCCTCTACGATTTTTACCCCACACGCTTTCTTCTAATGCTAAGTTGATAATTCCTTGATGTCTCAGAATATGTCCAACCAATCTATCCCTTCTCTTAGTCAGGATAGGCCAGAAATTCCTTTTCTCTCCGATTCGGTTAAGCACCTCCTCATTAGTTACGTGATCTACCCATCTAATCTTCATCATTCGTCTGTAGCACCACATTTCAAAAGCTTGTATTATCTTTTTATCTGACCTCCATACCGTCCACGTTTCACTCCGATACAATGCTTATTGCTTTTATTTCTGCAAATCGATTTCGGTCACTGAGTGACCATCTTCAGTGCTGAAAATACATCAAAAAATAAACTAACACAGTTTACAGAAAATAGAAATCAACTTTTTTTTTTTTTTTTTTTTTTTTTTGGAATCGAACCACATATAAAACCTAATCATTAAACCGAAGACTGCAGAGGACAGGTAGTGATGATAATTGAATTTGTGTTATTTTCTTATTATGATATGGACTATATAAGGTCTAAGCCCAGTTTTACACTTCACTTGGCTTTTTTCATAAAGGAACCTTTTTTAAAACCGAATATACCGAAAATTCGAAATGTTTTTGGCTGATACCAACAACTGAGGCATTGCTTCCGTCATGTTGAGGAACGGTTTTGTTGTCCTTAACGTCTATGTGGTTATTATTTTGGCTATAATAGTGGTGGATTGTTTTACAGGTTAAATAATGTAGCTATTGATTGCCATAGAATTTCCTTTCCTTTCACATTCACTGATTTGACCAGAACTATTGTAGAGTTCCGCCTGTCTGTAAGTCAGGTCTTCTGGTGTTTAGAAACCATTTTTTGTTCTTATTACATACCTGTCGATTTCAAGAGTATGTAAACAGTTCCGTAACATACCGTTTCGTATGTCCCATAGTCCTTACAAAACTGAAGAAAGACAATTATTGAGTTGTTTTTGGAGGTATTGCCGAAATGTATGCCAATACGTACGCTCACTATTGTAAAAACTGTTACAAATCAATTTAAATTATACTACTTGTACTTATCATCTATCCTATTCAGACATGTAGCTTAGTGGTCTCTTGTAGCGTTGCTGTGTCAGTGTATAAGAAAATTTTGCACTAATGTCAGGGCCGGCCCGTCGAAATAGGCAAACTAGGCAATTATACATGTGGCGTCTGTTCCGAAAGAACAGACTTCACTTCTGATCCTTCAGTTTTTTAATATTCACAGAATATATGACATCAACTGCGATTGGGCAAAGCTGAAAATGTGTACCCAGCGGGGATTCGAACCCTGTTCTCCTGCTTTCTAGGCAGTTGTGCTGACCCCTACACCACTGGGGACACAGTGATCACCGCACCTGCAAGGACTACCTAAGCACGCCACTAGCATATTATATATGATATGCCGGTGACGGGCAATGATCCTATCGTTAGTGGGGAGGGGTGGGCAAGTTTGAAGCCCTTACTCTTACGGGAATTACTTTCATAACTACGAGTACTGTGCGGAGGGCGAAGCTGGGAATTTGTATCTGACGGGAGGCGTGCTTAGGTAGTCCTTGCAGGTGCGGTGATCACTGTGTCCCCAGGGGTGTAGGGGTCAGCGCAACTGCCTAGAAAGCAGGAGACCCGGGTTCGGATCCCTGCTGGGTACACATTTTCAGCTTTGCCCAATCGCAGTTGATGTCATGTATTCTCTGAATATTAAAACTAGGCAATTGCCTAGGGTGCTCGGATTTGGGGGCGACAAATTTCTCTTGCGCGACGAACCCTCGTGCGTACTTGATGCGGCTTACTTTGTTGCTGCGCTGCTCTCAGGAGCGACGAATGCCCGGTTACTGCACACAGAGCAACAGGCAACAGACAAGACGCAAGTCAATGCTACATGCATTCTCCTGGACTCTTCGGAATGTTTCTAGTAAGCGTTTAGTGAACAGAGGAATAGCACTTTGCAACCAGACACCCTGGGATCGCAGCTGGGGAGCCCTGCAGTCCGTCGATCTGCAGTTTCTGTAGTGCACAATTACTTCTTCGACCAAAAGAAACTGATGCTACAAATGCTTTTCTAAAAACAAGAATCTTTCTTGAAGATTGTAGAAATAATTTGGGATTTGAAAAAATGCTGATAGAAGCAAGAGAAATTTCAGAAGCAGCCAACATTTCCGCATCATCTTCATCAGATACGGAACCAGTCTGTCTAAGAAAAGACATTTTGATTATGAAGCAGAAGATGAATCTATTCGTGACGAAGAAATTCATTTCAGAATTAATTTTTATTTTGCACCTAGCTGAAAACCCGGCGTTGCCCGGGATTTTAAATATCTGCCAGGCTGCATGTGAAAGTGCAGTAGGTGTAGATGGAAAGCACATATTACAAAAATCAGGTTCCAGACTTCCGATTCTGACTTTCCGGATATACACCAATTTCAAACCAAAGGTTTATTGATACCACTTATTCTTCGATTTCTTTTTAAATTATATAGTAAATAATTTTATCATTTCAGTATACTTTAATTTCGTCAAGAAATAAGTTGACTCTGAAAATAACAAATAAATGAAAATGTTTCACAAACAAATAGTTTTAGCATTTTTAATATTTAGTATAATTTAAGTACATTTTTACAGTCATGTTCAAATGTTTGTAAATCTTATTGGACTTAACTACGGGGTCATCAGTCCCTAAACTTACATTCTACGTATGAACTACTTACAAACTAGGACAGCACAAATATCCATTCCCGAGGGGGGATTCGAACCCCCGACCGTAGTGGCCGTGCAGACCGTAACTGAAGCGCCTCAGTCCCCTCGGCCACCGCGGCCGGCGTTTACAGTCATCAGAGGTGGAGAAAATACACCATATTTACTTAAAAACACATACCGTTTTCACGAAAACATCATGTAGTGTATAGTCAGAAAAGATGTAATTAACACTCTTATCTCAAAGCTTGATGGTACACAATATTCTGCGTTTGTCCGTCTGGAGTGTAAACAAACAAATTATCTGGCGTGCCGACTCTGTAGCAAGCCACGTACACCTGGCCGTGTGAGAAACCTGGCGTGTCCAAATTAATACCTGCCAATAGTAATAGAAAATGCAAGTTCCAATGGAAACTGCAGTCTCTTGAAGGTGTATTTGTGAGATATAATGGGTATTCGTTGGGTGTACTCGGTTCATTCTGTTCCTTTCCTTGTAGCTCTATGGAAGTAAACTGCTATTGCTTCCAGCCAGATGGAGCAATTTTCAATGAACGTTACTGTTTACGTGCTCATAACTGGTCAACTACTTGTCGGAATGTGATACAATTTATAAGCTACATTCAACTATAAATATGTATACTGTCTATAAAATTTCCTGTCGCTACAATTTCTAGTGTGCAAATTATAAATTGTATCGTCATACAGAGAGCCGTAGTTTTACTCCATAAACAGCGGAAAAGTAGAAAGCGAGAAACTGTTTTCGTTTCATCATTTTACTATGGTTGCCAGCGAGAAAAAGTTTAATAAAGGTTTGAAATTATGTTTAAAGTTTGTTGCTAAGTACTGTCATTCTCATACAGTTTATTTCGAAAGTCTCGCCGCATTATATGGCATATTTTGCGATTTCTATTGGTTATTACGTAATTTCTTTTGAACCATGTGCCGTGTGTGATTCTTAACCATGCACCAATTGTTACCTCACGGTAAGGAATGTGTGTACCAAATTTGGTTGAAATCGGCCCAAAGGTTTAGGAGAAAATGAGCAGCACTGTCGCAAAATGCAGAAGTTTTTCGTGCATCTCATTGTTTATGACGTCATATCTCGTGAACTATATATCGTATGTGATTCTTTCACTTACGGCGACCGTCCTCATGGATTGAAGCTTACGTGTACAAAATTTCATAAAGATTGGAACAAAACTGTAGATTTTTATGCAACACGTACAAAAATACGGACACTCTGCTGTATATATTAGATATTGGATATCGCAATAAATTCAGTTGACGAGAAATTTCATACGATTAACAACCTAAATCCTGTATTTGGCTGTCCGTATATTATACAAGATGTACAAAAAAAAAAAAAAAAAAAAAAAAAAAAAAAAAAAAAAAAAAAAAAAACCTCCCACAGCTGTTCTTGAAGAATGTGTTAATTTGGACGAGTCTGTAAGTCACAAAGACTCTAAAGATATTGATGCTACTGATCTATGCAATGAATTACAAGTTATTGCGAAGAGTACCCAATAATTCAAGGCCACGGTACGTTGTGAGTTATATTTCTGAACTTGGATTTTTAGACGTTACGGCACTAACACTCGTTACTTACCTCCATGTGACCATGAGCGCAGCTTCTCGAAATTAAAACTCATAAAAACATATCTGCGATTCACAATGACTTAAGAAAGACTTGTCGGTTGGCAACTTCGTCAACTGAACAAGAAACAGCAGACACATTTGATTTAAAAGAGATCGTCTCAGATTTTGCAAAACAACAAGGCATGAAAAATGAAAATTGTGTGATCTTTGTATAATCAAGCTAATAATTGTATCAATTATTGTTAACTACTAGCAAAACCTTTTTCTAAGACGAAATGTAAATACGATGAAAAAGTGACATTGTTGTATGAAAGTGTATGATGTGTCCCATTTTAATGGGAAATATTGTTTATGTAATGTTTATGTTGTGATTATGTATTTGAAAAAACAAAGATGCAATGTGTATTTTACATTGATGGTTTAATGCGATCTTATTAAATTGGGGTGCCATTACAATAAATTGCATAGGGCGCTGAATTTGTTCGGACCGGCTCTGGTCACGATTGTATGCATGCCGTTTATGTTTGTGCAAATTCTTTATCTGTAATATTTGAGAATGCTAACAGACAATTAACAACCGAGTGGAGTGGGTTGTTGTCATATAAATATATATTGCCCGACTATCTGCAAAAATTGTAGCTATCGTATTCCCAAAATTTTAGTAATTCGTTCCTTAATTTAAAAAGAAAAGAAATAAAAAAAATAAAAAAAATTCTTCTGGCCGGCCACAGTGATATTATATATTAATTTAGTTGGACACCCCTGGTGTAGCTTGTATTTTGTAAAGTAAGTCCGACGTTATTGTAAGCTTCTCTGTTCCCAAGTACATTATTTCATAGTAGTATTTAATATTAAGACACAAATTTTACGATCTTAGCTTAATAACAACTTCTCTGCAGGACCATGAGAAATATTTGGAATAGAAACAAGGCCAAGATTTCAGTAGGAAAATCTGCTGTACATACTTGTAAATGTTTGTAGACACCTTGTTAAACTGTATATATAGAGAATCAGGGCTGAAAATTAAAATTAATGCAGATTTTTATAAGAAGAGGATGCTGAATGACGAAGACTTTCAGACGGCAAAATTTATCCAACTTTGTCAGCTATGGAAGTAACCAACGTTTCCTGGTGTATTTTGTCTTAATTTGTTTTCAAAAAAGTTATTAAATTAGTGTCAGTCACAAACGCCTGAAGCATAAGTCATTTCTTATAATACTATAAGGAATATGTTCGACACACTGTTAGAAGAACCATCCGAGAGCGAAACCCTACCAGACTAATAGTCTAAAACGTCTTTCTGGCCGCGGTGGAGTAGCCGAGCGGTCTAAAGCACCTCGCTGTGGAGCGCGCGGTTGCTCGCCGTGGAGGTTCGAGTCCTCCCAGGGGCATGGGTGTGTGTGTGTGTGTGTGTGTGTGTATTTGTCCGTAGGTTAGTATACCTAGGTTTAAGTAGTTTGTAAGCTACGGACCGATGACCACGAAGTTTGGTGCGATAGATTTACAGACATTTGAACATTTTTTTTGTCTTTGTATATTTCTTAATGTCACAGTGATCAAGTTCGATCCCTGACCACACCACCTTTAACCCACGATTGGCTTCCCTGTTCCTTAAATGAAAAGCACATACTTGTGTGTTCGAAGGATTTGATTTAAGCTGGTTTGTAGTATAGTACCTTAAAAGATCTTCAAGGGCATTCTTTAGGGTGTTCTCCTCTGATTCAAAGATTGTGCTCTGTGTGGCAAGAGCGAGATGATCAGATTACAAGAAACTCCTGCCGTTGGGAGCCGTCGGTTTGTCGTTGGTATATGTATTGAACAGGATTGCAGGTAGCACACTTCCTTGAGGAAGACAATTCTTCTGCAGTCTACATCGATTAGGCTGTCCTTGGAAGTCAACTCGACATCATTACAACTGATTCATATTGTTTTCATACGACAGAAAGAGGATTATGAACTGTGTATCTACGGTCGAACGTTCCGTTCACAGTTTGTCTGGAGTACAGCCTGCGAGCACCTGAGGATGACAAGTAGGAATGTTATCGAAATTTCTTATAGAAGAAATGATAACATGGCGGCAATCCCCATACCAAACTATCTTTATTACGTTTGTCAGTAGTACAAATAAATAAGTTTCAAAGTATATAAAATGAATTAAAAGACACTTTGTGGCTAGTGTGTTAATCATTTTGGATTATCGGCACTTTGCATTGCGTGGTATCAGCGAAGGAGCACACTGACAGTACACGGTGGCTAAGTAATTTTGAACGTTTACAAAAATTCAGAAAAAAACCCATTAGAAACTAACTCGAAATACCGAGAAAAACGGAGTACTTACAACTAATCTCTGAAGAGACAGTAATTGAAATGTTAAGCTTGAAAATTTTGTTCCGAAGATGTATTAATTCAAGCTGTTGTTTGTGTAACTTTCTGTCAAGATTCAAACTGCTCGCTGAGGAACTGTTTGTTGTTTTCATTCAGACAGTGTCCTTGTAATTCGTGAACACCTGACTGCTAACGTAAGGTTGCGTAATCTGGCGATCTTAGTGCCCTCGAGTGTCGGTTTACTATTACCGCACAGGTCCCACTGATTGCCTTGAGCATCTCGAGAAACAAGAACTGAATATTTACAACAAACATTATATAACGGCGATAACTGATGACCTTTCTGGACGAAACTGTTCTCTACACAATAACATGCATTGTTTACGGAAGGCTAATCAGAGCCGACGATCGTCCTTCTTCACTTCTTACACAATCTCCAAATTGTGGGAGTGAAAGCTTAAACCAACTCTGCGAACGCTGCCTATAGGTCACTAACTGTATATGATTGCTATAGGAGTAAAGTATGAAATGGAATCAAACACAGACACCATCCGTATTGTGTGTTGTACCCGCAGTCCGCATCTTCGCCCCAGACATACAGTAAATGGTCGATGGGGAGTCCATCTCTCCATCTTATTCGTTTGCTGGCCTCCGTTAGTTTCAAAATACTTCACTTTCGTGCTCACCTTGATCTCTCAATGCTGGTAGGTAATGCGAGTTTCTTTCGGACACTTCGAGGACGTCCTATCACTGCAGCCTGACTATTGTGTGTTTAATATACAGACTTCCAGTACGTCATCTTTGATTGGGAAAGGGGCAGGAGTTAAATCTGATTGGTTTGATGCGGCTCGCCACGATATCCTCATCTGCCAACATCATCTCAGACTAATACTTTGACCCTACGTTTTGAATTGTTTGTCATGAGATACATTTCCGCCCTTTAAAGTTTCCTCTGGTACAACGGAGGTAATATCTCCGTGCGTTCCTCATGAATTCTATGGTTGATGCTATTTCTATTACTAATTAATGAAATCCTTCCTCTAATATCTAGGAAAGAGAGGAGGGTGTCATATCACTGATACCCTTCCAACTGGATTTTAATTCAGCTACTTAACTTTCCTTCTTTGCCCATTAATGCTTCTTTGGAGCATAGGTGGAAAATTAGATGTGAGTGACTGCATCTTTGTCTTACACTCAAAGTGAGGCTAAACCCTTTTGTCTTGAACCGATTTTAATCCTAGTTTTTCATTCCTGTACCTCTCATGTATTCCCTGTCTTTTTCCGTGACCTATCCGTATTTTTTGAGGATTTTTAACATTTTGTACCTTCATTTTTACTTCAAAACCACACGGCCTCTTACTATTAACAGACTATAATAAAGTAATTACTCCGGAAATCACATTTAAGTGCCTGGCAGTTAGTTTATTGGACTGCTTTCATAATACTTCTCTACCGTTTGAGACGTAACCATCCTGGCTCCGGAGGAGGACTCGAAACTCCGACGGGGAGCAACGGCGCACTCCGCAGCAAGGCGTAACTCAACACTTGGAATCGAGAATTCGAGCAGCTGGACTCAATTAACGTGTGTGCTACTGGTTTGAAATTATGTAGAGCAGCACGAAGCAAGTTTATATCACTAGTTTAATTGAACACTTTAAATACAATGGCGAAATAATGAGAACAATCACTTTCAAGAACGAATTGTGTGCTGGCGTGCAAAGTGACTGCCTTGACACCCGTTTAAAAACTGCGCTCCTATGGCTTTTGCGGGCCGCCTTTACATACAATTCTCAACAGTTCCTGCATTATTAGTCTTAATAACATCTGATATTCCATAAAACAAACTTTAATATGAAGTCATCGCTTAAAACATTCAAACCTTCGTAAATGTTTGTTTACCAAAAATACACTGAAATATGAGGGCTAACACTGAGTATTATATTTGACGTAATAACTCGTAAAATAGTAATAAAAAAACAGCCCCTAAAATTTATGTAGCTATGATTCACGAGTACTTTCATTTTGTGACTTGAATAATGCATACTCTCAGTTTATCTACACAGTAAATGTGACATTAATGGCCTAATTCGTTATTCTGTCAAAATTTAATTTAAAATTGGTTATTATTGACAACTTACAAGCTCAAATAAGAACTTCTTTACTTTAAAATAATTTAAATTGGTATTTGAGCAGAGATTTATGACGTATATTTAGTCAGCCATGTGCTCATTTATATTTGCAGATTTATATTAAACGATTTAGTAATTAACAGGCTACTCGATATTGCTCATTTGATTTTGATACTATTTGGATAATCGACTGTGTACTCAGATATTCCTCGTGGACATTTGTTCATGTTTTCACTGGTGTATCAAAAACATTACAGTTTCAATTAAGTCTCTTTAGCTCAAAAAATGAGGTGGTAACAGTGTTTAAATATTGCTGTAGGTCTCATCTGTTACATATCACGTTCATTTCTCTAACAACGCGCGAGGAAAAGAAACACTCAAATCTTTCCATTTTCGATCAAATTTCTATCATTTTATGATTATGCCAATCATGTCTCATTTTGTAGCAAGTTTTTAACAAAATAAGTTCGCATTCGGAGGAGAAAATTCGTGAAAGAAATGTCGCAAATAGAACTCGCCGCAACGAATAACTCCTTTCTTTTAATGATTTCCGCCTCAACTGATGCTTAGTTTCCGTGACACACTTTATCCACGTGCTCCGACAGACCTACCTGGCGAGGATCACACAACGCACAGCAATACACTAAAATAAGGCGAACGTATTTGGTATAACTGTTGAACCTTTTCTGCCAAGGAAACATAGCCTTCGGTTCGCCTTCCCATCTATATTTCCTGTATGTTATTCCAATTAAAGTTATTGGTAATTGTAATTCCTTGCTTTTTAGTTGAATTTACGGACTGGAGATTTGACTGATTTATCGTGTAAATGAAATTTAACAGATTTCGCAATTGCTTTTGATCTTCAGGTTTCCTGGCTAGACCTTAAATGCCTAAGTGACGTTACAGTTTCACTTAACACTGTCTGGAAATTTCTTTTACGAAAGAGAGACACAAGAAATGGCTTAGAAATAAAAGGTACAAATAGTACGACGCAGTGTAAGTGCCTCTCAGAATGTATAGGGAAACAGAGCGCAAGATGACGACAGTAGCCGCGGTGGAGTGGCCGAGCTATCTAAGGCGCCTTGCTGAGGGGGGCGCGGTTGCTCGCAATCGAAGGTTCGACTCCTCCTTCGGGCATTGTTGTTTGTATTGTCCTTCGTTTAACTTAGTTCAAGTAGTCTGGAAGCCTAGTGACTAATATCCAAAGTAGTCAAGTCCCATACCTTTACAAATATCTGAACATTTGATGACGACAGTAAGTTTTCGTATTTGTTTTTATTCTGATGTCTTTGACCTGATTCCTACACTAATACTTTGCGCAACCATTATAGTTTTCTTTCAAACTACTGATTTGCCCTCTAAATTAAAATTCATGGCGATGGCTTTGATTTATTTATTTTTATTTTTTATTCTTTTTAAATATCAAATGTTCGTCATCTTAGTCTCGTTTGCGGATGTCATCAGGCTGCAGTAAGGTACCACACGTTGTCCAGATGCTATTTCGATACGAGGAAAATTGATAAAGTTCGTATTTGTGAACAGAAAACTCCTCACTGCTAAATGATGGCGAGTAACTTTATTTCATATTGTTGTAATCCTACACGTAGACCGCTACCCACTATCAAGGAAAGTTTCTGAAGTACTTCTCTTTCTCGGCAATCCCATTTAATCATTGACTCGTCATCTTAAACTGCTCGTTTCTCCTATATGAAGCGTGACCAGAAACTAAGATTACAAACAAGTTTTTTTTATGTGGCCATTCTTCCTCAGTAAACGCCGAATTATTTGTTTTTGAAAATAAAAGCGCCGGTTTCTTGCTGCAGCGTATTTATTTTTTCGAGACACGTTTCTTACTTTAAGACATCCTCAGAGGTTCCTTGAAATCACAGTTTCGTTTTCAGGTGTAGCATTTATAGATTACAAGCAGTTTACGCCTTTTTTCTAATGTAAATAGTTTTTCGTTTATATTTAATCGTCTTCCGGGTTTGGATTTTGCGTTTCTTCTCATACGCTCAGTCACAATTGTTCCGTCTTATTACAAGCGTGTTATTCATCTGCGTTTCAGAGCCATAACTCATTTTGTAACTTTTCATTCTTAATTTGTTTTGTATGCTTTGCCAGCGTAACGGAGTGTATGTTGACTATACACGTCATGTGTGTGTGCGTAAAAGATGGAGTAACTGTTATTGTCTTTTTTCAATTATTATTCGAGAAGTAGATAGTCATCGAGTAAGTGAGAGAAAGAGCAAAAGAGAGAGTGAGAGAGAGATAAAGAATGTAATCTCTGTTTTTATGTATCTGTCCATGTGTGTATGTCGGTGTTTGTAATTGTACAACAATTACGTAACTAGAACAATTGTGCATCAGACTGTGAACACATGGGGAGAAACGTACTGTCTAGCCAGAATGACAACCAACTGTACGTAACCACTTATTTGTTGTTGTGGTCTTCAGTCCGGAGACTGGTTTGATGCAGCTCTCCGCAATACCCTATCCTGAGCAAGCTTCTTCATCTCCACATAAGAACGGCAACCTACATCTGTCTGAATCTGCTTACTGTATCCATCTCTTGGTCTTCCTCTGCGGTTTTTTCCCCATACACTTCCCTCCAACGCTAAATTCACAATTCCTTGATGTCTAAGAATGTGTCCTACCAATCTATCCCTTCTTTTAGTCAAGGTATGCCAGAAATTTCTTTTCTCACCAATTCTGTTCAGTACCTCCTCATTAGTTACGCGATCCACCCACCTAATCTTCAGCATTCTTCTGTAGCACCACTTATTTATAAAAGAAAATGACACGTGAAGTGTTTGTAATCTGTAAATACTGCATCTGAGGATGCTTTACAGTAAAAAGGCGAAACGCGCCTGGAAAACTACACCGCAGCAAGAAAGCAAAGAATTAGATTACAAATATATTTCATACAACAAAAAGGTGCTACTAATCAGGGACGGACGCAGGTTTACTTCTCGGTGGAAAGGCAGGGGGGAGGGGAGGGGGAAGAGATTTGAGGTATTGGTGAAATCCTCAGAACAAAGGGGCCATCCATAAATTACGTTACGTATTGAGAGGGGGCGGGAGGATCAACGAAGTATGACATTGTGTGAAGGTTTCCATTTCCTACTGGAAATTCATAAAAGTTTTTGTTATCGTAAATTTTTCGAATATGGGGAAGGGTTCCTCATCTAACGCCCTTGCGTCCTACCCTACTACTAATATACATTGCATTATTTTTTCTATATCGGTTTAGGCACTTGCTGCATCGTTGGATAAGGTTGAATTTTCCCCTCCTCGTAAAACTCTTGGGTGTTCAGCCACTTTGTCGCAAAGTGTTTCACCTCCTCGTCCGAAGCAAATTGTCTTCTTCCTGGGTGATCCTTCAAGTGAGAAAAAACATGAAAGTCTCTTGGACCGGAGGGTGGGTGATGGTTTCGCTGGGACATTATCGATCTCTCTCCCTACCGCTCGTGCCAAGCAGCCTCCACGTTTTTCCTGACTTGAAAGATCACCTAGAAGACAGACGATTTGCTTCCGACGAGGAGATGAAACACTTTGCGACAGCGTGGCTGAACACGCAAGCACAGGATTTTTACCAGGAATCTTACATCTTATAAAAAAGACTGTATGTGTCTTTGTATGTATGTTCCACATCTCATCCTAAACTACTGGAGCGATATCAACCAAACTTGGCATACATGTTCCTTAATATCAGGCAATAATCGCTATCGGAGTAAGAATCACCTACGACACATATGTAAGGAGATATGACGTAAAAACAATGAGATGCGCAAAAAATTGCTGCGTCAAACGACAATGCTGCACATTTTCTCCTAAACCACTGGACCGATTTCAACCAGATTTGGTACACATATTCCTTACGTAAGATAACAATTGCTGTAAGAGTACTAACTACATACGACACGTGGTTCAGGAGATATAACGTCATGAACAATAGGAATCGCAAAAAACTGCTACAAATTGCGACGAGACTTTATAAATACACTGTATGAGAATGACAGTACTTGGCGACTTGCAACAAACTTCAAACATCATTTCAAACATTTATTAAACTTTCTCTCGCAGACAACCACATCAAAATACTGATAGGAAAAAAGTTTCTCGCTTACTACTTTTCCGCGGTTCATGGAGCAAAACTATGGCATTCGGTGTAAAGTCACAATTTATAATTTCTACACTACCAGTTGTACTCGCAGGTAATTTTTCAGACAGAATACACACTTAAAGCTGAATGTACGTTCGAAATTGTATCACGATACGACACATATTTCAAGCATCACAAGCATCATAGTGTTACTGATTTCGCTTTGTGTATTAAATACTTAACGACATTTCTTTGCTTATTTTGGCACGTTTCACTTTTTGTCTGAAAAACTTTGTGAAGATACATCGTTTCAGACAATGACTTTTACTTTCATTTGACATCTTGGCTACGACAACTGAGTTATTGACAGAGCGATCCAACAAGCGTTGTGTTTTACTGACTGAGGTCCGGAATCCTAAAAATCCATGATACACACAGACTCTCCTTCAGCAACCGTTGCGAATAATTACAGACTCTTCCTACGAAGCGGCCCGTGACTGTAATTGATATAAAGAATCCCTCGGAAAATAACCTAATGTTTGTACTATGAGTTAGCTGAGTTGCTTGTGCTTCTCTGCAGGCGTTGTAATCTTAGTTTTGGTCCTTCCTTTTAGAAGTTTCCGTCGGCCAAGTTACACCCAAGTTACACCAAGTTACACCCGTTTCTATCCTGCTGCGAACGGATGGAGGCAGAGTTGGTGACTCTTCGCTCGCAGCTTCAGGCGGCGTTGGCTTCGCTGGCAACGCTTGAGACTGCGGTGGGTGGGCGCCGCTGTTGTGGGCCGCTCGCGGGGGTACAGCAGACGCCCTGTGCGTCTGTTGTGCCCTCCGATCGGCCTGCGGCTTTGGCCAGCCCGCTCACTGCCCGCGAGGAGGTAGCCCCCCAATCCGTGGTGGATTGGGAGGTCCCCACAGCGCGTGTCAGGCGGCGTAAGACTTCCCGGGGGACCGAAGTGGAGGCCCCCCCCCCCCCCCCCCCCGGTTAGTCTTGCTAACAGATTCAAGGCGCTGTCTGTGTCAGAGGATGTTCCTGACGCAGATGGTGTCGCTTGTCCTGTACTCGCCCCCCTGCCTTCAAGATTCGGGCACTCACAGAGGGTGGGTTTGCTAGTAGTTGGGAGCTCCAACGTTAGGCGGGTGATGGAGCCCCTTAGTAAAATGGCTGCTAGGGAGGGGAAGAAATCCAATGTGCACTCCGTGTGCATACCGGGGGGAGTCATTCCAGATGTGGAACGGGTCCTTCCGGATGCTATGAAGAGAACAGGGTGCAGCCAGCTGCAGGTGGTGGCTCATGTCGGAACCAATGATGTGTGTCGCTTTGGATCGGAAGAGATTCTCTCTGGTTTTGAGCGGCTATCAGAAGTGGTAAAGACTGCCAGTCTTGCTTGCAAGATGAAAGCGGAGCTCACCATCTGCAGCATTGTCGACAGGACTGACTGTGGACCTTTGGTTCAGAGCCGAGTGGAGGGTCTGAATCAGAGGCTCAGACGGTTCTGCGACCGTGTGGGCTGCAGATTCCTCGACTTGTTTTCGGGTTCCGCTAAATAGGTCAGGAGTCCACTATACTCAGGAAGCGGCTACACGGGTAGCGGGGGCTGTGTGGCGTGGACTGGGCGATTTTTTTTAGGTTAGAGGGCCTCGGGATTACACAAAATGTGTTTCAGTCTCAAAGGGGGCAGGTCAGACACAGGAAGAAAGCAAATCTAGAAACCATTGGTATAACAGTTGTAAATTGTCGTAGCTGTATTGGGAAAATTCCAGAGCTCCAAGCGCTGATAGAAAGTACTGAGGCACAAATCATTATAGGTTCTGAAAGCTCGCTGTGCCTGAGATAAGTTCGGCCGAAATTTTTTCCAAGGGCCAAATGGTCTTCAGAAAAGATAGAATAAATAAAAAAGGGGGTGGCGTGTTTATTACTGTTACTAACGGTTTATCCTGCAGCGAAATTGAGACAGATACTTCCTGTGAGTTGGTGTGGGTAGAGGTTATTCCTGACAATCTGAATAAATTAATAATTGGATCTTTTTATCGGGCCCCTGACTCAGACGATGAGGTTGCCGATATGTTCAAAGAAAGCTTGCATCACATTTCAAATAGGTATCCGAAGCATACTGTTATAATCGGTGGCGACTTTAATTTACCCTCGATATGGTGGTATAATTCCGTATCCAAAACCGGAGGCAAATATAAAACATCGTCCGAACTAGATCTGAATGCTTTTTCTGAAAACTACTTCGAACAGTTAGTTCATGAACCCACTAGAGTAGTAAGTGGTTGCGAAAATACCCTTTATGTCCTAGCAACAAATAATCCTGAGCTAGTAAAAAGCATCAAAACAGATACAGGGATTAGCGAACATCGAGTTGTAGTAGCGACACTGAATGTCGAAATGCCCAAATGCACCAAAAATAAGCGAAATATATATCTATTCAATAAAGAAGATAAAAATTCGCTTCATGCTTTCCTGACTGATAGTCTCCAGTCTTTCAAAACTAAAAATGCGAGTGTATATCAGTTGCGGCTTACTTTCAAAGACATAATATCAGTAGCAATCGAGAGATTTATACCAAATAAATTAATAAAAGAGGGGTCTGACCCCCGTGGTACACAAAACAGGTCAGATCACTGTTGCAGAAACAAAGAAAAACCCATGCAAAATTTAAAAAGACACAGAATCCACAAGACTGGCAATCTTTTACTGAAACTCGCAACCTAGCGCGGACTTCAATGCGAGAAGCCTATAGTAGTTACCACAACGAAATCCTGTCTCGTAATCTTGCAGAAAATCCGAAGAAATTCTGGTCATATGTGAATACACTAGCGGCAAAACACAAAAAATACCTTCAATAGCAATGGTAATACTACCGATGACAGTACTGCTAAGGCAGAATTACTGAACTCAGCTTTCCGAAATTCTTTCACCAAACAAGACGTAGTGAACACTCCAGTATTCAATCCAAGAACAGCTGCCAGCATGCGAAACTTAGAAGTAGATGTTCCTGGAGTAGTAAAACACCTTAAGTGACTAAACAAAAATAAATCTTCCGGGCCAGACTGTATACCAACGAGATTCCTCTCAGAGTATGCTGATGCAATAGCTCCGTACTTAGCTACAATTTACAACCGATCACTCAGCGAAAGATCCGTACCCAAAGACTGGAAAGTTGCCCAAGTTATTCCAATATTCAAGAAAGACAATAGGAGTGACCCCCAAAATTACAGGCCTATCTCATTGACGTCGATTTGCAGTAGGATTTTGGAACGCATACTTTGTTCGAATATTATGAACTACCTCGAAGAGAACGACCTATTAACCAATAGTCAACACGGATTCAGAAAGTATCGCTCTTGCGAAACACAGCTTGCCCTTTATTCACATGAAGTGTTAAGTGCCATCGACAAGGGATCTCAAATTGATTCCATATTTCTGGATTTCAGGAAGGCTTTTGACACTGTACCCCACAAGCGGCTTTTAATGAAATTGCGTGCTTATGGAATATCTCCCCAATTGTGCGATTGGATTCATGATTTCCTATCAGAAAGGACACAGTTCGTTGTAACTGACGGTAAGTCATCGAGTAAAACAGAAGTGATATCTGGCGTTCCACAGGGAAGCGTTATAGGTTCCCTACTCTTCCTCGTGTTTATAAACGATTTAGGAGACAATCTGAATAGCTCCCTTAGACTGTTCGCGGATGATGCTGTCGTTTATCGGTTAGTGATGTCAACAGAGGATCAAAAGCAACTGCAAAGCGATTTAGACAAAATTTCTGCATGTTGCGAAAATTGGCAATTGACCCTAAATAAAGAAAAGTGTGAAGTAATACACATGACCAGTAAAAGAAACCCGCTGAACTTTAATTACGCGATAGATCAGTCAAACCTTAAGGTCGTAGATTCTACCAAATACCTAGGAGTTACAGTTACGAACAACTTTGACTGGAGAGAACACATAGAAAATATTGTGGGGAAGGCAAACCAAAGGTTACGTTTCATCGTCAGAACGCTTCGAAGATGCACCAGATCCACCAAAGAGACTGCCTTCATCACACTTGTGCGTCCTCTCCTGGAGTACTGTTGCCCCTTGTGGGACCCTCACCAGGTGGGACTGGCGGAAGACATTCAGAAGGTTCAGAGAAGGGCAGCTCGTTTTGTTTTATCACGTTACGGAGGGGAAAGCGTCACGGAAATGTTGCACGAATTGAGGTGGAAATCATTAAAAGAAAGACGTTATTCATTGCGGCGTGATCTGTTTGCGAAGTTTAGTTCTGGATGTGAAAATATTTTGCTAGCATCCACCTACTAAGGGATACATGACCATGCCAATAAAATAAGAGAAATCAGATCGAAAACGGAACGATTTAGGTGTTCTTTCTTCCAGCGCGCTATTAGAGAATGGAACGGCAGAGAAAAGTTATGAAAGTGGTTAATGAACCCTCTGTCAGGCACTTGAATGTGATTTGCAGAGTATCTCTGTAGATGTAGATCAATATCGTCGAACATTAGCATCGATCTCCTGATACTTGTAGAGGGTAAAAGCTGAAGAGTAAGACGGTGGTTGGAATACATTCGACAAGTAGGGAAGTAGGTTGCAAGTGATTCTCTCAGGTGAAGAGGTTGCCTCTGGAGTTTGTGGTGGATCGCATCAAACCAGTCAGAAGACTGTTTCGTGTTGTTCCCGAAGATGATTGCCTTGTTCTGAAGCTGACTATAAAGTTTGTGGCTTCATCAGAGAGCAAATAAAAGAAAAAATCTTCAGGCAGTGTTTTTTCGGGAATTGACATTGTTGTATCTACCGACTTGTCGTAATAAACACTTTTATCCAGACATTGGACTGGCTATATGTCAAAAATAAACTGTCGTTTAGGTGTCTTTAAAATCAATTATTTTTACTTTTTATCTTTATATACTTTTTACATACATATTGTATATGCATTATTGCTTTTGTTTTTAATTTTTTTAATTTACATTTTTTCGCGTATATTGTCTAACAAGGACGCCGATGAAGCTAGAAGATTCCTTCAAACAAGTCCTGATGTCACCATATTCTTCGTACTCTCTTAGAGATTACCCCCGCATTTTTATTTTCTTTCGTTTGTCTTCCATATGTAATTAACAGGCACGGCGAGTTCTCGGCTTCTGTCTTCCTACACTGGATCACGACTTTAATTTTCGGATTCTGTCTTCCTCGCCAGCGTTCCACTGCGTTGGTGGTACTATGGTGCCGTCTGTAGCAACTCCAAAGACTGATCGGAACTTCGTTATTTTCCAACCATTTCTCTACAAAATAGTCCAAAAACTGAGAAAGCTTGGCGATTTCCGGTGATTATGAATGAATCTCGAGCCAGGCATTGTAGTCATCTCCAGGTCTAAGAAACGCCAGAGCAGCACACATACGTATTAGCTGCCTTACTTCTTCATTTTCTCTTCACTCAAAAGTCAGTCCTAACTTTTGTTCTTTCCTCGAAAGAGCCTTCCTCGTGCTTAAGTGGCTCCATGCACATCAACCGATAGGAACGCAACACTTAGCACAGAAATCGCAGCTGATTCAGAGTCAGCAGTGACACTCTTTGGACTCAAGCCTGGTACTTTATCCATAATATTGAGGAAAAGACGGTTATGTCTCTTTTATATTGTTAGGTAAGATAGATGAATAGATGTTTATTTCAAAAGTTCCGAAGTCTGCATTAATAGTGTATAACTGATAAAACTGTATCCTACAGCATTTGAATGTTCCGTCCATAAAAATTATTTACTCCTTGGAGCCTCTGTTCCAGCTTTTCCACTGAATACTAAATCTGTCTCCAAAGTTGTGGTCACTTTAAATGGTACCATTTTCCATAGTGATGTCCAGACGTGTCAGGGCCGTTATTACGGCCAGAGGTGCTTGTTCTGAGTAGTGATTTCTCAGGATCTATGCACCCAAATTGCGTGAAAATGTAATCACATGTCAGTTGCATTTTTCTAGGTGTAGCAATTTTAATGGCTAGTAGCGTGTAATAGACTCACTGTGTTAGCAAGTGACAACAATAAAATATTTACACCATTAGTAATGCAACGTATTTTTACGCTTTTTTAAGTGCGAGTCGTTACAAAAAAGTATGGCGGGTTATGTAGCAAATCTGTCTTACTGATGTAGTATTTATGAAATGTTTCACAAACTGTGGCTTCATATCAAATTTTTATTTGAGTCCCATATTTTGATTTTGGAAATCTGGTCACCCTAGTACACGAGTGACCTAAATAGCAGCCACCTTTCCCAGAGTGATTGATGGTACCTCCATATCGAGACTGTAAACACGCAAGGACTTAATGACGTGCCGAGAGAGCAATTCCGTGAGCGAGGTCTCCTGGGGTGAGGGTGGCATCGAACTACCGCGCACACGAGAGTGAATGGGAGAGGAACTGGCTTTAGGCAGGCCGTGCCGTAGGGAGCAGGTAGTTTCCAGTTAGGCTGAGTTAAAATGTCGCAGAATTTTGGCTGTGTGCGAATGTCACTAGGTACGATTAACACATATTCGGCAGACGAGCTTGCAACCTCTTTTCTTCGCAACATATTAGCAGGGAATAAATCACCGAATAGATTTTTTAAACTGCTTTTAGTGCAGTCAGGTTGAATAACCGCAGAATCTGAACTAGAAAATAACATACAATAAACACTACTTCCAATTAGTAGGACCAGTGACAACTTTTATGCTGAACGGGATCGTGTAAGATTCGAGGCAAACTGACACGGCTAGTCACCTCTAGAGTACGTATTCGAGATTAAAGTTACATCACTCTGAGTCCATAAAAGTTTTTTTTTATATCCTCCATAGTGGCACGCCAGTGCTGCATACAAAGAGAAGACATAGGCGATTAGCACGAACAATTTGCATACAAGAAACCCCTTCATCAACTTCAGCCCTCAATGCAAATTTCAGTCACGATTATGACTGTTATAAAATTTGCTTTATCGTATAATAGAGTGAACTACGAAACGAATGATGTTATTAGAACCATAAATATAATATGACTGAATTATTAAGGTTAAATCTGTGCTGATGAATAACGTATAGTTAAATGATGAAATTTCTTCTCAGTTCTGCATATAACCTATAAGATTTCAATCATAGAAGGAAGTTAATATCGTCATTTTCTTCACAGAATCTCAAGCTTTTGTTTCCGAGACACATTTCAGGTACTCTGAAATCCGAATTTGATAACAGATTCGCAGCAGCAAGTTTCTTGTAGCGACGCAGTGGTTCCAACTCTTTTATCTCGACGTATCTGTTGTGTTCCTTCCTTGATCCACAGTTTTAATGTCTTCTTTCCATATTTTTGAATCTTTCATATCCTTCCAATAAGATACTCCTTTCGTTTGCCGATTTTTTCGTTTCTACTTTGGTTTATGTTTTGAAGAATTAACAACCACTACCTCGGTATCGAGTGAAACAAAACTGATTCTTCGCTGAAGAAGAGTCACTCTTCATAATTCCCCTCGAAGCTTCTTCGGATCGAATCGACTCTTCGTAGTACACAAACGTATACTGCAACGAAACATCAGCTGCTTTCTCATGTATTTCACGTACAGTTTTTTCCTACATATTTGTTTAAATAAATTTCCAAAAACGTTTTGTACAAAAAAGGGGGAGGGGCGGCAATTTAGCTGCTCGCGGAACTTGGTTTGCGCCGGCCCTGATGCTATGACAAATGCCTGCAAAATTTCGGCAGTCATGTGGAAAAGTAGTTTAAGGGTTGTAGAATTTTGTGCAATAAAAATTTCATTTTATTACCAAACGGAACTTTCTTTCTGGACGCGCCTCGTATTTCACTAAACATGAACAAAACAACACTTTTCGCATAAGCTACGTGTTGTGTTTGGCATTCGCAGGGAATAAAAATGGCGGATGCGTCAGCTCGTACTTTAGGAGCCTCAGCCATTCCTCTCCTTGCCACTCGATGGAACAAACAAACGGTGAGGAGCAGTAAACGTGCGACCCTTGGTTCGCGCCCTCGCAGCGCGCAGTGGTCCGCGGTCTGCCCACAGTATTCCCCGGCGCGCGCGTTCGCCACTTGCAGCCAGCAGCCACCCTCGACCCTCGCGGCTGCCACTCTTCATTAGGGCTCGCAGCGCGCCGCTTCATCGCCGCGGAGTACCTTTTAGTAGCCGGCGTGGCCACTTCCCGAGTTCCTCGAAGCCGCTTGCACAAGGCTTTGAGGCGCGGAAAAGATCTATCAGCGATCTCTGCTGATGCCGCCGCCGTCGCCGCCGTGGGCGCTCCGCCTCTCGGCGTTTCGCGGAATTCTCCAATTCAGCGGGCAACGTGTCTGGGTCGACGCCAAAGATAATTCCAGCGAGGCTTTACGTGACGTCTGGCCGCATTTCGGATCTTCCTGTTTCAGTAGCCGCTTTACTGATTTTGAGTGTTGATAAACGTATGAATGATATTCTCTTTCTCAAATTAGTGGACATTAGTTCTCCATGTTATGCAAAACACTATTTTTAAAACGACAAACATTTTACACCTCCTCTAAGCTATCGCCAGTGGGTGTTCTTTAAAGCTCTAAAAATTAATATATTTTAATGCTAACTAGCAGAAAACCCGGCGTTGCCCGGGTATTTACTCATTTATTAATGCCATTTTTCATGTATATATTAATTTGTATAAGGGCTGTATGTCTGTAAAAATCTCTTGGGAATACAATTAGTAGTAAAAAAGTAATAGATTAAAACTTGGTACATGATGGGGCGGTTTTCCATAAACGTTATTGTTCATGTACTCATACTTCATGAACTACGTGTCTTACTGTGATACAATTTAGAAGGTACATTCAACTATATGTTTGTATACTGTCTGTAAGATTTCCTGCGGCTACAGTTTGTAGTGTGCAAATTATAAATTGTAACGTCACACCGAATGCCGTAGTTTTACTCCATAAACAGCGGAAAAGTAATAAGCCAGAAACTTTTTTCCTTTCATCATTTTGCTATGGATGTCAGCGAGAAAAAGTTTAATAAAGGCTTGAAATTATGTTTAAAGTTTGTTGCAAGTCGCTAAGTCATTCTCATATAGTGTATTTCGAAAGTCTCGCCGCATTATATGGAATTTTTTGCAATTTCTATTGGTTATCACGTGATATATTTCGAACCATGTGCCGTATGTGATTCTTAACCCTCCACCAATTGTTACCTCACGGTAAGCAATGTGTGTACCAAATTTGGATGAAATACGTCGTCGTTTAGAAGAAAATGAACAGCATTGTCGCTAAATGTAGCTGTTTTTCGGGCATCTCATTGTTTATGACGTCATATCTCGTGAACTATGTATCGTACGTGATTCTTACACTTACGGCGACCGTCCTCATGGATTGCAGCTTACGTGTACAAAATTTCATGAAGATTGGAACGAAAATGTAGATTTGTATGCAACACGTACAAACATACGGACACTCTGCCTTTAGATTTCGACTCAAGAACGTATTTCTTGTTTTTGTCATTAAGATAAAGCAGTCGACAATCCAAGTATTGGTTTGAACACCACAGTGCTTTACTAGGTATGGTCCTGTTTGGAGGTGGTATGCCGTTGCCTTCCTCCGACCTTCGAACTGACTTACCCAACCAGTTATAGGGGGACCTAGAGTTTAACGTGGGTTCAGAACCACGGTGCTACTCGGTATTTTTCACATCAGCAACACTGCCAGAGGTGAAAGAAGTGAAAAGTGACAGATAAAAATCCTAGGATCTCGCGGGAATCGAACCCGCGGCCTTTGGATTTATAGTCTGGCACTCTACCACTGTGCTACGGAGCCGCACTTTGTCATTAACTTTACATTATATTTCAGAACGGTACTTCTGTATTATCATGATCATTTGTTCTCAAGTGTATGTACCACCATATCTGACTCTGTTTTTCTCCCTCCAAGCCGGCCGCGGTGGCCGAGAGGACTGAGGCGCTCCAGTCACGGTCTGCACGGCCACTACGGTCGGGAGTTCGAATCCGCCCTCGGGCATGGATATTTGTGCCGTCCTAGTTCGTAAGTAGTTCATCAGTAGTTTGTAAGTTTAGGGACTGATGACCCCGTAGTTAAGTCCCATAGACTATACAAACATTTTTTTTCTCCCTCCAACCTTTTTCCCTGTGTGTGTTTCTCTGTCTCTGTGTGACTTTTAGTTATTTATGCCATGTTTTACATAGAGTTCTTTTAATGTCTTAAATAGCATGTCATTGCAAAGTGTAATGTATTCATTTAACATTTACAACCTATTTCCTTCTGCTATTGCTTTCTGTTTGGTAATATTTTCTTTTGGTACTTTCTGGTATGAGTCTTTATTTTCATGTTTTAGGTTAGTTCCTGTTTTAGTTGGTAGTGGTTGTGGGCTATTAGGTAAGTGTTCTGAATATCTCGTTTCAAAGTTTCTGCAGGTTTGTCCTGTGTTTAATGATTGATAAGTGTTACATGTGAGTTCATAATTTTATGTCTGATCTGTTGAAAATGTTTCTGGTTGTTTTGAGTGTTCTCTCCTTTTCTGTGTTGTTTTCCCTTGCCTATACTCTCTCTCTCTCTCTCTCTCTCTCTGTGTGTGTGTGTGTGTGTGTGTGTGTGTGTGTGTAATGTTCTGTTGGCCGTGCGTGAGGATTTTGTCTGTGTGTTGTGTGCTCTTATAGTGTGAACGTATAGTGTATATTTTGCCTGTTCCGTTTTATTATCACGATCATTTTCCTCTGCTATTTGTTATATTGCGTTTAGCTCCTCTGTGCAGCTATTTTCAAGTATGGGTATTTGGTTTAATCTGCTAAGAATCTGATACTTGTATGCTCACGTGGTAATGTTTACTTCAATAAATTGTCGATGGTGGCTCATGTCTTTGTCAGTTTCAGGAATGTTGTGATATTATTGGTATATTGTGGTATGGTAAGATCCAGAAAATTTAGTGCGAGGAATGTGACTGTTTCTAGTGTGCAGTTGGTTGAGAGGCGTGCATTGTTTATTTAATTGTGTACCTCTTTCCATTGTGTGTCGTTCATTAGTCACGAGTATTATGTCACTGATGTTATGATACAACTATATTGCTTTGTTATATTTTGGTTTTCTTACATGTCTGAAGATCTTATCCTTTAAGTTGTTGCTGAATACATTTGCTACCACAGTACTGTTTAGTGAAACCATTGACAGTCTTTTGTGGGGATTAAATTAATTGTCAAACACACAGTAATTTTGTGAGTATGGCTTCTATTTCATAAATGTATGTGTCCGGTGTGTTTCCTTGTTCTTTTCGTCCTTGTGTTACACACTAGTCAACTGGGATGGTACACTCAATAACAAAATATGCACTATCATTTTGCAAAGCTTTAGAGGTTTACGAATTGTTTCTTAATAATACACAGCAGCATCGAAAATATTTATTAAAGACTATCAATTTCAGCCCAAACCAGGGCAACGGGTCTGAAAATGGTTATTAGGGGTACATTTCAATATTGCTAATCGTAACACTTCCTAACTTAACTGTTCAGTATTTGTTTGTAGAATAGGTGATTGTTACATCCTTGATTAACAAACCTTATTTTACAAACAACTATGAAATAACTAAGCTGGAAATTTTGTGATTAACAATATTGCAATGTACTATTAATACCCATTTCGAGACCTGAAGAAGGCCTTATTTGGGCATAAATACATAATCTTATATTCCTTGTATTAATATACAATTTTAACCTATGTAAAAACTATCCAGCACCACCTACACAAAATATTTCATTAAGTCTTCCTTATAAATAAAATTCTGTATAATATATGTAGTGATTATGTGCGGTTTGCGAGAAAGCATCTCTCAAATCTAACTTAAATACTAACAAAGATGAGTAAACTATCTTTACCCAACAAAATTTAGTTTTGATCATCTTGTGATGGTGCAGCTCACCTTTAAATATAAAAACGGGTGTTGACTTAGCAGTCCTAGTCATATGGTATCATTTGGCTGAAGATGACAAGCTACCAATACGTGATAATTTACAAATGACCCTGCACAAATATATGATGCAAAATTAAGGTAATGAAAAAATACTTGTCTCATTTCCTGAGTTGTATAATTACTAAAATATTTTCATATTTTACAGCTTTAAATACGGAAAATACACTGTCGAAGAAACTGAGCTACATAAACTAAAATTCTGTTTCACAGCAGGCATACCTGACATCCAATAATTTTTACCTGGAAAAACATCAAATGCAAGAGCAGTAAGTCAACATAATTAATATTTCATCGCTTAGTCAGGCGTTCCCCAATGAACTCTACACTTGAGTAAAAGTACAGAACACAATCCTCAAAATACAGTTCATTATAAAATTGAGTAATTATGTAATTTCATGTAATGTAAAAGTCTCTGAATAGCGCGTCATCTGCACCAAGAAAGTGAAAAGAAAGGAGACAGTCCATAGTTAAAATATACACTGAATTTCATTAAATAAATCGAACTTTAGTCATTAAATTAGCCTTATCATCTTTCTTCGAGAAAAAACCATAACAAGGCAAACACCAAAAGGTTAAATGAGAAAAACAGAAGGTAAAAAGGAGCAACTCTACAAAATCACAACAAGCAGAAATACATGCACAACAAACATTTAGCCCATTCAGATTCAGAAACACGTCACCCTGTCGTCAAGTGTAACACACTCATTCATTACTAAAGAAAATATACACTTTGGAAAACTGAAAGGAATTAACCGACAATGTCTAGGACGTACCAAACAAAAAAATATTTTTCACTTGATATCATAATGTACATTTGCATTACAAATGATGAAACTACCAACATGAAAACTCAGCGACTAAAACAATAAACAGGCAGACCAATAGTATGAAAGACGCAATAATTAACAAGTTAAGGAAACTTGTAAAAAATATCGCACAAACAGCTAAAAGTGTCACTCTCTCACAGATACGAACACACACACACACCAACATATATGAGTTATTCTGCAAATTTATCTTGTGTGTTTCATTCATATTGTATCAAATATTCTATCAAGAACCGACGGAACAGTCAGTATATATATATATATATATATATATATATATATATATATATATATATATATATATATATATATATATATAATATCAAATAAACGAAATTCAGCCTGGCGCTAATCTCACTTCACTTTAAATTACCGACTGATTTGGATATTTCACTCAATAACAAGGTTTGTACTGTTATTACGGCAATGTGTTGCTCCCGGTAAGTGGAAGATCCGAGTTCGAGCCCACGTCCTGCAAATATTTTTATACGTCACAAAATGATAGACAATCTTAAAAATAAAATGGAAGCTAATTCAGGAATCATATTTACTTAGCATGATTTGGTTGCAGCTACTTGATAATGCACAAATGGCTCAACAGAAATACTTGACGCACAACTGAAGTCTTGACAAAACCAATAAATAATATCCTTACGTCACATTTGGAGTTATGTTTATTTTCCAAAATATGCTCATCTAACACATGTTTAAATAACCCACAGCTGGTGGCACATTGAGGCGCTATGCTCCGATACGCGAGGTCGTTCCCCGTCGGGGGTTCGAATCCTCCCTCGGGCGTAAATGTTTGTCTCGTTTTTAGTATAAGTTAGTTTATACGTAGTTGTAAGTGTAGGGACCGATGACCACGCAGTTAGGTCCCATAAGTTTAACAAACATTTGAACACTTTTTTATGGTGGCACAAAAATCATAAACCATATGAATAAGTGTTTTGCATAACCTTATATGAGCTTATATGAAACAATTTTTAATATATGAGCACTTATATCAAACAATTTTAATACATGAGCACTTAAAATATGTGAGTGTTGACTTACTTCGACAACCGATAAGTGTTGAATAAAAAATTATTCTATAGCTGAATAACAAATTTTAAGTAACAAATGAGTTCTATATTTGAAATATCTGAATGTAGTGCGTATTAACAATATTTTAGACAAATATGAAAGTCTATATGATAATACATGTTATAAATAAAGATGTGTCATGTACGTTTACATGAAATTTCCGACTGCATATTTTATGGAATGCTTTATGTTTCTGAGTCAGCGTTTGAATTGTCATGTCTCTGAGTCAGCGTTTGAATTGTCAGTTACCACAGTTAATTAAACAGACAGCTGAACGGAAGACGAAAATGCATAAAGAAGTATAGCAATTGGCAACGGTTCGTACCTGCTAACTAACGAAACACAAGCAGCAAAATACGCTGAGAGAAAAATGTAATACTGTACAACGCGACAAATGTAATAAAGAAGTATGACAGAAACATGGTTATGTTTTAGATGTGATAATGCACAATAGATGAGCATGGAAGTATGCCGTTACAAAGTTTGTTGTATACAGTAACATAGTCTGTCTTTTCGAATAGCAAGTGAAAAATGTCCAACGTGAGATAACAGACACTTCTCAACCTCTCGTGATACAAGTCTCTCATATACTTACTTCTTGTTGAAGATTATCATGACATAGGCTCAATAAAGTGTTTTGTTTATCCAATTTGAGCAACGTAGCACTGAAAAGATGTTACAATAACGGAAGTGATGTGTTAAATTTTCCACATGCTGTTCCACAAGAGCTGTCGCTATATTATGGACTTAATATGGCAACAAGAATTCAAGTACTTCGTCGTAAGGTAAAGCAGTTAACAATTGCACCACAGTGCTTTACTAAGCATGGTCTTAGGGGGGACATTTAGCACGTAACTGCGACTGTCGCGTCAGTAGCCACTAGTAACTGTGCGGCAAACAGCATACTAGTGATAATAGGAAACGTAAAAGGCACATGTCTCACTTGGACGAAACGGCAGATGTCACGTACACCAACACACCGCTAGCAGCCAGTGGAGCTGTAAGACTTGACGTACCGAAAAGATACAAATGCTGTGGGCTAATATATCTAATATATAATTACTATGTTTGTTCGTATTATACTACGTCTGACAGTGAAGTTCTATGAATGAAGTCCGGACGATTGAACGGGAAAGACAGGTGAACAACAACGGTGCATCTGCCTAGCGGCATTTAGCGTGTTGATTCTTACCTGGGAACAGGACAATGAACGAGCAAAGGATCAGTTTTATTTTAAGCTTGGAAAGAGACCTAAAGAAACGCATACGATACTGGTATTGTTTATGGGTATCAAGCACTGTCCATGAAGTGTGTGAACGAGTGATTCGTCCGTTTTCGTAGAGGTCAGGAAAGTGTGTGTGACAATCCCCATAGTGGACGACCGGCGAACGCCTTCAGTATCGAAAACATTGACAAAGTGAGGACATTAAGCAGGCACGAACGTCGATCCTTACCCAATATCGTAAAAAAATCGTAAAAAAGTTCCTGGCAAAAATGGTGGTGCAACTTGACATCCACCTTACCGTATCTCAATCCTCCTGACTTCTTCCTATTTTCTTGGCTCATATTGGCTTTGAGATTTGACGATATTATTGTTATCCAACGCAACGTGACGTGGCTTTTGAACATCATCGCAGAGGAAGACTTGCTGCAAAGTTTCCAGGACATTTATTGTAGATGTCGGTTGTGCACAATTGTGGGAGGTGACTATTTCCAACAACAGTAAGGTAACTGTAGTTCATCTACGTTAATGTTTCGTTAGTATTCACCAAACTTCATTGTAAGAGGTTAAATGGCATGAAAATTTGTCAACATATTCCTTGCACTTTCGCGAAGGTTATAGGCATAATTATATGACGACACATGGTTCAGGAGATATAATAAACAACGAAATGCTCGAAAAACTGATGGATCATGCGACATTGTTGCACATCTCTTCTTAAACTGCTGGACAGATTTCAACCAAATTTTGTGCAGATATCCGTTACCGTGAGGTAACAATTGCTGTATGGGTAACAATTACCTAAAGCGCATTTTTTTTTTTTTTTTTTTTTTTTTTAATGCAGTTATGCACACTTGACCTTCAAAACAGGTGGCAGTCTGTATAAAATGTCATATGTTTTATGACGGGGGTACTTTACCTACTGACCTAGACAAAATATACAGTTTTAATGAAATTTTACGCCTCCAAAACAAGACGATGGTCACTCAGTGTATAAGGTTTCGTATGGTGCAGGCTGAGTGTACTTCACTCACAGACTTCGACAACAGTCTGTTGGTTTATTTCGATCTTGATTAAATTTTGCACACTTGACGTTAAAAAAATTCGATCATCACTGTTTATGTAAGTGTGCCGTGCGTAGCACAGGGGATCAACTTCGATTTTCAGAGATTGCGTTTGTACCGCTGGGGAAATCGAAGTACTATCGCTGGGTTGACCCTGCCCTCTGGCGGCCGAGCGGGACGTCACGTGCGAGACGAGAGAGGAAGGTTGTTGGCAGGGGGGTGAAACTCATATAGGGATTTCCGGTAGCACGATGTTGGTTCGCTGCCTGGCCACACAGAGTGCTGCGAGCGTTGCGATTTTTCATCTCGCTTTCCTATTGGATGATTTACGCTTTACAGTCCTCCATATTTGTTTTGATTCGTAGGTGGTGTTCTGTGCTGAGGTTCTATAGCAACGTCTTCCTAATTGCGATCTTCTGTGTGCATTTTGTGAGTTTCATAAATTTCATTTATTTGAACTGTACAGAAGTTCCATTTCATATGACTGAAGATGCATAAATAGTAATCAACGGAAATAAAAATAAATTGATTTTTGTAGACATTACAGTAGGCCTACATTCTTGTTTGCAGGGCAATGTATATGCCTGTAAAATTATTTATTTGTACAACCTACTATTCCTCTTTTGGTCACATGAGTGGATATAATTGTACCTTAGCGTATGTGAAAACTGAAAATCATTTACATATATGCATGCAATATCAGATGATTTTTAATCAGTTTGGAAAACGTTGTTTCCTTGTTTGGAATAAACAGCGAACTTATTATTTAATGATAAAAATAACAGTCCCGTTCGCAAATTATTTTTACATTTTATTAATATAGGTGACCGGTTTAGATCATCTTCAGACCTCGCTATAGATGTTCAGGCGGTGAGCGTGCAGCGACTGCGCAGGTAGCAGATAGCGAGGTCTGAAGATGATCTAAACCTAGATCGAAACCGGTCACCTATATTAATAAATTGTAAAAATAATTTGCGAACTGGACTGTTATTTTTTTCATCAGATGATTTTTAGTCTTACATGCACAAAATCACTTTTATTTTCATGTGATAACGCCACATGGCGAAAATCGCAGTACCGAGTTTTAGAAACAACCAATTTTACGGTCAAAAAGATTACCAAGACATCATTTACGAAGTTTGGCCGATTGTAAACAACAGCCACAAGCAATTAATGTTAGTTTTTGATTTAAATTTCTCGTATACATTACTTTGAAAGGTCTCAAAAAGCTTTCTATGAGGTCCACCCTCAAAGAATAAATGAAAAATATTATCATCTAACACCAATATAACGTTTTCTCATTCGTGTATTTAGAAGTAAACATATGGAATTTCGCGCCACATTTTTCGGATTGAAAGTTCACTGCCAGGCCGCTAGTGGCGCTGCTGTCGTTCTGTGTTTCCATGTGATAACATGGTCTTTGCACTTGTGTTATTTTTGGTGTTCTGTGGTTGGTGGTCGTTGTCGGCGAAAGACGGCGGACGTGAACTTGGTCCGCGCAGGAGCGGTGCTGCTCTGGGAGTTGCGACAGTTTTACGCACCGTGTCGTGGGTGTCGTGTTGAGCTTCCGCAAAACTTGAGGAGCTACGTGCACACGACTCCGAATTTTCACCTTAAGTGCGTGAGTTACATCCTAGATTGTGGACTGCACCTTCTTGATGATATGTTTACGTCGATCGTTCCCATCGGCACGGGACGCGCGCTTCCTTCCAGCTTGGTCAGGGTCAGTTTTGTGTAAGTTTTGTATATCAGACCGTATGGGTACATCACGCTTGCTTCTTGAAGCATGAAAAATTATTTATTGTGTTGTATTGCCTGGTGCTAATCACAGTGTGTTTCAGGTTCCGTATATAGTCCTAAAACTGCAAAGTGTGTGTAAAACGTGCTGATGTACGAATTGTTTGTATTACTCGGACGAGCGTTGCAGAGTTCATGAGTTGTTACTAAGAAGTTGTGGCCTATGCTGTGTTGCTCACAAGCCCGACCGAGGAAATTAAAAGATACTAAACCTCGCATAAATTGTAAGAAGTGAGCGGAGTCAGAAGTTGTGGACTTACCAGTTGCACTGAGGCCCGTTCTTGCAACGTGTCTTTAAGTTAAGTAAATTTTCCATTTCTTGTGTAACCTGGCCGTGGCCTGTACAATGAACTTGGATCAAATTGTTTCAGTGTAATATCTGATTGTTTTATCATCGCCATACTGTTGAATAGCGTATGTTCTTCACAGGCGTTCTGCTTGTATTGCAGCTTTGAGGAGATTAACTTACTCTGTATTGTTTAGCAGACACATTTAATTTGTTTGCCTGCTGTGTTAAAAAAAAGTTTTTACTATGGTGTGTATTGTAGTTGATACAAGGCAATTGTTCCTTGGGTAAAAATTAATTGTCTTCAGGATTTGTATTTACTGAATTAACTGTCTATGTTCAAGTGTTCATTCTAAGATTTTGAGTAACTGGAATCATTGTTTATTACTTAAAAGGTGTCAGTAAGGAATTTAATTATCTATACCAATTGCCTATGTTTTAAATGTTCAGTCTTGTAAATTTTCTTTGCCAACTGATGTGTTTTATTTAAGGTGAAATAAATTTTGATTTAACACTGTACCTTGGGCTTAGCACCTTACCATTTACTCTCAAATTCCTGCCACCTTATCAGTAAGACTTCATATTTACACAATATTTCATACGGTGCATGGCTGAAGTACCTTCGACAACTTTTCACCAATACCAATAAATTGTTTATATATACACTCTTGGAAAATGAAAAAAGAATACCATGAATTAGTCGACCCATGACAGGAAAATTTTATTGATACATTTTTGAGGTTGCACGGAGGCATCAGGCGTGCAGCCCAAAGTGGCTAGCTTTTTCTAAAAAAATTATTTTTTAACTTTGTGACGTAAGCTATACAGCTAAGTAGTATATTTTTTCATTTGAATAGTTTTGTTTTGTTTTATATTTTCTGGCCGGCCGCGGTGGTCGAAGGGACTGAGGCGCTTCAGTCACGGTCTGCACGGCCATTACGGTCGGGGGTTCGAATCCCCCCTCGGGAATGGATATTTGTGCCGTCCTTAGTATTAGCTAGTTCATAAGTAGTTTGTAAGTTTAAGGTCTGATGACCCCGTAGTTAAGTGCCATAAGCTATACAAACATTTGAATATTTTTATATTTTCTGATGAAGGCAATTTTAGTCATTGCTGGAACCTGGTCAAATAATTTTTAATTTGCGACCGAGGGTTGCTTGTTTATCCATTGAATATCTAACCTGTTTCGTGTTGCTACGACCATGTGCAATGAAAGAAAAGTTAGAAAAGTTTTCTCAGAAAATCAGTATTTATTATAAATCTTGCAGATTGACCAGAGTTTTTTTGTTGCTTCTTTTTCAATGTTAACATACAGATTAAACAGTTTACCGACTATGCAGCATGTGACGTATAATTTTCTTCAAGAAAGAGAATATTTTTCCACGTCTCCACTATTTCGCTACCTCCTCCTTCTCTTTCTCGTCCTCTTCACTCAATCCGTCCACCTATCGTACCTGTTCATCTCTCCTATCTCTTGTGGAACCAGTAAAGATATTCGGAGATATTGAACTTTCACTACGTAACAATAAGTATTAATTATATTCTGGACGTCGCTTTTTTCATAGCTGTACATCTACATCAACATACATACTCCGCAATCCATCGTAAGATGTGTGGCGGAGGGTACACTGTACCACTACTAGGCATTTCCTTTCCTATTCCATTCCCAAATAGAACGAGGAAAAAAAAAGGAATGTGTATATTCCTCCGTACGAGCCCTAATTTCTCTCATCTTGTTATTGTGATCACTACGTGAAATGTAAGTAGGTGGCAGCAAGATCGTACTACACGCAGCTTCAAACCTCCTCAAAAGAAATTCACGAAAAGAACGTCGTCTTTCCTCCAGCGATCCCCAATTGAGTTCCCGGAGCATTTCCGAGACACTCGCGCATTGGTCGAACCTACCGGTCACAAATCTAGCTGCTCGCCTCTGAACTGCTTCTATGTCTTCCTTTAAACTGAACTGCTGCGGGTCCCAAACACTTGAGCAAAACTCAAGACGTGGTCGCACAAGCGTTTTATACGGGATGTCCTTTACAGATGAAGTACATCTTCCCAAAATTTTCCCAATAAACCGAAGTCGGCTGCCCGCCTTACTTACAACTGTCCATACATGTTCGTTCCATTTCATATCGCTCTGCACCGAGATGTCGTCGTTCACGGAACAACTCGTTGGTGTAGAACAGCAACCACGCCTCGCCCAGACGCTTCAAAACGAAGTACGGCTAAAGTCTGTCGTGCCATCTCCCCACCAGGCATGAAACCATGTACTCGAATAATCATTTAGTTTCAAGCTGGATTTCACATAAACAGGGAATTTATTACGAGTGCAATGGAAATGATATTAGTGCCAAAATTGTCGAAATCGCGTTTTCGCACTGAAAGTAATATACGTCTCAATGCCAACAGGCACTTACTGTCAGTTGTTAGCTGGAAATGGTGTTGGGGATGACTCCTTGTCGCTTGGCATTGAAACACAGGTAACAGAAAATCCAGTGTGGGTTTACAGGATGTGCAGGAAAGGAAGTAAGCTCATATTTATTGAAAATTCTGACCTCAGGATTTACTCATAGAAAACATGTAGAAATATGGATAACTGTATCAGGCAGAATAAATGTATGTTGGTAATAACGACCGTCGCTCTTGTCCTGAAAGGCTACTACAAAAATAATCTACCTTAAATTCCTTGTTTCTGGCCACATCCTAAATATCAGGTAATAGAGACTTCGATATAATAGGTACGGGAGATAGTAAGCAAGTGCATGGTTTCATAAGAAATTCAAGAAATGGTATATCTACAAGACTCGAAACTTCGTTCCAAGTAATTCCTATGGAAAAGAATGATTTTTTTCGACGTGGAACGCGTCTGAAATTCATCCCTGAACACAAATACTCAAAAAATCTTAGAACTGTGTTGGATTCGCGAGTCAAAAAATCATCACTTCGACTTACGCACACCAAAACGTCTTTCATCAAATATGAAGTGTGGGAAGAGAAGACAAACTTCAAGCAGCAAACATTTAATAGCTTCTAAGAAATTGCTACGTTTCCTTCTTACGTAAAATGTCAACGCTGACAAGGAATTGCTAAACTACTTGCCATTAATTTAGATTACCTTTATGACAGACAGTCGTTCTGGCAATTGAGTGCATTAATAGGGTCATACAATCTCAATCATTCAATGCCAGACTGATTAGTCACAATGTTTCTTGTTATTCGAACAACGTCACGCTCTGTTAACAGTATTTCCTTTGGAGAAACGGCGGAATGGTTGTGCAAAGTCCCTGATCACCAGTCGTGGATTAAATTCCAAACCTCTCCGCAGTGTCTCGTGTAGTGAGGGCATGGGACACTGCTGATGGTGATCCGTCCGTCGGATGGGACGCTTTTCGAGAGGAGTAGGCTGTGTGCCGGCACAGGGCTTCACCCTTCTTCCTTCATCTCCAACACGAACGCGACACTACACTACACATGCACCCATGCACCTATACTTAACATAGGCACTTCAGTAAACAGATCTCACACTTGACAAAGGAAAGGTGCCTGCGGGCGCGAAAGATAGGCAAAACCTTACCAGTTAGGCGGCAGAATGTGCGCTCCGGGGTCTCCCAGCCATTCATGGCATACGACTTTACATTCTAGACATTAGGATAAATTTTTATAGTCACAATGAAGTGCCAGTCTACACACTGTCGTATCGACACACATACACAATTACTCACTCACACTCTCAGTTACCGGTTTAAGCATTATACAAATACAGATGTTTGATTTCCCTTCATACGAAAGGGAAAAAATAACAACGCTGACTGAAGGAAAGAAGAAGTGGTTGGCGGCAATCCTTGAATATCTTGATGAAAAATATCGTAACTGTTATAAGAAAGTTTGCATGTGTTTTTCTTTTATTATTATTTTTCCCACTTTTCATAAGTACCATATGGTCTATTGGACCAATTGTGTGTTTGGATTGAGGAGTTCCTAGATAACAGAATGCAGCATGTCATTCTCAATGGAGAGAAGTCTTCTGAAGTAAGAGTGATGTCAGGGGTGCCACAGGGGAGTATCGTGGGTCCGTTGCTGTTCACGATATATATAAACGACCTTGCGGATAACCTAGGAACTTCACTGGGGCTTTTTGCGGATGATGCTGTAGTATATAGAGAGGTTGTAACAATGGAAAATTGTATTGAAATGCAGGAGGATCTGCATCGAATTGACGCATGGTGCATGGAATGGCGATTAAATCGCAAAGTAGACAAGTGTAATGTGCTACGAATACACAGAAATAAAGATCCTGTATCATTTAGCTACACTATAGCAGGTCAGCAACTGGAAGAATTGGGAGTAGGCATTAGGAGTGATTTAAAATGGAACGACCATATAAAATCAATCGTCGGTAAAGCAGATGCCAGACTTAGATTCATTGGAAGAATCCTAAGGAAATGCAGTCCGAAAACAAAGGAAGGAGGCTACAGTACACTTGTTCGCCCACAGCTTGAATACTACTCACCGGTGTGGGATTCATACCAGGTGGGGTTGATAAAGTAGAAAAGATCCAACGGAGAGCAGCGCGCTTCGTTACAGGATCATATGGTAATCGAGAAAGCGTTACGGAGATGATCTATAAACTCCATTGGAAGACTCTGCAGGAGAGACGTTCTGTCGCTCGGTACGGGTTTTGGCGAAGTTTCGAGAACATACCTTTCAAAAAATGTTCAAATGTTTGTGTAGTCTATGGGACTTAACTACGGGGTCATCAGTCCCTAAACTTACAAACTACTTATGAACTACTTACGTCCTAGGACGGCACAAGTATCCATCCCGAGGGGGGATTCGAACTCCCGACCGGAGTGGCCGTGCAGACCGTGACTGGAGCGCCTCAGTCTCCTCGGCCACCGCGGCCGGCAACATACCTTTACCGAGGAGTCTAGCAGTATATTGCTTGCTCCTACGTATATCTCGCGAAGAGATCATGAAGATAAAATAAGAGAATTAGAGCCCACACAGAGGCATACCGACAATCTTTCTTTCCACGAACAGTATGTGACTGGAACAGGAAGGAGAACCGATAGTGGTACTCAAGGTGCCCTCCGCCACACACCGTCGGGTGGCTTGCAGAGTATAGATGTAGATGTAGATGCATATGTAGATGTAGATGTACCTGTTACGTCTTAAGATATACAAGAGGATCCGTGCGAATACTTCGCACCGTCAGTGGAATGACAAAATAGTCGGAAAAAAATGGAAGTAAAGTTGAATGTTTACGCATAGCTTTCTACAGAATCAATCAAAAGGTTAAAAAGTTTGTAATTCTATGGGACCAAACTAGTTGGTCATAAATCCCTAGTCTTAAACTAAGTTAAACTAACTTAAGGACAACACACACACACACCCATGCCGGAGAGAGGATTCGAAACTCCGACGCGGGAAGCCGCGCGATACGCAACGTGGCGCTCCAGACCGCTCGGCTACTCCAAGTCAATCTATGCGGGTGTTTAAAAGCGCAAATGAAAGCGCTTCATCCGTGGAGTGCTGTTAGGTCAAAAAGAGCTGCTACCTTAACTGGCACCGCAGATATCGTTAAACAAACCGATTAAAATATTCAATGCATGGACAGAAGGATACCGCGTTTGAATAAAATTAGAGGATAGGGGGACGTGTGTTATTCTGAGTCTTGATGACAAATCCGCGAATGAATACCTTTCGTTTAAAGAAAAAATGTAGGAAATCGGCCGAATAGAAAGGCCTGACCGACTGACTTTAATTTACAGCAAGGACATTCCCATAAGTAATTTACATAAGGAAATCGCGTTTGAGTATAGAAAAAGGAAGGCGAAAGTTACGTAAATTCTGATATTTGATGACAAATCTGTGGATGATTAACTTTCGTTTAAATCAAAACTGAAGGGAATCGACCGGATAGTTTGCTCCGGCTGACTGACTTTAAGTTTTCCTTTAATATACAGGGTGAATCACCTAACAGTAGCACCACAAATATTGGGGAAACAGAAAGTGCGATTGATGTTCTGTTTTAATAGAATGGATTGGTAGTCAAGCACTCGTACTGTTAGCCAATAAACAGATTGTAAAAATACCTAGAAAGTGTATTTTTTATGCAAACATACAATTTTTTCAAATGGAACAAGGGTTGTTTCTATCATCCACTGCAATTTTTGACACCAGCTGTATACAAAGAATTTTGAATGCCATTTTTATCACGTTCAGTTTGGCAGCTATAACTATTCAAAGTTTTGGGGGCTGAGGTGCGACAGCGTAGCTTACTAGCTGGTGGTCATGAGACAGTGGGCCGTGCCCCAGGGGATAGCCACTCGGCCAGTCAGCTACGCTATTGCAGCCTCCGCCCCCCAAAACTTTTAACGGTTGTAGCTGCCAAACTAAACGTGACAAAAATGTCATTAAAAATTCTTTGTACACAGCTGGTGTGAAAATTTCCTGTGCATGATAACAACAACCATTGTTCGATTAGAAAAACTGTATGTTTGCATAAAAAATACACTTTCTATGTAATATTACAATCTGTTTGTTGGCTAAAAATACGACCCCTTGACTACTAATCCATTCTGTAAAAACCGCACTTCAATCGCACTTTCCGTTTTCGCAATATTTGCGGTGCAAGTGTTAGGTGATTCACCCTGTATAAGATTTTTTTACTTACAAGGAAAGTACTTGGGCTCGAACAAACACATATACACCAAAATCGTATGAGAGATAATGTAAAGATCCCTTATTGCACTAGTGATACTCCCGCATCTGCAAAACTCTGCAGTCGTCCGTTAGAGGCCTCTACGTGTGCCATGCTACATTGCACTTTGACCTGTCGGTTCGCCAATAGGGACGGTGCAGTGTGCCTCCGAAGTTGCGTTTTCTGATGTTATTTGTGTGGTGAAGCGTCAGATGGGGAGGCGATTGCTAATCAATCCTGCTAATGTATTGCGATTAGTTTAGATGCAGTTACGAAGAACCCTTCTTCGTGAAAATGGTATTAGTGTAGAAGATGAATCATTCGCATGCTTTCTCGTATCTGTTGTTGTACAGAAATATGAGCATAAGTTAGATACTGTAATAGGGATGATAATGACGAACAACTCA
This sequence comes from Locusta migratoria, assembly GCA_026315105.1. Taxonomy (NCBI): domain Eukaryota; kingdom Metazoa; phylum Arthropoda; class Insecta; order Orthoptera; family Acrididae; genus Locusta; species Locusta migratoria. Next base: position 3,361,570 of record CM048747.1, read on the forward strand.
TTGCAAGCGGTAGTGCTATGGTAAGTGCGAGAAGAGGCGATGGAAGCAGTGGCAGTGAATACCAACAGTCTTTCGGGAAGAAAGTTAAAGCTGCAACTGTCATCACGGCTTTTGATGACAATTCGCTAGAGGACATGTACGATGATTATTACATAAGTTATAGTTAAGATATCTGCATTACGTATGACGTCTACAGTTACATCTACAGTGCTATCTAGAAAAAAAAATGTTCAAATGTTTGTACAACTTATGAGACATAACTACGTGGTCACCAGTCCCTAAACTTACAAACTACTTATGAACTAGCTAACACTAAGGACGGCACAAATATCCATGCCCGAGGGGGGATTCGAACCCCCGACAGTAGTGGCTGTGCTGGTGCTATCTAGAGCATGGTTGGAGAGCTTTGTAGAAAAACGACACCCACCAGCACCTTGTGGTGTACGTAGAGATCGTATAACCAAACGTTCATACAGATATGTTTGTTCGTGCCCATGTACTTTCCTTGTTAGATATACCACTTTAGCCAAGAAAGGGAACATTCGATATTGAATCATAAAAACTGCTTTTGCTTCTCCTGTAAAATTTAATTTTTGCTATTACCTAATTTTCCTTGTCAACGCGTGAGTAATTATTATGGTAGACGATATTTAGGACCATCAAGGAAGTCATCGAGTAAAACAGAAGTGATATCTGGCGTTCCACAGGGAAGCGTTATAGGTCCCCTACTCTTCCTCCTGTTTATAAACGATTTAGGAAACAATCTGAATAGCTCCCTTAGACTGTTCGCGGATGATGCTGTCGTTTATCGGTTAGTGAAGTCAATAAAGGATCAAAAGCAACTGCAAAGCGATTTAGACAAAATTTCTACATGGTGCGAAAATTGGCAATTTACACTAAATAAAGGAAAGTGTGAAATAATATAAATGACCAGTAAAAGAAATTCGCTGAACTTCAATTACGCGATAAATCAATCAAACCTGAAGGTCGTTAATTCTATCAAATACCTTGGTGTTACAATTACGAACAACTTTGACTGGAGAGAACACATAGAAAGTATTGTAGGGAAGGCGAACCAAAGGTTACGTTTCATTGGCAGAACGCTTCGAAAATGCACCAGCTCCACCAAAGAGACTGCCTACATCACACTTGTGCGTCCTCTACTGGAGTATTGTTGCCCATTGTGGGCCCTCACTATGTGGGACTGATGGAAGACACTGAGAAGGTTCACAGAAGGGCAGCTGGTTTTGTCACGGAAAGCGTCACGGAAATGTTGCACGAATTGGGGTGGAAATCATTAAAAGAACGACGTTAATCATTGCGGCGAGATCTGTTTGCGAAGTTTCAATCACCGACTTTTACTTCTGAATGTGAATATATTTTGCTAGAACCCATCTACTTAGGGAGACATGTTCAAAATGTTCAAATGTTTGTAGAGTTTATGGGACTTAACTACAGGGTTATAGGTCCCTAAACTTACAAACTACTTACGAACTACCTTATACTAAGGACGGCACAAATATCCATGCCCGAGGGGGGGATTCGAACCCCCGACCGTAGTGACCGTGCAGACCGTGACTGGAGCGCGTCAGTCCCCTCGGCCACCGTGGCCGGCAGGTAGACATGACCATCCCAATAAAATAAGAGAAATCAGATCGAAAACGGAACGATTTAGGTGTTCATTCTTGCCGCGCGCTATTAGAGAATGGAACGACAGAGAAAAGTTATGAAAGTGGTTAATGAACCCTCTGCCAGGCACTTGAATGTGATTTGCAGAGTATCCGTGTAGATGTAGAAGTGTGATCAGTTACTTTTGAATCAGCACGGACAGATGAATGACCGTGGAAGAGTGGGCGGTGTGGTCGACGTCTGCGATCGACCAGGCGCCGGTAACGCGGCCAGTGCAGCCTTTGACGCGGCGCGAGCAATTACAGCGCGAGCAAAGTCAGTTGGCAAGACTGTGCAAGCGCGACTGACTGCACTCCCATAAAGGGAGTCCCCCGGCCCGGCCGCAGGTGGCCAGGCCTGCCAACAATGGCGCGACGCACAAAGGGCGGGGACTCCCCGCAGGGCGCCGTCTAATGAAACTCGCAGCCGGACGCCAGCTCTCCGCAGAGGAGTCCTCAAAGCTGACCACTGGCCGGCAATACATCACGCCGAGCACCGCGCAGTGGGAGGGCTCCTGTAACACGAGTGACGCGCCCCTCGTCCCCGTCAAGGTCCCGTTCGGTCTAGCAGGGCGGAAAATGGGGACTTCGCAGTTCAAACTAGGGATGGGCTTAACTGCGAATTTTCGGTATCAGTGATTTCTGTGACTGCTACTTTTATATATCTGTGATTCTTAGTTGCGACTTGTCACAGTTTAGAGTCGCAATTTACGAGTTCACAACTTGTATCCCTCCGCCAACTGCGACTTCTGCTACTTTTACTGCGACTTATGCGATTTTGCGACTTTTACTGCGACTTATGCGATTTTGCTACTTTTACTGCGACTTCTGCGATTTTGCTACTTTTACTGCGACTTATGCGATTTATCACTGTCGGCTGTCCAAATTGCAACTTTCAAGCGGTATTAATGTTTTTATCTGGTGTTAACGAAAAATGTGCTTGAACAGAGGAAACTAAATTGCAACATATTAGACTCAGCAGTAAGTATAGCCTATATTAAATGAGATGGTTTACTGCAAATGTGAAATTTCCGTACTAATTTGTCTTCATTACTGTAAAAGTAAATAGTAGCATTCATATAGGCCTAATGTCAACTGTAGATCTATTGCTAATAATTAACAATTTTAAAGAATATTAATAAGCCTGATAATCGTTATTTTCCAGATACGCCCTGCTTAATTGCTGCACTTCACGTTCATCTCTAAAGTCTGAGAAACGAACATGAAGCTCTAATATAAGTATTGAAGAGCTCTCAGCTTAAAAGAGCAACTGATAATATAAGTGTGCAGAAAATGATTGAGTGAATAGTGTCAGATTGAAGCGCGTGATTTGAAAAAGATTGTTAAAACATGAGTGAATAATGAAAATTCCTCTCTCTCCCTGTCCAGTGTCCACTACCCATAAAATTTGTGCCATGTAATTGGTCATTAACACAAGAAAAGTATGAATTTGTCTCCTCCTCTTGAACATGTTGACCTGCAGTGTTGTGATAGGTCTAGGTTAGAAAGCCATGGGTTTACTTTTAAGGCTTAAGGTGTGAAACTGGGAAAAAAAGTGTGAATACAGACCAATTAATTGAAAATTGACTTTTCAGGCTTATGTTGTGAAAAAAGTGGGAATACATATCTTCCACCAAGAGTTTTTAAGTGTAATTTTTCATTTGTGGAAAACACACTAAATACTTATCTGTGTAAGTGACTGCATTGTTGTCAAAAATTCATCTTGTTGGTACACTAGTGCAAAACATATCAGTGCAACTATTCCCTTATATGCTTGATGTGTATCCAAATAAAAGTGCAGAATAAACCTCAAAAGACCCATTGATTTTGTTTCATTAGACTTCTAAAGATATCCAAGAAGTTTTGCTGTATTAACATTGCAAAGCTTTGAAACAATAAGTCTTATGGTAAGCAGAATTACAAGTTTTGTAAGGTACTTGTCTGTAAATGATGCATTCTGAGAAGACAAATATTGTTCATATTGATTCAAAATATTGTATCAAATCTGTGGAAGTTGCTAAGTTACCAGAAAAGAAGTCTATATATAATGGTCAGTGCTATTGCTCATTATAACCATGCTACAGGTAATAGAAAGGTAAAGTCATATTTCAGTAATCATGTTGAGCTAAAATATTGTTCCTTCTCACATTTTGAGGCCAGTATCAACCACATACATATTTTTACCAGTGTATATTTTAACATGTATCCAACAACTGACTAGTTTTGAGAGATATCTTAACACTTCCCATTATTTTGATAGGTATATAAAGTACGGTTTCATTTCATTTAACTATGGAAAAAATGATTTGTTTCCCCTACCAATTTTAATGACAAAACTATGGCGCTTTTTTTAATCTACACCAAATTCCATTTGAAGACAAACATTTTCACCACAAACTTGTCTGCAGCCCTTCCTCATAATTTCACTCTAATTTATGGCACTGGAAAGGTAGTCTGATCTATTTGCAAATAAAAGAGCCAGTTGTTCCAAATCTTTTAACACATTTAGCTTTATAGTAGTACAATGATATTTCATGAGAGGTAACAGAAATAAAGTAACAAATACCATGCTTCTGTTTAAATTCAAATATATTTATTTCCCTGTGTTACATAAGGCACTTAGGAAAAACTAAATCACTTGTTTATATGTACAATGTTTCACAACAAAATCAATGCTGTATATTTCACACAGTTAATTAGTACAAGTTACAAAGAAAGCAAATATGTAGAAATGTTATAGGCTGCATTATTCACCCAAATTTATATTAAAAGCTCAATCATTGTCTGTCACCTTTGTATTTGAAATTGATTTATTTGTCTGATGTTATTAGGATTGTCAATACATACATAACAAGGCAAAGGTTGAAACACAAATATTATTCCACACATATTTATACAGTTTTGTTACATATATTATTAAGACTACACATAAGACTGTATGCCATAAGTTACAATTTCATTTGTTCAGTCACATTAATAAAAGTTAATTCATTACAGTACACATAAATTCATTTCTTTAAATAGCTTCCAACGGTGGCTGACATCATGGTCTTCCTCTTCTTGTTATGTCTGGTTTCTTCTTTCTTCTCCCATGACAGAATCTCGTTCACCTCGTCAGATACCATGAAACATTTGTACAACATGTATGAGCAAACAATATGTAAAATTACCCCCCCCCCCTCTCTCTCTCTCTCTCTCTCTCTCTCTCTCTCTCTGTGGTGTGTGTGTGTGTGTGTTTCTTGCATTTACAACAGGTTATTGCTCCATATACTAGTCTAAGTTCATTACATAAAATCAAGCACAAACCATGGATCACCTTCATTATACATCATCACACATTACATTGAAATTGTATTGCATATATAGATATTTTTATCTTTCTACAGCCAACTTGGTGGTTTATGACTGTTCTGTAATATTCCATATGGTATTTCTGTTATTTTTCCATGATATGACCCTCCAAGTATTAGTTCTGAAACATAACTGATAAAGCGGGTTTAATGTAAAAAAAAATCTTAACATTATCAAGATTCCAGTATTGAAGGTAACTTACCATTTATTAATTAAAACTGTGTGCTCCTTAAAGGCAGTGCATCAAACCAACAGTGAATCCATTTTAATCTGTTCAACTGTTGACAATCTGTGGGCAGTTGAATTAAAATGTAAACTATCCTTCAAATTTAAATGTTTTAGTGGATGGAATTAATATTGATTTTTATGTAAGTAATAGTGATATGTGATGCATCTGTTTATGTAATAGATGTACCTTACTTTTGTAGTACAACTTTAAAAGCAAAATCATACAGAGAAAAAAAAATTAAATTTAAATAGACTATGTACTTTTCAGTACCACATATTGTACTCACTTAACTGGATATTTAAGTGGACATTATGCAGCTGTGCTTTGTTGGGTTGGTTCTGAATACAGCCAAGTCTTCTTGAGGTGGTGACGAAGGTGCCCAGTAGCTGTTGGCAATAGAAGTTCACATGAATACAAGATTCTCAACTGCACCACTTACACACTTAGATAATATATTTGTTGTAAATGTAGCACAGAACTATTATCAGGTTATCATAAAATGTTACTCACATAATTTTACATTTTGTTAGGCTTTATACAGCCAAGTCTTCTTGAGGTGGTGACGAAGGTGCCCAGTAGCTGTTGGCAATAGAAGTTCACATGAATACAAGATTCTCAACTGCACCACTTATACACTTAGATAATATATTTGTTGTAAATGTAGCACAGAACTATTATCAGGTTATCATAAAATGTTACTCACATAATTTTACATTTTGTTAGGCTTTATACAGCCAAGTCTTCTTGAGGTGGTGATGAAGGTGCCCAGTAGCTGTTGGCAATAGAAGTTCACATGAATACAAGATTCTCAACTGCACCACTTATACACTTAGATAATATATTTGTTGTAAATGTAGCACAGAACTATTATCAGGTTATCATAAAATGTTACTCACATAATTTTACATTTTGTTAGGCTTTATACAGCCAAGTCTTCTTGAGGTGGTGATGAAGGTGCCCAGTAGCTGTTGGCAATAGAAGTTCACATGAATAAAAGATTTTCCAACTGCACCTCTTACACACTTAGATAATATATTTGTTGTAAATGTAGCACAGAACTATTATCAGGTTATCATAAAATGTTACTCACATAATTTTACATTTTGTTAGGCTTTATACAGCCAAGTCTTCTTGAGGTGGTGATGAAGGTGCCCAGTAGCTGTTGGCAATAGAAGTTCACATGAATACAAGATTCTCAACTGCACCACTTACACACTTAGATAATATATTTGTTGTAAATGTAGCACAGAACTATTATCAGGTTATCATAAAATGTTACTCACATAATTTTACATTTTGTTAGGCTTTATACAGCCAAGTCTTCTTGAGGTGGTGATGAAGGTGCCCAGTAGCTGTTGGCAATAGAAGTTCACATGAATACAAGATTCTCAACTGCACCACTTATACACTTAGATAATATATTTGTTGTAAATGTAGCACAGAACTATTATCAGGTTATCATAAAATGTTACTCACATAATTTTACATTTTGTTAGGCTTTATACAGCCAAGTCTTCTTGAGGTGGTGATGAAGGTGCCCAGTAGCTGTTGGCAATAGAAGTTCACATGAATAAAAGATTTTCCAACTGCACCTCTTACACACTTAGATAATATATTTGTTGTAAATGTAGCACAGAACTATTATCAGGTTATCATAAAATGTTACTCACATAATTTTACATTTTGTTAGGCTTTATACAGCCAAGTCTTCTTGAGGTGGTGATGAAGGTGCCCAGTAGCTGTTGGCAATAGAAGTTCACATGAATACAAGATTCTCAACTGCACCACTTATACACTTAGATAATATATTTGTTGTAAATGTAGCACAGAACTATTATCAGGTTATCATAAAATGTTACTCACATAATTTTACATTTTGTTAGGCTTTATACAGCCAAGTCTTCTTGAGGTGGTGATGAAGGTGCCCAGTAGCTGTTGGCAATAGAAGTTCACATGAATACAAGATTCTCAACTGCACCACTTACACACTTAGATAATATATTTGTTGTAAATGTAGCACAGAACTATTATCAGGTTATCATAAAATGTTACTCACATAATTTTACATTTTGTTAGGCTTTATACAGCCAAGTCTTCTTGAGGTGGTGACGAAGGTGCCCAGTAGCTGTTGGCAATAGAAGTTCACATGAATACAAGATTCTCAACTGCACCACTTATACACTTAGATAATATATTTGTTGTAAATGTAGCACAGAACTATTATCAGGTTATCATAAAATGTTACTCACATAATTTTACATTTTGTTAGGCTTTATACAGCCAAGTCTTCTTGAGGTGGTGATGAAGGTGCCCAGTAGCTGTTGGCAATAGAAGTTCACATGAATAAAAGATTTTCCAACTGCACCTCTTACACACTTAGATAATATATTTGTTGTAAATTTTGAACTGAACTATTATCAGGTTATCATAAGATGTTACTCACATAATTTTACATCTTGTTAGGTTGTATACAGCCATGTCTTCATGTGGTGTTGGATGCTCAGTACCTGTAGGCAATGGATGTAGTTAAAGAAACCGCAATGTGTTTTCATGACAATAAATAACTATGAACAATGTAAGACTGTACTTTGCTGTGGTGATAAGACACTTACCAGCAGGTTTGACTAGTCACCAGTCCCATTGGCATTCAGGAATATTAATTTTTCAACATTTGAAGCTTTGAGGAGAGTTCTTCTCTCATTGATTAATGTCCCTGTTTTTGAAAATATCCTCTCACAAGGCACAGATGTTGCTACTACATTGAACTTTTCTTGCACTACCTTTGCGATGGTGGGGTATATAACCTGGTTTCTTCTCCACCATGCCAGGGGGTCCTCATTCCTGCTAATGACTGGGTCTTCCACATATCGCTGGACTTCTGCAATAGCTGATGACTGCGCTGTTCCTTGCGGCTGAGCATGTTTGACCAGTTTGTCGAAGACACCCCACACAGAAAGGGACTCATCTGTCAAATTTGGTGCTGCAGTTGCTTGAGCAGGTTGTGTTGTACTGGCCCTACCTTCGTCATTCTTCCAGGCAACAATATTTATTAATTGTTTTTTTGCGCTGTCTGCTGCAGTGGGATTTTCAAAGGGTAGCAATTTAAATCGGGGATCTAGCAGAGTGGCTAGAGCGATGGACATGCTCTGTTCCAGATTCTGAAATCTTTCACCGAGTCCCTTTCTCAAGGCTTCAACTACAGTTTTTGAAACAGGGTTCAACTGTGTCTTGGCAATTTCATCACAGACAAATTTGAGGCCACGTGTTAGTATTATAACCTGAAAATTGAGCAAAATATAATACAAAATATAGACTACCAAGGAAAACAATAAAAAAATGTGGCTTTTATTGGAGCCAATGAAAGTGAACTGCTAACTTACCAAGCTGCCAGTTGGGTAGTCCTCTGCACCAAGTTGTCTTGAAACTTGCTCAAAAGGTTTGAGAATGACACAGAGTTCTGAGCAGACTGTCCATTCTTCCTGTGTCAGTGGTTGCAAGTCATTACTACACAGGGCAACTGTAGATTTAACAGCTTCAGATAATTCAACAAAACGTTCAAACATAAACATTGTTGAATTCCATCTAGTTGGCATGTCCTGAATGAGTTTTTTTAGATTAACACTGCCATTAATTTTCTGATAATTTAGAAGCCGTTCCGTTGCTCCACTGCTCTTTTTAAAGAAACCTACAATTGCCTTCACTTTTTGGTGGACTTGTTGACAGTGTTTAAGGGCACCTTGTACTACCAAATTAAGTGTATGTGCATAACAACCAAAATGTTTCCACCTCAATGTGCCAGTAACTGCATTTTTAATATTGGGTGCATTGTCTGTAACAACAATCAATATTTTGTTATTTAAAGAAAATTTGTCCCTGATTTTAATTAGGGCAGTGGACAAATTTGCACTGGTATGTGGACCACTAAAATTGGCACATTCTAGCAGTACTGACTGCAGTTTGTACTCTTTAGTAATGAAGTGTCCTGTAACAGCCATGTAACTTTCATTGGCAGCAGAAGTCCAACAATCTGTGGTCAGGCAAACTGTTCTGATATCCTGTAGTTTTTGTTCCACTATTTGTTTTGCATTAACATAGGCTGCTGGCAACATTACATTCGTCACTGTCTTTCTGCTTGGGATTTCATAAGCAGGATTTAATTCATGTAATAAATTACGAAATGCCACGTCATTGACAAGCGAAAAAGGTTGGAAACTTGTTGTAAATAGGGCCATTAGTCTTTTGTTAACCCTTTTCTTTTTGTCTAATCCCATCTTCTTAGGAACATACTCCGTAATGTCACTCTGGTACATCTGTGATGTGGAGGGCACAGCTATTTCCACTTCACATGAAGGTGTGACACTGTTTATTACCATCTCTGCAGAATGAGCTTCACCTACAAAGCAATAAGTTTAACATCAACAAAAAGTTTGTCAAAAGTGCAGATAATATATGTTTAGGCTACATTTTAGTTTTTAGTACTGTAAATTACAGGTGCAATGTTTGCCTTGCCATTAAATAGTTATTCAGATTTTACATTACATCAAGTTTCACTCAATATGAATCTGGTACCAACAAAATCAAATTGCAACCTAGAATTATATTACCAAGCAGCAGCAGTGGAAAATACGTTTGTGATACCTTAATGTACATCACAAAAATCAGTCAAATGAACATCCACACTAGATAAAATAGAGCTAGTAGACTTATACCATAGTCTAATTAACAGCAAATTCAACAAAATTTCTAGACTTTGGGATTCAGCAACATAAGGAAAAACACCCAGAATACATAATAAGATAATTATATACTATGCCACTGAAATACTTCCTAGGTGTACAACAAAAGAAAACTGTTACAAACCCTTTTTCTAAAGTGCTGCTAATATTAACAGTGCCGTGTTTCTGACACTAACAGGATACACAAGAAGAAGCTAAGTATGATATGCTATGGCATTGAAATACTTGGTAGATATACACCAACAGAAAAGTGGGCAAACCACATTCTAAAGCACTGCATACACTAACAGTACCATTTCTTGAGGTAGACAACAAATGATCCTCAGTCTCTACAAATCAGTCAACACATGTTAACAACGAACTTACTCACTACATAAACAAAGAAAGAAGAACAAAATGTCTTAGTGCCTGTAAAACATCATTTGGAAGGATCATGTTATTACACTACCTGCCCTCAAAAATCTAACAGCCCGTTTCTTTTATGTAACTGCAAGGGCTACTGTTACCTATTGAATGGTATATTAGAGTATATTATCATTTAAATACACAAGCCTATAATGATTTCTCGTTTTACTTTACATGGATGAATGAATTGAGGGAATGTATCAGATTTTGCAGTACTACAATGTGCCACATTTTTTTAAAAGCTGATAAATTATGTACAAAAGCCATATACTGTACCAATAACCTAACAGTTCAGCCGATTAAATAAATAAATAGTTGTTATTCCAGTAATTAAATCGACTGCTATATACCTCTAATTCAAATTCTATGCATGCAGATGAAATTAGAAGGGAAGATATTTGCTGCTATAATTGGAACAATGAATGTCATAAGTATTTCAATTTTCTAACTGTAAGTGAGCAATTCGCGTCATAACTATTTCAGTTTTCTAGCTGTAAGTGAGCAATTCGCATGGGAGAATATTTTACTTCATATGTCCGATGTCGCTCTTTCGTTGGTACCTGCTGCTGTGAGCATTTATATCGGACGCTCATTGGCTACAACGCGGTATAGCCAACATAATAGCGGCGCGCAAATTTGAATGTTACAGGTAGTGCGAATATTTCAATTAATCCACATTCGAGCTGCAACACATCCAAACGCATATTTAGCAGGAAGAAAACATACAATCCCAATAGTAAATGTTAAACGCTCTAAGGGAGTCATTCAACATTGTACGTAATTGTTCTAAAAGAGGAATATGCGAGCTGTATTACGCGTAACTCACTCTCGTTCTAAGTGCTACACTTTAGTCAACTGCACTCTTTACTGCTAGAAAAATACTGAACAATAACTTAGGTGTCTTGTAGTACTTTGGCACACTCGCGTAATGTTAAAAGAGACTACATTTCGGACTACAGTTAATTATACATGCCATGAAACAATGTCATTGTAACATACCTTGCTCTGTAACTTGCAACACAGGTTCGACGGCTTGCTCTGTGACTTGCAACACAGGTTAAGAAACAAACCTCACCATAATATGCGACCTCTCAATATGCCTTTTCAGGTTCGTCGTACTAGTTCTGTACGACAGCTTTTTGCCGCATAAATTACATTTCGCATAATCGTTGTCGAGAGTTGTGAAATGAGTCCACATCTCGCTCCTCCGCGATCGCTTCATCTCGGCAGGCAAGATATACTCTCTTAGACGACCAGGGGCGAAATGGACGAGGTATTTCAGTTTGGCACGCTTTTTCGAACAACCCGGGATTCCAGGAAAAAGCAGAAAAGTCCCGTTACTACTTTCCTATTGGCTATTGCCTTTCTGGCTTTCTCACTTTCCGTAAACTGCGACTCTAAACGCGACTTTTCACTGGTAACGTCACACACACATACACACACAGATCCACATGTACACCACGCAGACGGCAGAAAGCTAGAAGTACCAACGTCGGCCAGCAGATGGCAGACGACACGGCCTAAACTGCGACTCTTAGTTGCTACTTGCGACTCTTAAATGCGCTTTTTCACTGAAATCGCAGGTAGCCTCTATAGCCTGCCCAATGCAAAGATATTAGTACAAACTTCGACCAACAGATGGCAGACTGGTTGCGAGAGTAAACTGCGACTTGCTATTCTTAGTTGCTACTTGCTCCTCTTAGTTGCTACTGCGCTTCTAAACTGCGACTGAAATCGCAGTCAGATTTCTTAAAGTTGCGACTGTGACAATTGCTACTTTTGAATCACTGTGATTTCTAACAGATACGCGATTTTCGACCCATCCCTAGTTCAAACGACTGCAGCGATTCCTAGCGGCGAGGTCGCAATTATTGGCATACCAACACCCTACCGTCTCTTCTGGGCTGATTCGCGTAGGACGCTCTACTTCAGAACTTCCCAGAATTCACAAAATAGTTTCGAACCTATTGATCATTATCTTGCTTTGCAGCTCTTACTCTCTGCCGCGGTAGAGTAGCCGAGTGCGGGACGGATGTCTGGAGGCAGCGCGGCGGCCCGACGTAAACAACGGACGTGCGGCAGTACAGCAGGTCAGTTGTAACCTTCTAGTTGCGGCCTCGTAACTTGAAATGTTTCACCAGAAGACAAAATGAACCTGAATAGTTGTCAAAGAAAAGAGACAATTAAGTTTACTTTCGATTGGGACTTTATTAGACCAAAGGCTTTCGAGTTAAAGAGATGGTTTGTAGAAACAGTCGGAATTACGGATGTAGATGTAATTGGAGTACATCTCTCATTTGTTACGAACTTTGTTTACGTAAAATTACGATCTGCTGACTTATGTTGTCGAATTATCGAAAGAAGTGGGGGTAAAATGAAGTTTAATCATTCAGACGGACGAGTCAGTGACGTTCTTGTGTCGCATGCTGGTCTTAGAACAGTAAGAATATTCGAGTTACCGTTCGAAATGCCAGCTGAACAAATTAGTGTCGCCCTCCAACCGTATGGCCGGGTTATTTCGAATGTTGCCGAGAAATGGTCTGAGCAATACATGTTTCCCGTGTTGAACGGAGTGAGACAAATTAAGATTGAACTTGAGAGGGACATACCATCTTTTATAAACATCGGTGGATATCGTGCCCTCGTGATTTACGATGGACAGCCGAAGACGTGTGCTCTCTGTAATTCACCTGATCACGTGCGAAGCGAGTGTCCTAGACGTCGTGTCCCGCAGATCCCGGCTAACGAGGCGGCTGTCCCGGGGCCGGTGGTGAGCATGAAGTTGACATACGCCGCCGCGGCAGACAGCCGCGGCCCCGTTCCACTGACCACCGCGGAGCAGCGGGAGGAAGCGGCCGGCGGCGAGAACGCGCAACTGGACAACGGACGAGGAAGTCCCGTCTCTGGAAATCGACACTCGACTGAGGACGAAACGCTCGTACCTGAGGTGACTGCGAGCACTTCACACGTACCAGATACGTTACTCGAGGCTGAACGCCCGGAGCACTCTTCCGAGGTTGCACATGCTGAAGACCAAATAGCGTCATTGTCTCAAATGCAAGGGAAACTTAGTCAAGGGAATAATCACAATACGTCGCCAAAACAACAAGGTGACAAGACAGATACCACAGGAAAGAAAAACAGTTATGAACGAGAAGAAGATCACGACAGTCTGACAACACCGCAGCTTCAAGAGTTAGTGGTACAAAATGCCGATGACAAAACCGGAGGCGTTCAGGACGCTCCCTCGAACAAGAAGGAACAGACCCCATGTCAGAGATCGCCTACGGGATCCCCTGACACCTCACCAGGGTCTTCTCCAAATAGATCGGCGAAATCGTTGCGTAAAAAGAACAAGAAAAGGCGAATTGCACACGAAGCGGCACAAAACTTGGCCCCTTCTTTAAGGGAACGGCTTAGAAACATTCAAGAAAGAGGAAGACAGGAACGAGTATCCCACAAGGAAGAAGTCTGCGAGTGCAGTGATAGAACAACGGGTTCGTCACATGCTGCAGAACCGCAAGAGAAATTGAACACTGCGCCTGACACAAACAATCCTGACATGGATGACGTATCCCGGCTTAGTCGTGAAAGAGCAGAAAAGACGGGTGATTGGGCGGAAGATGTCGAGAACCGGACGGACGGAATGGACACGGACCAGGAGAGTGAGGAAGACGTTTTCTATTAACGATTTTTAACTTGTCAGATCCACGGAAAGGACCGCATGAACGAGAATGATTTTTATTTGTGTTACACTGATTGAGGAAAGATATTTTAAAGTTTTCACGAAAGATAAAAAATAGACGAAATAAATTAATAGACGAAAGTTTGCCCTGAAGTTATCTTCTTTTGTAAAGTAAATTTCAAAGTGGAATACACATACAACGTTACCACTTTGAACATAAACAAAATTCAAAATTCTTCGAAGGTAGCCGCCCTCAAAGATTTTTTATATCAGTCCGATACTGATGTAGCTTTCTTACAGGAAGTTAACATCAAGAATTTTTATCTTTCCGGCTACAAAGAGATTTTAAACACCGCAACTGAGAAGGCTTGTGGAACCGAGATACTTGCCAAAGATGGATTGGAACTTACAAACGTATGTCTTTTGGAATCAGGGAGGGGAATTAGCTGCAAAATTTTTAATACTACCTTTATAAATATTTATGCACCCTCAGGAAATAATGCCAGGGAAGAGAGGGCAAAATTTTTTAAGAGTGACATTTTATTTCTCCTCAAGGACAACCCTGCAGAAATTTTAATAGGAGGAGACTGGAATTGCGTCTTAAATAAAAAGGATCAACGGCCAAATTTTAATTTCTCTCGCGAATTGGACGCATTGGTCAAACAGATGAAATGGAAAGACGCTTGGGAAGTAAAGTATCCAACAGTTGTCAAATTTACATATTTTACTCGTGACTCACAAAGTAGAATTGATAGGATGTATGTCACTCCTAACTTAGAGGCCAAAATACGCGGAATTGAAGTAATACCCTCTGCCTTTTCTGACCACCTAGGTGTAAAATGTAGTATCAACCTTACAAGACAAAAGACATACTGGGGCCGCCCGCTTTGGAAATTAAATATAAGCATGCTCGCAGAACAAGCCTTAACTTTAGAAATACAACAGACTTGGCAGGCTGTCTTAAGAAACCGAGCTAAATACCGAACCCACATTGAATGGTGGACTTCGGTCGCGAAGAAAAGATTACGTTCAACATTAATCGCATATGGGAAAGAGCGAGCAAGATGGTCAAGGACAACAATGGAGTTTTATTACACCTGTCTTCGAGAACTATATGAACAACCTATGTCACAAGAGGTTCTTCTTGATATAAAGAGAACTAAATCCAAGATGATCAGTATTAAGAGGGCGCAGCTGGAGGGTTTGAAGATAAAGTCCCACACTAGGACAACAGTGGAAGACGAAAATGCCTCCATCTACCACTTAATACAAATGGCAAAAAACAGGAGGAGAACTTTTATTAACAGCCTCAGAACGGACGATAACGAAATCCTGACGGAACAAAAGCATATTTTAAACGAGGCTCATAGGTACTACCATCAACTTTATGTCGAAAATAATGGTAATAATGAGAACTTAACGCAAGTTTTGCTGCAGAACTCCGGAATAGGGAACCTTGTGACTGAAGAAGAAAATTCAAATTTTACTGTAGATATAACAAACGAAGACGTTTCGGAAATTCTTAAATCTTCGCCACGCAATAAGTCTCCTGGCCCGGACGGCCTGCCAGTAGAATTTTATTCAAAATTTTGGCATTTAATAGGCGATGCATTTACCTCAGTGGTTAACGAGGTCCTCAATGGTGTTGTTATTCCTGATACTTTCAAAGAAAGTGTTACTATACTACTACCAAAAGGAAGAACCACAGACACGAAAGAACTTGGTAAAATGAGACCCATCTGCTTAATGAACGCCGATTATAAGATCATCGCGAGGGTGCTCAAAGATAGGATGCGACCTATTCTAGAACATGTAATTGGGAGCCACCAGACTTGCCTTCCTCGAAGGAGCATATTTAAGACGGTATGTGAATATAGAGACATAATTGCAATATTTTCGACTTCGTCGGCGAAAGGCGGCCTAGCCTTCATAGACTTCGCAAAAGCATTCGACAGGGTAAACCACGAATATCTGTACCATACCTTGAAATATATTGGTTTTCATGAGAAAAGCTTGACTGTAATACGGAACTTTATAACGGCAATAACCACTAGGATCTCTATTAATGGCCAATATTCCAAAGACATCAAAATTTTAAATGGAGTACCACAAGGCAGTCCATTATCAATGGTTTTATTCGTCGTTTCCGTAGAACCGCTCTTACGAATTCTGCATTCCACTTTAGAGGGCATAACTATTCGTGGAACAAAACGAGTGAGTAACGCATACGCGGACGATGTCGGCGTCATCATAAGAAGCGATGCAGACAATGTCCAGCTGACAGAACACTTGCGGATTTACTGTGACGCAACGGGCGCGAAACTAAACGAGACCAAAAGTTCTTTCTTAAATTTGCAGAGTCTCGATGATGTGCAGCTGACATGGGCAAAGCGAGTGGAGCATCATACTGCATTAGGAGTAACCTTCTACAGTTGCCCACTAAGAACGGCAGCTTCAAATTGGAAACAGCTACTGGACAAAATTCGAGGTGTCTTAAAATTAAATCTGACGAGGGATTTGAATCTAAAACAACGGATAAAACTCATAAATTGTGCAATCCTCGCGAAAGCCACATATGTCGGTCAGATATTACCGGTTCCCAGAGATATAGCAAAAACTATTATGCGTACAATTTGCAATTATGTATGGCAAGGTCATATTTTCAGAGTAGCACGGGATGTAATAACTTTGAAAAGTGAGAAGGGTGGACTAGGACTAACAGATGTTGAGAAAAACAGTAAGGCCCTCTTCATCAAACGGACCTTGCAACTAATCGATAATCATCCGGATAGCATCACTGCTGCTTTATTTGACCTGCTTAAGCCCGTTTGCATGTCGCCTCCAGTAAATGTCGGAAGAATACACGACAATTTGAAGTACATACAAATGTTCTACCTTGAAATAAGCTATATGAGAGGTATCATCGGGGATAAGAACAAATGGAAAGGCCAACATATAATGAATGGACTACAATCAACTACAATCCGCAACAGGATGGAATTAAAATATCCTGAGAAAAACTGGAAAAAAATATAGAAAAATATTAACAATACAACACTAACAACGGAAGTTCAGTCGGCGTGGTACAAAGTCATCAATAATATCGTTAGTACCAACGAAAAATTATATTCCATAGGACGAAGAACAACTAACGTATGCTCAAAGTGCGGAAATGTTGATTTGTTGAGGCATCGCTTCTTATGTGAAGGATACGCAGATATATGGAAAGATAGCACGGAGCAGGCCGCCTATATCAAACGGAGTGATGGACGGGAAATCACATTAAACAACATATTCTTTCCAGAGGAAATAGTTTTCCCCCCGCAGAAGAATAACGTGTTATTATGGATATATGGAAATTACATTAATTATGTAATTAACAAGAAAGGGAAGGACTGTATAGTGGAAGATAGACAATATATGCAGGAGGAATATTATAAAATATTTAGGAAAAAAATCACAAGAAGAATTACGGAAATATGTTAAAAATTCTTTTCGAAAGACAAGGCATAGGATAAGGATTTCATAATGGCATAGTGGCAATGTGTTGGATAAAAGCTAAGTAGGGGATTGCTGCTGAGGGTGAAGTACGGTGGGGACTCCGGGAGCCCCGGGGCCGCTACGGTAGCCGTGAAGGCCTCAGTAGAACCCTGAAAACGCTTTGTCCGACGATTAAATGTAACTTGAAAACTATAGAACCCATATACCGTTGACAGGTATTTAAAGTTGTTTTCATTTTAAGGGAAGTACATGTTTAGTTTTGCTTACCTTTTTTCTGTTTTATCAAACCGTAGAATACGGGAAAATAGATTTTTGTTTGTGGCTCCTTGCAGAAGAGAAAGGGAGAAATTAATTCCGAGCAAGGAGTACTAAGTTCGTAGGAAAAACGTTCAGTTCTACATTATATGATAGAAGATGAAAGAAGTTTATTTTAATGCTACTAAGAGGCACATTAAAAAAAAAAAAAAAAAAAGTGGCAGAGCACTGGTCTAGTAAACCAGGGGTCGTGAGTTCGATCCTCACAGGGGACAGTTGCATTTTGTAAAACACTTGTGAAACGTGTCAGTTTCGTATGTCGTAGGCAGAGGTAGAAAAATTGCGCAGAGGGTGCTATATTCAAAATCACTCTCACAGGTGGAGTAGTGCGAATTAAAGAGAAAAAAAAAAAAAAAAAAAAAGTGGCAGAGAACTGGGCTAGTAAACCAGGGGTCGTGAGTTCGATCCTCACAGGGGGCAGTTGCATTTTGTAAAACACTTGTGAAACGTGTCAGTTTCGTATGTCGTAGGCAGAGGTAGAAAAATTGCGCAGAGGGTACTATATTCAAAATCACTCTCACAGCTGGAGTAGTGCGAATTAAAGAACGAGCCATAACGGTCGCATTTTGACGGTGTTAACAGAAAATCGATGTCGAAAAGTATACATCTGTCCTGGTTTTTCTACATTTCACAAAGACCCTCGCCGCCGCCGCTTCAGCAGAAGTAGTACACTCGCCATTGAATCATATGCAGAGAGGGCTGTCGCTTATGAAACTACTAAGGGCTTGGTCGCGATTTCGGAACTTTGTTCCGCCGTTCTAGTAAGATTTTGAGTGAAACGAGTGGATGACAAAAGCAAGAGGCAGCGTCGTATTTGTATTATTGCATAATTGAGAACGTGATTTTTTGACGCCATAGACGGATAGACGCAAAAAAAAAAAAAAATAAATAAATAAATAAATAAATAAAGCGGTCTAAAGCGTCTCGCTGCGGACCGCGCGGTTGCTCGCCGTGGAGGTTCGAGTCCTCCCTGGGGCATGGGTGTGTGTGATGTCCTTAGGTTAGTTTACATAGGTTTAAGTAGTTTGTAAGCTACGGACTGATGACCACGCAGTTTGGTCCGATAGATTTACAAACAATTGAACATTTTGAATTTTCTTACTCTCTGGGAAAGGCAGAGACAAAGATACTGGAAGCAATGGAAATGTGGATATGGAGAAGAATTACGAAAACAAGCTGGGTAGATAGGAAAAGTAATGAACAGGTCTTAAGAGAAACCGGCCGCGGTGGCCGAGGAGACTGAGGCGCTTCAGTCACGGTCTGCACGGCCACTACGGTCGGGGGTTCGAATCCCTCCTCGGGCATGGATATTTGTGCTGTCCTTAGTCTTAGTTAGTTCATAAGTAGTTTGTAAGTTTAGGGACTGATGACCCCGTAGTTAAGTCCCATAAGCTTAACAAACATTTGAACATTTTCATTTCTTAAGAGAAGTGAGTGAGGACAGATCTCTGCTAAATTATGTAGGAAGAAGAAAAACAAAAATGATAGGGCACATAATGAGACACAACCAGTTCCTAAAGAATGTATTTGAAGGAAAAGTTTTAGGGAAAAAAACCAAGAGGTAGGCCAAGGGCAACGTCTTTTAATAACTTCAAAGAAGATATGGGGATAAAATCGTATGAAGAATTGAAGAAGATGACAATGGAGAGAGGGACGTGGCTAAATAGACAAGGCACACTTTCAGTTTATGATGATGACTCTTGCCGTGTTTGCAGTAAACATATTCTGGGTATAAGGTCCGCCTGTTATGCAAACACTATTTTATTTTGCACCCAAACTAGTTTCAGCACCTCTGTGCCATCATCAGTGGGTTTTCCATTTATTTAATGCTATGAATACAAAATAAATTCATTTAACTACTGTACTATTTGCAATTTTGGGCCTAAAAAGTTGTCAGTCTTATTTTGGATTTACCTTATTTTACATTCTGTCGTCATGTCGGACCCTTTCCACATAGTTATGTAGTGGTAGTCTTATCATCTGCAACCAAAATTATCTCTTTTGAATCTTATGAGGATTTTAAAACGCTACTTATAGTGTGGAAACGTAAATTTGGTATGTGGGGATAT
The DNA here is from genome assembly GCA_026315105.1 of Locusta migratoria. Lineage (NCBI taxonomy): Eukaryota > Metazoa > Arthropoda > Insecta > Orthoptera > Acrididae > Locusta > Locusta migratoria. The sequence goes on from CM048747.1 coordinate 3,381,528, forward strand.
TTCGATCATCTGCCTACTGTCAATTACTTACAGTTTCTTCTGGAATAAAACGCGGAAGAGGAAGTGTATGCCAAAAGAATAAGATAAAAACCAAAATAGGACTGACGACATTTTAGGCCCAAATTTACAAATAGTACAGGAGTAAAATCAATGTATTTTATATTGACAGCATTAAATAAATTGAAAACCCACTGATGACGGCAAAGAGGTGCTGAAACTAGTTTGGGTGTATAATAAAACAGTGTTTTGCATATCAGGCGGACTTCATAACCAGAATAGTTTCTAACCCTTAGAGGAATATTGGATGTAAGCAAATTTCTGCTTTCTGGATTTTATTTCAGCTGTTCTGACCTTCATATGTTATTTTAAAACTCATCTACCATCTTTATTGTCTCGTTAACCCTTTCACTCCCAGTGTTGTTCCTAGACAACACAGCTTTGCCGCGGCGGAGTGGCCGAGCGCATTGACGCGCTATGCTCCGATGCGCGAGGCCGTTATCCGTCGGGATTCGAATGCCCCCTCGGGCATGAATGTTTGTGTAGTTCTTAAGTAGTTCTTAATATATTTAGATTATCCATTATGGATATTTCAGAACCCGTGACTGTTAATTTCAATATGATTTAAGAAAAATGCAACCAGTCACTTATACTTGAAATGATGCAGTTTATTCGATGACCCCGTTTTCGAACATTTTCAGGTTCATCTTCAGATGTATCATGTTACAAGAACATTTTAAGTATCATGTTGCGTGCTGGCTCTGTGGTGGGAAGACGGAAACATAATTTAATAACTCGAATTGCGTGTTCTTTAGGTCGTGTTTTGTATTAGTAAGATTACGGTGTCAAGCAGCATCATTCATACAGCTCCAGTTCTCGCACTTCAAAAATTATATCTCAGGTTTTTAGTGACTGTAAAGTTTTCCACCGCCAAAACTAAAACAGAAGCCATAACTGATTGAGAACCAGATCAAGTTCCTTTCACCTGTTCAAGGTTCTGAAAAATACGATTGGGATAAGAAAAGGTAAAATGATAACAATTGAACTTCGTGTACTAAATAATTTAATGTACGAGGGTCAATTATTATGCGCAATTTAGTTATATTTATGTTTATGTTTGTAGTACTGTCGTTTTACGTTGGTGACGCATGCTTTGTTTATTTGTTGTTATATCTTTGCAATTTTCAAGCTGTTACATTAGTTTCGTTGTCGCTGCCGTGCTGTTAATCATGGCTGCTCCGCTGTCTATTTGCACCAAAGAAGAGCAACGTTCAGTAATACGTTGTTTTGTGGGCGGAAGGTGTATCAGGGGCCTAAATTCATAGAAGACTTTCAGTGCAGTACGGGAGCTGTGTTCTGCCACAACGAAGTGTGCACGAGTGGATTGAAAAATTCCGAAATGGTCGCACGAGTGTCAAGCACGATGAAGGAACCGGACGACCGTTCACCGCCACAAATGAAGAAACCATTGAGCGATCACGTTAAATGATTTCCTTAGACAGACGATTAACTGTTGATGAAGTGCTCATCGTCTTCAAATTAGTCATGGTTCTGCCTACGAAATTATTCACACCAGACTTTGGTTTCGTAAAGTTTGTGCAAGATGGGTCCCAAAACAACTCACACAGTTGCATAAGCAAACGCGCCTCGACCTCTGCAAAAAACATTTGGATCGCTATGGTAACGAAGGGGACAAGTTGTTAGACAGAATCATTACTGGTGACGAAACATGGATCCATCATTGCGAGCCGGAGAGTAAACGGCACAATATGGAATGGAAACATCCAAATTCGCCGTGCAAGAAAAAGTTCAAGACCCAACCGTCCGCAGGAACACTGATGCTTACGGTTTTTTGGGATGCACGAGGTCCTGTACTGGAACATTATGGTGAAAGGGGCACAACAATAAACAGTGTACGTTACAGTGAGATGCTTACTGACAGGCTAAAGCCTGCAATTCGAAGCAAACGCCGAGGATTTCTGTCAGGTGTTGTGTTGTTGCACAATGCCCGTCCGCATACTGCTGTCCAGACTACTGAAACCCTCCAGAAACTCAAATTCGAAGTACTGGATCATCCTCCATATAGTTCCGATCTTGCCCCTTCTGACTATCACTTGTTTGGTCCACTCAAACAGGTATTAAGGGGCCGTCGATTTGACTCGGACGAAGCAATGAAGGAAGCGGTGCATTCCTGGCTCGCAGCTCAACCGAAAACCTTCTTTTATGAAGGCATAAGGAAGCTTGTAGAGAGATGGACGAAGTGCATTGAAAAGCAAGGAGACTATGTCGAAAAATGATTTTCCTATAAGTTTCGTATTTTATTACAATAAAATTTTATAACTACTTTGCGGATAATAATTGACTTACCCTCGTCTATTCTCATTTTTGGTAATAAATGGTTTCTTAATAAAGTAGTCCTTCCTAAACTCTGGATCGTTAATGCAAAGCACATTTCCCTTACCTCAGGGCAGAGGTGGCCATCGCCCGCTTGACCCTGACTCACCCCTCCCCTTTCCGAAAACTCCGACCAACCTCCCGCCCCCACATCACTCATATTAGGGCCTGTTTTGCCATTTAATATTGAAAGTAAATATCTTTTATTTCACCTTTTGTGAAATGTTTATAAAGTCCCACTTACAGTGGCCAAAATTACTAATTTTTCACCCCCTCCCCCCCCCCCCAGAAATTTCAATGACGCAGTTTGCGTCATGCCACCGCCCCTCCCTCCCGTCCCCCCCCCCCCCCCTCTCCCCGTCTGTGGGCATTTCTGCCTTAAACGCATGAGGACTCCTTATTCCTCATATTTCCATTCCCTTCGATTGATTACGCTGACTGTAATTTTTGTCCTGGTTTTGGATTCCGAGATTACGGCAACCCTACGGCATGCAGCACTACAGAGCGCCGCTCTAGGCTGGTCGCTGTGGCGCCTATCGATATGAAACTGTTGCAGTTATCTTTGGTTGTATTTATCAAAGTGAGGTTGGCAACACTTCTCTGTAGACTCGTTGCTGAAGTGAGCTATGTAAACTTTACTATGCGTCTTTGTGTTTCAGTGCTTGATCATGTGGTTGCACAAATCTTAACATATGTAAGAACTGAGGTGTTTGTGCCTATATTTCACTCTGCAGCCAAAACTACACATCGCAAGCGAATAGTGTTTGTAGTGGTAGGAGATATCAGTCTCCCATTCTGCATTATGGTAGTAAAGGGCTATTAACGATAAGGGGATGGAGGATAGGGAGTTCAAAGTTACCGACTTATATAAAATTCTACGGTTGGTGTCAATATTTTGCTCTTCATGAAAAACTACACATTGGAACGAACGATCTCTCTGTGTTATTGTAGTACAAAATATCCCGTTGTACACAATAGCAGTTCCGTGTCGATAGCTATAAGAGGGTGGAAGATACAGTGGTTGAAAGTCGTTAGCTTATATAAAATTCGGACTGAAGACCAGCGATGACTTTTGACACTATAGTAGCAAAGAGGTTATATACTTCGAAACGTGATGCACATTCTTCAGTTGTTTTTCTGTAACAAGCGTAGGACTAAAGAATAAGTGCATATTGCGGTAATTTGGTAGAACGCTTCCAAACGATATATATCGAAGGTGCGACTGTACGGATCGATATATCAAGCAATGTAGCATCAAAGTAAAATATATGATTTATGACGTTCAGAAGAGTGGTTCACGATTTACGAAATGTTCACTTTACGAGGATAATTAATTTATTGACCCGACAAGGGTACACCGACAACAAGTCTAACGACAGAGCAGGAACAGTATAGATTATTGTTTTGACAAGCGAGTATTATGATTTTTACGAACATGTCATGATTTTAATGGATGTGGTTAGGCAGGAACCTAAGAGTAGAGCTTAAATTGTTGCGAGTGAACAAGCAACGCTGGAACAGGGATAATTATGTTCGTTCAGAACAATTTAAGCCGTATTCTTAGGTTCCTGCCTAACCACATCCTTTAAAATCATGACATATTCTATGTAACTGGGCTTCGACATTCGCTTATTCGATATCTATCGTTTCCATCCGTCACAGTCGCACATTCGATATATATTTTGCAAGCATTCTACCAAATTACCAATATTTCAGTTTGAAAAGCAAAACTACCAATTAAGATGCCAAAGCGTAAGAAAGAAATTTCGCGTTCTCGATCCGTTTCTAAAAGACAGAAAACGGCGCTGAAAAGTAAATCTACCCGGGATAGAAACTTGAAATTCGTAAACTCTGTTTATCTTACAAGGTAAGCATCAGCAGTTTTTCGATATCCCCCTCCATTTGGGTGTGAAATAGGGGATGAAAGGTTTTTTGAAAATACGTTGCTATTAAGGCAATTTAGAAACAAGAAATACAAAACTTCGGATTTTTATTTTTGATTGGAATTTTAAAAATAATTATTTCCATATTTTTGGAAATTCAGCCATTAAGAGGGTGAAATAACAGAAAATCTCTTAAGGATGCTGCTAAGACTGTTTTGATGCTAGAATGGGAAAATTTGGATTTGGAAACATGGTTAGAATTTAAAAAATGTATTTCGGGATGTTTTGAATTATGCCATCGATTGTACAATAGCGAGTGGCGACTTGTATCAAAATATTTGATTGGAAAGCATTTTAAAGCTAAAACTATGAAAATTTATATTTAGAAGTAGAAACAGCCAGTACAGACCACCCAGTCTAAGCGTGCGAAGCAGCAGGAATTACGCAAGTGGAAAATAAAACGTAAAGTACACAGTTGTGTAATATCTTCTTTCTGCCTGAAACTACCTTAAATGTAACAAGTTTCTTTTAAGTACCTCAGCGACTCAAAACAGAAGTCTGTGAAATACGGCAAAATGTGCTTCGTGTGAAAACTGTGTTGTGAAACCTTCATCTGAACTGCCGTTTTTTTTTTTTTTTTTTTTTTTTTTTTTTTTTTTTTTTTTTTTTTTTCCATGAGTAAATACAGTAGTCAGAATTGTTTAAGTACAGACAGCTGAGTTTGAGGTTAAAAACATCGGTAGCTGAGTTTTAGGTTAAAATATCTGTGTTCAGAATTAACTTTTAGGGCATACAGTGTATTCTGAGATAAAGTTCTGCAGAAATGGGTATGTCAGAAAATATAAAACCACTAACTGGAGTAGTGGATTGGTCAATTTGGAAAAGTAAAATATGAGACTTGCTAGATTACAAGTGTTAGTTAAGCTCATGGGGCTTAACTGCGGGGTCATCAGTCCATAAACTTACAAACTACTTAAACACTAACTTACACTAAAGACAACACAGACACCCAGGCTCGAGGTTGGATTAGAACCTCTGACGGGGTACGGCCTCGCGCATTGCAGCATAGTGCCCCAATGAGCTCGGTCGCTCCGCATGCTCTGCTAGATTACCATGAAGGTGCATTGGACGTCTTTGATAAGAAATTAATGAAGGCCAAACCACTGGAAAATGGCGCAAAAGACATAGAATTCAAAAAGCCCAAAGAACAGTCAGAATTGTATCGAAAGGCAAACGGTTATGCAAAGTGCATGATAACTAATGCAATTAGTGATGACGTGTACCACAAAGTTATTGACAATGAAACTTCCAGTGACACATGGGATGCCATAAAAGAGCAATTTGAAGCTTCAGTCAAGGATCAATTGTTCAAAATCTGCACAGACTTTTACTTACTTAGTTGTTTATCACGTGAAAATGTGAGTACTCCCATAGTGAAAGTGGAAAAGTTCGTGGAATGAGTTAAACAGTGGATTTAAAGCTGGTTGCCGTATTCACAAGGTAAAAAGCTATTTTACAATTATGTATCTGATGGGATATATCATTTTCACGATGGATTTTTAACATTAGCTGTTTCAGGCAGCCCTGTTTCATTTTTTATGCTATAAAATATCTATAGTCGGCGTCACCTACGAAGGCGCCCCAGTTTTCAGCCAGGTATAATTGAGGATACATCAGGCTCTCAAGCAAAGAACTCTTACGAAATTAGTGTCTGTACAAAAGTTTCACCATCGTAGACAATAGTGAGGAAGTGCCAAAAATATCGTGTCTTACGATAAATTCCGTTCATATGCTGCACTTAGATCGCTAAAAGTCTAAACGTTATAGTTCCGTTTAGTTAGGAAGAAGAAAAGCTGTACGATGATTTCTACACCATATATGTAATAAATTTACACGCAACCTATAGTTGCTGTGTACTCAAAGATTCTGAAGCTGTTTCGTAGTTATATATTTAAATGCGACATAGTTTTCGCGACTTAACTCGAATGAATACACATGCTAATCAAAAGATTCTTACGCACATTTAAAGTTCGCGCGGAAGTTTGCCACCATAATGGCCGCCGAGGCGCTCTTCAATTTGGCCGCTGTTTGTGGGGGCTTGGCTGCGGTCACAGTGGCTCCGATATCGGTGGGTTTTACCGACGCCACCTGCATACAAGGCCTGTGCGCTGCCTGCCGAGAGTAGTCATAACACGAGCAAACTGTTTGTCTTACGTAGCGTTGTGCTGAGTTTGGGAATACGTACACATTACACACTGTGTTGCAGAGTGTATTTCGTGTTATCTATGTGATTCTCCGTGCAGATTTTTGATGGTATGAGACAAAATGCCTAATGTGAATCGTCCGACTCCAATATCGGTAAGCTATCTTAATAATAGTTCATAAATAACTTATACCAAAAGAAATTTGTATGGGAATCACATAAAAAATATTGAGAACACTCTTAAACACAGTGTGCAACATGTTCGTATTCCCAAACTCATCACAACACTACGCAAGACAAATAGTTTTCTTGTGTTATGACTACTCTTGGCAGGCAGCGACGAGGCCTTGTATCTAGGTGGCGCTGGTTTTACCGACGACAGAAATCGGCGGAAAGCGGCCGATCGTTTCAAATCAGTACTCCACTATGGGCACGATCACAGCGTAGCTGATCTCATCGCCCGAACGCAGGGACTTCGGACGACAGTCGGTGAAATTCAAATCAGTTTGTTATCTTCGGTCAAATAGACCGACGTTCTCACATGCTAGATGAGAAACTGATACAGTATGCTTAGTGAAAGAAAGAGATTGTGGCATCCAGAAGATGATAAATATCACAATCTGGATATAATTCGGAATCTAGAGTCTGATATTACAGTTTATTGGAAACCCCAAGTTGGTTACATCCTTTATAATTTTAGGCGTAAATTATAACCTCAAAAAATGAATTCAATCCGGTATTGTGGCGTATCTTAATGTTATTGTAGTGGCTCTATTACGTTGTTTTGCACTGTGATAATCGGATATTAGCTGTTCACAAATTATTCTTACTGGTTTTGGCGTTCTTTAACAAGGTGATGAAGTGACCTGTAAATGTTCAAATGTTTGTAAATCTATCGGACCAAATTGGGTGATCATCAGTCCGTAGCTTACAAACTACTTAAACTAAGGTAACCTAACCTAAGGAGAACACACACACACACACACACACACACACACACACACACATCCCCTACGAAGGACTCGAACCTCCGACGGCGAGCAACCGCGCGCTCCGCAGCGAGTCGCCTTAGACCGCTCGGCTACTCCACCGCGGCCCTGTAAACGTGGTGCAGGCCTACGTGTGCTTCGGCTTTTTATTGGATTCCGTGTTGAAAATTGTTCTTAATTTGACACTTGTCTTTCTCAAATATCTTGAATGCCTGTCGTTGAAGTTCAATATACCGCAACTTCATTCGTTCGTCATAATCGGCTGTTTCTGGGTGGCCTATAACTGTGTTCTTCATGCTTTTAAATACTGAAAAACTGCATCCATCACGTATTTTTATGTTTAGCACAACGCATTTCGAGAATTTTTCTCGCTTTTAGTGCATTTGTTTACATAAATACATCGTGACGTTTCCACGTGTGATTTTATGCAGGTCTTGCCCAGATGTAGTCTTTTTGAGGTTACTGTAATGAGGGAAATCGTAGCATATGTAATAAAATCTTGGCAACTTTTTTACATGCTAAATAGTACGTCTGTCTGTACTTCCACATATTGTGTCTGCTCCATTAAAATGGATATCAAAACATCGTTACTTACACTGGTTTCTGTACACATGTAGGACTGTCACGATTATTACGTTGCATATTCTGAGTAATGGAAGAGGCACAATACCTTTAAGCAGACAGAAAAAGTTATGGTTTCTAACATTACGATAAAACACACACCTCAATATTTATTCTGTCCGATTTTCCAAACTTTAGTAGCTAACCTAAAAGAGACAACTGCAGTGCAATTGTGTCAGGAAATCACACATTGAACGTCGAAAAAGTAGCGTACTTATATAAATAAATGCACTGGAAGATGCGAATAAATCCTCGACATTCATTGCGATAAGCAATGAACTTCCCTAACTGATGAAGTTTTTCATTATTCAAAGCATGGAGGTTAACTGGTGTATGTCTGCACAACTTCTAATAAATTCAACAAAACTCTAATATGGTTTGTAAATGACACCACGCAATATCACAAGTACGTAACAGAAATTTCTCCTTTTGCCGGTACCTGACATGTTCGTAAAGACTGCCTGGGAGTAGCAATAACTACGGACAGTGCACAATCATCGCCACTTTCTTCTTTGCAGACAGGTGTAGCTCATTCGTATGCATTCGAAGTCTTTATTAATAACAAAAGCCGCATTTTAGCACTAATTTAGAAGGATAAAAATGTCCGTGGAATCCATTGAACCCCACGGAATTGAAATGTTATGTACTTAAGACACAGAATACATTCTAACCTAACCTAACTTTCTCCTTTAACCGGGTCAAGTGGCAAACTATATCGGATGCAGTGTGACCACGCCGTCGGTCGATGTTTTCAGTCGAACTCGGTCGACAGCGGTCTGTCGGTGCCACTAGGTTCGTTCGAGTGGCGCTGCTGACGATCTGAAACGGTTTGAGGCGTTCGAGTGGCACTTTTGACTTTTTCTGACGAGATCTGACTGACCAATCAGGTGTTCGAGTGGCGGAGCTGAGAGTTTGAAATCATTTATTTAAGTAAGCAGATTTTCGTCAAAACGTTTTCTGACTCCAAAGGGTTTAACAAGCCTCCTCCAAAAGACAAGCCTGCACATTTACGAAGAGGTTTGTGTTCCAAGTCTTCCATTTTCTTTTGATTGAGGCTGAGTTTTGTATATTAGACAGGCATTCTTTCAACTTACGTGCCCTTCTAATACAGTACATCCCCTTTTTATTACATCCATACATACTATAAATGAAAGGTGTGGAAATTTTCATAACATACGAATTTAAAGATGAATGCATATGTTTTTACAGTTTGGATTGTGATATATTCGCCTAAAAATGAAGTCAAAATAGGCCTACTGAGATTTTCTGTGCTATCTCTAAATGAAGTGATTGACACATAAGAATAATGTGTCGGGCAGTATTTCCTTCACAACAGGCATTAGCACTGATAGATTTTTATAACCGACATCTAGCTATAGCGTCTCACAATTACTGTTCCGTCTGTTTCTCCTTGTGGTTATTTATTTTGGAAATCTATTTGTGACAATGTGGGCGTTCCTACACTACATGTGTAAGTTTTGGGAAAATCATGTACGGTGATAATTCTTGCACAACACCTGCAAATTTTTGTATTTTTTTGTATATTAATTTGTATGTTTCATTTTTTAAATTTTATTGTAACTCATAATAAGGGACAAAATGCATATGAAGTTGTATGTTACCGAAAATTACTTTCACACACCACCACCCTAATTTACCTCATTTTTGTATGCGGTTTTGTCAGGTTGAATTTGCTATATTTTTTACAAATTGGACAAATAATGGTGAGAAATTCTGTGGCTTACTGTTTCACATTCAAATGATATATAATGTAAGGTGCAGAATGAAGAATTTAACAAATTATCTGCATGTTTTAAAGTTGGTTAATGGGTACGGCGAATAAGACAAACACGTTGGCCGAAGAGAGCAAAGTGCCAACTAGCGCTATGGGTGGCCAAACTGCGTAATAGGTGAAATAAACGTTGGAGTTGGCCATAGACCAAAGATAAGATAGACTGCAAGTGACGTCATTACACTGAATAAGGCTCCTATAATCCGAGCTGAACTATCCATTTTTGCCCCAATGTGCAAAACAGTTGTATGAGTCGCGACCGGAAAGGGAGTTTATAATCGAATTTACTGAAGAATTTGTGGAAAATGTGGGTGGCTGCTTAGCTGTGAACTGCACAAATCACTGCAGCAAAGGAGTGCGCATGTTCAATTTTCCCAGCAATCCAGAACGAAGAAAAAACTGGGCTACTGTATAAATTGTCGCAGAAGCAACCGGGAAACAGGACCTGGCGCTCAATTATGTATCGTAAGTATATGTAATAAATGTAGCTATAAACATGTCAGTTATGTACAATTGCATTACTTCTCCCTGTTATTGACGCTGGAGCAGTTTGTTGCAGAATGTTTGTGACTTAATGAAGTTTTCGCAGTTTTCAAAGTGGATAGGAATATTTATTGTAGTGAATTTATACGTAGTTTTCAACATACTGAATAATACTTTACACAATTAGTTACATATAAGGTCGAAGCATCTCTTACGGTCGCGTAACACACTCCAAAATTCGACACTGGGTAAAATTTTATGACGCTTCTCGCCGGGCTCCAGTGCTTATGTTGGCAACAGATGAACAATGAAGTGTAGAATTGCGTTAATATTTTTCACTAGCTACAGAGTAAATGTTATTGCTGCTCGTTTCACTCGCAGAAAAAGTAATACTGTACCTGCTCTATGGTTGACAGGTTCTTGTATGTACCCTTCTCCGTTCAGAAAAAAAAAAAGAAAAAAAAAAAAAAATACTTTTCGTTTTAATTGAAGTTGTCACGAAAAAACATTTATTGGTCATCTGAGATGCCGTGATTAACATTGGTGCCAACATAACCACTGCAGCCCGGCGAGAAGCTATGTTATATATTACCGGTACGTTACGATTTTCTGTTATATTAAAAGCGCATTCTAAATCTTTATAGGGCCATACACATTAGTTACTGTTCGGTACACGTAGTGTGTGTAATATCAAATACATTTCTTTAGAAATATTGTTGAAAACTGCGTGAATAGGTCAACCATCGCCAATATAAACATTGTCAGATGCGCTCATGTTGGGGCAAAAATGGCGGACGATTCATCCTGGGTATTTAGGAGCTCTAACACTGAAACCAACATATAGGTCACGTGACTCGGGGCAGGGAACATTGTTCATCATTGCAAGCAGTGTGAAGTGCAGCTGAGAGTCGCAGATCTTTTTCTTGCGAGTGGAAATTAAGCGTAGCTTTCGACAATACAACGTCTTTTCGTACTCTTATTAAACATTCAGTAGTACAGTGGGCGTTAGTTCTCGGCAATTCGCAATATGAATGCAACGGTTACAATTTTTTACCTGTGCCTAGATGAAATGTATTCACAGTTCTTTTTATAAGCAACAGAACTGGAGTTCTTAAGCGAATGGTTGTTTTTGTTGTGCTGTGACTCTTTTAGTGTGTAGCTCACGCAGTAGACGAAATATCACTTTGACAATCAGCATCAGTTTTCATTCGATTCCTCAACAATACATGTGAAATGTTTTGTCATGCTTAGATACCTGAAATCGGATTGCATCCACAAAGTCCGATTTTAATATAATACAAACGTTTATATGTAATGACTTTTGCCACGTACAGTGAAGCCAAAAAGGTAAAACAAGAAAACTATTGGCTATTTACATTAAATAAGAATGTGATAAAAATTATTGATGTACGTGAAAAGAATCGGTATTATAGGGATAATGAACAGTCTGTATTCATATTCAGCATTGTGTAACGCTATTAAAGGCAGATCTGCAGGAGAAATTACTTACTTGCTGACATATATACTCAGTCAAGACACGCTGAAAAAAATCTACCCATCAATAATCACATTGATCAGTTGGGAAACATTCATAGTAAAACATTCATAGTGCAGCACAAACATTGAGGATGTGTAATTATGTTGCTGGTAAATGGAAGCGACAGTAATTTTCTCTGGTCACATGCAAGAACGATAATCGCCGCATTAATGTCAGTAATATGGAGAAATCACGTTATCTTTACCACTACATGTGTAACAGTAATACGAGAAGTCGTTTTATTGTTAAAATAAACGCTTGACTTCACTTGTAAATTAGAAACACTGTTGTTCGTAATAATGAAGCCTCAGTCACTGCCAATGATCTCTAGTCACTGCCCACAACACGGCAGAGATAGGGGCATGCGCAGTCTATGTTATATTTGGTCTATGGAATTGGCTTCGGAGTTGGGAACTGTCAAAAATCGCGCATGCGCAATGGGGGCCTTCCAAATCGTCAGTAACCATCAGAAACTATCAGCGTTTGGGCCACTCGAACGAACGTACTGTGAACACAGCCTTACGGGCCAGTATTCGTGGCTGCAAATGGCGGCCTTTAATTCGGAAACAGTTGGCTCGCGGTTCTGCTAGGGGCCGGGTGGAGTTGCTCACCTGTCCGCCGGCTGACCTCGCCGCCACCAGCTGAGCGAGCACTCGCAGCACAATGGCGGCCTCTGCCGATTTGCGGAATGCGTCGCCCGGAATGAAAATATTTAGCGGGCGGCGCTTCCAGGAAGCGTAGTTCCCGCTGCCGCCGCCAGGGCGTTCCGTGTAGCGGGCCGTTTTTAAGCGCGCCCCACAAACGCTACCTGCACTCTTTTGTTTCGCGCAAGTCTCCTCATACGTCGAGCCGAGAACTCGGAAAGAAAACAAAAACGCCGAGAATACAGTTTCAAGTTCTGCGCCGCTGATTCAATAAATAAGCCGACGGGACCTTTCACGGTTGTATAAATAAACTGGACGATTCAAATGCCGTGTTTTGACAGAAGAAACCAGATGAAGAATTCATTTCGGAACTCTACTAGTAAATACCCCCGAATTCGTAAAAAAGTGTAGTTCCTACGTATAGAAATTCCTCGAACGACAGGTAACTTTACACGAAATTAAATTTTGTGAGCAGAAGCAAACGACAATGAATAAAAAAGGGGGAAAAATGGCTCAAAACAACAACTCAATTGTAGAGATGTGTTTGCAATGTGTTACCAGACATCGATGTTTGTGCTAGTTACTTTCAAACGGCCAGTTCTAATCATATTTTGTGTACTATAGGGCACCCTCTCTCCAGAAATATTTCGTCACAAGAGGCTGTTAAGAATTAAACAACAAATAGTATTTTTGAACGTGAACAGACGTCTCATATTTTCTGTTTTCCGCGTTTTCAGTATATTGGGTATGAGGTCCCCCTGATAAAGTTTTTTCGTGTTTCAGCACCTCTCTGCCATAATAAGTGATTTTTTCTATTTATTTACAACCGCGAAAATGAGATTTTTAAACACTTACCTAGGTATGAATATTAGGCCTCAGAATCGTATATCTTAGTATGGTTATTACCTTAGTTTTACCAATAATTCCTACAATTATTTTGTTGCAGACGGATGTTCTAAAAATTTTCCGATACAACATAAAACATAGATTACAAAGCTAATGTTATAATCAAACTAAGATATACGACTTTTCACACTTAGGTTACCTATGAAACTATATTAACTTTCACATGAGTAAATAAATAGAAAAAACCCGCTGATGATAGTACAGAGGTGCTGAAAAATGTTTGGGTAACAAGAGAAATCATTGTTCTGCTAATTAGGCAAACCTATACCCTGTATTTATGGCCGCGCGGGAGTAGCCGGGCGGTCTGCAGCGCTACGTTGCGGAGGTTCGAATCCTCCGTCGGACATGGATGTTTGTGTTGATTTTAGTATAAGTTCATAAGCAGTTTGTAAGTTTAGTGACTGATGACCCCGCAGTTAAGTCTCATAAGTTTTACAAACATTTGAACATTTTTGCTTTTATGTTGATGAGCTTTTATGTTCGTAACCGACAATGGGCGATTTTATTTGATCGCTTTATTAATAACGTCTGATTGCTATTTCTTCTTTTCCACCAGTATAACAAATGGAACTTCAGCTGTTAAGTTATGGAAGTTTTATTTCGCATTGAGTTTCGACCCTTCATTGTGTCATCTTCAGGACCGCTGACAAGCGTAAAAATGTGATGTACTGTGTTTTATCATGATACTCGGCTCTGTTTTCTGCAAAATCCGCTAAGCTACGTACGTAAAACAGCAAAGTTACGTACTAAAAACATGGATTAATTTTGGTGGAAAAAATTGTGATAAATTGCAATTACTCTCAGCTTTGATAAACAGGGGGTTGAATCAGTAGCATAAATGAATAATCCGAATGAGAAGGCGGATGTGACAATGGTGATACAACATGCTCGAACTACCGTTACAAAAAGACGCAATAAGTTACCTCCATTATCTGCTCGGCTTCTTGGTGGATGGATTTGATGAAAAGTAGCTATAATATATTGAGTGAGGTATTTAATAGTAACTTCTTACCGTAGATGGAGGTTTGGTCATAAACGCCAACATTCAGATTTCTTGTGTATGTAATTATATATCAGTTAAGCCGTTTTGGCAGTATCCAAGAATCTTTTTGTATATTCGAAAGTAAAAAAGATAACAATAACAAAGAAAAAAAAATTTCACTATAGCAGGACCCGAACCATTGCCCAAAATAACAGAATACTATTACGTGACGCGTTAACCCTCGCGTCTAAACATGACAGACCCTGTAATGTTTTTCTGCTGCTATTAGAAGCTTCTTACAACCGTTACGTATTTCTATGGATATATTTCAAATAAATAACTTGTAATAAACATTTTTAAATGTATCCTATGTCCTAATCCGAGACATAAGAAATCTCTATATGAAATTTCATCTATATCAGTGCTGTAGTTTTAGTGTGATGCGGTAACAAACATGCAAGCTTTCGCATTTATAATATGTATAGGATTATCGGACTTCGGAAAGACAAGTTCTTTTACTATAAACATGGAATGAATTGACCGGTGAAGTCAGGCGTTCCGTATTAATAGTCACACGAAGTGCAAAATGAAGCAAAAACGACGTGCAAACCTCGCATTATGGCATAATTCGTATTGCCGAAAACAGTAATTACACAACTAACGGGATAAAAGAGGTGGAATCAATGATGTGGTTAACTATGGGGGTTTATTTAAAGAACAAATCCTGAGATGCAACTCACAATTAATGTTTTACTCTGCGTACATCTCAGAGAACAGCGGCTTCTGCTGGATCAATGGCTAAAACAACGAAAAACTGATTTGTGCTCACGTTCCCCTTCCAAGTAGGTGGAAAAAACTGAATGTCGAGGACAAAACAGATCAGAGGTTTATTTTAAAAGGAGAACGGAGTCGATAGCGGGAAGCACCGCATTTCTCTTTAAAATATGGTGCGCATCGCTATAGTTGCGTAGAATGGGGGCAGTATTGCTGTACTGGAATCCATCAAAGAGATAGAATATATTCGTACACAGAGGTGTGGTGACATGATCCTTAGCGCTCCCTGCGGTGCCACGCTGTACTATTAGTCGCCATATTTTTGGAAGTCTAGCAGTGGCTTCCTGAAACTGAGATAGTACGTGTGCGAACCAGTGAGATAATCGTATTGAAAGTAGGAAGCTATAGGCTAAATATCATTATTTATGGATTTTTCTGTGATATTTTGTGAAACTGGACATGTATTTTCCTTACGGCTTTATTTGTATGTAAAATTCATCTATTATATGTTTCTATAATCTTATTTGATGTTTGTAACCACTGCACACCATAATATCTTTGTAACTGCAGTGTAGTATCTGCGCTACAGCAGCATCTTTGACCTCTGAGGCGGGCAGTGGAGAGGAGGCTAAGGCTAGTAAAGGGGTCGATACTCGATTGGAAGACAGTTAGCCGGCCGCGGTGGCCGAGGTACTGAGGCGCTCCAGTTACGGTCAGCACGGCCACTACGGTAGGGGGTTCGAATCCCCCCTCGGGCATGGATATTTGTGCCGTCCTAGTATGTAAGTAGTTTGTAAGTTTAGGGACTGATGGCCCTGTAGTTAAGTCCCATAAGCTTAACAAACATTTGAATTCTTTGGAAGACAGTTAAGTACAGTCGCATGGTTGTCACTGTGTTGTACGGTTCCGTTGATCGGCTATGACCCACATGCCGAATTTGTTTTCGCTGATTGGTTTATATACCTATAAAGTGTCCCGCGAGAGGGTGATGAAATTTCATTTGATTTTGTAAGAGGAATTTTGTATTAAGAGGACGAGAATATTTGTATGGAAGGGTATTGTACAAATCCATTGTAATCACCATTACTGACAAGTCAACAACAAAGGTATGTTTTTTTTTAGCAAAAATAAATAATTTAATGATTACTAATTTTCTTATTTCAGTTCAACCTAGTCCCTCATTTTCCTGATTGTGGCATTATTCTTTCTTGCATGGTACGTGTGGAGTTTGAGATTCTCCTTAAATGTAAATGTTCACGTGCCAGTAAAGTAATCAGTTCTTGCCACTGAAACTAGGGCCCACTTTCAATTAGTCACTATAAATTAGAAATTTTCACCTAAACCGCCGTTGCGCTTTCAATCGGTTTAAACGCACTGTTTCTTAATTAACTGTGCAGGTATTAATATTAGGGCCATATAATCAGTTCTTGCCACTGAAATCTAATTTCCAAACTAGTGCTCGTTCATTTTTAATTTGTCATAATAAGTAGCTTTCAGTATTACTGCACCAAAAAAAGCAATAAAACTGCGAAAAATTCTTGTTTTTAATGAATACTGTTTAAAATATCAAATGTTACTTGTTTTGCGCATTTCAGTTGTGTTTTTATCAGCATTTATAATTTTACCCATGGTTTCGTTGAAAACGAGCTGCTGACGAAGAAGTGCGTTGTTACAATGAGAAGGAAGAATAGGTTTCAGATACCTACCACTTGTAACTGACCTTCACATCTCGAAACAAAATTGATGAATGAAATGAATCAAGTAAGGCTTAATATATTTCAGAAGAAGTGAAACTGCAAGGTAAATTCAGAATAAGGGCATTCGCTAGCCGGCCGAGGGGACTGAGGCGCACCAGTCACGGTCTGCACGGCCACTACGGTTGGGGGTTCGAATCCCCCCTCGGGCATGGATATTTGTGCCGTCCTTAGTGTAAGTTCGTTCGTAAGTAGTTTGTAAGTTTAGGGACTGATGACCCCATAGTTAAGTCCCATAAGCTATACAAACATTTGAATTTGATCTTATTTGGCATTCGCTAGTGACATTTTGATAGTATATTGTGGGGTTATATTTACTTGAGGCATGCAATAGTTCCTGTTCGAACATTAAATGAATTGAAAGTAACCTAACGTAACTGTAACTGTAGACAGTTAGTCTCTGAAACGTCTACCATTCTTCGATTTCGCTAAACGACATAAAAAAACAAACGTTGATTTGTTTTAACCTTTCCATGACATATGGTTCAGAATGAAAATAAGTCCCATTCCAAATGTTTCGTACAATTTGTTTGCAGTCACCGCATGCTCATCGCCTCGGTATCAACGACGAATCGGTCTGATGATGGTCTCAGAGTAGATCGAAACCGGTCACCCTATTATCAAATAACTGTAAAAATTTTGCGAACGTGACTGTTATTTTTATTCTGAAACATATACCAGTTCGCTGTCTTTTCAAGAGGAAACTGCTTTCCAAACTCTTTAACGTATCGTTCAGTTGCAAATCTACATCTACGTAGATAATCTGCAAATCACATTTAAGTGTCTGGCAGAGGGTTCATTAAGCACTTTCATAATCTTTCTCTACCGTTCCATTTTCTAATAGAGCGCGGGAAGAAAGAACACCTAAATCGTTCCGTTTTCGTACTGATTTCTCTTATTTTATTGGGATGGTCATGTCTCCCTAAGTAGGTGGGTGCTAGCATAATATTTTCACATTCAGAAGTAATAGTCGGTGATTGAAATTTCGCAAATAGATCTCGCCGCAACGAATAACGTTCTTTTAATGATTTCCACCTCATTTCCCTGACGCTTTCACCTATAACGTGATAAAACAAAACGAGCTGCCCTTTTCTGAACCTTCTCAATGTCTTCCGTCAGTCCCACCTGGTGAGGGTCCCACAATGGGCAACAATACTCCAGTAGAGGACGCACAAGTGTGATGTAGGCAGTCTCTTTGGTGGAGCTGGTGCATCTTCGAAGCGTTCTGCCAATGAAACGTAACCTTTGGTTCGCCTTCCCCACTATTTTTCCTATGTGTTTTCTCCAGTCTAAATTGTTCGTAATTGTAACTTCTAGGTATTTGGTAGAATTTGCGACCTTAAGGTTTGACTGATTTATCGTGTAACTAAGTTCAGCGGATTTCTTTTAGTTGTTATGTGTATTACTTCACACTTTTCATTATTTAGTGTTAATTGCCAATTTTCGCACCATATAGAAATTTTGACTAATTCGCTTTGCAATTGCTTTTGATCCTCTGTTGACTTCACTAACCGATAAACGACACCATCATCCGCGAAAATTCTAAGGGAGCTCTTCAGATTGTCTCCTAAATCGTTTATAAACACAAGAGAGTAGGGGATCTATAGCGCTTCCCTGGGGAACGCCAGATATCACTTCTGTTTTACTCGACGACTTACCGTCAATTACAACGAACTGTGTCCTTTCTGATAGGAAATCGTGAATCCAACGAACAATTGAGGCGTTATTCCATAAGCACGCAGTTTCATTAGGAGCCGCTTTTGAGGTTCAGTGTCAAAAGCCTTCCGGAAATCCAGATATATGGAATCGATTTGAATTCCTTTGTCAATGGCACTTATTACTTCATGTGAATAAAGGGCAAGCTGTGTTTCGGAAGAATGGTACTTTCTGAATCCGTGTTGACTATTGATTAATAGGTAGTGCTCTTCGAGGTAGTTCATAATGTTCGAACAAAGGATTGCTCCAAAATTCTACTGCAAATCGACGTCAGTGAGATGGGCCACAGCGAGGTTTAATTTTCAATCTTATTCATTCGCAGTTAATTTCGTAAATTCTGTCAATATAAATATTCGAATAGTTACGTGAGGTCAGCTTCAAGATAAACACATTGTTAACATGTCTAGGCAAAGCATCTTTTCCGGTTTCAAGAGACAATTGAAGTAGTCGTATTATTTGTTCAAATGTTTGTAAATCTATCGGCCTCAACTGGGCGGTTATTAGTCCGTAGCTTACAAGCTACTTAAACTAAGGTAAACTAACCTAAGGACAACAGGAACACTCATGCTCGAGGGGGGGGGGGGACTCGAACCCCTGACGGTGAATGGCCGCGCGCACCGCAGCAAGGCGCCCCAGTACGCATGCCTAATCCACCGCGGCGTATTCCTTTTTTTTTTTTTTTTTTTTTTTTTTTTTTTTTTTTTTTTTTGTTATGAAATTTCCATATAAATATGTTTGGGACATTAGGGTCGCTGACTGTCTTCGTCGTGCAGCGGAGCTTTCAAATTAATTTCAAGTCACTTTCGAACCATAAACTGGTAAAGTCACACTGTTCCAATTTTTGCCAATAAATAAGGTCAGAACTGAATTTCAAGCAAAGTTATTTCTTTTCTATCTCGATATTAAGTACTGAGAGATTTATTGTCCTTACATGTAAATGACAATCGCGAGTTGGATAAATTGCAGAGGCGACACAAAACTCAACTTCAAACTCTGTATTTACAAACACTTATTTCACAGTTTAGTATGTACTACAGAACACTCCCAATATTTAATTCCAACCGATCGCGAGGTCGAAGCAGAAGAAGAATCTGAAGTTCAAGCCCTTTTATACATCTACAATAATTACGATTCACATATTTTCTTGTCTGAATACTAAAAATTATTGTAGTGCCTTTCGTTCTATGGGTCTTCGGTGCCTATGAAACAGACAGAATAAAATTGCAATAGCACAGATGATGGGAAAAAAGTTTTCTTTCAATGCTAAACGTGATTAGAAAGTTACATATGCAAATTTATACCACAATAAATCTGTAAAACCATCCTGTCTGTCGTTAATCGTTCTGAACACACTTATCTCCAAAACTAATGTTGAGTTTACTTGACTAGGATATATGCCTTCGCTTTAAAAAAGGTAAAGCAGTCAACAATCCGAAGATTGGTTTCAACACCACAGTGCTTTACTAGGCATGGTCCTGTTTGGAGGTGGTATGGTATGCCGTTGCCTTCCTCCGACCTTCGAACTGACTTACCCAGCCAGTTATAGGGGGACCTACAGTTTAACGTGGGTTCCGAACCACGGTGCCACTCGGTATTTTTCACGTAAGCAATACTGCCAGAGGTGAAAGAAGTGGAAAGTGACAGATAAAAATCCTAGGACCTGGCGGGGATCGAACCCGCGACCTTTGGATTTTTAGTCTGGCACTCTACCACTGTGCATCCGAGGCGCATTTTATGTATTGAAAAAGTGACTAAATTCCTTTGCTTATTTCGGTAGGTCTTATTTACATATCCATATGGAATCGCAAAAAGTCACGATATAGAGGTACTTCACTAACTTGCGAATTACCGATTTATAGTTAATTAAAAGAATGAGGAGGAAAAAGAAAAATATAACACCAGCCTCTCTGCCATACAAATAATCCTATTTCCAGAAGTAATTTCCAAATCTCAATCCCAGACACAAATTTCGAAAACAATACATTCCAGTTTAGAAATCTTCGTGATTCCACTACGAAGCTTTCTCTATCCTGAGGCGGACGGATTGCTACAATGACTGGACTCCGGACACTTACGAGGCTCAGAATTCCATGATGACCTGGAATCACTTCAGGCTAGTTTGCACTAAAAATCTGCGAACTGTATATTCAAGCACGTACGTGATCTGTACTGACGAAATACTAAGCCCTTGCTTTCCAGTCTTCGTGCCTTCATGCTTCCCCGTTCTGTAATCTACAGTGATAAAGGTTGATCTTTCCGGAAATCGACTGTTTGTGTAACTTTTCTCGTACATCGCCCGGCTGCGCGAATATCTCCTGCAATTTCTCCACAACACGAACGCCTATCAGCCAGTTCAGCGAATTTCCTATCATCTCCAAGTGCGGATTTTTTCCCTATTATCCGAAGACTGTTTCTATTAACTACAGGTGTTGACTGAGAAACAGGCAATCACGTACTCCGACGTAGGCATAGGAGCAGAGTTATTACGTCGTTATAACAACGCAAGGTCGTATTGCTTGTTTTTCCAACACAGTTCGGAAGACATGGATATCAGACCACATCGATATAAGAACTGCGAGTCAGATTCTCGACAATTTTCCATATCTCAAGGACATAAATTAAGCAAATGCAGTTGTAAATGATTAGATGTTACTCAGAAATTCTTACAATTTCCTTTAAAATCCGACACCGCCACAATTAAATGTATTTTACTAAGTCGGTGCAGTCAAACTTCGATATTTCGAATCTCAATATATCGAACACCTGTCTATATCGAAACCAAAACCTTGATAATGAGAATAAAACCCTCCGTTATATATAAGTTTTTGGAGAGCTCCAGAAAGGCAGATTTTACCTCTGTAACGGGTGATCAAAAAATCAGTATAAATTTGAAAACTAATAAATCACGGAATAATGTAGATAGGGAGGTAAAAACTGACATACATGCTTGGAATGACAAGGAGTATTTTATTAGAACAAAAAGAAAATGTCCGACAGATGGCGCTGGACAGGAAAACGTCAGTGACTGCACATGAAAATCGTGTATAAAAGGAGCTGTAATGAGAGAGAGAATCAGGCCCTCACGCAACCCTCACCCCCTACTATACCTCCTCCTCCCCCCGTCAACCTCTCCCTCCCCGCCGTCCGCCCACCCTCACCGCCGTGATAACCAAACTTAGTCCGGTTATCACGGAGGAGGAGGTGTTGGGCCAACTCAACGCCCACCCAGGCGTCTCCGTTCGCTCTGCCAAGCGGATCCATAACGCCACCGGACCCACCTACCTGATGCGGATTTTCACTGAATCCGCATCCTCCATCGATCGCCTCCTCCTCGAGGGGGCCCTTATCTATGACCGCCGCCACAAGGTAGAACCCTCCAGATCCCCACCCCAATCATACCGCTGTGCCAGGTGTTTCGTTTATAACGATCACCTGACACAGCACTGCCGCAACCCACCCACCTGTCCCCACTGCAAGTCCAATCACCTCCACAAACACTGTCCCAACCTCGCCTCCCCTCCTGTCTGCAACACCTGTGGTGGCCCCCATCCCACCTACTCCTATAAATGCAAATCCGTGCCCGCTCCCACCATGTGCCCGATCCCCCTCTCCATCCCAACAACTCCCTCTGCCCCCCTCCAACCGTAGAGGACGTCATCCGATTTGTCACGACCGTCCTCCAGAACATCCATCCCTTCCAGCATCCCCATACCCTCCAACAGATCGCCCTTGCCGCCCGTTCCGTCTTTCACCTCGAAACCTTCGCCACCCTCTCCCGTGCACATTCCCACTTCACCTTCTCTCTCTTTTCCTGTAGCCCCCTCTCCCTCCTCTCGCCCTTCCCTCTCGACCCCTATGGCAAGCCCTTCCTATACCTTCCTCTATCATAATGTCCACTCTCTTCCTGCCAATAAACACCTCCTTATGCACACCCTTTCCCACCATCGCGTGGATGCCTTCCTCCTGAACGAGACCTTCCTTCAACCCCGCCGTCCTATCAGCACCGCTCCCTACGTCCTCCACCGTACCGATGGCCCCCCACCCCTCGCCCGAGGCGGACTGGCGATCGGCCACCTCTGCCACCACCCCGTCCGGCTCCAACCTCTCCTTAATGACCCCTCCGAACACATCCTCAGCCTCTTCCTACCATCCCTTACTGTCACCCTCGCTACCATCTATATCCGCAGCACTGCTCCCCTCCCCTATGCCTTCCTCTCCCACACAGACCGCTCCTTCACGACCCATGATTGCCGCCGACCTTAACCTTTCTTCCCGTCCGCCCGCTGAACTCCGGCGGTGGCGGTAGTTCGTCACCACCTCGCTCCGGGGCGACGTCCTTCCTCTTCCCTGCCCAACCCGCCCTGAAAGCAACACCACGCCCGACGTCGTTCTCGTGTCTCCCAACCTCCTTGGGCGCATCACAGCGGATGTCCTCGACCTTATAGGCAGTGACCACGCCCCTGTTCTACTTACCCTTGACCACCGCCCCCACCCTCTCCGTGCTCCCCGTCTTATGACGCCTCCCAAACTCGTTCATGATTATTCCCGTGCCGACTGGAATGCCTACCATCGTTCCATTGACACCTCGGTCGCAAGCCACCCACTTCCCCTCCACACTCCCGACGATATTGATCATGCCTCCTCCTTCCTGACGCGGTCCATGCCCACATCCCCACCTGGGTGATTTATCCTCACCGTCCTACCCTTCCTCCACAGGCCATCCTTCTCCTTCGCGAATCCCGTCGTCTGTACCGCTCCTTCCTCCGGACCCATGACCGGGACACACTCCAACGCCACTGGCAAATCCAACGCCACATCCGAAACCTCTTCTCCGCGAAAAAACGTCGGGACTGGCGCCAGACATGCACCCGCCTCAATTCCACGCTCCCTGTCAACTCCTCCAAGTACTGGCATGCCTTCCGCCGCCTTACTGGCAGTCACTCCTCCCCCCACTACCCGCTTCTCCATGATGACCGTCCTTTTCCTGGCAATGCCAGTAAGGCAGAACACTTCGCCTCCTACCTCTCCGAAGTCTTCTCCATTCCTGATGATCCTCTCTTTGACTATTCTCTCTTCCCAGACGTCCATGAGCGAACCGATACCTCCACTCCTCCGCTCTCCCCCGGCTTCCAGTACTTGGACCACACCCCCCCCGTCAGAACTGAACACACCCATTACCGCCCATGACATCACTGACACTCTTCGGATTAAACGCAACACCGCCCCTGGTCATGACCGGCTGACCTACCGCCACCCTCAGCCTGCCCCTCTCCTTCCACGAAGTTCTTGCTACGTTATATAATGTCATCCTTTTCACCGGCTTTTACCCCGACCTGTGGAAGACCTCCCGTATTCTCATGTTCCTAAAACCTGATAAGTCCCCATCCCAGACCTCATCCTACCGTCCCATCAGTCTTACCTCTGTGTTCAGCAAGGTCCTGGAAACCATCCTCTCCCGTCGTATCCATCAGCACTTCCATCGCCACCAATTCCTCCCCCTTTCCCAATGTGGCTTCCGACCCTTCTTCTCTGCCGATGACCAGATCCTTCGCCTTACTGTCCAACTAAACTCCCGTTGCTCCGTAATATTTGCCTCCCTTGATATCCAAAAAGCCTACGACCGTGTATGGCATTCCGGTCTCCTCTTCAAGCTCCAGTTCTATGCCCTTCCTATTAATTACGTCCGCCTCATTGCTTTCTTTCTCACCCACCGCCCCTCCTATTTCACTGTCTGCAACTCCGACTCCCGTTTGTTCTACCCTTCTGCCGGGGTTCCCCAAGGCTCCGTCCTCTCTCCTCTCCTTTATCTTATCTACTCCGCCGACATGCCCCAACCCGAGCCTCCCGTTTACCTTCTACAATATGCTGATGACACCGCCTTCCTAGCCCTCGCTCCCTCCGTGGCCTGCTTCCCAATTTTTGTTCCAGTCCCACCTCACCGAGTTCGCCTCATGGTGTAACCGGTGGCTCCTCTCCGTCAATCCTGATAAATCCCAGGCAATTGTCATAGGTCGTACCACCCGCTCCTTCCGTCTCCATGATTTCTACCTCACCCTCCACAACCGCCCTATCCGCCACACCCCCACCCTGAAGTACCTTGCCCTAACCCTCGACCGTAACCTCTCCTGCACCCCCCACATCCGCACTGTCCGACAGAAAGCCCTCTCCCACCTTAACCTCCTCAAACTCCTCACTGGCTGGACGTGGGGTCTCAGCCCCTCCACCATCCTCTACACCTACCACTCCCTCATGCGTCCTGTCCTTTGCAGCTTCCATCCCGCCTGGATCTCCGCTCCCACATTCTGCTATAAAACCCTTCAAGTCCACAAGGACCACGCCCTCCGCCTCGCCTACCGCATCCGGCTCCCTTCCCCCACGCGGATCCTGTATGACCTGATCCCGTTTCCCCACCTCCTTGAATATCTCCAGCATATCCGTATCCTCTATACCACCCGTAAAATAGACTCTCACAACCCCCTGGTCCACCCCATCCTTACCAACCCTGGGCCTCTGCCACGCCTCTACCGCGTTATACCCCCTTCCCTTCATCTCCACACCCTCCATGTCCTCTCCCAGGGTAATTTCTGCCGCCTCCCCCTCCCTGATGACGTCCTCCGTTCCGACATATACCCGTCCTACCAGCTCTGATCCCCCACCCATAGATAAAGTGCCCCCTCTCCCCCCCTCCCCTTCCACTCCCTCGCTTGGCTACCCCCTCCCTGCCCTGGAGTTCCTAAGGCTCCTCCCTGCCGCCCCCTTTCCCCGCCGTTTTTCCTCTCCCCCACGCTTCCCTCCCCACCCCTTCTCGGGGTCCTGGACCGACAGTTTTAACAGTGCTACGTCAAGTGTTGTGTGCTGTGCTACAATGAAGTGTGTGTTTTTTAACTGTGTCCACCGCAACCAGACAAGTGTCGCACCGTGTATTTTACTTAGTGTCTCCGTGTACTCGCCGTCCTGTGTTCTTGTCGTCCTACATTGTTTTTTTAGGTCACCGTGGCTCATCATTTTAACTAACCATATGTGCCTTGTTGCCTTGTCTATGTCACTTTATCTCTGTTGTTTTATCTCCTGTTCTGTCTTTTAATTCTCCACTCATGTATGTATTTTTACTCTCGGCTGAAGAGCAGCCCATAGTGCTGCTGCCAGCCTACCAGTGTACTGCTGGTATAAAATTCAATAAAGGAAAAAAAGAGAGAGAGAGAGAGAGAATCAGATGCACCAGCAATCGCAGCGTGTTCACGTTGCCTGAAAAGCCGCTTTAAGTGCAGCTGTATTAGCAGAATGGGGAATGTGCTAGTTCACCGTTACGATCTTATCGCCATAGGAAGGGGATTCGAACGGGTAAAGGTCCTTTGATAAATGCAGCTGTGGCGAGAATGATTTCGAAGATGGAAGCCACGGGTTGTTTAGACGATAGACCCCGTAGTGGCCGATCGAGCACAAGGCGTAATGCTGCTGAGACAGTTCAGGAAGAAATGGAGACTGTAGCGGGTTCCCGCCTATGCACGGGGAAGTCAGCGCTAGTGCAGTCGCACGTCGCACCGGAATTCCATACACTACTGTTTGGTTGGCACTTACGCGTACCCTCCGATGCTTTCCTTACAAAATCCATCGGCATCATGAACTGTTACCTGGCGATTTAGTGAAGCGGAGGACATTTGTGGTGTGGGCGGTTCAAAAGATGGCGGAAGATAACGGTTGGTTGAGGAACGTGTTGTGAACAGACGAAGCTCATTTCACGCTCCGAGGGTCTGTCAACGTCCACAACTGCGGAATTTGGGCTGCCGAAAATCCTAGGTCGAGGAAACTCCATTGCACGACGAGAATGTCACGGTATGGGTTGGATTTACCACATCTACCGTTATCGGGCCTTTCTTCTTCGAGGAACTGCGTGATTCTGGTTTTGTAACTGCTACCGTGACGGGTTAGAGGTATGCTGATATATTACAGAATCGCATCATCCCCAGTCTGGCTGATAAACACCTGCTGGAACGTACTTTATACAGGATGGTGTTCCACCCCATATTGCTAGACACGTGAAAGATGTCTTGTGGGCGGGGTTTGGTGATGATCGTGTGCTCACTCGCCACTTTCGTCATTCTTGGCCTCCCATGTCCGCAGAACTTAGTCCGTGCAATTATTGGCTTTGGGGTTACCTGAAGTCGCAAGTGTATCGTGCTCGACCGACATCTCTAGGGATGGTGAAAGACAACATCCGACATGATCTACAGTGCTGTTCACAACAATATTCTTCGACTATAGCTATTGTTGAGGAATGATGGCGAATATATTTAGCATTTCCTGTAAAGAATATCATCTTTGTTTTGTCTTATGCTAATTATTGCTTTTCTGATCAGATGAAGCGCCATCTGTCGGACATTTTTGGAATTTTGGTTTCTTTTTGGTTCTAATAAAAACCCATGTCATTCCGAGCATGTGTGTCAATTTTTACGTCTCTGTCTACATTATTCCGTGATTTATTAAGTTTTCAAATTTATAATCGAAGTGGTTTTTCTGCTACCTCTGCTCCCTCTCTGCTACCTCTGTAATCGAAGTGCCCGCAAATAGGGGAGACATTACCGTCCCTCCCTGCCTGTATGTATCGCTGAGATCTGGGTAGGTCTGCAGTTTCTACGACATCCGTGCAAATGCGATTTCAGGCAGCATTGTTTAGACTCGGTGTGAGCTGCGAGTGCCAGTCGTACGGGCTAAGCGGAAATGAGAAAGTTAGTTGACGAAGTGAAAGCAGGAGTAAAGAAAAAGAAAGACATAGCTGCTGAATTTGGGATTCCGGTAAGCACACTGTCAACAGCAATAAAGAAGGCAGACTGCGTGTTATTTATAAGAGTGTATAGCGCAGTGCTTCTGCCATCAGAGGAATAGTAATGTGAACATAGGTGGACTTATTTTGAAAGAGAAGGCACATTATTTTGCAGTAGTGTTGGGATACGATGCGTTTCGTGCGAGTAATGGATGGCTTCGAAATTTCAGGAAAAGACACGGCATTATTTACTGAAAAAATCGCACTGACGTGTTTTACAGCCCACTTTAGATTTGTAGTTTTATACGTTTTTGCAAACTTTTTGGACCAAAATAATAATCTAAATAATAAAAAATTAATTAATAAGAGTGTCTGAAACCCTTTTAGGGGAAAAAATTAGGGAGCAGTGGGTTTCGAACCACTGACCTCCAGCGTCAGAGACCAACGTATGCCCACTACGCTTTTTTTTTTTTTTTTTTTTGCTCTATGGGAAGTTCTGTTGGTTGCGGACGTTGATCACGTTCTTTCGTTCTTGTTCGATTTGTTCTTGGCTCAGCTTTTTTATTACAGAGGGCGTTGAGCCCTCTGACCGGGCGCGCTGAGCCACGGCGCCCGGCCAATAATTGTAATTGCAATGCTAAAGCTGACAGTTACGAATAGTGTTCTTTAATCTTATGCTATTAAAAGTCGTTGTTAACTGATGCTAATAAGGCATTTGTATACATTAGATTATCATTTATCGTACGAAGGACGATGTGTTTTTGTTAATTCTTCAGTGCGCCATTGCTTTGAAATGACAACGTGTAAGTTACAATAAGAAAATCATCAAATACGCAATGCAAGATGGCGTATGCCACAGAGAGTTCTGGGCGAGGAATGTCACGTGACATCTGCGAACGGCTGGTTTTAGTTACTCCAATGAAAGGTGTCAAAACTCCGTTATTTTTGCAAAAAAACTCTCAAACGATACGAGATATGAAAAAAACATAAGGGAACAAAGTTGTAGAAAATTTTCTCCTCTACAAATTCGTTTATTCAATTTTCGCGTCAGATGGACGGTTTATTTGCAATTAAAATTACATTACAAACGGCTTTATTATTATTATTATTATTTATTGTATTTCTAACGTATTTCGTTTTCGAAATATTTCGAAAAGCGAGGTTCTGGTCTCTGGTGGCCAACATTTATATCTGTAAAATTTGGTGCCGATCGATTGAACGGTTCGACCTAAAAAGTGGGAACACGTTACAGCCAGACAGACATCGTCAAATGGCCGTTATTTTTGCAAATATCTCTGCAACGATGCAAGATATGAAAAAAATATAATAGAGCGAAGTTGTAGAGAATTTTTCCCTCTACCAATTAGGTTATTCAATTTTCGTGTTAGACGTACGGTTCGTTTGCAATTACAATTATATTACAAACGGCTTTTTTTGTATTACTACCGTATTTTTTGTGCGAAAAATTTGAAAAAGGGAGGTTCTGGTCTCTGGCGGCCTATAATTATGTGTGCAAAATTTGTTGCTGATCGGTTGAACGGTTCGTCTTAAAAACAGGGAACAGGGAACACATTACGGACAGACAGACAGACAGACAGACATCCCGAAATCGCCGTTATTTTTGCAAATATCTCTGAAACGATACGAGATATGAAAAAAACATAAGAGAGCAAAGTTGTAGAGAATTTTCTCCTCTACAAATTAGGTTATTCAATTTTCGTGTGAGATGCATGGTTAAGCCGTTATTTTCATTTAAATTTCGAGCTGTCAAAAGACGATCGCAAAGGCCCACTTTTAATGTTACTACCGTAACCTAAAGTGGGCCAAAATGAGTGAGGAAAGTGCCAGTGTAAATAAAATTTGTGCTGAGTGGAAGTTAAAAACTGTTGAGGATCCTTCAAGACTACAAACTGATGATGGTTTTAACGCAGACGAACTTGGGCTTCATTATAATTGTCTTACATTCAAATCTTTAACTTTACAAGGAAAAAAATGTCATCGGTACAAGTTAAGAAAAGATCATGTTACTGTTTTGCTAGCAGCAAATTTGACGGGGTCTAATGATTGGAACACCTAAGAAACTGACTCAAACTGTTGTCTGTTTAAGAGAAAATAAAAATAAGTATAACAATCCATTTTGACCTGTATCTTATGTAACTAAAACTGAACATAGGCCTAAATCACACACGAAACAATCTCTTTATATCGAACCCTTGACATATCGAATTAATTTTGTCTCCCCTCCAGATTCGATATCTCATGGTTTGTATATGTTAGATACTGAGCTTACATAGTGACAGATACCGTATTTTTCTCATTTTCTTTAGGTTGACCATTATCAGTGGAAATAACGTACGTATACTGAGCTCTTCCTGAATGAAGCTGATGAATATACGAATGATCAGGATTCATCTAGTAATACTCCAAAGACGCGATTATTTATTTAGCGGTGTTTTCTGTGGAACTTGTAAGGAACTGCAAAATCTTTCAACAAAGGAAACTGTTTTCCGTGACAAGGAATCAAAACGAAATGAAGCTGACCTGACGAATAACACGAACATCAACCGACTTTCTCATGTGCCTTTGTATCTCTAGCTTCTGACTAATCTGTGACGAGCTCAGTGAATGTTCGTAAATCATGGTCTTAAACACACATCAAAATACTATCATACTTAATATTTAAACAACGGAGTCTGTACCTGTTTTACAATGTAATACTATGCAGATGAGCAAAACAATTAAGAATCCAAGGGTAAATTTATTTGTATTGCAATGGTTCGTCTGGGATTCAAACGAAGTGTGACCATTTATTTATTTATTCACTGGGGAGTCTTCAGTCTTAGGACTGGTTTGACGCATCCTTCCACAAGTTCATCTTCTGGCTATTCTCGTCACTGGCTATTCTCCCCACCTTCTCAATTATTTGTTGGATATATTCCAATCTCTGTATCTCCCAAAGTTTTTAATCTCTACAGCTCTCTCCTGTATCACAGAGGTTATTCTCTCTTCTCTATGGGGAATCTCCTCATTCATTATCATATCAGTACACTTAATTTACAACTTCTTCTATAGCTTAGCACTCAATTGGTTCTATTGCATTCTGTCCCAGTATTCTCACTGTCGTATAACTTTTCCGTTCAAAGCTGTGCACCAAACGGGCAGTTTCAGAAATTTCTTCTGAACATTAGAGCCAATGTTTCATACCAGTAAACTCGTCTTGGCCTTCTTACCCAGTGCCAGTCTACTTTTTATATCCTCCTTGCTTCTTCCGTCGTGGATTATTTTGCTTCCGAGGTTGCAAAAATGTTCAAATGTTTGTTAAGCTTATGGGACTTAACTGCGGGGTTATCAGTTCCTAAACTTACAAACTACTTATCAACTAGCTTATCCTAAGGACGGCACAAATATCCATGCCCGAGGGGGGATTTGAACCCCCGACCGTAGTGGCCGTGCAGACCGTGACTGAAGCGCCTTAGTCCCCTCGGCCACCGCGGCCGGCCCGAGGTTGCAGAATTCCTTAACTTCATCTACGTCGTGATCTCTCAATTTTGATGTTAAATTTCTCGCAATTTATATTTCTGCTGTTTCTCAGACCTTTTGTCTGTTTGCGATTTTATTCGGTACTCAGTCGACTACTGAAAGACGGCTGTCTGCCATCTTCCCTAGGTTTTTAACTTAGTTCACTAGGCCGTTTTTTTTCTTTTCTTTTCTTTTTTTTCTTTTTTGCTAAACGGGAATCCCTTTCGTTCAGAGGCATCAGGAATAACATTTCATTTCATGTTTTTAAATGTTAGTTTCTGTAATACTGTGTTAATATTGCTGGGATTTTATTGTGCTAATAATTTATCACTGTGTTTATGAATGTGGCAATATGAACGGTTTCTCCGTGACGTCACTGTCCCTGTGAGAATGTGTACTTGCTTTATTCTGTATGTGCATGTATGAGCATCTCCTAGAATGAGAGTCTGAGTGTATGTATGAGAATTTTCGTCGTCGGCTGCTGGCTGCTCGCTACTAGTGTTTCTGTGGCTTCATGTCGATAGGTAGTCGTTACCAATCTCTGCTTTTGATACTACCAAAGAGGTTCCTCCAGCCTTTGGTTACAAGTTGGGTTGACAATGCCCAGTAGCGAGCCTCGGCAGGACGCGCGAGTCTAGGCTCTCTCCACATCCGCGGTTTTTCCTTGGGTTTTTACCGATTTCCGGAGGCTGGTGGCGGGCTCGCTGGCCGTCTGGATACTCTGTGGCTGCGCTTCGACCTGGTAAGACGTTCTGATTTTCTTTCCTCCCTTGAGATGATAGTGATTCTTTGTCTGGTGTTCAAGTTAGACCTCAGAACGTAGGCTCATTTTTCGAAATAAGATTCTACGATCATGTAAGGAAGTGTATTCAGTTTCATTTCGGTGATTTTCATAGGTAAGTGTGGTGAATATGTAATTAATTTGGTTTGATAACGGTTGAGAATCGGTAACCTTTGTGAGACTTGGTGGCGGTGTGTGAACTCGGTTTAATTTCTTTCTAGGTTTGTGGGATGCAACTAGTGTGCGGGAATATTCTATTCTGTGTAGTGCATGTGAAATATTCTTTTCCGTTTTCTCCTTCGTGAGTGATATGTACTCCACTTGGTGTGGTCTTAGAACAAAGCCTTCAGCTACCCCTGTGCCTGTTTCTATGCCATTCAGGCAAGAAATTATGCATCTATCTTTCTGATTTCCATTAATACCTCGCGATCTCCTCTACATATATTTTTAAATTGTTGTTTCGTTTCCAAACTTGTACTTTGCATTTACACCCCCCCCCCCCCAGTAAATTCTCTTCTAGCCTTGCACGACTCCCTTTTTTTAGCTTGCTTATGAAATACTACGTATTTTAGGGTCTGCATGCCGTATTACTTAGTTGATTTACTCCGACTTGAATTTATTCCACTTTTCTTATTTTTGAGGACTGGACTTCGTCCATCCGTGTAAAGCCTTGCCGCAGTGGAGTAGCCGAGCGGTCTAAAGCTTCTCGCTGCGGAGCGCGCGGTTGCTCGCCGTGGAGGTTCGAGTCCTCCCTGGGGCATGGGTGTGTGTGTGTTGTCCTTAGGTTACTTTATCTAGGTTTAAGTAGTTTGTAAGCTACGGACTGATGACCACGCAGTTTGGTCCGATAGAATTACAAACAAACATTTTGTAAAGCCTTCCCAATAGCGTCTAACTGTAGCTTCCTTATGATATCCTACGCATTTCTATGGATTGCATGCCTTAGCTATTTTTCTTTATTTTTCGGAAATTGAATTTTGTATTTTTTACTGGTTTTCGGAACCACGTGGTTCCGAACTCCGACTTCAAGGGTTTATAGCTAGTCACTTCAGTTCTTGGCACTGCTCACATACCAGTGCCTTACTATTGTGTATTCTTGCCTCGTAATCTATTATTCCGTTGATTTTTGTTGAAATGAATACGACCTTTACGCACTTCGCCTTCAGTGGGGTGCGAATATGTAATGTAGCAGACACGTGCCATGTGTCTCAGTAGGTCTGTATGTTCACGGTTTGATTTAAATGGAAATTAATCTCGCTATTATCGCGTACCATCTCAAGTAAAGAAAGACAGACCAGAGACTTGTGTTGTGTGGTACATCCTGGTTCACTGAATTTCACCTACGATAGCTGCGTCTGCTTCTGCTTAGTATCAGCACGCTGAGTGGGGTGAGTTTCGCTTTGCTCCGCGCGTGTGAGTGGCTGAATGCTTGTTGATTGTAAATCCCTCCTCCGACGATGTTCAGTTCAGATTATTTTAATTTTATTTTAAATGGGATGCAATTTTATTGTTTAACAAAATTGGTTCCCCCATTTACTCAAGTTTGAAGTGAATAAATAATTTATTGTCAGTGAATTTGATCCCTCTTATGAATATTAGTTTATAAATACCCTCCATTTTTTATTTAATGTCGTCTTTCACCAGTGCTGTGAACAAACTCAGATGCAAATTATCATGTTTCAATTCCGTTGCGCCATAAATGTTCACACAGCCACCTTCATGAAATGGGTTAGTTCGGGGTGGCTTATATATTAATGATTGTGTGTAATTCTCGTGATCTACGACGTATGTTGGCCATTGTATCTTTATCTTCGTGCTGCTGAAGTAAAGTATGAGTCAGTTCTAAATTCTGGGCCAGGGAACAAGATTCTGCTGCAGGAAGTAGTCAGTAGTTCACGCGAATCCTTTAGCTGGCTTTACGGCTAGAGTTATATGTTTAAAGTAAGCTTTTTAACTGGATGCTTTCAGCTAGAATTAATTCTGCAATTAACGGTGCTATTACACTATTCATTTCATTCATTAAAACTTTTAATTCTTCTCTTCACTGTGGATAACAATGTCGTCAGCGCTTTATCTAATTGATGTTGTTTCATCCTAAATGTTTAACCAGTTCTTGAAACTCTCTTTTATTTCCATCATTTCTTTTTCGATGTGTATATTTAACACTACGTCACTACTAAAAATCTTGCTCCAGTAGTGAAATACTACCCAAAAACTTCGTTAGATGGTACTTCCGAAAATGACTTTCTGTGCAAAATATTATGTATTCACTGCACTCTGCAAGACCTCAAAGTTTGTAAGCTGTTTTTGTTAACTTTGTACCTCGTCATATACTTTCTCTAGCTTTGCATCACCTGCTTATGAAGTCGGCATGAATACTTGAACTACCGGTGTTGGTGTTGGTTTGCCCTCATATCTGATGAGAATTACTCAGTTTAATGATCTTAACTTTCTTGTTCATCTCTGTCAACATGTGTGTGTTTGGCTTGTTTGAAAAATCTCTTCGACAGATAAATACACATTACATCAGCTTTCGGTGTGTCTTGATGCCATTCGTGAAAGTAAAATTAAAAATATTCATCCGTATATAAAGAGGGCAGAGCTACAATTCAACCCGCAACTTTGAGAATACCAGGGAGGTTTTATAAACGGCACGTCATGTTCTGATCAAGAGCAAAAACGTATGTAATCTCCTTCACTGATTTTGAAAGGTATGTTATCCAATTAACATAGCATCTCTTTTATAATTCCTAGACGAAATGGGTTTGGTTACGAAAACAACTATTAATCACAAAAGCGTCTATCACAAACACGTTTTAGAAAGTTTATGGATGAATTTTCATATTCCTTTGTACGTCAGGGACATGGACATTGACTTTCGCCGTTGTTTTTCAAATGAGTGCATGAAGAAGTGACGAATGGAACAAAAATATAAATAGGGTATTTAGACTGGATTGCAAAAAGAAGGAACTTAATATCAGTTTATTAACTTTGCAAATAATATGGCTTTGTTTGCTGAAACAGTGGAAGGAATAGTGCAGCAAATATCTGGTAAGATGAGTACAAGGTTGTTATTTATACAAAACTAGCTGTAAACCCACCATTGCCCGGTTGTTTATTTAGCCTGCACTCTCGAAGTCCCTCCCCCCCCCCCTTTCTCTGCATCCATCTCTTTCTCTCCCATCTCTCTGTTCGTTTCCACCTTTCCCTCTCTCGGCAAAGTTTTTTGCAAGATACCCTCTGTCAAGTACCATACAAATATGTATGTACCCAGTGATCTTCCTCTTCGTTTAAAGGTCATGCGCGCAAAAATTCATAAAGATTGAAGCAAGACTATGCATTTTGTGAAATTCCGTAAGTTAAGTACCCTCCACCACGCACCGAACGAAATTTTATACAGACAGTGACAATCTTTATGAAGTTTTCTTCACATGACCTTTAAACCAAGAGGAAGATCACTGGGTACATAAATAGTGGTATGGTACATGGCAGAGTGTACCTCTCAGAAAACTTTGACGAGAGAGGGAAAGGTGGAAACGAACAGACATGGGAGAGAAAGAGGTGGATGCAGAGAGAAGGGGGAAGGGGATGTGAACTACGAGTGTGAAGGATAAATAAACACCCGGGCAACACCGGGTTTACAGCTAGTAACATATAAAATTGAATGTCTGTTTGTTTGCCCTATTTCAAGCACTACTGTACCATTCATCCGATTACAATGAAACTTGGCACACTTGACCTTCAAAACAAGAGTAAAATCACTGTCTACATAAAATTTCATAAGGTGCATGGTGGAGGGAACGTTGCAGTAAACTTAGACTCCTCTGATCTCCGTCGTTAAGAGAGCTTAATCTTTCACAGATGGAGGAGGCAATGGATTGAGGAGATGGAGGAAGAATTCGAAAGAGAGACGAGCAAGTTATCAGCAAAGATAAGTCGAATGTATAAATGGGTAAGGAGAGGGTTAGGAGGAGATGAACAGGGGGAGGAGAGATGAGGAAATTAACACACACACACACACACACACACACACACACACACACACACACATACAGACAGAGAGAGACAGAGAGAGAGAGAGATGGACATAGATGGAAAGTCGACAGAGTGAGAGAGAGTTGGACAAACGTGACTGCAATAAGTAAGTAACCCAGCGACGTCGACTTTTCAGCTTATTGATTTATAATTTGGCACGTCCCATATCTCTGAAGAATGTAATTCCTGATGACGGTTATGGTTCTTGGAGTCTGGGAAGAGAACTTCTACGGTTCTTACAGTACTGCAATCCTCTTACACATTTATTCTATTTATGGAATGTCTCTAACTACAGTCTATTTTTAGAGTTACGACATTTAACTGATGGTAAGAAACGATAGTAAGTTGTAGAGACACCTAAGCTTTGTAGAGCGGATCGATGCAGTAGGATTCTGTGCACCTGTAGATCTATGACAGTGTAGCAGGCAGCGGAAACTGTATACAAACAGAACAGCTTGTAAACAGCGTCCGCAGTTCCCAGAAAGCACTCGAGTGCAGGAAACGAGAGTTTATAACGATATTGAAGATGTTTATCAAAGAAAACAACTGTGTAACACGAAGAGAGCAAAAAAAGGAAAACAAAACAACAAAGGAACAGAGACGCTACGCATTGGACGATAAATTATTAAACAGCGCGGGCGACTGAATACGTTGGCATTCTGAGAAGGTTTATCGGAAAGTTTTATATAAATACTTGACCCCTCTAAAGTAGTTTCTAAGGAGAAGCTCCATGAATTTGAGCAAAACACCAGATTCAGCGAGAACTTCCTGACCGAGAAAGACTGTCTTGATAGTTTCGTTAATACGGAATACTTTTGGAGGCATGTAGTTTGGGAAATGTCTTACACTACTTTTACACGAAAAGTAAACAATCTTAAGGTATAATTAATATTTCATGATTAATTTCACTACGAGTACCGTCTATAATTTCATTTTACACCAGGTATCCAGTATTTTATTTTATTTTATTTTATTTATTTATTTATTTATTTATTTTTGTTTTGTTTTGTATAAGAAGCCAGTCTTTTAGAAGCATGTTAAAAGGAAGCTTTCTGAGCGGTTGTACAGATGAACGAATATGGACTGCCACTGAAAAACAGCTCAGTAAAAGGTTAAAGTGACTACGCAGTACTTAAGCAGTGTTTCTTTATGTGTTGGTATGGTCACGATAGCAGTGATCTCAATTATTAACACCGGATAGACAATCGTAGCGCTTTGAAACTGAAAATCGTACGTTCTGTTATTAGGTTGGCAAGTCCGTCCGTATAGGTCGTGTTGCTCTTTTGAGCTTTGCGTCCTCTGAAAATAAGTCATGATCGAATGATAACTTCAATAAATACATATTGGTGAAGTTTGTGTCACTTATGTTTCTTGAGAAGTCAAAGGAAAGGAAGAAAGAAAGGAGAGTCCACATACATAGAAGCAATATATTTTTATTCAGAACTATTGTTTGTATCGCATTTCATTTAATGAATTATTTGCACTGCTGTAGACGATATTCCTTGTTTTCAGTTCTGTATTTGTCTGTGATTTTCATTTGAGCTCATTGGACATGCACGCTGTATCGATAATCGTGCTTATATCTGACACCTCGAATCTATTGTTTTTACACATTCATTTATTTGTCCGAGGCATTGCAACTCATTTATGAAATGAGTGCGTGAAACACTAGTCTATATTAATAAAAATGAATTGCCGCATGTATGAAAGCGCATCACTTGAGGATGGCTTCACCGATTTGGCTGATGTTTTCTTTGTTCTGTTCGTAATTCTCAGGATAAGGTTTTTATGAATGAAAATTTTTGAAAAATCTAACTGAAAATATCAGAATTTGAGAAAAACTGAAAGTACGCTTCTAGCTCGTATCATTTTCTAGATTCTCCAATAATCAGCTTATTCATTCGTTACTCGCCTAGTGACGAAATACGCTGTCACGGAGCGAACAAATTTGCCAAGGAGGTTATAATGAATGGAAATGGCGTTATGCACACAAGGTTAAAACAGTCACACAGATTTAACATGAATCGTCGCTTCTTTAGAAGCCCCTCCTTATTTTTCTTACGGCCATGATGTTATCGGTGGTTATCGTATTTCTCGACCGTTACAAAGATAGTATTGATGTCACATCGTGGTTGCCATTTAAGCGCCACCGAAAATAAAACCAAGTAGTTAGTTCATTGCTCTGTTAAAAGATAACTAAATTCCAAGCTAGCTTAAATATAATCAGATACTGCGTGTATGGCGAACCTTTGAATTACAATTTATGTCTAAGCTGGGATATGAGACTATATATATATATATATATATATATATATATATATATATGACGTAAATGTAATCATATATTCGTACCAGTCTGACAAAACGAACGATTGCTTCTTTTGTATAATCATATCGAATTTCCAAGACAGCTGCACAAGGAAAAGCAAGGATATATAAGTTTTTCCATATACCATCATGAAATAAAACGAACAGTTTGGTTCTTTACTCTCTATAAGCGTAACGTAATTTCGTAGTGTCTACACAGGAAAATAGGAATTGTTTAATAAACAATAACATAACTGTGTCCATTAACTTCAGAGGATTGCAGGCTGGCTCGCTAGTTAGTCAGTAACCAGCTAGTGTGTGCGTTGGGCCTGCAGTCCTACAGACCCCCCTGAAGATGTCCTCCGCAGGCGAGGACGAAACGTTGGGTTCTCAAAACAAATTCAACCGACCACGGCGTAACAGCCCGGATAATTGTAATGGACATTACATTACCTACCGTGAAAGTCTACATTTTTTAAAATTAATAAAGTATTCCCACGCAATGAGTAAACGACTTGTTAACAAGCGCGCACATACGAATATGTGTCTTGTGGCACGCTTGCAAATTTGTACACTTTACGTCCATCACGTCATAGCGCGGATGAAAACCCTGGCAGTTTCATACTTATACACTTGGGGAGCTGGTGCAGAGATGTATATGATACAGTACTGGCCATTGAAATTGCTACACGAAGAAGAAATGCATATGATAAATGGGTATTCAATGGACAAATATATTATACTAGAACTGACATGTGATTACATTTTCACGCGATTTGGGTGCATAGATCCTGAGAAATCAGTATCCAGAACAGCCACTTCCGGCGCCTGGGCATTGAGTCAAACAGACCTAGGATAGCGTGTACAGGTACAGATGCCCATGCAGCTTCAACACGATACCACAGTTCATCAAGAGTAGTGACTGGCGTATTGCGATGAGCCAGTTGCTCGGCCGCCATTGACCAGATATTTTCAATTGGTGATAGATCTTGAGAATGTGCTGGCCAGGGCAGCAGTCAAACATTTTCCGTATCCGGGAAGGTCCGTACAGGACCTGCAACATGCGGTCGTGCATTATCGTGCTGAAATGTAGGTTTCGCAGGAATAGAATGAAGGGTAGACCCACGGGTCGTAACACATCTGAAATGTAACGGCCACTGTTCAAAGTGCCGTCGATGCGAACAAGAGGTGACCGAGACGTGTAACCAATGGCACCCCATACCATCACGCTGGGTGATACGCCATGCGACCATCATGATGCTGTAAAGTGAACCTGGATTCATTCGAAAAAAATGACGATTTGCCATACGTGCACTCAGGTTCGTCGTTGCGTACACCATCGCAGGCGCTCCTATCTGTGATGCAGCGTCAAGGGTAACCGGAGCCATGGTCCCCGAGCTGATAGTCCATGCTGCTGCAGACGTCGAGCTGTTCGTGTATATGGTTGTTGTCTTGCAAACGTCCCCATCTGTTGACTCAGGGATCGAGACGTGGCTGCACGATCTGTTACAGCCATGCGGATAAGATGCCTGTCATCTCGATTACTAGCCATACGAGGCCGTTGGGATCCAGAACGACGTTCCGTATTGTCCTCCTGAACTCACCGATTCCCTATTCTGCTAACAGTCCTTGGATCGCGACCAACGCGAGCAGCAATGTCGCGATACGATAAATCGCAATCGCGATAGGCTACAATCCGACTTTTATCAATGTCGGAAACGTGATGGTACGCATTTCTCCTCCTTACACGAGGCATCACAACTACGTTTCACCAGGCAACGGTGGTCAACTGCCGTTTTTGTAAGAGAAATCGGTTGGAAACTTTCCTCGTGTCAGCACGTTGTAGGTGTCGCCACCGGCGCCAACCTTGTGTGAATGCTCTGAAACGCTAATCATTTGCATATCAGAGCATCTTCTTCCTGTCGGTTAAATTTCGCCTCTGTAGCACGTCATCTTCGTAGTGTAGCAATTTTAATGGCCAGGAGTGTATGTGTGTCGCCTAATATCGGCTTCACAGCCCGAGCAGTCGAAAAGCACGACTGGGACGATGAGAGTTGTATAGGGAAGACGTGGATAACTCGTGACTTGCCAAACCAGCAGCTGTCAGCTGCGTCGCCGACCTTCGGCCACGGCGTCGCAACAGGCGAATCACCGCTCGTTATGTGGTCGGTTGCTGCGGTCGCACGCTTGTGCACCATTATCCGTGTCTCGGCAGCCTGGAGGGCCACAAAAAAAAAAAAAAAAAAAAAAAAAACACACACACACACATCACGTGTCTGCTTTGCACAGAAGCATCCAAACGACCTTCGGGGCGATTAGACGTTGTCAACGGCGCCTGGAGTTTTCACACCACATTATACTCAACCTGTCCTTATACCGCGCAGACACCACTGGCAACGTCAGACAGAAACAGAAAAGGCAGTGTACTCCATGGGCAGGTCGTACGATCTTCCCATTTTCTTTCCTTCCTCAAAACAGTGCGACGTACTGATGTGTCAAAACGTGTACAAATACAGAGAAAACATTTATTGTACAAAAGTATACAACTGATAAACTATTTTTCAACAAGGGGCCCGAAATTTTTTAGGCACTTGTCATAGCGTGGCACTAGTTTTTCTATGCCTTCTTCAGAGAATGTTGCCGCCTGCGTATTCAACCATGTGGTAACATGTTCTTTGCCGACCGCGGTGGCCGAGGGGACTGAGGCGCTCCAGTCACGGTTTGCACGGCCACTACGGTCGGGGGTTCGAATCCCCCCTCGGGCATGGATATTTGTGCCGTCCTAGTTCGTAAGTAGTTCATAAGTAGTTTGTAAGTTTAGGGACTGATGACCCCGTAGTTAAGTCCCATAAGCTATACAAACATTTGAACATGTTCTTTCAGCTCGTCATCATCGATGAAGTGTAGTAGACCAACAAGGGCAGATTTTAGGTGTAAGAAAAGGATTACTTCAAGAAGGTTTTTTTTTTTTTTTTTTTTTTTTTTTTTTTTTTTTTTTTTTTCACGATAATGCTCGACCTCACACGGCGAAAGTGACGCAACAGCTCTTACGGGAATTTCATTGGGACGTGTTTGATCATCCTCCGTACATCCCGGACCTCACTCCTAGCGACTTGCATCTCTTCTTACACGTAAATTCCGTCCTTAGTGATCAACACTTAACGATGATGATGAGCTGAAAGAACATCTTACCACATGGTTGAATACGCAGGCGGCAATCTTCTATGAAAAAGGCATACAAAAACTTGTGCTACATATGAGAAGTGCCTACAAAATTTCGGAAGCTATGAAGAAAATAGTTTAAGAGTTGTAGATTTTTGTACAATAAATACTTCTTCTGTATCTGTACACGTATATTTTGTATAACCAAACGGAACTTACTTTGTGGACATACCTCGTATAACATTTTATGTCGGCACGATATGTTTCGGGACGACATTATCCCATTATCGAGTTCTGTAAAACCCGTCTGCCTTTAGGCAACCTCATTAACAACATACTTGCAGCATATATGCGTAGTCAGAATAAAATCGTCGATCGTAAGACATGCTTCTGTCATGACGGACAGTTGCGAACTAAGATAGTAGTTCTTAAATATGTGCTAAAGTCGCATTAAATAACATTAAGTTTGTTGTAAAAAATTGCATGTTAGGTAAATAATAATAATAATAATTTCGTGTGACGCATTGGTGTGGTACAAGTCTTTCAATTGAACGCCACTTCGGCGACTTGCGTGTCCCTAGCCTACCCCAGTTATCCAACCGGGGAAAGGAAAGGACAGGGGACCTACAGCTTAACGTGGAATCCGAAGCACGTGCCGTTTCTGGCGACTCCTCACATCGTTGAGAGGTGAAGGATGGGTTAAAACGCAGACTGAAAAAAATCCCCGTGCCGACCGGGTTTCGAAGCCGCGACCCTTTGGTTTGCAGTCGAGCGCTTTAGCCCAAGACCAGCGGGCCCGAATATAGGCACATACTAGCAGGTTTATATACGGCTAGTCGCTGTGGGCTGCCGTAGTTCTTGATGCTGGAGCGGCATCATTCTGTGACGCTGTACACGGTCGGGGGTTCGAATCCCCCCCTCGCGCATGTATATTTGTGCCGTCCTTAGTATTAGTTAGTTCATAAGTAGTTTGTAAGTTTAGGGACTGATGAAACCCGTAGTTAAGTTCCATGAGCTAAACAAACATTTGAACATTTTTGACGCTGTACCCAACTGCACTTTATGAAATAGATGCAGAAAGAGCACTGGTAAATTGTAAAAAATGTAAAACCTTACCGATTAAATGATTGTACTATTTTCGTTGCTGACCAGCTAATTTTGGCAGAATATAAAGAGGACAAATTGTACGTAACAAGGAAATTAATAAATGTACAACTTTTTGTAAACCTATTTGGTGAAACTGTTATGTTTTTCAAAATGTTCAAACGTTTGTAAATCCATGGGACTTAACTACTGAGGTTATCAGTCCCTATCCGCGGCGGAGCGGCCAAGCGCATTGAGGCGCTAAGCTACGATGCGCGAGGTAGTTTCCCGTCGAAGGTTCGACCCCCTTCGAGCACGGATATTTTTCCGTCATTAGCATAAGGTAGTTCACAAGTAGTTTTTAAGAATTGATGACCCCACACGTAAGGCCCTTAAGATTGACAAACATTTGAACATTTTTATCAGTCGCTAGGCTTACAAACTACTTAAACTAACCTAAGGACAACACACACACACACACACACACACACACACACACACACACACACACCCATGCCCGAGAAAGACTCGAACTTCCGGCGGGAACTGCCGCCCAGTACATAGTCCGAGGCCTACACTGCGCGGCCAGGAAATTAATAGAGGAGTATAAAACATGGGGACAACAAGAATGAAACAAAATATATAATAACCCAAAACACAAATGAAGATTTCACTATACAAGAAAGGGTGGGGACTATTAAACCAAGTGAAGAGTACAAATATACGAGATTCGTCCACAAAGTAAGTTCCCGTTTCGTTATATAAAAGAAACGTGTAAAGATACAGAAAAAATCTACAACTGTTAAACTACTTTTC
Organism: Locusta migratoria; assembly: GCA_026315105.1. Classification (NCBI taxonomy): domain Eukaryota; kingdom Metazoa; phylum Arthropoda; class Insecta; order Orthoptera; family Acrididae; genus Locusta; species Locusta migratoria. The sequence continues at coordinate 3,424,667 of CM048747.1, forward strand.
TTCATAGTTTTCGGAATTTGGCGTGCACTTGTCATAGTGTGGCACACGTTTTTGTATGCCTTTTTCATAAGTTGCCACTTGTGTATTCAACCATGTGATAACATGTTCCTTCAGCTCGTCAGTGATCGTGAGATTTGCGGAACTTCCATTGCAAGGGCACTAAGTGTAAACTTACGGTTTTGTGTGAACCAGTTCCTCATAATCACAGACGGGCGTTCACTTCTTTATCGTGCACTTGATCACGTCCTTCATTGAATAGTCTGACCAACCATTAAATCACTCATAGCATTTTGTCTGTAAACCTCGCAGATTTGCCGATGAATTTGCTTTGGTTTAAATTACTTTGCATTTAGAACACAAATGACAGATCTGATTTCAGACGCGGCGTCATTCCGGCATTTTTCAATTACGTCTGACATGATAAAGAAGAACTACAAAGCACACGTCGGCAGCAACGATCTGAAAATGGCGTATGCGTGTTCTCCTTGAGTCAGAGCAACTGCCGCGCATGCTCGGAACTGAGATCGTAGCGCTTCCGCGGATAGAAATAGATACACTTTGTGGACGACCCTAGTATATCTCTATACTTACAAGACGCATTTGTTGTCTGTCTGTTCTCTTATAACTCAAGATCCAGACAACCAAATAACTCGAAATTTGATACACGTACATAAAATTACACGGGGAAGGCTCTTAAACAGGTTTCCTACTTTTTTCTGTGAAAAAGTGAAAGAGCGTTTTCAATGTGTCCGTGTAAATCTACATCTTCTCACTGATATTGATGAAATTTTGCACAATTGACCTTCAAAACAAAAGGAAGGGCACTGTCTACATATAATTTCGTTCAGTGAAAAGTGGAGGGTACTTATTTCGCCAAAATCCACAGTTTTGCTTCGATCTTGATGAAATTTTGTACACTTGACCTTGAAAACGAGATGAAGTTTACTATCTACATAAAATTTCGTTCGTTACATTGGGGAGTGTACTTTACTTACAGACTTCGATTGCAATCATTATACATATAAGGCGCATTTTTGTACGTTTCTACAGAAAACCTTATTATAAACCCGGGCAAAGCCGGGTACTTGCAGCTAGTGAGTCAATATCACGCAAGTTAGCTAACAAGACACAGAAATAAATATAAGTATTAATGATAGGAAGTTAACATTGGAACAGTAGATTGTATTTTATGTGAAGGACAAATTTAGAAGAGAAACAAAAAGAAGAATGTTCAACACAATTATTAGAACCACTATGACAAGTAGTTCAGAAGTTAAATCGAAAGTAGTAAATAGGTAGATGGCGACTAACACGGACTTTGCAGACGATCCCCGAGATAGAATCACAAATGACGCCATCAAGAAAAAAATGTTTTAACGAAGGATGTCGAAGGAGAGATTACCACAGAGAGACCGCCGAAAACAAACATCCAAGGAAATCAGACATCTCTAAGAAGGAGAAATATTGAAAAAAATTATGAAAAGATAGAGAAAAGTGGAGAATGGAAATCGAAAGTGATTGGAAAGTAGCACAAATCACACCTATATTCAAGAAAGGCAGTAGGAATACCCCACGAAACTACAGACCTATTTCATTGGCGTCAATTGGCAGCAGGATTTTGGAACATATGTATTCAAATATTAAGAATTATCTCGAATAGAATGATCTATTGACCCAAGTCAACACGGATTTAAAAAATATCGTTCATGCGAAACAACTAGTTCTGATCACTACTATCAACAAGGATTCTCAAATTGATCCCGTATTTCTTGATTTCCAGAAGGCATTTGATACCGTACCTAACAAATATCGTCCTTGCGAAACACAACTAGTTCTGATCAGTACTATCGACAAGGGTTCTCAAATTGATTTCGTATTTCTTGATTTCCAGAAGGCTTTTGATACTGTACCTAACAAACGACTTTTAATCAGATTGCGTGGTTATGGTATATCGCCCCAAATTTGCGACTGGATAGGGGATTTGATGTGACGTAATCGACGGTAAGGCATCGACTAAACAGATGAGTTATCGGGCGTTCCACGGGATAGTGTCATTGGTCCTGTGCTGTTCCTTATTTACATAAACGATCTAGGAGAACATCTAAGTAGCTCTCTTAGGTTGTTTGGAGATGACGCCGTCATTTACCGTCAAGTAAAATCATCTGAAGATCAAAACAAACTGCAGAACGATCTGAATAAGATATCAGTATGGTGTAAAAATTGGCAGTTCACTCTAAATAATGAGAAGTGTGAAGTCGTCCACATGAGTACGAAAAGAAATCTGTCAAACTATGTTTACAAGATAAATCAAACAAACGTGAAGGCCGTAAACTCCACAAATTACTATTACTTCAGACTTAAACTGGAAAGAACACGTAGATAATGTCGGGGGAAAGGCGATCCACAGATTGCACTTTATTGGCAGAACCCTTAAAATATGCAACAGAACTACAAGAGAGACTGCATACACTACGCTTGTCCGCCCTTGTTTGGCGTATTGCTGCCCAGTGTGGGATCGTTATCAGATGGGTTTGAGGAGGACATCGAAAGAGCCCAGAGAAGGGCAGCTCGTTTCGTATTATCACGATACAGGAGAGACAGCGTTACGAAAATGATACAGGATCTGGGATGGGAATCATTACAACAACGGCGCTTATCGCTGCGGCGTGGTCTACTTATGAAACTCCAATCACCAACATTCTCCTCCGATTGCGAAAATATATTGTTGACTCACACGTGTTGGTGTTGTGGTCTTCAGTCCGCAGACTGGTTTGATGCAGCTCTCCACGCTACCCTGTCCTGTGCAAGCCTCTTCATCTGAGAATACGTTCGGCGTCCCACATGCTTTTGAATCTGCTTACCATATTAATCCCTAGGTCTCTCTCTACAATTTCATCTTTTCCGCCTGGTAGCAGGCATCGCCGGTACGCTTGTGTCCGTAACTCTGCTGTGCTTCCAGGTCTGCCGCCGTCCCTGCTGCCCGTCGCCGTCGCCGTCGCCGTCGCCGTTCCAGTGCCAGAAGGACCTGCTGCTCGCTGTCGCCGCTGCCGCCGCTGTCGCCGCCCAGCCCTGCCTGGCGGCGCCGCCGCTAGGAGGCCCTGCCGGACCTGCTCGCCGCCCCGCTGCCCCAGTCCAGCCCGGGGATCGTCTCGCCGCCGCCGCCGCCGCCGCCGCCGCCCGGAGGTTCTGCCCCGGGGGTCCCGCTGACCGCCGGACCGGTTCGCCGCCCCGTCGCCGCCGCTACGGAGCCGCCCCGATCCCCTCGGGTCGGTGCTCGCCGTCCACCCGCCGCGGTGTCGCCGCCGGCGTCGTCTCCGCCGCCGCCGCCGCCGCCGCCGCCCTCCAGCCAGCTGCCGGTGGTCTCCCGCCGCTCCACCGCGGCCCCACATTCCCATCGACCCCGTTCCGTCTTTCTCCTCCTCCTCCACTGGCGCCCGTAAAAAGACCACGAAACGCGGAAGCGCGGATCCCGTCCCTTCCGCCTCCAAGAAGGCTCCTCCTCCCCCTCCTCCTCCACCTCCACCTCCACAGCCTGCCGACATCATGGACACTGCACACGTCCCCACCCAACCGGATATGTACACCTACCTCCTCTCCCGTCCAGATCCCCGCTTCCTCGACAATCGTACCCTCTCTCTAGAACTCCGAAAGTACTTCCCTGCCGCCCCTATCGCCCAACTCATCCCCCGTAGGGACTCTGTCCTTATCAAATCTCCCAGCCCTACTTTCCACACCGACATGCTTCAGCGCCTCCCTGCCATCCACCTCGGCCCCCACGCAACCCTCACCCCGTACTATACCTCCTCCTCCCCCCGTCAACCTCTCCCTCCCCGCCGTCCGCCCACCCTCACCGCCGTGATAACCAAACTTAGTCCGGTTATCACGGAGGAGGAGGTGTTGGGCCAACTCAACGCCCATCCAGACATCTCCGTTTGCTCTGCCAAGCGAATCCATAACGCCACCGGACCCACCTACCTGATGCGGATTTTCACTGAATCCGCATCCTCCATCGACCGCCTCCTCCTCGAGGGGGCCCTTATCTATGACCGCCGCCACAAGGTAGAACCCTCCCGATACCCACCCCAATCATACCGCTGTGCCAGGTGTTTCGTTTATAACGATCACCTGACACAGCACTGCCGCAACCCACCCACCTGTCCCCACTGCAAGTCCAATCACCTCCACAAACACTGTCCCAACCTCGCCTCCCCTCCTGTCTGCAACACCTGTGGTGGCCCCCATCCCACCTACTCCTATAAATGCAAATCCGTCCCCGCCCCCACCACTCCCGAACTTACCGTCCCTGTTCGTCCTGTTGATCCCCCTCTCCATCCCAACAACTCCCTCTGCCCCCCTCCAACCGTAGAGGACGTCATCCGTTTTGTCACGACCATCCTCCAGAAAATCCATCCCTTCCAGCATCCCCATACCCTCCAGCAGATCGCCCTTGCCGCTCGTTCCGTTTTTCACCTCGAAACCTTCGCCACCCTCTCCCGTGCACATTCCCACTTCACCTTCTCCCGGCAAGTTACCCTAGTCTAGACACACCGTACCCTCTTTTCCCGTCGCTCCCTCTCCCCCTCTCACCCCTCCCTTTCGACCCCTATGGCAAGCCCTTCATATACCTTCCTCTATCATAATGTCTGCTCTCTTCCTGCCAATGAACACCTCATTATGCACACCCTTTCCCACCACCGCGTGGATGCCTTCCTCCTGAACGAGACCTTCCTCCAACCCCGCCGTCCCATCAGCACCGCTCCCTACGTCCCCCACCCCTCGGCCACCTCCGCCACCACCCCGTCCGGCTCCAACCTCTCCTTAATGACCCCACCGAACACCTGATCCTCAGCCTCTTCCTCCTATCCCTTACCGTCACCCTCGCTACCATCTATATCCGCAGCACTGCTCCCCTCCCCTATGCCTTCCTCTCCCACATAGACCGCTCCTTCACGACCTATGTGATTGCTGCCGACCTTAACCTTTCTTCCCGTCCGCCCGCTGAACTCCGGCGGTGGCGTCAGTTCGTCACCACCTCGATCCGGGGCGACGTCCTTCCTCTTCCCCGCCCAACCCGCCCCGAAAGCAACACCACTCCCGACGTCGTCCTGGCGTCTCCCAACCTCCTAGGGCGCATCACGGCGGATGTCCTCGACCTTATAGGCAGTGACCACGCCCCTGTCCTACTTACCTTTGCCCACCGCCCCCGCCCTGCCCGTGCTCCCCGTCCTATGCCCCCTCCCAAACTCGTTCATGATTATTCCCGTGCCGACTGGGATGCCTACCGTCGCTCCATTGACACCTCGGTTGCAAGCCACCCACTTCCCCTCCGCACTCCCGACGATATTGATCATGCCGCCTCCTTCCTCCAGCAGACCGTTGCTGACGCGGTCCATGCCCACATCCCCACCCGGGCGATTTATCCTCTCCGTCCTACCCTTCCTCCACAGGCCGTCCTTCTCCTTCGCGAATCCCGTCGTTTCTACCGCTCCTTCCTCCGGACCCATGACCGGGACACACTCCAACGCCACCGGCAAATCAAACGCCACATCCGAAACCTCTTGTCCGCGAAAAAACGCCGGGACTGGCGCCAGACATGCACCCGCCTCAATTCCACGCTCCCTGTCAACTCCTCCAAGTACTGGCATGCTTTCCGCCGCCTTACTGGCGGTCATTCCTCCCCCCACTACCCGCTTCTCCATGATGACCGTCCTTTTCCTGACAACGCCAGTAAGGCAGAACACTTTGCCTCCTACCTCTCCGAAGTCTTCTCCATTCCTGATGATCCTCTCTTTGACTATTCTCTCTTCCCGGACGTCCATGAGCGAACCGATACCTCCACTCCTCCGCTCGCCCCCGGCTTCCAGTACTTGGACCACATTCCCCCCTCAGAACTGAACACACCCATTACCGCCCGTGACATCATTGACACTCTTCGGACTAAACGCAACACCGCCCCTGGTCACGACCGGCTGATCTACCTTCCACGAAGCTCTTGCTACCTTATATAATGTCATCCTTTTCACCGGCTTTTACCCCGACCTGTGGAAGACCTCCTGTATTCTCATGTTCCTAAAACCGGATAAGCCCCCATCCCCGACCTCATCCTACCGTCCCATCAGTCTTACCTCCGTGTTCAGCAAGGTCCTGGAAACCATCCTCTCCCGTCGTATCCATCAGCACCTCCATCGCCACCAGTTCCTCCCCCTTTCCCAATGTGGCTTCCGACCCTCCTTCTCTGCCGATGACCAGCTCCTTCGCCTTACTCATCTCCTTTCTGTCCAACTCAACTCCCGTCGCTCCGCAATTTTTGTCTCCCTTGATATCCAAAAAGCCTACGACCGTGTATGGCATTCCGGTCTCCTCTTCAAGCTCCAGTTCTACGCCCTTCCTATTAATTACGTCCGCCTCATTGCTTCCTTTCTCACCCGCCGCCCCTCCTATGTCACTGTCTGCAACTCCGACTCCCGTTTGTTCTACCCCTCTGCCGGGGTGCCCCAAGGCTCCGTACTCTCTCCTCTCCTTTATCTCATCTACTCCGCCGACATGCCCCAACCCGAGCCTCCCGTTTACCTTCTACAATATGCTGACGACACCGCCTTCCTAGCCCTCGCCCCCTCCCTTGCCCGCTCCCAGTTTTTGCTCCAGTCCCACCTCACCGAGTTCGCCTCATGGTGCAACCGGTGGCTCCTCTCCGTCAATCCTGACAAATCCCAGGCAATTGTCATAGGTCGTACCACCCGCTCCTTCCGTCTCCATGATTTCTACCTCACCCTCCACAACCGCCCTATCCGCCACACCCCCACCCTGAAGTACCTTGGCCTAACCCTCGACCGTAACCTCTCCTGCACCCCCCACATCCGCACTGTCTGACAGAAAGCCCTCTCCCACCTTAACCTCCTCAAACTCCTCACTGGCCGGACGTGGGGTCTCAGCCCCTCCACCATCCTCTACACCTACCACTCCCTCATGCGTCCTGTCCTTTGCAGCTTCCATCCCGCCTGGATCTCTGCTCCCACATTCTGCTATAAAACCCTTCAAGACCTCAAGCACCACGCCCTCCGCCTCGCCTACCGCATCCGGCTCCCTTCCCCCACGCGGATCCTGTATGACCTGATCCCGTTTCCCCACCTCCTTGAATATCTCCAGCATATCCGTATCCTCTATACCACCCGTAAAATAGACTCTCACAACCCTCTGGTCCACCCCATCCTTACCAACCCTGGGCCTCTGCCACGCCTGTACCGCGTTATACCCCCTTCCCTTCATCTCCACACCCTCCATGTCCTCTCCCAGGGTAATTTCTGCCGCCTCCCCCTCCCTGATGACGTCCTCCGTTCTGACATACCCGTCCTACCAGCTCTGATCCCCCACCCATAGATAAAGTGCCCCCTCTCCCCCCTCCCCTTCCACTCCCTCGCTTGGCTACCCCCTCCCTGCCCTGGAGTTCCTAAGGCTCCTCCCTGCCGCCCCCTATCCCCGCCGTTTTTCCTCTCCCCCACGCTTCCCTCCCCACCCCTTCTCGGGGTCCTGGACCGACAGTTTTAACAGTGCTACGTCAAGTGTTGTGTGCTGTGCTACAATGAAGTGTGTGTTTTTTAACTGTGTCCACCGCAACCAGACAAGTGTCGCACCGTGTATTTTACTTAGTGTCTCCGTGTACTCGCCGTCCTGTGTTCTTGTCGTCCAACATGTGCTTTTTACGTCACCGTGGCTCCTCGTTTTTAACTGACTACATCCGGTTTTTGTTCACCTGTCAACTGTTTGTACCTCCAATTGTCGCCAAGTATGTGTCATTGTTCCTCCATTGATTTTTCGCCTGTCATGTATTTTAAATTTTCATCTCATCAATGTCTTTTATTCTCTCGGCTGAAGAGCAGCCTCTGGAGCTGCTGCCAGCCTACTGGTGTAATCGCTGGTGTGGAAAAAGAATAAAGAAAATATAAAAAAAATCTACAATTTTTACCCCACACGCTTTCTTCTAATGCTAAGTTGACAATTCCTTGATGTCTCAGAATGTGTCCAACCAATCTATCCCTTTAGTCAGGTTATGCCAGAAAGTACTTTTCTCGCCGAATCGGTTAAGCACCTCCTCATTAGTTACGTGATCTACCCATCTAATTTCCATCATTCGTCTGTAGCACCACATTTCAAAAGATTCTATCATCTTTTTATCTGGACTCCTTATCGTCCACGTTTCACTCCCATACAATGATACACTCCAGACAAATGCTTTCAGAAAGGACTTCCTAACATTTAAATTAATATTGGATGTTAACAAGTTTCGCTTCTTTAGAAACGCTTTTCTCCCGATAGCCATTCTGCATTTTATATCTTCTTTACTTCGGCCATCAGAAGTTATCTTGCTACCCAAATAACAAAATTCATCTACTACTTTTATTGTCTCATTACCTAATCTAATTCCTTCAGCATCGCTTGATTTTCTGACATTCCATTGCCTTCGTTTTACTCTTATTAATGTTCATCTTATATCCTCCTTTCAAGACTGTCCATTACATTCAACTGTTCTTCCAGATCTTTTGCGGTTTCTGACAGAATTACTATGTCATCAGCAAACCGCAATGATTTTATTTCTTCTCCCTGCTCTTTAATTCCCTCTCCAAATTTCTCCTTCCATTCCTTCACAGCCTGCTCAATGTACAGATTGAATAACATTGGGGAAAGACTACAACCCTGTCTTAATCCCTTCCCAACCTCTGCGTCCCTTTCTTGTCCTTCGACTCTGATAACCGCTGTCTGGTTGAATATAAGTATTCGCTCCCTATATTTCACCCCTGATATCTTCAGAATTTGGATGAGTGTATTCCAGTCGTCATTGTCAAAATCTTTTTCCAAATCAACAAACGCTAAAAACCTAGGTTTCCCTTTGCTTAGCCTATCTTCTAAGATAAGTCGTAATGTGAGTATTGCCTCCCGTGTTCCTACATTTCTCCTAAATCCAAACTGATCATACCCGAGGCCAGATTCCACAAGTTTTTCCATTCGTCTGTAAATAATTCGTGTTAGATTCGTGTAAGTATTTTGCACCCATGACTTATTAAACTGATGGTTTTGTAATTTTCACACTTGTCTGCACTTGCTTTCTTTGGAATTGGAATTTCAATATTCTTCTTGACGTCGGAGGTAGGTAGAAATGATCATCAGAATAAAATACGAGAAATCAGAGCTCGAACGGAGAAATTCAGGTGTTCTTTCTTCCCGCGCGCTATTCGAGAGTGGAATGAGAGATAAATAGTAAAACGGTGGTTCGATTAACTCTCTGGCAGGCACTTTATTGTTATTTGCAGAGTATCCCATGTACAGGGTGTCCAGAAAAGGACTCCCTGATTTCAAAATTAAATATCTCGAAAACTAAGATCGATAGAGGAATGCAGTAAACGGTATGTTTATTGTGAAAGCTGTAAGACGTTTATACAGCAGTTTGAAATAATAGTTACAAAAGCTGCTAACAGATGGCGCTGTAATTGCCGTACGTAATGCCTGGTATAAATAGTGATCCGAAGCCCAGAGCGATCAGTTTCACTATTGAAATGTGAAAGGAGGTTAGCGTACCGAAGGAAGAGATTGAAACCATGTACTCCATTGAACAACGCGTTTTTCTGGTGTTAGAGTACCATAGGTTAGAATAGAGTCCTACGACAACAAGGCGAAGTTTTCAAGCACGATTTAATGTTCCAAAAGGACCCGATGCGAAAACGATTCGTATGCTCTTCGCAAAATTTCAACGAACAGTCAGCGTAACTGATGATCTAGTGGGCCATGTTGGCCGCACGCAAACCGCAGTTACGCCTGACAATATCGCCACAGTTTCTGGAATTATTCAGCGAAATCCAATGTCATCCGTCCGTAGAACTGCATCTGAGACTGGTTTGAAGCGTTCCAGCACGCAGAAAATATTGAGAAAGTCCCTACACATGTTTCCATTCAGAATCCAAACGTACCAGGCCGTACCCGTACGAGCTGTGCATCAAAGGGTTGCCTTTGCTAATGAGATGCTCACAATGACTGATAGTGAACGATTTGATGTTGGCTGCATCTGGTTTACAGATGAAGTACACTTGCATCTGAATGGATACGTGAATAAGCAGAACTGGCAATTTTGGGGTTCCGAAAAGCCATATTGGTGTGAAGCGAAACCCCTGTATTCTCCTAAAGTTACTGTGTGGGCTGCAGTATGCAGCAGAGGTGTTATTGGCCCTCTTTTCATTCGAGAAACGGTCTCTGGTGCACGTTACGTTGCAATTTTGGGACAATTTGTCGCCACACAGTAAGCGTTAGAGGATCGACGAGGTACTGAATTGTTTATGCGAGATGGAGCTCGATCTCATCGGACCGAACAAGTGTGTCGCTTTCTTGAGGAATACTTCGGGAATCGAGTCATTGCTTTGGAATATCCCAAATTTACTGGTGCAGGCGTGGATTGGCCTCCATATTCGCCGGATTTGACCCTGTGACTTTTTTTATTTGTGGGGCACAGTGAAAGACATGTTCTACCCGAAGCATCCCGCCACGCTGGACTAGCTTGAATCGGCGATCTCTGTCGCATGTGAATCCATTTCGGTTGAGACACTACGAAATGTGATGGCGAATTTCATTCTTCGTTTGCGCCATCTCTGTAGTGCCAATGGTGAACATTTTGAAAACATTGTGATGTGATTGTTTGCAAAGAGTGTTTTCATACGATTATTTCACTTATGTATGCTGATATGAGCTGTACAGCGTACAGCGCCATCTGTTAACAGCTTTTGTAACTATTATTTCAAACTGCTGTATAAACTACTTATTCACAATAAACATACCGTTTACTGAATTCCTCTTTGTTTTCCAGATATTTAATATTGAAATCAGGGAGTCCTTTTCTGGACACCCTGTAGACGTAGAATTTAATGTATTGTCTTGGAGTACCGGAAAACTGTATTTCATTGTGAAAGCGGCTGATAATGGAACGCCTCCTTGAGAGCGGCAGTGGGTGTGGTGGGTGAGCCCTGGAGTGCTGGGTGTGTGCTCACTGCTGAGCGCTCAGCGCTAATTGACGCCGGGCCTTGACACCGCTGACCTGGTTGTGGCGCGCGCTGCCCTGGGGACTCCTCACTGCGCATGCGCAGAACCCACCGTCGCAGCGCCGCCAGCCTCCGCTCGCTACCAGGACAGGAGAACACTGTAGCGCCACGCCGTTGTTCACCGCGTCTCACACAGTTTTCATCACTGTACCAAACTTCACTACATTCTTGACACGGCGTCAGCTTTTGGGAACGATCTAGTTTTTCTTTTCTGTGTCAAAATTTTGAAGAATTGCTCAATGTAGGTGAAACATTCATTGATGTGTCAGATTTTCAGGTAGAAGGGGATAGGAACGACGACAGGATCTCTTTTGAGGAAGTGCACATGGTCAGTAGGTTACAGTACAATAAAGCGGCTGGGGTGGATGAAATTAAGCCGGAACTCGTCAAATACAGTCGAATATCAGGTCTCACACAGGATAATTGAGAAGGTGTGGGAAGTGGGCCTAGGGTTACCATACGTCCCTCTTTTTCCCGGACACGTCCTCTTTTTGAGGCAAGAAAATATGTCCGACCGGAATTTATAAAATTCTACTAAATGTCCACTTTTTGTTTTTGGGTTCCGAAAAAGAAAATTTATTTTTGTGTCATTTGCGACAACGGGTTCGTTCGCACTGCAGTTCCAAATTGTTCGCAACTATGACGCACATACACAGAGCGAAATTGCCGATCACATTTGGCTCTCCGCGTCAATCTGACAGATGGAAACGATTCGGAACTTATCTGCGAAGAGACCCGGTTGTCTATCCTGTATTCAATCTGTGTACTCTGCATTATGTTGTTTGGTGTGCTTTTGATATACTTTGTGACTTTGATATACTTTGTGACTGTATTGTGTGTTTGAGATTGTAGGTAGCCTTTTACTTCAAAATAAATCATGAACTTAAAAACAAAATGCCGAAAACAAAGTCACTGTTAAATGATGTGCTCTTGGAGAAATACAGAAAAGATTTTTTTTTTTTTTTTTTTTTTTTTTTTTAATTGAACATACCATTAGCTGAAGTGTGGTGTGCATATTTCAATCAGTCATATATTGTTCTTAGTATGCTGAATTGCAAAAAATTGTATAACTCTTTTTTTTCCATACCTAGTCATAATGCTAGCAAGGAACTTGTGTTTTCTCTGGTGAACACACAGTGCACAAAAGACAGGAATAGATTTTAAATAGAAAATATAAAAGCTACTGCATGTGCAAAGTATAATTTCAAACATTTGAAATGCCTGAGCTTTTATCTATACTTGTTGAAAACCAAAAATCTCTTGAGAGAGATATCGTCGTCCTCCAAATATAGTTGGTTCAAAAGTGAAAAAGACAAGAATGAGACAATTATGATGAATAAACTATCAAGGTTCATAATATTTTGTTTTACAACAACCACACAATGTTTCTGTTTTAGTTTGCAATAGTTTTACGTTGTTCATTAAAAAAGTTATAAATTACGCTGTGTTAAAAATAACGTGTCCTCTTTTTTGATGATGAACATATGGTAATCCTAAGTGGGACAGGTTCCGTCAGACTGCACGAAAGCGGTAATCACGCCAATTTTCAAACATGGAAACTGAAAATATTGTAACAACAATCGAGGTATGTCTTTAATTAGCGTTGTAGGCAAAATATTCTCAGGGATTGTTGAAAGGAGAGTGCGAGTATTAATTGAGGACAAGTTAGATGAAAATCAGTGTGGGTTTAGGCCTCTTAGAGGCTGTCAGGACCAGCTCTTTAGCTTACGGTAGATAATGGAAAAGTAGTATGAGTGGAACAGGGAATTGTATCTACGTTTCATAGATCTAGAAAACGCTTATGACCGTGTTCCTAGAAGGAAGCTACTGTCAGTTCTACAAGATTATGGTATAGGATGCCAACTTCTGCAGGCAATTAAAGGGCTTTACGTAGACTGTCAGGCTGTAGTTAGAGAAGACGGCAAATTAAGCTCATGGTTCAGGGTAGCTTTAGGAGTAAGACAAGGTTGTAACCGGTCACCACTGTTGCTCATACTATTCATGGATCATATGTTGAAAACAGTTGACTGGCAGGGCTGGATTAAAATAGGTGAAAACAAAATAAGCAGTCTCGCATATGTGAATGACTTAGTTGTAGCCGGCCGCGGTGGCCGAGGGGACTGCGGCGCGTCAGTCGCGGTCTGCACGGCCATTACGGTCGGAGGTTCGAATTCCCCGTCGGGCATGGATATTTGTGCCGTCCTTAGTATAAGGTAGTTCATAAGTAGTTTATAAGTTTAGGCACTGATGACCCCGTAGTTAAGTTCCATAAGCATTAAAAATTCTGTAATGGCAGATTCGATTGAATGGTTGCAAACTAATATTTCAGAGCTCAATCAGAGGTGTAAGGATTATGATGTGAAGATCAGCATCTCCAAAACGAAATTAGTGTGTGTGGGAAAGATATTTAAACAGATTGAGTGCCAAATAGGAGGAACAAAGTTAGAACAGGTAGACAGTTTCAAGTACCTGGGATGTATTTTCTCACAGGATGGCAACAAAGTGAAAGAGGTGCAGCAAAGCTAATTCAGTGAGTGCTCAGCTAAGATCTACTCTCTTCTGCAAGAAGGAAGTAAGTACCAAGACTGAGTTAGCAGTGCACCGCTCTATCTTTTGACCAACTTTGTTGTATGGGAGTGAAAGTTGGGTGGATACAGGCTTCCTTATTCATAAGGCAGAAGTTACAGATATGAAAGTAGCAAGAATGATTGCAGGTACTAATAGATGGGAACAATTACAGGAGGGTGTCCATAATGAGGAAATCAAAGAAAAGCTGGGAATGAACACCACATATGAAGCTGTTAGAGCGAAAAGACTGAGATGGTGGGGTCGTGTTACACGCATGGGAGAAGCAAGGTTACCTAAGAGACTCATGAGCTCGGCAGCGGAGGGTAAGAGGAGTCGAGGTAGACCAACAAGAAAGTACTTAGTGTCGGTGAAGAATGATTTTGAAGTAAAAGCCATAACATCAGACGAGGCATCAATGTTAGCATTGAATAGGGGATCATGGAGGAATTTTATTAGAGGTACTATGCTGCAGACTGAACGCTGAAAGCCATAATCAGTCTCTAATGATGTGATGATGATCTTTTTCAAAATTTGTAAAACTCAGGTTTGCGCGAGATCTCTTCAAAATCTTTATTACCGATCGCTCTCGACAGATCTATGCTGTCATAATCGGATGTGAATGGCAACATAGATCCTCCGTAAAAGGTCACTATAATAATAATTCCGTGGGACTCATTGACCTGGTGAAAGTCTTTCAACTGGACGTCACTTCGGCGACTTGCGTGTCACTAGCCTAAAGCCGTCCTCACACGGGACCTGTTGTCCCAACGTGGCGCAGGCCAGACGTGCTGTCTACCTAGCCTTGCTACTGCTGGCACACTCTGAAACCACCCGCTACATCCCACGGAACACAACGAGCTGCTCATCGTGATTTGCGACTGCAGCGATCTCTAGCGCCTGTCGCGGATAGCTCATAGGTCAATGTGTTTACAAGGGTGGATGTGCACAAAATTACACACTATCTCTGTTAACGATCGTGGAAAAAATCTGAATACGGTAGCTTTCTTATGCTTGCATGTGGCATGCAAAAATCTACCAGAAACTACTGCTTTTTTTTTTTTTTTTTTTTTTTTTTTTTTTTTTTTTTTTTTTCAAATAACACAAAAATGGTTCACTTATCTGAAACCAGTTGATAACGACAATAAAATGTACGACCAAATCACTTTTGGCAAAAAATCATAAAAAAATTGCATCAGCTCCATTTGCCTTGCTTTCTTATATTCCTATTTTCCACGATCTATATATTCTGCATATTCATATGTTTACTTTGGCACTCCTTCAGACATAATACGTTCTGCCCGATACATTTTACTTATTCATATCCGCAGGACAACGCCTCAGCTCGACAATGCTCGTTGTGTTAATTTCTGCTTTTAATATTATATATAAACACTGGTCCTCCTTTACTGCATCTGATTCCGTAACCACGAGGTAGTCAAGATCTCTTTGCACTGTGAAACTGAAATATCCCAACACTGTAATCAATTGCAACCGAATTCCAACACCGTGGGAAAAACTGAGTGACGTAGAGTATTTTTTTCAAATTTATTGGTCCCTTTGCCCTAGTACGAAATACTCAACAAATTCGCTCATGGGCAGAGTTCGTCCTTGTTTGTAATAAATGACATCGATTACTGGATA
Source organism: Locusta migratoria (assembly GCA_026315105.1). Taxonomy (NCBI): domain Eukaryota; kingdom Metazoa; phylum Arthropoda; class Insecta; order Orthoptera; family Acrididae; genus Locusta; species Locusta migratoria. Next base: position 3,439,954 of record CM048747.1, read on the forward strand.
TTTTAATTGAATTACATTAAGAGAAAAGGTTACATAAACTGTAATTAAACCAAATCATTAAAAAAATCTGGGAGCGTGTCGATGCAAACCTGCTAATTACATCTCTTTTCCTCCACAGCTCGTAACGCTAAACCACCACGCTAATCTGTCGTCTTCAAATGTTCAAATGTTTGGAAATCTATCGGACCAAATTGCTTGGTCGTCAGTCCGTAGCTTACAAACTACTTAAACTAAGGTAAACTAACCTACGGTCAAACACAAACACCCATGTCCCAGGGAGGACTCGAACCTCCGACGGCGAGCAACCGCTCGCTCCGCAGCGAGGCGCCTTAGACCGCTCGGCTACTCCACCGCGGCTCCGTCGTCTTAAAAAGAAAACAAGGAATATCGGACATTATACTTAAATTAACAACAAAGAACCAGAATCGTTAAGGAAATAAAAAAGGTAAAAAATGTATATTTTTAATTTTTTTTATTTATTTTTTATTTTATGAATGCACACGCGAACTCGCACCATCTAGCTGCATTGCAGCTTGCACCGCTACCAACTACGCTATTTCGGAACTGCTTTCGTTTTCACTTATTTGTGGTATACGCCTAAAACATTTTGTAATATGTTATTTATCTATCAAATAGCATCACAAAGACGCTCCTTTGATATAATGGAGTTATACCGTAGCATAGAAACGATATTCTTCACGGTATAGAAATTATAACACTGACTAAAGTTAATTCCGATAACCTTTAATGCTATGAAAAGGTAATTTATTATAACAAATCATAACTAAATTGATGCGTTTTCAAAAGTTTCTCAATTTTCTTACGCTTTAAAAAAGATTATATTCAGTCGCAAAACCATTTACTTTATTGTTTAATGAAATAAGCACATTACGCAGTATTCATATGATTAGCAGAAATACATACCTATCTTGAAAAACAAAACCATTTTCATTAAGTTGTCTGACATATTTAGAAACCTTTATTGAATTCCTTAAAGAGAAATTACAATTTTCGACACGTCAAGCTCAATACAATAGAGATATTACGTAAAGTAAATTATATCACTGCGAAGAAAAAAAATGAAGTGTACAAGCATTTGACCATTTCGTATATAGCTAACACATACAAAAAAGAAATCCCGGCCTCAGTGGCCGAGTGGTCTGCGGCGCGTCAGTCAGTGTCTGCACGGCCGCTGCGGTCAGGGGTTGGAATCACCCCTCGGGCATGTGTATTTGTGCCGTCTTTAGTATAAGCTAGTTCATAAGTAGTTTGTAAGTTTAGCGACTGATGACCCCATTGTTAAGTCCTTTAAGCTTAACAAACATTTGAACACTTTGAAAAAAGAAATGCAAATTATTTTTAAACATATATATGAAATGTGCTGTCAAAAACATATATGTGAAATGTGCTGTCAAAATGTAATAAGTGCAAATAATGAAGTGCACATAACATAACATTTGAAAGTATTGAAAAGCATAAAACTGTGAGAAAACTTCTTATTAAAAAAAAAAAAAAAAAAAAAAAAAAAAAAAAGGCCACTCCATGACACTGTCTCAAAAAACTTAAATGTATAGACTTATTACAATAACTTAAAACTTGACAAATGATTACATAACTATGAACTCTTTCTGCTCGCCACTCTGCCCCACTAGACACGCCGCTGCGCACAATGCGCGGGGCAGTGGCGCGGCGAGGGCACTGGAGCCTGCGGGGCGGTGTTTGGCCATGCCTGAATCAGAATAATTAGTCCATCAGCCATAAGAGCAACAAAAAAGCCACGATAACCCAGTGCAAACACTTACAACGTGAACTACATACAACACTGAAAAAAGAAAACCATCAGATGGATTGGCGGACAACATTGTACGTATGTAGTAACGATTCCTTTCCCAATGCCAAATAAAGTGTCCCACAACAGCACAAACTTCGGACACTCCCACAACAATTCACGAAAAGTGACTTCCCCTCGATTGTGCGCACGCCGGTGACGTGGGGCGGGCCGCTAGGAGGTTATGCCGTCGGCACACGGGATGTTTATCTGAACAAGTGTGGCTAACTTGGCGAGTTTCCGACGTCTCAACGAGAGAACCGCACGTTGGCGAGGCTTTCCCAATGTGTCGGGCAGCATTAAGCACGCCATATGTTCTCAACGTGCGTCTGAAACATCACCAATAAGGTAGGAGAACGCCACCGACGTCACACCACATTGCTATTCGGAGGAGGGGGTCAGCTCTTTTCGGTAGAGAGAAGAAACCGCCTTCTTGGTCGTCGTATTTCATGGTTTTTATGTATATATCTTCGGCCTTATGAATGTATGTCATTTCAAAACAAGTAAAAGTAACTGAGTAAATTGAGAAACTCCCGAAAACCGATTAGAGATATAAGTTGGAATAAATGAGTGGAAACGTCATATATGTAGTTTATAAATTAACATATTACAGTAATTTGCCGCTTCAATTCAAGGCGAATTGAAGCTCTATCAATAAGAACTGTTCTTTACATAATTTGTTGTAACTACTTGTCAGCAACCGACATATCTACCAATAGGTTATACAAAACGTCTAATACCTTCGTCGATTTTAAATATACACGTTGATGGCTGTTGCGTAGGTAGCTAAGTCGTGGTCTGTGAAATGGGAGCTGTCGACCGGTGCTGGTTCAAGGCTCCTCGGAAGCGAATATTTCATCTTTTTATATTCGGGTTTTCTGATAGACTCGAAAGATTTTCTTTTAAATTTCATAGAAGTATCCTGCATAATATTCGATGCAATGTAAGGGTTAGTTCGCACCCACTGAGAAGTGTGTTGTATTCGTTTTATGAACAGGACAGCTTACACCTTATTGTTTCACGTATTGCATTTTACAATTTCTTAACATTCTTCTACTGAATAGTAACATTGACCATGGAAGAACGACTTTTAAGTTTTACTAAAAAGCGAGATTGTTGCAATAAGGTTTGCCTCATGTGAAGCCATTTTCTAATTTTATATCGTACAGTTTATCATGATACTTTTATAATTCGCTGAACTTATTGACATAACATGCAACTTTTAAGAGTCTTATGTTCATAGATATTTTGTTGTTACTTATGTAGGTCTATATCACAGAACATGACGAACATACCCACAAGCACGGAAATAAGCTATTTAATAGCGGTAAAGCGGGGTTTCCACTCTTTTGATTTCTTAAACAGTGTTATTCCAGGACCTGATACCGCCGACAACTGTCGCTGGAGCGCGCTGCGGTCGCGTGTAGCTCGTTGAGGCACACGTCTCGTATGCACAAGTCGCGCCGTCTCCGAGCGTTCAGCCCACAGACATACATTACTAGACTGAAGCCTGACGCCGCCATCTTGCCTCTCCTCACGTCAAAAAGTTTCCGTACAGTACTACAATGATCTTCTGACACGATATGACGTTGTAAGCTTTTCGAGTTCGTTTGAACATGATTTGCGTTCAAGCTAATACTTCAGAAATAGTTGAATTTGACATATAGGCCTACATTGTCGAATTGTGTTATGAGAAGAACGTATTACGTACGCTTAAATTTTACTTGCCGTCCTGGCGGCATATTGTGACATTGGCATTAGCCAATCGCTTGACAACACAAATGCTTTGTTAAGAAATTTTCGTTTTATGAGGGCAATTACTTTTGCTGAGTGAACGAGGGTACATACAAGAGAACCTGTCAACCATAGAGAAGGAACAGCATTGTTTATGTAGTTCATAATCTGTACGAGAGACTAATAAAGTCACACTGTGGTGATTTGTAAGAATATCAACATCTTTGGTGAGGGCTTTCCCGTTTTGTTGCTATTGCTAACATAATCATACAAGGCCGTCGGGAAGTAAGTAAAATTTTACCGTTACTTACCGGTACATGTGAAGCAGACTCTATTTATCGGAAAACACTAAGAAGAAGAATAACGATTGTGTTATCCACGACAAATAACACATTTATAACGGTCATATTATTAAAAGCCGAAGTTGATCGAATCTGGTAACAGATAAGGCCTAATAAAAACAGTAAACGCGACGCGACTCATTAGTGTATGTGTCAAAGATTTCGTAAGAACCATCAAAAGAATAAGGATATGTGCTATCCGTGATCAACAACACTTTCAAAATGTCCATACTACTGAAAGAAAATCTGAAGTTGAATGAAATTGGTAACAATAATAACAGAAAATCAATGAAATTTATTACTGTATGTGTCGAAGCTTAGGGGCATACTCCAGCTAAAAAGATTACAGCCATATACAACACACGAATTTCCCACACGTCAAAACTCTGAAGACAGCGTAGTTACGTCAGTTCATCCGTATTTTTACGGCCGTTTTCTGTAACAACACATGCGACTGCTTGCTAGTTTATGGTGTAGAAACATGGCGGCGAGACTTCACTGATACCAATGATACTGTATACGCCATTGCCAGTCTAGTAATGTTTTTCTGTGGTTCAGCCGCATGTTGGACTCGGTACGTCGACCACGCACGTTCAGACACACGCTCCCTGTGCCGACGGCTTAAAGTAGGTCGTCAACAACGTGTACTATCAGCGACAGTAGTAGTTTCCATTGCAGTGTCTCCACAGCAGTGTTGCCACTATGTTCCAATCCTGCTGTATGTTATATTCGCCACTGTACGTGATCACGGGGAAATTGGAATGCGGCCGGTCTCTGTGAGCTCTGGTAAGCCGCGAGTTACTGGCATAGCCGGAGCTGCCGGCGAAACGAATGGGACCAGGACCCAGCAGTGAAGCGTCTGCCCTATTGTGGTGGCGCAGGTGTCCGTCGCGTCTCTCCGCTTTTTCCGGCGGCTGGCCGCTCTGAATAGAACTGCGGGGGCGTAAAGCAGCCACGGGGAGTCTCCTCCCCCAGCACCGCGACAAAAGACGACCGGGGAGCCATTCTGCGGCTCAGCGCGCAAATACCAGCGTCTGCTAGAAGAGGGCCGTGCACTCTTTACTGTTTCACTAGCTGAAACCCCGGCGTCGCCCTGGTATCTATTCACATATTCACGCCTTGAGGTAGTACTTCTCTTACCCTTCTCTCTCTCTCTCTCTCTCTCTCTCTGTCTCCTTGATTCTAAAAACATGTTTTATTTTTGTGAGAAGTTATAACAAATAAAGCTTCCTTGCATAATGTACAAGTATTTGCAGTATCCAAACAAAAAAAAAGTTAGTAATCAAAATACAAACGATATGTAACATTCTTAGATTCATTTTAATTCAAAACCTTACTATAAACAATATTTCTTGTTATCTGCCCACGATCTAATATCAATAAATTCTTTGGTAAGCCCATCCTTGAGCAAGATATTTGTCTGCGTGAAAAAAAAAAAAAAAAAAAAAAAAAAAAAAAAAAAAAAAAATGAGCCGGCCGCGGTGGCCGAGGTGACTGAGGCGCTCCAGTCACGGTCAGCACGGCCACTACGGTCGGGGGTTCGAATCCCCCCTCGGGCATGGATATTTGTGCCGTCCTAGTTCGTAAGTAGTTCATAAGTAGTTTGTAAGTTTAGGGACTGATGACCCCGTAGTTAAGTCCCATAAGCTTAACAAACATTTGAACATTTTGAAAAAAAATGATCATGTCAGATCCACTCCGCAGTATTTAATAGATCGTCCTGAGATAAATTAACCGTAATATAAGATGTAAGTCTCACTGGAAACTGTAGTCTCTTGAATGTAGAAGGTATATTTGTCGGAAATAATGGGTGCTTGTTGGATGTACCGTGTTTCATTGTCTGCCTTTCCTTGTAGAAGTCTATAGCTTTCGCCTGCAGCTGTGTGCGCTACAGACTTGAAAGGTGGTTCAAATTTGTCAACAGCACTGTCAGCTGTTGGGAATTTCCTTAAGATGACTGGAGTGTCTTAGTAGTACGACAAACAATAAAAGTAGTAATCAAAATACGAATCATATGTAACAATCATAGATACAGTGTAATTCAAAACCTTACTATAAATAATATTTCTTAAATGTTACTTCTCCACGATCTAATATGAATGAAGGGGATCAATTTCCACCCTCCCCCCCCCCCCCCGAAGGCCTCACTGATCACCTAACCACTGATAAAGTAATTCAAAAGTATGCTGAAGTTGCTCTTTCGAGAATTCGAGAAATTTATTGAATAGAATACATCTGCGCCTTTAGTTCAACTTATGTTGTAAAACGTCACAAGTTGGAATACACGTCCACCGAAACAAAATTCTGACTATGAACCTGCTGTGGCCATTGTAAGTAAAGTATCAAGTCACAATTTTAAGGAAAATAATTTTATAAATGAAGCTTACCGTATCAAATTTATACCTTGTTAAAGGTTAAGTTACAGTACTTTCTAAAATGAGCAAGATTAAGAAATAAACTTGCCATTACAAACTGCTGCACAAGCCAAAAACGACAGGGAGGAGGGTCCGTCTCTGATTCTGGGTCGAATGTGGGGGCATGGTTACAACATATAACCAATTCATGGGGGGTGTTAGATGGAGATGATAGATGGTCTCATTAGCTACTACCGAATCTCTTTCTAATATCAAGGAAGTTTTATTTGAGATTTCTCTTTCAATATTATTGTCAGTAGTTGGCTTCTCTTGCGACGAGACTGCAAAAAGAATGGTATTCCTACTCAGTAATGGATCTACTAAATTTCCGATGTGAAGTCGCCGAGTCTCCTTGTAGCTTAGCAGTCGATCCCATAAAAACAGGAAGGCCATCAACAGACTAATTAGATAACGAATTTTCAAATAAAAAGAAGAAAGTTCCAGGTGCAAAATAACCCTGTTAAAAATGGTAGGCCGCGGCGGAGTGGCCGAGCGCATTGAGGCGCTATGCTACAATGCGCGAGGCTGTTCCCCTTCGGGGGGTTCGAATCCTCCCTCGGGCATGGATGTTTGTGTTGTCTTTAGTATAAGTTGATAAGTAGTTTGTAAGTTTAGGGACCGATGACCCCGCAGTTAAGTCCCATAAGCTTAACATACATCTGAACATTGTGAACAAAATGTTAGGAGAGATAGTGTTGGACGCTGGCCAGCTGTTGTTCAAGCTAGGCGGATTTCCATTGTAAAATACACACACTGTATCCTACATCGCTTGAGACTTTTAACCTTAGAACTATTTTCTCTATTGCCCAAAGTGCACTTACTTAAAATTAGTCCAATTACTCTTATTTTCCGATGTGAAAAGTTTGGCACGTATCCAAAAATCGTTTAAAAAAATAAAATTAAAAATCTGAAAAAATTACATTCCATCATTATGAATAACTTCCACAGAAAAAGATATATTTTTTCAAAAGGTATTCATATAGCGGGCTTTATGTGTTTAAATGATGACGATAATGACTAATACCCACAAACTAGAATGCACTCTGTGGCGTGACGTGCTCAGTGTCAGCCCTGTCCGCTTAGTTCCCGGCTCCAGGGGAAAACTTAACCAGTGTCGTTGAGCAGTGTGTACAAGTGTGGGCCCGTTTCAGCTTGTGATTTTAACTTTGTTGTATACAAAAGTGTTACTTGAGTAATTCTTTTACTGTCACTACCCAGTGTGGTAACGTATTTTATAACATGAGCACATTTCCGTTTCAACGATGACACCTGGTTTTGTGGCGTATCTGATGATGGCAACTAGTTCTGCTGAATTGTGGTTGATTCCGCCTTATGCAAGACACTTTTTTGTTTTGTTTAAATACCCAAACTAGTTTCGGCACTTATTGTGCCATCTTCTGTGGGTTTCTGTTCTTTATTTTCTATAATAACATGTTACATATTTGATTAAACAATCGTTTGCATAAGTTGTTTGGTTTGACAATTTTGTTAGATGTTTTAGGCCTAATTTATTCAAGGTACTTACATTCTGTCATTCGCAGGATATTTATGTGCATTGGTTGTGGAATGACGAACAAGACGTTTTTGTTTACGAAAACTGACTTATTTATTGTAGGCCTACATTAGAATGGAAGTTATGTTGAAATTATTTTTATGTGGCTGTTTTGGCTTACTTACATTTGAGCTGTGGTGTTGCTGCTCGTTTGTTTGTTTCTTATGTTTTTTGGTTTTCAGTGCGATTTTTGCTGTGAAACAGCCCTGTTTACATCGCCCTTTTTCTTGTGGTGGCTGTATGGCGTTGCATTTGTTTGCGTGGCGTGTCTGTGATGTGGAGCGCGATTTTTGTATAGTTTAGATGCTGACTGACATTGTTTTGAGGGTGCGTATTTGTTTATGTTTTTGTTGTTGTTGTTGTGTGTGTGTGTGTGTTAAACAATGATAGAGAAAGAGAGAGAGGGGGGGGAGAGAGAGAGAGAGAGAAAATACTGTATGCCTGTATGTGTGTGTGTGGGGGGAGGGGGGAGTTCAGATGTGATGTGGGATTTATTTGTAAACTTCTTTTATGGTCTTAAAGAGTGTTTTATTGCATAGTGACGTGTATTCATTTAGTACTTTCTTACCTTGGGCAATTGCTTTTTGGATGTGATAATTTTCTTCTATTGTTAGTTTTTTGAATAAACTGTTGCTGGTTTTGAGGATTTGTAGGTCTGTTTCTATGTTTGTTGGGGTGTGATTCTGTTTTATTAAATGTTCACCGAATGTTGAGTGACAGCTGCTACTTCTTAGTGCTCTGAGGTGTTCAGTGTATCTCGTTTTGAAATTTCTGCATGTCTGACCCCACATACACAGATTGACAGTTATTGCAAGTAAGCTGATAGATTCCTGATTGGCTGTACTTGTCAGTGTTTTGTTGGAAGGTTTCCCTAGTCTATTCTGTATTGTGTTGTTGGTTTTGTATCCTATGTTGCCCACTCTGTGTGTGATTTTGTTGTTGTAAGTCATGATGTGCCATTTGTTGCTTACTGTGTGTTGGTATGTTGTGTGCAGTGTTTCATCTCTGTGTGGGGTTTTCTTGGCTGTGTGTTATCTGTTTCTGTAATTTTCTGTGTATTCTGTCCACTGTTTTAGTGTCATACCCATTTTCTTGTGCAATTTGTTTAATTGTGTCCAGTTCTTCTGTGTAGTCTTGTTTGCTCATTGGTGTTCTGATTATGCTGAAACTGTTAATGAAATAAAAGAAATGTTTCAATATAAGCGCTCTTGGCGGTCAGTATAACAAACACTAAGGAGGAACAGGATAATAGAACATCTGTTAAGACACCAAGTAATGAATTACAGGGTAGTAGACAAAAATTTGAATGTACTGAAGGATAAAAAAGACATGCCGAAAAGATGTAGGAAGTTTTCGAATTTGAGAATATTAGTATGGCACAAGAGGAAATGTCGGAGCTGGCCGTATGAAAACAGAGGACCAGTAATCTTTGGTTCGGAATTATTTCTTTCTTTTTGATGTACGACTCGTATTTAATCTGTCTAATTACTACCTGAACTACCAGTATCAGTCACAAAGCAATCAAAAATATGTGCATTTTATTTTTTCGTCAAATATTTGTAATTGGCGTATTGGAAGGGTGTTGACAAAGAGCAAACAGAAGTATAATTCTAATAATCAGTAACATTGGGTTCAGTGAATAATTAATTTCCGGTAGAATTTTTTTATCAGTGGCCAAGCGTACATAACTCGCAACCGACGCTCGACACTTTATGCCCGTTCCCCTTCCAACAATACATACAGTAATGTAACAGCTCTAAATTGCAAGATTCACAAGCGATTTAATCCACTATTTTAAGAACTGAAAAGAAGCTCAACGACTGTTTAAAGATCACACTTTTAAAGCAGTGGTGGACGAAAACTGAACTGGGAAAGAAGAAGTTGATGACGCAATATACCAACAGGATCCTGGACACTGACGTATCTATAGCTTTGAAATGGGGGGGTCCAACACTGTTCTTTAGAACGGAAACAATTTTTTTCTTGTAACGTCGTTCACGCTATAACAAGGTACTACTGTTAACCCCAACGTAATCAATCAACTAGAAATTAAAAATATTACAAACTCGTTGGAATCTACAAATACGCAAGTAAGTTAGCAGGCAAATACTAATTAAACACCTTTGCATACAACAAATGGAATGTACGTATTGACGAAGTTATTTATGACGAAAGTAACAAACCTAAACAGTAGGTAACTGTGTGTTATTACATAATTGCACGTTTGTATTTAAGTTTGCGAGACTTTGTCATTTACCTGTAGTTGCGTGTTATACGTTCGTGTACTTTAAAAGTCATATCTTTGATAGACGACTTCTTGTCAGTGCTGAGGACAACTGTAACTTTGGCACTGCATTAAAAAAAATCGGTTTTAATATTGTCGGTTGGCTGCAACTTCTGTGCCACGGTGACTTCCCTGTTTTAACGGTTATATGCACATGATGGTGTGGCTGTAGACCACGAAATCGGCAGTGTCTTAATGAAAATTGGTTCTAGTGACAATTGGTACATAGCGTGTACTTAAAAAACAAACAATTCTAGAATTTATAATTTCTTTTGAATCACGATGAGCTCTCATTGGAGGAAGATCAGAAAGTCTCTCATTTACCATTTTATTTCTAATGTAGGATTTTGATCTCTCTGGAATAAAAAAAATATTTTTAAGACACTGGCACTGCGATTACATTTTTCAAAAAAAGTAATGAATGAATAGATAAAAATAAATGAATAAAAGAAAATGATGATACCATTTTAATGGTTCCTTTTGTGCTGGATTCATTAGTGGTTTTGTCAGGAAAAATCATCCGAATCTATGCGATCGTTTTTCATGAGTTTTAAACGAGCGATGAGTTTTGGAATTACATGTTCAATAGAAGGGGAAACATGTTTCCACAGTAATATGTCAGCATTTTTTTTTTTCATTTTTTCTGTTACCATTGCTACCATCTGATAGTTAGTCTAACAACTATGTCACTAATCTCCTTTACCTGCTCTTACAAGGTTGAAAATTGATTTTAATTCCTAATATTTTGGTTTTCATTACTTTTGTACAACTGAAATTTTTAAAGAAGCCCACATTGACTTTCTACATTACTTCGCCTAGTTCGCTGTTTTGGGAATTTCTTCTTAGTGTTATTAAAGACACGATAAACTAGCTATTTTCAATGGCGGTCTTTAGTTGGCATTGTTGGGAGGGGAGCCCCTGTTAACAGACAGCATCTTGAAGTGCCCCAATTGTTGAACGTACTACAGGAGTCATTTTCGCAAATATTTCTACAACCACAAACTTCTTCAGTCCATCGTGTGTCACAAAGGGAGAACAATGTAAAATATAAGTTAGTGATTTTAGAAAAATTAAAATAAATAAATAAATACAAAAATAAGAGTATATATATATGCTATCTTTTACTAAACTGACACGTTTCACATCATTACGAATTTCCGCATTCATGATCTATGAAACAAGTATTAATCCAATCCAATCTTAGTCAAGTTGATTGGAGCATTTCTTCAAAAGGTAGCTTCTAAGTAGAGGCTGTCGAAATAGGTTACTATACTTTTTATTGTTCTCATAAAATTCCATTACATAGTTATCTCATGTGAATCGAAAGCGCTATAACTAAATTAAGAACTTGAGCCATACGGTGTGTGTATTGGGCTCTGAGGGATTGTTCTACAGTTCTTATCACTATTCACAACTCGGCGCTCATCACTGCAACCCCATGAAAGCCTTTCCAAATCAATTATTGGTATACAAATAATATAAGCTGTGTTTTATAATCGTTGTTGCCATTCTTTGAGAGTAAAGATGTCCTTTATTGAAAAGTACAAGAAAATCGTTCCTGATAATTGATTTTTCAGATGAGAATTCTATACATTGTGAAGAGTAGTTGCTCTTTCCGTCTTAATGCCTTCTTTCGTCAGAGAGTACAGTAAAAAATCCGTTGGTCTTTTACTCTTTTAAGTGTTTGAATGGCATTACCACATAGTTCAACAATATTTCTGCAGAAGTGTAGGCCTAGATTGCTCTACGAAGAATGTTTCTTGCAGTTAAGTTAAAGTGGAATTACTAAATAAATACAGTTTTCCGAAATTACTACACAAAAAAGACGACAATGTAAAGAGTCTAGCATTCGAGAAAACGCTGTTGACAGGAGTTAAATAGAAGTAGATAATGTAGATGTTGGGAAGCGACTGAAATCACATAATGAAAGGTAAGTATTCTGGTCCAGAGCCGCGTGGGAGTAGCCGAGCGCTCTAAGGAGCCATGCTGCGGAGTGCGCCACTACTCCCCGTCGGAGGTTGGAACCGTCCCTCGGGAATGATTGTATGTTTTGTCCTTAGGATAATTTAGTTTTAGTACTTTGTAAGTCTAGGGACTGATGACTATTGCACTGTGGATCCATAGGTTTACAAACATTTGGTCATTGTGTTGTTGTTGTTGTGGTCTTCAGTCCGGAGACTGGTTTGATGCAGCTCTCCACAATACCCTATCCTGAGCAAGCCTCTTCATCTCCACATAAGAACGGCAACCCACATCTGTCTGAATCTGCTTACTATATCCATCTCTTGGTCTTCCTCTGCGATTTTTACCCCACACACTTCCCTCCAATGCTAAATTCACAATTCCTTGATGCCTAAGAATGTGTCCTACCAATCTATCCCTTCTTTTAGTCAAGGTATGCCAGAAATTTCTTTTCTCCCCAATTCTGTTCAGTACCTCCTCATTAGTTACGAGATCCACCCACCTAATCTTCAGCATTCTTCTGTAGCACCATATTTCAAAAGCCTCAATCCTCTTCCTGTCCGCACAGCTTATCGTCCATGTTTCACTCCCATACAAGGCAACACTCCATACAAATGCCTTCAGAAAGGACTTTCTTAGGCTTAAATCAATATTCGATGTTAACAGATTTCTCTTTTTCAAAAACGCTTTTCTACCCATTGCCATTCTGCATTTTATATCCTCTGTACTGCGACCATTATTTGTTATTTTACTGCCCAAGTAACAAAACTCATCTATCTCCTTTATTGCTTCGTTTCCCAATCTAATTCCTTCAGCATCACCTGATTTTCTTACACTGCACTCCATTACCCTAGTTTTGCTCTTGTTAATGTTCATCTTATATGCTCCTTTCAGCACACTGTCCATTCCGTTCAATTGCTCTTCCATGTCCTTTGCTGTCTCTGACAGAATTACTATGTCGTCGGCAAAACGCAATGTTTTTAATTCTTCACCCTGAACTTTAATTCCTTCTCCAAATTTCTCCTTGCTTTCCTTTATGGCTTGCTCAATGTACAAATTGAATAACAATGGAGAAAGACTACAACCCTGTCTTACTCCCTTTCCAACCACTGCATCCCTTTCATGCCCTTCAACTCTGACAACCGCTGTTTGGTTTTTGTACAAGTTGTAAATAAATTGGTCATTATTGGTCTAAATTGCGAGAAAATTATCTTCCTTTCAGAGATGGCAATATAACAGCTCCGTAATACAACTATCGTTCCATTGAACACCAGTCTCTAGAGACTGGCACAGTTTACACCAATACAAAAGAAAGGAAATACTGAGATGGGCATGTAATTCAATGGATTACTCCTCACGTCATTATGCAATTGGATTTTGCAGCATATAAAGGCTTGCACATTATAATCTTCTTCAAGGAAACGATCTGTTTCGGCACAACCAATATCAGTTAAGAAAAGTTGTTTCTTCTGCAACATAGCTCTTAATTCTCAAGAAGTAATAAAACGAGTAATCTCAAATTGATAGCATATTTGATAATTTCGAGAAGTCTTTTTACGCTAACAAGGAATTTTTAACGAAATTGCGTGCCCACGAATTATCGTCTCAGTCTTGTGACTCGATTCATGATTTCCTATAAATATCACAACTCACAGTAATAGACGGAAATTCATTATGTCTTATTCCCCAAGGAAGTGTCATATGTCCTCTGCCTCTTCTACTGTATAAGAATAATCAAGGAAATAAACTGAACAACGTCTTAGGTTGTTTACACATGATGATGATGATTTATACAATCTAGTAAAATCATCAGAAAATCAGTACCATTTACAAAACATTCTAGACAACGGATCTGTAAGATGCAAAACTGCTGATTCATTAACTCAAAATATCTAACTTATTCTTTTATAGTTGTTTCAAATGTGACAATTCAACAGTTAAACAGGAACGCACTCAGCTACAGGGCACAGATATTGTTTGTTGAATCATACCTTCATATAGATTATTGCTAAGCAAAGCCTACAACTCTCCACCCAAGTCTATCCTGAGCAAGCGTCTTCACCAGATCCGCAACTTACATCCATTTGAACCTGCTTTCCGTATTAATATCTTGGTCTCCCTCTGCGCTTTTTACTTCACACACTTCCCTCCCTCGCTAAATTTATGATTCCTTGATGTTTAAGAATGTGTCCTATCAGCCGATCCCTTCTTTTACTCAAGGTATGCCAGAAATTTCTTTTCTCCCCAATTCTGTTCAGTACCTCCTCATTTGTTACGAGATCCACCCACCTAATCTTCAGCATTCTTCTGTAGCACCACATTTCAAAAGCCTCTATCCTCTTCCTGTCCGCACTGTTTATCGTCCATGTCTCACTCCCATACAAGGCAACACTCCACACAAATGCCTTCAGAAAGGACTTCTTTAGGCTTAAATCAATATTCGATGTTAACAAATTTCTCTTTTTCAAGAACGCTTTTCTACCCATTGCCATTCTGCATTTTATATCCTCTGTACTGCGACCATCATTTGTTGTTTTACTGCCCAAGTAACAAAACTCATCTACCTCCTTTATTGTTTCGTTACCTAATCTAATTCCTACAGCATCACCAGATTTTCTTACACTGCACTCTATTACCCTAGTTTTGCTCTTGTTATGTTAATCTTATATGCACCTTTCAGCGCACTGTCCATTCCGTTCAACTGCTCTTCCACGTCCTTTGCTGTTTCTGACAGAATTACTATGTCGTCGACAAAACGCAATTTTTATAATTCTTCATCCTGAACTTTAATTCCTTCTCCAAATTTCTCGTTGCTTTCCTTTATAGCTTGCTCAATGTACAAATTGATCAACATTGGAGAAAGACTACAACCCTGTCATACTCCCTTCTCAACCACTGCATCCGTTTCATGCCCTTCAACTCTGACAACCAGTATCTGATTTTTGTAAAAGTTGTAAATAACCTTACCCTCCCTATATCTTACTCCTGCTTGCTTCAGAACTTGAAAGAGTTTATTCCAATCAACATTGTCAAAAGCCTTCTCCAAATCTACAAAAGCTAGAAATGTTGGTTTGCCTTTTCTTAATCTATCTTCTAGGATAAGCCGTAAAGTGAGTATTGCCTCCTGTGTTCCTAGATTTCTCCTTAACCCATACTGATCTTCCCCGAGGTCGGCTTCTACCAGCTTTTCCATCCTTCTGTAAATAATTCGTATTAATATTTTGCAACCATGACTTATTAAACTGATGGTTCTGTAGATTTCACACCTGTCTGCGCCTGCTTTCTTTGGAATGGGGATTATAACATTTTTCTTAAAGTCTGAGGGTACTTCGCCTCTCTCATATGTCTTACAGTTGAGGTTACGAATATCGATGGTACCCTTAGGTGTCGTACATTAACCCTACATTTCATGAATTTTTCTTTTGATAGATAAAAATATATATGGTACAAAATGTTCATCTATGCAGGACAAAAATATTGAATAAATTATACAACTTATTTAACAATTTGAAAGACATTATTTAGTTGTTGCCATTGTCAACATCATGCATTTAGACATAATTCATTCTGTTGGAAAATATTTATGTCTAACATGCTTTCTACTCCTATTAGACGTCTGTAATTTTTTTTTACTTGCTAGACGTTGTATTAGTTCGTAATTACATTAATGCTCAAGAGCGCACTATTTTTGGGTTGTCATCAGTTTATGACTGCGCTGCCATCTATGAAGGAAACGATCAACTGAATGCTTAGAACAGACTCCAAAGTATACGATATGCGTAGTGTTGCCATCTGTCAACAAGAAGAATGTCTGAAAAAGTAACCGAAATTTGCGTTGCCAAACGGCAACACCATAAAGTGTAGGGTTACGTCACAGAGATTCTGCGGAAGACTCAGCGTGAGGTGTATAGCAGCTACAAGCTTTCCTCTCGCAGCCGCGCCGCGTGGAGCAGGTTGGCAGTAGCAGCCGTGGTCGCGCTAAACACATGTATGAGTTCTGGGAAGGGCGCGCTGGGCTTCCCACCAGCCGCCAGCTGCAAGCCTCCGGTCCTGCTCTCCACACCACAACAGCCCAAACCAGTCAGCGTCAATACCGCCTCGCCTGCACCCCCACACGTTCACCTTGTCCCTTTTTTGGTGGACGTAGACGGTTTCACATGTCGTAGCCGCCACAATTTCGGCTACAGTCGTGTTTCCTTTGTGTTTAACCGTCCCCCGCGGGCATCATTGGATCTTGTGTCCACTGGCTCTCACCATTCGCACCCCACTCAGCTCGGTGGTAAGATGACGCAGCGAATAGTCCATCAAAAGTTGAACATGGTTTTCAAAATAAAATGCCAAGATCGCACATTAATAATTTATTCGACGACGAACAGTTTCGGTGGAATGTGTCACCATCATCTGGTCACATTTACATTTTAAAAACTGGTCATATTGTTATAAAATGGGAATAAAGTAATATGTGCGACATTGCACTTAGTCACTACATAAAAGAAAAGACGCGAGTTAAAAACATGACAGCTTACAGCTTGAGTATTTTGTATGCTGTCATGTTTTTAACTTGTGGTTTTTAGCCGGCCGCGGTGGCCGAGGAGACTGAGGCGCTTCAGTCACGGTCTGCACGGCCACTACGGTCGGGGGTTCGAATCCCCCCTCGGGCATGGATATTTGTGCCGTCCTAGTTCGTAAGTAGTTCATAAGTAGTTTGTAAGTTTAGGGACTGATGACCCCGTCGTTAAGTCCCATAAGCTTTACAAACATTTGAATATATAGTGACTAACAAAGAAAGTACTTGGGCTCGAACAAACAAATATGTATGAACGTTTGGTTACAGTATCTCAACGTTCACCTCAATGTGCTGGTGGGTGTCGTTTTTATGCAAAACTTTGTAATCATGATCTAGATAGCACTGTAGATGTAACTGTAGATCCCATACATAATGCAGACATCTGAAGTATAACTTATGTAATAATCGTCGTACATGTTCTCTAGCGTATTGTCATCAAAAGCCGTGATGATAGTTGCAACTTAAACCTTCTTCTCGGAAGAACCTGCTTCCATGCCTCTTCCCGCACTTACCGTAGCACTACCGCTAGCAATGAATTCTTCGTCATTATCATCCCTATTATCTTTTGTGTCCCAGCCTCGTCGCCGCTTTTGTGTCTCGTTTCCGTCGTAGGAGTTGGTGGCCGAGTAGGATGACCGACACAGGAATAAAGGTAGCACGCTTGTGCAGGTACGGAGGTGAGCAGCTAGTGGGACAGCAGAAACTAGAAACACTAGAGTAAATTAGAACGAGATATATATTGCACAGAATTTATACAATACTTAACTTTTACATAGCTCAGTACTGCAGAATGCTGATACATAGTTGAGCTAGAGGCCTGCCTAGTGCCTGTCCGATAATCACGTCTTCACTGGTGCCTATCTGATTCCGAAGTGTTCGCTCGTTCCTATCTCAGTCCCAAGTGAACGATGTCGTTCAGAGGTGGCCACGAGCGCCCTCTGCTACTGAGAGGCGAGAAGTCCATGTTCAAACCTTTTTCAATTCACTATACTTTTATATTTGGTTTTTCACAAATTTAAGAATTAACTGTCCAGTCATTGTTCTCATTTTTGTAGCATTGGTAATTCTTAAATTATACATTAGTTAGAGAAATATAGTAAGTTCTGGACAGTTGTCGCTTGCGATACAGACTGCGCACCCCCTCATTATTGTTTTAGTAAAAGCTGCCGGAGTGCGTACGCAGGCGCTTTCCTGTTGCACAGTAGATGTTCAAATTTTCATATGTTTGTAATTCTATCGGACCAAACTGCGTGGTCATCAGTCCGTAGCTTACAAACTACTTAAACCTAGGTAAACTAACATAAGGAGAAACACACACACCCATGCCCCAGGGAGGACTCGAACCTCCACGGCGAGCAACCGCGCGCTCCGCAGCGAGGCGCTTTAGACCGCTCGGCTACTCCACCGCGGCTGCACAGTAGACGATAAGCGACGAGGCAACTGCTTTTGT
This sequence comes from Locusta migratoria, assembly GCA_026315105.1. NCBI lineage: Eukaryota > Metazoa > Arthropoda > Insecta > Orthoptera > Acrididae > Locusta > Locusta migratoria. The sequence goes on from CM048747.1 coordinate 3,458,086, forward strand.
TTCGATAGTGGTAATTTTAACCGAGTTAGTGTTAATAAACAAGGTAAGTCTCTATATCTTGCATGGAAATCTTTTTAGTGTTGCGGTTCATTATTAGATGGTGCTAAACAGTGACATATGTTTAAATATCTGAGTAGCTGCACGAACAGTAACTTCTGTTGGGTGCCTTTTGATTCTAGTCCGGCCAACCTGGCTGCTACGGTCTTACAGAGTCATAGGACATAGGGTGCGGTGTCTATCCCTGATAGATCGGGATACATGACGCAGTCTTTGATACTTATTGTGTTGACTGTCGCAGGGTAATTTGGGATAAAAGCTAACGATGGAGAGGATTTCTTTTGAAAAACTCCGATAAGCCTAAGTTTAATCTTTAAAAATAATTAAAAATTTAATTCAGTGTATTGATACAACAAAAATAAATTGTTTGTCAATTCTGTAGTGTTTATTTTTAATCTTCAGTTGTTACAATCATAACCAAAAATTGTAACATATTTCGTTTAAGAAATTATAAATTTCAACAAATATCACGCGGCATGTCACCCATAAGGGTGCGGCACCTCACCCTTAGCCTAAGGGATGGATGACGCACTGTAAGTTTTTCTGACCGATCAAATATCATGACGAATGAGTGCATGTAAAATTCTCAAAAAATTATATTTTAAGGAAAACTGGTTTGTTTACTTGTAAAAGAAATCATTTTCACTTAAGTGCATTATGGGATTTTTTAAGAATAATTGTGAAAAGTGCAGCATATCTCCCGGATTTACCCTACTACTGTTGCAAGTAAAAGTAATGAATAAAGCAGGCGAGACCTCTCACAAAAATTTAAGCAATAAATGTACACTATGGACTAAGTTAGTCCAGTCCACTTTGCTTTCCGAAATTCCAGGTCATGTTCTGATTTGGTTGGACATATGAAGGATTCGATGTTGTAGACATGGAAAAATTTCAAAAAGCTTAAAAATATGTTTAGACAGAGCACATGGATAAAGTGTGAGATTGTTAAACGGTTGCACTGATCTGTTGCTCTTATGTATCAAACTGATATGTTTTCATAAATTCCTTTTCCATGGTATGACGACGATCTCCTTTCTCTGAAGTATTAAAATGCAATTAATTAATGTTTCTGACGAGCGGTTTCGATCTACTTAGGTCACTGGTCATCTGGTCACTAATGTCCTATGTTTTAGTTTCGCGAAGGCGCATGGCACTAAAATGGTAGGTCAATGATGAAACATTTACCTTTGACAAATGGTACGCGATACATAAAATGGTTAAAATATTTAAAGCACCTTCTCCATTGTGTCATGTTGACGGAGAGCCTTCTTACAACTAACCAGCGGTGTCAGGCTTACAGCAAAGATACTATTCAATAGTAGACTATTCAAAATATTCTATATAAGATACAATTCAAAGGTCCCAGGTTCGAGTCCCGTTTCCGGCACTCAATTTTAATCCGCCAGGAAGTTTCATATCGGCGCACACTCTGCTGCAGAGTTAAAGTTTCATTTTGACATTTCGATTACTTCCCATAAATATTCGTTGTTATTCATGGCTGGCGATCTGGGTGGTCTACTCCATCTTTGGAACGGTCCGGAATGTTCTTCAAAAAATTGTGGTCAAATGATATGGTGCATTGTCGTTTCTAAAACCACCTTGCTTGTTCTGGATCATCAAGTCCCTGAATGGCAGCAAAAGGTTTCCAAGTATTATAACATAACCAGTTCCAATGGATTCTGATGGACCACCGGACCATCCCGCCCATACCACAACAGATTCACCACCAGCTCGCAGAGTGCCTTGCTGACTTTAGTCAATGGCATCGTGAGGTCTGTGCTACACTGGAACCCTACCTTCAGCTCTTACCACATTTCCGAAACCTACGAGGTAATTTATATATAAAACTAGCTGTAAACCCGGCGTTGGACGGGTGTTTATCTATCCTACACTCTCGTAGTCAACATCCCCTTCCCCCCCTCTCTGCATCCACCCCCTTTCTCTCCCATCTCTCTGTTCTTTTGCAGCTTTCCCTCCCTCCGCAAAGTTTTTGCAAGGTACCCTCTGTCATGTACCATACAGACATTTATGTACCCACTGATCTTCCTCTTGGTTTAAAGGTCATGTGTGTAAAAATTCATAAATATTAGAGCAAAATTATGCATCTTGTCGAAGTCTGTAAGTTAAGTATCCTCCACCATGCACCGAACGAAATTTTATACAGACAGTGTCATTCCTCTTGTTTTTAAAGTAGTGTGTGCAAAATTTCATCAATATCGGAACAAAAATATAGATTTGTATGCAATAGAAAAGCAGCGTCACACTGAAAAACGCACTTTGTTGTTCTCAAATATTCCAGTTTCATTTCATAAAATCCTTCTTCTGAGAATAACGAAAGCAGCAAAAAAAAGGATCTGTGAAATCGCTCGAGCCGTTCTCAAGTTATCGCGCGACCAAGGTATTTAGGGATCCATTTTTATGTTGCAAAGTACCCTCCCCCAAGTACCGTATGAAACTTAAGGTAGACGGTGACGTTCCTCTTGTTTTGAATGTCAAGCATGCGAAATTTCGTGAGGATCCGAATGAAACTGTACATTTCGTGAGTCTGTAGGACAAGTATGCTCCACCATGCACCTATCACAAAATACTTTCTTAGCTGACGTTTTCTACCTATAAACTATATTCCTGCCAAATTACAGGTTCATAGGTAAAGTAGTTTTCCAGATTTCGTGTTAGGTCAGTGAATGAGTGAGTGTCCTTCTTTTTTTATATAGATAGAGATTAAGAAAACAGATTGCTTAATTTTGGATGCAAGAGAATTAAGGGAGACTTTCAGACAAAAATAAATAGTAACATGCAAATCTGTAGAGAGAACTTTATTTGATACAAGGTCATGCCTGACGCGACAGTTTTACGTCATCTACAGTGAAACTGTTGTGAGCGGTAGACTTCTTTTCGTTTAATTATTTGGGGGGGGGGGGGGGGGATGAAGTGTCAGTTACTGAACGTTTCATAAACGTCCGAAATTAAATGCAAACCATTTTTGCAGGTCGCTAACTACTCCCATTTCCCAGTAATTGACGCATAAATCTGGGCATTCTTACGCGGTGGCCTTTCATTATTTTGACGTCATATCTCCTGAGATATGTGTAGTGCTCTTTTGTTTTTGGGTCAGGAACCTTCGTGCGCGTACGGTGAACAGTTCACCAAGGTTTCATTGCAATCGAATGAATGGCTTATGAACACATAGAGGACGTACAGACAAACATTCATTTTTATATAGCCAGAGGAAAATTAATGGTGCTATAAATGTCTGATCGCTGAAATGACTAATCCAGACAATCGTAGGAGAATCAAATACAAATTTAAATGTTTGTTCATCTGAGGGACGTAACTGCTGCGGTTATCATTTCCTACTCTTACAAATTACTTAAAATAGCTTACGCTGACAACAACACAAACATCCAGGCCCTAGGGAGGACTCGAACCTCCGACGGCGAGCGACTGAGCGCTCCGTAGAAATGCGCCTTAAAGCGCTCGGCCACTTTACCCGTAGGAGGATCGATTCCTGTTATTATTTTTCCATTACACGTACCATGTTCACGGTTGAGAGAAGCACACATCACAATTTAAAAAAAAAAAAAAAAAAAAAAAAAAAAAAAAAAAAAAAAAAAAAATAGGGTAAGTCAATTATTATCCGCAATTTAGTTATATTTTTGTTTATGTTGGTAGTACTGTCGTTTTACGTTGGTGACGCATGCTTTGTTTATTTGTTGTTATATCTTTGCAATATTCAAGTTGATACGTTAGTTAAGTTAGTTTTTGTGAGCGGAAGGTGTATCAGGGGCCGAAATTCATAGAAACTTTCAGTACAGTACGGGAGCAGTGTTTGCCACAACGAAGTGTGTACGAGTGGACTGAAAAATTCCGAAATGGTCGCACGAGTGTTAAGCACGATGAGGGAGCCGGACGACCGTTTACCGCCACAAATGAAGAAACCATTGAGCGATCACGTGAAATGATTCTCTTAGGCGATTAACTGTTGATGAAATGGCTCATCGTCTTCAAATTAGTCATGGTTCTGCCTACAAAATTATTCACAACAGACTTAGGTTTCGTGAAGTTTGTGCAAGATGGGTCCCAAAACAACTCACACAGTGGCATAAGCAAACGCGCCTCGACTTCTGCAAAAAACATGTGGATCGCTATGGTAACGAAGGGGACAACTTCTTAGACAGAATCATTGCTGGCGACGAAACATGGATCTATCATTACGAGCCGGAGAGTAAACGGCAGAGTACGGAATGGAAAGATCCAAATTCGCCGTGCAAGAAAAAGTTCAAGACCCAACCGTCCGCAGGAAAACTGATGCTTATGGTTTTTGGGATGCACGACGTCCTGTACTGGAACATTATGTTAAAAGGTGCACAACAATAAACAGTCTACGTTACAGTGAGATGCTTACTGACAGGCTAAAGCCTGCAATTCAAAGCAAACGCCGAGGATTGCTGTCAGAAGGTGTTGTGTTGTTGCACGACTATGCCCGTCCGCATACTGCTGTCCATACTGCTGAAACGCTCCAGAAACTCAAATTCGAAGTACTGGATCATCCTCATATAGTCCCGATCTTGCCCCTTCTATCACTTGTTTGGTCCACTCAAACAGGCATTAAGGGGCCGTCGATTTGACTCGGACGAAGCAGTGAAGGAAGCGGTGCATTCCTGGCTAGCAGCTCAACCGAAAACCCTCTTTTATGAGGGCATAAGGAAGCTTGTAGAGCGATGGACAAAGTGCATTGAAAAGCAAGGTGACTATGTCGAAAAATGATATTCTTGTAAGTCTCGTATTTTATTACAATAAAATTTTGTAGCTAAATTGCGGATAATAATTGACTTACCCTCGTAAATAAATAAAAAAATAAAATTAAAATTAAAATTAAAAAATCGTATGTACCAGCGTTTCTCCCAGTGCTGGACACAATCTTCTGTGAGCAGTTCATGCCACTTTTCCGCTGTTGTATACAAATTAATTTAATGCTACGTCAATTCTCAAAAGTACTCTTGTACAGAGAATTGGTTTTCGACTCTCGTTTATTAGTACGGCGTTTCCTGTTGCTCGCTACTTGTTAATGCTCTGGCGCAAACACAGGAGCCACGACCGTCCCCCAGCCAGCGCGAGGAATCCGGCGCGCCACGGTAGCCGCGTAGGAAATGTCCACGGGCCGTCCGGGGCGTTACTTTGTGCTGCCAGTTAGCACCTCTGGGGCGCTCCCAGAACTTCTGGCATTAATCATTAAGACTAATACTGGCCGCGGGAGGAGCCGGCACTGCGTCTGCTGCCGTGGGAGGGTAGCCGAGGGGCGGGCGGTCGTCTGCGACAAAAAACTGTTTGTCGTGGCTGGCTGGCTGGCTGGCTCTCTCTCTGGACGTCCAAACAGCTGCCGTTTGCCCGGCTGTCCCTAGCCTCACGTACGCAGCCCGCTGGCTCGTTCCCTGCCTACAGAGAGGGCATCGTATCTCACGCGGCGGCTCTGCATTCAGCTTACCCACTGCAACCGCCGGTTACACAACGAGGCGGACACAAACCCGTGTCCCGAGACAAGCCCGCTCCTCGCTGCAGGAATAAGAAATGGAAAGTGCGCGGTTCGGGTTTCCTCAGAGCTCGTTCTGTATGGAACGTGCGACACGCACAAGAATATCATGAACTACCTCCTACCTCGAAGAGTACGACCTATTAACCGATAGTCAACACGGATTCAGCAAGTATCGCTCTTGCGAAACACAGCTTGCCCTATATTTACATGAAGTGCTAAGTGCCATCGACAAGGGATCTCAAATCGATTCCATATTTCTGGATTTCCGGAAGGCTTTTGATACTGTACCCCACAAGCGGCTTCTAATGAAATTGCGTGCTTATGGAATATCTCCCCAATTGTGCGATTGGATTCACGATTTCCTATCAGAAAGGACACAGTTCGTTGTAATTGACGGTAAATCATCGAGTAAAACAGAAGTGATATCTGGGGTTCCACAGAGAAGCGTTATAGGTCCCCTACTCTTCCTTGTGTTTATAAACGATTTAGGAGACAATCTGAATAGCTCCCTTAGATTGTTCGCGGATGATGCTGTCGTTTATCGGTTAGTGAAGTCAACAGAGGATCAAAAGCAACTGCAAAACGATTTAGACACAATTTCTACATGGTACGAAAATTTGCAATTGACACTAAACTAAAAGAAATCCGCTGAACTTCAATTACGCGATAAATCAGTCAAACCTCAAGGTCGTAAATTCTACCAAATACCTAGGACTTACAATTACGAATAACTTAGACTGGAGAGAACACATAGAAAATATTGTGGGGAAAGTGAACGTTTCATCGGCAGAACGCATCGAAGATGCACCAGCTCCACCAAAGAGACTGCCTACATCACACTTGTGCGTCCTCTCCTGGAGTATTGTTGCCCCTTGTGGGACCCTCACCAGGTGGGACTGACGGAAGACATTGAGAAGGTTTTATCACGTTATGGGGGGGAAAGCGTCACGAAATGTTGCACGAATTGGGGTGGAAATCATTAAAAGAAAGACGTTATTCATTGCGGCGTGATCTGTTTGCGAAGTTTCAATCACCGACTTTTAGTTCTGAATGTGAAAATATTTTGCTAGCACCCACCTACTTAGGGAGACATGGCCATCCAAATAAAATAAGAGAAATCACATCGAAAACGGAACGATTTAGGTGTTCTTTCTTCCCGCGCGCTATTAGAGAATGGAACGGCACTTAAATGTGATTTGCAGAGTATCGATGTAGATGTCGCCTACAGCAGCGCTCCGTATGCCGCATGGCGAAGGTTAGTTTGCAATCAACTTTGATTCTATTTCATTGATAATGACGGAAGGTTACAGATATATACGAGTTTTCCTAAACATGGGAGGTGGGGTAGGGAATCGGCCAACTCCAAAAGATCATTTAACTCTTTCATTCCCACATTATGAATTCAGATTTAGAAAAATGTGTTTCCTGTATTAAATGTGTTTTCTGTATTAATACAGTGCACTAAAAATAAAAATATGTGTTTCAAAATTTTTGATCGCACTTTTTTTATGTCATGTATTTAATGCACAACACAGAAATCTGTGCCGTGGCAGAGCGTCTGAGCGCATTGAGGCGCCATGCAACGATGCTCGAGGCCCTTCGAATCCCCCCTCGGTATGGATGCTAGTGTCGTCTTTAGTACAAGCTAGTTCATAAGTAGTTTGTAAGTTTAGGGACATGACCCTGCAGATAACTCCCATAAGCTATACAAACATACGAACATTTCTTTGAAAACAGAAGTTTGTATCGAGGTATTTCTTACTTGAGACGTAATTTTGTTGATAGCTAACACTGTCAGATCAAAAATGCTAGCATAATGATCCCCACAACACCAAAGTCAACACAATTCACTGCTGATATAAAATAACATCAACCACACTCACAGCCACGTACACAAGGTAGTGTAGCACAACCTCCAAGACGGACAGATTGTTATTGTTGTTGTTGTTGTGTTGTTGTGGTCTTCAGTCCGGAGACTGGTTTGATGCAGCTCTGCACAATACTCTATCCTGAGCAAGCCTCTTCAACTCCACATTATAACGGCAACCTACACCTGTCTGAATCTGCTTACTGTATCCATCTCTTGGTCTTCCTCTGCGGTTTTTAACCTGCACACTTCCCTCCAACGCTAAATTCACAGTTCCTTGATGACTAAGTATGTGTCCTACCAATTGATCCCTTCTTTTAGTCAAGGCAGACTAGAAATTCCATTTCTCCCCAATTCTGTTCAGTACCTCTTCATTAGATACGCGATCCACCCACCTAATCTTCAGCATTCTCCTGTAGCTCCACATTTCAAAAGCCTTTATCCTCTTTCTGTCTGCACTGTTTATTGTCCATATTTCACTCCCATACAAGGCAACACTCCACACAAATACCTACAGAAAGGCTTAAATCAATATTCGACGTTAAAAAATTCTCGTTTTCAAGAACGCTATTCTACCCATTGCCATTCTGCATTTAATATCCTCTGTACTGTGACCACCATTTGTTATTTTACTGCCCAAGTAACAAAACTCATCTACGTCCTTTATTGTTTCGTTACCTAATCTAATTCCTTCAGCATCACCTGCTTTTCTTCGACTGCGCTCCATTACCCTAGTTTTGCTGTTGTTAATGTTCACCTTATATGCACCTTCCAGCACACTGTCCATTCCGTTCAATTCCTCTTCCACGTCCTTTGCTGTCTCTGACAGAATTACTATGTCGTCGGCAAAACGCAATGTCTTCAATTCTTCGCCCTGAATAATTCCTTCTCCGAATATCTCCTTTCTTTCCTTTATAGCTTCCTCAATGTACAAATTGAATAAGAATGGAGAAAGGCTAAAACCCTGTCTCACTCCCTTCCCAACCACTGCATCCCTTTCATGCCCTTCAACTCTGACAACCTTACACTCCCTATATTTTACTCCTGCTTGCTTCAGAACTTGAAAGAGTTATATGCAATCAACATTGTCAAAATCCTTCTCCAAATCTACAAAAGCTAGATTCGTAGGTTTGCCTTTCCTTAATCTATCTTCTAGGATAAGCCGTAAAGTGAATATTGCTTCCCGCGTTCCTACATTTCTCCTGAACCCAAACTGGTCTTCCCAGAGGTCGGCTTCTACCAGCTTTTCCATCCTTCTGTAAATAATTCTACATCTACATCTACATCTAGATGGGATACTCTGCAAATCACATTTAAGTGCCTGGCAGAGGGTTCATCGAACCACAATTATACTATTTATCTCCCATTCCATTCTCGAATAGCGCGCGGGAAGAAAGAACACCTGAATCTCTCTGTTCGAGCTCTGATTTCTCGTATTTTATTCTGATGATCATTTCTACCTATGTAAGTGGGAGTCAACAATATATTTTCGCATTCGGAGGAGAATGTTGGCGATTGGTGTTTCGCAAGTAGCCCACGCCGCAGCGATAAGCGCCGTTGTTGTAATGATTCCCATCCCAGATCCTAACGCTGTCTCCCCTGTATCGTGACAATACGAAACGAGCTGCCCTTCTTTGGACTCTTTCGATGTCCTCCGTCAAACCCACCTGATAAGGATCCCACACTGGGCTGCAATACTCCAAAAATGGACGGACAAGCGCAGTGTATGCAGTTTCTTTAGTAGTTCTGTTGCATCTTTTAAGGGTTCTGCCAATAAAACGCAGTCTCTGGTTCGCCTTTCCCACGATATTATCTACGTGTTCTTTCCAGTTTAGGTCTGAATTAATAGTAATTCCTAGGTATTTTGTGGAGTTTACGGCCTTCAAATTTGATTTATTTATGTTGTAAACAAAGTTTAACGGATTTCTTTTCGTACTCATGTGGACGACTTCACACTTCTCATTATTTAGAGTCAACTGCCAATTTTTACACCATACTGATATCTTATTCAGATCGTTCTGCAGTTGGTTTTGATCTCCAGATGATTTAACTAGACGGTAAATGACGGAGTCATCTGCAAACAACCTAAGAGAGCTACTTAGATTTTCCCCTAAATCGTTTATGTAAATAAGGAATAGCAGAGGACCAATAACACTACCCTGTGGAACGCCCGATATCACCTCTGTTTTAGTCGATGCCTTACCATCGATTACTACGAACTGTGTCCTCTCTGACAAGAAATCCCCTATCCAATCGCAAATTTGGGGCGATATACCATAACCACGCAATTTGATTAAAAGCTGTTTGTGAGGTACGGTGTCAAAAGCTTTCTGGAAATCAAGAAATACGGAATCGATTTGCGAACCCTTGTCGATAGCACCCATCACTTCGTGTGAATAAAGAGCTAGTTGTGTTTCGCATGAACGATATTTTCTAAATCCGTGTTGACCTTGGGTCAATAGATCGTTCTGTTCGAGATAATTCATAATATTTGAATACAGGATATGTTCTAAAACCCTGCTGCAAATTGACGTCAATGAAATAGGCCTGTAGTTTAGTGGGTTACTCCTACTGCCTTTCTTGAATATAGGTGTGACCTGTGCAACTTTCCAATCTTTTGTTACAGATCCTTCTATGAGAGAGCGGTTGTATATGACTGTTAAGTAAGGAGCTATCGCTTCAGCATAATCAGATAGAAATCTAATGGGTATACAATCCGGACCAGAAGACTTGTTCTTGTTAAGTGATTTTAGTTGCTGCACTACTCCGATGATATCTACTTCTACGTTACTCATTACGGCATCTGTTCGTAATTCGAAATCTGGAATATTGGTTTCGTCTTCTTTGGTGAATGAGTTTCTAAAAGCTAAGTTTAGTAACTCTGCTTTAGTAGCGCTGTCATCGGCAGGATCGCCATTACTATCACGCAGTGAAGGTATTGTTTGTGATTTGCCCCGAGTATATTTAAGATATGACCAAAACCTCTTTGGGTTTTCAGTCAAATTACGAGAAAGAGTTTCGTTGTGATAAATATTGTAGGCATCTCACATTGAAATCCTCGCTAAATTTCGAGCTTCTGAGTACGATCGCAAATCCTGGGGATTTCGTGTTCGTTTAAATTTAGTATGCCTTTTCCTTTGCTTTTGCAACAGTGTCCTGACCTGTTTTGTGTACCAAGGGGGATCGCCTCCTTCTTTTACTAATTTATTTGGTATAAAACTGTCAATTGCTGTCGATACCACTTCTTTGAATTTGAGCCACATCTGGTCTACACCTACGTTTAGTGTTAGAAACGAGTGGAAGCTGTCTTTCAAGAAGCAATGTATTTTGTTTCCATCTGCTTTCCTGAACAAATATACTTTGCGTTTATTTTTGGTAACTTTCGGACTATCGATATTCAATTTCGCTACGACAGCTCTGTGTTCACTAATACCTGTTTCCGTTATGAGCTCAGGATTATTTGTTGCTAAGAGATCAAGTGTGTTTTCACATCCATTTATAATTCTAGTTGGCTCATGAACTAATTGTTCGAAGTAATTCTCAGAGAATGCGTTGAGTACAATTTCGGACGATGTTTTATGCCTACCTGCTGATTTGAAAATATAATTTCGCCAACAGATCGAGGGTAAATTAAAATCACCACCTACTATTATCGTGTGAGTCGGGTACGTTTTTGTAATTAGACTCAGGTTTTCTTTGAACCTTTCTGCTATTGTATCGACAGAGTCGGAAGGCCGGTAAAAGGAACCGATTATTAACTTCTTACGATTTTCGGGTACAACCTCTACCCATAATAGCTCGCAGGAACTATCAACTTCAACTTCGCTACATGAAATACTACTTTTGACGGCGACAAACACGCCCCCACCTATTTTGTTTAATCTATCCTTTCTGAACACCGATAGATCTTTTGCAAATACTTCTTCTGAACTTATTTCCGGCTTGAGCCAACTTTCGCTGCCTATAATGACATGTGTTTCGGTGCTTTCTATTAACGCTTGCAGTTCTGGTACTTTTCCCGACACAGCTACGACAATTTACAACTGTTATACCGATAGTTTCCGGATCTACATTTCTCCTGTGATCCACCTGAACCCTTTGAGATTGCCCATTTTCTATTTCCTCGAAGCTCTTTATCCTAAAAAACCGCCCAGTCCACGCCACACAGCCCCCGCTACCCGTGTAGCCGCTTCCTGCGTGTAGTGGACTCCTGACCTATTCAGCGGAACCCGGAAACCCACCACCCGATGGCGCAAGTCAAGGAATCTGCAGCCTACACGGTCGCAGAACCGTCTGAGCCTCTGATTCAGACCCTCCACTCGGCTCTGTACCAGAGGTCCACAGTCGGTCCTGTCAACTATGCTGCAGATGGTGAGCTCTGCTTTCATCTTGCAAGCAAGACTGGTAGTCTTTACCACTTCAGTTAGCCGCTCGAAACCTGAGAGGATCTCTTCAGATCCGAAACGACACACATCATTGGTACCGACGTGAGCCACCACCTGCAGTTGGCTGCACCCCGTGTTAATATTTTGCAACCATGACTTATTAAACTGATGCTTATGTAGTTTCCACGCCTGTCTGCGCCTGCTTTCTTTGGAATGGGGATTATAACATTTTTCTTCAAGTCTGAGGGTACTTCGCCTGTCTGATACATCTTACACACCAGATGAAACAGTTTTGTCATGGCTGGTTGTCCCAGAGACTTCAGTTGCTTTGAGGGAATGTCATCTACTCCAGGGGCATTGTTTCGAGTTAGGTCTCTCAGTGTTCTGTCAAATTCATCTCTCAGTATAGTATCTCCTATTTCATCTTCATCTACTTCCTCTCCTCTTCCTTCAATATTGCCTCTAAGTTCATTTGCTTCGTAGACCCCCTCAGTATACTCTTTCCACCTTTCAGCTTTCCCTTCTTGGCTGAGAACTGGTTATCCATCTGTGTTTTTGATATTCATAGAGCTGCTTTTTTTTATCTCCAAATATCTCTTATTTTCCTATAGGCTGTAACTAGTTTCCCACTATTTATACATTCTTATACAGCCTTGCATTTGACTTCTAGCCACTCCTGCTTAGCCATTTTGCACATCCTGTCAATCTCATTTCTTAATCGTTTGTACTCCATTTTCACTGTTTCATTTACAGCATTTTTATATTTTCTCCTTTCATCGATTAAATTTAGTATGGCCTGTGATATTTAAAGATTTTTTGTAGGTCTTGCCTTCCTACCTATTTTGTCCTCTGCTGCCTTCACTATTTCATTTCTCAATTCTACCCACTTTTCCTCTACTGTTTTAGTCCCCCCCCCCCCCCATTTCTGTCAAATGTTGCCTAAAACTGCCTCTGAAATTCTCAAGAACTTCAGGTTCCTTCAGTTTATCCACGTGCCATCTCCTTATTTTTCTACGTTTCTGCAGTTTTTTTTTTTTTTTTTTTTTTTTTTTTTCAGTTTCAGCCTACAATTCATGACCAATAAGTTAAAGTCAGAGTTCATATCTTCCCCTGGTTATGTCTTACAGTTTAAAACCTGGTTCGGAAATCTATGTCTTAGCATTATAAAGTCTATCTGGCATCTCCCGGTCTCTTCCACGTATACAACCTTCTTTCGTGATTCTTAAACCAGGTGTTTGTTATAACTAAATTATGTTCCGTGTAAAATTCTACCAGGGGGCTTTCTCTTTCATTCCTTCTGCCCAGACCATATTCACCTACTATCTGCTCTTCCCTTCCTTGTCCTACTACCGAATCCAGTCTCCCATAACAAGTTTCTTCTCCGTTAATTGTCTGAATAATTTCGTTTAGTATCTCATATATTTCTTCGATCTCCTTATCGTCGGCAGAGCTAGTTGGCATATAAACCTGTACTACTGTGGTCGGTGTTGGCTTCGTATCTATCTTGACTACGATAATCTGATCACTGTGTTGCTCATAGTAGTTTATCTGCATTTCTATTTTCTTATTCATTTTCAAACCTACTCCTGTAATACCCCCAACTAATTTTGTATTTATAATCCTATACTCACCTGACCAGAAATCCTGTTCTTCTTTCCACCGAACTTCAATAATCGCCACTATATCTAACTACAACCTATCCATTTTTCTTTTTAAATTTTCTAGCTTCCCTACCCGATTAAGGGATCTAACATTCCACGCTCCGATCCGTAGAATGCTAGTGTTGTCTTTCCTGATGATCACATTCTCCTGAGTAGTCCCCGCCCGGAGATCCGAATGGGGGACTATTTTACCTCCGGAATATTTTACCCAAGAGGGTGCCATCATATTTTCATACAGAAGAGCTGCTTGTCCTCGGGAAAAATAACAGCTGTAGTTTCCCCCTTGCTTTCAGCCGTTCGCAGTAACTGTGTGACAAAGCCACATTAGCTGATGTTACAAGGCCAGCTCAGTCAATCATCCAGACTGTTGCCCCTGTAACTACTGAAAAGGCTGCTGCCCCTCTTCAGGAACCACACGTTTGTCTGGCCTCTCCACAGATACCCCTCCGCTGTGGTTGCACCTACGGTACGGCTATCTGTATCGTTGAGGCACGCAAGCCACCCCACCTCGGCAATGTCTGTGGTTCATGTGAGTGGACCATCAGCATATCTCTTTAATTGTAGCTTTTGGTACTCGGTGCACACTCGTTAAGTTCATGGTTACTGTTTCTGTATGCTTCCACAGCTACCTTCAGTTCATCTTCTGTCCATTTCGCATACATTCCCCTTATTGAATCTTCCAAATCTAAAATGGTTACCATACTTACTCCTTACTTTTTAAATTGTTTTGCAGTCTAGAAAAAAAACACCTAAAAACGTAACATCTACCTATTACCTATTGTTAAATGACATTAAGTATTATTTGTTACGAGTGATCCCTAAATAGGACCGGTCCAAATTAGGAAACAGCCTTTGGTCCAACTTCGGCAACTCGACGCCATATAAGATAACGTTGTAGGAACAAAAAACGCTAAACTTTAGTATTAAGATATTAAATTATTAGCTAATGAATGGCACTTTGAAAATTAGTGCCGATGATATTTTTACTTACTTTTAGAGCATATGAAAGCTTATGATATGTAGCAGAAAACATACAGCGACATCGAAAAAACGCAATAATGGAAACTGTTCTCACTCCAATGACTATCGTCGACTGGCGACTGAGCCACGTGACTTCGATAATGTTTTTCACCAATTGAGCGAACCAACACACAGTGAAATACGTAGGAGGTCCATCTTCGGCAACTCTCCCCTATCTTTACGTATTTATTTCCTCTGAATTTTAATTTAGGCGAAAATTCCTTCTTTCGCCTCAATTTTACGAAATCGTTCGGAACCCAAGAAAATACATATCCATTCGTTCTTCACTCGCAACAAACTTCTCTAAGTATAACCAACATCGCTCGAAATCAATAACAAAGACGATCGGAACATTGAAATGCTAGATCTCACAGAACGTTAGGAAACAACTCACGAATAATGTATCTATATTAAACAAAAACTTTTTTTTACGCGGGCATCTAAGAATCGATTTTTGAAGCCTTTTGCGTTCCGCCTCCTGTTGAGGCTAGGTTGGACACAAAAGCGGCCCGCTGGCTCGCTGGTCGTTGTTTCTCGTCAGACGCGGGCTACTTCGCCGCTGCGCAGTCTGACAAGAAGAGAGACAGACATCTGGCTCACCGATTTCGGTCAAATATTGCATGGACGTACAATATTGAATGTAAAGACACACGTGTTTCGGCTTTTTCCTAGACACGTTGAAAAAAAATCGAAGTTAATGAAGGAAGATCGCATCTTCAGTGCTACACAGCAAAAGATCGTCTGAAGATGAGCATTTTTTACTAATATATCGTGTGATCAAAAAGTCAGTATAAATTTGAAAACTTAATAAATCACGGAATAATGTAGATAGAGAGGTAAAAATTGGCACACATGCTTGGAATGACATGGGATTTTATTAGAACCGAAAAAAAGTTCAAAAGATGTCTGACAGATGGCGCTTCATCTGATCAGAAAAGCAATAATTAGCATAACAAATTAAGACAAAGCAAAGATGATGTTCTTTACAGGAAATGCACAATATGTTCAACATCATTCCTCAACAATAGCTGTAGTCAAGGAATAATGTTGTGAACACCACTGTAAAGCATGCCCGGAGTTATGGTGAGACATCCCTAGAGATGTTGGTCGATCACGATACACTTGCTACTTCAGGTAACCCCAAAGTCAATAATCGCACGGACTGAGGTCTGGGGAGCTGGGGGGCCAAACATGATGAAAGTGGCGACTGAGCACACGATCATCACCAAACGACGCGCGCAAGAGATCTTTCACGCGTCTAACAATACTTCCTATTTTTTAAATTTTTTTCTAATAAAACCCCATGTCATTCCAAGCATGTGTGTCAATTTTCACCTCTCCATCTACAATATTCCGTGATTTATTAAATTTTCAAATTTATACTGAGTTACTGCCAGAGCTCAATGAAGTCCGTATAATTACCGCGATGTCGTTTGTATGCTGTAGGTTGGGTACTCGCAAACATAAGCCACTTGCCATCGCTGTTCGAGAGGTGCAGGTATTGCACTGTCAACCCCGTGGATCCAGGTTCGAACGTCCATCATGGCAATTTTTGTTCGGTTTTTTAATGTTTTTTATAATGGAATCTGCTTAAGATGAGGAGCCCATGGCGACTTCAAGTCTCTTAGCAGTTAAATATTACATGGTAATTTATCGTCACAGTTACGTTCTGTACCACGTAATATTTAAATGATAATAGACTTGATAATGGCAACATATAATTGCCGAAACTGGTCTAAATAAAGAAATTTAAAAAAAAAAGCAGAGGTGCCCAGATCGCTAGTTTCAAACTACCATTACAAGATATTAGATCGCACCCCCAGCTTGAGTGATTTTATAATATTCTCATATTTATAATACCTTTCCTCGCTTATTTTGAACTAGAGGGTCGGGAAGTGTGAGTAATAATCAGTTCAGTTCGATACCGTTCCCCATTGCCGCCTGATGGACAACGTGCGAGCAACTGGAATATCAGACAAACTGTGTGACTGGATTGAGGCGTTTCTAGCTAACAGAAGACAGCATGTCATTCTCAGCAGAGCGAGAAGTCTTGAGACATTAAGGCGATTTCAGACGTGCCCGAGGGGACTGTTATATATTTTCACAATATTTATAAATGAAATTGTAGATAACATCGAACGATCACTGAGACTTTTGTGGATGACGCTGTAGTATACTGAGAATTCGCAACACTTGAAAAAAATAGTGTAATGCAGGATGATCTGCAGCGTCGCGAAGCATGGTGCAGGGAATGGCAACTGAGCCAGAACATAAGCAAACGTAACTTGCTGCCTTTACAAAGAAGAAGGAATCATCCTTCATTATATACACTACTGGCCATTAAAATTGCTACACCAAGAAGAAATGCAGATGATAAACGGGTATTTACTAAACAAATATACTAGAACTGACATGTGATTACATTTTCACGCAATTTGACTGCATAGATCCTGAGAAATCAATACCCAGAACAACCACCTCTGGCCGTAATAACGGCCTTGATACGCCTGGGCATTGAGTCCAACAGAGCTTGGAAGGCGTGTATAGGTACAGATGCCCATGCAGCTTCAACACGATACCAAAGTTCATCAAGACTAGTGACTGTCGTATTTTTACGAGCCAGTTGCTCGGCCACCATTGGGCAGACTTTTCAATTGGTGAGAGATCTGGAAAATGTGCTGGCCAGGGAAGCAGTCGAACATTTTCCGTATCTAGAAAGGCCCGTATAGGACCTGCAACATGCGGTCGTGCATTATCTTGCTGAAATGTAGGGTTTCGCAGGGATCGGATGAAGGGTGAGACCCACCAGTATATCCCTTCTCTTAGTCAGGATATGCCAGAAACTCCTTTTCTCCCAAATTCGGTTAAGCACTTCCTCATTAGTTACGTTTTGTCATCATTCGTCTGTAACACCACATTTCAAGATCTTCTGTCATCATTTTGTGTGAACTCCTTATCGTCCACGTTTTCACTCCCATACAATGCTACACTCCAGACAAATGGTTTCAGAAAGGACTTCCTAAAATTTACATTAATATTGGATGTCAACAAATTTCGCTACTGCAGAAACGATTTTCTTCCCATAACCATTCTGCATTTTATATCTTCTTTACTTTGGCCATCAGAAATTATCTTGCTAGCCAAATAACAAAACTCGTCTACTACTCGTCTCACTACCTAATCTAATTTCTTCAGCATCGCCTGATTTTCTGACATTGCATTCCATAACCTTCGTTTTACTCTTGTTAACGTTTATCTCACATCTTCCTTTGACACTGTCCGTTCCATTCATCTGCTCTTCCAGATCATTTGCAGTCTCTGACAAAATTACTATGTCATCCAGCAAACCGCAAATTTTTTCTTCTCCCTGAACATTAATTGCCTCACCATATTTCTCCTTCCATTCCTTCATTGCCTGCTCAATGTACAGTTTGAACAACCTCTGCTTCCTTTCTTGCCCTTCGACTCTAACAACCGCTGTCTGGTTTTTGTAAAGCTTGAATATACCTCTTCGCTCCCTATCTTTTACCCTGCTACCTTCAGAATTTGAAAGAATGTATTCCAGTCGACATTGTTAACAGCTTTCTCCAAATCTACAAATGCTAAAAATGAGTTTCGCCTTTCTTTAGGCTATCTTCCAAGATAAGTCGTAATGTATTGCCTCCATTTCTCCTAAATCCAAACTGGTCTTTCCCGAGGCTGGATTTCACAAGTTTTTCCATTCGTCTGTAAATAATTCGTGTTAATATTTTGCAACCATGGCTTATTAAAGTGATAGTTCTGTAATTTTTCACATTTGTCTGCACTTGTTTTCTTTGGAATACATATCTTGGCCTTAAAAGTGCATATATATATATATATATATATATATATATATATATATATATATATATATATATATGTCTGTGCATAAAGGAGTTGAATCTTCATACACAATTAACACCCAGTAAGATTTAGTTACATAAGAAAATCAAAAGCTAGCACTTTTTTTCTGGTTGAGGAAATCTACAAGACATGTGACGGCTCATTTAGGCGTAGAATGATCACTTAGCCAAGTAGCACGGGACATCATCTGATTATTCGGTCTGTAAGTAGTGTGAAGATGTGTACAACCTGCCTCCATAGTGCCTAGCTAGGCATTCTCTTCCCGGATGAGGCTTGCCATTGCTTTTCACTGTCATTGACGGAACTCAAGAGATTGACATTCATTTGAGGAAGGGCTGTACGCTTGTGAAGGGCTGTACGCTTGTGAAACGAACCACCGGGATTCAGCCTGGAATGATTTTCTATACTCCTGGCCTTTAAAATTACTACATCACGAAGATTATATGCTACAGACGCGAAATTTAATCGACAGGAAGAAGATGCTGTGATATGCAAATGATCAGCTTTTCAGTGCATTCACACAAGGTTGGCGCCGGTGCCGACATCCACAACGTGCTCACATGAGGAAAGTTTCCAACCGATTTCTCATACATAAACAGCTGTTCACCGGCGTTGCCTGGTGAAACGTTGTTGTCATGCCTCGAGTGAGGAGGAGAAATGCCTCTACTATCACGTTTCTGACTTCGATAAAGGTCGATTTGCAGCCTATCGCGATTGCGGTTTATTATATCGCGACATTGCTGCTCGCGTTGGTCGCGATCCACTGACAGAATATGGAATCGGTGGGTTCAGGAGGGCAATACGGTACATACACCCTGCTGGATCCCAACGGCCTCGTATCACTAGTAGTCGAGATGACAGATATGTTATCCGCATGGCTGTAATGGATCGTGCAGCCACGTCTCGATCCCTGAGTCAACATATGGGGACGTTTGCAAGACAACAACCATCTGCATGAACACTACGTCGACGTTTGCAGCAGCATGGACTATTAGCTCGGAGACTATGGCTTCGGCTACCCTTGACGCTGCATCACAGATAGGAGCGCCTGCTATGGTGTACGAAACGATGAACCTGGGTGCCCGAATGGCAAAACGTCATTTTTCCGGATGAATCCAGGTTCTGTTTACAGCATCATGATGGTCGCATCAGTGTTTGGCGACATCGCGGTGAACGCGCAATGCAAGCGTGTATTGGTCATCGTCATACTGGCGTATCACCCGGCGTGATGGTATGGGGTGCCATTGGTTACACGTCTCAGTCACCTCTTGTTCGCATCGACGGCACTTTGAACAGTGGCCGTTACATTTCAGATGTGTTACGACCACAGAGCACAGAAGGCAGTAGAGGTGCCTTCCCCGTGGCGAGGGACCGCAGACGTGTGCTTAGCCGCCTCGCCCTCTTGAGTACCAACCGCGCCTAGCGCGCCACCCATCTCGCTCTTAATTTCTCTATTTCTGCTTATTTACTCACTATGCCTTTCTAACAAAGTTGCTTTATATTTGGTAGTTGATAATTACGTAAATGTGTCGATGAATACGTACATATTACAAAAGAGGATGTAAGTTTGTGTATTTTCCACATTCCCTCCTAAACTACTGAACCGATTTCAATCAAACTTGGTACGCATGTTCCTTACTGTCAGACAACAATCACTGTGGTGATAAACTCCACCTACCTTCCAAGGGGGTGAGGGTGGGGTTGAAAAAGTAGAGCTGCCCGTGACGGGTGGGTAGCCATAAGTTATTCATTCACTATTTCAGAACGAGCACACTTAGCGAGTTGTGAGAAGCTTTGCACACAATTTCAAACATCCACGGAAGTTTTGTCTCCGACAACCACATAAAAATGATGAGAGAAAAAGTTTATGGCTTGTTTCCCGCTTTTTACGCAGTAAAACTACGAATATAAGCTACAATTTTTGAATTCTACCCAATTAAGTTTGCCGGCCGCGGTGGCCGAGGGGACTGGGGCGCTCCAGTCACGGTCTGCACGGCCGCTGCGGTCGGGGTTCGAATCCACCCTCAGGCATGGATATTTGTGCTGTCCTTAGTGTTAGCTAGTTCATAAGTAGTTTGTAATTTTAGGGACTGATGACCCCGTAGTTAAGTCCCATAAGCTCTACAAACATTTGAACATTTGATTTCAATTAAGTTAACTGAAGTCGGTTGTTATTTTACAGATATTATGCACATTTGCTACAGAATGTACTTTAGAAATTATATCACAGTTTGACTCGTAGTCCAGGAGACGTTAAGTGTTAAACAATGAGTTGTCTGAAAAATTGCCGCATCTTAGGACGGGTGAGTAGCCAGACTTAATTCATCCACTACTTTAGAATGACAGCAGTTAACGAGGAACAATAAACGAGGCTCGTTTCTGAAAACCTTTAGGAAACGTTTTCTTGCTGTCAACACCTCTAATCATGTACTGAAAGACATTCCTTGCTTACTAAGTTTCCGCTGTTCATCCAATAAAACTACTGCATTTTGCTTGACATGAAAATTTATTACGTCTGGATTAATATCTGTGTGTGAGGTTTTTCAGAGAGTATCCACATATATTACTGAACATACCTTCGAAATTACAACTTAATGATACACAAGTTAAGACGCAATGATGTTTCTGAAATATTGTTCAATAAATCACTGTGCTCTGTCGGACTAAGGTTTTTCTTAAATTCCGTTAAGATATCTTCTAGTCACTTTTAGCTGTAGTCTCTTATGTTCATGGGGTATGTTTCTCAATTTTTTCCTTGTTACAGTTAGTTTTCGTTGGGCTATTTCAAGTTCTTCTATAGCTATTTCCAAATAAGTTTTTGGAATTTTCGCAGGTATTGTCGGCGAAATCGGTGAGATGACACGCTTTTGAAGTCGATGTCGATGGTTTTAAGTGTGGTGGATGTCCCGCAAATATCGATGGAACCACATCTTCCTTTGAATATCTTCTAACGGAGAACATCTGTCAAAACCATCTTCTTTGAAATGGGCACTGCGAAGACGGCTGTGATTTGTAAGTTTTCAGTTATCCCTCCTTATTTGTCGAATCCATTTTTGTCGCAGTTCTGAATTTTGAGGAAAACGGTGAAAAGTCATTTTTATTCCCTCTAAACCGTTCGCTTTCTTTTTACTGTTGTTACATCCATACGCCACAGACTGACACATGTTCAAGCTGGGAAATGTCGGCGCACGATTGTATCTGCATCAGATAGACTTGGGTTGTAACAGACGGTTACCGCTCCACGTGAAAGGAAAGTACTAATGAATGGAAGCGCAGCGGAAATGATGTTGTGGGCCGAGGCGTGGCTTAGGGGATACTCCCCAGTAGAGGCGCTGTACTCAGGGAGTGGGGGAAAGCCTGACACGTCGCGCGCTCGGAGACAGCTCTACTACCTCCTTTGCGCTGTGGTTATGACCCGTGGCTGCACCCTTCATTCGATCCCTGCGAAACCCCACATTTCAGCAGGTAATGCACGACCGCATGTTGCAGGTCCTGTACGAACCTTTCTGTATACGGATATAAAACTTACAGTAAAGATGGCAACTGAAGCACTTTCTAAACAAGGCTAGTTTCACGCACAGTGAAGAAGAGCACACACCCTTATAACGATATACAGGGACACAAATTACCATAAACAAGACATACACAAAATATACACAATAAAATACTTAACATGGCCTAAAGAACTTAGATTATGCACCATCAATCCTCACGATGGAAACAAAAAGATAAAAGCATCGGAAAAAAAGTATGTGAGGCAGGCAGCCTTATAGCTAAAAGAGACACTTGAACATGTCACACTAATAATTTTTTCAATGTACAAAACGGAGCGTCAAAGTAATGCACGTCGAACAGCCGACCAGATGGAACTGGCAAGTTGCTGTTATCCACCCCAATAGCGGCGTGTACCTTATAGTAGACATAACACGCATACAACATGGAGATGCGTTATGGCGAAATGAAATCGCACAACAAACACATACATATACAAAGGACACATATAACAAAATACACAATTAAAACAAACCATTCAAAGAAAACACACAAAAGACATACTAAATACAGCCTAAATCTACAAACACAAATGACATGGGTGGTAAGAATATCACTTAAATTGACCTTAGCAAACAAAAAATTACAAAAAACTTATGACACAATTAGGCGCCTGGCTACTCGCGGCAGAACCTCAGGCTCGAGACATGGTGGAGTCCTCTGGATTTCCTAGTGCGAAGAGTTTCTAGCTCCTCGGCGTTCTCGTAGGCTATACGTCTGACACGTTAGGGTCCGAGAAAAAGGGGGAAAAACTTCTTGGTATGCTGCACTGGCCGGCACATTCTCCAGATCTCTCACCAACTGATAACGTCTGGTGGCCGAGCAACTGGCTCGTCACAATACGCCAGTCACTACTCTTGATGAACTGGTAGGACGCAGCCGCTATCACTAACCGCTACAGCGTTAAGTTGCACTCAACGCACGAGAAAGCCTAGCTAATCACTTTTACGGTATCCGACAAAAGGGACCAACTACCTAGATGGCGCCCGACGACATCTGCCGGAAATCCAGCAGGTGTTCTGCTCGCCTTATGAAGAAGAAAAAAAAAAAAGAACGCTCCACTCTGAGGCTATTAGCCATACAAATAACCAACATCCCACATGGGTGCTAATGACTAGCAGAACTCTACATTACGTAAAGAACTGAATTTCCATGTACAGACCTGCTTCAAACGACTGATTGCCCTATAAATGAAGGTATGTACTAAATATTTGTCTGTAGCATGTGTGACGTACTGTGGTTTTTTTTAATTTTTTTTATTTTATCGTAGTCGACGGTTATATGATGTGCAAGGCTTTCGTCGTCGTCGATGTATTGGTTTACTAGGCTCTCAAAATTTTAGTTGCGTCGTACATCAGGAATGTAGGTTGGTAAGCCGGTCAATTCTTAGTATATTCAGTTACGGCTTTTTGTTTTTAAGGTAAGTACAAACTAAACCATATCCTTTTTTTTTTACCTAATAAAGTCTTTAGATAACCTTTAGAATGTTTGACCGTAAGAATTCTGTCTCTCGGAGCTTTTAGTTAAATTTCAAAGTCTTTTTTAACTTTTATCTTATTTTTCCCGGTAGTTCATTTTATATAAGTACGTCACATAAGAAGTTAATTACTAATTCTTTCGTGAGAAATAGTCTTTGCTAATTGGCCTTCACCTTGATTTTTCTCTTTTACTGAATAATGCTTTTAATAAATTTATCTTCCATATTCCTATCTCAAACACAGTCAAGGATGTTATTTAAAAGAATTTTCAAATATCATCGATTTGATGAAAAGAAGAAGGTTTTCGAGAAACTTTTTTAAAACACAATTACTGTTATATTTTTCACTTTAAAAGCACACAGTTACAACATCCACTGAACAGTCACACGTTATTTGAGACACAATTCTCAAAATATATTTCTTCACATTGATAGTTCATTATATCACTGGCACAATCGAAGTTCAGAATATTCTCCCAAAGCCAAATTAAAGTTTCTTAATACACTCTATCCTTTCTCAATGAAATTGATTCTCCGTTTTTTTTCTTTTAAAGACCCCTTGAATATTAACTATTTCGGCTTGAGGCAGAAATTTTTCTATTTTCCGTAGCCTAATCCCGAACTAAAGTCCATGGATAATGTAACCACAGTCTAACATATACAGTCGCGTCACTCACTGCTGTGAAAGATGTTACCAACTGACAGTTGCAACGACACTAGCGCTCCTAGCGGTGGGCAAGCCGCCGAGGGAGTGACGTTTGATTATAATTATTTTTGTACATAATTAACGAAACAGTTACTATACTTTTTGCGTTACAAGCATTAGCGAAACGCCAAGAGACATGCATAATACGGAAATTAATGTAAAAACAGCCGAATTTAACTGATACAGTGGTATAAAGAACATCTTCGTCATGAATGAATACTTAGGAATATGTTTATATTTCCAGCTTATTCTGCTGAAAGCAAGTAGAATATAAACATAGGAAAACCATATACTTATATTATGGTCTGTTCTTACATATTAGGAGCCGTTTTTTGACGCGTATCAATTCGATGTAGAGTCTAATAATTCGCACATTTTACACCTCACTCGTCTTTCTTATACATGCATATTCTTTTGAGTGTAATTATATTAGCTTAAAAAGGCATTTTTTATTATTCTTGTCGTTTGTGGTTCAGCTGTAGCAACAATTGTGAAATTGGGATCTTCTTTGTTGGAAAAGAGTTTGATTGCTTTTTCCGTTTTATTGCCACGTCTGTGATATTTTTCCTTCAGCTACAGCTGTGGTGGCTGATGTGGTGCGTTAAATGCCGTAGTTACCGCATGCTATATACGTTTCCTACGTTCCACACTCACTGATTTTACTGGAAGTGTAATGAGTAAACGTTAACGTTCCTCAGTAGAAGAGTGGCGTCTTTCTGGCAAAGGGCAGGTCTTCTGGTGTTTCGTAGCCATTTTTTATATTTAATAGAAAATGAAATTATTCAGTAAAAGTCCATAGGTTACAACATAATTGTAAGGTAAACTGCCCTGTAATGTGCCGTTTAGTACCTTGTAAGGGAGTATGGGAAACTTAAGAAAGGCATATGTGGAGCTATTATTACGTTATTGCGTGTTTTTATGGCACTACACAGTTTCCCTAACGTAAAAAAGTAAGTTAAAATTAATATAAACGATTATATTCATACGCATCCAATGCCATATTCAGAAATGTAGCTTTCCGACCGCTTGGAGCGCTGCTGTCGCAGTGTATAACAAAAATCTGTAGGAGTGTCGTGACTGTATATGTTAGACTGTGATGGAACTACGCAATCGCGTAACCTTTCGATCATTCATTGTTAAGTATCAAAGTCTTTAATTTCTGTATCAATAATTTAAACGCGAATTAAAAAGTTTCGAAATATTTCCTTACATGATTCCAGACTATTTTGCAAGACAATTATGCGAGACGCTTACAGAGAGATCTTTAGACACCGTAAAACAATGACGGAGAGAGAGAGAGAGAGAGCAATACTACTGCGGTTACTATTTAAACTATATTTACGACAAATGATAACTGTGATTGGTGTGTTTTGACCCGGTTACTCTTTGACTTTAACTATTCTGACTTTACAAAGATATAACAGATTTCTTAAAAATTTTGAAAAAAAAATACGTAAATTCTGCCTCTTACAAAATTAATAAAAATTAAAATGTACTGAAATGGATATTCCAATGCGATGACTGCGATGTAGTGTTACACGTGCAATTGAGTCAGTCAAGTTTAGAAAGTGTTTAAAGCTTGTTGGAAACTACTAAAGGCTCTCGTTACCATACGCTTGATTAATATCGGGCAATTTGCATTACGTTTTTGAGTGAAGCTGATTCCATGCATGTTAAGGTTTATGGCGTCATATCTGTTGAACTATGCGTTGTACCATTATACTGGGTAAGTTACTAACTATTGACACCAAGAATAGCTCCGAAAGTATGATACGAACTGAAATGTTTTTGGGACAAACGTTGCATGGGATAACAGAGGCTTGAATATGACGTTGGTTTTTTGTTGCTAGGTGGAGTCACTTCAGAGATATGAATGTCAACATTATTTAAATACGATGCTATAGTTTGGTACTTATTTTCTGATGTCTAACAGTAAGGTCTTTGAAAGTAAACGAAGGTCGAAAAGGTGGCATGAACGTCTATTTACAGAAGGTGTTGGAAGTGATGACCATTGGCATCTACATCCACATGGATACTCTGTAAGTCACATTGATATGCATCGCAGAGGGTTCATCGAACCGCTTTTGTGATGTTTCTCTACAGTTCCATTCTGTAATAGCTCGCGGGAAAAGGAACACCTAAATCTTTCCGTTTCCGATCTGATTTCTCTTATTTAATTTTGATGATCACGTCTTCATATGTATATGTAGGTGGGTACTAACAATATAATTATGTTCACATTCGGAAAGAAATGTCGCAAATAGATTTCGTCGCAATGAATAACGCCTTTCTCCTTTCTTATAATGATTTCCACCCCAACACGTGTATCACTTCCGTAACACTCTCTCCCCTATATCGCGATAACACAAAACGAGCTCCTTTCTCTGAACTTTCTCTGAATCGTCCGTCAGTCCCCCTTGACGGATATCCCACAGTGCGCAGCAACACTCGAAAATAGTACGCACAAGTGTGCAGCAAGCTGTTTCTTTGCATCTTCTTTCTGCCAACGATACGTAGTCTGGTTCCCCTTGCCTACAATATTTTATTTGCGTTTTTTCCAATTTAAGTTGAATATACGGCATATTGATTTCACTGATTTATCGTGTAAATTAAGTTTAATGGATTTCTTATAGTGGTCACTCTTCTCATTATTAAGTGCCAATTGCCAATGTTTGCACCATGCTCAAATGTTTTCTAAATCATTTTGCATTTGTTTTTGATCTTCTGATGACTTTAATAACCGATATATGACGGAATCATCTGCGAACAGTCAAAGAGAGCTACTCAGATTGTCTCCTACAACGTTTATAAAAATAAGGAACTTTGTTGGCCCTATAACGCTTCCCTGGCCAATGCCAGATATCACTTCTGCTCTACTCGATGACTTAGCGTCAATTACAACGTACTGTGTCGTTTCTGGAAGGAAATCATGAATCCAATCGCACAACTGTCGCGATATTCCATAAGCACGCTATTTGATTAGAAAAAAGCTTGTGAGGTACAGTGTCAAAAGCCTTCCGGATATCTACAAATATGGAATCTGTTTGACATCCTTTATCGATACAACTCATTACATCATGTGAGTAAAGATCTAGCTTTGTTTCACAAGAACGATACATTCTGAATCCGTGTTGACTCTCGGACAATAGGTCGTTCTCTTCGAGGTAGTTCATAATATTTGAGAAAAGTATATGTTCTAACATCCTGCTGCAAACCGACGTCAATGATATAGGCCTGTAACTTTGTGGGTCACTCCTATTGTCCTTCTTGGATATTGGTGTGACCTGTGCAACTTTCCAGGCTTTGGGTACGGATCTTTCGCTGAGCGAACGGTTCTATATGATTACTAGGTATGGGACCATTGCATCTGCATACTCTGAAAGAAACCTAATTGGTATACAGTCGTGACCAGGGGACTTACTTAAGTGTTTTAACTTGCTTTAATACAACATGGGTATCAACTTCTAAATTACGCATGTTTGCAGCTGTTCTTGATACGAATTCTGGAGGATCTGCTTCGTCTTCTTTGGTGAAGGAATTACGGAAGGCTGTGTTATGCATTCTGCTTTAGCACAACCGTCATCATTGCTATCGCATAGTGAAGGTATTGATTGTCTTTTGGCGCTGCTGTACTTTACACACGACGAGAATTTCTTAGGGTTTTCTACCAAATTACGTGACAGGGTTTCTTTGCGGAAACTATTACCAATGCAGTGCTGCAATCTCGTTAGCATTCCGTACCTCTGCTAAGTTCAGAGTTTCGAGGAGTGTATTGCAGTCAACTATGCCAACCGCTCTCGCTAAAACCACAAACTTTCTACGATAGTTTGCCTTTCTTCAGTGTGTCTTCCGAGATAGTGGTGTTGCTGTCGTCACTGGAAACAGTATCGCTACGCCGTTTCCTTCACTATGAAATGTCTTCAAACAAGTTTTATGCAAGAATCGTCGAGCAAAACCAAATCCATGAATAATTTCATAAATTGTTATAAAGACAATCTAAGGGAATTTTTTCCTCCAGGTTGTTACTCTGGATGAGTTTTGGGACTGACTTCGAAAGAAGCAATACTCCGTGATACTTTTTCTGCAAAGACTCGACCAATTAACACAATACAATGGGCAATGGGCATGGCATTGCTTTCAGAGTACCACCTTCTCTGCAGTTAAACCCTTGCTTTGCCAAGATTTGCTTATGCAGTTACGAAGCATTTTGTCTGCAAGGGAATAACATTATATTTCAAGTGTAAATATTATGAATTTAAAATAATGGCATTTCTTGAAAACTGCCAAGTTGTTCTTTGTATACGGCTGCCGGCTGCAGTGGCCGAGGGGACTGAGGCGCTTCAGTCACGGTCTGCACGGCCACAATGCTTTTGTGGCAGCTGACCGAGACTCATTTTTATTGCAATATTATATTTTCACTTTCGACTTCGTAGTCAACTTTCATGTACCAAACGTTACTTGTTTAAGCATGGCAACAAGGAAACGTATTAACGATGTTTTCCTTTTTTTTTTTTTTTTTTTTTTTCAACGTGGAATGCTGTTGTTGCAGATGAACTAGGCTTATTTTTAACTGCAGAATTTTGTTGTCACTTTCGTCTTTGTACTCAAAAGTTCACAACTAAACACTTTAACACCAATTTTACAAGTTTTTTGACTTAAAAAGGTTTAGTAAACACAAGATAAATGTATACTAGACTTTATGAAAGCAGTTGTTACAACACATTAACAAAAGATGCCAATCCATGGTAATGATTGTTCGTCATAACAAGTACTACTCATTGTATGTTTCGCAGCTCGTTTAGACCATGTAATTGCATTAAAACCTACACAAATATTTTCACAGCGGCACTTTCGTTGTTATTGCAAACCGCATCTAACTCTTATACTTCATGCTGGAATATTGACAAGTTTGTGATATTTCATTACCGCATTTTTAGGAAATGTACTACCAGACAAGTGAATTTGCAGCTTCGTAAAAGTCAATCTTTATTTAAAACGTGGAACTGTGTAAATAGGTACAATTCTCGAGTGGGTGTGGCATACCAGCTGTCAGCCGATACCCCAAATAACATGGCGGACGCCAGTTCAGTTTGCCTCAAACACGGCGGACCTATCGCCACTCTATGGAATTCAAGCTCGTTGATCAGCACACAGTCTAACGTGAAGTCACGGTAGCTACGCTAGCGCTCCAATCTGCAACTCTGCAGTAACAGAAGAATTGCAAGATATAAATGGAGAATTTGCTATTTGTAATACTGATAATTCCACATTCCCAACTCGCTAAATGAAATACTGAACTTACATATATACGTGCAAGTACGGCGCGGGTAGCTAGTAGAGCATAAATACCTTCATTTTTCCAGAATGAAACTTTCACTCTGCAACGGAGTGTGCGCTGATTAAAATTGTGTGCCGGAACAGGTATTCGAACCTGGGACCTTTGCCTTTCGAGGGCAAGCGCACTACCGACTGTGCTATCCCGACACGACTCACGACGCCGCCTCACAACTTTACTTCCGCCAGTACCTCGCCTCCTACTTTCCAAACTTCACAGAAGCTCTCCTGCGAACCATGCAAGACTAGAACTCCTGGAAGAAAGGATATGGTGGAGACGTGGTTCGCAGGAGAGCTTCTGTGAAGTTTGGAATGTAGGAGGCGAGGTACTGGCGGAAGTAAAGTTGTGAGGCGGCATCGTGAGTCGTGTCGGGATAGCACAGTCGGTAGTGCGCTTGCCCACGAAAGGCAAAGGTCCCAGGTTCGAGTCCCGGTTTCGGCACATAATTTTAATCTGCCAGGAAGTTTCACCTTCACTTTTTCCTTATGTGCATCACTGGCCTAAGGGTGTAAGCATGATAAGGCCGCGCGGGAGTAGCCTCTCGCAGGCAGGGACCCACCACCGTTGCCGCCGGACATCCCCGCCTCCTCTCCCGGGCCGGGATCGCCACAGCTGCCCTCGAAACCATAGGACGTAGGACTTTGCCTTCTTCTCTTGCTTTCTGCTTCTTCTTTTCATTTCTACCCTTTTAAACTTTTCTTCCGAGATTGAGTCACCCTCCTCCTCTGTCCTCCCCATGGATACCTATGCTACTGGCACCCAAACCTACACCTACATCCTGTCCCGTCCTGACCCCCAGTTCCTCGACAACAGTGCCCTCTCCCTCGAACTTAGAAATTAAATTCCCTCAGCTCACCCCACCCCATAACTCCATCCTCATAAAGTCCCCCTCCTCCATCTTCCACACTGATGTCCTCCGGGTTCTTTTCCCCATCCACTTTGGTCCCCATGCCTCCCTCACCATCACTTCCACTGCTCCCCCCACCCCAAGCTTCCCACTGCCTGTCCACTCTAGAGCACCGCTGTGATCACGAAGCTTAGCTCTGTTATCACCAGGGCCTGACATCTCTATCTACTCCGCCAAGAGGATCCAAAACTTCTCCAGCCCCACATATCTGATCCGGATGTTTACTGAGTCCACAACGTCCATCGACTGCCTCCTCACTGAGGAGGCGTACATTTACGATCGCCATAACACGGTGGATCCCTCCCATTCTCTTTTCCCCAATCCCAACGTTGTGAGCGATGTCTCGCCCACTGTAAGCTGGCCCACTTCCTTCGCCATTGTCGCAACCTTGCCTCTCCACCCACCTTCAATCAATACGTGGTGCGGCCCCCACCCCCACCTGTTCCAACAAGTGTCAAGCACGCCCCTCCACTGTTACCCCTGAGCTGACAGTCCACGTCCACCCCATCAATCCTACCAGCCACCCCAACAACTCCCTTTGCCTTCCTCCGACACTGGAGGGTGTCATCAGAACACCCGTCATCCAGAACATCCACCTGTTCCAGCATCCCCACTCCCTCCAACAAATCATCCTTGCCTCCTGCCCCATCTGGCAACTGGAGATAGCTACCACTCTCTCCCAGAACTGCCACTTCACCTGCAACATTATCCTCATGTAAAATACAACCGTAATCCGTTTCCCATTGCCCTATCCCCCTCTCCCCTCCACCACAGCTCCCCGTGCCACACCCACCCTGTACCATCCTATATCACAATATCCACTCCCTTTCTGCCAACAAATACCTTTTTTTGCACACCCTCTCCCAACACTGCACAGATGCCTGTGTCCTGACTGCAACATTTCTCCAACCCCACTATTCCATCAGTACCACTCCTTACCTCCTCCACTGCACAGACGGCACACCTCCCCTTTCTTGAGATGGAGTGGCGATCGGCCACCTCTCCCCCTCCCCCGAACCGCCCAAAACCTCTACATAACACGCCAAATGAACACCTGATACTCAGCCTCTTCCTCCCCTCCCTCAATGTCTTCCTTGGCACGATCTGCATTTGGGGCAATGAATACCTTCCATATGACTTCCTATCCCATGTTGACCATTCCTTTATGGCTATGTGGGTGCTCCTTACCTCAATCTCTCTGCCGCCAAACTCCAGCGGTGGCGTCAGTTCCTCCCCCAGCTCCGTGGTGACACTGTTCACTCCCACAACCCACTCGCTCAGAGAACAATATCATTCTGATGTCGCCCTTGCCTCCACCATCCTCTTCACTGCTGCTTCCATCCTGCCTGGGCCTCTAATTCTGAAGTTCCTGGAACATCTCCATTATGTGTCCTGGAGCGATGGTCCTCCCGTAACCCACTCGGATCCTACCTCTAGCTGCATCCTGGGCCTCTGCCACGCTGATACCTTAATATCCCTCCCTCCCTTAACCTTCACGCTCTCCGCGTCCTCTCCAAGCGTGATTTCCGTCAACTCTCCCTCCTGGATGACGCCCTCCGTCCCGACCTCTACCCCTCCTTTCAACCGTAGTCCATCCCTGTATTTGTACGTCTCCCTTCCTCCCCCCTTTCCATCATTGTCCCATGCCACGCTTGGCTCTCTTCTCCCAGCTCCTTCCTACGGTGAGTCCTTGCGCCTTCCTCCCTTCTCATTCCTCTCCCCTTCCCCTCCCGTCCTTTTCCCATCACACTTCCCTCTCCTCCCCTTTTCCCACTGCAGGATCCCCTTTTCGACATATTTTAACAGTGCGCCGTTTAGTGTTTTGCCAGTGCTTATGCTACGTGCTGAAATAGTGTTTTAATACTTCAGCAACCGCCGATCAGGCTGAATAATCGAGTTGCTATGTGCTTTTAAGTGTGTGCTTTCGTTTTCTCTCCTACCCTCTACTGAGTGTTAAGATTACCTGACATAGTCGGGTTTGGAGGCGATCTGACCGTTTTATAGTTTTCAAAATGAAAAGCCAAGATCGCACACTAATAATTTATTAAATGACGACCGGTTTTGGTGGACTGTCACATGTATGTTATCTGGTCACATGTATGTTATAAGCTGGTCATCTTGTTAAAAAATTGGGTATAAAATAACAAGTGCAACATTGCTTATATATGTGACCAGATGATGGTGACACAGTGCACCGAAACCGGTCGTCATTTAATAAATTATTAATGTGCGATCTTGGCTTTTCATTTTGAAAACTATATCCACTGAGTGTATTTTATTCGAAAGTTTTAACACCGGGGCCATTTTACAACTCAGCATATGTGTCTTCCTGTTCTTTATGTATTCTTGTAATTCTCCAGTTTATCTCCTTTGCATTGTTTTAAATTCAGCAGTATTTTTCTCCATCGATGTATCAATTCCTCTTGAAAAAACTGTACGTACTCTCGGCTGAAGAGCGGGAATGAGGTTGCTGCCAGCCTGCCACCACGGTGGCTTCAAAATTACAACAAAAAAAAGGAAAAAATCTTGGTGTCTCGTATCAGCCTGCTGCGTCGAGTATGCTTGGAAGATTAAATTTCCTCTTCCGTGTTGATTTTTATATGTATGATATTATTTATTTATTGTGCCTGTGTTGGTAAACAATAAAGGCCGAGTGAGGAAAACCGGCTGTTTGTTTGTTATGTTTATGTTTGATGAGCTTATGAGACTTAACTTCGGGGTCATCAGTGCTTAAACTTACAAACTGCATTATACTAAAGACAACACAAACATCCATATCCGAGGGGAGATTCGAACCCCCGACGGGGAACGGCCTCGCCCATCGCAGCATAGCGCCTCAGTGCGCTCGGCTTAATTGCATGGGAAGAAGAATTTTTTATTACTCTAAGACGTGCATGTTCTATAGTTATAATTTATTTAGTTAACCTGCTTTATAGTTAGTACACAAATTTCCAACTAAATTTCTGTTTTCCAAGATAACTTGTTCTTATGCAGCCGCGATGTTTCTCCAGCCCAACTGGCCGTCTTCAGGTGAAACTGCAAGTGCACAGTCACGCCGGCATGAATCTGCACTTGCAATTTCACCTGAAGATGGCGGCCAGTTGAACTGGAAAATCTGCACAATCATACATAATACCTTTCATCCTGTTTGTGTTGTTGATACTTATTCTCTAATAAAGAAGAATACAATATTAATTTTTTTGTAATTTTTATTGATATTTGAATTGTTATAAACTCTTTTGATCTACCATATGTTCCACTCTTCTACTAAAATTAATAAAATCAGCCAACCAGTTGCACAAAATGTGATTTTAATAAATATTTACCATGGTTCAAATAGTTTTCAGTGCTGTAAATTTGACTAACAATTTATATTAAAATAAACATACATATAATAAAGCGATTGCCAAAATTATTTACATCACAGTAAAATTAAATGACTGAAAGCCAATAACGTTCAAACTTATAGCATTGTAGGCGATAATATGAAATACGTATTTGAACACATGTGGTGTGATTTTTTAAAATAAAACATTAACGGCCAATGCTGCGAAATACATCTGGTGTGTTCATCATTGTGTGGTCGTGGAGCACCTCCAGGAAATGGAATCAAACCTCAAAAAATAAATAAATAAATAAATAAATAAATAAATAAATAAATAAAAAATAAAATAATAAAATAAAATAAAATAAAATAAAATAAAAAAAGAATAAAAAAAATTTGATAATTAGATTATTCTAACTTGATATTTCTCTTTATCTCATTGTTTCAGTGCAATGAATTCAGCTATTTCAAAAAGTAATTTTTTGTTTTTTCATGATTTATTCAGAAAATTCAAATATTTTCAATTACGTTACTGCAAATTCAAAGATGACATTTACTTAGAATTTACAACTCAGTCTCCATGTGGAATAGTTTTTGGAATATTGCTCACCAATGTGAAATTTTTTTGCACTATTGTTCATTAATACTGTGTTGCCTTATGATAGCCTAGTAAGTAGTTAACTAACTAAATTGATAATGAAGGACTACCAAATGTTTCTGTGTACCATTTGTACATATCACAACAATGTAACAAAGGCGGACCGTATACATATTAGTAAGAAAAACTTCCTTCAAGAGAACAATGCATTAAGGTTCCTTTGATAGTAACATCTGAGATTTGAAGTGAAAATTGTCTCTACATCGTCTTCATTCGTCAGATTTAGCACTATCTGATACCGAGCCATTTAATCTTAAGAGAATTGTGAGCGAGAAACGAGTTTAGTGAAGAGACAGTGGCAGCATAAATGCTCTTTGGAGTGGAATATGATCACCGAAAATACACAGTGATTTTTTTCCACCGTGTAAACAATGTAGGCAGTAATAGATGAGAGAATACAGAAGAATAAATCTTTAATAAGCTTATGTCCGGAAGAGCATGGATTCCGTGCTAGAGACCATCCATCCATTCAGTCATACTTTGTTACAGTGAGTGCAGTCCAACAGGCGCTCTTACACGCAGCGATAGTTACAATATTCACATTTTCCTTCTAAAGCTGATTTATGATTATGGGCCATCTAAACAAAAATGTTGAAATGGTTGTGAACGTAAAGGGCCAATGTGCTGAGGCCATCGGTTCATAGACGTACGGACTACACTGGTCAAAACAATTAAATATTAATATATCTAGATTCTGAAGTACTGTCATCGGCAGAATGAACTGAAATGGTTCGGCGTCTTTCTAACGGTTCTAAGGGATGCAGACAACAACATTACGGCAACCGAGATAGTGGTAACAACAGAAAGTTGCAGAAGAGGGTGTTCACTTGTGTTTACCAAACGAATTGCACAAGCAACTGGGTTCAGATAGTGTATTTAGCAGGTAGGTGCAATTTAACAACAACGTGACTTAATGGAAGCTGTGGCATGAATATGAATGGAAGCGGGACAGACACAGAGGGAGGTGGCTGCAGCTATTGCAGTACTCCAAAGTGTAATTCACAGGACCTGGACGCGTTTTCAGATAACAGGAACCGTTAAATGAAGGAAGGACGAGGTCGTCCACGAGAAACATCAATAAGACATTATCGTTATAGCCGCTTAGTAGGGCGTGGCCGGCCGCGGTGGCCGAGGGGACTGAGGCGCTTCGGTCATGGTCTGCACGGCCACTACGGTCGGGGGTTCGAATCCCCCCTCGGGCATGGATATTTGTGCCGTCCTTAGTTGTAGGTAGTTCATAAGTAGTTTGTAAGTTTAGGGACTGATGACCCCGTAGTTAAGTCCCTTAAGCTTAACAAACATTTGAACATTTATCTCAACAGAATGATCTATTGACCCAAGGTCAACACGGATTTAGAAAATATCATTCATTGGAAACACACAGAAAGTGATGGGTGCTATCGACAAGGGTTCGCAAATCGATCCGTATTTCTTGATACCCAGAAGGCTTTTGACACCGTACCTCACAAACGGCTTTTAATGAAATTGCGTAGTTATGGAATATCGGCCCAAATTTGCGACAGGGGATTTCCTGACAGAGATGACACGGTTCGTAGTAATCGATTGGTAAGGCATCAACTAAAACAGAGGTTGTATCGGGTGTTCCACAGGGTAGTGTTATTGGTCCTCTGTGGTTCCTTTTTACATAAACGATTCTCGGGGAAAACTACGTAGCTCTCTTAGCTAGTTTGCAGATGACGCCGTCATTTACCGTCTAGTAAAATCATCTGAAGATCAAAACCAACTGCAGAACGGTCTGAAAAAAGATATCACTATGGTGTAAAAATTGTCAATTGACTCTAAATAATGAGTAGTGTGAAGTTGTCCACATGCGTACGAAAAGAAATCCGTTAAACGAAGAGATTGGATTGGGAGATAAAATAGTATAACGATGATTCGATGAACCTTCTCCCAGACACTTGTAGATGCATGTAGATGCAGAAATCGCTTTCGGGAACGTGGCCTCAACGCACGCAGGCCTGTGGTGTGTGTCCTATTAAAACCTCTGCAGCGTTTAGCACGCAAATACTGGGCGGAGAAACATCAGGGTTGGAGTCATAATGAATGCGCCCGTTTCTTTTCACACAAGAGTGAAGATTTTTGTGTTCAGCCAGACAATCGTAGCTATTTCATCTGGAAAAAATGTATAACTCGGAACATTTCTGCTTATGTGCAGGAAACTTGACCATATCACGGTGCTGAACGAGTCAGTGGGCAGGACGATTTCCTTCGACTTTTTGTTGTGCCCTACGATGGCGCCATAGGGGACAGGTTCCTTCTGGTGGAGGATAACGCTCGTCTCCACAGAGATGCACTGGTGGACAACATGCTTGAAGCTGAGGGAACTGAACGAATGGAGTATGAACGTATCGTGTTTGCAGACCCGTTCCAGATATGTAGACAGTAGAGCATCCTAATAATGATGCCTTTGACAATGCAGCGTGGCCAACGTAAACGCGTGACACACATTCTATGCGTCGAGACACATGAAAATCATTTTCAACTCATACATAAACTGTGGCTGTTCGTCACCGCAGTTATTGGACTGGAAAGGCAAACCTACATTTTTAGCTTTTGTTTATTTGTAGAAAACTTTTGACAATGTTCACTGAAATACAGTCTTTCAAATTCTGAACTCAGCAGGGGTAAAATACAGGGAAAGGAAAGTTATTTACAACTTGTACAAAAGCCAGACCGCAGTTATTAGACTCGAAGGACATGAAAGGGAAGCATTAGTTGGGAAGGGAG
Source organism: Locusta migratoria (assembly GCA_026315105.1). Classification (NCBI taxonomy): domain Eukaryota; kingdom Metazoa; phylum Arthropoda; class Insecta; order Orthoptera; family Acrididae; genus Locusta; species Locusta migratoria. The sequence continues at coordinate 3,495,202 of CM048747.1, forward strand.
TAAGACAGGTTTGTAGCCTTTCTCCGATGTTATTCAATTTGCACATCGAGCAGGCGGTGAAGGAAAGCAAGAAAAAATTTAGAATAGGGATTAAAGTTTTGCTGATGACATTGTAATTCTGTCAGAGACAGCAAAGGACCTGCAAGAGTAGTTGAACGGAATCGTCAGTGTGCTGAAAGATGCATATAAGATGAAGATTAATAAGAGCAAAACTAGGGTAATTTAGTGAAGTCTAAGAAAATCAGACGATACTGAAGAAATTAGATTACGTAACGAAACAATAAAGGTGGTAGACCAGTTTCGTTACTTGGATAGTAAAATAACACACGCTCGTCGCAGTACAGAGGATATAAAATGCTGAATGGCAATAGGAAGAAAAGCGTTTTTGAAAAAGAGAAATTTGCGAACTTCAAATATTAATTTAAGCGTAAGGAAGTCATTTTGAAGGCTTTTGTGTGGAGTGTTGCTTTGTAAGGGACTGAAACATGGACGATTAACTGTGCGGACAGGAAGAGAATAGAGGCTTTTGAAATGTGGTGCTACAGAAAAATGCTGAAGAGATTGTTGTTATTGTCTTCAGTCCGGAGACTGGTTTGATGCAGCTCTCCACCGTACTCTATCCTGAGCAAGCCTTTTCATCTCCTCATAAGAACGGCAACGGACATCCATTTGAATCTGCTTGCTATATGCGTCTCTTGGTCTCCCTCTGCGATTTTTATCCCACACTCTTCCCTCCAATGTTAATTTTACGATTCCCCGATGTCTAAGAATGTGTCCTACCAAGCGATCCCTTCTTTTAGTCAGGATATGCCAAAAATTCCTTTTCTCACCAATTCTGTTCAGTACCTCTTCATTAGTTATGCGATCTACCCACCTAATCTTCAGCATTCTTCTGTAGCATCACATTTCAAAAGTCTCTATTCTCTTCCTGTCCACACTGCTTATCGTCCATGTTTCACTCCCGTACAAGGCAACACTCCACACAAATGCCTTCAGAAAAGATTTCCTTACACTTAAATTAATATTCGACGTTAGCAAATTTCTCTTTTTCAAAAATGCTTTTCTTCCCATTGCCATTCTGCATTTTATATCCTCTGTACTGCGACCATCGCATGTTATTTTACTACCCAAGTAACAAAACTCATCTACCACCTTCATTGTTTCGTTACCTAATCTAATTCCTTCAGCATCGCCTAATTTTCTAAGACCGCATTCCATTATTTTTGTTTTGCTCTTGTTAATGTTCGTTTTATACGATCTCTTCAACACACTGTCCATTCCATTCAACTGATATACTGAACAGAAATGGTGCTAAAAGGAATTTTTGGTATACCTTGACTAAAATAAGGGATTGCTTGGTAGGACACATTCTTAGACATCGAGGAATCGTAAATTTAGCATTGGAGGAAAGTGTGTGGGGTAAAAATCGCAGAGGGAGACCAAGCGACGCATATAGTAAGCAGATTCAAATGGATGTGGGTTTATGAGGAGATGAAAAGGCTTGCTTAGGATAGAGTAGGGTGGAGAGCTGCATCAAACCAGTCTCCGGACTGAAGACCATAACAACAACATTGGACTGGAGTCGCTGTGACGAATTAAGACTGACTGAATGAGTTCTAGCATGGAAACCGTGCAACTCAGAACATAGTTAATTAGACTTTTTTTCACCTAGATCATTCCCTAGAGTTTGTACACGGTGGAAAATATTCCTGTTGAAGAAACATAAGTGTGCTGGCCAAGAGCACCACATACATTGCATATCAGTCTTCGCTAGGAGGCCGGGAAACTTGTGCTTGCCACAATTAGACTTACAGTGTTTTGGGCAGAAAGGTGTTAGCTCTCCCACTGTGCTTCTGGCGAGTGTAAGAGCGTCTTGCCGGCGTTATCTGGCTACCGAGCTTCGCATTCCTGCGGGGCTGCTCACGCTCACAGAAAAAGCGGCGTGCTGTGTCATCGCTTCTTGCCGCCACCTGAATCAGCGCTCTCCACTGCCTTCCAGAGTCACCGGCCCCGTGGCCTTTGATAGCGCGGCAGCCGTGCTACCACTCCTGAGGATACTCGCCGTCCACCGGCCTTTACGTGGGACTAGCGTAGGGTGACCAGATTTCCAAAATAAAAATAAGGGACACGTATGTTGCCTTTACCTGCAGCACTAAAGTCTACATAAACACACGAACTGATGCGCACACACAGTATAGTCAACAAAGCCAGTGTTAGTTCCATCCCCTACCAACCTCGACCGCTCGCCAAGCAAACCTGCCTTATTCGGTAGATTTTATTTTAGAAAACTATTGTGTTGTGTTGAAATGTGCAAATGAGATTAACATTAACAAGAGCAAAACAAGGGTACTTGGTTCATTGGGGTGACTCGGGACATTTTGACAGTGTTTCTTTCTTTATTATATTGGAAGCAGTGGGAGGCCAGAACTGTGCTTTGCTGCTTATTATTATTATTTATGTGATGGTGTGCTGATGTCCTCAGGTTGAAAGGAACAACTTGTTATCAATTTAAGTTGTTGTCGTTGTGGTCTTCAGCCCGGAAACTGGTTCGATACAGCTCTCCAACCTAATCTATCCTGAACAAGCCTCTTCATCTCCACATAAGAACGGCAACCTACATCTGTCTGTATCTGCTCACTGTATCCATCTCTTGGTCTTCCTCTGCGGTTTTTACCCTCACACACTTCCCTCCAACGCTAAATTCACAATTCCTTGATGTCTAAGAATGTGTTCTACCAATCTATCCCTTCTTTTAGTCAAGGTATGCCAGAAATTTCTTTTCTCCCCAATTCTGTTCAGTACCTCTTCATTAGTTACGCGATCCACCCACTTAATCTTCAGCATTCGTCTGCAGCACCACATTTCAAAAGTCTCTATCCTCTTCCTGTTCGCACTGTTTATCGTCCATGTTTCACTCCCATACAAGGCAACACTCCACACAAATGCCTTCAGAAAGGACTTCCTTAGGCTTAAATCAATATTCGATGTTAACAAATTTTTCTTTTTCAAGAACGCTTTTCTACCCATTGCCATTCTGCATTTAGCATCACCTGATTTTCTTAGACTGCACTCCATTACCCTAGTTTTGCTCTTGTTAATCTTCATCTTATATGCAACTTTCAGCACACTGTCTATTCGTTCAACTGCTCTTCCAGGTCCTTTGCTGTCTCTGACAGAATTACTATGTCGTCGGCAAAACGCAATGTTGTTAATTCCTTCTCCAAATTTCTCGTTGCTTTCCTTTATAGCTTGCTCAATGTACAAATTGAATAACAATGGAGAAAGGCTACAACCCTGTCTTACTCCCTTTCCAACCACTGTATACGTTTCATGCCCTTCAACTCTGACAAACCGCTGTCTGGTTTTTGTACAATTTAAGTACCACTTTTAATTGTTTGGAAAGTTTCACAATATTAACAAAAAAGTGATACTGAAATACGAAGGCCTGCTGGTTCTTATGGATTAATCGTGGAAATATAGTTAATGCTTAAATGCGAGCCCCACTTCTGTCTTTAATAATAACCACATAAAGATAAAAATTTAGGCCCATATTTTGGACTGAAAATATCGATTTTCATAGTGATAGCAAACGTGGGGTGACTTGTAACATGTTGTTGATTGTCAGAAACCTCTGATTAGACTTAACTAAAGACACTTATATGCGTAAAACACATTAAAATGAAATTGTTGGTGTTTCTTATGTGTTTTACAGTTAGGTTAAGAGGTTCTGGAAACATTCATAGCCAAAATATGGGCCACAAAAGATTCCAAAGTGAGGACTTCATTTATGAGAACGTCTCAGAAGCAATCAGACATTTATGTTTTTCCAAATGAAGAAGACATTCAATAAGTTTCTATTTCACAAGTTATGTGCTAACTAGTTCCCCTCTTTGCTCGTCGTGACCGTTACAAGATCCCGTATAAAACTGCAGAGTAATGTGTAAAATAACTAATTACTATAATTAAAAACATGAAACAATTAATTTTTCTACTTTTACATGTGAAACACCACTTAAGACAGTAAGTATCATAAAATTTCTGTTTATTCTTTTTTAACTTTTCAACATTTGTATTAATTTTAATATATCGTAATTTTGATTATTTCACTTTAAAAGACACTTAAATTGGTGTCACATATTTAAAATGAAAAAAAGAAAAACTTTTTCAGTGTCCCCAGTCACGTGTTGGGTGAGGTGAATGCAGTTTTGTTGAAAAAATTTGTATGTGTCCCAAGTCACCCCATATATCCCAAGTCACCTTGTATGGGAGTGAAACATGGACGATAAACAGTGCGGACAGGAAGAGAATAGAGGCTTTTGAAATATGGTGCTATAGAAGAATGCTGAAGATTAGGTGGGTGGATCACGCAACTAATGAAGAGGTACTGAACAGTATTGGTGAGAAAAGGAATCTTTGGCATACCTAAGAGAAGGGATCGCTTGGTATCACACATTCTTAGACATCGAGGAATCGTAAATTTAGCATTGGAGGGAAGTGTGTCGGGTAAAAATCGCAGGGGGAGACTAAGAGATGAATACAGTCAGCAGATTCAAACGGGTGTAGGGTGCCGGTCTTATGAGGAGATGAAGAGGCTTGCTCAGAACAGTCTCAGGACTGAACACCACAACAACAACATTAACACAACATGAAAAGTATCAATACCTTAAAGAACGAGACAAACATGGAAATTATAGGTTTTTCGGACTCGACAAACTGCACATAAGGCAGTCTCAATAACCAAGAAATGTCAAGTCAGATGCTAAAAAAAAAAAAAAAAAAAAAACAACCAATGCGATGGAGTCATCGAGCTTTCTAAGACACCTGTCTGCGGAGCGTGCGGTTGCTCGCCGTCGGAGGTTCGAAACCTCTCAGAGGCGTGGATGTGTCTGTAGTCCTTAGGTTAGTTTAAGTTAGTTTCACTAGTTTTTAAGTCTAGGGACCTAAAACCATAGCAGTTTGTTCCAATAGGTTTACAAAGATTTGAACATTTTGAACGTAACTACTTCCATAACTAAAAATGAAATAAATTCCATTACTAATTAAAGAAATACTTTATTTTTTTATAGTTCTCATAGGCAAACAAGCAAGAAAGGCAGTTTTGATTACTTTCGCACTTTACGCTTTTCTCTTTGCATTATATTTTACAGAACAATGTGTCTTCCTGAGGTCGGTATTTTCACATAAATGTCACCACATAAAGTGTTGCGAAATCAGTTTTTATTATAATTACTTCCTTTACAATTTGCACACTAAACATTTTGTTTTCGCAGTCCATTAAATATTTGTAACGCAGAACACTCTGTCCACGTCACCATTTGCTCTAGATATCTAGAGCATATATATCTAGTGCGTGTATTTTGAAGATGCTTCACTTTCTCAATAAGCTGATCTTGACATCTTTCTCGCAAAACAGTTTCATCAAAGTCAGGAAAATTTTTAATTCTTTACTGAACAGCCTTCCATAGAAGAGGATATTTGAGCTGAGACTAGTTGAATGCTTTCGGCACATGAAATGGATAAGCCCAATTCCTAATATAATCAACTAACGTCTCGTAAAATGAACTGAAAATGTCCAAGAAATCAAACTCTTTCAGCTCGCTGTCTTCTTGCAATTAATTCATTAATCACAAATTTTGTATAGTTGGAAGACTTGCACATGTCGTGTGAAAACATTACTTTTCTAAAAAAAAAAAAAAAAAAATGGAAATAAAATCCATAGGTTGCGCAAGCGAATTTGGGCAACCTCAGTTTTTTTTATTATTTTTTTATTTATTTTTTTATTTTTATTTATTTAAATTAAGATATTTCGCCCCCAAAGGTTGAAATATAGCAATTTATAAAAGAATAACGTCAAAAATCGAGTCCCAATCCCTTTGAGTTGAAGCCATTTTCTTTCATTGCTTCATTATGACGTTAGTTCTCTGTTTGGTTACGCTAACATTACTTTAAAAATGTTTAATTCAAAATATATGGGACGGTAAGTAAGATACGGGACAATATGCGTCCCGAATTTACTTCGTTGGGAGAACGGGTCACTTAAGCTAAAGATGCCGTAAAATACGGGACGTACCAGCTTCCAAGGTAAGGTATCTTCGTCTTCTCCATACGTACGCTCATAAAGAATATTTCAACTGCCTTGCTAGCCATTCTAACGTTTTACCTGCTACACATCGTGTTAAATTTACGATTCTATGACTGATCTTCTGACAGAGTCACAGTCGTTTATGTTTCTGATTTCGTAATAGGCATCGTTAGCGTTATGTATACTGACTGATACTTACTTCCTATTCTTCATTTGTGTGACCATGACGTCCATAGTTGGTTATATAAATATGATGGGTAATTCTTGTCAGTCTATGCAACTAGAAATAAGATGCCACTTATTTCTTAACCAGACGCGTTTCGTTTTAATGAAAGTAAAACTTCTTCATTAGTCTGTAATCATAGATATTTACAATTTGTTTTGATATGTGGATCGAAAACAGTTTAAAAAATATGTAAAGTACTGTTTGATTACTTACACACACACACACACACACACACACACACACACACTAATGCGCAGAACTTCGCTAGTTGAACTAAAATCGTATTTATAAAAACACAAACACAGAATACAGTCAGAACAACACACACAAACGTTTCTAGCAGACTCCTGTTTTGACAGAAAGAAAGGAAAATGCAGTGCGAACCAAAGCTCTTGTAAGCAAATAACACACACATAGAGGATAAACAAAACAAACGACATACAAAGCCTAGTAGACCATAGAAATGGCGATTTTGTAGAAAACTTTTATAAGATAGTGTAATTATAAATACTATAAATATAAACAGTGATAGCAAGCGGCAATATGCTACAAAACACACATGAAGAGGACAACATAAAAATACGTGAATAATATTAGTAGTCCATTTAATTCAGAAACAAAATAATGCTATTGCATGAGAACTGTTATCGACAGAATTTAGTCAAAATCAAACAAATAATGTAAAACACCGACCCCATGAACCACAGACATTGCCGCGTTGGGGTGGCTTGCGTGCCTCAACGATACAGATAGCCGTACCGTAGGTGCAACCACAGCGGAGGGGTATCTGTGGAGAGGCCAGACAAACGTGTGGTTCCTGAAGAGGGGCAGCAGCCTTTTCAGTAGTTACAGGGGCAGCAGTCTGGATGATTGACTGAGTTGGCCTTGTAACATCAGCTAATGTGGCTTTGCCACACAGCTACTGCGAACGGCTGAAAGCAAGGGGAAACTACAGCCGTTACTTTCATTGAAATGAGTTGGTTGTTATTGTAAAAGGCCGATTTGGTGACTGACGTCAAAGGAATACGTTTGGCATTTCCGTTGTGCCTAGTACGTGCTTCGTGTTTCTTTGTTTAGTTTGTTTGATAGAAACATACTATTTATGCACATATTTATTGGTAAATTACTCGTACATACGTGGTTTCCACATGGCCAGTGCGTGTACAGAATTTCTACTGTGTATCTGGTTCATATTTGTGTCAAAATAAGTAGACACGAGGGTTATTCCAAAAGTAAGGTCCGATTGGCCGTAAATATTTGAAAGCGGCGCCAAGGACAAAACACGCATGCGCGCTGACCCCTGGCATACTTGGCGCGTTAAACGCCGCCAGTATCGTTGTTACTGTTGATGTGAGCTGTTCACAATGTTTAAGACAATCACTCAGCCCGCCGATCGTGAAGTCAGGGCAGCAATACCGGTTTTGTCCGCAAGAAACATTTCAGTGGCAGGAATCCATCGGCGGATTACTGAAGTGTGCGGTCCTAACGTAATGAGTGGCAGTAGAGTGCGCAAGTGGGTGCGGGCCTTTAATGAAGGACGGGGAATGTGCGCGATGCACCACGCTCCGGCCGACCGTGCGTGATTTCAGGCGAGTTGGTCCATGCGGCTGACGACAAAATTCTTGACGATCGACGATTCACTACCTAAAGGAGTTTCTTGGTGGCAAGCGCTTCGACATAGATGTTGAAGTGAAAGAAACTGTTTTAGAGACTGATTATCTTTGCAGGCGGCCGATTTCTACGACTAAGGCATTCCAAATCTTGTTGAACGATATGACAAATGTCTAAATAAGTATGGAGAATATGTAGAAAAATAGAGAAAGGCGGATGTCAATAAAACAATTTCGTTGGGAACAAGTTTGATTTTGGATGTTTTTGTTTTAACCGGACCTTACGTTTGGAATACCGCTCGTATATAATTTTTACTCGATTCTGTAATATTATTTGATTTCTCTTGATTTGGTATGAAATGGGAAAAGAGTTATATTGTAGATGGATGTTTGTTACTGTTACACACAGTCAGCTGTTTCGTTGTTAACTAACAAGGTACACTAAATCTGACACCAGAACACACAAAGAGAACGAATCGCGTTAGTAGTATCTTGTCATTTATTTGTTTCTAGAAAGGTCGAGATTCACGGAAGAGAAAACTTTGCACTACCCGTTTTCGCTGCCCGATGATGAAGTGTTGTCTTAAGACGAATGTGATGAAAAGGCAGCAGAAGAACTTGTAGCACTTGATGACTTAAACGTGCGACAGGAGTATTTGCAACTGACAGCGAGAACTATAAAGAGAAAGGGAAGGAAAGAGGCACGGACAAATTTTCATGTGTGGCTACTGCAAAGTATTCGGCCACATTTAGAAAACTTACTCAGATGTGTTAAGATCCGTAGAAATAAATATGTTTGTCATAATTATGGTACTAATATTCTTATTTGTACAGATTCTAATACATAATAATAATAAAAAAAATCGTACTGACGTGTTTTACGACCCACTTCAGATTTGTTCGTATTTTTATGATTTCTTGCAAACATTTCGGACAAAAATAATAAAAATATAAATAATAATAAATTATGGGCGATACGATTATCTACTATTGCGATAATATCTATGCACCGAACACGTACTATTCTTTCTGATCGTGTTTTAACACATTTATTTCAGTTCTGAGTTTAGCTCTGACAAACATGCTCCTCCCAAATTACGTGCACATCCTTCAGAAGACCATTGTTCAGTTCGTTGTTACGTATTTTACGGCACGTTCACGAAATAGAAAAAAACGCTCATTTGAGAGTGAGCATTCTTACATATCCTCAACTCTAAATATTACATTACATTGCTCTATTTTATTAAAAAGAGTACCCGAAACCCCTTTCGGGAAAAGGCGAAAAAGGAATTTTTGGTGGTGGCGGGTTCCGAACCACCGACTACGTACCTTACAATTACGATCAAACATGCTGCCCATCACACAATTACGAAACCTTTCCTTGATTCTCCTACTATTGAAGGCAGTGGTTAACTGATGTTAATACGGCATTTTTACACACTAGATTATCATATATCGCATGAAGAACGACGTGTTTTTGTTAATTCTTTAGTGCGTCATTGCTGTGAAATGACAACGCGTAGGTTATACTATGAAAATCATAAAATACAGCATGCAAGATGTCTTATGCGAGAGAGAGAGTTCTGGGCTGGGAATCTCACGTGACATTTCCTAACGCCTGGTCTACGTAAAGTGAAGAGGCGGTGTCAAATCGCCGTTATTTTTGTAAATATCTCTGTGACGGTGCGAGTTACGAAAAAAAAAAAAAAAAAAAAAAAAAAAAAAAAAAAAAAAAAAAAAAAAAAAAAAAACGTAACAGATGAAAGTTGTAGAGAATTTTCTCATCTACAAATCAGGTTATTCAGTTTTTGTGTCAGATGAACGGTTTTGTTTGCAATTACAATTACGTTACAAATGGCTATTTTTAGTGTTATTAACGTCTTTTTGTCCGAAAATTTTGAAAAATGGAGGTTCTGGTCTCTGGCAGCCAAAACTTATGTGTGTAAAATTTGGTGCCGATCGGTTGAACGCTTCGTCTTAAAAGTGGGACGGACATACAGACAGACATCATGAAATCGCCGCTATTTTTGCAAATATCTATGAAACAATGCAAGATATGAGAAAAAAACACAATGAAGCAAAGTTGTAGAGAATTTTCTTCCCTATAAATTAGTGTATTCAATTTTCGTGTCAGGTGAAGAGTTGAGCCGTTATTTTCAATTAAATTTCGATCTGTCAAAAGGCGATCGCAAAGGCCCACTTTTAGTGTTACTACGTAACCTAAAGTGGGCCAAAACATGAGTTCCCTAAATTCTGCCAACGGTCTTGCCACAGTGGACACACACCAATTCCCGTTAAATCACCGAAGTCAAGCACCGTTGGGCTTGGCTAGCACTCGGATGGGTAACCGTCTGGATCTGAGGAGGTCTGTTAACCAGCGTGGTACAATCAGTCCTTGTAAGGCCAACTGAGGAGCTACTTGACTGGGTAGTAGCGGTTCCGGTCACGGAACAACGGCCGGGAGTGCGGGGGCTGACCACGCCCCCCTCCAAACCGCATCCGGTGACGTTTTCGGTAGAAGCATGAGACGGCGGACGGTCGGTGTCGTTGGGCCCTCGACGCCTGTGTGCGACGTAGAGCTTTCCATAACTGACCCTTTCTCGAGTCCAGTGGCACATACGTGCTCCTCTTAATGATTGCAAGACAATAAATAACAGCCGAAACATGACTTGACTCACTACCCATTCCAAAAGGAAGAAACCAATTGTTACAGCAATATGTGAAATTTAAATTAATTCGCTTAGAAAAGAGTAGTCTGTCTTATTTGTTGCCTGTTGTAAATTAATTTCAATTGCTACGCTACTGTTTCAAAATTTTCACATAGCTTCGTTAGTTCTCAGTTGTAGTCGTGATTTCGTTTCAAGTGGAGAAAATCCTGCCAGTGAAGTTCAGAAGGCACATAGAAGGTTAACAGTAGTTGATGTATCAGTTTTCAAAAACTTAAAAAAGAGTAGAACGCAATATATTCAACACACTAAGTTTGGTATGTAACATTACTTGCTGAAACTGCTTATTGCTGTAAATACAACTATTTTATAAAATTTTGTCGAGTTTGATTCACTGAAAAGTTTCCTTGGGTCACAAGTTAATTGCTGTAAAATTATTTTTTCTCACAGGTCACATGATTCCCTATCCAATAATATCCATAATGTCATAATGTTACTGTTTAAATAAATTGACTTCTGTGAATTTTTAATTCTGGTCCAGTAGCTTACACTTCCCTACGTCTCTTATCATCTCAGTCCCATCCAAAAACACAGTGATAGAAAATGCATTGTTTAATGGCAAGGTAAAAAATCAATTTTGAGAACACATTTTTCGTCGTGATCTACGCAGTATATATTTGTTTCCCTGAAACGACGAGTACTTTTCTCGTTTACCAATGGCTGCCAGAGCGCGACCGTATGAAGTAACGTTGCCGTTCTGGCCTCTATTCAGCGAGTTTTATGAGAACAGATTCCAGAACGGCCTGACAGGTAGAGTTGACATCAGATTGAGGGTGAACATGCATCGATAAATATGTACTTTCAGTGTAGTTAATGTTTTCAAGTATTTTATGTAATGATACCCACAAAAATTTCAATCATCCAAAAGGTCTTACTTCTTATGTGTCTTTTATTTGTGTGCAGTGGCGAATCCTGGATTTTGGTCTGGGGGGTGTGTGAGGGGCTCAGCCTACACAAATCTTGCGGAATCCTACTTGAAACTGGTCTAAAATAAAGAGGTTATGGCATGTCCCACTCCATGCTTCTTGGTTATGCCGTATATTACTGACCCTATGTCTAACGACAGTAAAAAAAAAGACACTACCGCAACAACACCGCTTCAGGAGACATCATTTCGTTATAGAACAACTCCTCCGCGTAGCTGAACACAACAGCAAAAACGACCACAGGGGTTGTGTTCCGAGGCCTGATACATTAACTAAACTATCTGCAAGGCACGGTTTTGAAGCTGGAGTATTGCAAGACAGTATTTGGAGCCTCCTCTCGTTCAGCCTACACATAATGATATTCCGTCTACGCATAACACATATTCCGCGGATAGCGCCGTCATTCTTGCAGTAGACTGGAAGCCATCAAATATAAATTCAAGCTTACAGATTACGGTCTGAACTGGAAAGCCTTAGTTGTAGAAACAACGTGTTTAAGTAAATGTCGACAGTGCGTAACGGTGCTGTTTGCACGCAGCCCGTACCAACTGCGCAAATACTGCAACTGTACAAACGCTACACACACATGATACGCTTCCAAGAGAAAGTCAAATACGTCAGCGTCTGACTGGTCGAGGGAGGGGGGGGGGTGTATGAACGAGTAGGGGGCAGGGAATGGTGCGATGACATACAACACATGGGACCGACGAGGAAACGCGAGGTCCGAACAAATCATTTAAATATTGTTCTCAGCTATCGTCTACGTTTCGCTCTCGTACAAGGCTACACTCCAGAAAAATGCCTTCAAGAATGACTCTCTAACACTTGCATCAATATTCCATGCAACAAATCTCCGTATTTTAGAAATGTTTTTCTTCCCACTGCTGTTCTGCGTTTTGTTTCCTCTCCGGCCATCAGAAGTTATTTTGCTATTCAAATAACGAAACTCATAGGCTACTTTTATTGTCTCATTATCTAATCTAATTCCTTCAGCATTGCCTGAGCTTCTTATACTACATCCCATTATCATTATTTTGCTCTTCTGAACGTTAACCTTACGCCCTTCTTTCAAGACACAGTCTATTCCGTTCAAATGCTCTTCCAGGGCCTTTTCTGTCTTTGACATAATGACAATGTCATCGACAAACTGCAAGTTTTTATTTCTTTAATTATTTCCTCAAATTTGTCCTAGCTTTCCTTCACAGTTTGCTCGATATAGAAATTGAATAACACTGGGGAAACAACGCTATCTTATACCCCAAGCACTGCAACCATTTCATGCACATCGACTCCTAAAACTACGCTCTGATTTTTGTACAAGTTTGTAAAAGCTGACTTCAGAATTTAGTCCTCACAAGTATTAGAGCTTACTTGTTTCTAATTTCGTTATAGTTAGTGTATCTCAAATTCGTAGACTAATAAAATTTGGCATCAATAACTTCTTGCCCTCTTTTACATATATGATGAGTCGCTCACTTGCATTTCAAATTTTGTCCCCCCACTGTATCATAAATCTTCACTTTTTCATTATAGACGAAAATAACTTCTCATCTTTAGGTGGGCTGAGTAGCTTCGCACCCAAGCGCACACGGAGCCAACCAGAACGACTACAATTGTTGTAAAAATCGCTTTTCACAATTGAATAAAATATTCTTGAGCTTCCAGACGAGTCGAGTAGATAAAACTCTAAGACCTTTTGCTCTAGCATTTGTTTCCTATACCACATTCAGTGCCGCCCACCAGATTCAGTGCCGGATGTACTATTTCTTGGTAGCTGGGTCTGTGCATCTTTATTCGTGTTTCGGAGAGGAGTATGGAAGACAGATTTTGGAAAAGGTCCTAAATAAGATATGGATTTTTATGTGTGATAACGGTTTACATATACATTACATTAGATTAGTACTTGTTCCATAGATCGTGAATATCATCGTAATATGAATATGATCGTAATGAAGTGGAACGTGTCAAGTTAATGAAAGATGTCTTTACAAATTATTAATTTGTATTAAATATTACATACACATTTCTTCTTTTTTTCAGATTTACTAATTTATATCTAAAAATTCATGTATAGTGTAGAAGAAGTTGCCATTCAGAAATTGTTTAATTTATTTTTAAATGCTAGTTGGCTAGCTGTCAGGCTTTTGATGCTGTTTGGTTGGTGACAAAGAGTTTTGTGACAGCCTAATTAACCACTTTCCGTGCCAAAGCTAATGAAGAGCTTTCTTTCTCCTAGTGTTGTAGTTATGTACACTGCTATTGCTTTCGAATTCGGTGGGATTGGTAATAACAAAAGAAAATTTCATAAGTGAATACATATACTGTGAAGCTACTGTGAAGATCCAAGCTCTTTAAATAAGTGTCTGCAGGATGATCTTGGATGGGCTCCAGCAATTATTCTGATTACACGCTTTTGTGCAATGAATACTTTTTTACTCAGTGATGCTATATGAAAGCAGAGAATGAAAATAGGCCTAGTAAGCTAATTTACTGAGATGTGTATCACCAACATTTGCAATTACCCTAATAGCATAATTAGCTGAATTCGAACGTTTCAGCAGATCTTCAATTTGTTTTTTCAACTTCAACCCCTCATCAGTGCATACACCTAAAAATTTTGAATATTCTACCTGTGCTACTGATTTCTAATCAAAGTCTATATTTATTAATGGTGTCATTCCATTTTGGTATGGAGCGGTATGTACTGTGTTTTATCAGAATTTAATGATAGTGCATTTGCTGCGAACCACTTAATGATTTTCTGAAAGACGTCGTTTACAATTTCTTCAGTTATTTATTTTCTGTCGGGTGTGATAACTATACTTGTATGATCAGCAAAAAAGAACCAGCTCTACATCTTCATGAATACAGAATGGCAGGTCATTAATATATATGCTGTCGTTATCGGTTAGTGAAGTCAACAGAGGATCAAAAGCAACTGCAAAGCGATTTAGACAAAATTTCTGCATGGTGCGAAAATTCGCAATTGACACTAAATAAAGAAAAGTGTGAAGTAATACACATGACCACTAAAAGAAATCCGCTGAACCTCAATTACGCGATAAATCAGTCAAACCTTAAGGTCGTAGATTCTACCAAATACCAAGGAGTTACAATTACGAACAACTTAGACTGGAGAGAACACATAGAAAATATTTCGGGGAAGCTGAACCAAAGGTTACGTTTCATTGGCAGAACGCTTCGAAGATGCACCAGCTCCACCAAAGAGACTGCCTACATCACACTTGTGCGTCCTCTCCTGGAGTATTGTTGCCCCTTTGTGAGACCCTCACCAGGTGGGACTGACGGAAGACATTGAGAAGGTTCAGAGAAGGGCAGCTCGTTTTGTTCTATCACATTGAGAAGGTTTTAACACGTTACGGGTGGGGGGGGGGAGCGTCACGGAAATGTTGCACGAATTGGGGTGGAAATCATTAAAAGAAAGACGTTATTCATTGCGGCGTGATCCGTTTGCGAAGTTTCAATCACCGACATTTTCTTCTGAATGTGGAAATATTTTGCTAGCACCCACCTACTTAGGGAGACATATGATTTAAACCAGTGGGACCCGGCAAGCTTGTCGTCCAGTATTCAAAATATCGCAATAAAAATCTCTAATGACTAGCTGTTAAAAATGGGCGAGATGCGTACAGCGAAATCGACGAAGCCAGTGCTCTAAAGCTCTAAGTTAAGATGATAGAAGCTTTTGAAATGTGGTGCTACAGACGAATGATGAAAATTAGATGGGTAGATCAAGTAAGTAATGAGGAGGTGCTTAACACCGAATCGGGGGGGGGGGGGGGGAAGAGTTTCTGGCATATCCTGACTGAGAGAAGGGATAGATTGTTTGGACACATTCAGAGACATCAAAGAATTGTCAACTTAGCATTAGAAGGAAGCGTGTGGGGTAAAAATCGTAGAGGGAGACCGAGGCACGAATACAGTAAGCAGATTCAAAAGGATGTAGGTTGCAGAAATTTATTGTCAGATGAGAAGACTTGCACAGGACAGGGTATCGTGGAGAGCTGCATCAAACCAGTCTGCAGATTGAAGACCACAACAACAACAATCGTTACTTTTATGACTATTTTTCCCAACACTGGGGACAAGATGGTATTCGTTGTTGATAGAGACTGTCTTTGCCGGGAGCACTATGACGACGCTACGGTGAGTACGCTAGAACACTGCGGGATCAGCCTTTGAGCGGCGTCAGTTGCTACGCGACTTCCTCGGGTGTGGGGGCGCCACGCACCGCACCGGCTGTGACGCGTCTACGCAGCAGGTGGCTGCTGCTGGTTGGCAGGCTGGGTTGCCTGTGGCGGCAGATTTACGAGGAGAGAGCGCTGGGCCGTGGCTGCGATAGCAGCGGCCGCAACTGGGACAGCCAAAGGTCGGCCCACAGCCACCTCGCTCTCTCCTCTCCTCTCCTCTCCTCTCCTCTCCGCACTCTGCTTTGCCTACACCTGCCGCCCGCCGCGCCCTGCCCGCTGACTGGCTAACGCCGTTGATGACGACACGACAACAGCACAGCATCTGCTGGCTGGACTTGCTAAGAGTAACGAGGTACAAACTCATGGTTGTGGTCTTCACTCTGGAGACTGGTGTGATGTAGCCCCAACCCTACTCTATCCTGTGAAAGCCTCTTCCTCTCCAACTGAAAAAGGCAATCTACACACTGCCGTGTATGTCTCCCTCTCTTTCTCTCTCTCTCTCTCTCTCTGCCGCGGTGGAGTAGCCGAGGGGTCTAAGGCGCCTCGCTACGGAACGCGCGGTTGCTCGCCGTCGGAGGTTCGAGTCCTCCCTGGCTGCGTGTGTGTTGTCCGTAGGTTAGTTTTACCTAGGTTTAAGTAGTTTGTAAGCTACGGACTGATGACCACGCAGTTTCGTCCGATAGATTTACAGACATTTGATTTGATTTTGTCTTTCTCCCTCTCTCCCTCTTTCTCTCTCACACGCACACACATGCAATGGTGCTTCGTAATGATTTTACCTGTTATGCCAGTCTTATATACATATATATCTTTTAACGGTTCTGCCAATAAAACGCAGTCTCTCGTTCGCCTTTTCACCTTTCCCACGACATTAGCTACGTGTTCTTTTCAATTTAAGTCTGAAGTAATAGTAATTCCTAGGTATTTTGTGGAGTTTACAGCCTTTACGTGTCATTGATTTATCTTGTAAACATATATTAAAAAATCAAAATATATCTACATCAAGAAGAATTCTTTAAGAAAGAATTTTGTATGAGATACAATGTACCATAATTTTTAGCAATTGATGTAGATAAATTTTGATTTTTTAATATATGTTTACAAGATAAATCAATCACACGTGAAGGTCGTAAACTCCACAAAATACCTAGGAATTACTATTACTGCAGACTTAAACTGGAAAGAACACGTAGATGATGTCGTGGGAAAGGCGAACCAGAGACTGCGTTTTATTGGCAGAACCCTTAAAAGATGCAACAGAACTACAAAAGAAACTGCATACACTACGCTCGTCCGTCCATTTTTGGAGTATTGCTGCCCAGTGTGGGATCCTCATCAGGTGGGTTTCACGGAGGACATCGAAAGAGTCCAAAGAAAGGCAGCTCGTTTCGTATTGTCACGATACAGGGGAGACAGCGTTACGGAAATGATACAGGATCTGGGATGGGTATCATTACAACAACGGCGCTTATTGCTGCGGCGTGGGCTACTTACGAAACTCCAATCGCCAATATTCTCCTCCGAATGCGAAAATATATTGTTGAATCCCACCTACATAGGTAGAAATGATCATCAGAATAAAATACGAGGAATCAGAACTCGAACGGAAAGATTCAGGTGTTCTTTCTTCCCGCGCGCTATTCGAGAATGGAATGGGAGATAAATAGTATAACGATGGGTCGATGAACCTTCTGCCAGGCACTTAAATGTGATTTGCAGAGTATCCCATGTAGATGTTTTAATACCTACCAGCCTGAGGGCGCTGATAATTGTCAATTTCAATTTTATATTTTTATGATATATTGCTTAATCTGTGTATGGTTTTGTTAAACTCTATTTCACCTGGAATCACCATTTTTGCCTTCTTATGCGTTTAATATGACTTAACATTTTAAAAAAAGTTACTATGTAATCGAGTTTTAAAGAAAGAGGGCCCCAACACCAGCTGTCTACACGCTAAGTGCGTAGGTGTACGTAATCAGCGACCTCATTTTGTACTTGTGACTTGTACCAGCAAGACCTTTTAAATGTATTTTATGATATGACGAAAAAATGTTTTAAGCAGAGCACATAGGTCATCATGACTTCCAATTCTGGTATGCAATTTCAATATATAATTGTAACGTTCTTGGTGTATATAATTTTATCTTTATTTTAATCTCTGACTAAGGTACCTTGTATTTAACAGCACACACTGATGATGTTCTTTCATAGGGACGAAATCGATATGTTGTGAATCATCATCATCATCATCAACATCATTAGAGACTGATTATGCCTTTCAGCGTTCAGTCTGGAGCATAGTACATCTAATAAAATTCCTCCGTGATCCCCTATTCAATGCTAACATTGATGCCTCGTCTGATGTTATGCCTTTTACTTCGAAATCATTCTGCACAGAATCTAAGTACTTTCTTCTTGGTCTACCTCGACTCCTCTTACCCTCCGCTGCCGAGCTCTTGTTTCTCCCATGCATGTAACATGACCCCAACATCTCAGTCTGTTCGCTCTGACTGCTTCATATATGGTGTTCATTCCCAGTTTTTCTTTGGTTTCCTCATTATGGACACCCTCTTGCCATTGTTCCCATGTATTAGTACCTGCAATCATTCTTGCTACTTTCATATCTGTAACCTCTACCTTATGAATAAGGTAACCTGTATCCACCCAACTTTCACTCCCATACAACAAAGTTGGTCGAGAGATAGAGCGGTGCACTGGTAACTTAGTCTTGGTACTTACTTCCTTCTTGCAGAAGAGAGTAGATCTTAGCTGAGCACTCACTGCATCGGCTTTGCTTCACCTCGATTCCAATTCTTTCGCTATGTTGCCATTCTGTGAGAAAATACATCCCAAGTACTCGAAACTATCTACCTGTTCTGTGTTCCTCCTATTTGGCACTCAATCTGTTTGAATCTCTTTCCCACAGACATTACTTTCGTTTTGGAGATGCTGACCTTCATATCATAATCCTTGCACCTCTGATAGAGCTCTGAAATATTGGTTTGCAACCTTTCGATCGAATCTGCCATTACAACTAAGTCATCCGCATATGCGAGACTGCTTATTTTGTTTTCACCTATTTTAATCCCGCCCTGCCAGTCTACTGTTTTCAACATATGATCCATGAATAGTATGAACAACAGTGGTGACAGGTAACAGCCTTGTCTTACTCCTGAAACTACCTTGAATTATGAGCTTCATTTGCCATCTACTCTAACTGCTGCCTGACAGTCTACGTAAAGCCCTTTGATTGCCTGCAGAAGTTTGCCTCCTATACCATAATCTTGTAGAACTGACAGCAGCTTCCTCCTAGGAACACGGTCATAAGCCTTTTCCAGATCTATGAAACATAGATACAATTCCCTGTTCCACTCATAGCACTTTTCCATTACATGCCGTAAGCTAAAGATCTGATCCTGACAGCCTCTGAGAGGCCTAAACCCACACTGATTTTCATCTAACTTGTTCTCAATTAATACTCGCACTCTCCTTTCAACAATACCTGAGAATATTTTGCCTACAACGCTAATTACAGAGATACCTCGATAGTTGTTGCAATCTTTTCTGTTTCCATGTTTGAAAATTGGCGTGAGTACCGCTTTCGTCCAGTCAGACGGAACCTGTCCCGATTCCCACGCCTTTTCATTTATCCTGTGTAACCATTTGAGACCTGATATTCCACTGTATTTGACGAGTTCCGGCTTAATTTCATCCACCCCAGCCGCTTTATTGCACTGTAATCTACTGATCATTTTCTCAACTTCGTCAAATGAGATCCTGTTTCCATCATCGTTCCTTCCCTTTCTACCTGAAAATCTGACACATCATTGAACGTTTCACCTACATTGAGCAATTCTTCAAAATATTGCCTCCATCTGCTCAAGGCATCCACAGGATTGACTAGCAGCTTTCCTGACCTGTCCAAAACATTTGTTAATTCCTTCTTCCCACCCTTTCGAAGATTGCTAATTGCGCTCCAAAATGGTTTTCCCGCGGCTTGACCCAGGGTTTCTAGCTTGTTTCCAAAGTCTTCCCATGATTTCTGCTTGGAGTCTGCATTTATCCGTTTGGCTTTATTTCTTTCTTCAATATAGCTTTCTCTGTCTGCCTGATTTCTAGTACGAAGCCATTTTTGAAATGCCTTCATTTTGTGTTTACAGGCAGCCTTGACTGTGTCATTCCACCAAGCTGTCTGCTTCTTCCTGCCTTTACACACTACAGTTCCAAGACATTCTCTAGCTGTTTCCAGTAGTGTGTCCCTGTACCTTGACCATTCCTCTTCCAGTGACTGTAAATCATTACAATCAACTAACTGGTACCTTTCCGAGATCATTGCTGTGTATTTGTGCCTAATTTCCTGCTCTTGAAGCTTCTCCACTCTTATCCTTCTACACATGGACCTGACTTTCTGTTCTTTTGGCCTCACAAAACCAATTTCACTGCAGATTAAATAATGATCAGTATCATCTAAGAACCCCCTGAAAACACGTGTCCTTGACTGTCTTCCTGAATTTCTGGTCTGTTATTATATAGTCAATGATGGATCTGGTTCCCCTTCCTTCCCACGTATAGCGGTGAATGTCTTTATGCTTAAAGAAGGAGTTTGTGATAACTAAGCCCATACTGGAACAGAAATCCAAGAGCTCTTTTCCGTTACTGTTGGCCTCCATATCCTCTCCAAACTTACCCATAACCTTTTCATAACCTTCTGTGCGATTTCCTATCCTAGCGTTGAAATCACCCACGAGTAAAACACTATCCTTATCCTTCACTCTAACAACTACATCACTAAGTGCGTTGTAAAATCTGTCCATCTCATCTTGATCTGTCCCTTCACAGGGTGAATACACTGCCACCATCCTAATTTTCTTGCTGGAGATGGCCAAATCTATCCGCATCAGTCGTTCATTTACATACCTTATTGCAATTATGGTGGGTTCGATTACTTTCCTGATGTAAAATCCTACACCCCACTGTGCTCTTCCTACTTTGACTCCTGACAGGTAGACCTTGTATTCTCTGACTTCGTCCTCTTTCTCTCCCCTTGCTCTAACGTCACTAACAGCTAAGACATCTAACCCCATCTTACTTGAAGCCACCGCCAGCTGTACCTTCTTCCCATTGTAATCCCCATTGATATTAATAGCTCCCCATCTCATTCCAGATCGTTTGCCAAGTCGTATCGGAGGAGTCCCTGGTCTGTCAATTAGTGATGGGACTCCATCACCTCCATAGGTCCGAGGCATTTTGCTCTGATTGTTGCCAGCATGATATTGAAGTACCTGGGAAGCAGGTTGCTAGCCTTACTTGCCCATGACCCCACTGGGTTTTACCCCTATCGGTTGAGGGACTAACCGGTGGATTTGGTAGTCTTTGCCGTCTGAGCACAAAGGTGGCCACGACTCAGAATATGTCCGAGATGCCCAACCTTATTCCAAAGAAACTGGTATCCCAAGTGTCACGACCACTTACTTGGCCACTTATACGTTGCCCGTGGTTCATGAACTAGGACATGACTACAGGAACCCACACCATGAACCACATATGTTGTGAATTAAAAAAAAAAAAAATAAAAAAAAAAAATAAAATAAAAAAACATTTCACATCGCCTACCAAGCTGAAACCTTTTATTTCATTATAATTCTGTCGTCGACTGGCACAATATAGAATCTAATTATAAGCTATTTATATTTGAACCTCCTCACTGTATTCCTCTCTTGGTCTCCCTCTATGATTTTTCAAATGTTCACTTGTTAAGGGACTTAACTGCAGGGTCATCAGTCCCTAAACTTACAAACTACTTATCAACTACCTTATACTAAAGACGACACAAAGATCCATGCCCGAGGGGGGGATTCGAACCCCCAACCGTAGCGGCGGTGCAGACTGTGATTGGCGCACCGCAGACCGCTCGGCCATTGGGGCCGACTAAGATTTTTACCCAAAACACTTCCCTCCAATTCTAAACTGACAATTACTTGTCGTTAACAATATCTCCCACCAAACGAGCCCATCTTTTGCAGAGTATGGCAGAAATTTCTTTTCTCCCCTACTCTCTTCAGTATGCCATCTACGACTGGGGCCTGTACTGAATATACACCACGGTGATTAGACTCAATGGGGCAGTATTGTGGTGGAAGAAGGAACAATAGCAGGTTGCTGCTAATGAGCTTGGT
Source organism: Locusta migratoria (assembly GCA_026315105.1). Taxonomy (NCBI): domain Eukaryota; kingdom Metazoa; phylum Arthropoda; class Insecta; order Orthoptera; family Acrididae; genus Locusta; species Locusta migratoria. The sequence continues at coordinate 3,517,162 of CM048747.1, forward strand.
AAGGTGCAGAGATTAGCCTGCTTAGCCATAACAGGCGGAATTAGCAGCACACCAACTGCTGGGATGGAAACCTTGCTGGATATGCCCCCATTACACCTTTGGGTCAAGATGGAGGCAGTGGTTGGTACATACAGGTTCAAATCTGGTAAAACTGGATCTCATTGGGATATCCAGAATCACACACTAAAAAGTGAGTGAAGCAAGTATAGGAAAGGTTGGGAAAATGCCAGACGACTATATTATAGGCCCATACTGTTTCAACAAGCCTTTCAATATAACAATTGGAAGCAGGGAGCAGTGGGAGAAAACAGTTGGACACCGTACAGGGGACATTATTTTGGTTCATTTATGGGTCGAAATCAGACCAAGGCATTGGGGCCGGGGTATACGGGGTGCAGCCAAGACCGGAGGTTATCATCTCTCAGTATTCCAGACCGAAATCACTGCCATCAGGACGTGTGTGGAGGAGAATTTGCACAGGTGCTACAAGAGCGTAGCATCTACATTTATTCAGACAGCCAGCCAGCCCTGAAATCACTAGCAACTCCCGCAACCAGATCTAAAATTGTTACAGAATGTCATAAGGTTCTGATGGAGCTAGGGGAAAGCAATAGGGTAAACCCTGGCCATTCTGGGATCAGTGGCAGTGAACAATCCGACAGATTAGCTAGGATGGGGACAGAAACTCAATATTTTAAAGGACCGATAATGTTCTGATAATCACCAAGGCAACAATGAAACTGGAGCTACGTAACTGGCTCAGAAGACAGCACGTAGAATATATGGACCAAGGAAACCTTGGTAAGGTAACGATGCCAAGGAGATTAAGCTCATGGTTGGATTGACGACAGGCCATGGGAACACCTAAAACAATGAGAATAACATAAGAGGACTCTTCGAATGTATTGCATTGGAGAGCAAGTGGCATAGAACATTCGGGACAACCCGACCCGAAGAGATTGTGTCTAATAAAGAACTGGTAAAGGGACTCCTAGCACTGTTTAAGGACATTGGTTGGCTTTAGTATATATATACCGCCCAATAAACTCGGTTTCCGTGCGAGCAGTGGCTTTCCCGACAAAATCAAATCACATCAAATGCCATCTGCCCAGCTAAGTTTCAGCAGTCGTCTGTAGCACCACATTTCAAAAGCTTTTATGCTCTCCTGCTCATAACAATTAGGGAGTCAGGTGAGATATCATGCAAATTTACTTATGGTAACGTATTTTATTCAGATTATGATTGTAATTTGCATGTGAACCAATACGATATTTTGCTGTCTCACTTTGAGCGAGGTGCCACGGGACTACCATAATATTGAAAAATTCATGTTCACTGTGTGATCATCTCGGACGGCCAGTACAGTTGCACTGTACTGTTATCAAATTTCTCTTTTTCACATAAGCTTTCCTTTCCTTTGCCGCTCTTCATTCCACATCGTCTTTACTGTGACCATCGCACGTTATTTTTCTGCACAAAGAACAAAACTCATCTACCACCTCTTACTGTCTCGTCCTAGCTATAAAAGGCGATCTATTGGCACAACATCGTGGTGGAATCGATGCGTCTGTCTGAACATGAGGCAGTTAAGAGCATCGTCGATGTCCGTAATTTTAAGAGAAATTCTGCTGTCTTTATAATCCGGTGGGGTGGGGGGGGGGGGGAGCAATTCACAACACGTAACCCAGGAAAAACTTCATCAATTTAGTTATTATTATAAGTTTCTATCAAATGTAGTCAATAACATCATCTCTTTCCACGACGACACAAGCATCACCTTCTTCACTGCTGCTCTTCTCATCTTCTGATTTGACAGGGATGGTGGGGGTAAGGGCTGCACAGGGATATTCCAGGCGGTTCGGGATGGAGGGTCGTTTTGATTAAAAGACAATTAGAAGTCATTATTCATGTGTATCAATGTATGTATGTTCTCTAAGCACTTCAAGAAGGGCGGAACAGTTTTGATGAACTCTTCAGATAAGCCCATCAGGTGATCCTCTGAAGTTTGGTAGCGATCGGATCAAAATATTTATTAACACACTAGCTGTAAACCCGGCGTTGCCCGGGTTTTTATCTATCCTACACTCTCGCAATCCACATCCCCTTCTCCCCCTCTCTCTGCATCCACCTCTTTCTCTCCCATCTCTCTGTTCGTTTCCACCTTTCCCTCTCTCAGCAAAGTTTTCTGCATGGTACCCTCTGTCATGTACCTTACTAACATTTATGTAGCCAGTTATCTTGCTCTTGGTTTAAAAGTCATATGGTCAAAAATTCATAAATATTGGAGCAAATCTGTGCATTTTGTAAAATTCCATAAGTTAAGTACCTTCCACCATGCACGGAACGAAATTTTGTACAGTCAGTGACATTCCTCTTGTTTTTTTAGGTAGAGTGAGCAAAATTTCATAAATATCGAAAAAAACTTAGATTTCTATGCAATAGAAACGCAGAATCACATTGAAAAACACTGTTGTTCTCAAATATTCGAGTTTCCTTTCATACAATCCTTGTTCTGAGAATAACGAAAACAGCAAAAAAAGGACCTGTAAAATCGGTCTAGCCGTCTCACGTTATGGCGCCACCAAGGTATTTAGGGATCAATTTTTATGTTGCTAAGTACCCTCCCCCATGCACCGTATGAAACTTAAGGTAAACGGTGATCGTCCTCTTGTTTTGAAGGTCAAAAATACGAAATTTCGTGAATATTCGAATGAAACTGTAGATTTCGTGAGTCTGTAGAAGAAGTGTGGTCCACCATGCACTTATTACAAAATACTTTTTTAGCTGACGTTGTCTACCTATAAACTACATTCCAGCCAAATTTCAGCTCCATAGGTGAAGTAGTTTTCGAGATTTCGTGTTTAGTCAGTGAGTGAGTGTTCTTTTGCTTTTATATTGACAGAGATTAAGAAAACAAATTGCATTAATTTTGGATGAAAGAGACTTAAGGGAGACTTGCAGACAAAAATAAATAGTAACATGCAAATCTGTAATGTTAACTTTTGTTTGATACAAGCTCACGACCGATGCAACAGTTTTACAGCATCTACAGCGAAACTGTTGTGAGCGGTAGACTTCTCTTCGTTTCATCATTTTGTGGGGGGAGGGGGGAGGGTCAGTTACAAAACGCTTCATAAACGTCCGAAATTACATGCAAACTTTGTTGCAGGTCCCTAACTACTCCCATTTTCCAATAATTTACGCATAAATCTTGGTATTCTCACGCGGAGGCCTCTCATTATTTATGACGTCATATCTCCTGAGCTGTGTGTCATGCTCTTTTATTTTTGGGTCAGGAACCTTCGTGGGCGTACGGCAAACAGTTCACAAAAGTTTTATTGCAGTCGAATGAACGGTCTATGAACACATAGAACACGAACAGACAAACATTCATTCTTATATATAGAGATAAGTAAAAATTTATATCTGGCACTAGGAACGGCAGCAGCGTTCCTAGCGGAAGAAAGTCAGTCGTTTTTATTGAGCCATTCTTCTGTCCCTGCAGCGCTGCCACTTGGGCACTAGCATCGCTTCCATGACTACGAGATTCCACCTGTGCATAGCTGGGGTAGTTCGCGACTCCATTACTTCTGTTTCTTCCTCCTCCCACTCCCAAGATATACACACAAACGCCTTGTCCCATTCTGACCCCACTTCAGCACTTCGTAGAAATAGTCCTGTCACTCAAAATCTGTATGTACCTCTTCCCAGTAGCCTACATGTCCCACTGTCAGCCCATCCTTGAGGATTAGGTGCTGTTACAGCTCAGTTGCCACACGGACTTCTCCATCAGATCCACCAGACATACCCACAATGCCTCTGCCCCGACCCTTTCTCATGCGGTTTTTTTTACAGAATCCGCACCATTGATCAACCGCCTGCTCACCTAGGAGTCCTAATACACACCCGCCACTACAAGTTAGCTACGTACCTCCAGCTCCCCTCCCCAATTCTCTCATTGTGCATTATTCCTCGTCTACGACGTCTCACCGCCAACTGCTGTAACTCCCCCACCAGTACCCACTGTAATTTCTCCAAACTCTTGAAACAATGCTCGCTTCCCCTGCCACTTGCAACACCCGTGGTGAAACCTCCCCTACGTACCTCTAGAAGTGCAAGGCCCAGCTGGCACCATTTCAAGCCAGAACTCACACTCCTTGTCCACCCCATCAAACCTCCCATGTACCCTAACAATTCCCTCTGCCTCGCCCCTCCCACCGTCGAGTACGTCATCCTATTCATCACCATGAGCCTCCAAAATATCCACTCCTTCCAACGTGTCCACACCCTCAGCAGATAGCCCTTGCTGCCCACACCGTTGTTTTTTTTTTTTTTTTTTTTTTTTTTTTTTTTTTTCAACTTGCGACATCGAAAAGGCTTACGACTAAGAATGATATTCCAGTCTCCTTTTTAAGCTTCAAACCTACGTGATTTCCATTAATTATGTCCACCTCATTGCTTCCTTTCTCTCCCACCGCCCATCCTACATCACTGTCCACAACTCCTTCGACCTATCACCCTTCTTTTACCTCCTTTGTTCCGCAGACATGCCCCAACTCTAGCCTTCTGTCCTTCTCCTTGAATATGAGGCCATAGAGCTATTGTGATATATGAAGGACAACCTAGAACGTGTGCAGGATGTGGTGGTACAGGACACGCTCGTGCTGAATGTATGCAAAGGAGAGTGGCGCAGCTGCCAACAGGAGAAGCAGTGGTTCAGAACACGATGTCGCAGCTACCGCTGACTTATGTAGCGGTTGCTCGTGCGTCCGCACCTGAGGCTACGACCGCAGAGCTGGAAGTACGTAATATCGAAGAACAAATTGAGGAAATCGGAATGGAAACCGACGTCCCAGAATATAATGACGGGCAAATTGCTGTAGAACTGCCAGCAGAAAACGAAGAACGTCAGTCTGCCGCTCTTGAGCACGACAATTCAAATACAGAACTCCCGAATCAGGGATTAACCAATGAGCAGGAGACGGAGCACAACTTCCAAACAGTTTTGTCCGGTGAGACATCGACGGATAAACAATCTGCGGACAATAAAAAACGTCGGATTGCCCACCAGGGAGCTGAAAAAACTGCACCTGCACTGCGAGAGAAAGCAAAACAGTTGCGACAGAAGTTGAACGACACAGCAGGGAAAACGCGTGACAACAGCCAGAAAACCGTCAAAAAGTCAAGGACGGAAGACTCTTACGGCGGCGTCACGGAAACGTCAGGAAACTCTGAGAAGATGAAAACGACGGCAAAAATTAAAGCGGATTGTGAAGAACAACCTCATGACCTCACCGAGTGGAAAAAGGAAAAACGGAAAGGTAACCTTCCTCAAAACTGGGCTGACGACCATGAAGATGCCAACCAAGACCAAGAATTGATAGAGACGAATGATGAAATGACACAAAAGACTGACGAACATGGAACCAACGACTATAGACCTCCACCGACGAAGGACACAGCAGTAACTGATGACCCAGACTTCTATTAAACTGAAATTTGTTAGTAGTAAGATAGAAGGAAAGATGGAAAGAATGATAGAATTACAGAAAGTTTAGAATTTAAAACAAAAATAGATCATTACCAATATAATATAACCGAACTACAAGCATATCGCTTAGCCACAATAAACATCAACAAGATAAGGAGCGCACTCAAACTGCGACTTCTATATCTGCCGCAGATATAGACATCTTTATGTTACAAGAAGTGACAGCTGCAATGGATCTGGATCAAATAACAGGATATAACGTTATAGCTAACCCTGACTATACCACTGAACTTGGAACAGCCATTTTAACAAAAGAAGGTATTATAGTCAGACAAATAGAGAAACTGCCTAACAGCAGGGGAATAGCATGTACAATAAACAACACCAGAATAGTCAATGTCTACGCGCCTTCAGGAACTGGAAAACGACGCCAACGAGAAGAATTTTTCAAAGACGGAATAGTACCACTCTTTGGGACCGACCATTATCATGTAATATTTGCCGGGGACTTTAATTGTGTCATACACCCAAAGGATCAGACGCCAAATTATAATAAATCAGTTGAGCTTGAAAGCATTGTAAATCAGTTAGGAGTTGTTGACACCTGGGATTATACGCTTGGTGACATGCCTGGCTTCACGCACGTCACGAATCACTCGGCAAGTCGTTTAGATCGGATGTACGCATCAGCTGATCTTAAGGAATGTATCCTACATTCGGAAATATGGCCCTACGTCTTCTCAGATCACGCAGCTTTTATGTGTACCATTAATTTGGAGAAACAAGGGACCTATAAGGCCCGAGGTCAGTGGAAACTTAACGTAAGCCACTTGTAGGATCCAGGATGTCGTGCAGCTTTTGACCTATGTGGGAATCATGCGAAAAACGGTTCACTCAGTTCAGCTCACCGATCAGTTGGTGGATTAAATGCGCTAAACCTGCAATAACGAGAACCATGAAAAATTACTCACGGGAGAAGAATGAGTGGCAGAAGAAAACAGTAGAATTTTATTTTCAGTGTCTGAGAGAATTGTATAAACGGGATGCAGCAATAATTAATAATTATGTACAGATTAAGAGAATTCAAGCTAAAATAATCAATTTAAAGAGGAAACAACAAAATACGGTCACGGCAGCACAATACAGTCCAAGACGAAACAACTTCCGTATACCACTTCATACAGGAACATAAAAGGAAAAGCAGAAAAATTCTTACCGTGCTGAGGGCCAGTGATGGACGATTATTGACCAATCAACGCGACATAAAGGAAGAGATACAGAAGCATTTTTCAGAGCTTTTAGCCACGAAACCTACAGACGAGACGGCACAAAAGGACTTCACGACACGGGTACCAGGAAGACTCAGTCCGGAAGAAGCAAACAGCCTCACTGCCGAAATCACACACGAGGAAGTAGAAGACGCGATACTCAGAAGTCCAAAACATAGATCACCCGGACCTGACGGTATCCCGGCAGAATTGTATCAAACGTTCAGACAAAAACTGCTCAGTAAGCTAACGAGCATATGTAATGAACTTATGAACCACAGTACACACATCCCCAAAGAATTCTGCGAGGGGACCGTGGTTCTCGTTCCCAAAACCACAGCAGGCAAGTCCATCAGCAATCTCAGGCCTATAACGCTTTTGAACAGCGACTACAAGATCCTCACGCGAATTCTGATGCAACGTCTCCGTGCAGTAATAAACACTGTCACAGGACCGTACCAAACAAGTGTAGGCAAAAACAGAAGAATTTTTCACGCGCTAAGTGATTACAGGGACATAATAGCAATAGCTGAGACATGTAAAATTAGATGTGCAATAGTGTCGCTTGATTTTGAACAAGCATTCGACAGAGTCAATCACGATTATCTTTACAACACCATGAGAGCGATGAATTTTCCTCCACAATTCATCGAAATGATTTATTAAAGAATGGCACATCAAAAATTAATATAAATGGACAACTAAGCAGCCCAATAAAGATAAATAGCTCTGTTAGGCAAGGATGCCCCTTGTCCGTGTTGTTATTTGCTATAGCCATCGAGCGTCCCCTACGTACACTAACGCAAGGGTTGCAAGGTTTACAGAAACATGGACAAAATATTGTCTGCAAATCATATGCTGACGACGGAGGACTTGTAGTAAGAAGTGAACAGGAGCTCCAAACCGCTCTTGACATTATTAAGAAGTACGAACTTGCATCTGCTGCCAAACTCAGCAACGTAAAGTCAAGAATTATGACCATTGGAAGAGCGGAAGGACAACTGACGGAAACGGACAGATTGAAATGTCTAGGTATAGTTTACACACGGAATATACGACAAACGGCTGCCCTCAATTACAAAAGAATATTGACGAGTATGAGAGCCGGAATACAACTTCACAGCCTGCGAAACCTCGATGAAATACAAAAAGTTCGGCTTGTTAATACATACATAACGGCCAAAGTGAACTATGTAGCTGAAGTTCTGCCATTACCCAAAGAGATGGGAAAGAGAATGCTCGCAGCGCTCGGCCACTTCGTTAGTAAAGGTCAGATTTTCAAAGCGAAATATGAAACCCTTACACTAATGCACAAAGATGGCGGCCTTAATCTCACAGATGTTTACGGTAAGGCACAGGCGCTTTACATCTGCGAGACCTACCGACAATGGGAAGTTTCGGCCAACAACTTGGTAGCTCATCTTAACTAAAGTGCATGCCCCTTAAGTTGCTTATATATAATTACAAGGAAAAGTTTTGTGTTTATAAACAGATTTAAGTTTTCTTTGAATTTTCGGTGCAGAAAATGCGAAATATTTTATAACATGTACTATTCAACAAAGAAGCTCATTGGAAACAAGTACAGCTTTCAGTCCTCTTTTTATCAAATGCAAAAGGAAAAGTTTCTGTTAACAAAAAGGAAGAATAGAAAAGATTTTGATTTCACAGAAAGGCAATGAAACCTAGCCTCAGAAAGCATATCTGGAGAGTGAAAGGACGGGCTAGAAGGGGAGATGGGAGGCCCGAAAGCTCTGTGGTTCGGAACCCGTCACTACTTTTTTTTCCTAAAAGGGTTTCAGACACTCTTATTAATTAATTTTTTATTATTTAGATTATTATTTTGGTCCAAATGGAAAAAAAAGCGGTCTAAAGCACCTCGCTGCGGAGCGCGCGGTTGCTCGCCATGGAGGTTCGAGTCCTCCCTGGGGCATGGTTGTGTGTGTTGTCCTTAGGTTAGTTTGCCTAGGTTTAAGTAGTTTGTAAGCTACGGACTGATGACCACGCAGTTTGGTCCGATAGATGTACAGACTTTTTTTTTCCAAACAGTCTGCCAGAGAGCTTTACGCGGCTTTTCCACCCCCAACCCCAATTCCCCCATCTTCTCAGTGTCGAGTTTTAATTCACTGCTTTTTGTGTTTCTGTGCCAGAGCATCGTTAAACTTTGTATTTTTAACTTGTTGTAACTGCCGTCGCTGGCAGAAGTAGGGTTGCCACTACTACCAACGGTCTGCATGCAGCGGAATAGCATCTCGGCAATGGACATATTGGCAGTAGTGGCAATATTTAATGGAATACAGAAGCTGAATTAAAATTTCTGACGTGGAGGGAAGTCGTGCTTAAAGTATTCCGAGGAGCGTAAATCGCTATTTGTGCGGTGGGCTAGTGGTAAGACGTCTGTGTACTAAGCATGAAGGTCTGGGTTCGATTCCCGGCCGCGTCACAAATTTTAATTCAATGCTTCAACTTTATCTTTAATATCTTTGACATGTTGGAGACGAATAACAGTCTCAGTAACGCGTGGCAGTTATAGCTAGTGAAGTACACATAAGTAATGAAATTATGTAACCACAGTGAACACCACATAATTACGTAGTCGTCTGCCTTATGATAGTGTACAACAGTACATTAAAGTCTGTCTTCCTCGAAACGTATGTTCCCGATATTCCATTTAGTTTATAATGTACCACGTGCTTGCTGTAACGTAATGAGTGTCATCGAGAAAGCTAACCAGTGCCGACATTACACGTGTAGCTTGGTAATCCGCTCCATCGTGTAGCAAAAAGCGAAACAGGAAACCACTGACAAAAATCGCATTATCTAAAATGGCGAAACAGTGGCGTGCATTGTTTATGCATTTAACACAGTTAACGACGGACCCGTTCCACTGTCAAAATGTAATGGAGTACAACGTGCGTAGGTTATCCAATAGAGTTAACGCCAAATCCTTTAAACCATCTAACACATTCGCCCTTGTGCCTGTAGCCACACGGAAAAGCTTGTACCAGTCGCATGGGCGACGCCCTTATCTCTTAGAGAACGTAACTTTTCCATCAGCTGAAATGTGTTTTCCCACGAGTTACAAAGCTGTATGGGAGTCGTAATAGTAAATAGTTTATGCGTTAGATGCAGCACAAAATCAAGTTTCCTGCGTGGGCCTATATGAAGATATAATGATAGTACTTTAATATTTGACTACATTTTACGTGGTGTGCACTGTAAGTACGTAGTTCTCAGAGAGTATGCACAGTAAAAATAACACTTTGAAAGACTACAGACAAGAGGTTGATATTCATGTACATTAGTACATCCCGAAGAAATAATTGTTCTTGCACGATGCCCAACCTGCATATGTAAATTACATTTCGTCTAAGCCGACCATACCTAGTGAAATGTGTTTTACGTTACAATTCACTCTATCTGCAACCAGTGGAAAAATTCAGCCGCTTTATCTTAGTTTCTACGTGCCAACAAAAGATATTGTCGTACTGTCTGCAACACAACGAACCAGAGACTGCGTTTTATTGGCAGAACCCTTAAAAGATGCAACAGAACTAGTATAGAAACTGCATACACTACGCTTGTCCGTTCTTTTTTGGAGTGTTGCTGCCCAGTGTGGGATCCTTATCAGGTGGGTTTGACGGAGAACACCGAAAGAGTCCAAAGATGGGCAGCTCGTTTCGTATTGTCACGATACAGGAGAGACAGCGTTACTGAAATGATACAGGATCTGGGATGGGAATCATTACAACAACGGCGTTTATCGCCTCGACGTGGGCTACTTACTAAACTCCAATCACCAACCTTCTTCTTCGAATATGAAAATATATTGTTGACTACCTCCTACATAGGTAGAAAATATCATCAAAATAAAATACGAGAAATCAGAGCTCGAACGGAGAGATTAAGGTGTTCTTTCTTCCCGCGCGCTATTCGAGACTGGAATGGGAGATAAAACAGGCAGGCACAGCCAGGCACTTAAATGTGATTTGCAGAGTATCCCACGTAGATGTAGAACGACTTAAAGGTTAGTCAGTTTCAACGGCAAGCTACGTGAAAGTAGCATGCCATCGTATTCCATCAGTAAGTTCTCTTCACTCCGTTACACCAGTATGATTCTATACGTATCTCCAGAGTGGTTACCTAGTAGAACAAGCTTTTTGACATTGCTCTTGATGATGTAAGCATTTATTGTCACTGTAGGGTGCTATTTTTTCATGGTATAGGTTAATGTTTTTTGAACATTTCTTGGGTGTCGACGATGTCCATATTGCGAAGTAAAGTACATTCATCACACAGAAAATTGACCTTTGCACCTTCCACACACTCATTTTTGTTGCTTTTCTGAAGCACATGGTAACTCATTACAAGCTTATATTTTTCCCAGAACTTTCTAATGGGTCTTACCAGAGATTGTACTGGTGACGATACAAGAAAATTTCAAATCTCACCTTCCCATACTGTCAGTTTCTTAATGGTGCTTCACAGTTAGAAATACTTAAGGTATTATTCATCAAAAACCTATAAAAACAAATTCGTTGACGAAGAAATATGCCACCAAGACTGCATTTGATATTTTTCTAAGCTGACTTTGACCACTGTCCAGGTTACAAGATAGATATGAGTCTTCGTCGCGGGAAACGACGTTCATGGCGTGCCGTGTAGTTATGAGAAACGAAGTTATTAACTGCAACTCAAACAAGACGAAAAACCGTACTTTAAAGCTGTTTTAACTTCGTCTTACACAAGGGAAAAACGATAACAACGTGAAGAGTTCTGGTTAGAAGGATATGTGCTTTTCATTGGAGCTGAAGAAACTTTGTTGCACATTTGGCGGCACCTCTCGAGTCGCATTGCATATTTTATTGGAATGAGTCCTGGAAGTCGTACTGTGGCTGACGAAAGAAACTGTTCTTACATCAGCTGCAGTACGGAGCATTTAATCTCTTGACGCCCATTACTGTCGCAACGCGAACAGAGTAAACAGCCTTTTCCAGCAACTAACAGTCTATCAATCGCAAGACGTAAGAGGCGACAGTTTACATTACCCCCTGACGTTTGGACTGTGCGCTCGTGTTCTCCGTAGAAGGAGAATTTTATGAAACCACGAATTCGAGTGAGAAGCGCTGGAAAGCAGAAGATAACATCTACTACACGCAACAGATTTCTAGAGACTGATAGCCATGTCTTTCGATGCCGAAAATCAACTAAGGATGTTGCAACAAGATTCGCATTCTTAGGGATCAGTGCTAGACATAAACACTGTAATCTGTATAATAAGGAACGTTTGTCTGTTCGGAACGTAAGATCTAAAAAAAAAAAAAAATAATAATAATAATTGCCCCGTTTATGCGTCGATTTTTGCACATTGATCAGTATTCTTTCAGCAATTTTCGATAGTTCTGTATGGTGGGATTGTTTTGTAAGTTCTACAATTTTGGTAATCTCATGTAACAGCCTGTTTAACAAACGCAGCAGCCTATACTACAGTTTTATAAGTAAGCAGAAAAACTAGTTCATTCGTTTGAGTAAAAACTTCACGCTGTTGTTCCTTTCTGCCTGAAAATTGTTGTGCATCCTAAACCCACATCAATTCATGATTTTACCAGCCAGGCACGGAATAATAATAATAATAATAATAATAATAAAAGAAACATTACATAGAAAGGGAGGCACAAATTACAAAAAATGCTTATCTGACGCGCTATTTGAAGAGCAAAAAGTTACAACATAACCACGCGATCCATGGACACATTTCTGGCGAGTTAATCTCCTAGAAATCGAAAGACAGGATCATGTTTGAACGCAACTTAACACAAAACTCAACTCACAGTCGACACATAAGGTGAGACCTCACTGTCATCCACTGTCTTCTTACGACGATTTCTTAGCCTACACGAAAGATATCGAGCTGAAATTTTCAGGTCCGGTAAGTCAAATGTGGAGGTATTGATTGAACGCTTTGACGTTCAAATCTGTCCATTTCTTTCAGCGTGGAGTACCAATCATATTAACCCATTGAAAGAAACTCTCCGCCACGCACCATACGGTGGCTTACGAAAGGCAGCCCATGTATTAATCAGGGTATAAGCTACCTCTATTCTATAAATTTCATTCATATCCGTCGAGCCATTTCAGCGTAAAGGCGTAAGAAACGAATTAACTTTTGTAAAGCACCGTGCGCTAAGAAGTCCATTTTAGTATGCCTACAACCTTCGCGCGAGTGCAAGCAATGAGCTGACGAAGTTTTATCGCAATCGGATGTACGGTATGGTCACGCGTAAAACCAAACCAAACCAAAAGCGTTAATTTTTATGTATTAGGTGTATCAATCTTTCTACCAAGCACAAACGGAACATACAGTCAACGAAATCCTGTAAACCTCATTCACAGAGTAAATCAGTCAAATATAAAGGCTGTAAATACAACTAAACACTTACAAATTACTATTACGAACAGCTAAATTAGAAAGAACACACAGAAAATATCGTATGGAGGGCGAACCAAAGGTAACATTTCATTGGCATGAGCTGCAACAGTTCTACAAAAGAAACTGCCTAGACTAAACTTGTGCGTCGTAATTTGGAGTATTGCTGCGCTTTGTGTTATCTCCACAAGTGGGACTGACGGAGGATACAGAGAAAGAGCAGAGAACGGAAGCTCGTTCTATTATCGCGATGCAGGTGAGAGAGATTCACGGAAATTATAGACTAGTTAGCATGGAAACCTTTCAAAGGAAGGCGTTATTCCTTGCGGCGGGCCTATTTTTTTCGCCAAATGCTTCCACCAGATGAGAACACATTTTACTAGGACACACCTACATAGGGAGATATGATCTTCATAACAGAATGAGAGAAATCAAATCAAAAACTGAAAGATTTAAATGGTGAGGATTTTCTGCCGTATGCAAGACACCTGATTTTAATTATTTTTCCCAAACATGTTTCAGCGCATTTTGTGTTAACATCAGTGGGGTGGTTTATTTTTGTTCTAAAAAAATATAGTTACTGTACAATAGTCTTTTCAGGTACATATAAAATGTTTTCGTAGGTTCATTCGTTTTGAATTTTGCTTAGTTTATCAGACGAATCAAAAATATGCAAGATGTATGAGACAGGGGAAATGCCCACCGACTTCATGAAGAATGTAATTCCAATTCCAAAGAAATCAAGTGCAGACAAGTGTGAAAATTACGGAACTATCAGTTAAATAAGTCATGGTTGCAAAATACTAAGACGAATTATTTATAGACGAATGGAAAAAGTTGTGGAATCTGACCTCGGAGAAGATTAGTTTGGATTTAGGAGATATGTAGGAACACGGGAGGCAATACTCACATTACGACTTATCTTAGAAGATAGGCTAAGGAAGGAGAAACCTACGTTTTTGGCGTTTGTAGATTTGGAGAAAGCTTTTGACAATGTCGGCTGAAATACACTCATCCAAATTCTGAAGGTAGCAGAGGTAAAATATAGGGAGTGAAGAGCTATATTCAATCTATACAAAAACCAGACAGTGGTTATTAGAGTCGAAGGGCAAGAAAGAAACGCAGAGGTTGGGAAGGGAGTAATACAGGGTTGTAGCCTTTCACCGATGTTGTTCAATCTGTATATTGAGCAGGCAGTGAAGGAATGGAAGGAGAAATTTGGAGAGGGCATTAAAGTGCAGGGAGAAGAAATAAAAACATTGCGGTTTGCTGATGACATAGTAATTTTGTCAGAGACTGCAAAGGATCTGGAAGAGCAATTGAATGGAATGGACAGTGTCTTGAAAGTAAGATATAAGATGAACATTAACAAGAGTAAAACGAAGGTAATGGAATGTAATGTCTGAAAATCAGGGGATGCTGAAGGAATTAAATTAGGTAATGAGACAATAAAAGTAGTAGATGAATTTTGTTATTTGGGCAGCAAGATTACTTCTGATGGCCGAAGTAAAGAAGACATAAAATGCAGAATGGCTATGGGGAGAAAAGTGTTTCTAAAGAAGCGAAATTTGTTAATATCCAATATTAATTTAAATTTTAATTAAAGTTTGCGATGTGGAGGTAAATCGTACATAGTCTAACGTTTAAGACGTCTGCCTAGTAAGCATGGAGGTCCGGGTTCGATTCCCAGCCGCACCACAAATTTTAATTCAATGCTTCAGATTTATCAATAATTAATTTAAATGTTACGAAGTCCTTTCTGGAAGCATTTGCCTTGATTGTAGTATTGTACGGCAGTGAAACGTGGACGATAAGGAGTTCAGATAAAAAGATGATAGATGCTTTTGAAATGTGGTGCTACAGACGAATGATGAAGATTAGATGGGTAGATCACGTAACTAACGAGGAGGTGCTTAACCGAATTAGGGAGAAAAGGAGTTTCTGGCATATACTGACTAAGAGAAGGGGTAGATTGGAAGGACACATTCTGAGACATCAAGGAATTGTCAACTTAGCATTAGAAAGAAGTGTGTGGGCTAAAAATCGGCCGACCGCGGTGGCCGAGGAGACTGAGGCGCTCAAGTCACGGTCTACACGGCCACTACGGTCGGGGTTTCGAATCCCCCCTCGGGCATGGATATTTGTGCCGTGCTAGTTCGTAAGTAGTTCATAAGTAGTTTGTAAGTTTAGGGACTGATGACCCCGTAGTTAAGTCCCATAGACTCTACAAACATTTGAACATTTTGAACAACATTGGGGAAAGCTACAACCCTGTCTTACTCCCTTCCCAACCTCTGCGTCCCTTTCTTGCCCTTCGACTCTAATAACCGCTGTCAGGTTTTTGTATAGGTTGAATATAACTCTTCGCTTCCTATATTTTACCCCCGATATCTTCAAAATTTGGAAGAGTGTATTCCAGTCGACATTGTCAAAAGCTTTCTCCAAATCGGCAAACGCTAAAAACGTAGGTTTCCCTTTCCTTATCCTATCTTCTAAGATAATTTGTAATGTATTGACTCCCGTGTTCCTACATTTCTCCTAAATCCAAACTGATCTTCCCCCAGGTCGGATTCCACAAGTTTTTCCATTCTTCTGTAAATAATTCGTGTTAGTATTTTGCACCCATAGTTCTGTAATTTTCACACTTGTCTGCACTTGCTTTCTTTGGAATTGGAATTACAATATTCTTCTTAAAGTCGGAGGGTATTTCCCCTGTCTCATACATCTTGCATACCAGGTGATACAATTTTTTCACGACTGGCTCTCCTAACGACATCAACAGTTCAGACGGAATATCATCTACTCCAGGGGCCTTGTTTCGACTCAAGTCCTTCTGCGCTCTAATTCTTCTCGCAGTATCGTATCTGCTATGTCATCTTCCTCCACTTCGTCTTCCATTTCTAGAATACTACCTTCAAGTTTATTTCCTTTGTATAGGCCCTCTATAGATTCCTTCCACAGTTGAGTTTTCCCCTCTTTGCTTAGTACTGGTTTTCCGTCTTGATATTCATACAGCTGCGTTCCTTGTCTCCAAATATCTCTTTTATTTTCTTGTAGACAGTATCTATCTTTCCCCTAGTTATGCATTCTTCTACGGTTTTGCATTTGTTCTCTAGCGTGTCGAGTTTCGCATTCTACAGACCAAAACTCCGAACAAACAATCCCAAAGGTCATGTATACAGAGGAGAAAATGGTAGTTAAAGAAAGAGAGAAGGAGTGTCAATGAGAGAGAAAATCAATGGAACAAAGGCAAGTGGGACAGAGGATGACATTTTGAACATTTGCTAAAAATCGTAGAGGGAGACCGAGGGACGAATACAGTAAGCAGATTCAAAACGATGTAGGTTGCCGAACGTATTACATTTCAGGTGGTACAGACAAGCAGTCTTACGAGCTACTTTTGGACACATTTTCCGAAAACTGTCTTGAGCAGTTAAACCGCAACCCACGCGCAATGGAAATATTCTAGACCTTATAGCCACAAACAGGCCTGACCTTACTAACGATGTCTGTGTAGAGACAGGAATTAGTGATCACGATATCGTCATAGCGTCGATGGTGAGTTCATAAACCAATCAAGAAGGCTAGGAGCGTGTTTTTGTTGGGAAGAGCCGATAAGCAAATTTTACGATCGCACTTAGAAAATGAATGGGCATCGTTTAATTCCGGGACTATGGATGTAGAGGAATTGTGGACTAAATTTAAGTGCATTGTAAATAAAGGGTTAGAGAAATATGTGCCAGTAAAGACTATTAAGGATGGAAAATATCCACCGTGGTATAACAATAATGTTAGAAAGCTGCTGAGAAAGCAAAGACTGTTGCACTCTCGATTCAAAAAAGAACACGCAAATGATGACAGGCAAAAGTTAGTAGAGAGTCGAGCGTCTATAAAAAGATCGATACGCGAAGCATACAATAATTATCACAGCCTTCCGAGAACCCGAAAAAATTCTGGTCCTATGTAAAATCGATAAGCGGGTCAAAGCACACTGTCCAGTCACTCGTTGATCATTTCGGGGCAGTAATAGAAGAAAGCAAACGGAAAGCTGAAGTTCTAATTTTATCTTTAACAAATCTTTCACGCAGGAGGACCGCACAAATGTACCATCATTTGATCAACGTACTAATGGGGGACATTGCAATAGGTATTTCCGGTGTAGAGAAGCAGCTGAGAGAGCTAAATACGAAAACGTCTGCTGGTCCGGATGGAATACCAGTTCTGTTTTACAAAGATTATTCTGCGGCATTGGCCCCCTACTTAGCTTGTATTTATCGCGAATCTTTAATTCAGCGCAAAGTTCCTAGTGATTGGAAAAAAGCGCAGGTGACTCCCGTTTATAAGAAAGGAAAGAGAATTGACCCACAGAATTACAGGCCAATATCGTTAACGTTTCATGTAGAATTTTGGAGCATATTCTTAGTTCGAATATAGTAAATTTTCTTGAAACGGAAAAGATTCTTTCCATGAATCAGCACGGCTTTAGGAAACATCGTTCATGTGAAACTCAGCTTGCCCTTTTCTCACATGACATCTTGCGAGCCATGGATGAAGGGCAACAGGCGGATTGTGTATTTCTAGACTTCAGAAAGGCGTTCGACGCGGTGCAACACTGCAGACTGCTAACGAAGATACGAGCTTATGGAATAGGTTTACAGATTTGTGACTGGCTGGAAGAGTGCCTAAGTAATAGAACGCAGTACGTTGTTCTCGACTGCGAGTATTCATCAGAGACGAGTGTACCGTGTGCTGTGGTGTATGGGAGGGTGTCGTATTTAACTGAATGTAACAGCATAAAGGATGACTTAGAGAAAATTTCTAGTTGGTGCGAAGAATGGCAGCTAGCTCTGAATGTAGAAAAAGGTAAGGTGATGCGCATGAGTAGAAAAAACAATCCTATAATGTTCGAATACAGCATTAGTAGTGACCTTTTCGATGCTGTCGCGTCGTTTAAATATCTAGGCGTAACATTGCAGAGCGACATGAAATGGAACGAACATGTAAGGACAGTTGTGAGTAAGGCGGACAGCCGACTTCGGTTTATTGGGAGAATTTTGGGAATATGTACTTCATCTGTAAAGGAGACCGCGTATAAAACGCTTGTACGACAACGTCTTGAGTATTGCTCAAGAGTTTGGGACCCGCAGCAGATCAGTTTAAAGGGAGACATAGAGGCAGTTCAGAGGCGAGCAGCTAGATTTGTTACCGGTAGGTTCGACCAATACGCGAGGGTCATGGAAATGCTCTGGCAACTCAATTTGGGATCGCTGGAAGAAAGACGACGTTCTTTTCGTGAATTTCTGTTGATTAAATTTTGAGAGCCAGAATTTGAAGCTGAGTGTAGTACGATCTTCCTGCCGCCTACTTACATTTCGTGTAAAGATCACAAAGACAAGCCAAGACAAAGTAAGAGAAATTAGGGCTCGTACGGAGGCATATAGGCATTCTTTTTTTTTTTTTTTTTTTTTTTTTTTTTTTTTTTTTTTTTTTTACTCTTTCCATTTGGGAGTGGAATAGGAAGGGAAATGCCTAGTAGTGGTACCGTGTACCCTCCGCCACGCACCTTACGGTGAATTGCGGAGTATGTATATAGATGTAGATGTATTCTCAGAGGAAGAGCCTTGCACAGGACAGGGTAGCGTGGAGAGTTGCATCAAACCAGTCTGCGGACTGAAGACCACGACAACAACATGAGACAAATATAAATATTTCAGTTTATTGAAATTAGGCCTAGATATACGAGTATCTTTTTTTTTGTTTCATACCTTTACATTAGGCTACGTAAAAACTCATTAAGTAGCCTACTTATATGTTGTTGTTGTTATAGTATTTAATCTGCTGAAAGAGTTAGGTGTTCTCTTTTCTCTCTTGTTATTAGAGGATGGAACGGTAGAGAAATATTATGAAGGCGGTTCGATCAGTCCTCTACCAGGCACTTAAATGTGGTTTGCAGAGTAGATATGTACATGTCGCCTCAAACATACGTGACGTGCCAGTTTCTTGGCCTCTTTCGCCAAGCAGTTTCCACGACACTACAGTGGATCGTCCTGGCGGCAGTAGCGTCGGGATCGATGCGCTCGGCTCCGCAGCTAAGACTGCAGCTTCCCAGAAACGAAGTTCCCGGCGTTGCGACACCACCAGCAGTTGGCAGTTGTCGCATTCCTGCAGTTGGCGGCCCTGGTGGGCGCACAGCTCAAGAGGTCGGCCCCAACTCTGCCTCCGTAGCGGGCCAGTGTCCAGTGTGAGCACCAACTGAAAATGCTCTGATAATACATCCTATAGTGTAGGGTCTGCTCTTAGCCCTTACCTCTTTATCCTGATTATGGATGAGCTGGTGAAAGATGTGAAAAAGGAATCGCCATGGAATATGATGTTTGCAGATGATGTGGTTCTTTGGGAGCAGAGCATCGATAGACTTGAAGAAAAGCTTAAGGGTTAGAGGAAGGCACTAGAAGACAGAGGGATGAAAATTATCAGGACGAAATCAGAATATTTAGCACTGAAGGATAGGCAGATAAGGTCTTGCAAGATCCAGGAGGAGGAACTGTAATCGGTTTGTAAAATTAAATACCTGGGGTCGTGCGTACAGAGAAACGGAGGACTGGAAAGCTAGGTACAGCACCGCATAAACTGTGGTTACTGTGGTTGGATCAACTGGAGTTAAATGAACATAGTGTTATGCGACAAGAAGGTGAGCAACGGGTTGAAAGGAAAAGTGTACAAGTCGGCGGTAAGGCCTGATATGGTATATGGGGCAGAGACATGGCCAATCACAGTAGCCCAGGAAAGGAAGATGGAAGTAGCAGAAATGAGGATGCTGAGGTGGATGTGTGGGGTAACAAGAAAGGACATATTTAGAAATGAATTTGTTAGAGGAGTTGTGAAAGTGGGAAAAAGATACAAGAGAGTAGACTAAGGTGGTATGGACACTTGCAGAGAAAAGGAAAGCCGCGGTGGAGTAGCCGAGCGGTCTAAAGCGCCTCGCTGCGGAGCGCGCGGTTGCTCGCCGTGGAGGTTCGAGTCCTCCCTGGGGCATGGGTGTGTGTGTTTGTCCTTAGGTTAGTTTACCTAGGTTTAAGTAGTTTGTAAGCTACGGACTGATGACCACACAGTTTGGTCCGATAGATTTACAAACATTTGAACATTTAGAAAAGGAAAAGAGTATATCAGAAGCAGAGTTGACGACATAAAGATTGAAGGAGTGAGAAGGAGATTAAGACCGAAGATGAGGTGGAAGGATAAGATAGCGGGGTACCTAAGGGAGAAAGGATGAAAGAAGGAAGAAGCAGTGAATAGAGTATTATGGAGGAGAAGGATCCAGAAGAGCAACTCTGGCCCTATTTGACGTGGGACAAGGCTACGATAAAGAAGAAGAAGAAAAATTGCAGGAATGTATTGAAAAACTTTGATAGCCATTTCCCAGGAATAAGAATTTCTGAATGCAAGGAACATTTTCTCAAAATCCACTCAAACTAGGGCGATGAAATTTTTATACAGCACTCCTAGTGGTAAAACTTAAATTGTAACACAGCCATTTAGCAATATGTTCAGTAGTTTCATATCAATTTTATTAATTAAAGCATTTTTTTAAGTTGGATCGTAAATAAAAGAAAATATTGAAAGGAAACTAGGGAAGATAACTCCAATATCCCTCCAGCGTAACTGCAATACTAAAACACTCTATATGTTCATAAATGTTCCTCAAACTTAGTGATTTTAACATGGGCAGCATAGTCATCTCCGACTCCCTTAAAAATTTAAATACGCTGCTGGTACTTTGTTCAGTCTATTTTATTTCAGTTGATCACCAGTTTCAGCAGAACCTGCTGCCATACTCAGATGCTATCACTTCAGCGTCGTCGAGGTGGGACTATGCTCAAGTTATAAAATACATTACCATACTGGGTCGTCACAATTATAAAGCACTAAAATTACTTAGTAATATATTTCATAACTTGAGCACAGGCTTATCTCTTCGACGATGAAGTGGGAGCATCTGGTGATGGCATCAGGTTGTGCTGAAACTGGTCATCAACTGAAGTAAAATAGATTGAACAAAGCGGTCTTGGCAGTCCACATAACAAGTCACAATACATCGCTCCAAAAAACGTGTTTATTATACAATTTGGTTACATTAAGAGTTCTGTCGGCAGTCGTCATTCTGGTCTGATAGGTAAGCTCTTCTTTTCCCCCTCGTTAAACTATACTGGGAAACTGTGTCAAATGTCTTCCTGAAACCAACGAACACGGCATGAAGCAGTTTCTTCCTTACTTCTCGCCCTAGTGACTTCGTAACATCACTTTGGTTATTTCTGGGTCTCTCTTTCCCTAGTTTGCAGGTCTAACATACTGCCATAAAAAATTAATACACCTGGTAAATGGCCGAGGTGACTGAGGCGCTCCAGTCACGGTCAGCACGGCCACTACGGTCGGGGGTTCGAATCCCCCCTCGGGCATGGATATTTGTGCCGTCCTAGTTCGTAAGTAGTTCATAAGTAGTTTGTAAGTTTAGGGACTGATGACCCCGTAGTTAAGTCCCATAAGCTTAACAAACATTTGAACATTTTTTTGAACACCTGGTAAAACGAGGCTAATTTTGATTCGATGACGGCAGATGATAACCTGGGGATAGTAGACGTGCCGACAATGGCTTCAAGTAGTCCCCCAACAGATAGCGGTGTTTACTCTCCAATGAAGACTGTTTACAGGCATAGGTTCGTACAATAACTTAAGAGAGTTTGACATAGCTGAAACTGTGTTCTGCCTTGTGGCGGAATGGACCTTCGGAAATATTTCCGCACTACTTGAATGTGTTGCGGCCATTTGTACAACGATGCTGGATTCAATAGTAACGCTAACATTCTCACACTGGTAAACAAGGTTCTGAATGTTCATGCGGCACAGATGTCCGCCTAGATCGTCATATTTATTATAACGGCAGAAGTGGTAGGTCATACATGTACGTTCCAGACGCATTGTACCCACCCCAGGCCTCATGGTGTATGATGCTATTAGCTACAACTCTAGTTCACATTTGAAGTATACTGAGGGAATGCTGAATTACGGAACGTTGCAAGACCCGTTGTTTTGTCATTCTTGCAGCAGGAAGCTGATGTTTCAACAGGATAATGCTCGCCCAAACACATCGCATGAAACTCCAAGTGTTCCGGAAGATGTTCGGCGACTTCCCTGTCTTCACTTGTCGGATATGATGGAACAACATTTTCACACGTGACAGGTCAACCCGCAAATCTTGTAGAACTGTACGATCGACTGGATGCCAGAATCAGCGCCTGAATTGCCGTACGCACTAAGGCCCCTTGCTGCGGTGCGCGCGGCCGTTCGCTTCGGAGCTTCGAGTCCTCCCTCGAGCACGGGGGTATGGGTACTTCATAGGATAAGTTAGTTTGTAAATGTAGGCGTCGATGACAAGTGCAATTTGAATTTGAGGCTACTTCACGCACTAATACGGGTGTTTCAGCATAATAATGGTACCTCAGTACTGCTTGATTTATATATGCGTAAATGTAATCCTCCCATGTACTCGAGATGAAATGTTTTGGTAATAAATCTTGGGTTAATTGGAAAACTCTGAGAGCGCGTACGAATTTTTTATTTCCAGTATTGTATTAATAGAGAGTGAAGAGTTCTCTGGGACTTTAGTTGTAAATCTAGTCTGATAATCAGGTAAGCTCCTGTTTCCCTCCACTACATGGCAATGTGGAACTCTGTCAAAGACCTTCCTAGAGCGAAGAAAGACGGCATCAAACGATTTCTCTCTTGAAGGTTCTGAACGTCAACGCAACTCAGATGTCCGTCTGATCATCATATTGCAGCGGCAGTAGTGTTACTTCATATATGTACGTCACCAACATCTACATCTACATACATACTCCGCAATCCACCGTAAGGTGCGTGGTGGAGGGTACATTATACTACTACGAGGTATTTCATTTCCTATTCCACTCCCAAATAGAACGAGCAAAAAAAGAATGCCTATATGCTTCCGTACGAGCCCTAATTTCTCTTATCTTGTCTTTGTGATCACTACGCGAAATGTAAGTAGGCGGCAGCAAGATCGTACTATACTCAGATTCAAATTCTGGCCCTCTAAATTTAGTCAACAGAAATTCACGAAAATAACGTCGTCTTTCCTCCAGCGATCCCCAATTGAGTGGCCGGAGCATTTCCGTGTCACTCGCGCATTGGTCGAACCTACCGGCAACAAATCTAGCTGCTCGTTTCTGAACCGCGTCTATGTCTTCCTTTAAACCGATCTGCTGTGGGTCCCAAACACTTGAGCAATACTCAAGACGTGGTCGCACAAGCGTTTTATAGCGGTCGCCTATACAGATGATCTTCATAAAATTCTCCCAATAAACCGAAGTCGGCTGTCCTTACATGTTCGTTCCATTTCATATCGCTCTGCAATGTTAAGCCTAGATATTTGAACGACGCGACAACATCAAGAAGCTCACTGCTAATGCTGTATTCGAAAATTATGGGATTGTTTTTCCTACTCATGCGCATAACCTTACATTTTTCTACATTGAGATCTAGCTGCCATTCTTCGCACCAACTAGAAATTTTGTCTAAGTCGTCCTGTATGCTATTGCAGTCAGTTAAAGACGACACCCTCCCATGCACCACAGCATCATCAGCAAACAGCCGCAAATTACAACTCACTATCCAACAGATCATTCATATAGATAGAAAATAATAGCGGTCCTATCACACTCCCCTGGGGCACGCCTGACGATACACTCGTCTCTGATGAACACTCGCCGTCGAGAACAACGTACTGCGTTCTATTACTTAAGAAGTCTTCCAGCCAGTCACAAATCTGTGAACCTATTCCATAAGCTGGTATTCTCGTTAGCAGTTTGCAGTGTGGCACCGCGTCATACGCCTTTTTGAAGTAAAGAAACACAATCCGTCTGTTGCCTGGACGTACCCCAGGCCTTATGGTCTACAATGCGGTAAGCTCTCTGGTGTTTGTGATGGGGACACTGACAACCGATAGGATGTGCGGAATGTTGAAAGATCCGCTCTTTTACCATTGTTGCAATAGCAAGCAGATGTGTTGTTTCGAGAGGAAATGCTCGAAAATGACATTTGCACATGTTGTAGCGATACTTCGTGATTATACAGGTTCAAATTTAATTCCAGGGAAGAAAGTGAAAAAACTTTAAGTTAATGAAATATGGAATAGGCAGTAGGGATTAAATTTAAATGGGTAGAATTCAAAGAAAAATAAGTATGAATCCGGCATCAGAAGAGTACACGCGAAAGTATCACCACAGAGTAAATTGGCGACAAGTTACCTTTTTCTGCAATATTAGCCGAGTGAGGTTCTGGTAAGCGGCAACTAATAACTTGGTCGGGTAATTAAATGAATCTGATAACTCGCCCTACTAACGAGTTGTGCGGTTTTGTATTACGCTTCACGGAATAAATTTTCGCTACCGTGTGTAAAACTAACCACAATAAGTGAATAAATCGAATAATTATCGGGCCCCGGAGGAACTAATCATTAATTTTAAACAATCTGTATCAATGGGATATTGAAAGAGGACGAAATTAACATTTTTTTTTCAGTGCAATCGCGAAGCGAACCGTAATGGCGGCCAAGCATTGATCGCGGTTTTCCGAAAACAGTGAGAAATGGCAATTATTAGAAGAAGACTGTCATTTTGAAATGAAAAGTCAAAAGGATAAATTAATTTAAAAAAAGGGTTTATTGTAATAAAAAGAACATCGTTGCTAACACTTAAATTTATTGTAATTCCTTAGAAGAAGAAGAATAAAGAAGAAGAAGAAGAAGAGGTGTCTGATCACCATCACGGTGTAGACACAGAAGACGAAATGCGCTTCCGTTCTCTCCCAAGCAAGAGGAAAAAAAATTGACTATCAAAACAAAAAGGGGGCAGAGATATACTTTGAATGGAGAAAAGTGATCTCTATACTACCTGGATGCATACCTCTGATGTCTAAGCTTAAAACTGCAGCGTGCCTGACATTCATATAATTTCCACACGTTTTCATATTGTCCGCCATGTTTAAATTTGGGAAACGAATTTCCATCAGTTATTACGTAACAAAGAATTGCTTGCTTACCTCTTGATCTGAAATTTATGTGTATACGCTGTGTAATAGGCTATATAGGACCACAATCGCAACTTATTTTGTTTTCGTTCTCTTGTAACACAACATAGCAGCCATATTTGAATTTGGCAAGAAACGAAATATTAACATCTATGGCTGGCACGCTCAGGCAGCTGAAGTTCAACATCCAGGTAGTATAGAGGTCAATGGTCGAGAACCTGTGATCTGTATACTCTCTGGATGCTGAACCACAGATTTCTGAGCGTGCCAGCAAAGATGTTCGTATTCTGTTTCTTGACTAATTACAACATGGCTGCTATGAAGTATTACAAGAAAACGAAAAGGAAATATGTTTCGATTCCGTACTGACGCGAGTCTGTCACTTCGCATCTTGACATAGATTTCAATCCCGGAGGTAATCTAACAATAATTTGTCACGTACGAGATTGTTGGCTACCTGGAAGCCAGAATCGGTGTCTGCGTTGCCGCTCGTGGAGGCCACACCACGTACAAATATGGGTGTTTCAGCGTTGATAATGCTACTTCAGTACTGCTTGAGTTATTGCCGAGCCAATGTAATTATTACATGTGCCCCATATGCATTGTTTCAGTAACAAATTATCAGTGAATCAGAAAACTCTAAAAGGGTGTACTATTTTTCTATTTAAGGCGGTGTATTAAGAGACACGGTTTATTTCTCTGGTCCAATAATCAGGTAAGCTCGTTGTCTCATTCGCTAAATGGCAATGCGCCACTGTGTCAAAGTGCTTCCTCGAGCCATTCATTCCTCCAGTGGCGGCTGGTGTTTCAGATGACTGGGGATAAACTTCTTTCAGTGCCGGATCTACGACATTTCCGAACCGGGGTCGCGAAAAGATCTACAGAATGTCTTACCTCGGCTTGTTTGCCCTTGCTTCAACTCGAGCTGAGGCGTCCGCCGACCAAGCTTCTTTATTTCGAACTTTTCTTCCAAGCTTAAAGGATTGAATACGATGTTTTGGACGCACAACAGCAAGGCTTTTAGCGCCCTAACAAAAGAATTAGACAACAGTAAACCACGCTTAAAGCTGAGAAATTTGTTTGTAAGAGATTCAGAACGTTGTTCATTTTTCTTTGATAACAAACTCCAAGAACATATGACTATGCACATGAACATTAAAAGACAGTAAGTAACTGATTACACTGTTAAGTGACTGTTAACAAACTGAATCTGTGACCCTTCGGGTCACGTGACATTGTACGTTATAAGCAGCACCCCCTCCTATCCTTACGCATGCGCAAAGGATACTCTCCACCACCTCTTTAAAACACTTAAATATTTCAAAAGTTTGGTAAGGTGAGTGCTAATAGCCGTCATGTCTTTTTTTGTGTCCCAACTTCGTCGCCGCTTTTGTGTCCCAGCCTCGTCGTAGGTGTCGGTGGCCGAGAGGAATGAGCCCGACACAGGGACAAAGACAGCACGTTGGTGCAGGTACGGAGGGGAGCAGCCAGAAACCATAAACACTAGAGTAAATTAGAAAGATATATATTGCACAGAATGTAACAATACTTAACTTTTACATAGTACTGCAGAATGTTGATACATAGTTGTTAGAGGCCTGCCTAGTGCCTGGTGCCTATCTGATTACGAAGGTCCTAACTGGTTGCTATCTCCGTCCGAAGTGTTTCCTGTGCAACCCGACGAGAGTTCAAAGGGAAATCTGCGACAGCTGTAGCATCTCTGGAGTCTATCTGACAACATGCCATTTCTGAAGAATCAAACGACACATCCTGGCCAACCGGAAGTCGGGAAAGTGTGTCCGCGTTGGCGTGTTTAGTGGTAGGTCGGTACAAAATCTCATACTGATAATTAGACAGTATTAAGGACCATCTCTGAAGCTTTTGTGCCGTTCGTGGCGGAATTGGCTTTGTGGGTGAGAACAACGACGTGAGAGGCTTGTGGTCTGTCAACAAATAGAATTTTCTGCCATAGAGATAATGATGAAACTTTGTGACGCCGTAAATGATTGCTAAGGCTTCCTTTTCTATCTGACTGTAATTCTGTTGCGTTGGCGTCAGTAGCTTGGATGCAAAGGCAATAAGACGATCGTAAGAACCAATACGATGCGACAGAACAGCACCCAGACCGTACGACGAGGCGTCAACTGCTAACACTACAGGCTTCTGTGGGTCAAAGGGAATCAAACATGCATCACTGAGTAGTGCAGACGTTAGTTTGTCAAAGGCAACCTGACAATCTTTGGACCATACAAAAGGAACATTCTTCCTACGTAAGTGATGCAGTGGAGCTGCAATCTCAGAGGCATTGGGAATAAACCTGAAATAATAGTTAAGCTTTCCCATTACTGCTTGCAATTCCTGCACATTCTTAGGAGGAGGCAAGTCTTTGATTGCTCGAAGATGTGACTGTAAGGGATGTATTCCTTGGGCATTAATCACATGGCCTAGGTACTCTATTTCAGTTTGAAAAAACGAACACTTTGCTTTATTACAACGTAGACCTGCTGCAGTCAAAACTTTGAAAAGGCACTCCAGGTTTGCTAAATGTTCTTCAACTGTACGTCCGGATACCACAATATCATCTAAATAGTTCGAACAACACGGTACAGAAACTGTCAGCTGTTCCAAAAAACGCTGAAAAATAGCGGGAGCGGAAGAACTGCCAAAGGGTAGGCGTTGAAATTGAAAAAGGCCCATGTGAGTATTAATGACGAAAAACTTTTTTGACTCGTCATCAAGTGGAATCTGTAAGTATGCCTCTGCTAAATCAATCTTAGAAAAGAAACGAGACTGTCCTAATTTGTCCATTAGTTCGTCAGGTCTGGGCAGGGGATAAGTGTCTACAATTGTTTGACTGTTCACTGTTGATTTGAAGTCCGCACAGAGACGAAGTTTTCCTGACGCTTTGGGTATAATTACTATAGGCGAGGCCCACTGACTCGCAGAAACAGGAGAAATCACCCCACTATCTTGCCAACGTTTAAGTTATTCGGCAACTGTATCACGCAAGGCGATAGGCACTGGTCTAGCTTTACGAAATTTTGGAACTGCAGATTCTTTTAAAGTTACATGTGCCACGAAGTCTTTTGCACAACCTAGTTCCGGCGAAAACAAGTCACTATATTTGTCACACAATGCATTGATTTTATCCTGAGGCACTATTGACGAAATTTGAAGCACATCTCTTTGAATTGATAAACCAAACAAGTCGAAAGCATCTAGTCCAAAAATGTTCTGTGTCGATTTGGCCTGAAGAACTACAAAAGCAACTGTTTTTGTTACACCTTGAAAAGAGGCGGTCAGGCTACACATTCCTAGCACGGGAATATTTTGACCGGTATAAGCTGTTAGCACTTGTTGACACAGCGATAATTTTGGAGAACCCAGAAGTTCATAAGTATCTTTATTAATTAAGGTAACAGCGGAACCAGTGTCGAGCTGAAATTGCACAGTCTTATTTTCTATGGAGAGATTTACAAAAAGTTTGTGCTTCTGGCGCACGACAGGTGCGCGAATGTGGGCAACGTCTGCTACGGTTTGTGTGCTGCGTATGCGCGGGCCGCGTATTGAAGGAAGCGGCGCAGACTCGGCACGCAGGGGATTAACAACACTGTCACTAGATGGCACTACCGCCGGATCGGCGTCCGCGCAATGCGAGGCTACTGCACTAAAATTACTTTCAGTATCTACAACAAGTCTGCTGGCACTATCTACACACTACTGGGCACTTTTACAAGGAGCAGTTGCAGAAGGCACTAATTTCACTACAGGAATGCACTGTTCATAGTCATATTTTGCTTGTCCCGAACCCTTTTCCGTTGCACTGCTTTACGCGCTCGTCGGCGCTTGCTACGTGGTGCACTATATAGTTTTGCCATAGGCGCAGAACTACTTTCTTGCAATTGAGATCCAAGGAAAGCACTGTTCAATTCCACAGCCCGTATAACATTTACAGAATGAACTGTTCTTGCACTCTGCGAAACACTGTTTCTAACGGTACCGTTCTTTGAGTTTTTAATTTGCATACACACAGACTGGACATGTCCCGATTTGCCACATTGATAACAGGTTGCGTTGCGACTAGGGCAATGAGCACGCTTGTGGCGAGACACACACTGGGGGCAAGATTTACGTACATTTTTCTGAAATGAGCGTTGGCGCCCGTTATTCAAATTACTTTGTCTAACACGACGGGGCGACCTTTGTGTCGCACTTTTACACTGGCTACTGTTCACTGTCTGTTCAGCACGGCCGATAGAGAAATAAGAATCACTAGGACTACACTGAGAACTACGGCTAGGAAAGCGTCCGTTGCGGCGCACTGAATTTACACTGTGGCTTTGCATTTCTACATCTGCTAAGTCAAAAGTATCATGCGCTTCTATAAGCTGCAGTACACTGTCTAATGAGGGGTCACACTGTTTCAGAATTGCTGCTCTAATTCTGGGGTCCTGAATATTCTGCGTAATCGCATCCCTCAACATCACGTCACTATACGAAAGTCCACAAGAGCAAGTAAATTTACATTGGCGGGTTAAGCCCTTCAATTCCGTAATCCACTCTTGGTGTGACTGCTGCGGTAATTTTTTAAGTCTGAAAAATCGGTACCGCGCAGCGGCTACGAGAACTTTCCTCTCGTAATGAGCATTCAGTGCATCTACAATTTGTTCAAAGTCTACATCGCGAGGAGATGCGAGAGGGAAAAGTTTTTGCAATAGTACGAAGGTCTGGGGGCCCACAATCGATAAGAAAAGGTTCTTCACTCTCTGACCTGTAATTTGATGAGCCGCGACGAGTTCTTGAAACTGTGCGAAATAATCGCTAGCTACATTCTTCCTCACGTTCGTTGTACTGGCGGAACGTCGGAAGCGGTGCGGCGGCAGGTGTGGGCTGCTGATGTGACGGCTGTTGTTGATGATGAGCAGCCTGTGCCGTCAACTGCGACACGGCCTGCAGTAGTTGAGTGATTTGCGCCGTCTGTAACTGAAGAATTTCCATTAAGTTTGGGTTCGGGGTAGTGGCCATGCTGACCGATTAGGCGCCGCGCATACAAGTAAATTATAACAAAACACAAATGCAATATGAAAGAGGACGCGCTGCAACAAAAAAGTCCACAAAACACGTAACAAAATATCTTCCCACAAAATTCTTATAATAAGGGTGGGTGGGTGGGAGCAATTTCTGTGTGCTCCGACTACTACTGCTGTCTGGCTGCTGCAAGCGGGCTGGTCCACGGATCGTCTATCACTCCTCGTCGCCACTTTTGTGTCCCAGCCTCATCGCCGCTTTTGTGTCTCGTTTCCGTCGTAGGTGTCGGTGGCCGAGTAAAATGAGACCGACACAGGAATATAGATAGCACGCTGGTGCAGGTACGGAGATGAGCAGCCAGAAACTAGAAACACTAGAGTAAATTAGAACGACATATATATTGAACAGAATTTATACAATACTTAACTTTTACATAGTACTGCAGAAGGCTGATACATAGTTGAGCTAGAGTCCTGCCTAGTGCCTAACTGATAGCCAAGTCTTCACAGGTGCCTATAGGATTCCGAAGTCTTTACTGGTTCCTAACTCAGTCCCAAGTGACCGATGTCGTTCAGTGGTGGCCATGAGCGGAGTTGCAGCAGAGGGCGCTCGTGGCTGTCGTCGTAAGAACGCCGCGCCGTGCGTGCATGGCGGCGCGCGGCGAAAGTAGGTGGCGCGCACTTTGTACTTGTGCGACACCACATCCTGAAACATCGATGATAATAAATTTAAAGTATTTATATGTGGGCGAATTGAAATGTTTGGTCACCCATTCTCAAACAATTTAGGTTATTATGTCATAGCAGTGCAGCTCATGAGGTACAGTAGTTTCACCTTTTCTTCTCGCTATTCACGGTTTTATCTAAAATTGTTTCCATTTTTCATTCTTTTCAATAAGTGCACTCTTGAGCAACATAATGCAGATGATTGACTATTTCGGAGTTTTCTCCGAGCAACTATGACAAAAAATTTTAAGCTAGTGTAATATGCCCCACTGAAGTAGTTTCGTCAAAGATGTTTGATAAAATCTTAGACAAAAATCTTTGTCAAGATCTTTTACAGTGTAATACCGGCCTTACTCGAAGCTATAGCATGGAGAGCCATAGGAAGGTTGAAAGCGAGACAGACACAGAGGAAGGTAGCTGCAGCTATTGAAGTGTTGCAAAGAGTAATTTCCATGACTTGGAGTCGGCAGCAGTGGCCGAGCGGTCTGCGGCGCGCTGGTCACGGTCTGCACGGCTACTACGGTCGGTGGTTCGAATCCCCCCTCGTTCATAGATATTTGTGCCGTCCTTAGTATTGGCTTGTTCATAAGTAGTTTGTAAGTTTAAGGACTGATGACCCCGTAGTTAAGTCCCATAAGCTCTACAAACTTTTGAACATTTTTGAATGCACTTCAACGCCCCCTCCAGGAAGAAACAGTACGTGCAACATCAACACAAACAGTTCGAAATAGCCTTCTGGAATGTAGCCTCTATGCACGGAGGCCTATGGTCTGAGTTCCATTAATTACGACTCCGTGTAGCCCGCAGAATCTGGATGGAGGGACACTAAGAGATTGGGCCCACAAAATTTGTGACCCAGCGCACTTAGACGATGAGTTTGAACATCTTAGAGTGACATTTAAGAAGAATGTCTATTCAGACAGGGAGATAGATCGTGCACTACGGCCTAGACTGACAACCAGGACGGACGAGGAACGACAACAACCCAAGGGGAAAGTTTTTCTACCATTTATCAGTAAGGTCACTGATCGTATCGGAAAGATTTTAAGCAAGTACTATGTGGACACTGTTTTCAGACCAACCACGAAAATAAAAGAATTTTTAAGATCTGCTAAAGATAAGCGACACCTCCTGGCTACACCAGGTGTGTATAAAATCCCCTGCAGTTGTGGAAAAGTTTATATAGCTACTACTAAAAGAAGTGTCAACACTCGTCTGGGGAACTGCGCCTCGGACATACTGATAAATCGGCTGTAGCGGAACACGTGTATCAAGAAGGTGACCACGAAATAAAATTTAACGAGACATCCGTCATAGCAGAGACGTCGCATTATTATGCGCGTTTGTACAGAGAGGCCATTGAGATTTTTAAACATCGAAATAATTTTTACAAAAACGTAGAAGGTCTCAAACTTGATAAGATATGGATGTCAACACTGCAGCAACAGCATGACAATCGATTAATTTCAATGGAGGAGGTTGGCAGTAGCAGAGACCACAGCACAGCCGACACCACGTGACTGACAGAAGCGCCCTCTGTTTTGCCTATATATACGGCGCTCACTCGCGCTCTCGTTGCAGTACGCCGCTTTACCTCCGAGGATGCCTTCCGCAGACGAGGGCGAAACGTCAGGGGAAAGATTTATGCATGGACCACGGCATATCAGCCCGGAAGCTTTAAGTAATGAATCAAGGTTAATAAATATAAGGTTTGCCAGTAAGAACTCTGCTCTATCATTGGCTAGCGCTGTGATGTCACCGTGGGACTGCGTGTTCCCAAACGGCCTGCACAGGATTAGTCCGCAACGGCACGGAATCTACATCTACCTCTACATCTACAACCATACTCCGCAACCGACGGTGTGTGGCGGAGGGTACCTTGAGTACCACTATCGATTTTCCCTCCTATTCCAGTCACGTATTGTTCGCGGAAAGAAGGATTGTCGGTATGCCTCTGTCTGGGCTCTAATCTCTCTGATTTTATCCTCATGATCTCTTCGAGAGATATACGTAGGAGGGAGCAATATACTGCTAGATTCCTCAGTAAAGGTATGTTCTCGAAACTTCGACAAAAGCCCGTACCGAGCGACAGAGCGTCTCTCCTGCAAAGACTTCCACTGGAGTTTGTCGATCATCTCCGTAACGCTTTCTCGATTACCAAATGATCCTGTAACGAAGCGTGCTGCTCTCCGTTGGATCTTTTCTACCTCCTCTATCAACGCCACCTGGTACGGATCCCACACCGGTGAGCAGTATTCAAGCTGTGGGCGAACAAGCGTACTGTAACCTACTTCCTTTGTTTTCGGACTGCATTTCCTTAGGATTCTCCAAATGAATCTAAGTCTGGCATCTGCTTTACCGACGATTGATTTTATATGGTCGTTGTATTTGAAATCCCTCCTAATGACTACTACCAGATATTTTATGGAATTAAGTGCTTCCAGTTGCTGACCTGCAATAGTGTAGGTAAATGATAAAGGATCTTTATTTCTGTGTATTCTCAGCACATTACACTTGTCTACATTGAGATTTAATTGCCATTCCCTGCACCATGAGTCATTTCGAAGCAGATCATCTTGCATTTATATTAAGTTTTTGACGCAAGATATTGTTTCTACCTGAAATACAAAGTGCTATTCTGCAGTTACGACAGCTGGGTCATATTCTATTGTAGATTTACGCGTTACGTACCAGTAACATATCAGATCACAAATATATCGACAATGTCTCTAATATGAACTGTTGACTTTAAAAGAAAAGGAATCTTTGTAACACTTTTTCCCGTGTCAAAATGAGCAATTCCAACTTTACATCAGTTTCTACTGGCCATTCCATGAATTACAAAGAAGTAAAGATTTTAACCACAGCTTCTACTTTGTAGGACTCAGTTGTAAAGGAAGCTGTACACATACAACTGGCGGACAACCTGTTAAATCGTGACTACGGATTTCATCTTGACAATGCATGGAAGCCACTTATATCACGCCTTCGTTCTGAAAGCATGTCTGCGTCTTCACTTCCGATTCATGTTACCACTTTTAATGATTAATTATTCATTTGTAAGCACTTTGGATACGTAACAGCTCTGTTTATGTTTGCACTCAACGCTTACATGTTTATCCTAGTAGTATATATATTCATCTATGACAAGCGCAGCAGTTACGAATGTGATATCTTCGAGCATGCGCAGTCTAATCCTCGGTAGCTTTGCATCACGTGATTTACCGTATAAATAGGCACACGCAGACGCTGAGAACTCAGTTTTGGACTCGCCTTGAAGATGGCTGTAAGGTTTGCAGCCGAAATATCGGACGAAGAATTGTCGCTGTCCCGGGTGCACTCCCGAAAGATGATGGAATACAGCTTTTAATATGTTATTGTCGAAGAACAACAAAGGGACTGAAAAGGTTAAGCAAATACACCAGAAACGGTAACACAAATGCACACGATTTAGCATCCAAAATTGCACATTGTTTTACTCGCAGGTGTCCAACAGTGACGTCATGCGTAGAACGGTGAAAAAGCGTTTCCTACTGCGCATCGCTTACTGCGCCCCGTTGAACTGAATGTTCAAATGTTTGTAAAGTTAAGGGATCTAACTTCAGTGGTCATACAACTCTAAAGTAACTACTTAAACTAACTTATGCTAAGAACAACATCCATTCCCGAGGGAGGCTGAACTTCCGACGGCGAACGACTGCGCGCACCGCAGCAAGGAGCCTTATTCCGCACAGCTGGCTGGACGAATCGAGTGGTCAGCTTGTTCACCGGACTTAATCCCGATTGAGCATGTCTGGGACACACTTAACAGACGCCTTGCAGCCAGACCAGCACCTCCTACAACGCTTACAGAGCTGGATATTCACGCATGGAAGAAGGGCCAAACTCCTTCAGGAGCTGATTGACAACCTCTACGCCCATGCCACGCATGTATGCAACTGTACCACGGCCGTCCGACGTGATTACATACCGTATGAGAGGGCAACGAGCATGTCTTTTTCACTATTACGGTAGACGGATGGTGCCTCGCTCTGAGTAAACTCCAAATAAACCTCAAGTAAAGAGTTGCTACGGCAAAGTATCGAACTGTATTACAGTTGTAACCAATGTGATTCCTTAATTTCTTCTGGCGAATAACTACTTCGAAAAACTTACGGGTATGCAGCCAGGTATCAAATTCGATGTTGACCGATTTTTCGGCAGGAAACCACTCTGCCATTTTCAAGGCGAAACTGCAGTGAGGAAGCAATTTGCAACGATCTTTAAAACCTCGGTTTTCAATGCGTAAACAGGAAAGACAAAACACACCGAGCAAGCAAGACCACAACACCGACACTACCAGGGATGAAAATGGTCAGAATATCGATAACAGACAACAGTTCTCAACGGATGAGGTCGGTTTAGTTTTGGCCCTCTGGTTTTGACAAGTGCGAGAGCCCTGGGACATGCTCTTTATCAGAAGTCAACGCATACTGACTTGTATCTGCAAGCTGATAGTTCTCAACACCCAGCTCAACGCAAATGGATTTTTCGGACGTTACTCGATAGGGCTCAAGTAATTTCTGCCCCTGAAAGTTTTCCCACTGACCTGTCCCATCTGGTGGTCACTTTTCGTCAGAATGGCTATAATGAAGGGCATATTAAAAGAGCGTAGCGGAATGGACCACATGCGCAACGGGCTAGTGATGATAGCACAGAGTTGGCACACACGTAATTGACCTTTCTGCCATATTTTGGCAGCACTTTGAAGAAGATTGGCCGCATTTTGCGTAAAAACGATGTGAAATGTGTGTTTCGTACACCAACTAAAATTAACGCACCGTTGGGATCCTTTAAGGATAATCTCGGTTTGCGCAAGGCGGGTGTCTACCGTATCCCATGTAGCTGTGGCATGTCATATGTTGGTCAAACTATTATGACTGTTGAAGACCGTTGTATTGAGCATAAACGTCACACACGTTTACAACAGCCTAACAAATCTACTGTGGCCGAACACTGTCTTGACACAGGTCACCTTATGGAATACAACAAAATGGAAATTCTGCCATGTACTTCCAACTACGGGGACTGTGTTATCAAGGAAGCGATAGAAATAAAACTAGGTGATGACCTTATAAATAGGTATGGAGGATTTTGCTTAAATTCCGCATGGGATCCTGCTCTATCACTTGGCAAAAAACATAGGAACAAAACTAATGCCGCGCGATAGTAGCTGAGCGGTCTGGAGCGCCATGTTATGGATCGCGCGGCCTCCATCGTCGAGTGCTCGAGTCCTCCCTAGGGCATGGATGTGAGTCATGTCCTTAGGCTAGTTTAACTAAGTTTAAGTAGTTTGTAAGACTAGGGACATGACCAACGTAGTTTGGTCCCATAGGATTACAAACATTCTGAACATTTACAAAAGTAATCCGATCTGATCCGATGAGAAATTATGTTTATTATCGATATCCTGAGCGTTTTCATCTTTGGTCCTGTCGGCTCTGTGTGCTTCCTTGCTCGGTGTGTGTTGTCTTTACTGATTACTCATTGAAAACCGAAGTTTTAAAGATCGTTGCACATTGCTTCCTCACTGCAATTTCGCCTTGAACATGGCAGGGTAGTCTCCAGCCGAAATATCGGCCGACGTCTAATTTCATACCTGCCTGCATACCCGTAAGTTTTTCGAAATTGTAACCAATATCTGATTAAAATGCGTTATGATATATTCGCGCACTCGGGCTTCGCAGCGCCATTCCTCGCATACTAATGGCGAACGGAGCCTTGAGTGTGGCTGGAGATGTGCATGAGAGAGTCCTCTGCAGTCGGGCTGGTCACTGTGTCCTCGGTGGCGGAGTGGTCAACACGTCTGCCTAGTAAGAAGGAGATCCCGGGTTCGAATCCCGGCCGGACACAAATTTTCATTCGCCGCACTTTGGTATTCCATCTAAACCTGGTACAGTGAAGCCATTAAGTGATCGCAAATTGCGATTTATTTCATCATTAATATACAGGATGTTACAAAAAGGTGCGGGAATATTTCAGGAAACATTCCTCACACGGAAAGAAAGAAAATATGTTATGGTAAATGTGTCCGGAAACTCTTAATGCCCATGTTAGAGCTCATTTTAGTATTTCTCTTTAAATGTAAATTGAAATAATTCGTGCAGATAATTGTCAAAATACCCAATTGTTTGGTTAGCATGTACTGTACTTCCTCGATTCACCGCCAGTTGGCCCAATTGAAGGAAGGTAATGTTGACTTCAGTGCTTGTGTTGACATGCGACTCATTGCTCTACAGTACTAGCATGGTTAGTGTTCATCACGGACGTGGTTTTGCAGTCAGTGCAATGTTTACAAATGCGGAGTTGGCAGATGACCATTTGATGTATGGATTAGCACGGGCAATAGCCGTGGCGCGGTACGTTTGTATCGAGACAGATTTCCAAAATGGAGGTGTCCCGACAGGAAGACGTTCGAAGCAATTGATCGGCGTCTTAGGGAGCACGGAACATTCCAGCATATGACTCGCGACTGGGGAAAACTTAGAACGACGAGGACACCTGCAATGGACGAGGCAATTCTTCGCGTAGTTGACGATAACCCTAATGTCAGCGTCAGAGGATTGCTACGGGATAACCAGTTGTTTCCGTACCATGTACAGCGTGTGCAGCCACTATCAGCAGCTGATTGGCCTCCACGGGTATAATTCTGCGAATGGTTCAACTTATTCCCACGAGTTAGTACCTTTCACTCGGTGAATACTAGACAGAAGTCGAATCTACATTTGCATCACACCACCTTAACACTTGTGCAGAAAGGGATACAGTATTCTGCGGCATCCATTTTCAATAAACTGCCACAAGAACTAAAGAATCTTAGCACTAATCCACACGCTTTCAAATCTAAATTGAAGAGTTACCTCATGGCTCACTCCTTTTATTCTGTCGAGGCACTCATAGAAAAGTTAAACAATTAAACTAATTCATTTTTTTCTTTAATGATTCTTTTCACTTTCTCTTAAGATTGTCGTGTGCAAAGGACTACTAAAAAATTTTCTATTACCACTCTTGTGTAACAATTAATGTATTGACTTGTCCCATGACCAAGGAGTCTCACTCCTAAATTGGGTCCTATGGAAGAGAAAAAAGCAATAAATAATAAAAAACAATGTGTCACTCCTCATTTCAGTGTAAAATGAGCTCTAACATGGAAATTAAGCGTTTTCGGACACATGGCCACATATTTTCTTTCTTTGTGTGTGAGGAATGTTTCCTGAAAGTTTGGCCGTACCTTTTTGTAACACTCTGTATATTAAGAACAGCAAAGGACCCAAGTCCGAACCTTGTGGGACCCCAGTTTTGTTAACTTTTGTATCCCATCCTCGTCGCCACTTTTGTGTCCCAACTTCGTCGCCGCTTTTGTGTCCCAGCCTCGTCGTAGGTGTCGGTGGCCGAGTGGAATGAGACCGACACGCTGGTGCAGGTACGGAGGGGAGCAGCCAGAAACTATAAACACTCGAGTAAATTAGAAAGAGATATATTGTACAGAATGTAACAATACTTAACTTTTACATAGTACCGCAGAATGTTGATACATAGTTGTTAGAGGCCTGCCTAGTGCTTGTACAATAGCAAAGTCCCCACTGGTGCCTATCTGATTACGGAGGTCCTAACTCGTTGCTATCTCCGTCCGAAGTGCGAAGTCCTTCAGTGGTGGCCACGAGCGGCGTTCTCGCAGAGGGCGCTCGTGGCTGTCGTCGTGAGAACGCCGCGCCGTGCGTGCATGACGGCGCGCGGCGAAAGTAAGTGGCGCGCACTTTGTACTTGTGCGACACCACATTAACTACCCAGTTAGAGGAATTAATTGTTTCATCTACATCATATCACATATTTTACTCTTCTCCAGTTTCCTACCCTATGTGACCGGTGGTAGACGCGCGGCAGTTGCGGCAGACAGAGTGGGGTCACCATCAGGCAGCGGGTGGCGCCCTGACCTTGCTCATCGCCAAGGCGCCGCGCCGTGACGTCACCGCTCTGCGGCAGCCGCGATCGATGGCCGCTGTTGACGCGAGCCGCGCCGGGCCGGGCCCAGCCGCAGCGCGCCGGCACAGAGTAACGTGGATCCAGACACCTGCCGCGTGGGTTCCTCCACCTCACCTTGTGCTCCACAACTGATACACTGCTGCCAACGCGTCAGATTTGTGCACAGGATCTTTACCAAAAGATTGGAAGTTGCACAACTCACACCTACCTATATTGAAGAAAGGCAGTAGGAGTAACCCACTAAACTACAGGCCTATTTCACTGTCGTCAATTTGCAGCAGGGTTTTGGAACATATCCTGTATTCAAATATTATGAATTATCTCGAACAGAACGATCTATTGACCCAAGGTCAACACGGATTTAGAACATATCGTTTATGCGAAACACAACTAGCTCTTTATTCACACGAAGTGATGGGTGCTATCGACAAAGGTTCGCAAATCGATTTCGTATTTCTCGATTTCCAGAAAGCTTTTGACACCGTACCTCACAAACGGCATTTAGTGAAATTGCGTGGTTATGGTATATCGCCCCAAATTTGCGATTGGATAGGGGTTTTCTTGTCAGAGAGGACACAGTTCGTAGTAATCGATGGTAAGGCATCGACTAAAACAGAGGTGATATCGGGCGTTCCACAGGGTAGTCTTATTGGTTCTCTGCTATTTCTTATTTACATAAACGATTTAGGGGAAAATCTAAGTAGCTTTCTTAGGTTGTTTGCAGATGACGCCGTCATTTACCGTCTAGTAAAGTCATCTGAAGATCAAAACCAACTGCAGAACGATCTGAATAAGATATCAGTATGGTGTAAAAATTGGCAATTGACTCTAAATAATGAGAAGTGTGAAGTCGTCCACATGAGTACGAAAAGAAATCCGTTAAACTTTGTTTACAACATAAATCAATCAAATGTGAACGCCGTAAACTCCACAAAATACCTAGGAATCACTATTACATCAGACTTAAACTGGAAAGAACACGTAGACAATGTCGTGGGAAAGGCGAACCAGAGACTGCGTTTTATTGGCAGAACCCTTAAAAGATGCAACAGAACTACAAAAGAAACTGCATACACTACGCTTGTCCGTCCGTTTTTGGAGTATTGCAGCCCAGTGTGGGATCCTTATCAGGTGAGTTTGACGGAGGACATCGAAAGAGTCCAAAGAAGGGCAGCTCGTTTCTTATTGTCACGATACAGGGGAGACAGCGTTACGGAAATGATACAGAATCTGGGATGGAAATCATTACAACAACGACGCTTATCGCTGCGGCGTGAGCTACTTACGAAATTTCAATCGTCAACTTTCTCCTCCGAATGCGAAAATGTATTGTTGACACCCACTTACATAGGTAGAAATAATCATCAAAATAAAATACGAGAAATCAGAGCTCGAATGGAGAGATTCAGGTGTTCTTTCTTCCGGCGCGCTATTCGAGAGTGGAATGGGAGATAAATAGTATAAAGATGGTTCGATGAACCCTCTGCCAGGCACTTAAATGTGATGCAGAGTATGCCATGTAGATGTAGATGTAGATGAAGAGCCACAGACTCACACACCTGCCTACTACCGTGAAGGGCCCCCACGAGCACACACAATGAGACCACATGGCTATCAGATTATCGAATTTTTTTTCTTTTTAGTTTTTATGGTACGTGAAGTTCAGAACATTAATAACAATCTGACAAAACCATTCGACACAACACTCAATAATCTCGGGAAAATCGAGATTCCTCTAACTAGGGAGTTATAAAACATGGGGTCCCACAAGGTTCGGTCTTGGGTACTTTGCTGTTCTTAATATATATTAATGATGAAATAAATCGCAATTCGCGATCACTTATGGTATTGTAAGAGTACACCTGTCGCTGTATCTTACAGTTTGATTTAACGTAATGTATATATTGTCTTAAATTTGTTCATTTCGCGTATTTTTATTTCTTGTTTGCTAGATACATTTCTTATGTAACGTCACATGTTGCAACAAGCTGACGTCATTCGCAAAGACAGACGCATTATGACTCAACAGTTTGCACTGAATATACCAAACAACAAAAGAAGTGTGGTTGCAATGTGGATCCGTGACCAGAACAAGGACTGTTACTAATAAAGAATACAAGGCGTTGTTTCGCGCTGGGCCGCTGCAGCAAGACCATAGAAACTGCGTGGAAACATCATTATTTCGTGTGTGTGAATCTCATTATGGGTATAAATAATTGCTGAAGAAAAAATTGTTGCATTACGTTTTGGGCAACCATCGTATATAGAACAGGGGCGCTACTTCCCTCTACCCTGCGTCGACACAATTCTTCATAGCCTCGCCATCAAATTTTCTTAGAATGCCCCTCGTACGATACAGTTCTTGGAGGATCCATTATCATGTTCCAAAGATACTAAAAAAATAGAAATTATCGTCTTCTCCAAAAATTTTTGGTATCCACCTATTCTTCCTCTCCGAGTATGCTGATGCAACAGGGAGCGATACCGCACAATAAACTTAGTTTCGATGCGGGCAGTGGCGGGTTGGACCAAGACTGTTTTGGCTTCCCTGAGAAAATCAAATGCTGATGCAATAGCTCCGTACTTAGCCGATCACTCAGCGAAAGATCCGTACCCAAAGACTGGAAAGTTGCCCAAGTTACTCCAACATTCAAGAAAGGCAATAGGAATGATCCCCAAAATTACAGGCCAATCTCATTGAGGTCGATCTTTAAGGTACTCTTTCGGGGACGCTTTTTGTTTCTAGAATCTCCAGGTCATAAAGCTGTTCCCCTCTTACAAATATTTTTATTCTTGCTTCTGGTTATGCTTATCCTTTTAGCCTTTTGAAAGGCGAAAAGCCATCGACCCGATTCTTTAATAGCATTACCCGCGATTGCTTTGCAGTCCCCAACATCAGGAATCGCTTTTTAAAAACAAAAATTATAAAAGCGGGAGGGCTTGCATCTGAAATACCGGGTGATCAAAAAGTCACTATAAACTTGAAAACTTAATAAATCAAGGAGTAAAGTAGATAGAGAGGTAAAAATTGACACATATTCATTTTTATAATAATAATAATAATAATAAAAAGGTCCGACAGATGGCACTTCATCTGATCAGAAAAGCAATAATTAGCATAACAAGACAAAGCAAAATTGATGTTCTTTACAGGAAATGCTCAATACGTTCACCATCATTCCCCAACAATAGCTGCAGTCGAGGAATAATGTGAACAGCACTGTAAAGCGTGTCCGGAGTTATGGTGAGGCATTGCCCTCGGATGTTGTCTTTCAGCATCCCTAGAGATGTCGGTCGATCACGATACACTTGCAACTTCAGGTAACCCCAAAGCCAATAATCGCACGGACCGAGGTCTGGGGACCTGGGAGGCCAAGCATGACGAAAGTGGCGGCTGATCACACGATCATTACCAAACGACGCGCGCAAGAGATCTTTCACGCGTCTAGCAATATGGGGTGGAGCGCCATCCTGCATAAAAATCGTACGTTCCAGCAAGTGTTTATCAGCCAGGCTGGGAATGATTCCATTCTGTAACGTATCGGCGTACCTCTCACCCGTCACGGTAGCAGTTACAAAACCAGAATCACGCAGTTCCTCGAAGAAAAAAAAGGCCGATAACGGTAGATGTGGTAAATCCAACCCATACCGTGACTTTCTCGTGTTGCAATGGAGTTTCCACGACAGTTCTAGGATTTTCGGTAGCCCAAATTCTGCAGTCGAGGGCGTTCGCAGACCCTCGAAGCGTGAAATGAGCTTCGTCGGTCCACAACACGTTACTCAACCAATCGCCATCTTCCGCCATCTTTTGAGACGCCCACACCGCAAATACCCTCCGTTTCACTAAATCGCCAGGTAACAGTTCATGATGCCGATGGATTTTGTAAGGATATCATCGGAGGGTATGGTTAAGTGCCAACCAAACAGTAGTGTATGGAATGCCGGTGCGTCGTGCGACTGCACGAGCGCTGACTTTCCCGTGCATACGTGAACCCGCTACAGTCTCCATTTCTTCCTGGTCTCAGCAGCATTACGCCTTGTGCTCGGTCGGCCACTACGGGGTCTATCGTGTAAACAACCCGTGGCTTAGAAATCATTCTCGCTACAGCTGCATTTTCCAACGGACCGTTCGAACCTCATCCCTATGGCGATAGGATCGTAACGCTGAACTAGCACATTCCCCCTTCTGATAATACAGCTTCAATGAAGGCGCCTTTTCAAGTAACGTCAACATGCTGCGACTGCTGGTGCATTTCTCATTACAGCTCCTTTTATACACGATTTTCATGCGCAGTCATTGACGTTTGGCTGTCCAGCGCCATCTGTCGGACATTTTTTGAACTTTTTATTTTATTATATTATATTTTTGCGTTCTAATAAAACTCCATGTCATTCCAAGCATGTGTGTCAATTTTTACCTCTCTATCTACATTATTCCGTGATTTATTAAGTTTTCAAATTTATACTTACTTTTTGATCACCCGGTATTTCGTAATTGTAAACGTGCGTTTTTCATTGGTTTGGTGTCTTTTAACATATGAATTAACGCCAAGAGTGTAGTTGGTGCGTAGCTACTACCACAGCGATCGTCGTAGAGCATGAAAAATATTAAATCTTTTATAAAACAAACCACACTTCCTAAAATCGTAAAAAGAAAAAGTATCTGCAATGTTGATTAGAAGTGGCTAGCTGTGGATGATAATAAGAGCGAAATTAAACGAATTAAAGTATTTATGCAAATAAATACGAAGTGGTTGGAATAAAGTGTACATAGGGGAAATAAATATATTGATGTGTACTCTAACCTAAGCAATAAATCTATTCTGATGTGACTCCTATTTTGGTTCACGTTTGTCTAGAATAATACCTGAAATGGTACACCGTAGGATTCGAGTACTTTACAGCATGCTGTATAGCTTTAGCCTGTTGTTATAAATGTGACTGTCTTCAGGAGAAAAGGCATTCATGTTTTGCACAATGAAAACCTGCACCAGTTAGCTCCCTACTTTTTCCGTGCTTAGCGCCATGTATTTCGAAATTTAGCCACGAGTGCGAGTATTTATACAGACATTTTATATTTCGGAGAAGCAGGCAAAATAAATGTCAGACAGCTGTAAACTATAAAACAAAAAACTTCTCCAGTGCGTGTGGGGAAATGATACATATGCAAACATAACATGAAAGAAGTTACGAAAATATTTCCTCGTTTTAATTATGA
This sequence comes from Locusta migratoria, assembly GCA_026315105.1. Taxonomy (NCBI): domain Eukaryota; kingdom Metazoa; phylum Arthropoda; class Insecta; order Orthoptera; family Acrididae; genus Locusta; species Locusta migratoria. The sequence goes on from CM048747.1 coordinate 3,561,443, forward strand.
TAAATTTTGTAATAAGGTTATTTTAGCACAAAAAATCACGTGTTGCTTTATTTACACAGTAATGAAAGCGTTTGTGGGCTTTCTGAAACTTCAGGCGAATTTCAACATTTGTAAATCTGTGAACAAATTGAAAAACTCGCTCACTCATTCTCAAACAATTTTCATAATTTCGTCCTCGCAGTGTAACTCATAAAGAACATTTGTACGAGAAATTTAATATTTCCTTTTCGCTATTCGCGATTGTACCTACAATTGTATTCATTTATCTTTCTTTTCAAGGAACGCACTCGGTAGAAATATTACATTCTGTGGTGAAGACGATTACGTATTCGGAAATCATCGTGCAACTATGACGAAAAAGTTTAGTATAATAAACTCCAGTGAAGTAGTTTGTCAAAAGAAATTGGATAAAATCTGTGACAACAATGCTTGTCAAAGATCTTTTACAGTGTTATGCAGTCCACAGGAAATGTTGAACTGCTGCGATAAGGTTCGCAGTTGCTCACGCCGGTGGGTTAAAATTACGGCCTCAGTGACTTCAAAATTCTGCAAGGTTGCATCAGTTCCCAGTCTACTAGACCGTGGCGAATCAGAGAGGTACATGAAGAATGCACGCCACTTGGAGACACTGCTGCAGTCCGCACATGTTCATTCTGTTTATGCCCTGGGACCGACTACATTTCGCTGCTCTTGACACGTTGACAGCAGTAACAAGTGTGGCAATTACGTTTCGTAATTCAATAGATGCACATGAAAATACCGTCAGTAGCGCAAACGTCATCGTGAAATTGCAACATTCCAGCTGAAAAAGGTAGAAAAATAACGTATTGTGTGAAACTCTCCGATGCTCCCTCGTTTTTACGATTTAGGAATTTCTGACATTTGCTGTTTCAGGATACTAAAATACGCTCTGTGGCTGAATTTTTGTGCTTGACCGAGACCTGGGACCGCATTTCCCGCCTCTCGCAAGCGCTCGCTCTTAATGGTCTTTTTTGTTCTCTTTTCTTTTTTCCTTTCCTTTCTTTCTCGTGTTGCTCTCTTCCTTGCGGCCGTCCTGTCGTGTCCGTTCTATTTTGCTCATTTTGTTTTGTTCTGGACTCTGTGTTTTTATTGGAGAGGACATCCAGTCACCGCGAGGGTATCTCGTCCAGCCACACACGCTTCCTGCCCCTATGCAAATTCTTGACTTGCAGTCTGCTATTGTGGAGTCCCTCGGCCGAGCGAATTGAGGCGCTATGCTGCGATGCGCGAGGCCGTTCCCCGTCGGGGGTTCGAATCCCCCCTCGGGCATGGATGCATGTGTCGTCTTTAGTACTAGGCGCGTCCAGAAAGTTCAATTTATCTCCGCTGCAGCGCTGCGATTGCAGTTCCGCACACGCGCTGTAGACGATGTGTATCAAGGAGAAGAACGTGCGCCATTTGGAGATCGCTGTCAGTTACGTACGCTTTGTTGTGCTTGTTTAACTGTCGGCGTTGATTGGAAATCCCACCGCCTGTGTAATCAGATCGGTGATTCGGTTTCTGAACGCGAGGAAACTGAACCAAATTATCGGCAAATTTGCGATGTTTACGGACCAAATGCTATGAGTGATTCCATGGTGAGAAGATGGGTCCGACAGTTCAATGGCGGGCGTAGTGATGTGCACGATGAAGAACGAAGTGGGCGTCCACCTTTGGTTACAAAAGAACTGGTACACGCGATTGATGACAAGATCCAGGAAAACCGTAGGTTTACAATTAGTGCTCTCGCTATGGACTTCCCCCAAATTTGTTTCCAACTGGTTGAAGACACAGGCGGCAGATTTCTATGAAGAAGGTATACAAAATCTGGTGCCACGCTATGACAAATGCCTGCAAAATTTCGGCAGTTATATGGAAAAGTAGTTTAAGAGTTGTAGAATTTTGTGCAATAAAAATTTATTCTGTGTCTGTATACAATTTCATTTTATTACCAAACGGAACGCACTTTCTGGAGGCGCCTCGTATAAGGTAGTTCATAAGTAAGTTTAGGGACTGATGACCCCTTAGTTAAGTCCAATAAGCTTGAAAAACATTTGAACATTTGAACCTCTTCAACTTTCCCTCTTGCTCGCAGTTATATCACCCGTGTTCCCGCAAGAGGCGGGACCACTTTTCTGCACCCGCACTCATCTAGTCATGTGTCTTTTGCGGTCGCGGCATATTCAGGGTGATCCATTGATAGTGTCTGGGCCCGATGTTTCAAGAAATAAGCATCAAACGAAAAAACTACGAAGAACAAAACTTTTCTAGCTTGAAGGGGGAAAACAGATGGCGCTATGGTTGGCCCGCTATATAGCGCTGCCCGAGGTCAAACGGATATCAACTGTATTTTTAAAAAAGTAGGTACCCTCAATTTTTATTACATATTCGTCTAATGTGTAAATAAATATCAATGTTTTATTTGTAACACTTTTGTCGCTTTGTGATAGATGATGCTGTAATATTCACATACATATTGCTCACAATTTTGGACGAACAGTGGGTAACAGGTAGGTTTTTAAAATTAAAACACAGAACGTAGGTACGTTTGAACTTTATTTCGGTTGTTACAGTGTGATACACGTACTTTTGTGAAATTATCATACATCATGAGAACGCATGCAGTTACTGCGTGATTACCTGTAATTACATCATGACTTCAATACATGCTCAAAATGATATCCTTCAACTTCAATGCATTTGGCAATACGCGTAACGAAATTCCTCTCAACAGTGAGTAGTTCGCATTCACATGTATTGACAATGCGCTGACGCATGTTTTCAGGCGTTGTCGGTGAATCGCGATAACAAATATCCTTCAATTTTTCCCCACAGAAAGAAATCCAGGGATGTAAGATCCTGGGAACGTGCGAGCCATGGCATGGTGCTTCTACGACCACTCCACCTGTCATTAAACATTACATTGAAGACCGCTTCAATTGCACGCGATCCATGTGCCGGTCATCCATCATGTTGAAAGTACAACGCCATTCTGTCATGTAGTGAAACATAATGTAGTAAAATCGAGAGAACATTAGTTAAGAAATCAGCATACATTGCACCATTTATATTGCCATCGATAAAATAGAGGCCAATTATTTTTCCACCCACAATGCCGCAACACACATTAACCAGCCAAGGTCGCTGATGTTCCACTTGTGGCAGCCATGGTGGATTTTCTGCTGCCCAGTAGTGCATATTATGCCGGTTTACGTTATCTCTGTTTGTGAATGACGGTTCGTTACTGAACAGAACGCATGAAAAAAAAAATCTGTTATCGTCCCGTAATATATTTTGTGCCCAGTGGCAAAACTGAGCACGACGTTCAAAGTCTTCGCCATGCAAATCCTGGTGCATAGAAATATGGTACGGGTGAAATTTATGTTCATGTAGATTCTCGATTCTCGCTCAATTTGTTTGCTACTGATATGCGGATTAGCCGCAACTGCAGCTAAAACACTAATTTGGGTATCAGCATTTGTTGCAGGTCGTGGTTGACGTTTCACTCTTGGCTGAACACTTCCTGTCTCTTTAAATAACGTAACTATCCGACGGAAGGTCCGGACACTTGGATGATGTCTCCCAGGATAACGATCAACATACATAGTAAAGGCCCTTTGGGCGTTTTGATCACAAAGCCATATCCGTTTTAACACGAGTAATGTATCACGAAGCAAATACCGTCCGCACTGGCGAAATGTCACGCGATCCGACGTTTGTGACTATTACAGCACCATTCATCACCTCCTCTAGAAGACCTGGAAAAATGTTCGTAATGAAGTGTGCGTACGAATGTCCATTCAGCACGATAGGGATGAACTAAGGTGCCACAATACAACTGCCTATGATGCCGCACCATACGTTTGCTCTCCACGTCCGTTGATGATGCACCTGACGAAGCCGATGTGGATTTTCGACTGCCTTGAGTACCTGTTACGCAAATTTTCATTATCATGATTAGTAAACGTTGCTTCATCGATAAAGAGCACATCTTGGAAAAAATAGTGTCATCTCTGACCTGCTGAAGCACAGACAGACAAAATTCTGCACGATGTTGGTTGTCATGGTCGCCGAGCGCATGATGTAGTGGCAGATGAAATGGGTGGAATTTGTGTCGAATGCAAGATGCGAACCACACTCGTCTGGCTGATTCCACATTCTTCGTCAATTTGTCCGGGTCGTAGCCGGAAGTTTCTTGGTGTCGGCACCAGACTTTTTTCTTGTTCTCCTTTCGACGTTCCGTTTGTCCGGGACCTAATGGAAATAAAACTTTTATCCATTATGGATGAGGAACTCTGCGACTGTGGTGAAATAAGGTGTCTTGAATGGCATATGGGAGAAATGTAATAAAACATTTTGCATAAAAGGTGACTGGTTGCTGTCATTCAAGATACCTAATGGAAATGGTTATCGTTCGAACACGTCTCCCTCCTCGACACAAATTTCAATTCTGCATGTTCCTTTATGTAAATATAAATATGTACAGGATATCTGTTAGGTCACGGTAGCTTAGTTGTCATAGTGGTTGCCTAGCAATCAGGAGGACACGGGTTCGAATCCCGGCCGTGGCTCAAATTTTAATTTCAATGCCTTTCCTTCAGTTTAATACCTTTAATATATATACCACTCCAGTCTTGATTGGCCTGGCGCAGTAACCGTAAATTCATTTTTGTAATAATAACAGTCTCTGTTGCAAAATAATACTGTTTTTTAACGCGTTTCGCGCTTTTGGCGCGTCATCAGAATACTGTTAACAAGAGAAATAAATAAACAAACAATTACAGTTTTAGGGTGCAAACCTATCCATAGCTTTAAAAACAAAACAAATAGGGGAGTCGAGACCTACCTAACGGACTGCAAGATTGCATTCCTTAGTAAAATACACGATGGTAAACATCATTAGTCATAAATAAAACAAAGGCTTGGGCATATCCCGCGTCAAACGTCAACATGAAAGGAGATCCTGAAACATGAAAATTGTTGACAGGGGTGGAGATGGTCGGCGAGGAAGAAGTAACTCACCACATAAACAGCACTGCAGTGGATAGGTCCGTGTTCTCGTTTGAAACACGACAAAGTGGTTCAAGGAGTTGCGGCCGATACGAAGCGCCGGGAGGGGGCCTGGCAAACGTCTGTGTACCTAAAAATGATCAAATCAGTCCCCTCGGCCACCGCGGCCGGTCTTGCATACCTCGTGTGAGCGGCTATGATTTAAAAGAACATCGACCGAAACTGTCGGAAAAAGCTCGAAGTGGAGAGTATGTCTATGTTGTAGAGTATTAAGGGCAGCATACGGGGTTAAAGAGTCATTGTTTGTTTATATATTTCTCTTGTTACAGTATTCTGATGACGCGCGTTAATAAACAGTATTATTCTGCAATAGAGACTGTTATTATTACAAAAAACCTTTAATATACTTCGTGACGAAGTATGTCTCTTGGCATTCATTTATTATTTACGTTACATCTACATCTACATCTACATGGGATACTCTGCAAATCACATTTAAGTGCCTGGCAGAGGGTTCATTGAACCACAATTCTACTATTTATCTCCCATTCCATTCTCGAATAGCGCGTGGGAAGAATGAACACCTGAATCTCTCTGTTCTAGCTCTGATTTCTCGTATTTTATTCTGATGATCATTTCTACCTATGTAAGTGGCTGTCAACAATATATTTTCGCATTCGGAGGCGAATGTTGGCGATTGGAGTTTCGCAAGTAGCCCACGCCGCAGCGATAAGCGCCGTTGTTGTAATGATTCCCATTCCAGATCCTGTATCATTTCCGTAACGCTGTCTCCCCTGTATCGTGACAATACAAACCGAGCTGCCCTTTTATGGATTCTTTCGATTTCCTCCGTCAAACCCACCTGATAAGGATCCCACACTCAGCTGCAATACTCCAAGAATGGACGGACAAGCGTAGTGTATGCAGTTTGTTTTGTAGTCCTGTTGCATGTTTTAAGGGTTCTGCCAATAAAACGCAGTCTTTGGTTCGCATTTCCCACGATATTATCTACGTGTTCTTTCCTATTTAAGTCTGAAGTAATAGTAATTCCTAGGTATTTTCTGGAGTTTACGGCGTTCACATTTGATTGATTTATCTTCTAAACAAAGTTTAACGGATTTCTTTTCGTACTCATGTGGATGACTTCGCACTTCTCATTATTTAGAGTCAATTGCCAATTTTTACACCATACTGTCATCCTATTCAGATCGTTTTGCAGTTGGTTATGATCTTCAGATGATTTTACTAGACGGTAAATGACGGCGTCATCTGCAAACAATCTAAGAGAGCTACTTAGATTTTCCCCTAAATCGTTTATGTAAATAAGGAACAGCAGAGGACCAATAACACTACCCTGTGGAACGCCCGATATCACCTCTGTTTTAGTCGATGCCTTACCATCGATTACTACGAACTGTGTCCTCTCTGACAAGAAATCCCGTATCCAATCGCAAATTTGGGGCGATATACCATAACCACGCAATTTCATTAAAAGCCGTTTGTGAGGTACGGTGTTAAAAGCTTTCTGGAAATCAAGAAATACGGAATCGATTTGCGAACCTTTGTCGATAGCACCCATCACTTCGTGTGAATAAAGAGCTAGTTGTGTTTCGCATGAACGATATTTTCTAAATCCGTGTTGACCTTGGGTCAATAGATCGTTATCTTCGAGATAATTCATAATATTTGAATACAGGATATGTTCCAAAACCCTGCTGCAAATTGACGACAGTGAAATAGGTCTGTAGTTTAGTGGGTTACTCCTACTGCCTTTTTTGAATATAGGTGTGACCTGGGCAACTTTCCAATCTTTTGGTACAGATCCTTCTATGAGAGAGCGGTTGTATATGATTGACTGTTAAGTAATATATATGTCACAAAGGACATAATTACAAAAGTAATGAAGTTACTATTAGTTTAGTGGCTAGATGCCTATTACGAGCAAAGATAAAAATTACAAAACGTTTCCAGCGTAGGCATTTGTTGCAAAGAAAACGTTGGGGATTGGGGGGAGCGGAGGCTGATAACACCGGCGACCTCTTCCGGGGGCGGGGGAGGCGGCACGGCGTCTCCATGGCGACGGCGGGGGCGGCGCGCCCCTGACCCCTCTTCCGGGAAGCGGCGGCTCCGCGGCTGCGGCCTGGATCACAGAATACTGATGGCGCCATTTCGGAAGCCGCTCCCAAACGTCTGCGTGAATGCTCTCCGCCATATGTCCCAGGCTATCTCTTCAATAGGATCGCTGAGAATGCATCCGCGCAGTCCAGGTATAATTTGAGGAAATATACCTCCGCTCCTGTTGGTTCTCAACAGTCTTGCCTTTTCTGCTTTCTAGTAGAACGATCATCAGAGTTTCGAAGCGTTTTCCCGTACGTTTAAGCAAACCACTATCGATACCATTCCACTGTAGTGTTACATGTGCCTCCTAAAACCGACACTGCTAAACTGAATTAAAAAAACCGTCATGATTTGCATTTTCTGTATAAAATGATGTAGGACGCTATGAACAATTTTTAAATGTAAATGCAGAACTGTGAATATATCGATATAAAAAAGAGCTCTCTGGTAGACAGTCAAACGATGAATTTTTCATACGCATTTTTACGAATCGGTTGCTACCGTCGGCAGATCCTCTCTCTCTCTCTCTCTCTCTCTCTCTCTCTCTCTCTCTCTCTCTCTCTCTCTCTGACAGGCAAACGTAGCGTTCGGACGCATTGTCCTTTTGCTCTCAATTTGTATAAGGTTTTCTAGTTGCATCGCACTGTAAAATGTAATTGTTAATGGTGAATATGTTTACTAATAATAAGGATTATTTCATTTTAATTTCGTAATTGGAGTTGTTTCATCAAAGTTAATTTTTCTTTTGCATCACTAATGTAAGATGTGTTTTATTTTACAGCAAACAACTATTATGGTTAACGCGACCATTATAGGAAAGAAACTAATTCTTGAAGACGTGCTGATTAGATAGTGTCTCTTGCGTGGAAATTACTTTTTTTTATTTATAGCTCTGCTAAAACATCCCTGAGATTATTTTATGTTGATTTAATAAATTTATTTCACGATTGTGTGCTAGTCGCAGTCGGATTAAATCGGTGAAACATGTCTCCAACAGTTACGTTCAATTGCGGATACCATCAGCACGATCAGTACAGTCAAACGTGTTCAGTAGATTGATTGAATGGTGAGTTGCTCGAGTGGCTTTTGCTGTGCCAATTAAATTTCTATACACTTATGAATTCAGGCATATAGCTTTAAATGTAAATGCAACGACATCAATAACTTGGAATATATCTCCCAGTTAGTATTTTGCGCTAAATGCTTTACGCAAATTTTGTGTTAGAATTTCAATTAATCGGAGGAGCAATTTATTTTTTGGCGCACTTAAATGTTGAACAACCATTACTGTTATCATTATTACAATAAATATTTTTAGGGAGATATACTTCACCACAACCTAGAAATCACGTGTCTTTGAGACAAAAACTCCTCGAGCCATACTCGGAGCAGTGCTTAAGCTAAAATCTCGCAAATATGCACCGATCAAAATTTACATTTGTGCAAAATATGAAAATAAATTTCACTTTCAATGAAAAGTGAAGCGAAACATGTCTATCGTGGTTTGAAGTTAACAGTAAGCCTCCAAACTAGATTTTATTATTGTTTTTTAAATTAAATTTTACGCATAAAGATCCACACTTCCGTATAATACGTACACTACAGTAAATTGACAATACTCATTTCCGTATTTTGCATTACAATAATGTCATATCATACTCATGCATCTTTAATGTATCTGGTTTGTCGGGTTCGACTACATAACATCCTGGGTCCTCAGTGTAAAAGAAAAATAAAGAACCATTAGTGGTCACGGATTTATTTGTATCTAGCTTAAAAGATGCACACACGTTCTTCAAATGTTCAAATGTTTGTTAAGCTTATGGGACTTAACTACGGGGTCGTCAGTCCCTAAACTTACAAACTACTTATCAACTACTTACGAACTAGGACGGCACAAATATCCATGCCCGAGGGGGGATTCGAACCCCCGACCGTAGTGGCCGTGCTGACCGTGACTGGAGCGCCTCGGTCACCTCGGCCACCGCGGCCGGCACACACGTTCTTCACACAAATAATTCGAACTCTGCTGAATACTACAGTTTGCACCACTTACGTACTGTTTTCCATTTTTTTCTTTTTTATGTCCATTTTCAGTTTCACTGGTACTAAGAGTTTGTTTCCTTTTCTTCCTTAAACCAAATATATCCATTACAAACTTACACAGTCTGTATATGATAAGAGTAAGGGAATCACACACAGCAGATCAGTAATGAGACACAGTACCTGTGACGGAAATATTGATTGACACACTATTACAGCCTTATCAAATCTGGAGGCTGTGTTTATAGCCCTTATTGTTTGATTTTATTGAATATTATTTTCGTATTCTGGAAGGGAAGACGGCATTTCGTCTGTTTCAGTGACATATTGTTAAGGCTTATTTGTATTTCTAACGTAACTGGGATCTCCCTTCCAGGTTTCACTAGGTTCAAAAGAACATGTGCTTGCCCTCTTCTCTTGGAATGAAAGGTGAAATAAAAAAATCGTTTGTTTCTGTGTCAGAACGTTGTCGCATTTTTGTGAATACTATTTTAAACTTTTTTGCACTCTTAGACTTCGAGTACATAAAGCGACTAAAGCGACTGTGACTTAAACCCTGATTCGGAACGCATCTTCATTCGGAAAGGAAGCTACTTGAAGGTTGTTCGAGAGAGAGCGGCCGAAGATCGGTTGAACAGGGTAGGTGCGGAATGATTTCGCAATCCAACACCTATATGGTGTTTCTGTCTCAGTCCATCAGACTGTGGGAGGACATCATCGTCAAGCAGGATCAGTTTACGCAGTCTTCCTGGTCGTTGTCGTTGTCATATTATAGAAATGTCTGTATGTATTTACGTACAGGTTACAGTTATTGAACTATATGAAAATGAAATGGTCATAATTTCTGAACTGTTTGGGTTGCGACGTTCTAAGTGCATGGGTGGCCGCGGGGAATGGTGGAAAGAAACGAACAGGACTTTGATGTCAATATGATCTGGTTAAGCAAAGAAACCCACTTTCATTTGGACGGGTTTGTCAATACGCGTAATTGGCGCATTTGGGAAATGCATTTCGCTACTGGGAAGTTTCTTCACCCTCTATATGTGAATGTGTGGTGTGCCATATCCAGTTACGGAATAATCGGTACTATATTGAAACTTCCACGCTCATAAAAATTGTGTGCTGGAAGCAGGATTCAAACCTGGAACCTTTGCCTTTCGCGGGCAAGCGCTTTACCGACTGATCTACCTGGCACGTTCCGTAAGTAGTTCACGTAACTTTACTTCAGCCAGTACCTCGCCTCCTACTTTCCAGACTTCACACAAGTCCTCCTACGAACCTTGAGAACTTGCACTCCTGGAAGAAAGGATATGGTGGAAACATGGCTTAGCTACACCCTAAGGGATGTTTCCAGAATGAAACTTTGCAGCGCAGTGTGCGTTGATATGAAACTTCCTGGCAGATTAAAATTGTGTGCCAGAATCGGGATTCGAACCTGGGATCTCTGCCTATTGTGGGCAAGCGCACTGCCGTCTGAGCTATCCTGGCACGCTTCATGGTCCGATCTCATAACTTAACTCCGGCCAGTGCATCGCCTCCTACTTTCCACACTGTGGCTAAGCCATGTGTCATGCCTATCCTTTCTTCCAGGAGTGCTAGTTTGCAAGGTTCGGAGGAGAACTTCTGTGAAGTTTGGAAAGTAGGCGGCGAGGTGCTGGCAGAAGTTGTGAGGAGAGGCCGTGAAGCGTGCCGGGATAGCTCAGTCGGTAGAGCGCTTGCCCGTGAAAGACAGCGGTCCCAGGTTCGAATTCCTGTCCCGGCACACAATTTTAATGTGCCTTTAATATTCATATCAGCGCACACTCCACTGCAGAATGAAAGCTTCATTCCAGTATCATATTCCTTGATGGCACGGTGACTACCGAATGGTGTTGGAAGACGGTTTCATTCCTTTTGTCCAAAGTGACCCTGATTTCGACATGATAGAGTTCATGCAAGATGGAGCAACAGATGGAAGTCCTGGAGGAGCACTTTGGGCTCGCTCTGGGATAACAGAGGCCACCGGCATAGGCTCGAATGGCCGCCATATTCACCGGATCTGCACACATTCGACTCCTTTTTGTGTCATCATCATCATCATCATTAGAGACTGATTATGCCTTTCAGCGTTCAGTCTGGAGCATAGTACCTCTAATAAAATTCCACCATGATCCCGTATTCAATGCTAACATTGATGCCTCGTCTGATGTTATGCCTTTTACTTCAAAATCATTCTGCACCGAATCTAAGTACTTTCTTCTTTGTCTACCTCGACTCCTCTTACCCTCCGCTGCCGAGCTCATGAGTCTCTTAGGTAACATTGCTTCTCCCATGCGTGTAACATGACCCCACCATCTCAGTCTGTTCTATTAGTGCCTGCAATCATTCTTGCTACTTTCATATCTGTAATCTCTACCATGAGTAGTATGTCTCGACGATGGTGCATGGACGGTGAATCAGACCTCATTGCAGTAGGTCTGTCACGAATAACACGTGTCCGAAAGAACAGACACCATTAGTTGACAGTAACGGCCGTAAGTTTACGAAATCGAAGTATCGAAACAAAGTTGAAAATTTGTGCTGGACCACTTCGGGCCAGCGGTCGCCTCAACCAAGTAGGCTATCCAGGCACGCTTCCGCTCCTACCCAAATTCTCAAACTTCTAGCCCCTTGCCCATCGATTCCTCTTGCTCACATATCCCAAAGGACAGACACTATTAGTTGGCAGTTGACTGCCAACTTTCTGCTTACGATGATCAATTTTTTCTCCGACTTGGAGAGAGAAAGAAGCGCTCGTCATCTTGTACGTAGCGTGATACTGAACGAACGTTTCATCCTCTTTTAACAATCAAATGTGAACTATGAACCTCATTTCTCTGTTATCGTAATAAACCGCTTGTTTGATATCAAATCAGTTTTCTTATTTCAAAATATCCTATCTTTTTTTAAGTAATAATTTCTCTATCAATAAAATTCTTCCGGGTATGAGGCCGCGTCGTCATTTTATAACCTCTAACGACGTTTCTGCCACTGTTGCAGGCGGCGTTCATCAGGGTCTGTGTCTGACTGCTGAATGTAGGACAGAGTTGCCAGATTTTTCTATTGCTCTGTCGCCAAATTTTAAACAAAAAGTAGCCAAAATATCGCCATTTTTTCATAAGTGAAAATAGCCAAATATCGCAACCTTTAAACTGTTAACATTATTATGCTATGGTAATTATGGCATGTTACTCAACAACATCAGACTGAAATTTCCAAGGAAACTCATACTTTACAGAAACATCCAAGAACTGATCCCAGACACACCACCAACTTACAGTGAGGGCAGTCAAAATATTTTCACATTGTAAATATAATAGAAAGACTCCGGAAATACAATTACATTTAACTACCACATTTATTAATTTCATAACTTATAAAAATTAACACAAAACTGTTCAAGAATCATTCCATCAAACTTACACAAGGGATGTTCTCATGCATAGGTTCGATTACTAATCACTGTCATCTTCTTAAAAACAAATATTTACAGATGTTAAATAGAGTTAATGAATCTTTCAAACACAAAACACAAAATCAATACATTTTGAGATGAGGTAATTTATAATAATGCACTAAGCATTTCATACTTTGAGGTGAGATGGACTTGAATTCGTAATAATGAGTCATTAAAGACAGAAAAATCAGCCATGAGAACGACTGGGAAATCACCGCGTGTTCGCCATCGGCATTAATACCATGTAAACCATTGTTAACCACTGTGAAGTGCATAGCAAAGGGCTAGCTTCACAATAGCAGTTGTTACGAATTTCTGTTGTGCTGCCGTATGGAACGCGGAAAAAATACTGTTTAAATGCCTCCTTGCATGCTTTAATTTATATAATCTTATCCTCATGTTCTCAGCGGGAGCCATACATACGGTGTTGTAGTATACTTGAGATATTATGTAAAGCCTGTTCTTGAACCATCGTAAGTAGCGTACATGAGGTAGTTTACGTCTTTCTTCAAGAGTCTGTAAGTTGAGTTTGTTTACATCTCTGTGACACTCTCCCACACATCCATAATACTTGATAATATTTATGCTAATTTGCGAAGTTTGATTACATTTCCCCAGCATTCTACCGAAGTTTAGCCGGTATCATTGACGCAATGTCTAAAGAGTGATTGATTTACATTTCTTATATTTGAAGTAAAATAAAATAGCCATTAAGTCGCCAACCAATTCCTTTAATAGCCAAATTTAAACGCCAGTCGCCAGACTGCTAGAATGGCTACTATTATAAGAAAATGATAGCCAAGAATGCGAAAAATCGCCACACCTGGCAACCCTGTGTAGGATAGCTTGGGGTTTATACATCAGCGGAGCGGGAGGGGGAAGGGAGGCGTTGGTTTTCCTTTAATGTTGGCTATATTATTGCACGCAATTGGTAGAAAGCGGCAATGATGATTGGTGTTTTAAAGGGTTGTTTTTCATATGATTGGAGGTTGCGTTCTTCCCCCTGATTGGTCAAAATGGACGTTTCCGATTGGATTTTGCATTACAAGTTGCTATTGGCGGAATGGACCTGCAACTTTAAATGCAAAATCCAATCGGAAACGTCATCTGTCTTCTGTGATTAATGTGGTTTTCATATTAGGTAGCAACAATGTCAGCTCTAGCAACTTTCTTGTTATCGACATCCTTCGATATTGACAGTGTGAAAGACCCTGGACCAAACTGTACCCTCTGTAGATTTCGTATTCCTGCCAAGATTGCTGTGGTTAAATACTGAATAAGCACCGTATGCTGAAATTTCAACACTAGTTAAGGTAAAATATGTTGTCTTTAGGGCGTCGTTTGCATAGCAGGTAGTGGTAACTTTCATTGGGATTTTGTGTTTTTGCTTTTCTGGATCTGCTAAACAACTAAATATTGCTTTTGTTGTATTTAACACAGTCTTAGGTAAACTGTGCTTATGTGAATATTTGCTAGCATCATGCTCAGCGTTCTTGTATTTGCACCATGACATGTCACACAAATTATGTATAGATTTGTCATTAATAGATAGTTTATGAAAATAGATTACACAGATTTCTGCATTTTTTCACATTTCCCGTGCCCCTAATACCCTTCCCCTCCTAACCTTTTTAAGCACTTTACTAGAATGAGACATGTTGTGGTGGTTGTAGTACCACAAGAAGACATATGGCGACGTAAACTTAGCTAAATGCTGCCAAAAAGTGCAAGAAACAGAAAAAAATCATCACGAAAAATAATTCCATAACAAAAAGTACCACAACAGCTCTAAAAGGAAAAGCTGAAAAACTCGTCCATGGTTAATAAGGGAAGTATGAAAATCTTGCCAGTAACTTCATGTAGAAATTAAAAGTAAAAACCCGCAGCTTAGATTAGTTGTTCGTTCCATAGATGCATGTTGATGAGTTCCTCGTGGATGTGGAACATGTCACTTCTTCATCTCTCTCTCTCTCTCTCTCTCTCTCTCTCTCTCTCTCTTTCTCTCTCTTACAAAGTGGTACGGCTAAACTTTCAGGAAACATTCCTCACACACAAAGAAAGAAAAAATGTTATGTGGACATGTTTCCGGAAACGCTTAATTTGCATGTTAGAGCTCATTTTAGTATTTACGGATGTGGCTTCATTCCAACGTGATCAAATTGTAAATTTTCACAACCAACATGTGTGAGCTGAAGAGAATCCGCACGCAATTGTGCAATCACGTCATCAACACAGATTTTCTGTGAACGTTTGAGCAGGAATTATTGGTGATGTCTTGATTGGGCCTCATGTTCTTCCACCTACGCTCATTGGAGCACGTTATCATGATTTCATACGGAATACTCTACCTGTGCTGCTAGAACATGTGCCTTTACAAGTACGACACAACACGTGGTTCATGCACGATGGAGCTCCAGCACATTTCAGTCGACGTGTTCGTACGCTTCTCAGCAACAGATTCGGTGACCGATGGATTGGTAGAGGCGGACCAATTCCATGGCTTCCACGCTCTCCTGATCTCAACCCTCTTGACTTTCATTTATGGAGGCATTTGAAAACTCTTGTCTACGCAACCCCGGTACCAAATGTAGAGACTCTTCGTGCTCGTATTGTGGACGGCTGTGATACAATACGCCATTCTCAAAGGGCTGCATCAGCGCATCAGGGATTCCATGCGAAGGAGGGTGGATGCATGTATCCTCGCTAACGGAGGACATTTTGAACATTTCCTGTAAAAAAATGTTTGAAGTCACGCTGGTACGTTCTGTTGCTGTGTGTTTCCATTCCATGATTAATGTGATTTGAAGAGAAGTAATAAAAGAGCTCTAACATGGAAATTAAGCGTTTCCGGACACATGTCCACATAACATATTTACTTTCTTCGTGTGTCAGGAATGTTTCCTGAAAGTTTGGCCGTACCTTTTTGTAACACCCTGTATAAGCTGATAATATAATAATACTAAAGGAATGAATACAGATACATACATCATTTAGTTCTATTTAAAATTCGACAGTAGAGTTGAAGATGGAACAAAAAATGCCGAAACAAGTCTGGGTAAGAAAAATGAAACAAGGTGTCTGGCTTCAGAATACTTCCTCATAAATACATCTAACCACAATTTTTGTAAAAGTTAGACTTTTCAACAACTACGGCGGCAGTGGCAGAGAAGTTATTCCACAGCGTTCTCGATGTACCACACAGTCATTCCCAATACTGTAATTCTGGAAAAGTCGTAGAATAAACGGAGGATTAAATATGTGTGGTAATCTATATCTATAAATGTGAATGTCTGTTCGGTGTACGTTTATCACGTCTGAGCCACAAGACATAAAGAGCTAAAAATTTGTACAGTTACTAATGTCTAACCGGGGAAGACTTTAGGCACGGTTTTATGGCGATCGGATAGCTATTTATCTATATATGTCAATGTGAATGTCTGTTCGGTGTACGCTTATCACGTTCGAACGACAAAACGCAGAGACTTAAATATTTGTACAGTTACTAATTTATACCCGAGGAAGGTTTTAGGCACGGTTTTATAGCGATTTGATAGATATTTAGTAATTTGAAAAATATTACGCGAAATGCAGAACAATAATTACTCTTTGAAAATTATATTTGCTCTTTGAAAATGGTTTTATTGGTTGCATTGTTGCTTGAGGGTTGATAATGATAAAAGGATGGAGTATATTGGGATGGAAAGTTATCGGTGTATATAAAATTCTGCGTGTTTGTGTGTGTTAATATTTCGTTCTGCAGCGAAAACTACAGAACGCAAACGAATGGTCTGTGTGTAATTGTTGTCCGAAGTCTCCCGTTGTACACCATAGCAGTTCCATGCCGATTGCTATAAGAGGGTGGAAGATATGGTGCTTGAAAGTCGTCAAATTATAAAAAAAAAAATTCGGACTGAAGGCCAACGATGATGTCCGCGAGTCTATAGCAAGGAGGTTACATGCAGCGAAACGTGATGCCACAGACCATATCTTTGGTCTATGAGTGCTACAATGTATTCAGATCTTTCTCTGTAAGGACAAGCATACGAATACGGAAATATAAGAATAAATAAATAAAGCAGTAAAAATGAAATTTCTTTTAATACATCTCTTTAAAAAAAATCGATTTGACGTTTCGCGCATTATCTATCACAATCAACCAACACGCGAGCGGCGCCGCGGGTTTAAACTAGTACAGAATAAGAAGAGGCCGCACGCAAGCATTTGCTAATTACTATTTTTATGGCACTCATGAGTACAATTGGAACGTAATATTCAGGAACTGAAATTCCCGTTCCATGTAATAACTGAAGAGATAATAAAATAAATTCAAAATCTTTGTAGCCCCCCCCCCCCGCCCCCTTAATACGCGACATCGCCTCGGTGGCCCTGTTCTCAGACTTCCTCCAAGCGAGACTTGGAAAAGTTCTCCGAAGTGAGCGCCCAAAAACACTTCCTTAGGCGCCCAGATCGTTATCTCCCAGCCTGGTACAGAATGCCACGGGCCTGGTGGCACCCGCAGGAATTCCGCCCGTCGTCTGCATGTCGCCCCTCATCAGGACCGCAGACACTCGCCCCAAAAGCAGGCGCCGTGGTCCTACCGGCTCCATCGCTGGCCCCTTGCTGGAGCGACACAAACATCAAAACTGCCTTCTCGGTAAGGCCGGCACGGACTCTGACAAAAGCGTCCGTCCTTACAACACAGCACTCTCTTCACTCAAGCGAACCCTGTTTCCTGGTACTGCAGCATCCAAGGGGTACTGACTGTCGTCTGCAGGTCTCTATCCCGAGTACAAAGGCACTAAAAGAGCAGGTAGGCTCCATTCTCATCCCCAGGATCCCGAGTGGTAAAGCAGTTTTAGATAGGACAATGGAGAAACAGCGGCCTTCATACAAAGATTAAAATTAAAAACCGTACAGATCGCAAAATTGTAGTTTTTATTTCATGACTGGTTTCAGTCTACACTATGTGATCAAAAGTATCCTGACACCTGGCTGAAAATGACTTGCAAGTTCTTGACGCCCTCCATCGGTAATGCTGGAATTCGATACGGTGTTGGTCCACGCATAACCTTGATCGCAGCATACGTTCAGTCACGAGCTGGACTGAGGAGAGACATCGATGAAGGTCGGAGAAGCCTGGCATGAACTCTGCGTTCCAAAATATCCCGATGGTGCTCTATAAGATTCAAGTTAGGACTATGAGCAGGTCAGTCCATTATAGGGATGTTATTGTCATGTAGAAGAATGTATAAATAGTGGGAAAATAGAAAACGCCTACAGGAAAATAAAGGAATAAAAGAAACATTTGGAGAAAAGAAAAGCAGTTGTATGAATATAACGAACTCTGATGGAAAACCAGTTCTCAGCAAAGAAGGGAAAGCTGAAAGGTGGAAAGAGTATACAGAGGGGCTCTACAAAGGAAATGAACTTAGAGACAATATTGTAGGAAGGGAAGAGGATGTAAATGAAGATGAAATAAGAGATACTATACTGAGAGAAGTATTTAACAGAGCTCTGTCGAAACAACGCCCCTGAAGTGGACGACATTCCCTCAGAACTACTGAAGTCTCTGGGAGAGCCAGCAATGACAAAACTATTTCACCTGTTGCTTAAGATGTATAAGACAGGGGACATACCCTCAGACTTTAAGCAATCCTCACTTTACTGCTTACCTTAGAAGATAGATTAAGGAAAGGCAAAACTTACATTTCTAGCATTTGTAGATTTGGACAAAACTTTTGACAATGTTGATTGCTATATACTCTTACAAATTCTGAAATCAGCAGGAGTAAAATATAGGGAAGGGAAGGTTATTTACAACTTGTAGAAAAACAAGAAAGCAGTTATCAGAGTTGAAGGGCAGGAAAGGGATGCAGAGGTTGCGAAGGGTGTAAGACAGGGTTGTAGCCTTTTCCCCAGTTATCCAATTTATACATTGAGCAAGCTATAAAGGAAAGCAAGGAGAAATATGGAGAAGGAATTAAAGTTCAGGGTGAAAAAATAAAATCATATTAACACACAATACAGTCAGAACATCACACACAAAGTTGCTAGCAGACGCCTGTTTTGACAGAAACGAAACAAAAACACATCTCACAGCACGAGACATAAACTCAAAAGCAACGAACACACACACAGACAATAAACAAACAAAACAAACGATATACAGACCCTGCCAGGCCAAAGAAATGGCTAATTTTCAAAAACCTTTCTAAGAAGTGTTACTGTAAAAAAAGTGTAAATATAAGCAGTGACAGCAAGTGGCAATGTGCTACAAATCCACACATGAAGACGAAACCATAAAAAAATTCGTGACTAATATTAATAGTCCAATTTATTCAGAATCAAAACAATCCAATTGCTTGAGAACTGTTCTGATCGAATTTAGTAAAAAATTAAATAAATAATGTAATTAATTGATTTTTCCGTCAGTACTTGACAGAACATGATAATAATATCAAAAAGGAACAACTTCCTGATGTTCTGCAAAACTTTTTTTATTGGTCACAAACCAGTTTTCGGCTTCTTAGGCCATCATCAGGTGACAACTGAATGTAGTACACATGTTTTCAAAGATGTTAAGATTTACAAAGATGTTATCACAGACAATCGATACTTCACAGGAAAGTTCATCGCAAAAACCTATTTATGAGACTTATTAACATTTATATACAAATATAATAAATATGTGTAAAGAATCAAAACTAATAGGATTATTTTTGTTGAAAAGGAAGGTTGAAAATAAAACCTATTTCAGTAGAGGTGTAGAGGGGAACTGGATCTGATCGTTTAATACTAAACTAGCATCCTGAGCCAAATGTTTATTGATTTCCAATATTTCCAGTAGTTTCATCTTTCTGCTTTTCTTCAGGGGATGTAGAATCTCACAGTTTACATCGTAATCATGGCCTTCTCTGAGCAGATGTTCAGCAAAGGTTGAATCTGTCTTTTTTAACCTCCAGCTTCTCTCACGTTCTGATAATCTAACAGCTACAGCCCTGCCAGACTGACCAACATACAGTTTCCCACAATGTTTGCATGTGATCTTGTATACACCACTCTGTGATAGGGGTTGAATTTTGTACATGTGATCTTGTATAAACCACTCTGTGATAGGGGTTGAATTTTGTCCTCGTGGTGTATACAAGATCACATGCAAACATTGTGGGAAACTGTATGTTGGTCAGTCTGGCAGTGCTGTACGCTCCTTACACCAAGCGAAGTGACGTTTGTTATTCACTTGTGTGATGTGTGGCTTATGGGCAGCCACTTGACCATGTAATCCAAGTTTTCTCACCTCCCGCATAACTGCCAAAGTACTTGGAGTGGATCCTGATGCAGTTTGGATGCTGTGATGGCCTAACTAGTAAACTATACGACGCTCTACAACTATCGGCGGTCTCTGTCAGTCAAGACGAAGTCGGCATGAACGTTTTCGAGCTGTACGTGTCCCTTCACATTTGCACTTCACTATCGCATCAATAACAGTGGACCTAGCGATGTTTAGCACTGTGGAAATCTAACACAAATGACAGCCAATCACCTGCCCACCTTCGGAGGCCGTGAATTTCGTGAGTGGCCCAATCTGCTCTCTCACGATATCTGATGACTACTGAGATGTAGTGATATGCAAATGAATAGCTTTTCAGAGCATTCATACAAAATTGGCGCCGGTGGCGACACACACAACGTGCTGACATGAGGAAAGTTTCCAACCGATTTCTCATGCACAAACAGCAGTTTACCTGCGTTGCCTAGTGAAACGTTGTTGTGATGCCTCGAGTAAGGAGGAGAAATGCGTACCATCACGTTTCCGACTTTGATAAAGATAGGATTGTAGCATACCGTGATTGCGGTTTATCGTATCCCGACATTGCTGCTCGCGTTGGTCGCCATCCAATGACTGTTACCAGAATATGGCATCGGAGGGTTTAGGAGGGCAATACGGAACGCCGTGCTGGATTCCAACGGCCTCGTATCACTAGCAGTCGAGATGACAGGCATCTTATCCGCATGGCTGTAACGGATCGTGCAGCCACGTCTCGATCCCTGAGTCAACAGATGAGGACGTTTGCTTCACAACAATCTTCTGCACGAACAGTTCGACGACGTTTGCAGCAGCATGGACTATCAGCTCGGAGACCGTGGCTGCTGTTACGCTTGACGTTGCATCACAGACTGGAGCGCCTGCGATGGTGTATGCGATGACGAACCTGGCTACATGGCTACACGAATGGCAAAAAGTCATTTTTTCGGATGAATTCAGGTTCTGTTTACAGCATGATGATGGTTGCGTCCGTGCGGTGAACGTACATTGGAAGCGTGTATTCGCCATACTGGTGTGATGGTATGGGGTGCCATTGGTTACACGTCTCGGTCACCTCTTGTTCGCATCGAAGGCACTTTGAACAGCGGCCGTTACATTTCAGATGTGTTACGACCTGTGGCTCTATCCTTCATTCGATCACTGCGGAACCCTACATTTCAGCAGGATAATGCACGACCCCACGTTGCAGGTCCTGTAAGGGCCTTTCTGGATACGGAAAATGTTCGTCTGTTGCCCTGTCCAGCACATTCTCCAGATCTCTCACCAATTGAAAACGTCTGGTCAATGGTGGCCGAGCAACTGGCTCATCACAATACGCCAGTCACTATTATTGAAGAATTGAGGTATCGTGTTGAAACTGTATGGGCATGTGTACCTGTACACGCCATCCAGGCTCTGTTAGACTCAGTGCCCAAGCGTATCGAGGCCGTTTCTACGGCCAGAGGTGGTTGTTCCGGGTATTGATTTTTCAGGATCTATGCACCCAAATTGCGTGAAAATATAATCACATGTCAGTTCTAGTATAATATATTTGTCCAATGTATACCCGTTTATCATCTGCATCTTTTTAATCCTTCTAATATTGCAGTCAGATAGCGTAAGTTTCGACGTGCCCAAACTTGCCTTACGTAGGTCAGCATTACGATGCGCACTAATTGTCAAGTTACTCTCCTATTAGTATTGCAGTCAGCTCCATAATTTTAGTAGCCCGATACGATCTTTCATTTTTGTAGACCCCTGTTAGTACTGAAGGCAACACACGCACACACACATCAACCGGTCCCGCTGCAGATAAACCCACTTGAAAAGTTTTCTGAAGTCATATAATCACACACCAATTGAAAGAAGTAAATGACGACATTTAAAATTCTAACCGAAATTTTATACAACGGTAACCATTAAAATCGGAGGTAGGTGCAGAGATTGCCATCTATAGGCGTTTACAGAAAACTTGTGTCGTGTGTTCATTTGAAAGATGAAGCTGCAAGACGCAGTTGGGTTCCATGGCGATGAGGTCAGAGAATCGATAGGCATCATTCTGGCTAGTAGACGACAATGCCAAAGATGTGAACTTCGCAGTGTGCTGTTAAACATTCAAAGTAGCCAAGAATGTACATTAAAAACTTCAACGAAATACCGTGACTTTTTGGAACCAAAACCACTAATTGTATGTTTTAGAAAATATTGTTGAGGGACTTCAACGATCTGTCATAACAAGATAAATTACTTAAACAGTCTAAGAAGTTTATTGACAGTGACGGAACGTCGCTGCTCGTGACCACCAGCACAGCCAAATGGCGGGTTATATCTGAAGATCACTAAATTGTTGCCGAAGCCGGTCATTTTAAAAATTAAATATTGCAATCTTTGACAAATATTAATGTAACTAATTGTAAGGATGGTCAATTCTATAAAACGTATTCACTGCAGATCGTCGACATGTTTACCGTACATTCTCTACATCATGCTTTCCGCTAACTTCGAAAATTTCGTCGATCCAGTGACCCGTATCGAGATCCAGAGGCTCAAAGTTCCCATACTTCTGCAAAACATCGTAAAAACCTGTTTTTTCTGTTATTGTCCCATGGGATGTAATTATCTGAATAACCCACCACAAAGAAAACTGCTAAAATTGTAACTGAACTTCTTTAAAACATTTGTCTAGATACGCCATTCACCTGTTCCCAAAAAGCTTAATACGTTATCAAAATACTCCCGAGAAAACATAATCTCAGGGACCAATTTGACAAATTATGGAGATGGTCGCTTCAGTAATTTCTATTTTTGAAAAACCGTCAAAAATTTTTAACATATTCTTAAAATGATGTTCTCGGTGAACGGTGAAACTTTTTCCAATATCATAGTTCGTTACTAATATCCGGAGCTTCAAATTTACTGTAATCATATATGTAATGTGTGTGTGCTTTACGTCTGGTATGAAACGCAAATGTGGTTTTAATTGACGTATTGAAACCATCGATATGGTTCTGGGATCATCACAAGGGTTCTCAGATCAGTAAGTTTTGTTCATCATGTTTCAAAAATTAAAATTTATGACGCGCTGTCACCGCATAATGGACACTTCACGCCTGTACAGTGTGTTTTGATCTGGATGTTATTCTAAATGTTATGTATTCACTACCCACTACAAGTCCTAGAGGTTTGTAACGGGAATTTCGGACCACCCTATATATATACAAGGTATCCCAGCTATCTTGCCCATCCAAAATATCTCTGGAACAACAACAGCTTCTGTAAACCGACTTTCACCGGTATCAATGTACGACTGGGGCTCATGAATGTACGCATTATGAAACATTCTAAAACGAAAGCATATTTGTTTTGTAACACAAACTTATGGTTTTTTTTTAAACGGACACCCTATACTCTTGCTTCAGAAGCTATAACATGACAAATTACATAAACAATGGCGTTGATTGCATCGCAATACGCCAATTACATCCCGAGATATTGCGACGCGAAATTGACAATTGAAATACACGAAACGCGCGGCTAGCGCACGTCCTGCGACTCAGGCGAGAACCCCATGCGTGCGGTAGCATATATATATAGGGAAAAGAAGCTGAAAAATGCTGTTATTGAAGCACAAGACGAAAATGTTTCTCAGTGAATCACTTGACAGAAAAATATCCAACCTGTTGACTCATTTTGTCTTCAACAGTTTTAGTTTGCAAATGTATCTGAGTTCTTTATATTATTTATTTATTTTTCCTTTTCCTTTTTTGTGATGAGAGACAGTAACGCTGGAAGAGAGAGAGAGAGAGAAACAGTGCTACTGGAACACAAAGAGGAGACAATGATAGTGGGAAACAGGAACTGATAGTGAAAGGGAGATTAATGTAGACAACAGCACGGAGAGCAAACATTAGAGGAGGTACTGGTGCTAAGTGAGACACGATGTCAATAAGAAACGAATATGTATCGTGACAGTAGCAGTTGGAGCAAACGAGAAACAGTGGAAATAAGT
The DNA here is from genome assembly GCA_026315105.1 of Locusta migratoria. NCBI lineage: Eukaryota > Metazoa > Arthropoda > Insecta > Orthoptera > Acrididae > Locusta > Locusta migratoria. The sequence goes on from CM048747.1 coordinate 3,585,404, forward strand.
GATTACTGTACACAGGCTTGGTGGAACTGGAATTACCACCCTCGAAAAGTGAGATTTTCTTTAATCTCAATACTTGCGTGATGTTGTTGTTGTTGTGGTCTTCAGTCTGCAGACTGATTTGATGCAGCTCTCCATGCTACCCTGTCCTGCGCAAGTCTCTTCATCTGAGAATACGTTCGGCAACCTACATCTTTTTGAATCTGCTTACTTTATTCGTCCCTCGGTCTCCCTCTACAATTTTTACCCCACACGCTTCCTTCTAATGCTGAGTTAACAATTCCTTGATGTCCCAGATTGTGTCCAATCAATCTATCCCTTCTCTTAGTCAGGATATGACAGAAACTCCTTTTCTCCCCGATTCGGTTAAGCACCTCCTCATTAGTTACGTGATCTACCCATCTAATTTTTATCATTCGTCTGTAGCACTACATTTCAAAAGCTTCTATCATCTTTTTATCTGTACTCCTTATCGTCCACGTTTCACTGCCATACAATGCTACACTCCAGACAAATGCTTTCAGAAAGGACTTCCTAACATTTGAATTAATATTGGATGTTAACAAGTTTCGCTTCTGTAGAAATGCATTTCTTTCCATAGCCATTCTGTATTTTATATCTTCTTTACTTCGGTCATCAGAAGTTATCTTGCTATCCAAATAACAAAATTCATCTGCTACTTTTATTGTCTCATTACCTGATCTAATTCCTTCAGCATCACCTGATTTTCTGACATTGCATTCCATTACCTTCGTTTTACTCTTGTTAAGGGACTGATGGCCCAGATGTTTACGCCTCTCATCAAAAACAACAACAACAACAACTCTTGTTAATGTACATCTTATTTTTTCCTTTCAAGACACTGTCCATCCCATTCCACTGCTCTTCCAGATCTTTTGCGATCTCTGACAGAATTACTATGTCATTGGCAAACCGCAAAGTTTTTATTTCTTCTCCCTGCACTTCACTACCTGTTCAATCTACAGATTGAACAACATTGGGGAAAGGCTACAACCCCTTACTCCCTTCCCAACCTCTGCGTCCCTTTCTTGCCCTTCGACTCTAATAACCGCTGTCTGGTTTTTGTATAGGTTGTTTCAAATGTTCAAATGTTTGTATAGCTTAAGGGACTTAACTACGGGGTCATCAGTCCCTAAACTTACAAACTACTTACGAACTAGCTAATCCTAAGGACGGCACAAATATCCATGCACGAGGGGGATTCGAACCCCCGCCCGTACTGACCGTGTGGACCGTGACTGGAGCGCCTCAGTCCCCTCGGCCTCCGCGGCCGGCTATAGGTTGAATATAACTCTTCGCTTCCTATATTTTACCCCCGATATCTTCAGAATTTGTAAGAGTGTATTCCGGTCGACATTGTCAAAAGCTTTCTCCAAATCTGCAAACGCTAAAAACGTAGGTTTCCCTTTCCTTAGACTATCTTCTAAAATAAGTCGTAATGTGAGTATTGACTCTCGTGTTCCTACATTTCTCCTAAATCCAAATTGATCTTCCCCCAGGTCGGATTCCACAAGTTTTTCCATTCGTCTGTAAATAATTCGTGTTAGTATTTTGCACCCATGACTTATTAAACTGATAGTTCTGTAATTTTCACACTTATCTGCACTTGCTTTCTTTGGAATTGGAATTACAATATTCTTCTTGAAGTCGGAGGGTATTTCCCCTGTCTCATACATCTTGCATACCAGGTGATACAATTTCTTGACGACTGGCTATCCTAACGACATCAGCAGTTCAGACGGAATATCATCTACTCCAGGGGCCTTTTTTTCGACTCAAGTCCTTCAGCGCTCTGTCAAATTCTTCTCGCAGTATCGTATCTGCTATGCCATCTTCCTCCACTTCGTCTTCCATTTCTAGAATACTACCTTCAAGTTTATTTCCTTTGTATAGGCCCTCTATAGATTCCTTCCACAGTTGAGCTTTCCCCTCTTTGCTTAGTACTGGTTTTCCGTCTGTGTCCTTGATATTCATACAGCTGCTTTTCTTGTCTCCAAATATCTCTTTTATTTTCATGTAGGCGGTATATATCTTTCCCCTAGTTATGCATTCTTCTACGGTTTTGCATTTGTCCTCTAGCGTGTCAAGTTTCGCATTCTACAGACCAAAACTCCGAACAAACAATCCCAAAAGTCATGTATACAGAGGAGAAAATAGTAGTTTAAGAAAGAGATAAGGAGTGTCAATGAGAGAGAAAATCAATGGAACAAAGGCAAGTGGGACAGAGGGATGTATGAATACTGCGCCCACTGAATTTTTGCACTCAAACAGATCTCTGTGGTATCTGCACCCAGTGTACCTGAAAACTACCTGCTGGAGGACAGATGCTACCTGCACATGGGGGGGGGGGGGGGGGTGATCGGGTGATCGTACACTGGATACGCCCTCTGTGAGAACTCTCGCGTTCCCCAGCGGCTGACGTCTTGAACAGCCACACTCAGTACGACTCATAACTTTCGTAGTATTCACTGCGTGCACTTTGCGTATTTGTCTGCTCATAGAGTCAATATTAAATTGTCTAAACGACCATCCACTTTGAAGGTCAGGCGTAATCATAAAAAGAACGAATGCAGATGGGACTGTGATTTGTAAGCGTTCAGAGCACAGAACAACGTTCTGCGAAGGAATACGTAAGACCAAAGACTGTAAGGTGCTTGTTTCAAACGGAATTCAGTGTGGAGCATTGAATAACACCCGCTAAAAAATACTAAAGACGATGAGTCGGTCGAAGAAAAGAGGTCGTCAGGAACAGACGCAGATTTCTGAAACATATACCAAAAGTTGGGTGACTTGCACAATCGAGAATACGATTTCCTCTCTGAATAACCAGAACAGCAAGCAACGATAAAGATAATATACAAACATCAAGCCAAATCACCGGAAAGCAGATAGTTGAGCTTCCGCTAGAGATACCGTTAATTTCAAATGTTTGTTAAGCTTATGGGACTTAACTACGGGGTCATCAGTCCCTAAACTTACAAACTACTTATGAACTACTTACGAACTAGGACGGCACAAATATCCATGCCCGAGGGGGGATTCGAACCCCCGACCGTAGTGGCCGTGCAGACCGTGACTGGATCGCCTCAGTCCCCTCGGCTACCGTTAATGACGGTAACAGTTTTATTATTATTATTATCTATTTTTTACCACAGCTCTCAAAACTCTGAAGACAGGATCATAGTCTTCGGTGGAAAAGCAGGACAAGTGGCCCTGAAGTGTAAACAAGACCTTTTGATGGATGGGCCCTTCAAATGCTATTGCAATTTGCTATTCATGGAGACTTTGGAAATTCAAAGTATGAAATAATATCTATCCGGTGGCCTTTGCGATCTTACCAAACAAAAGAGGCATATATCCGTCTTTCCTACAACATTATCAACAACTTACGTACCGGAATGGAATAAAAACAAAACCACCATTGTTTCAGAATAAGATGGCGATTTCTGCATTATCTTTCCATCTGTTGAAATTCATGACTGCTACTTCCCTGCAGATATCTCTCAGTAAGAAAGTGCAAGACTTGGGGCTTACTTGGGAATACAGAGAAAATGAAGAAGTAAGGCTGTTGAGTTAGGTGTGTGCTGCTCTTGCTTTCCTTACGCCTGAACTTGGTGCTTTTTCAGCTTTCGTCTATTTTGTAGATATATGATTCCAAACAGACGGCGCCATTGTACCACCAACGCTGTAGAAGGCTGACACAGCAAAATTAATTATTTGCTTGCAAAACACAATTTAAAAGTAAACACGTGATCGAGTGTACCGAGTGAATTCAAATACAAGCGGAGAACTCGGCGAGTATATCAATGAGATTTGAGATTTGTGTGGAATGCAAACGGAAGAAAACAACCTACTAAAAACTCGACGAAAGATTGGAAAAATTAGTACAAAAGTAGAGGAGGGTGGTGAATGAGAGCTTGTTTGAAAACAGTCTCCAACCTCATAATAATAATATGAATTAATTGGTCTATCGATGGCTTGTAAATAGTAATTTAAGAATTAAAAATAAATAGAAATAGAAATTCATTTTAAACACTCATAAATAGCAATGTACTGACCCCATTTTTCGTGCCCAAAGCATGGTAAAGTATGATGGGAGCCGTTTTCATTACGGAAAATCTATAGGGAGAACAGGATCACTTATGGCAAAAATGCCATATATGGAGCACCGTGACTAATTTATTGTCGCTCAGGTGCAGTCAAAATGTTTTCACTTACGACCGGTTTCAGCCGACGTCGAACATCTCCAAAAACAATGGAAATTGCAATTTCAAAATCGTATCGCTCCTACTTTACAAACACATACTTATCAATAGAAAATAAAATACGCCTCAAACCAGGTGATGATATGTGTAATGTAAAGAACATTAAAAGCTTTGTTGTAATAACTAACAGGCCTGCATTATACATATCCCTATGAGGGTAACATAAGCTGTAAGTTGCTTTTACTTCCAGTCGTAACACGTCATGCGCTCATGCCCTGAATGCGATTTCAAAACATGATGTAAAGCGGCAAGCCGCCAGAAAAAACTAAAACATATACTGTGGAAGAGTAAAGATAAAATTTCGTCCAGAATAACACATGATCTTAATATGCGGCTACGTCTTAATGTAGTAAGAAAAATCACGGTGTTTATAAAATTTCATTGAAAATGATAAGCAGAATTACATGGAGAGTCGCACTCCCAGAGAAATAATCTTGGAGCTTATCCGAGGGTGGTGGCGAACGACACGGATCTTGCACCCAATTCGTTTCACTGTGAACTCCCGATTGATGCAAAAACCACAGTTTTAAATACAAGTGTGGGCCCACCGACATCAGCCAACCTAAATTGTGGCTTGCCACCTCTCCGAAGCGTCTGACGAACCACATTTCATCCCTGTTCCCTCTGCCACTCTCTGGGGGATGATGTGACTGTTTCTTGCAGTAACAAACTCAATACCTGGTAGCAACACAGTTCAGCTGAAATCGTCAGCGTGCTCCCCAGTGTGGTTAACAACACAGTTTGCCGACATTTGGCCACGTTCTTGGGGCTCTCTAGACTGGGGACTACTACACTAGCAATTTTTCTCATTTACCCCCTCAATCTAGGCGTCGTGAACCCACTGACATTGATGTTCTCAGGGACTGGTATCACCTTTGCTTTGTAAGTTACGAAGTGTCTGTTGAAAACCAAACACTTTGTAAGACGTCAGAAACGCGCCTAGACGCAGTATGAAGTTACCTGTTTATTCTCCGGCGTCGAGGACGTCAACAGTTCACAAGGCTATTGCTCTACCGCTTACTTCCCATAACCTGTATGCGACCAGTTTAGCCTGATGTCTGCTAAGGCCTCTAGTTACCCATATTGCAGGGTCACTATCGACTGCGCGCGGCTGTGTTGTTTTGTGTCTGCCACACATCCCTCAAAAGGAGCGCAGGCAGCAAAAAGTCAGACTGTCCGTTCTACTTATTCACAAATTATTAAAGAAGTGATGCCAAAACTACCAATGGCAAATATTTTTATTATAAGGTAAACAAAGGTTTTAATGTTTGTCCCCTTTGACTGAACATACTATCCATGTTTACTGGTTCACGAAACCCTTAAGACTGAGCCGCTCGCAACTTTCAGTAGGCAGTTAGTGGGGCAGGGAGCTTTTCTAGGCGGCCACGTCAGTTAGCACACAGGAAGCCCAAAAATGTCCTTCCGTTTCGCTGTACAGCCCAGCGTACAGTGTCCTCTATGACTTTTCTTCTCAGGTGGTGATTTGTAAAGCCAGTTGTGCAACGGGAGGCTGTCATGGCCACATGAACGATCGAGATTTTTCTCGTTGGATTACATCTAAGTAATTACAAATCTGCCAACCAAAGGTTTTGTGACAATAACAAACAACATAACATACCACGTTATGCTGCTACAATAATTTAAGTCGACTCAGGAAGATAAAAAAAAAGAAGACTGTAGAGTAGGCCTACCGGGGAAACCGCGTTAGAAATAACGAGCAAAGTACATTGCCTTACAGGAGCGTGGAGTCTTGCTCGTATTGTGGAGAAAACAACTTTGATACATTTTTTAATCGTTTTTTTCTCAGAGATGGTGAATCTTAGGACAAAACGTCTAAGGGCAATTTTTTTAAGATAATTGCATGATCTACTGAGCTACTTTTATCATAAAACTAACCGTTTCACTAAAAAATCCAAAAGAACTTTTTTTAAAACTTTGTCCTTGCTTACATATTCTTGCACACTTAGGATCAATGGGGACTTTTCACAGTTCCATTACAATGGTGTCCCTAACATTCATGCAAATTTTCAGCTTCTTGAGGATTTATGAAAGGGTCAATCTCTATTTTGACCAGGATATAGGCAAGATCTGTAGGTAATATGCCCAACGATATATTTAAAGTGTCGATATATAGATAGCATTTCGGCTGTCGCCCTTCCCTGTATTATCCAAGATGTCCTACGGTACACTGTATATCTTCAGATCGTTTTTTAACCGATTTCAGTGTTTACTTGCAGCGGAATTTTAAGTAAATGCTGTTGTACATCAAAGAGCAGTGAATTTGTGGTAAAGACTGTTCACCGTGTGACCGCTTCGCGCGCAGCTGGCATAAGGGATGAGGACCGAGCCTCCGGCCGTCGCGCGCAGCTGGTATAGGTGACTAGGATTTTCCCGACCGTTGCGCACAGCTGGTACATCCCCATCTTGGAGTACGCCCCTCTGGCTCCACACAGCCCCTCAGCAATTCAGTAGTAATAGGCATTGCCTGACACTGCATTAGGTTTGCATTTTGACGAGGTACGTTGTAGATTCACATTGCAAAAATAAAGGAGCAATATTAATCTGCTGCTACTGCTTTCATTAGTATCTATGATGATAGGCCCCCCAGGAAAAGTCGAGTTAACCCACCATGAATTTGACCAGCAATGTAAACAACTCGTCTTGCTGCCGGACGAAGATTGCTGCCAATTGGCAGCATTTTTTTGCGTTCAAATCTGTTTTTCCTTTTTCCTAATATCAAATTCATATCAAGCATTACCAACTCAAAAACTTTCTCTTTGTTATTTATTTCTTAATTATTTTATGATTCATACTCTGTTCTTCTAATATATCTCTCACTTAATACATGGCTTTATAATGCTAATATAATTTACAACTGGCAACACTAACAACGGTTTGAAGAATTATAATTACAAATAAAATGGCTGCCGTGTTTTGGAATCATATATATATGGGTCATTCAAGTGTTGTGCTAGCTGTGAAATTATACGCAATATACATCTTATTTCACTTATAAAGGGTGTTTCACTAAGTGTGTTTGCCTCTGTAACTTATAATAGGTGACGGGAAATTTTAATGCGGTAGGTCAACACAAGAAATGTTACACTTTCTGCGGAGCTATGAACATAGTTTATTGTATCGTTTTCCAAAGAGTTACACCACAAGTATATAATTTTTTATACGGAACAATAGTTTTTTTCTATCGTGTATTGGATTCGTTTAAACCAGCTGCGTCCAAGTCAATTTAAACTACATTCCTATCACTGTTAGTTTGGGAGCTATAACTCTTCAAAGTTCCGGGGGCGGAGGCTGCGATAGCGTAGCTGAATGGCCGAGTGGCTATCCCCTGGGGCACGGCCCACTGTCTCATGACCACCAGCCAGTCAGCTACGCTGTCGTAGCCTCCGCCCCCTAAACTTTGAAGGGTTGTAGCTCCCAAACTAACAGTGATAGGAATGTAGTTTAAATTGATTTGGACGCAGCTGGTTTCAACGAATCCAATGCACGATAGAAAAAACTATTGTTCCATTTAAAAAATTATATCTTTGTGGTGTAACTCTTTGGAAAATGATACAATACACTATGTTCATAGCTCTGCAGAAAGTATAACATTTCTTGTGTTGACCTACAGCATTGAAATTTCCCGTCACCTATTATTTTATAAGTTACAGAGGCAAACACACTTAGTGAAACACCCTGTATATGTGCACAGCCCAGGTCTTTTAATCAGTATGTTCGTAACATCTACCATACGCTATTTCACGAGACTATGCCACGCTTTCACGTTTATTTTAATAAGTAATTTGCATATGAGAAGTGATTAGATTTGTTAATTCTCTGTTTGTAATTTAGTTTCCGTTCTAGATACGGTCACAAATAAAAACAGCGAAACGGAAACAGATGTAGCCATTTCCTAATGATACTGCAGTTCTTGACGAGCATCTCCACTGCTCCTCATAAGAAGACCACGTAAAGCTACGATCACACGAATCATAAAAGTTGTTTACTGCCCATCATACAGACCCACAATGCTGTCTGGCAATGCTGCTGCCACATCAATTGCAGCCACATTTACGGCAACATTGACGACCAGTGTTTATTGCAATATTTTCAGGAAAACATTTCACCGTGATAGAATATCCGAGCGCACTAAGGCGCTTTGCTGCGGAGCGCGCGGTTCCTCCCCGTCGGAGTTTCGAGCCCTCCCTCGGACATGTGTATGTGTGTGTGTGTGTGTGTGTGTGTGTGTGTGTGTGTGTGTTTTACCCTTAGGTTAGTTTAAGTTCTGTAGTTTGTAAGCCTGGAGACTGGTAACCATAGTAGTTAAGTCCTATAGACTTAGAAATATTTGAATATTTTTTGAAAAACATTTTCAGGCTATTACACCAGCCAAGCTGCGGTTGCGTAAACAATGGAAGGGATTGTAGCTCTCCACAGGGAAAAACTTTAGCAGCGGCGAAGTGACCGAGCGGTCTAAGGCGCCTTGCTGCGGAACGTGCGGTTGCACGCCGTCGAAGGTTGGAGTACTCCCTGGGTCATGGATAAGTGTGTTGTCGTTAGGTTAGGTTAACTTAGTTTAAGTAGTTTGTAAGTTTAGGGACTAATAACCGAAGAAGCTAAGTCCCATAGTTATACCAACATTTGAATTTTTGAAGAAATTCTTCTTTTAAAATAACCGAAATGGTTCAGAAACGTTCACTTGTAAATTGATACTGATTACACAACTTTTGCAGACCTCTGAAACTATTTTGCATATATCGTTTAAAAATAATTAGTTCAAAAACTTGTTTGTTCCACACAAACATTAATTACTACGTATGAGTAACAGCCCTTAAATATTTGGGTACTGCTGATTCATACGAAAATACTTTGTACTTCTCATCCATATGGCTCTTGGTAAAAGACATTTCAAGCATTTGTGGAAGTGTCCAAGGTATTTCTTACTGTACTTAGGAATAAGTGTTAAAAGCTCGTGTTAACATTTTATTGAGAGAATTATGTATTTTATAAATGCGTTACACCTGCCTCCAGTGTCATAGCACGTGAATAGCAGTATATTGAAACACCGGAAATAAATGATGGAAAATGGCTGCCCATTCACCACTCTTGACGAAGTTTCAAAAAATTTTTTATGTCGTAAGAACCTACGTGGAATCAAATTTTGGTTCATTGATGGAGGCCTTCTACTGTGACATACTGTAGCATTGAGAATTTCTTTCCGCTTTCACTCTTTCTATGTATTTTTTTTTTCCGTAGTTCTGTTCGTTGATGTTCATATAGTGTTCATGGACTTCTCGTTTGCCCAATTTTACATTCGTGAAGACAAGAAACAAATCGTACGTTCACCATCTTTGGAACCGTCAGTTTTTCATGTTTCCGTCGTTTCTTGGCTAGGTTCTAGAAGAAGAGGCCCATATAATTCCTCAGATGAACCTAATGTCCAAGAATGAAGTAATATTGTTTTGAGTGAGTTAGCACATCGCCTCTGTTGACCTTAAAAAGGAAAAATAAATAAATGGAAACAGGGTTGAGAGCGAAAAGCCATCATAATCGGAGACAGTTATGGTCCGCACATTGTCACAGTGTCACAGTGCAGCAATCTTCCCGGAAATACTATTTTGACCACACAGTGACACCTCTATCAACGATTTTTTTTTCTCTTTAAATTCAGTTGCTTTTTTTATGTTTCCTGTGCGCTGGGACGACATTTTTTTATATTTTTATTTATTTATATTTATATATTTATTAGGAAATGTCAGTTAACGATTGTACTGTGTAGGACTCCGGTATCCGATCGTCATCCGTGCACCAACGGAATGAAGAAAACCTGATTTAACTTTTCATGAATACACTGACAAAACCCAACGTTCGGTTCTTACACGGAAAAAGAGGAACTAACTTTTGACCTTATCTTTCCGTGAAAATAATCACTTTACACAATCGCCACTTTAAAAGTCAAGTCCAAGTCATGAATTTAATATATTATATATCTTCACTCGAAACGAATATCTTCTATTTAAATGATGAATTAATAATTATCTTCAGCACACGGTTAATTGTCACGACATTATTTATTGTTTACAAGATATACAAGTTGGTTACCTAAAGATAGCTTGACAACAACTAAATTTTATTGTATATCATTTACTAAGTCTGTTCTGTTAACAATATCGATAAGAACAAATATTCGGCATCAACTGCGGATAACAGCATCTTCCTACGCCTCGTGGCCGTCGACTCGCGACTTTATTCTTTGAGCTCGGCGGTGAAGATGTTGCCCTCATAGGTTAAGACGCCATCACAGCACATGAAACATAAGAAATACAGAAAACGTTTTTTGAGAATCATAGAACATAACATATTAACATTTGAAATCATTAATAATTAATATAAACAAATGCATGATAACCTGCAAAACTGAGGTGACATAGAGTAGTAGCGGAGATAATATTCTGTCCCACTACACCTGCTGACCCTTCAACCCTCCTATCACACACCATATCGAAAGTAACGAAACAGTCATTTCTAAAAACTGAAAGGCCTTTTGCAGGAAACGAAACAGAACAGCAACAGAAATACACAAATGGAGAAACTTCCACTCCCAGAAAGGGAAAATAACCCAAATCCTTTGCGTAAAAATTCCATTTCACTATAAAGTAAAACAAACATATTTCCATTAGTGAAATCATAAGTGAGAAACAAAGCAGTGGAAAGAAAAGTAGATTTATTAAAGAAAAGTCACTACGGTACACAAGGGGTACACCTTCTTTGTAGTATTCTGTAAGTGACGAGAAGAAGGAAACACAATGCGCCCTCGAGCCATCCAATTCCTGCAACTTGAACTGAAGAAAACAAAGCGAAGAAAAGCATTTATGGGAATCTGTATATTCCCCAGTATTCCAATCAATGACGTAGTCGCGAATCACTGTCGTAAGCAGTGTTGCCAAGTTAGTAGTTTTACCACTAAATCTAGTGGTTTTGAGTACCTGTCTAGTGGGCAAATTTTGCTTCTAGTGGCTAGTGGGAATTATGGTGGATTTCAAAAATATGTCGAAGGTTTTACGGAAAAACTATTTTCAAAAACAGTTGATGAAGACAGCATTCAGTAAAAGCACTATTTAGTTTAGGTGATATAAACTTTTATAATATACGTTACTCTGTCTTTGATTACGTTTTTGTGTTCTCATATTGTTATGTTCGCTTATTTATTTACTCGTGTCAGAAACATACATTATAAATTACAAGATATAAAATAGGGCAACAAAATACAGAAAGAAATATTCCAAAAATAGTAATAATTAACATGCATCTGCATGCATGCTTCATATTATGTGGACACATTTACGGGGCAATTTTAGATAAGCCTAACAATTTTTCCCTATGAAAATACGGTGCAGCTGACACTAGACCAACCTCCAACGATAATATTACATCTTTAGTTATTATAATTATTGAAAAAGCTCCTTGATCCTGAATATGAACGATTAAGTTTCATGATAACACTTTAATAAAGCATGTTTACGCTGTAAATATTATACATTTTTAAATGGATGTTTCCTAGAAACAACGTAACAGAAATTGTTAGGAAGTATAAAACAAATTTTCCCCTGTTTTGCGTGTGAAGAAGAAATTGATTTTAGAGGTTGTTGCAATAGCATCAGAAGAAGCCAGATTATATTCGTTTGATTTACCATGTTGAAACATCCGAGTTCCATCATCTGATTCCATACTGGTTTCGAGCAGTTATTGCTCTTCTTCAGAAGAGACTGTACAGAAAAAAAGTCAGTGCAGTGAAGTTCGTAGCTTGTAAAAGTTTTAAACCGGCCGCGGTGGCCGAAGGGACTGAGGCGCTCCAGTCACGGTCTGCACGGCCACTACGGTCGGGGGTTCGAATCCCCCCTCGGGCATGGATATTTGTCACGTCCTTAGGATTAGCTAGTTCATAAGTAGTTTGTAAGTTTAGGGACTGATGACCCCGTAGTTAAGTCCCATAGACTCTACAAACATTTGAACATTTTTTTAAAGTTTTAAAAAATCTGAAAAGTGTAAAATTCAAAAAGTATTTAAAAGGAGAAATTATACATACTGTTAATTATCGCATGAAAAGGTGCGGCTCGGTAGCACAGTGGTAGAGGGCAAACTATGACCCAAAGTCGCAGGTTCGATCCCCGCCAGATCCTAGTATTTTTATCTGCCACGTTCCCCTTCTTTCACCTCTGGCAGTATTGCTCATGTGAAAAATACCCCCTGGGTAAGTCAGTTCGAAGGTCGGAGGAAGGCAACGGCATACCACCTCCAAACAGGACCATCCCTAGTAAAGCGCTGTGGTGTTCAAACCAATCTTCGGATTGTTGACTGCTTTACTTTACTATTTTAAGAGAAATGTGATACTGTCTTTTGCTTATCATGCGATAATTAACAGTATGTATAATCTCTCCTTTTAAGTAGTTTTTGAATGTATACTATATTATTATATTTTTATTTATTTCAAGTTATGCACTTCACAACACTGACGATGTTTTCTATACAGTCTCTTCTGAAGAAATGCAATAATTGCTCAAAACTGGTAAGAAAATAAAATTTCGACCTGTAACTGTTCATTCTTGGTATATGAAATACTGTTCTAGCTTTAAACACGAGCGATAAATTGAACTGTTTAATATTTTTTTTTTTCAAATAATAACAATATAGTGGCTTTCTTAAACACACGAATAAAATCTAGTGGTTTAGGCTTCGTTGGAGGCCATGGGTAAGCGCCACCGTGAGGTAGTTGGTGTAGAGTTCGTCATAAGTGCGAGCGCTTTCACGTCTGTTGGTGGGCCTTCTAGAGGTAGGCCATGTACGCCACACCGTCCCCGAGGCGTAGGGTGATTATTGCAAAGGCAGAGTGTCCCAGTAGCCAGGGGGAGCGGCTGGTGGACCACTTCACAGTCACACTCGCTGGGGAGGTTTCGTTCACGAAGGCTGTCATGCCTCGGCATGGCTCCCACACAGCTGGAGCGACTAGGGCATTAAAATTGTTCAAATGTTTATAAATCTAAGGGTACAAACTGCTGAAGTCATCGGTCCCTGGACTTCCAAACTACTTAAACTAACATGATGAGGACAACAAGCACACCTATGCCCGCTCCGGCGGGAGCGGCCGCGCAATCTGTGGCATGGCGTCTCACACCCGAACCTTCAGATGTCAGACGCTCAGATCGGTACCTAACGCTGTTTATCGATGGAGTTTCAGCCGAAACTTCTATATGAGTAGCCTAATATCAAACCTGGACATCTGACATAATGGTCGAAATTTAGTTAGCTGTCGATCCTAAAGGAAATTTTCCCGCTATTTTCATTGGAGAAGTCCGGTTTTTTTTTTTTTTTTTTTTTTTTTTTTTTTTTTTTTTTTTTTTTTTTTTTTTTTTCAAAAATTGACGTAAATGTGATAAATCACACGTTAAATTTCACTGTTCACATCAAAAGCGGACACCTACACAATAACTTGATATCAAATTCGGACACTTGTTGAATGAAGCAGTGTGCACCAATCAGAACACAGTATATGATCACATGACCTCGAAAATCAAGAATGGCGACAGTATGTGCCAGGTACTAAGACGAATTAGCCCGTAATTACGTTTCTCAGTAATTTTTATAGTATTATTACTAATAACCATCTTAAAGCGAGTGAAATGGAACATATCACCAGCGTCCGAAGGAAAAGCTAGGAAGCGGCTGAGACAACTTGAAAAGTGGAAAATAAACACTGAAAAGAAACAAAGGTAAGACTAGCTTTTAAACTACACTGCTCTATTGTAAGGTGTGTTGTACGAAATTATCACTTGTCGGAAAGAAGTTAGATGTCAGAAATAACGTAAGGATGTTTACGGAAAAATCTGGCGACAGTTTCAACAGATCGTATGCTAATAATTTTAGAGATTCATTGCCGTAACATTTCATTTTGTATATAAAATTGAAAAGATTATTATGATTATTGTAGTTCTTCATTTTTCCAATATGTAATAGAGTTCAGAATTCAATATTTTTCACATCATGTCGATATTCCTATAATTTCGCAGATATACACCTGTAAAAGATTGTCGTTTGCCGTAAGCGAATCTCTGTGTATCAAAAACGGACATCTGAAAGCGTGTTCACATCAAAAGCGGACACCTACACGTTTTGGTTTCAAAGACGGACATCTGTATTTTCAAACACAATTTGAAGGTGTTTGAGTAGTCAGATAGATATTAGCCACTTCCAGATATAAATACTCGGGTATTGATAATGTTCAAATCAGGTTATAAATATATTTTCTCTATGTTTCGCAATAAAAAAAAATGACGTTTATCTCAGTTTCTGACAAACGACAGATGTACGTCTTTGATAACAGGCTACTCATATAATTATTGCTGCCGTCCAGGAGAGCGTGCGTAACCTATGATGACACCTAACCTACGGAGTACAGGGAAAGCATAACTGTGAGAGCTTATCACTTTATGCTACCATGGGCTAGTTGGTAGAGCGTTAGTTCCTTGACCAGAAAGTCGTCGGTTCAAGTCCCGCTTCGAGGCTTTTTTTTTTCTTTTTTAACTGCAGTACGTTTACAATTGTTAAAAGAGAATGTCCATAACGTTCCACGGGCTCATTTCGCAAAACAGCAGTGTCAGCTGCAGCAGTAGCAGCAGCGCGCGGACTGGACAGCAACGTCGGCCCCACTCGATGGTGTGGGCAAACACACGGCGCTCTAGCCACAACACGGAGGTGCTGCCTATCCAGCAGTCATTTATTTATATTATTATTGTTACTTTAACACTTCCGCACGTATAGTGCAATTGTTTCTTTCTTCTACTAATATAATGTAAAGGTTTGCTACTTTGAAATAAATCGAAGCAGAAGCAAACTGCCGATTACACAGTGCTACGAAATCCGAATAGTCCTTTTACATTTCAGGAACATCTTGTCCCATATAATACTCGGTGTACGTTTGTCGACGTATAACAATTTGTAACATCATACAGAAAAAAAAATCGCGCCATCATGGTTGGAACCGACGACCCTCGTAGCGACAAACATTCACTCTATCAACTAGCCCACGGAAGTTCAGCGCGGCAATCTCCTACAGCCACGCTCTTCCTGTGCTCCGACATTATTTTCCGTTTCCGTACGTTATCCTGGGCAGCAGGACATGGCACGAATTATATAGAAGTTTCAGTTGATACTTTATCGATAGACATTTGGTACCGCTCTGAGTGCCTGACACTCCCACTCGGCCTGGGAAATTAGCCGACCAGTTTTCTGGGTGCAAAATTCAGTGGATGCAGAACACAGGGACTGTTAAAAAGTGGCGGAGCGAGGTGTAGTCAGTGACCTTAGAGAGAGAGAGAGAGAGAGAGAGAGAGAGAGAGAGAGAGAGAGAGAGAGAGAGAGAGAGAGAGAGAAAAGTGCCAATGGCAGGAGAGAGTGGCACGGAGACATTCGCAGACGCTGGAGCATTTAACAGGTATTACGTCGGTTGTCAGACCTCGCTGAAGCGTAGTCACGTGTGCCGTCTCGTATGTTTTAATTTTTACCGTCAATTTGGCAACATAATGTGTAACGCTATTGAAGTAGAGAAAGTGTGTTCAACAATTTAGGCGTTGTGTAGATTCCATGATGACAGCAGTCTTGTTTAAATCGGTCTTATAGACTAATAAAAAAACTGTAGCCATCTTGGCGTTGAAGACTTCCATTACAAATACATATGTAGAGAGTGGGAGTGAGAGGGAGACACTGAATATGAAGGGTTCAGTAGAAGCAGAGAGTGGCTAAAAGTACAAGTCAGCGAAGTTAACCCAGTTCGCGTGGAATTATTTTTGGTTAAAATTATTTTCAGAGGCTATTAATTACCTTCATATGACTGCACAAGGGAGTCCTAAGTGATTTTTTTTTTCACAATCACGCCATACGTTTTGCAACACTGTCCTTCATTCCGGACGGACGTCAAAAAGAATCTTTTATTTTTTCAATCTGAAGATTCATTATTATTAAAATATCGTTTAAGATGAAATATATACCTATAAAAATCGCAAAAATAAAACAATGTTCAAGAAATACAAACACAACTATGAGAAAGCCTAAAATATCTTCTGTATGAATCTCAAATTCGCAGATAATAAAAGCTATAACTGATCTGCAAGGGTAGCAGATAATTCAAAGAAATAAAATATGACACTATGCACGAATTATTAGATGCAACAATGAAAATGTAAGTTTCTGTTTTACGTCCTTCTGGGATGACATCAGCGCTAATTATACAAAGTTTTCTTTTAGTTCATAAATTTAAATTTCTGCATGATTTTAATCACATTACAAAAATGCTACACTAATTACATTTAAGTGCATAGTAGAGGCTAAGAAATTCTAGAAGGTAACACAGACAATTTAGCTAGGATTCCACTCCATGAATTATCGTAATCTGCCTTGGCTGTCTTCTATGCCTTTATTAGGTTACGACCGGTTTCGCACCATTAAAGGTGCATCTTCAGATATCTTATTTACATGAAGTGGAAAGACTTATTGCGACGTTCCAATATTCATGCTGGGTGCCGGGTTTTTGGGGGCTTTCCTCGTGGTCCTTAGATGGCTTTATATGTGACTCACTTAACGCCCGCTGCTTCGCATGCCTAGGCTGGTTAGTCTGCACGAGTTGTATCTCCCTCTTAACATAAATTTTCATAGATATAGTTTAAGTGCGATCATGATGAAACGTTGTGATACTACTTGTAGCCATGGCAGAATGGCCGTGCGAATTGAGGCGCCATGCTGCGGTGCGCGCTGCTGTTTGCCGTCGGGGGTTCGATTCGCCCCTAGGGCATGGGTGTTTATCTTGTC
The DNA here is from genome assembly GCA_026315105.1 of Locusta migratoria. Classification (NCBI taxonomy): domain Eukaryota; kingdom Metazoa; phylum Arthropoda; class Insecta; order Orthoptera; family Acrididae; genus Locusta; species Locusta migratoria. The sequence continues at coordinate 3,602,545 of CM048747.1, forward strand.
CTTAGCATAAGTTAGTTTAAGTTAGTTTAATTAGTTTGTAATCCTTAGGAACTGATGACCCCGTAGTTACGTCTCTTAAGATTTACAAACATTTGATTTTAACACTTGTAACCACCTATGGCACCCCTTAATAGTTGAATTTCCAAAAATACCCCAAATGCGTCGTTTAAATTCCAACCAAGTATGCAAATATCATTTTTTGTAATTCTGGGTTAAAAATTGGCTTAGTAGCAACGTATTTTCAAAAAATGTTTCATCCCCCCTATTTCACCCCCTAAATGATTAATTTTCTGAAAATACCGAAACACTTGTCTTTTTAATTCTGACCAAGAAAACATATACCAATTTATGTGGTTGTAGCTTCAATTAAAAGCAAAAGACTAGGAAAACATCCCCTCTCCAAATTTAACCCCCTTGATGGTTGAATTTCCAAAAATACTGAAACGCGTATTTTTTAAATTCTAATGAACAATACAAATACCAATTTTTGCAGTTCTAACTTTAAAATTGTCTTGACAACAATGTGTTTTGGAAAAGAATTTTAGATCCCCTATTTTACCCGTTACTTGTTGAATTTACAAATATAGCGAAACTCGTGTCTTTTTAATCCTGATCAAGAGTCTATATCCTAAGTTTCGTAGTTATAACTTGAAATTTGAGTTAAAAGCAACATATTTTTTGAAAATTAATTTTTGAATCCCGTATTTCACCCCCTTACTGGTCGAATTTCTAAAAATACCGAAACACGTGTCTTTTAAATTCGAACTCTGAATCCAAAGCCAAAAATTTGGAGTTCTAACTACAAAATTGCCTAAATGGCGACAGAATTTCGAAAAAATCCCCTCTCCGTAGCTTAAAATTTGAGTTAACAGCAACATGGTTTTGAAAATCAATTTTTTGCGTCCCCTATTTTACCCCCTTATTGGGGGAATTTCAAAAAAATTACGAAACACGTGTCTAACCCTGAATTAAAATCCGAAAATTTGTAGTTCTAGCTTCAAAGTTGCTTAAATAGCAACGCATTTTCCAAAAGCGTTTCACCCCCTATTTCACCCCCTTACGGACAGAATATCGAAAAGTCGCTTCTTAAAGAGTACGATGAACACATTCTACAATTTACAAGTTTCTATCTTCAGTGGTTTGGGCTGAGCGATGATGAGTCAGTCAGTCAATCAGTCAGTCGGGACATTGCCTTTTATATATAGAGATACCATTAAGTTGGAGTCAACAGTTGGTTAAACCAAGGTGACTGCCTAAAAAGTTTTATTAAATTGAACGTTGGAAGCGTGTTGTATCTCCCCTGAATCTGATTTGTGTTGTTTTAATACGATGATCATGACTCCACATCTAGGTGGGCGCTAACAAAATATGTTCGCAATCGGAAGACAAAAATTGGTGACAGAAATTTCGCGACGAATAACAATCAGAGGAATTTTAACGATGGGAAGAGATATGAAACTGATTTTAAACAACAAGACGAACACTTTACAGCCTCATGTAGCCGAGGTGCGCCACAGCTCCAACTGGTGCATGCTAAAATCAGCTTTTTAATCAACAGGTAATTAACCAGTATTGAGGAAATATATAGCAGAGTTGCGGGCTAAAGACTGTCCAGAGCTGACTGGCAAAGTTTACTTTGCTCAGAAGGGAGTCGTAATATTCAGCAAATTACTTTACGGAACTCTCCAAGAACTGGTAATTAGCATGTTCTAAACAAGGTTGGCAAATAGAGGTCATGACACCGGGCAAACATTAAATAATTTTGTAGTACTAAGTACAGCGTGAAATCACATTACTCGCCGCAAATATGAAAAGAGCCGCTTTGAACGGGATCTGGCATACAGTGCAGTCAAAGTTTACTACGGTGTTGCCAGGTTCCAATTTATTTATTTATTTATTTTTTTAATTTTTTTTAATTTTTTTTTATTTTTTTATTTATTTATTTTTTTTTTGGGGGGGGGGGGAAAAGCTGATGTTTAAAAATTCGGAAGATGCAGTGAAAAATCGGAAGCTACAGCTTACTAAAAGAGAAAGACACTATTTATTTCAGTACTAGGGGAGTGAAAATAAGACAGTCTCTTATAATCAATTTAATCTTTGAATTAGAAAGGTTGTCTCACAGTCGGCGTTGCTCGTTGCGTTTCATTGAGCGTGCTTTTTGAAGCTTTTTCGTTCCTTGTGCCCAAAAACTATTCTATAAGTAGAATGGTAATCACCGTTAAGGCAATGTTTCGTTGTGATCGCATTCGGGAGGGGGGGGGTGCTATGGGGCTGCAGCCCCCTCCTGGATTATACTTACTTCTTAATTTTCTTTAAAATAAAAGAGAGAGATCAAGTCTTCTTAAGCTACTGTTATAAGTAATCAATATTCAGTAATGCTTCTCCTCAGATTTTAAGACATTTGGTGCTGTTTTGAATCCTGGCTTCGCTACTGGATCGAACTGCTATGGTATGTGTTACTAGTAGCCATGAGGGTTAGAACAGGAGATGCCCTTAACGCCACAGAAATGAAGCCATATTGTGGAGCCAATAATATTTGTGGTGACGCGTGTGAATTCATTGCAGTCTGAGTTGAAAGTGGTACTTTTATTTAAAAATAAAGGTTATGTGCATTACCTATGGATGAGCAAGCAGAGCAAGAAAGTCAGCTGCTATTTTACACAGAAAATTGTTATCGCTAAATTAATCCTTGCTATTTCATCTGACATCTGATTTTCACTCTTACGAGATATACGTTCCCTTGAAATTACTTAGACCTGGTGGTACAAAATAATGACGTGTAACCTGTAGAAGGAATTTTCATATGCATTCAATATTAAAATCGTCTATTCAGTACTGAGCTTACGAAAATGATAAAAGCTTGATACTGTCATTATTGGAAAAAATCTTGTTCTGCTTTTCATGTGAACTACTACAGCTGACAATTTGAGATCTTTTGAAGCGTTTGGGTACTATCCCGATATGTGAGTCAGACTTCTCGAATGAGATTTTACGTAAATAAATCACATTTCAGCTATCTGGAACGTCTGTATTTGTCTACAGAAGTATACTATATCAAATATGCACTCAGAAATGACGGTCATCTAAACGTATAAAATTTATCAGGGCAAGAACCACACAGTGCTTTAATTTGAATAGATACTTCTCTGGCTCCACAAGATGGCGGTCTGGATTCAATCGACAGATAAGCTTAGCGCAGTAGCGCCATCTCCTCTTATTTTAACCTCATTGTTAGCAGCATATGCTATCGGCCAAAGACAATTGGAAAATTTCGGTAGATCCATCGAAATTTCAAGACGATTCAGAAAATTTAGGAAGATTCACTCAAAATTTCAGGAAGATTTGGAAAATGTCGGAAGATTCACTTGACATATCATTGATTGATTTTCTCAGGGAAGCCAAAACAGTCTTGGTCCAACCCGCCACTGCCCGCACCGAAACTAAGTTTATTGTGCTGTATCGCTCCCTGTATATCTAGTAAAGCCAACCAATGCCCTTGAACAGTGCAAGGAGTCCCATTACCAGTTCTTTATTAGACACAATTTCTTCGGGTCTGGTTGTCCCAAATGTTCTGTGCCTTTTACTCTCCAATGCAATGTATTCGAAGATTAGATGTGATGCAGTTTCATCACCGTCATCACAGATCCTACATTTAGGGTCCTCTTCTGTTATTCCCATTGTATGTAGGTGTTTTTTGAAATTCCCATGGCCTGTCAGCAATCCAACCACGAGTCTAATCTCTCTCCTGTTCAGGCCCAGCATTTCAGTGCTTCTTTTAAAACATGGCTTTGGCATCATTACCTTGCCATATTTTTGTTGATAGACTTTGGTCCAATATTCTGTCGGCATGTTCGTTGCCACTGATCCCTGAGTGGCCAGGGATCCACAATAGGTTTACTCTATTGCTTTCCCCTAGCTCCACCAGAACCCTGTGACATTCTACAACAATTTTAGACCTTGTTGCAGGAGCTGCCAGTGATCTCAGGGCTGCCTGGCTGTCTGAATAGATATAGATGCTACGGTCTTTGTAGCAGCTACGAAAATTCTCCTCCACACACGCCCTGATGGCAGCGATTTCAGACTGGAATACTGAGGCCAGTTTCCTTAGAGAGATGACGGCCTCCAGTCTTGGCTGCACCCCGTATACCGCGGTCCCAACGCCTTGGTCTGATTTCGACCTGTCAGTGAACCCGTACGGTGTCGAACTGACATATCATAATTTCGCTAATAATTTTTTTTTTTTTTTTTAAATCGGAAGATCCGATTATTCTGAGGATCTGGCAACACTGCTTCACTATGAGGAGTGTTTTTTAAGTAGGTACCGTTTAGCCTTAGAACTTGAATGCACCCCGTATATTTATGTCAATAGAACACACAAACATTTTGAAAGTCTGAAGATACCTGTCGTCATGTAAGAAGGCGCTTCCACACGTAGAGGCGGAGCGATAGGGGAAGTGTGGAGGGGAGGGGAGGGGAGGAGCTACGGCCGAGCGACAACAGCGGCGCCTGCGGGAGAAACACTGCGGAACTCGCGGCCAGCCACGCGGTCTACAGAGCGAACGTTACTGGCTGCCGTTGCGGTAATGGAGGGGGGGGGGGGGATGCGCAGAACGGCTGACAACTGGGCTGACAGCGACTATAGTATCGTGCAGCAGTGAATTAGATCCGTTGCTTTGTAATTCGACAATACATAAATTTAGTGGTACCGTACATGCAATGGATTCCGCAAAGGGACCAGAAACTGCTGATAGCAAAACCTTAAGCAGCAAGGCGGTGCTTAGCCCTGTAATAAATGGGTGTTAAATACCGTACCGTTAACCACAGCCGATCCAAAGGCAACAACCTCATCAAATTCCGAAATAAAACATGCTGCCGAAAATAAAAAGTAGTTCATCTCTAACAGTTCTCCAATTCACTTACAGTTTAATGTTCAAGAGTGCATATGGAGAACACCAAATGATTAACATTTACAGTTCAATAGATGAAACGGAACTGACATATCAGACAGATGTCGATCCTTGCTTATTACGTCGCATGACAGAGACCTGTGAAGTTGGTAACCCATTTTCTAAAAATGTACAGTTTTTCCGAGTTCCAGACAGATATGCAATAGTTCTGGAGTTCTCTGTACAAAATTTAAATAATTCTGCAAAATATTGCGAAAAAATTAGAAAAAATTACAACAAAATTTAGTTTTTTTTTTTTCGAAATAATTATCAGCCTATTAGCGCAAACATAGTTCTGATCACAGATCTAAATTTGTTCTATTTTTCCTAGTTTTTCTGGAAAATTTTGCATAACTATTTACATTTAGTACGAAGAACTCTATAACTATTTACCCACAATTCCGAAATAACTGTATATTTCTCGAAAACGTAGTGCCAACTTCACAGCTCTCCCATAACTCAGTATTGCGAAAATACTTTTTATTTCACGAAATTCTGCCGAACTACTCAAATTTTGTACAGAGAACTATAGAATATATACCCAGAAGTCTGAAATAAATGTGTATTGTAATTAAAAGAGGTGCCAACTTCACACGACTCTAGCGCATTTTTGTAGAGCTTATGTTCCTTGTTTATGCAAATGGTGGGGCTCCGTAGCACAGTGGTAGAATGTCAGACTACAAATCCAACGGTTGCGGGTTCGAACCCCGCCGGGTCCTGGAATTTTAATCTGTCACTTTCGACTTCTTTCACCTCTGGCAGTGTTGCTGATGTGAAAAGTACCGAGTAGTGGTTCGGAACCCACATTAAACTGTAGTTCCCCCTATAACTGGCTGGGTAAGTCGGTTTGAAGGCTGGAGGAAGGCAATGGCATACCACCTCCAAACAGGACCATGCCTAGTAAAGCACTGTGCTGTTCAAACCAATCTCCGGATTGTTGACTGCTTTTTCTTTTTTTATTTCATGAACTATAAACTGAGCAAAAAAATATCATTCTGTAGAACTCTAACTATGTTTGCGCTAATAGGCCAATAATATTTTGAAAAAAAAGTTGCAATTTTTTCTATTTTTTTCGCGAATTTGTACAGAACTAGTTAAATATTGTGTAGAGAACTCCAGAACTAATGCATATCTGTCCAGAACTCTGAAGAGAATTTACATTTTCAGAAAAAGGGGTACCAACTTCACAGTACTGTGCGTCGGGACTGGTAGTGTCGGGGTAAAACGCTCGACTGCAAACAGGTAGGTCACGCGTTCGTAGACCGGTCGTTTCTTGAATTTTTTTCAATCTTCATCTCTCAACGAAGTGAGCAGTCGCCAGGAACGACACGTGGTTCGGATTCCACTTTAAACTTCAGGTCCCCTTTCCCCGGTTGGATAACTGGGTTAGATTACAGACACGCAATTCGCCGAAGTGGCATCCAGTTGGAAGACGGGCACTGTATCACACGAGATTTTCTTTTTCTTTTATTTTTTTCCATTATTAGTACGTGGTGTAACTTCCAGAAGTGGTAATGTAGGCGCTGATTCTGGCATCTATTTGGTGGTGATGGCGGAGCATATAGCGTTGGTGTAAATTTTTCCACGCCTCCTGCACCTGTTCACGTAGCTCTGCAAGAGTTGTGGGTTGATGCTGACTACCTAAGTAGCTGTTAATTGTACTATTTCTGGCTTAAAGCCATCATATTAAGTTCGAAGTATTGCTTCAGTGCAGCCGGTTAGGACCAGTAGGCGAAAGATGGTAAAAGCTGGTGAGAACCACGACAGGTGATACAATAGGTCGGGTTCTCATGGGAAAGAGCACTGGCGAGTCTCCCCGAATTCTAGGGAATTCCCCGAGCGGCAGGCACTGCACGCCGATTGGCTGTAGCACTGGCGGTCACGCGCCAAAACACATTCATATTTTTATTGATATTTAATAAACTAATAATATATTCAAAGTCAAACTCAATTTAGAAATACCCCTCAAATCAAAGCTATGCCCTGAGTAGGTAAAACATATTAACAATTACTGAAAACATTAACAAAACAGTCAGGGCCGGCGCAAGCCCAAATGCCGCCCCGTGCGACCTGCTAAATTGCCGCCCCCCACACGTATAAATAAATCTTGGCAAAGTGATAGTGTGCGAGTAGTATTGTCAAACAAAAGTGCCGGTCAGAGTTTGTTGTTCATGCAGGCGGAAACAGGTGTTTCATGACTCAAAAACAAAAACGTAAGACTATCACTCAGAAACAGATAGCAAAAATTTTCAAAAATGCGTCGAAACCCAACTTATGCCAGACTTACTACCAATGTCTTTATCCCTTGTAATTACTCGCAGCGTGTTTATCCATTCAGAATATTTAGAGCCATTGTAGGTGTTCGACATGTTTCACTGTAGTAATGTTCATAATTTTTTTCTATAATGCAGGAAGAATAAAACACTCGGAAACTGCTATTGAAGGGCTTAGAAAACTGCTTCAGGCTTACTTAACATGTAACCGAAGAATCGAACATTGCATTCGACTTACCCAATTAGATTTCATCTTATGGAAAATTAGTTGTAAGTAAACGCACGGCGCGTAACAGACTGTCAGCGCTCTATTCGTAAGAATACCGGCGTGTACGCCTGACTGCTCCCCCCCCCCCTCCCCCCCTCCTCTGTTCCTCCGGCGTAAGCACGACGGTGCTGCCACAGTGCCGAGGAAGAAATCAGTCCTCCCTGTCCTCGCTCGACAGGGGCGGCCGGCAGGTAGTCGAGGATCCATGCCACAGTTCCCGAAGCCGCTCTCTCCGAGGTTTGGTTTCTAATCCCCTCTTGGACATGAATGTAGAATTTGTCCAAAGAAAATGAAAAAAAAGAGAGGGGCGGCAGATTTGCCGCCCCTCGGAAAGTGCCGCCCCGTGCGGCCGCACGTTTCGCACTTGCCTTGCGCCGGCCCTGAAAACAGTTAATGTAAGACGGACGATGCACGGCAGCCATGTTTGCGCGCCAAATTGCGGAACGAAGGCAGCCTTGCATCGAGCCGCTACACTTCAGTGCAGAACAGACGCTCGGTAGAGTAACAGGTGACTTTTGTACGCGCACTCGGTGGAGTAACATGCATACGTAGGCGGTCATCAAACACTGTTTAATTATCTTAGATCAAGGGAAATAACTTTATATTTACTTTCAGTTAAGAAAATGTGTGTCACGTTGATTCTATTATGCAGTTTACTGGTTTTCTGCTGACTTTAATAAAATCAGTTGGCACCCCAATTCCCGAGGATTTCAGTTTTATTCAGTAACTAGATCAGTTCCTACCAACAGTTTAGTAATTTCAGCCTCATTCAAGAACTCCGACCTGCGTGCTATCATCTGCGTCAGGTTGGTGAACTTTTAGGGTTTCTACTCTTCACACAGTGCAGTGGGGAGTAACTACAACCCTCGCGTACACTGTCATTGCGATACAAACGCAAACTGTTGTGCGTCATCCATGGCAACATGGAGGAGGAAAGGAAATGATATAGAGCCGGTTAACATACCCCCTCTAGACATTTTTTTTTTCGTTGTAAAGTTTAGCAGGTCACGTTGAGATTCACTCGCAGTGTGTGGATTAGCATAATTTTGTTGGAACAGCATGTCGGCTTGCTTTTGCAATAATGGCCATAGAAACGGTACATCATTTTTCACGTAGCAATCGCTGATCAGCGGTCCCTTCACAAGCACCAAAGGTGAACGGTAGTTGTAGGTTACTGCACTCCAGACTATTTAAGCTGGCGTGGGGCAGTGCGTCTTGTTGGACGAATACCTTCTACGAGATAGTGGTCGCCACTTCCGTACCATAAGCGGAAACAACCATCACTTGCACGCTGCAAAATCTGCTTCCAGCGCTGAAGACCACGGTCCGCTATACCAAAGTGATTCTCTTACCACAGCAGTCGAGTCTTCCACATCTACAAAAATACTCTGCAAACCACTTGTAATGCTTTGTAAGGGGACTACTGAATGGAAATCTCGAATTCTAAGTTTACGTTACATAGGTTGGCAACAACTTATACAGCCATCTTTGTTTCGGTGAAGTAAGATTATCTTTGGCGACCGGTAGGCAGTGGTTTTGCCTCTGAGTAAGAAGTGGTAACAGTCTGGAATCGGTCGGGGAAGGATCGCGTCTGGTAGCCAAACGAGAGGATCGGGTGGTAGATGGAGAAATTGAAGCTGGCGCCTGATGAGGTTTGGAATCTACCAGTGCAAGATAAGTGTTAATACATTTATTTACTACTTTAATGAATTTTGGGTTTGTTTTTCTTTTATTACTAATATATATTTCCACACAGTGAGACTCCATTTCATTAATTTATAACAATGATTTTTGAGCGCGATTAGTGTAAAGAAAAAGGAGTTGAAAGTATAATAAACTAATCATTCATATATCGATGTTGCCAATTCTAATGCCGCTACCTGGGATAGGGTTTCCTTAAGTTTCGGAACATCCTCATTGCACACTTCGCAATAATACGCACATTGTTCGTTTCTGTGGTTTGTGATAGTTTAGGTTAATTTATTACTTATTATTCTTAATATTTTACATAAGGTGAATTTAATTAGTTTCATTTATTATTTCTTTTAATTTCTTTTGGAAAGTGAAGGTGGGATCAACTTTAGTATTACATGGATGTATAGCTTAGTGATAGTTGAGTGCATTGTAGAAATTCAGTCTCATGAACTAATTGAAGTGAAGAATGTGAAGTACTGCGAAGCGAGGTGTCACTTTCCAGAATTGAATATTTGCTTCATTTATTTCATTGTTAGTTGAGAACGGTGTCGGCTGGATTTAATACAGAACATTGCTTATAGGTATTTTGCTTTTATATAACTTTTGTTAGTAAGACAGATAGCGTTAAATTAAATAATTCTTTGCCAGTATATAAAGTAACGAAATCGATAAGAGGCCACCCGTTGCTATTATTTCCAAACCTCTTAACGTAGACACATCACCCAGCCGCCCATTTGCAGCTTTTACGAGGATTGGAACTTAAATAGTGGCGACTATTTATTCACAACCGACACAAAAGCGTTACATGTTTGCGCCTGTTACTGTCCTTCAAAGTAGTCGCCAGAACCTCTTGCCAGAGATGTGGAAGGCGTGGTATATCGTTAACATAGCCTGTTCGAAATCTGACATGAAGTCACGAATGAGGTATGCACCCATATTCAATTTCTTAATTAAACAATGCCATAAAGTACGCTTTAAAAACATGAAGGCCACAGGTGGTGATGAGGCTGTTGTTTATTGGCAACAAGTTCATACCTAGAGCATGGGGTAAAGTTTCGTACAATTGTACCACGTCATGCGTCTGTGCTAAAGAAAAGTAACAGACATCAGCGTCCAAGTAAACGAAAGGTGTCACCAGGCGGCATTAGTGTAAATGTAAATGTGAAAATGTAATCCCATTTCAGTTCGAGTACAATACGAGGCGCGTCCAGAAAGTAAGTACCATTTCAATTTATCTCCGATGCAGCGCTGCGATTGCAGTTCCGCACATGCGCTGTAGACGATGTGTATCAAGGAGAAGAACGTGCGCCATTTGGAGATCGCTGTCAGTTACGTACGCTTTGTTGTGCTTGTTTGAAATGTCGGCGTTGATTAAAAATCCCGCCGCTTCCGAAATCAGGTCGGTGGTTCGGTTTCTGAATGCGAGGAAAGTGAAACCAAGTGAAATTTATCGGCAAATTTGCGATGTTTACGGACCAAATGCGATGAATGATTCGATGGTGAGAAGATGGGTCCGACAGTTCAATGGCGGGCGTAGTGATGTGCACGATGAAGAACGAAGTGTGCGTCCACCTTTGGTTACAGAAGAACTGGTTCACGCGATTGATGACAAGATCCAGGAAAACCGTAGGTTTACAATTAGTGCTCTCGCTATGGACTTCCCCCAAATTTCACGATCACTGATGCATGAAATTGTTACCAAACAACTGAAATTCGGTAAACTTTGCTCACGTTGGGTACCAAAGATTCTCATTGAGCAACACAAAACACAACGGATGGATAGTGCACTTGAGTTTTTGACCCGGTATGCTGAAAGCGGCGAAGAATTTCTGAGACGGATAGTCACAGGAGATGAAACGTGGGTTTCTTACGACACCCCTGAGAGTAAGCGGCAATCAATGGAAGCAAATCATGACACCTCGGAAAATGATGTGCACAGCGTTCTGGGGCTGGAAAGGCATCCCCTCATTGACTTATTACCGCATGTTCAAACAATCAAAGCAGATGCTTATTGCAAGACACCGAAAATTGCGCCGTGCAATTCATAATAAGGCCTGGGACTGCTGTCAAAAGGTGTTGTTTTGCTTCAGGACAACGCACGACCACACACTGCAAATGCGACGAAAAACAGGGATTTGGCTGGGACGTGTTTGACCATCCTCCGTACAGCCCTGACCTCGCTCCTAGCGACTTTCATCTGTTCTTACAAGTCTTTCCTTGGCGGTCATCACTTCACCAATGACGACGAGCTGAATGAAACTGTTTCCAACTGGTTGAAGATACAGGCGGCAGATTTCTCTGAAGAAGGTATACAAAACCTGGTGCCACGCTATGACAAATGCCTGCAAAATTTCGGCAGTTATGTGGAAAAGTAGTTTAAGAGATGTAGAATTTTGTGCAATAAAAATTTCTTCTGTATCTATGAACAATTTCATTTTATTACCAAACGGAACTTACTTTCTGGACGCGCCTCATATATTTGTCCAATGAATACACGTTTATCATCTGCATCGTCTGCATTTGTCCTTGGCGAATAGTGTAACAGGCATCGATATTTTTCCAAGGAATTGACCTACAAGGCACAGTATAGATTAAACCTAAGCAAAGTTACGAAGCCAAAATGTTGCTGGGCACCTCCACACTGCTTCGATACGAACCTGGACCGTTACCAGGAAAGACAAGAAGCACCAGCTGCAGTGGCCTGTGCGGTTTTCCTGTATACGGCCTTGGTGCTGGAGAGGCTGTCTGCAGTAAGGCGGTTCCCTTATGTTCCCAGGGAACTTCGCTGCTCGCCTGCTGGTACACACAAAGAAACAATAGCTCTGGCCTTGTCAACGTAGCAAGGTGTAAGCTGAGAAATAAGAACCACGTACATTTCTTCCTTTTAATTCGTAGCGCAACCAATCAACACACACACACACACACACACACACACACACACTCACACAGACACAGACACACACTCACATGCTCGAGGAAGGACTCGAATACTCCGACGTGAGCTACCGCACGCTCCGCAGCAAGGCGCCTTAGAGCGCTCGGCCACTCCACCGCACCGTCCGTTTGAATTATTGTGTTATTACTGACGTGAAGAGTTGCAGGAGAGATGGCGTTACACTGGGTCAGCGTCAACTAGCAACTGATCAGCCGTCATAACTAAGCGTTGGCGGTCCAAACAACTACATTAGACAGACAGACACAGACAGTGGCTTCGTAGTGAAGGATGTTTTCGGTAATACTGGGGCAGTATTAAATAACGCAGTTAAGGAATTAAGTATTTCGTTTGTTGAAAATAAATTGATAATAAATCTGAGTAAGAGTCAGTTTTTACAGTTTGTAACTCAACTCAACAAAAACTGACATTTTCATTACACACAATGGGCCCATGATAAGTGAGACTGAACACGATTCTAGGCGTCCAGATATACAGTAAGCTGTCTTCGAAAGCCTATGTTCAGGATCTTTCAAAAACTACACTAATGGCCATTAAAATTGCTACACTAAGAAGAAATGCAGATAATACACGGGTATTCATTGGACAAATACATTATACTAGAACTGACATGTGATTACATTTTCACGCAATTTGGGTGCATAGATCCTGACAAATCAATACTCAGAACACCCACCTGTGGCCGTAATAGCGGCCTTGATACGCATGGGCATTGAGTCAAATAGAGCTTGGATGGCGTGTTCAGGTACAGATGCCCATGCAGCTTCAACACGATACCACAGTTCATCAAGAGTAGTGACTGCCATATTGTGACGAGCCAGTTGCTCGGCCACCATTGACCAGACGTTTTCAGTTGGTCAGAGATCTGGAGAATGTGCTGGCCAGGGCAGCAGTCGAACATTTTCCGTATCCAGAAAGGCCCGTACAGGATCTGCAACATGCCGTCGTGCATTATCCTGCTGAAATGTAGGGTTTCGCAGGGATCGAATGAAGGGTAGAGCCACGGGTCGTAACACATCTGAAACGTAACGGCCACTGTTCATACTGCCGTCGATGCGAACAAGAGGTGTCCCAGACATGTAACCAATGGCACCCCATACCATCACGCCGGGTGATACGTCAGTATGACGATGACAAATATTCGCTTCCAATGTGCGCATCACAACAACGTTTCACCAGGCAACGCCGGTCAACTGCTGTTTGTGTATGAGAAATTGGTTGGAAACTTTCGTAATGTCAGCACGTTGTAGGTGTCGCCACAGGCGCCAACCTTGTGTGAATGCTCTGAAAAGCTAATCATTTGCATATCACAGCATCTACTTCCCGTCGGTTAAATTTCACGTCTGTAGCACGTCATCTTCGTGTTGTAGCAATTTTAATGGCCAGGAGTGTAAATGCTACGTTGTTTACCATTAGAACCGTTCATGAAATAAGTGATAGTTGACCGCGAAGAATAGTCTACTTTGCGTATTTTCATTCGCGTGTGGCGTGTATAGTTTTTTTTATTTTATTTTATTTTTGATTTCGCGGGTATCTCCTCTGATATGAAAACAGTTTTTATTGGTCAGAAACGGGCGGTTAGAGCAGTATGTGGGGTAAATCGCGTACCTCTTGTTCACACCTGTCTAGTAGCCTGGGAATTCTGACATAGGCTTCTCAATGTGTATTTTCTTTTATGCCGTTTGTTGTTCGTAATATAGTTGGAAGCTTTAATTGAGTTATTACTAACAGAAATCTAATCTGCATTTGGAAAACACTTCGTTGACAAATGTTCAGAAAGGTGTGCAATATTCTGTTGCATTGATTTGATTTTTAATAAGCTGCCTCAATAATTCAAAGATCTTAGTAGTAATCCGCGCACTTTCAGGGCTAAACTGAAAAAAGTTTCCTAACGACTCACTCTTTCTTTCCTATCAAGGAATTCCTGAAATAATTAAAAAGTTAGGTTAGGTTACATTATTGTTTCTTTTATTTGTACTTACAAGGAAAGTACTTGGGCTCGAACAAACACATATACATCAAACTCGTACGAGAGATAATGTAAAGATCCCTTTTTGCACTAGTGACACTCCCGCATTTGCAAAACTCTGCAATCGTCCGTTAGAGGCCTCTGTGTGTGCCTTGCCACATTGCACATTGACCTGTCGGTTCGCCAGTAGGGACGGTGCAGTGTGCCTCCGAAGTTGCGTTTTATGACATTTGTGTGGTGAAGCGTCAGATGGAGTGGCGATTGATAATCAATCCTGCTAAAGTATTGCGATTGGTTGAGGTGAAGTTACTAAGAACCCTCCTTCCTGAAGATGGTATTTGTGTAGAAGATGAATCATTCACATGCTTTATCGTATCTGTTATGGTTCAGAAATATGAGCACAAGTTAGATACTGCTGTAACACTAACACACAATGATGATATTAGGGATGATAATGACGGAGAACTCATTGCTAGCGTTAGTGCTACGGTAAGTGCGGGAAGAGGCGATGGAAGCAGTGGCAGTGAATACCAACAGTCTTCCGAGAAGAAGGTTAAAGTTGCAATTATCATCACGGCTTTTGATGACAATACGCTACAAAACATGTACGATGATTATTACATAAGTTATAGTTAAGACATCTGCATTACGTATGGTGTCTACAATTACATCTACAGTGCTATCTAGAGCATGATCGCAGAGTTTTGCAGAAAAACGACATACACCAACACATTGAGATGTACGTAGAGATCCTGCAAGCAAACGTTCATACAGATATGTTTGTTCGAGCCCATGTACTTTCCTTGTTAGACGTATCGTGTGGTTACGATTGTTTTACATTAAACCTTATCAATTAGTACTCCTTTGTAGCAGTCGGATTTCTGACACCTTCCATGACCATCGACATTTGGTCCTGTAATTCGGTCTTGCGGAACAAATATAAATGAATAATCACAAGGAAGGAGTTGTTACAAGATCTTAGGAAACCATAAAATTTTAGAAACGCCGCGAAGCGCTTTCTGATGTTTAGACAGCAATTCAAATATTGAGCTGGACGTGAGAGAGATAAATGCTAGCAGCGAGAAGTGAGTGGAACACGACGACAAGTCGCTTAGCCTGTCCACGCTAACGTCTCGATGTGCAGTTGCTAACTACTGGCCGGCTGTTAATTTTCCGATCACGTGTTTCGCAGAGATAATTCACTCTGCGCAATCAGTTAAAGTTGCGATTACAACGCCTGGCAGTACTCAGGAAGGCAGCGGGAAACGGAATGAAATCTCTCGTTTTCTGAAGGTATGTGATATTATTTTAAAATCGTGTGAAATCTCCGCAGATACGGACGAATCTGCTGGTAAAAGATTGGGACAGAGCGAGAGACCTGCTGTACTTAGGCGTCATAGCGCGGCAATGTTGGCAGCGGTGAACATGCTCAGTGGATGTGAATCCTGTGATGACGATGTCGTCTAGAAAATGAACACATGCAGGGATGGCATGCGGGAGTTGTTCTAGGCAACGAAGAAAGATGGCAGGCGCGCTAGCCAACCCGAACGTTAATCTGCTATCTTGGCTGCGGGCGTGTTGGTTGCTGTATACTACTGGGACCTAAGTAGACCGAGATATTAACAAGTAAGCCTCAGCCACACCAATCTTGAAAAAAAAATCGCACTGGCGTGTTTAACGGCACACTTTAGATTTGTAGTTTTATAAGGTTTTGCAAACATTTTGGACCAAAATAATAATCTAAGTAATAAAAAATTAATTAGTAAGAGTGTCTGAAACTCTTATAGGGAAAAAATATTACGTGGTGGCGGGTTCCGTACGAAGAACGACGTGTTTTTGTTAATTCTTCCGTGCGCCGTTGCTTTGAAATCACAACGTGTAAGTTACAATAAGAAAATCATCAAATACGCAACGCAAGATGTCGTATGGCAGAGACAGTTCTGGGCGAGGAATGTGACGTGACATCTCCGAATGGCTGGTTTACGTTAATTCAATGGAGGGTGTCAAATATCCGTTATTTTTACAAATATGTCTCAAACGATACGAGATATGAAAAAAACATAAGGGAGCTACGTTGTAGAGAACTTTCTCCTCTACCAATTAGGTTATTCAATTTTCGTGTCAGATGAACGGATCGTTTGCAATTACAATTATATTACAAACGGCTTTTTGTGGTATTACTGCTGTTATTTTTGTCCGAAAAATATGAAAAAAGGGAGGTTCTGGTCTCTGTCGGCCTACTATCATGTCCGTAAAATTTGGTGCTGATCGGTTGAACGGTTCGTCTTAAAACAGGGAACACGTTGCGGACCGACAGACAGACGGACAGACAGACATCCCAAAATCGCCGTTATTTTTGCAAATATCTTTGAAACGCTACGAGATATGAAAAAAAAAACATAAGAGAGCAAACTTTTAGAGAATTTTCTCCTATACAAATTCGGTTATTCAATTTTCGCGTCAGCTGAATAGTTTAGCGGTTATTTTCATTTAAATTTCGAACTGTCAAAAGACGATCGCAAAGGCCCACTTTTAGTATTACTACCGTAACCTAAAGTGGGCCACACTTACCACCGGCCAAATTTCGAAAGAGGTCGTCACGAAAATCGACCACCAAGAGTTGAGGATTCAACGGAGCTTTGAAGTCGCCACATAAAGGGATGTGAAGGCCAGGCGTCTGCGCTAGGACAAGTGGCATGGCCTAAAGACTAAATTGGATAGGCCAGAGAACATCTTCTTTCTGGAGACGCTCCACTTCCTCTTGCACGGCTTGCTCAAGCGCTGCCGGATCTTGACGTGCCCTGCAATATTTAGGTTGAGGCGACGGTCGGAGGTGCAACGTGGCTTCATATAGTTCTTGGCACAGTCAATGCCAGCCAGCTGTGACTAGATCTTGAAATTCGTTGTAGACTTAATCAAATTGCGTAGTTATGGTACATCGCCCCAAATTTGCGACTGGATAGGAGATTTCCTGTCAGATAGGACACAGTTCGTAGTAATCGATGGTAAAGCATCGACTAAAACAGATGTGATATCGGGCGTTCCACAGGGTACTGTTATTGGTCCTCTGCTGTTCCTTATTTACATAAACGAGTTGGGAAAAAATCTAATTCCTCTATCGATCTTTGTTTTCGAGATATTTACTTTTGAATTCAGGGAGTCCTTTTCTGGACACCCTGTAGTTTAAGTAGTTTGTAAGTCTAGGGACTGATGACCAATGTAGGTTGGTCCCATAATAATTACAAACATTTGAACATCAAACACTTCAATGTTAATGCCGTCATACGTCCTGAACTATGTCTCATACCATAATTTTGTAATATGTGCTGATACTGTTTGCAAAGTTCGCCTCCAAAAATTGTAAGGAAACAAAAGGTATAATTGTAAAGTTTAAGGAACTGTTAGTATAATATTGGTGCAGAACGTATAGAATATTTTAAGGAATTCCTGCCACATAGGCATTGGTTCTGAAAGACATGTATCTGTCAATGAATCCATAATGAGAGACCTTCAATTGTGTTCATGCAATAAGAGTAAATAAGAAACAGTAATAGTTAATCTTCATATACCGATCAATAAATTTATACACTACAAATTCTTGCACACAATGATGTTCAGTAGCTGAAAACACTTGCATGTTATTGAATATGGAGAGAGCAGCCTTAAATGTTGAAACCGTACTATATAGTATATTTTCATATATATATAAACAGTTTCCTCATGACAATAGACACCACTACACTACAGAGGAATTAAGCAGTGTGAAAGAAAGAGAATCTTCAGCTGTAACACACCACGCCTCTCCACTGTTCAAGGTCTAGCTAGAAGACCGTCCCTCCAAAAAGTTGCGAGACTGATTGCCTTTGTGGCGTACAAGCGACGTCAGAGCAGGAACAATGGCGCGCTCTTTTTCTGGCGGGTTCTGCTTGTGTGGGCGTGGTTGTCCATCCTGCGTGGCCCTCTGTTGCTCTCTGATCGTCTTAGTCACGCCTATTAAACAACAAGCCATAACGTTGCAGTTGTTGGTGCTGTGGTCTTCAGTCCAAAGACTAATTTGATGCTGCTCTCCACGCTACCCTATCATACCCAATCCTGTTCATCTCCGAAGAAGATTGTTAAGCTACGTCCCTTTGTACCTACTTACTGTGCTCATCCCTAAAGACCCTTTCTCTCCGCGGTCACACTATGTCACGTTACGTGACTATGTCACGAGTAACAGATGTACAGTTCACACTGCCATCGACGTCTGTCAGATGTTTGTAGAGCTTAAGCGCATTGAGGCGCTACGCTACGATGAACGAGGCAGTTCCCCGTCGGGAGTTCGAATCCCCCCTCGGGCATCGGTATTTGTGCCGTCCTTAGTATTAGCTAGTTCATAAGTAATTCCTTAATGTCTCCTGGCGAATAACAACTTCGAAAAACTTACGGGTATACTACCAGGTACCAAAATCGACGACGGCCGATATTTCGGCAGGAGACCACCCTGCCATTTTCAAGGCGAAACTGCAGTAAGAAAATAATGTGCAACGATCTTATAAACATCGGTTTTCAATGAGTAAACAGGAAAGACAACACACACCGAGCAAGGAAGCACACAGCGCCGACACGACCAAAGATGAAACCGGTCAGAATATCGATAGTAAATATCAGTTATCGACAGATGAGGTCGGATTAGTTTTCTCCCTCTGTTTTTTGACAAGTGAGAGAGCAGGATCCCAAGCGGAATTTAAGCAGAGGCCTCCATCCCTATTCATGAGGTTCTGACCTAGTTTTATTTATATCGCTTTCTTGATAACACAGTCCCAGTAGTTGGAAGTGCATGCCAGAATTTCAGTTTTGTCATATTCCATAGGGTGACCTGTGTCAAGACAGTGTTCGGCCACAGCAGATTTGTTAGGCTGTTGTAAACGTGTGTGACGTTTATGCTCAATGCAACGGTCCTCAACAGTCCTAATAGTTTGACCAACATATGACATGCCACAGCTACATGGGATACGGTAGACACCCGCCTTACGCAAACCGAGTTCATCCTTAACGGAACCCAACAGTGCTTTAATTTTTGAAGGTGGACGAAACAGACCTTTTACATTATTTTTACGCAAAATGCGGCCAATCTTCTTAGAAGTGCTGCCAACGTATGGCAGAAAGGCTACTGGCATGGGTGTCGACTCAGTGTTATCAGTAGCCCTTACCCTTACCCTCCGTGCGTGAGCTCCGTCTCTAATGACTACTCTGTCGACGAGACGTTAAAACCTAAACTTCCTTCCTTCTTAAGAAGAAAACATACGTACTAAAAATTTCCGGGCTATTATGCCGTGGTCTTATGGATTTATTATTCAAACCCAACGTTTCGTCCCCAACTGCGGAGGACATTTTCAAGGGGGGTCGTGACACTTTTGAATGTCCGGTGCACACCCTGGCTCACTACTGACTGGAACCAAACTCCGTTTACGAGGGCTCGCGCCAGATGTGTGACGTCAAATGTTTTGGATGTTGTTGTTGTGGTCTTCAGTCCGGAGACTGGTTTGATGCAGCTCTCCACAATACCCTATCCAGTGCAAGCCTCTTCATCTCCACATAAGAGCGACAACCTACATCTGTCTGAATCTGCTTACTGTATCCATCTCTTGGTCTTCCCCTGCGATTTTTCCCCCTACACTTCCCTCCAACGCTAAATTCACAATTCCTTGATGTCTAAGAATGTGTCCTACCAATCTATCCCTTCTTTTAGTCAAGGTATGCCAGAAATTCCTTTTCTCCCCAATTCTTTTCAGTACCTCCTCATTAGTTACGCGATCCACCCACCTAATCTTCAGCATTCTTCTGTAGCACCATATTTCAAAAGCCTCAATCCTCTTCCTGTCCGCACTGTTTATCGTCCATGTCTCACTCCCATACAAGGCAACACTCCATACAAATGCGTTCAGAAAGGACTTCCTTAGGTTTAAATCAATATTCGATGTTAACAAATTTCTCTTTTTCAAGAACGCTTTTCTACCCATTGCCATTCTGCATTTTATATCCTCTGTACTGCGACCATCATTTGTTATTTTACTGCCCAAGTAACAAAACTCATCTACCTCTTTTATTGCTTCGTTACCTAATCTAATTCCTTCAGCATCACCTGATTTTCTTACACTGCACTCCATTACCCTAGTTTTGCTCTTGTTAATGTTCATCTTATATGCACCTTTCAGCACACTGTCCATTCCGTTCAATTGCTCTTCCACGTCCTTTGCTGTATCTGACAGAATTACTATGTCGTCGGCAAAACGCAATGTTTTTAATTCTTCCCCCTGAACTTTAATTCCTTCTCCAAATTTCTCCTTGCTTTCCTTTATAGATTGCTCAATGTACAAATTGAACAACAATGGAGATAGACTACAACCCTGTCTTACTCCCTTTCATGCCCTTCAACTCTGACAACCGCTGTCTGGGTTTTGTACAAGTTGTAAATAAACTTATGCTCCCTATATTTTACTCCTACTTGCTTCAGAACTTGAAAGAGTTTATTCCAATCAACATTGCCAAAAGCCTTCTCCAAGTCTACAAGAGCTAGAAATTTAGGTTTGCCTTTTCTTAATCTATCTTCTAGGATAAGCCGTAAAGTGAGTATTGCCTCCCGTGTTCCTGCATTTCTCCTGAACCCAAACTGATCTTCCCCGAGGTCGGCTTCCACCAGCTTTTCCATCCTTCTGTATATAATTCGCGTTAATATTTTGCAACCATGACTTATTAAACTGATGGTTCTGTAGTTTTCACACCTGCCTGCACCCCCTTCTTAGGGATGGGGATTATAACATTTTTTCTTAAAGTTTGAGGGTATTTCACCTGTCTCATACATCTTACACACCAGGTGAAACAATTTTGTCATGGCTGGTTCTCCCAGAGACTTCAGTAGCTCTGAGGGAATATCATCTACTCCAGGGGCCTTGTTTCGACTCAGGGCCTTCAGGGCTCTGTCAAATTCTTCTCTCAGTACAGTATCTCCTATTTCATCTTCATCTACATCCTCCTCCCTTCCTACAATATTGTCTCGAAGTTCATTTCCTTTGTAGAGCCCCTCTATATACTTTTTCCACCTTTCAGCTTTCCCTTCTTTGCTGAGAACTGGTTTCCATCTGTGTCCTTGATATTCATAGAGCTGTTTTTCTAATCTCCAAATGTTTCTTTTATTTTCCTGTAGGCTGTATCTATTTTCCCCCTATTTATACATTCTTCTACATCCTTGCATTTGTCTTCTAGCCACTCCTGCTTAGCCATTTTGCACTTCCTGTCACTCGCATTTCTTAGTCGTCTGTATTCCATTTTGCCTGTTTCATTTACTGCATTTTTATATTTTCTCCTTTCATCGATTAAATTTAGTATCTCCTGTGATATCCAAGGATTTTTTGTAGGTCTTTCCTTCCTACCAATTTTGTCCTCTGCTACCTTCACTATGTCATCTCTCAATTTTACCCATTCCTCCTCTACTGTTTTATTTTCCCCTGTTTCTGTCAACTGTTGCCTAAAGCTCCCTCTGAATTTTTTAAGAACCTCAGGTTCCTTCAATTTATCCAGGTCCCATCTCCTTATTTTCCTACCTTTTTGTAGTTTCTTCAGTTTCAGCCTACAGTTCATAACCAACAAGTTATGGTCAGAGTCTATATCTGCCCCTGGGTATGTCTTACACTGTAAAACCTGGTTCCGAAATCTATGTTTTACCATTATAAAATCTATCTGGTATCTCCCGGTGTCTCCTGGTCTCTTCCACGTATACAACCTTCTTTTGTGATTCTTGAACCAGGTGTTTGTTATAACTAAATTATGTTCTGTGCAAAATTCTACCAGGCGGCTTCCTCTTTCATTCCTTTTGCCCAGACCATATTCACCTACTATCCTCCCTTCCCTTGTTGGATATGCGCGCGTAATTCGTCGTTGCCGATTGTCGTCCTCCGTTGATAATATCGTCCCATGGTGGAAGGTTGTTACATTTCTTCTTCAACGCCGGAATCCAGATTTCATTTAGTTTCACGCCCTCCTCCATCCTATTGAAATTATTGGGGTGTTTTACAGTTTCTATAGCCTCTCTGTAGAGTCTTTCATGGTATTCTTTTGTGGCTGCTAAAACCTGAGTCTTACCTAATTGAGAAAGATGGTCCCCCGGTTGCAAAACATGTTCAACAATAGGTAATCTGTCAATCTCTCCCCTTCTACAGTTCCCCTTGTGCTCTTCTAGTCGTCTTTTGACTGTTCTTTTTGTGGTACCCGCATATACGTCTCCACAGCTACACGGAATCCTATAAATTCCTGCTTTTCCAGCGGTTTGCGAGCATCCTTCGCCGATTTCAAGTGATCTTGTATCTTCCGAGTAGTATATCGGAAACATTCCGTTTCGTCAAAATTTTACCGATGCGGTCAATGACGTCCTTAATAAAAGACAGGAAGACTTTAGATTTCACAGGAACCTTTTCATCGTTTTCAATTCCACGTGCCGGTCTCAACGCTCCGTGGAAACAAGAAAACAGACTGCCGTGTTCCTGTCAACAGAATACAGAATTAATTCTCTGCAGCAGTACATTTGCCGACACGAAAGAGCTTAGAGGCCCTTCAAGGTCGCCCTTCAGTGTGATACTTGTGTCTCGCTTGCAAAGCGTTGTGGCGCGACAGGTGGTCGAGTCGTTGGAGCTCCCTCCTTTGTCTGTGTGTCTGTGTACTGACCGTTGTCCCAGTATCCATTATCCGCCGTACAATAACGACCTGAGGCAGGGAGACCGAAAAAACCTGGCAATGAGTTACGAGTAAGGTGAAGAACACCACATGCCCGCATTTCAAGCTCTCCGTAGCTTAAAGGAAACTCTTCGTTGATAATGACAATTAGCGACGAACTACATTCTGAAAGCCGCGGTGGAGTAGCCGAGCGGTCTAAAGCGTCTCGCTGCGGAGCGCGCGGTTGCTTGCCGTGGAGATTCGAGTCCTCCCTGGGGCATGGGTGTATGTGTTTGTTCTTAGGTTAGTTTACCTAGGTTTCAGTAGTTTGTAAGCTACGGACTTATGACCGCGCAGTTTGGTCCGATAGATTTACAAAAATTTGAACATTTTTGAACATTCTGAAATTATGTAACACGTTTCTTACGAAAAAGCCAAACTTTTCTTTGTATTACACACACACACAACACACACACACAGACACACACACAAATAAAAAAGTATCAACAGTTTCACAAAAATCGAATGTTCAACGGTTGTAAAACTAAGGGCTCAACCTGCTAAGGTCATCTGTCCCTAAACTTACTAACTACCTAAACTAATTTATGCTAAGGACAACACAGACACTTATGCCCGACGGAGGACCCGACCCTCCGAAGGAGAGCGGCCTTCCGTGGCAAGACGCCATAGACCGCACGGCTATTTCCGTGCGGCAATTAACAGTTTAACAAATTTGATTCCGGTATCCAGCACGGTTCAGAATCAGAATGCTATTCACAGTTCTCTAAATTTTTAACTTCATCAGCTAGACCATGGAAGACAGTGTTGGCGGCCGCGGTGGCCGAGGGGACTGAGGCGCTCCAGTCACGGTCTGCACTGTCACTACGGTCGGGGGTTCGAATCCCCCCTCGGGCATGGATATTTGTGCCGTCCTTAGTGTTAGCTAGTTAGTAAGTTTAGGGACTGGTGAACCCGTAGTTAAGTCCCATAAGCTATACAAACATTTGAACATTTGAAGACAGTGTTGCTCGCCTTTAAAATTTGAGTTTGATGTTCGACTCGTTACGCTGGCATTAAAATGACCGGCCACAGAAACTCGTTCATCCGGAACACTCTAGGGCTAGGAATAAATACAACGACGACAGTTGCAAGTTTGTGTCGACTGGAACTCCAAACCATATTTCCCGCTTTACACAAGGGGTGCTTTCACATTGTTGTTGTTCTTGTGGTCTGCAGTCCGGAGACTGGTTTGACGCAGATCTCCTCCCTTCTCTATCCTGAGCAAGCCTCTTCATCTCCACATAAGAACGGCAACCTACATCTGTCTGAATCTGCTTACTGTATTCATCTCTTGGTCTTCCCCTGCTATTTTTACCCCACACACTTCCCTCCAACGCTAAATTCACGATTCCTTGATGTCTAAGAATGTGTCCTACCAATATATCGCTTCTATTTGTGAAGGTATCCCAGAAACTCCTTTCCTCCCCAATTCTGTTCAGTACCTCCTCATTAGTTACGCGTTCCACCCACCTAATCTTCAGCATTCTTCTGTAGCACCACATTTCAAAAGCCTCTATCCTCTTCCTGTCTGATCTATCGTCCATGTTTCACTCCCGTGCAAAGCAACACTCCACACAAATGCCATTAGAAAAGACCGCCTTACGCTTAAATTAATATTAGATGTTAACAATTTTTTCTTTTTGAAAAACGTTTTTCTTCCTGTTTTTTCTTCTTAATGTTCATCTTATACGCTCCTTTCAACACACTGTTCATTCCATTCAATTGCTCTTCCAGGATCTTTGATGTCTCTGACGGAATTACAGTGTCATCAGCAAAACGCAATGTTTTTATTTCTTCACCCTGAACTTTAATCCCTTCTGCAAATTTCTCGCTATCTTCCTATATAGCTTGCTCAATATACAAATTGAACAACTTTGGGGAAAGGCTACAACCCAATCTTAGTCCCTTCCCAACCACTGCATCTCTTTCTTGCCCTTCAGCTTTGTACAAGTTGTAAATTACCGTTTACTTTACATTATTATTATCATCATCATTATTATTATTAAGGCTAACGGATTTTCATGGCCACAACAATGTGAACAGAATTAATTATCAAAGTAGAGCTGTAGTATATAGAAATAATATAAAAGATAATAAAACTAAAGAGACGATCCCGGTAGTGCAATAGAAGAATGACGGCCAATCAGATAATCAAAAACGCTGTTCGGTACCAACTCTCCGCAACGAAAAGCCAGCTACGCCTTTACGAAGTACAGCCTTGTTCCGTGTTCTCTCACTCCAGCTTCCTTTATCCTGTATAGCCCAGTGCAGATGATGAGTGAGAGGGGGTGTGAAAACCCTCCATACGTAACTATTAAGACTGACGATATCGGGAAAACTACCGCAGTTCATCGTGCTTTTATCAAATTCAAGCATTTCTTTCAGACCATCACGTAAAGAGTAATGCACGGAATATCATGTGATACAGTTTATCGTATTTTTCAGCTGGAGAAAGTAGGTCTCCATCGGGTGAACGAACATTCTGGGTTTGATGGTGTGGGATAGCAGTCTGAGATAGAAGGCAAGCTTCTTCTCTATCTGAAGACACGCATGCGCTGATGGTCCACATTCCAGGCGACGTTTGTACGTGTAGGACACATACACCACATGTACATGGTGATTTCGGCAAGAACAACGTCATGCAGTCAAAGCGATTTGAAAAATTTCCGTTAACCACGAGGTACCAGGTGGCGCAAACTCTGTCGCAAATTCTTTTAGTGAATCGTGAGCCGCACTACAGACACGTCACTGCAGGAAGTCGTCTCTCAACCATATATTGATGGTGATTCGGTAACACCAGCCTGTACATGTCAAATGATCAAAATGTTCAAATGTTTTTATAGTCTATGGGACTTAACTACGGGGTCATCAGTCCCTAAACTTACAAACTACTTATGAACTACTTACGAACTAGGACGTCACAAATATCCATGCCCGAGGGAGGATTCGAACCCCCGACCGTAGTGGCCGTGCAGACCGTGACTGGAGCGCCTTAGTCCCCTCGGCCACCGCGGCCGGCCCTGTACATGCCACACACTTTTGGTACTGTTGTACTGGGGAGATTCGAGTGCACACAGCTGCATTCAAAGGAAGAATAACGACGCCAGCGGCGACGGAGCGGCCGAGCGCATTGAGGCGCTATGCCCCGATGCGCGATGCCATTCCCCGTCGGGGGTTCGAATCCTCCCTCGGGCATGGAAGTTTGTGCTGTCTTTATTATGAGTTAGTTCATACGTAGTTTCTAAGTTTAGGTACTAATGACCCATAAGCTTAATAAACATCTGAATGTTGACGACGCCAGCGGAAGTAAGAAGAATCATCATGGCTACGAGAAACAACTCCCCTGGACAAGACTACAACAGTAACGAAGACATGGAGCACGTTCCACGGAAGCTGGTAGTCTACCTCGCGAGCATCATTAACACTGGTCTGATGCTGGGATATTTCCCATCTCACAAACTCCAGGAAAGTCACCAGAATAGCGCCAATTCCGAAACAGGAAAAGAACTTACCGCAGCCCGAAAACTACACGCCATCCATTGGAAGTGTTGGAGCCAGTGTTTTTTAAACGTCTGCAAGACGTCCTAATGGTCACATCGGTTAGCGCTAACAATTTCGGTTTTAAACTTACCGACCAAGATGATAACTTTACCGTGCAACGGTAGAACCATTGATCCTGTAAGGCTCAACTTCTTGGCAACAAGCGGTGAACCTGTTTACCGAAGTTTGGGAGAAACTCAGCAAAATAACTTCACGCTTTCATGTAGTTATTTAACTGAGGAACTTCCAAACTTCATTCAACAGGTTCATCTCATACTTGACGTTTTTCTCAGAAATGCATTACAAAGATTTCCTCACATAGATAAATAAAATAAATAAATGTAATTTTTCTGTCGTTTAGCTGTTACAGCAATTGACAAAGTCAAATTACAAATGTATAGAAATATGCAGCATTACTTTACGTAGGGCAAAGCATATATACAAAATTACGTAACAAAATTAATAGGACACAATAGGTTTTCCATAAAGTTAAATATTTAAAATAGTATAATATGAAACAATGCAACCATAAATGACTCCATTAAAAAATTATGGTACATTCTCCTAACAGGTACTACTATGATATTTTACATTCATAAAATTCATCAAGTGAGTAGCAAGGATTTGCAGCTAACCAACAGTACAGTTTGTCTTTAAATAAATCTAATGGAGCTTCTACCCATTCTTGTGGCAGTTTGTTCTCATGTGTATGACATGTGGTTAACCAGCTCTACATAGATAAAGATCTGGTGGCAATCGATTATGGTGATGTTTCTTCTTTGCTATCATCGCATAATCATTTTCAAGTCAACATGATATGATGGCAGGATTTTTTTAAATGTTTGTGCAGTTTATGGGACTTAACTACGGGTTCATCAGTCCCTAAACGTACAAACTACTTTTGAACTAGCTAATCCTAAGGACGGCACAAATATCCATGTCCGAGGGGGGGATTCGAACCCCCGACAGTAATGGCCGTGCAGACCGTGACTGGAGCGCCTCAGTCCCCTCGGCCACCGCGGCCGGCATATGATAGCAGTATAACTTCCAATAATGAAGTAGTTTAAACTATTATATTTTTATTCAAGCTATTGTTATTTCGATTTTAACTTACTTCAAACTTATTACATTTGATAGTGGTGACTTAGCTTCACCGAGACTAGTCATGTCAACTTTTGTAATGTGCTGTGACTACGGCCTCACGACTACCTCGAAGTCAAATAAATTAGTAAATACGACGTGACTGAAAGTGAGGAAGAAGGTGAAATCAGTAATTGAGTGTTGCCGCCATTACTGGCAACCCATTCTGCACGCCTTGAAATTGAATCACAGAGAATCTGGATGTGGTTGGGATAAACAAATCAATGCTGATTCCACGTATGTACATCTACGTGCATGTCACGCAATCCACCCCCAGGTGCGTGGCGGAGGGTACTCAGTACCACTACCGGTTACTTGCTTTCCTGTTCCACTCCCATATACAACGAGGAAAGAAGGAATGCCTGTGTACGAGCTCTAATCTCTCTAACTTCATTTTTGTGGTCTTTACGCGAAATGTGGGTTGGCGGCAGTAGAATCTTTCAGCAGTGCGCCGCAAATTCCGGTTCTCTAAATTTCTTCAACACTATTTCTCGAAAGAACGTCACCTTTCCTCCTGCAACTGCCATTTGAGTTCCCGAAGCATTTCAGTAACACTCACGCACTGATCGAGCCAAAGAGTAACAAATCTATCCGCCCGCCTCCGAATTGCCTCTATGTGCTCCTTAAAACCGATCTGGCGGGGATCCCAAACACGTCTAAAGATGGGGTCCTACAAGGGTTTTATGGCCCAATAAACCTAACTCGACATCCACCTTCCCCAGGACTATCCTTACGAGCTCGTTCCATTACATATCGCTGTGAAGCTTACGCCTAGATATTTAATTGACGCACTCTGTGGGGCAGCTCACTACTAATGCTGTATTCGAATATTACGGGATTGTTTCTCCTACTCATCTGCATAACCTTACATTTTTTTACATTTAGAGCTAGCAGCGATTCTTCACACCACCCAGAAATTTTGTCCAAGTCATCCGGCATCCCACTACAGTCATTCAATGTCGACACTTCCCTATACACCACAGCTTCATCAGCAAATAGCCACAAATTACTACTCACTCTGTACGTCAGATCATTTAGATAAACAGAAAATACAATCCTGGCCATTAAAATCGATACACCACGATGACATGCTACAGACGCGGAATTTAACCGACAGGAAGAAGATGCTGTGATGTGCCCTGCGATCCCTGCGAAACCCTACATTTCAGCAGGATAATGCACGACCGCATGTTGCAGGTCCTGTAGGGGCCTTTCTGGATACGAAAATCGTTCTACTGCTGTCCTGGTCAGCACATTCTCCAGAACTCTCACCAACTGAAAACGTCTGGTCAATGTTGGCTGAGTAACTGCACCAAATTGCTTGAAAATGTAATCACATCTCAATTCTAATATAATATATTTGTCCAATGAATACCCATTTATCATCTGCATTTGGTTATGGTGTAGCAATTTTAATGGCCATTAGTGTAATAGCGGTCCTATGACACTTCCCTGGGACACTCCTGGCGATACCCTAGTCTCCAATGAAGACTTGCCGTCGAGGAGAACGTACATTGGGTTCTATTACGTAAATAGTCTTCAAGCGACTTACATATTTGAGTACCTATTCCGTATGCGCTTACCTTTCTTAGCAGTCTGCGGTGCGGTACCGAGTTAAACGCCTTTTGGAAATCGTGAAATATGCTGTCTGCCTGTCGCCCTTCATCTATAGCTCGCAAGGCGTCATGAGAGAAAAGGGAAGCTGAGTTTCGCTTCCCAAAGCCGTGCCGATGGATGAATCTTTTCCGCCTCAAGGAAATTTTCTACCTTACAACGGAGAATATTTCCAAGAATTCTAGAGGAAACTGATGTTAATGATGTGGGTCTATAATTTCGTTGGTCCGTTCCTTTGCCTTTCTTACTCACGGGAGTAGCCACGCTTTTTTTCCAGTCGCTTGGAACTTTGCGCTGGATCAAAGATTCGCGATAAATGCAAGCTAAGTAAGGGGCCAATGCCGCCGAGTGCTCTTTGTGACTATTTGGTTTTCAACTCTCTTAGCTGCTACTTACACCGTCTGTGGCTATTACTATGACCTGCATTTGGGAGTTAGCGCGACCATCGGTTGAAGATACGTTTGTGTGATGATCCTGCGTGAATATTTTCTTAATGTTAAATTTTGCTGACTACTATCACCAACCGAGATATGATCAACGAGTGACTGGATAGAGGCCTTTCATCCACTTATCGATTTTATATAGGACTAGAATTTTTTAGGTTTCTCGGCAAGATCTTTTGCTAAGGTATGACGGTGGTAGTTATTGTATCCTTCGCGCATAGCTCTCTTTATAGCCGAGCGAATCCCTACTAACGTTTTTCATTTTATTTGCTTGACCTATATTTGTACCGAGCCTACAATTGGTTTTACTTTCTCAGCACTTCTCTAATATTATTATTAAACCATGGTGGGTCTTTACCGTCCTTAATCCACTTTGTTAGCACATATTTCTCCAATTCTTTATTTATAATGATTTTAAATTTTGCCCATAATTCTTCAACGTTCACCGTGCCGGAAATAAAAGATGTGCATTCATTTCTTATGTGGGACACTAACAATTGTTTATCTGTTCTTTCTATCAGAAACACTCTCCTAGGCGTCTTACCAAAGCTGCTATGGTGTAGCAACGTGAGGGGTATTCCTGACTACTCATCCCGCTATCTTCGATTGGCCAGAGATCGGCAGAACAGGACGGCCACTGCTGCAGAGTAATACGATGGTCGACGAAGAACTCTTGATCACTGCGTCGGCTAGAACCGAAGAAATTGGAGGAGACCAAGCTGCAATACTTCTAAGCTGTATCGCCGACTGGTTACTGTACCAGGAAATCTTAATATATACACTCCTGACCATCAAAATTCCTGCACCACGAAGATGACGTTCTACAGAGGCGAAATTTAACCGACAGGGAGAAGATGCTGTGATATGCAAATGATTACCTTGTCAGAGCATTCACACAAGGTTGGCGCCGGTGGCGAAACCTACAAAGTGCTGACATGAGGAAAGTTTCCAACCGATTTCTCATACACAAACAGCAGTTGACCGACATTGCCTGGTGAATCATTGTTATGATGCCTCGTGTAAGCAAGAGAAATGCGTACCATCACGTTTCCGACTTTGATAAAGGTCGGATTGTAGCCTATCGCGATTGCGGTTTATCGTATCACGACATTGCTGCTCGCGTTGGTCGCGAACCAATGATTGTTAGCAGAATATGGAATCGGGGGGTTCAGGAGTGCAATACGGAACGCCGTCCTGAATCCCAACGGCCTCGTATCACTAGCAGTCGAGATGACAGGCATCTTATCCGCATGGCTGTAACGGATCGTGCAGCCACGTCTCGATCCCTGACTCAACAGATGGGGACGTTTGCAAGACAACAACCATCTGCATGAACAGATCGACAAAGTTTGACTATCAATTCGGAGATCATGGCTGTGGTTACCCTTGACGCTGCATCACAGACAGGAGCGCCTGCGACGGTGTAGCAACGACGAACCTGGGTGCACAAATGGCAAAACGTCAGGTCCTGTAAGGGCCTTTCTGGATACGGGAAGTGTTCGACTGCTGTCCTGGCCAGCACATTCTCCCAATCTCTCACCAACTGAAAACGTCTGGTCAATGACTCACAATGCGCCAGTCACTACTGTTGATGAACTGTGGTATCGTGTTGAAGCTGCATGGGCATCTGTACCTGTACACGCCATCCACGCTCTGTTTGACTCAATGCCCAGGCATATCAAGGCCGTTATTACGGCCATAGGTGGTTGTTCTGGGTACTGATTTCTCCGGATCTATGCACCCAAAATGCGTGAAAATTTAATCACATGTCAGTTCTAGTATAATATATTTGTCTAATGAATACCTGTTTATCATCTGCATTTCTACTTGGTGTAGCAACTTTAATGCCCAGTTGTGTATATAAAAATTGAGGTGTTTCTGCCTATATTTCACTATGCAGCGAAAACTAAACAGCGCAAATGAATAGTGTTTGTATGTAGTAGTAGGTCTCAGTCTCCCATAGTGCACTATGGTGGTAGAGGTTCGATAACTCCATGGCGTTGGAAGGTATGAGAGTTGAAAGTTACCGATTTATATAAAATTCTAAGTGTGGATGTCAATATTTTGCTCTTCAGCAAAAACTGCAAGATGGAGACGAACGATCTCTCTGTGTTGTTGTAGTACAAAGTGTCCTGTTATACACCATAGCAGTTCCGTGTTGATAGCTATAACAGGGTGAAAGATATAGTGGTTGAAAGTCGTCAGCTCATATAAAATTCGGACAAGACCAGTGATGACTTTTGACATTATAATAGCAAAGAGGTTATATACAGCGAAACGTGATGCACATTCTTCACTTGTTTCTCTGCAACAAGCCTACGAATTAAGAAAAATAACTACATATTGCAGAAATATGCCAAAGTGTAAGAATGATATTTCGCGTTCTCGATCCGTGTCTAAAATACAGAAAACGGCACTGAAAAGTGAATGTTCAGACGATAGAAACTTGAAATTTGTAGATGTTGAAACTTCCTGGCAGATTAAAATTGTGTGCCGGAACCGGGACTCGAACCTGGGACCTTTCATATCAGCGCACACTCCGCTGCAGAGTGAAGTTTCATTCCTTTGTAGATGTTGTTTATCTTACACTATGGGCATCAGCGATTTTTCGATACTCCCATCCCGGTCAGTCTCCTTCGCTTTCCTCTCTCTTCCATATCCTACTCCTGTTCGTCTCTTCCTCGTCCATTTACGTTAAGTTTCCCCTCATTGTAACTATTCAGAATCCACGAATTAAAAATTAGAAAATTACTTCAAATTCTGTAGTAGCGGCGGAAAAGACCAAAAAGTAATCGACATAACGACACCAATAAACAGCACCGTTTACAGACTTCGCTACTATGATGTTTTGTTTTCCACTAGTGACAACTTCATCGAGCTCGCGTTTTTGGCTGCCAGGTACGTGTTATTGTAAATGAACCGTTCAAACGTGACTGTCCTTAAAATGTGATTTCGCGAAGTGCTGTTACTTCCGTGTGGCGTTTCTAACGTTGCACCTGGTCGGTGCGCATGGTAGAAGTTGGCAGATCTCCATCTTCGATGCTAGTGGCCACTTAAAAACGTGATGAGAAAAGATTTGTCAGAGTAATGCACGCCAAAATATCTACCTCCGTTTACCGCTCTTGAAGATTACACAATCACAAGATTTTTTTTTTTTTTTTTTCTTTATTTATTTATTTCTTTATTTTGTTCGCATCTGTGGCAAAGTAGCTTTCCAATTATTCAGGATATTCAGGAGGAATAGCAAATATTTTTGGAGGTGCTTGTATAGACGAATTGCTATAAAAAGGCCGTGGGCATATTTATCGAATATCAGTAGTAAGGTGTTGACGTTCAAGTTGTGAACTCGTGCTCACTTTACATTGCAGTTTTCATTGTTAGCTAAGTCTACTCTAACGTGAAAACAAGCCGCAAGAATTTATATGTAGTATGACGATATGGTAAATGTATATGGGTTCTGTGATGGAAACACTGTTGCTGCTTATGAGGAATACGACATACCATTTCTTTACCGCAGACTATCAGTTTAAAGAGTGTTTATTCGTATGTTCAGTACAAAATCAAATGTTTGTTAAGCTTATGGGACTTAACTACGGGGTCATCAGTCCCTAAACTTACAAACTACTTATGAACTACTTACGAAATAGGACGGCACAAATATCCATGCCCGAGGGGGGATTCGAACCCCCGACCGTAATGGCCGTGTTCAGTACACGATGTGACACTGTAGAGTACGCAGTAGTCATATTTCAGCTGAACGTGTTAATGAACAGACTGTGGATTAAGTAAAAGAGGCCGGCCGCGGTGGCCGAGGGGACTGAGGCGCTCCACTCACGGTCTGCAAGGCCACTGAGGTCGGGGGTTCGAATCCCCCCTCGGGCATGGATATTTGTGTCGTCCTTAGTATTAAGTAGTTCATAGGAAGTTTGTAAGTTTAGGGACTGATGGCCCCGTAGTCGAGACCCATAAGCTAAACAAACATTTGAACATTTTGAAGTAAAAGAGTTTATTCAGTTGGTAGAACGTAGGTCTTCAACAATCACACGCAGTGAAGTAAAATGAACTCGCCATCAGTCACAAAATTGTATTTTGTTCTACACAATGCATTTCAGGCCCTGAGGGATCACCATCAGGTGCCTCCATGATTTTTTACACGTGTTTAAAGGCCTGAGCCTGTTAAGATCAAGACATAGGTTTTAACAGTATGGAAAACTTTTAAAAACAGGTTCATACAATTAAAGTGATTTAACAATTGACTTACTTGTTGAAACGTGGTGCACAAATAAATCAGATGCAGTATGATAATTGTCTGTCCTGAAGTACGTTCGTAGGTATAAATAATCACCAACACAAACACTTCCCATCTTGAAATGCATTGTGGAATAACATCAGCTCATGAATATGTTCCACTTCTATATTACTAAGATTCTCTGTACAAATCAAGGTCTTTAATTTTATATACACAAAGATATTTGTTTTTATATAAAAAAGATACAGATTTTGTGTTAAATTTTTCACATTATAAATTTATATTACGTCGCAAGAGGTTTGTAGATACATTAATTATGGTTGTAGGTTGGCAATTTGTTTGTATTTGTGTTAACTTGAAAAAAAATTTGAAATTACTGAAAAAACTGTGGCTGCTAAATTCGGTCTGTTCATTTAAGATGTTTACGGTATATTTTTCTTTATGCAACAATATTTCTAACTGTTCAAGTAAATCAATGTTTTGCCATTTATTTTTGTGTGGAGTAGTACTAGGCTACTGTGGATGTCAATTAGTTTGTGTTTATTAAGGTTTAGATGGAGAGCTATTGTGGATTTTGAAAATGATTAAGTTTAAAAGCGTCAGTGTGTTCTTTGTAACGTGCGTGGAAAGTTCTTCCAGTGTTTCCTATATAAAATGCAGGCCAGCATTTACATTGTAATTTATATATCACAATGTATGCTGTAATTGGAGTGATATTGTTCACGATGTGTGGTAAGTGTTCTCCTAGTTTGTTGTTAGAGGAAAAAGCTATTGTAATATTCGTATTCTTGAATAGATTGTCAATTTTCTGTGATGTTGTGATTTATGTTTTGTTTGTGGTTTTACTCATTCGTTACGGTAGTATCACTGACAATAATGGACGAAATTAAATCACACGCAGAATTTCTGCACTTGTCGGTGACCCAAATACAAGAGTATAGCGGACATTATATATTCACGGGTTCCATACTTCGAGTTTACAGATCAACATCTTCAAACAGATGAAGGTAGACTATTGGAATATTGTCGTTGGATTCTTAGAAATCGCCATGTAATCCCTTTTTTTACTCTTTACTGATGAGTCACACTCGTAATTCACATCAATGGTCCGACAAAAACCCACATGGATTGTGAAGACACTTTTTCAAGAACGCTTCTCTGTTAAAGAGTGATGTGGTTCGGTAGAGAATCAGTTGACTGCGCCTGTTGTCTTACTGCATCGCCTTACAGAACTCAGTTATCTACACTTTCTTGAAAATGAGATCCAGCATTATTGGAGGAGATTCCTTTAGCTACACAAATGCGTTGGTTCTTTCAGCATGTAAGGGCTCCTACAAACCCTAGTCATCATGTCAAACATCATAAGTCGCCGGAAGATGGATCAGTATCTACAGTCATGCTTCTTGGCCACCAAGGTCCCAGCACTGTACCTCTTTGGATGTTCGTCTGTGGGGATGGTTGAAAGACGAAGTGTACAAACAGAATGTACACAATAGAGCTGGTTTTATCGTTCGGCTTATGAGTAATGCAGCCCTCCTACAATAACGCAGAGAGGGCCTCAGAAGAGCTGCAAGTGGTTTTACCATAAGAAGTCAAAAGTGCACTGAAGTTGGTAGTGGAATTTTTAAAAATCAACTTTGAACGTCCACATTTGCTATTGTTTGAGTTACATAGTCACAGTTGTATCTCTGTGTTCAATAACAACAGAATACATGTTACATGACATTTTAAGTCAATTCCTCTATACTATCACCTCTCAATATTTTTACTGTTCCTCTTGAAACAAGCTGCGAAAGTTTCATCACATTTAAGTGCCTGGCAGAGGGTTTGTCGAACCATCATTATACTATTTACCTCCCATTCCATTCTCGAATAGCGCGCGGGAAGAAAGAATACCAGAATCTTTCCGTTCGAGCTCTAATTTCTTGCATTTTATTCTCATGACCATTTATATCTATGTAAGTGGGAGTCAACAATATATTTTCGCATTAGGAGGAGAATGTTGGCGATTGGAGTTTCGTAAGTAGCCCACGCCGCAGCGAGAAGCGCCGTTGTTGTAATGATTCCTATCCAAAATACTGTATCATTTCCGTAACCCTGTCTCCCCTGTATCGTGACAATACCAAACTAGCTGCCCTTCTTTGCACTCTTTCGATGTCCTCCGTCAAACCCACCTGATAAGGATCCCATACTGGGCAGCAATACTCCAAAAAAGAACGGACAAGCGTAGTGTATGCAGTTTCTTTAGTAGTTCTGTTGCATGTTTTAAGGGTTCTGCTAATAAAACACAGTCTCTGGTTCTCCTTTCTCACGATAATATCTACTTGTTGTTTCCAATTTAAGTCTGAAGTAATAGTAATTGCTAGGTATTCTGTGGAGTTTACGGCCTTCACTTTTGATTGATTTATCTTGTAAACAAAATTTAACGGATTTCTCATCGTACTCATGTGGACGACTTCACACTTGTCATTATTTAGAGTCAATTGCCAATTTTCGCACCATACTGATACCTTATTCAGATCATTCTGCAGTTGGTTTTGATCTTCGGATGATTTCACTAGATGGTAAATGACGGTGTCATCTGCAAACAACCTAAGAGAATTACTTGGATTTTCCCCTAAATCGTTTATGTAAATAAGGAACAGCAGAGGACCAATAACACTACCCTGTGGAACGCCCGATATCACCTCTGTTCTGGTCGATGCCTTACCATCGATTACTACGAACTGTGTCCTCTCTGACAGGAACTCCCCTATCCAATCGCAAATTTGGGGCGAGATACCATAACCACTTTGTATGATAGATATTACTAATTGGTACTTACATTTTCGTGGTCATTTATCTATATAATAATTACTGTAAACAAAGTCCTTGTTGAGTCGTTATCGATTCCTCCTGTCGTCGGGAAAATCGCGATTCCTTGTGTACTACAAATGGCTCTGACCATTCCCGGAACGTTGGCCCTCCTCTCGCCAGCGGCACGCAGCAGCCATAAAGTTTCTCGCACTCGGCCATAAAGCACGGTGGTGTGGCAGACGGGCGTTGCTGCCCTCTTCTGTGGAAGGAGCGGGCAGCAGCGCCCACAGTTTGGTGGGCCACCAGCTTCCCAGAACGCATGCGCGCCGCCACCTCTTCGGACTAGCGGCCTGTGCAAGAACGTGATTTACGTCCCAGATGTGGCTCCATCGCCCATAAAATCCTTCAACACGCAGCTCTGATGATGTGCTCTGAAACTGAGACAAGCTCCTTGTGTGTAGAGCATGCAGAGTCGGGAAATACGTATGCTTGACCGTATTGGCAAACGATCTGCTTCATTCGCTCACGTTGTGCACTGCTCAAAACAGTTAGGCGATCAAGTGAGGTATCGTAAACAATATACATATAGCAATGTGTTTTATTCAGGTGGTGGATGCAATTGTCATGTGTGTGTTATACACTACGATATTTTGCTGCCTCAGCTCTTTACTTGAGGTTCACGTGCCGTTTACATACAACGAGGCACCATGGGGCTACAGTAATAGGGAAAACGTCATTCGCGTATACCTCTAATATGGGTTTATACTGATGTGGTGTCTGTTCTTTCGGAAATGTCCGAAAAACTAGACACCATCTAACGACAGTCACTCTTTTTGGGAGTTACTCAAACTGAGCCCTAATTTTTTCAAAAATGTTTGTAGCACTTATGGGACTTAACTACGGGGTCATCAGTCCCTAAGCTTACAAACTACTTATGAAATAGCTAAGACTAAGGACGGCACAAATATCCATGCCCGAGGGGGGATTCGAACCCCCGGCCGTAGTGACCGTGCAGACCGTGACTGGAGCGCCTCAGTCCCCTCGGCCACCGTGGCCGGCCCTAATTTTTTCCTAAATCACAGAAAAGTCTATAACAAAGTAATCCCACTGTAGGTGAAGATGATAAAAAAATTACTTGTCTTATATACTGGCTGAAGTCCACTGCGTTGTGTGCTGTCTTTGACATTCACTAAGAAATTTGATGTTTCAGGATAGTTTCGTAAATCATAAACAAGAGATCCAGTTTATTTCCATTTAAATGAAGATTAAACCAATCACATAATTGCACAATGTCCAAAATAAAAAAAAAAAATGCAGCAGCAAGACAACAGAGCTGCTTACAGGTTTCTGACTACCAACAGAGTGACAAAACATGGTTTCTCTCAAACACCTTTCATCGTAACCGCGTAATGAGATTGATGACAAAGTTTTTCGGTTACCAAATAAATAATATAAAAATACTTGAAATGTTTTGATTTGTTTTAAATTTGCTCAAGTTATTTACATTATTTGTGTTTTTGAAATGCACACTTATCTGTTTTCTATTTCGTAGTTAATTCCTTAGTAGCAAACGGATTATTAATTTTTGTATGTGAAAAATGATCAGTATTTAAATTAGGATCCAGTGATATATAAAACATGGTCTGCCCTAATTTATTTAAACAAAAGGTACATATGTAGTCATGTTGTGAAATAGTTGAAACCTGTAATATTGTTGTTTTTATACAAATTAGTACCTTTATAGGCTCAGCATATTCCGTAACTAAGTGTTATGCTTTTTTAGAATTTGCAGCTATTATTTACGAAAGTATCAAAAAATTGAAAATTACGTAAAAGGACAGCCAAAGTTATGTTTAAATCCACGTACTATTTCTTAAACGTGTTCTACTAATAGTGTTAATAGCATGTTAAACTGAACGCGAAAATGTTATATTTTACATGTCCGGTAGCGATGTTTTACTTAGGTGTCCGATATTTCGTGTTTGTAATGTTGGAAACGGAATTTGTAAGGAGCGTTCAACATAGCAGAAACGTTACAACCACACCTGCTTCGCAGCCATATTGAATTTACAAATTATTGATAAAAGAGGGGAAGGAAGAAGAATTATGAAATAAAGGAATGACAGTGGCTGCATTAGGACATTGAAATGGAACAGTGGCGACAAGTGAATGAACCGGACTCATAAACGGACCTTGGCCCCACTTTTTTCGGGCCAGCGGTCGCGTTAACCACTTGGCTACCCGTGCTCGCCTCCCGTCCGTCTCAAATTGCCACAAGTCGCACGCGATGGCTGTAGCGCCCCTATCGTTTTTGGAATTTGAGACGGACGGGAGGCGAGCACGGGTAGCCAAGTGGTTAAGACGATCGCTGGCCCCAAGCGGGAGACCTGGGTTCAATTCCCGGCCCGCCTCACATTTTCACTCGTCGCCATTGCTTCATTTCACTGTTCTAATGCAGCACTAGCATTGCTTTCTTTCCTAATCCTTCTTACTTCCCCTCATTTATCACTAATTTGCAAACTCTAATATGGTGTCTGATTACCTGGGATGGCCACTAGATTTGCACACTTGCGTGGCATGGAAAGTATCAGGTTACGTCAGCTCTTCAGGGATATTTGGCCACTGATAGAGTGAAGGCTTCCACGACCGGTTGTCATTGTAGGTATTATATCTCCGTCTGTTGAGTCTTGCCGATGGACTACCTCCGAAGAAGTCCGACGCAGCATCGGACGAAACGTCAGGAAGCAGCAAGATTCCAAGAGCACGGCCTTACAACCCAGGAGATATAATACCTACAATATTTGGCCATTCTTCCACTAGTGCAATATCCAGCTCCGCAAACGTTGTGGGAGGTCCTGGTCTGCCTGCAGTCAGTCTAACAAGTGCATGCCAGACTTGCGGAATCGGGTTCAAGTCCGGTGAAAAAGCTGGCCACACCATCCATTCAATATCCTCAGCTTCAAGCATGTTGTCCTCCAGTACAGCTCTATGGGGTCGACCTTTATCGTCCATCAGAAGGAACTCCTACGGCACCAGCATAGGGCACAACAGAAGGTTGCCGCGGTGGATTAGCCGTGCGCATTGGGGCACCGTGCTACGGTGCGCGCGGCCGTACGCCGTAGGGGGTACTAGTCCCCTCTCGCGCTTGGGTGTTTGTGTTGCCCTTAGTTTAGTCTACCTTACTTTCAGTAGTTTGTAAGGTACGGACTAATAACCAAGCAGTTGAGTTCGTAGATTTAGAAACATTTGATCGTTTGGACAAAAGGTCAAAGGATGTCATCTCTATACGTTTGAGCAGTCAGAGTAGTCTGAACGACATAGAGAGGCCCGTTTCTCCACCCACACCATAAGCACACAAGCACGATTGTTCGACGTTCTCTTCAGATGAGGAAACTACGATTGTCGGCTGCGCTCAAACTCTTCACTAATCTTTGAAAAGAATACGGCGCCATTAGTTACGACTCCAATCTTGATGTTCCTCCTCCCAGTTTCTGCGGGCTGCACGGTGTGGTGTTTTTAATGGGACTGACACCAAAGTCCTCCGTGCGTAGAGGCCACATTCCCGAAGGCGATTTCGGACTGTCTGTGTTGATACTGATCGTCCTGTTGCTTCCTGGATGGTGCGTTGCAGCTTTCAGCCTTCTGTCTGGACGAGCTGTTAACTCTAGATAAAGGTCATCTCTTGTTGATGTTACCCGTGGACGACCTTGGCCTTGCCTTCTTTTAACGTTTCCTGTTGTCTGAAATCGGACCCAGGTCCTGGAAATTACAGTTTGGGACACTCCAACAGCTGCAGCCACCACCCTCTGTGTCTGTCCCGTTTCCAATCATCCTATGGCTCTCCATGCCACAGCTTCGGGTAGGGTAAACTGTTGTTACTCACTACACTATCTGAACCCAACAGTTTGTGCAATTCGTTTGACACCAGTCAACACCAAACTCGACCGCAACAGCTTTCTGTTATCACCACTATCTCGGTTGCCGCAATGATGTTGTCTCCACTCCGTAGAACTGACAGAATGACGTCGAACAATTTTAGTTCATTCTGCCGATGACAATACTTTAGAATCTGTGTATCTCTACCAATACCATAATTTGAAGATGGAGGCGAAGCAATGAATTAAAATTTGTGGTGCGGCCTGGTGTCGAACCCGGAGCCCCGTGCTTACTAGGCAGACGGCTTACCGTTAGACCACCACACCACTAACGTTTAAAGCGCTTCGGAATAGTCTAAGTACGACTTCCCTCCACATCACAAACTTTAATTCAGCTTCCTTGTTCCATAGATAATTGCCACTACTTCAAGGCTCTCCATGCAGCAGAATAGCACCCCGGCAATATGCAATAGGTCCGGGTTCGATTCCCGGCCACACTACAAATTTTAATTCTTTGCTTCGCCTTCATCTTCTATGTCATGGACATATTTGAGACGAAAAACCATCTCAGTGTATCTTAATTTATATTTAAATAGCTTATTGTTTTGAGAAGTGTAGTATAGTTGATGAAGAGGTATGTTCTAAGAAAGTTAGGGAACACCTGCGTCTGCCAGTGTGCTTCTGTTTCTTCTTTTAAGAGAAGAGAGACATACTTCAACGCATCCTCATCCTTTAACGTAAAACCCCCAGTTATATTATAATAATCTCTTTTATTACATAATTCTTATTCTTTTTGTTAACAATGGTTTTATGTTTTTATATTATATTTTTATCCTTATTTATTCCTCAATCTGTCCGCATCATCTCTGACACAATTCCAACAAATTTATCAGTAATGGAAATGAGCGTATGGCTTTCTTGGCCGGGAGAACCCTTGCGGGTTTGTTCGGCCGCCTTAGTGTAAGTCTTTTTATTTGATGCCGCGTGGGCGACTTACATGATGAGATGATGATGGTTAGGACAACACAAACACCCAGTTCCCTGCCGGAAATCGAACCCGGGCCCCTGCGTGGCAGTCAGCGACGCTACCGCTGAGCTACGGAGGCGGACAATGTATCAGGTGAATCAGAGGATAGAAAATTTTTTAAATCATCTTAACAGCCGTGAGTCACTGTTAATGCTAAAATATAGAAAACAGCTGACTCTTTAGCAATTCTGAGGCTTCGGGCCACCAAGCTTAATTTTTTCACACTTTTCTTCCAAACTTAAAGCTGAGTAATTTGTTTCTAAAAGATACTGAACGCCGTTCATTTTACTTTGATAATAAACAAAAAGCATATGAATATACACAGTAACACTAAAACGAAGTAAGTAACTGATTTCACTGTGAAGTGACTGTAACAAAATGAATCTGTTACGATTAAGAGACAAGCTTCCTTCGGGGCACGTGACGCTGTAAGCAGCACCCCCTCGTAACCTTACGCACGCATGCGCGAAGGCTGCTCTTCCCCACATCTTTTGAAACAGTTAAGTATTTGTTACAACCAAGAGTATAAATGTCATTTACCCTCAAAATCGCGACAAATGTTCAAATGTTTGTAGAACTTATGGGACTTAACTACGGGGTCATCAGTCCCTAAGCTTACAAACTACTTATGAACTAGCTAAGACTGAGGACGGCACAAATATCCATGCCCGAGTGGGGATTCGAACCCCCGACCGTAGTGGCCGTGCAGACCGTGACTGGAGCGCTTCAGTCTCCTCGGCCACCGCGGCCGGCTAAAATCGCGACACAATTGCTAAATCGTGCAAAGAATTGTAGCGAGTAGTAATACAAAAGTCACTGCTGTTCTCATATCTGTTAAAAAGAAGATTGCGTATAAAAAAAAAAAAAAACCTTGCAGTCGTTCTTGAACCCACTACCTTCGACAGTGCAGCGTGATGCGGCTAAGCACACCACTATTATTGCAAGGTGGGGAGTAGTGACTTACTATTCATGATCGGATCTTTCGAAAGATTTTACACTTGATGCGACTTTAATTTATAAGATATTTTACCAAATATGACGTGTTTTTGATGAATATCATTGCACCAAATCAAATATGAAAGGCGGATGTTGGCCTCATGCAGGATTTGCCGATGCGCAAGGCGAGGTGGGCATTAGCTCCATTGCGTTTACTTCGGGACCATTCGTGCGTAACCGCCAGAGCTCGAGTAGCCAGGAGCTGACGTCTCTACCAGCTCCACCGCCAATGTTAAAAGCGGCGCTTCCCCTCGCCCCTCCCTGCCGCGGGTGCGACCATATGCTTCCTCCACGGGGTTCAGGAGAGAATTTGAACCTTAGGCGCGCATGCGCATTGCAACGCTGCGGCCACTGCCGCCTATATTAAGCGGCCATGCTGCGACTCGTAAACGTGCTGTATCCGCGAAGTTTCTCATGCGATAAAAATACTTTGAACGTTCATATGAAATGATCTGATAGAAGAAAGAAACGAAGAATGGTAGTTTAAGAACACTTTTAAAAACACTTTTTACTTTCGAGAATGAAACTTTCACTCTGCAGCGGAGTGTGCGCTGATATGAAACTTCCTGGCAGATTAAAATTGTGTACCGGAACCGGGACTCGAACCTGGGGCCTTTACCATTCGCAGGCAAGCGCACTACCGACTGTGCTATCCCGACACGACTCACGATGCCGCCTCACAACTTTACTTTCGCCAGTACCTCGCCTCCTACTTTCCAAACTCGTGTCGGGATAGCACAGTCGGTAGTGCGCTTGCCCGCGAAAGGCAAAGGTCCCGGTTTCGAGTCCCGGTTCCGGCACACAATTTTAATCTGCCAGGAAGTTTCACTTTTTACTTTATTTATTTACTTTTTTCACGACAAACTTTTTTCCGAGGGTTCACTGAACCAGTGAAAGACAGTGTTCACCATCTGTACGTGTCAACAATCAACATTCAGTTTATTGCAAAAATATAAGAGAGTGTGCTAATTATTATTTCCGACAGTGTATGTGCATCAGTGCTGAGAGCAAAAAGTAAATTATGCAAAAAATAGAGAAAGTGAGAGACCATTAAGAAGAAGAAATAAATCTACTCTGGGCAGATCTATATAATATACATAAATGAATGTTTGTCTGATGTCCTCTATGTGTTCGTAAACCATTCATCCGACTGCAATGAAACTTTGGTGAACTGTTCACCGTACGCCCACGAAGGTTCCTGACCCAAAAACAAAAGAGCATGACACATAGCTCAGGAAATATGACGTCATAAATAATGACAGGCTACCGCGTGAGAATACCCAGATTTATGCGTCAATTATTGAAAAATTGGAGTAGTTAGGGAACTGCAACAAAGGTTGCATGTAATTTCGGACGTTTATGAAGCGTTTTGTAACTGATCCCTCCCCCCCCCCCTCCCGTCAAACACACACACACACACACACACACATAAAATGATGAAACGAAAAGAAGTCTACCGCTCACAACAGTTTCGCTGTAAATGCCGTAAAACTGTCGCGTCAGTCATGATCTTGTATCAAATAAAGTTAGCATTATTTTCAGGTTACTATTTATTTTTGTCTGCCAGTCTTCCTTAATTCTCTTGCATCAAAAATGAAGCAATCTGTTTTCTTCATCTCTGTCTATATAAAAGCGAAAAGACACTCATTCACTCTCTGACT
The DNA here is from genome assembly GCA_026315105.1 of Locusta migratoria. NCBI lineage: Eukaryota > Metazoa > Arthropoda > Insecta > Orthoptera > Acrididae > Locusta > Locusta migratoria. Next base: position 3,646,738 of record CM048747.1, read on the forward strand.
AAACACGAAATCTCGAAAACTACTATACCTATAAAGCTGAAATTTGACAAGAATGTAGTTTACAGGTAGAAAACGTCAACTAAAAAAGTATTTTGTGATAGGTGCATGGCGGAGCATACTTTTCCAACAGACTCACGAAATCTACAGTTTCATTCCAATCTTCACGAAATTTCTCACGTTTGATCTTCAAAACAAGAGGAAGGTTACCGTCTACCTTAAGTTTCATACGGTGAATGGGGGAGGGTACTTTGCAATATAAAAATAGATCCCTAAATTCCTTGGTCGCGCCATAACTTGAGAATGGCTGGACCGATAACACAGATCTTTGTTTTTTTTTTAGGACAACAAAGTGCATTCTTCAATGTGTCCCTGCATTTCTATTGCTTAGAAATCTATAGTTTTGTCCCGATATTGATGAAATTTTGCACACTCTACATTATAAACAACAGGAATGTCACTCTCTGTATAAAATTCCGTTCGGTGTGTGGTGTACAGTACTTAACTTACGCAATTTTACAAAATGCATAGTTTTGCACCAATCTTTATGAATATTTGCCCACATAACCTTTAAACCAAGAGTAAGATCAGTGGATAAATAAATGTTTGTATGCTTCATGACAAAGGGTACCTTCTTTGCAGAAAACTTTGGCGAGAGAGGGAAAGGTGGAAACGAACAGAGAGATGGGAGAGAGAAAGGTGGATACACAGAGAGGATCGCGGGGGGGGGGGGGGGAGGAGGAGATGTGGACTACGAGAGTGTAGGATAAATAAACACCTGGGCAAAGGCGCGTTTTCAGCTAATCTATATCCATAAATGTGAATGTCTGTTCGGTGTACATTTATCACGTCTGAACCAAAAGACATAAAGAGCTAAAAATGTTTACAGTTACCCATGTCTACCCAGGGAAGGCTTTAGGCGCGGTTTTATGGCGATCGGATAGCTATTTATCTATATATATTAATGTGAATGTCTATACGGTGTACGCTTGTCACGTCCGAACGACAAGACACAGATACTTGAATATTTGTACAGTTACTAATTTATACCTGAGGAATGTTTTAGACACGGATTTGTAGCGATCTGAGATATATTTAGTAATTTGAAGAATATAACGCGGAATGCGGAACAATAATTACTCTTTGAAAATTATATTTACTCTTTGAAAATGGTTTTATTGGTAGCATTGCTGCTTGAAGGTTGATAGTGATAAAAGGGTGGAGTATATTGGGGTCGAAAGTTATCGGTGTATATAAAATTCTACGTGCGCGCGCGTGTGTATGTGTGTGTGTGTGTGTTAATATTTCGCTCTGTAGCGAAAACTGCATAACGCAAACGAACGGTCTGTGTGTAATTGTCGTCCGAAGTCTCCCGTTGTACACCACAGCAGTTCCATGCCGATAGCTATAAGAGGGTGGATGATATGGTCGTTGGAAGTCGTTAAATTATTAAAAAAATACGGACTGAAGACCAGGGATGACATTTTCGACTCTATAGCAAGGAGGTTACATACAGCGAAACGTGATGCCACAGACCATATCTTTGGTCTATGCGTGTGTGAGATTACGTCTAACAGAACGGTTTGAAAATAGGGAAAAGGAGATACATGCCAGAATTGGTGCTATTGAGACTGAGGTAGGAGGCAAGTTAGATGCTGTGAAACAAATATGTGATCACAGGAATGAGGGCACTATGCAGGCGTTGGCTGAGGTTGACAAGAGGGTGGTGGCAGGTATTGAGGAAACAAAAACTTTGTTGTCAGGAAAATTAGAGAATACAGAATGTAACTTTAGGAAAAAGATAGAACAAGTAGTGACAGTAAACAATACTGAGATTGAAAAGGTGAACACTAGAATAAATAATCTAGAATTGGGTACTGCATCAGGAAACACTAATTGGTCCATGGTGCAGACACCTAATGGCAAAAAGTTTTCAGGAGTGGGTAATTATCATCCAGTAGATTTTTTGGCTGCATGCAAGGACCAATTTGTGCCTGGTATGTCAGACCAGTGTAAAGTGAAGTTAGCAAAGAGAATGCTTGACTGTTCTGCTCAATCTTGGGCAAATCAGTGTGCTGATAAATTTGTTAGTTTTGAGGCGTTTGAAAAATTGTTTTTAATTAAGTTTTGGGGGGAGGCCAAGCAAGGTAAGATACAAAATGAATTCTTGAACGGGCCAAACTATGTGAAAGGGAAACAGAGCATGAAGGAATTTTGTCAGGAGGAACTTGAGAAACTAGTGCATTTAGATACACCTTTGAGACTTTTAGCATTAATTTCCACATTGTGTTGGAGGTTACCTGCAGATTTGCATTGGCAGTTAATTCATCATCCCACAGATTCAGCTGAGAATTTCATTGAATTTGTAGAAAAGATAGACCAGGGTTTAGTTATGGAACGACAGCTCAGGGGGACACAGCATGTGAACCACAATGAAAACAGAGGCAGTAGAAATGGGGGTCATAACCAGGGAAACCACAATAGAGAGAGGAATTTAAATGAAAATTGGAGAGGTAACAGTAACAGAGGAGACAACTGGGATAATAGAAGCCAGAGGGAAACATGGGAAAATGACAGGAGAAATCGAAGGCAGGAAGGTGGAAATAGGAACGGGGGTAACACTAGGAGAGAAAATCAGAGACAGAATCAGGGAAACTAAGATTTGTTCCAAATGAGGTCCGTTTTGGGACAAGGAGCTATTCTAATAACAGGACCAGAAGATGGGATATCAGGGGATCTAATGACCATAATTACAGTAGGAATAGAGATAGGGAGAGAAGGGAGGAAAAACTATGTCACATGGACAGAGATGATGATAGGAAAGAGGAAGTAGGAGTTCACAAAGGCAAGGATAAAGAAAAGAGGGAAGAAAACATAAATAAGGTAAACAAGGAAAGGGAGAAAAGAGAGGAAAGTATGTCTCAGATGGATGCTGTTATAGGTAGTGAGGAAATTTTTAGGGATTGGTTCATGCAGCATGACAAAAGAAAGGCAAACAGGAGGAGAAAGGATAGGAATGAGGACAGTAAAGGGGAATATGATGTGCGAAATTTATTCAATAACAAATGTAGGGAGGATGATAACAGTGTTGGTTAGCCTTAGTTTTGGATAGATCAAAGGCACAAGTGTTGACTGAATGTGAAAGTATGAATGTAAATATTGATAGTACTGGAGCCAGCAAAGATGTTGTGGAATGTATGAATGAGAGTGAATGGCGTTCTGAATTAAAAAAAAAATTAAATGTGATCCAGTAAAAACATTAAATGGCACTTGGTCTAGTATGAATAATGAGAGAAGTGTGACTGTTTCTGAAGTAGGTGAAATTGTCAATACTGATGTACACCCACCTGTAACTGATGATGTGTTGGGACAGGACAGAGGTATTATTGAGAAGATAAAGTGGATTAGGAAGTGGGCACCAGATGATTGGCTATTACACAAATATGAGTATTTGGACCGACTTGGGAAGCAATGTAATAGGGATCAAACTTACTATAGCCTGGTAAAAGACTTAGTGAGTGGGGAGAATGAATACAATGAATTAAGGGGACTAGGCATGTGTGCTGTAGACCAAAATGAAGTAGATGAAGGATTTGGTGTATTACAGGAGGGGATAGATAATAATGAGAGTGTACAAACTTTTGTAGTATACAACAATGAAAATTGTAAGGAAATGGATTGTGATGTTGTAGGAGCAGGGTGGATTGATAAAGAAGTAAGTGAATATGGTCCAGATGATTGGGTCCAACTCCTTAGACATTTAAAATCAGTGGAGCCAGTAACATGGGTAGAAGAGAAATATGGGTATGCAAGGAAACTTGGGGACTTGAGTGCAATAAACCCAGAATTTGGGAAAGCATTCAGTGAAATATTTGAAAATGATGAGCACATACAACCATATTGTTATGTAGGGGAAATAAATACTATGGTTAAGAACTGTATGCAAGAAATTGAGGAGGATTTGTTGGCAGAAAATGAACTTGAGGAAGAAGTTATTGAAAATGTACAGCCCATTATAAATGTTAAGGTAGAAGGCGTCTGTGAAACTGCATTGATTGATACTGGAAGTACAATTAGTGGTATTTCAGAGGATTTCTACAATCAAATCAAGAGTACAGGGACAGTAGAGTTTCCAGTCACTGGGGTACGGATAAAGAATGCTACTGGCAGTTATAGAAAACCAGTGAATAAGGAAGTAGTGTTAGACTTGATGATTGAGGATGAATTGTTTAATCAAGGTTTACTTGTCATAAAGGGAGTTTGCTTAAATTTAGTGTTGGGAAATGATTTTTTGTGCAAATATGGGGCACAACTAGACTATAAGGACAAGACTGTAACATTGAATGTAGGGGGTCGTATGAAGAAGATTAAATTTAAGAACTCTGTTGGTGAAAAGAATCTGATGGCATGCATACAGATAGCACAACGTGTTATGAATGAAGCTGAAGTTGAGGAAGAAATACGGAGGAAGGTAGATGAGACAAAGGGGATAAGTGAAAGTCAAAAGGGGGAATTGCATTATTTATTGTCTAGGTATAAGAATGTGTTTTCTGAAAAGCCTGAAAAAATCTTAGATTTTGAATATGAAATTAGGGTAAAACCACATGAACCAGTTAAAGCCAAGCCTTATGCTATACCCATATCTGAAAGGGAATCAGTCAGAACTGAATTACAACGGATGCTGGACTGGGGCATAATTGAAAGATGTAGAAGCGAGTACAGCATTCCCATGTTAGTGGTAAAAAAGAAGGACAAATCTGTGTGGTTAGTGTTAGAAGACAGAAAATTGAACAAAATTATAGTTCCTGAAACAGATCATCCAGAGAACATGGATGAACTGATTCAAGGTTTCCATAATGTGAAACTTATGACCAGCATGGATCTGACTGCCGGATTTTGGCAGGTGCCGCTGGCTGTTGAGAGCAGGAAATACACGGCTTTCTTATTTCAAGGCAGGGCATATCAATATAAGGTTGTTCCTTTTGGTTTGTGTATTTCTGTTGCTGTTTTCATTAGAGCTTTGAGTTATGTGTTGGGAGATGAACTGATGAGAAGGCTTACAATTTATGTGGATGACATATTGGTTGCTACAGCTACTTGGAAGGAGCATTACCGTTTATTGCAGGATGTGTTACAGCTTTACTTGCAGGGGGTATGACACTCAAGCTTAAAAAGTGTGAATTTGTGAAAGCAAAAATAAACTTTTTAGGTCATGTGTTATCTTCAGAAGGATATATGCCTAATGGGGATAAGATTAAGGCAATAGCAGAATGTGCAAAACCTAAGAACCGGAAGCAGTTAAAATCGTTTCTCGGCATGGCTAGTTTCTACAGAAAATACATAAGTAATCAAAGCCTGAATTCTCCAAATTTGTCACGGTTATTGAAAAAAAATGTGTCCTGGGTGTGGTCTGATGAATGTGATAGGGATTTTGAAAGAATCAAAACCAGTCTGTGCAATAGCAAACTCTTACATTACCCAGACATGTCTCTTCCATTTTACTTAGCCACAGACAGCTCAGACTATGGAATAGGAGTTGCTCTCTTTCAAAGAAAAGAAGTGGATGGTGAGATTGAACACAGAAGCATATCATTTGCAAGCAGGGTCCTGTCAAAACATGAGGGGAGATATGGTATTTCGGAGAAGGAACTTTTGGCTATAGTTTGGGGTTTTCTAAAATTCAGAATTTACGTGCCAGGTCATGAGACAATTGTTATGACTGACCATAAGGCATTGAGCTATTTGCAGGATTGTAAGTTACTAAATCAAAGGCTGGCACGTTGGGCACTAATACTCCAACAATTCCAGTATAAGATAGAATACATAAAGGGAACTGAAAACGTAGTTGCTGACAGCCTGTCCCGTTTGCCTATTAAAGGGGAGGAATCTATAGAACTTGAGGGTGAAGGCACTGAATTCCACATGATGTACATGAAAGGTGTTGATGGGGAAAAACATATTAGGGACATCTGTAAGGACATGAGACGGATACAGAACACTGATCCGATTCTCAAACTGGTCAAAACAAACATGAGTACAAAAGGGCACGAAAAATTAGATAAATATTACAAGATCTGTGAGGGGGTATTGTTTACGAGAAAGAATGTTGACAAAGAAGAATGGCGGGTATGTTGGCCAGAGGAACATGTCCAGTCATTGATAGAATATATACATTTGTCACATGGTCATTATGGACCACAAAAGTGTTTGGAAATATTACAGTATTATGTTATTTTTAACAATATGGATAGAAGTGTTAGGAAACAGTTAGGTGCCTGTGATAAATGCCAGCGTGTGAAGCATACCACTGTGGCTAGCCAAGATGAAATGCAAAGCATTTTACCTAAGGGTGTGGGTGAGTTGTTGGCAATTGACCTTTTTGGACCATTACCAGCAAGTAGGGGTGGACATACTTACTGTTGATGTGTTTTCAAAATATGCAAGACTATACGGTATCAAGAAGGCTACCAGCAAAACAATAATCCGTAAGCTAGAGCTAGATTATTTCAAAAAACATGGAAAAACCTAAGGCATTGCTGTCAGACAATGGTTCCCAGTTTACATCTAAGGAATGGGAAGATTTTATGCAACAGTCAGGTGTAAAACATATAAAAATTTCAGTTTACCATCCGGCGAGCAATCCTGCCGAGCGATACATGCGCGAGTTGGGACGGTTATGCCGAACATACTGTAGTAATAACCACAAATCATGGGCAGAGTACATTGTTTCCTTTGAGGATGTCATGAACAGTGTTAAAAGAAAAGCAACAGGATATACACCATATGAGATAATGATGGGCAAAAAGGCACCGAATCCAATAGGTAAGATTGTAGATTTCCCACCAGGGAATCAGGTGACACCACAGGAACGGATAAAGCTGGCGACCGAGCAGATGGCTAAGGCAGCAGCTCAGAGGAAAAAGAGACATGACAGTAGGTACAAGCCAACTAAGTACAAAGTCAATGACCTAGTACTAGTGAAAACTAAAGAAAAGTCTAGTGACATTGATGGAGAAATAAAGAAACTTTTTGAGTTATATCATGGGCCATTTCGGGTAGCAGCATGTCCGTACCCAAATGCTTACCGGTTGGAATACCCCAAGTCTGGAAAACCGTTGGGGTTAAGAAATATTACTGAGTTGAGGCTATATAAGCAACTGGATTAAGCCAGTTTGCAGCCTCATGTGAATATTAGGTTTAGGATCTGTATGTATTTTTTGTGACTTATGTATGTCTAGATTTAAGAGTTTTTGGGGAGTAACTTGACAATTTGATAATTATTTTGACTTGGTTTATTCTCTATTTTTGCCTTGCTTTATTTTTGTTGTTTATGTATATGTATTGGTGAAAGGTGCAATTGTTGCCAGGACTCATTCCTAAAAACAGCAGCTGAGAGGGATATTATGTTTATTGTGTCATCATAATTTATGTATGAGTAGTTAAACTATTTAGTTAGGTAATTCTATGAATGATAATTAAATTGTTTTTATTTTTGTTGATGCATACTAATCTGAAATCAGGACTAGAGGACGTATATATATTGTATTCAATTGATGTTCACAGGCTGCAGGAGTTGTAGTTACTGTGAAGTATAGACGTGCTAGGATTAACTTCGGATAGAATGGGCCAATTAAATCTTACACCAGCAAAAATAATTTATTTTTTATTTTATTTTTTTATTTTTTTTTTATTTTTTATTTATTTATTTATCTATTTATTTATTTTTTGGCGAGGGGTAGGATTTGTGTTTATGCTTGTAGGTGTCATTTTGATAGAAGAGGAAATTCTCTACGATTGCATTCGTTTGGTAGTATTATTTGAACTTTAAGATATATTTTTGACACAGGCAGGTTGTTTTATTTATTTATTTATTATTTTTTATGGAGTAATACTCCAAGTATGCCACATATTTTCTTGTCTGTTTCATCTGAAGCTATGGCTGATGAGAGTGCAGGCATGGTGGTTTGGGTTGATCTGATAATGACTAACAACAGCCACTTTCAGTTCTTAATTCTGTTGATTTACTTGTTACTGTACATGTCTCAATGTTTAGTTTCAATTGCACCAAGTCTGGATGGCAGGGGGGTGGGATACAAATCCAACCGAATCCTGCTGTCCAGACAAACTTTTGTCTATGTTGACTCATGAGTGCCTTCTGCTCTTCCTGTTCCATGTAGGGTGCATATGACGTGTGTGAACAAAAACGCTTGATCCAGTGCCATGAATCTAAGCTGCAACAGCATGTTGGTTGAAATGACGGAGACATAGGACCGTACACCATGGACCAGAGTTGCTGCAACGATGACTCTGGGGTTCTCAGTGTCAAAGTGGTGAGAGATTTCCTTTAAACAAGTGGAGTGTACACCGTCAAAAGTTTTTATAGTGATAATTCTAGTTTTTCCATGTAGGACAAGGTCTTCTAAAGACTAAAGGTTAATAATATCATAAATTTGGTGCCAATTCTGTATATAAACAACAGGCACACTTAAATTTCATGGATGTAATTAGTTATAATGATTCTTTTCTTAAAAATATGCACACACTATAAGTGGCCTTAATAGTACAAATATTGGGAAATTTTCTCACTGCCCTGTTTATTTTTATTTATCTACTTATTTATTTTTTTTGCATTAGTTGAGGTCATAATTGGCATAATGTTTGAGTCAATCCGATTCAATAATTTTAAATTTTGCTCATTTGAATGTATTAATTTTGGTGCTACTTGCGCCATCCTGCACATGGTTTTGATGCCGCAAGTGGGGGTATTGTGAGATTACAGCCCGATAGAAATACTGGTAATTAATAGCATTTGATTATTAAACAGTATGAAGTTCACTGCAAACATTGACCATGCCAATGCACTAAATGTTACACAATTTTAATCTTATTAATTATAGTAGCAATGTATGTACGCAATTGGGTGACAACATTTATAGTTAGGCCAAAGGTAGAAATTCTCCACGTTGAGATTTGCTGTGTGCTTGAAGCTGATGGAAGGCCAGCGAGCAGGCCGACGTTGGTGGCTTGTTCCAGCTTAGGATTTTCCAGTTTGTTTCCGGTGAGGGGAGAGAGGGACAATGGCGAGTGCCAGGCACAGTGCAGTGCACAGCGTGAAATAAAATATTGTAATACTACTGGCATTTGAAGTAATAAGATGCAGTTAGGAACCTTTAAGGCCCTCATTACAAAATAGTCTGTTGATAAATAAACAATACATTAGCTGATATAGTCACATCTGGCGTAATATGTTTGACAATGAAAAGTAATAAATTATCAATGAATACAAAACAGTTGCACAACTAGCATGGCAATGTTTGTTTATAAAAATAATATATTAACTATTTCTCATTTTATTTTCAATTAATCTTGTGTATTTTACCTTGAAATATTCAGTTAAATCACTTATCTGTGACATAAGAAATTGCACAATTATGATAAATAGTACAAAGTATGTTTATACCAATATAAAAACCTAAGAAGACAATTTATTTAATGTGTAGTGTAATTATTTTGATTTTAAGTAAAGTTTTAGAAATGTATTGGCTGAGCGCTGTACGTTGGCAAATCGGTTAGAACAGCACACATGGGGAAGTTGTTGACGTAGGGGAAAAAACCCCGGCAGTTGAGCTTTTGGCGCGCGCGCGCCAGGGCAGGAAGTGAGGAGACGGGAGCACGTGGGGTAGTTGGCCAGACGGCATCGCTCTGCATCAGTCGGCATGTGGATCTCGAGGTGGTGACTTTAGATTTGTGTGTGGCAATCGCCAAGTGTGGGTGCTCGTCATAGACTGCACCAAGTTAAATCGAGTGCTACTGTGTGTTTGTGAACATTTAGACGGTGGAACAAGGTGTGCATCACATTGAATTAAAGTGACTGTGATTTGTTAATGTAACACGTGTCGTCGCATAGGCATGAACATAAACGGTGTTTGAGATAGCCACGTGGTGTGAAAACAATTTGCGACAAATATTCATTTTGTCTGGGGGCTCACGAGCTATAACTTTATTTGATAAATGAGCCGACGTACAGATGTATCAGCCACAGGGTTCTAAGATTGTGAAATAAACACCATAAAGTGAACTTTCACGTGTTTTCAAAAATAATAGTTAGTACACCCTTTTTCTCTCATGAACTTGATTTTATTATGAATTTGTTTTGTTAATCATATGCAGGGAAGGAAAGCTGCGAACGTGTGATATCATCCCCTAGAAAACGAGTCAAACAGTCGCAATCACAGTTCCAGTGTTTTTGCATGTTTAGGAATTTGGTTCGCAGCTGGTGGTTGTGAGTTTTAATAAATTAAACTTTCCATATTTTAAACTCTCACCCCGACCTTCACGCTCGCACGTGCTACAATGTCTTCAGCTCTTTCTCTGTAAGTATAAGCATACGGATAAGGAAACATAAGAATAAATAAGTAGCACAGTACTGAAAGATAGCTTATCTATCACAATCAACCAACACGGGAGCGGAGCCGCGGGTTTACAGCTAGTAACATATGAAGTAGGGAGTTGAGCCTGGGCGTGGTAGATGTTATCTGGGAATGGTGTAGCTAGGTCTTACGGGGAAGCGCTTCGCATTGTACTCTCATAAAAGTTAACAAGCGCTCTGGGCGAGTTAAGCGGCCTGTGGCGTGGGCAGAGCGGGCGTCGGCGCAGAAAACGCGTGCCTCTTGCCGGCCTGAAAGAGCGCCGCCGGATTCGACCAATTTACGATCGCAGCGCGCAGAATGGCCGCTTAACTAGCGCTAACGGCCAGACACCGAGATTCCCAGAAGAGCCGGCCGCAGAGCAGCCACACGACCAGCCGGCGTCTGCCCGTCTCCAGCCGTACAGCAACAGCACCGGGAGGACTCTGGCTACATCTGGTCGTTCTACTTCAAATCGCCCGTCCTGAATGTTCCCAGCTATTGTTCAGTACTGTCCACAGGGTAGTGTTATTGGTCCTCTGCTGTTCCTTATTTACGTTAACGATGTAGGGGAAAATCTAAGTAGCTCTCTTAGGTTGTTTGCAGATGACGCCGTCATTTACCGTCTAGTAAAATCATCTGAAGATCAAAACCAACTGCAAAACGATTTAAATAAGGTATCAGTATGGTGTACAAATTGGCAATTGACTCTGCATAATGAGAAGTGTGAAGTCGTCCTAGTGAGTACGAAAAGAAATCTGTTAAACTTTGTTTAAAAGATAAATCAATCAAAAGTGAAGCCCGTAAACTTCACAAAATACCTAGGAATTACTATTACTTCAGACTTAAATTGGAAAAAAAAACGTAGATAATGTCGTGGGAAAGGCGAACCAGAGACTGCGTTTTATTGGCAGAACCCTTAAAACATGCAACAGAACTACAAAAGTAACTGCATACACTATGATTGTCCGTTCATTTTGGAGTATTGCTGCCCAGTGTGGGAGCCTTATCAGGTGGGTTTGACGGAGAACATCGAAAGAGTCCAAAGAAGGGCAGCTCGTTTCGTATTGTCACGATACAGGGGAGACAGCGTTACGGAAATGATACAGGATCTGGGATGGGAATCATCACAACAACGGCGCTTATGACTGCGTCGTGGGCTACTTGCGAAACTCCAATCGCCAACATTCTCCTCCGAATGCGAAAATACATTGTTGGCTCTCACTTACATAGGTACAAATTATCATCAGGATAAAATACGAGAAATCAGAGTTCGAACGGAGAGATGTAGGTGTTCTTTGTTCCCTCCCATTATTCGAGAATGGAATGAGAGATAAATAGTATAATGGTGGTTCGATGAACCTTCTGCCAGGCACTTAAATGTGATTTGCAGAGTATCCCATGTAGATGTAGATATAGATATGATAAAAGAGGATCTTTCTCACTATATAAACGCAGTACTTTACATTTCTTTATGTTGAGGCTCAATTGCTGTTCCATACACCAGACATCGATAAGCTACAGATCTTCCCCAATTTCGTTAATCTTTTTCGAGTGTCGACACTTACCGACAAACTGCAGCAGTGTTTTTCAACCTGTGAGTCGCGGTCCCCAGGGGAGTCGAGAAGTCTTGTTCGGAGGGTCGCGGTCAATTCGGAAGTATTTGTAACATAAAACAACCATTCCAGTCTGGGTACAAGCGGTCCCGCAAAACCAATCTTGCCTTAAAAAAGTGAGATTTATTTTATACTATAATTACGCAATTAGTGGTTCATGGTGGGGGTTCCTGTAGTCATGTCCTAGTTCATGAACCATGGGCAACGTATGAGTTGCCAAGTAAGTGGTCCTGACAGTTGGGATACCAGTTACTTTGGAATAAGGTTGGGCAGCCGCGGTGGAGTGGTCGAGCGGACTAAAGCGCCTCGCTGCGGAACGCGCGGTTATTCGCCGTCGGAAGTTCGAGTCCTCCCTGGGGCATGGGTCTGTGTGTGTTGTCCTTAGGCTAGTTTACCTTAGTTTAAGTAGTTTGTAAGCTACCGACTGATGACCACACAGTTTGTTCCGATAGATTTACAAACATTTGAACATTTAAAGTTGGGCATCTCGGACAAATTCTGAGTCGTGGCCACCTTTGTGCTCAGACGGCAAAGACTACCAAATCCACCGGTTAGTCCCTCAACCGTTAGGGGTAAAACCCAGTGGGGCCCTGGGCAAGTAAGGCTAGCAACCTGCTTCCCAGGTACTTCACTATCAGGCTGGCAACAATAAGAGCAAAATCGCTTGGACCTTTCCAGGTGATGGAGTTCCACCTCTAATTGACAGACCAGGGACTCCTCCGATACGACTTGGCAAACGATCTGGAATGAGATGGGGAGCTATTAGTATCAATGGGGATTACACTGGGAAGATGGTAGAGCTGGCGGATGGGGTTAGATGTTTTAGCTGTTAGTGACGTTAGAGTAAGGGGAGAGAAAGAGGACGAAGTTGGAGAATACAAGGTCTACCTGTCAGGAGTCAAAGTTGGAAGAGCACAGTGGGGTGTAGGGTTTTACATCAGGAAAACAATCGAACCCAGCATAATTGCAATAAGGTATGTAAATGAACGACTAATGTGGATAGATTTGGCCATCTCCAGCAATAAAATTAGGTTTATGGCAGTGTATTTACTCTGTGAAGGGACAGATGAGATGGACAGTTTTACAACACACTTAGTGATGTAGTTGTTAGAGTAAAGGATAAGGATAGTGTTTTACTCATGCGTGATTTCAACCCCAGGATAGGAAATCGAACAGAAGGTTATGAAAAGGTTATGGGTAAGTTTGGAGAGGATATGGAGATCAACAGGAACGAAAAACAGCTCTTAGAATTCTATTCAAGTATGGGATTAGTTATCACAAACTCCTTCTTTAAGCATAAAGACATTCACCGCTATACGTAGGAAGGAAGGGGAACCAGATCCATTATTGACTATATAATAACAGACCAGGAATTCAGGAAGACAGTCAAGGACACACGTGTTTTCAGGGGGTTCTTTGATGATACTGATCATTATTTAATCTGCAGTGAAATTGGTTTTGTAAGGCCAAAAGAGCAGAAAGTCAGGTCCATGTGTAGAAGGATAAGAGTGGAGAAGCTTCAAGACAAGGAAATTAGGCACAAATACATAACAATGATCTCGGAAAGGTACCAGTTAGTGGAATGTAATGATTTACAGTCACTGGAAGAGGAATGGTCAAGGTACAGGGACACACTACTGCAAGCAGCTAGAGAATGTCTTGGAACAGTAGTGTGTAAAGGTAGGAAGAAGCAGACAGCCTGGTGGAATGACACAGTCAAAGCAGCCTGTAAAAAGAAAAAGAAGGCATATCAAAAATGGCTCCATACTAGAAATCAGGCAGACGGTGAAAGTTATGTTGAAGAAAGAAACAAAGCCAAACGGATAATTGCAGACTCCAAGCAGAAATCATGGGAAGACTTTAGAAATAAGCTAGAAACTCTCGGTCAAGCTGCAGGAAAACCATTTTGGAGCGTAATTAGCAATCTTCGAAAGGGATTAAAGAAGGAATTTACTAGTGTTTTGGACAGGTCAGGAAAGCTGCTAGTCAATCCTGTGGATGCCTTGGGCAGATGGAGGGAATATTTTGAAGAATTGCTCAATGTATGTGAAACGCTCAGTGATGTGTCAGATTTTCAGGTAGAATGGGATAGGAACGACGATAGGAACAGGATCTCATTTGAGGAAGTGGAGAAAATTGTGAGTAAATTACAGTGCAATAAAGCGGCTGGGGTGGATGAAATTAATCCAGAACTCGTAAAATACAGTGGAATATCACGTCTCAAATGGTTACACAGGATAATTGAAAAGGCGTGGGAATCGGGACAGGATCCGTCTAACTGGACGAAAGCGGTAATCACGCCAATTTTCAAACATGGAAACTGAAAAGATTGCAACAACGATCAAGGTATCTCTTTAATTAGTGTTGTAGGCAAAGTATTCTTAGGTATTGTTGAAAGGGGAGCGCGAGTATTAACTGAGGACAAGTTAGATGACAATCAGTGTGGGTTTTGGTCTCTTAGAGGCTGTCAGGACCAGATCTTTAGCCTATGGCAGGTAATGGAAAAGTGCTATGAGTGGAACAGGGAATTATATCTATGTTTCATAGATCTAGAAAAGGCTTATGACCGTGTCCCTAGGAGGAAGCTACTGTCAGTTCTTCAAGATTATGGTACAGGAGGAAAATTTAAAAAAAAAAAAAAAAAAAAAAAAAAAAAAAAAAAACACGTCGTTCTTCGTACGAAAAATGATAATCTAGTGTCTAAAAATGCCACATTAGCATCAGTTAACAACTGCCATCAATAGTAGGAAAATAAGGGCGAATTTGGTAACTGTTTGCCGTAGTGTAGTAGGCAGCTTATTCGATTGTGATGCACATGGTCCGTTGTTTGGTACCTACCACTACCAAACTTTTTTTTTTCCTTTTATCCTGAAAGGGTTACGTGTTGGGTGCTAGATATTATCACAATAGTAAAGTCGTAAACATATCACTATAATTTTTTATTATTTACATTATTATTTTTGTCCGAAATGTTTGCAAAAATTATAAAACTACAAATTTAAAGTGGGCCGTAAAACACGGCAGTGCGATTTTTTTCCCTCGATCTCGAACAATCTTACAACCATGGACAACATTCAGGTGTCTTTTTCAAACTCCAGACACGCGCTTCCCTTCAACTATTCAGCCTCGTGTCCTTTCTGTCCAACTGCCCCTCCAACTTCAGTGTAGACAATTCCAGCTGCCGCACATTTCACCCCTCTGCTGGGGTACTCCAGGTATCCGTTCACTTTCCCCGCCTCTGCATCCTATACGACACCGAGATGCCTAAACAGCCACCTGCTGCCCATCTCTTCCATTATGCTTAAGACTCCCCTTTCTTGCCCAAGTCCCCACCCTCAACAGCCCATCTCACCCAATTTTCTGGTGCAACCAGTGGCTCCTCAGCATTAATCCCACCAAGGCAATCATCATAGGCCATACCACCATCCCGATCCATGACTTTCACCGTACATCACTCCCACCCTGAAATACCTAGCCCTCACACTCGATCCATTCTTCACCTGGACCATCCAACAACAGCCTTCGCCTCCTGAAGTTTCTGTCTTGCCGGATTTGGGGCCTCCAACCCTCCACCATCCTATTTACGTACCCATCCTTCGATCGTCCCATTCTCTGTTGATACAACATCGCTTCGACTCCGCCCCCCCCCCCCAAACTCTATAAATCCCTCCAAATCTAAGTACGCTCAAGCTCTGCCTCGCCTCTTGCATTTGTCTCCCCTCCCCCATACGAATCCTATATATTATTCCCTTCCCACATCTCCAGCAATTCCTAGAGCATCTCCATATCCTTTATGTCACCTACAAGTTCCGTTGTCTCTCCACCCTGGATGATTTCCTCCATCCTGAAACCTGACCCTACTAGCAATTATACTCTCTTCCGCTCCCCTCCCTACCATTCCCTTCCTCCTTTTTTTGTTCCCTCGTTTTTCTTGCCCCTCTCCCTGGATTCCTTGCTTCTTCCCACTGCCCCTCTTGCCTCCTTATCCGTACATTGTTCCGCCTGTTGAAGGACGACCGTCAGTCGTCCTCCATATATTTTTGTATAGTTTCTGTCAAGTTATAATTTATTTAATGTCGCTAGATTATCATTTTGTTAAAACTTGAACGCACTCTTTACAAAGCTTGAGGAATAACATTTTTATTTCATGTGTTAAAATATTAGTTAATATTTCTAGGTTTTTCTTATTTTCTTATGTTAATAGTTTATTATTATATTAATTAATGTGGTACAAGTATGGATTCTCCGCTACACCACTGTCTCTGTGAGAATGTCCAGTTGTTTTACTGTTAAGTGGGTGAGAGAATCTATGACTGTCTGAATGTGGGGAGTGATAGCTCGCTTTGCATCGTTCTCTCTGGCTCAGAGTCGATAGCTGCTGATACTTTCCCTCCAGCGCGATTCTGGCTGTCCATCCCCATCACCATTGTTTTCATGGATTTTCAGGCTTCCGGTGGCTTCCCGCATCGGGTAGCAGTTTCCCGCCTCATGCTTGCTGGATCTTCATTCTGCTCTGGTCGTCTGGTGAGGTAAGGTTGGTTCTGCTCTTGTTTCTGGAGATGGTAGTGTTTCATTTACTAGCACGCTTAACTTAGATTCTGCAACTTAGATTCATTTTTTGGAATATTTTCTCCGATCGTGTGCGGAAATGTGTTCTCGTTTTTCAGTTCAGTGATTTCCAATAGATAGATGCGTTGTGTGTGATTCTAGTTGCAATATGATAACGGCCTGATATGTTAAAACCATTAGTGATCAAATGTTCAAATGTTTGTAGAACTTATGGGACTTAACTACGGGGTCATCAGTCCCTAAGCTTACAAACTACTTATGAACTAGCTACGACTAAGGACGGCACAAATATCCATGCCCGAGGGGGGATTCGAACCCCCGACCGTAGTGGCGGTGCAGACCGTGACTGAAGCGCCTTAGTCCCCTCGGCCACCGCGGCCGGCATTAGTGATCATGTGGCGGTGTATGAACTCTGTGTAAATACTTTCTAGCTTTGTAGGGCCCGATTTCTAATAGATGATATGTTCACTTTTTACAGCGCATATAAAAATGTCCTCATTGTTTCCTTCCGTGAGTGGTATGTGTTCCATGTGGTTGGTTCACAGAACAAAGCCTTCAGCTTCCACTCTTGTTTGTTCCATGCCTAAAGGCAAGTAACTATGCGGGTATCCTTCTGATTTCCACTAATATTCCGCGATCTTCTATCCCCGCCTATTTTAATTTCGCTGTCTCTTCTCCGACTGGTAGTACGCCCTCTGTCAGTAATTCTCTCTGAGCCTTGTACAACCTCCTTCAATAGCTTTCCTATGTAATTCTAAACATTTCTATGGGTTGCATGCTGTAATTCTTAATTTTATTTTTCCGACTTTGTAATTATTTCACTCTTACAAGTTTTGGAAACTGCACTTCATCCGTTTCTGCAGTTGCCTCCCTATCGCTTGTAGCTGTATTTCATTCGCTTCTTTATATAATTCTAAAACTTTCTACGGTTTGCATGCTTTAGTTAATTTTCTTTATTTTTCGAAAACTGAATTTATTTAATTTTCGGAGCCACGTGGCTCCGAGTTCCGACTTCCGGGGTTTGCAGCTAGTCGCCTGAGTTCACGCCACTTCTCATATAAAACCAGTACCTAGATCGATTGCTGACTGACTGCAACTTGTATAATGAATCCGATTTTCAACCACTTCACCTTCAGTGGAGTGCGTTCATGTAACGTAGCCGTGTGTCGCCGTTAGTGTTTTTGCTCGCGACCCAATTCAGATGTAATTTAACTTTGCTATGCACACGCACCATCTTAAAATAGGCACGACAGACCAGAGCCAGCTTCAAAGTGTTTCGTATATTGTGTTTTGTGCTACCTCCGACTTGCTGAATTTCGCCTACGATAGCGGCGCCTCGTCTAGGCACGCTGATTTTGGTGAGTTTCTCTGTGGCACTGCGTGTGTGTGAGCGAATGAGTGTTGTTTGTGAATCCTTATCCCCCCCCCCCCCCTCCAGTAGCGTTATGTATAATTTAGGTTGGGCACCGTCCGCATTTTATTGTATTAACATAATTCGTTCCCCATTTTGCTTGTTTTCTATCTGAATAAACAAGTTTAAGTTCAACATTATCCGTACGTTGCCTATAAATTGTAGTTTTAGAGCACCTTCCCTCTTTTATTTAATATTATTCTTCACAAGTGCTGAGAACTTGTTCAGATGCAATTTTTTCTTATATCTAAATTCCGTTGCGTCATGAATGTTTTCTTAGCCACCTTTCTAAGATAACTTTAATTGTGGTGGCTTGCTTATTAATGTCTGTGTGTAATAACGTGTGAACTGCTATGTATATTGACCACTGTAGTATTAACTTCCTGTTATTGAC
This sequence comes from Locusta migratoria, assembly GCA_026315105.1. Lineage (NCBI taxonomy): Eukaryota > Metazoa > Arthropoda > Insecta > Orthoptera > Acrididae > Locusta > Locusta migratoria. The sequence goes on from CM048747.1 coordinate 3,665,131, forward strand.
GTATTTTGAAGCGAGTCAGTTCTCAGTTTGGGCCATGGAACAAGGCTTTCTAGCAGGGACTAACCAGTAGTTCACACGGACCTTATTTACTAATTTTAGTGACAAAACAAGGCTCTTGTTACGTACAGTAGTCGACTTTTACTGTGCCATCCCCCCCCCCCCCCCACCCCGAACCCGTCCCCTATACCTGAAGCCAGTGGAACCCCTCTGGGGTGGTCATCTTCAGGATGTAGCTCCTGTGTTCTTTGTTTGCTTAACGACAAGTTCTCTCGTAATTCGACTGGTCTGTCTTGAACAAGACACCGATTTTCTTCTTCTAACATCCCACAAATTTTCATTACATTTGCAGCATATTCAGTGAGCTTTCTTACTCCTGTCTATTAAACAATAACAACAAAATTTACATTTTCTCATATATACATTATTTTAAGGTCACATTAACAAATAAAAACCCTACAAGGTCTGAGGTGTTCCTGTATATGTACGTTTTGTTTTTTTCTTTGGTTTCTTTTTTCCCCTATTGGATCGTGTTTTCCAGTTTGTCATTTGCTACTATATGTAATTTATGTACGTGCATCGATGCAGTTTTTTCTGCGTTAAATGCTCTATTGTTGCAGATGAGTAACTGAAAAACAGGATTCACGACAAGCGAAAAAATCCATGAACATCCTACTTTGTAATAATAAGGGTGTATATGTAAATAAATTCTTGTATGTTTTCTGATTAGTAAGTACGACTTTAGAAATAATCTATAGATGGACAAACTGTAAAAGGAAATTTCTGTTGTTTATTAGAAAGGAATTAAACGCCAACTGCAGTGAAACATTTGTGGTTAATTTCTAGAAGAAAACAAAATCAAAGAGGGGTTATAAATATATATTGTAAATACAAGAGCCTTACATAAAGAAAGGAATACGACAAGGATGCATTTTATCACCAGTGCTCTTCAACTTGTATATTGAGGAGGGAATTAAGAAATTTAAAGAGTCTATGGAATGAATTATGATCAGTTGTTGTTATTGTGGTCTTCAGTCCGTAGACTGGTTTGATGATGCTTTCCACGCTACCCTGTCCTGTGCAAGTCTCTTCATCTGAGAATACTTTCTTTTGTGTCCCGACTTCGTCGCCGCTTTTGTGTCCCAGCCTCGTCGTAGGTGTCGGTGGCCGAGTGGAATGAGACCGACACGCTGGTGCAGGTACGGAGGGGAGCAGCCAGAAACTATAAACACTCGAGTAAATTAGAAAGAGATATATTGCACAGAATGTAACAATACTTAACTTTTACATAGAACTGCAGAATGTTGATACATAGTTGTTAGAGGCCTGCCTAGTGCCTGTACAATAGCAAAGTCTTCACTCGTGCCTATCGGATTAAGAAGGTCCTAACTCGTTGCTATCTCAGTCCGAAGTGACCGGTGTCTTTCCGTGGTGGCCACGAGCGGGGTTGCAGCAGAGGGCGCTCGTGGCTGTCGTCGTGAGAACGCCGCGCCGTGCGTGCATGGCGGCGCGCGGCGAAAGTAAGTGGCGCGCACTTTGTACTTGTGCGACACCACACTTTCGGCAACCTACATCCTTTTGAATCTGCTTACTATATTCGTCCCTCGGTATTCCTCTACGATTTTTACCCCACACGCTTCCTTCTAATGCCAAGTTGACAATTCCTTGATGTCTCAGAATGTGTCCAACCAATCTACCTCTTCTCTTAGTCAGTATATGCCAGAAATTCCTTTTCTCCCCGATACGGTTAAGCATTAGTTACGTGATCTACCCATCTAATTTTCATCATTCGTCTGTAGCACCACATTTCAAAAGCTTCTTTCATCTTTTTATCTGAACTCCTTATCGTCCACGTTTCACTCCCATACAATGCTACAATCCAGACAAATGCTTTCAGAAAGGACTTCCTAACATTTAAATTAATATTGGATGTTAACAAGTTTCGCTTCTTAAGAAACGCTTTTCTTCCCATAGCCATTCTGCATTTTATATCTTCTTTTTTCGGCCATCAGAAGTTATCTTGCTACCCAAATAACAAAATTCATCTACTACTTTTATTGTCTCATTACCTAACCTAATTCCTTCAGCATCGCTTGATTTTCTGACATTGCATTCCATTGCCTTCGTTTTACTCTTATTAATGTTCATCTTATATCCTCCTTTCAAGACACTGTCCATTCCATTCAATTGCTCTTCCAGATCTTTTACGGTCTCTGACAGAATTACTGTGTCATCGGCAAACCGCAATGTTTTTATTTCTTCTCCGTGCACTTTAATGCCCTCTCCAAATTTCTGCTTCCATTCCTTCACTGCCCGCTCAATGTACAGATTGAACAACACTGGGGAAAGGCTATAGCCCTGTCTTACTCCCTTCCCAACCTCTGCGTCCCTTTCTTGCCCTTCGACTCTAATAACCACTGTCTAGTTTTTGTGTAGGTTGAATGTAACTCTTTGCTCCTTATATTTCACCCCTGCTACCTTCAGTATTTGGAAGAGATCAATGGAGTACAAATTAAACGGATAAGGTTTGCTTTGTTAATGACATAGCCATTATTGACGAGAGTGAAGAAAATCTGCAAAAGGCGTAATCAAAAATTAATAAGATCCTGCCAGATAAATATAACATGAAACTCAACACAAAAATGAAAGAGATCATGGTATGCAGCCACGAGCAAATTACAACTGTTACTATTAAGGTTAATGATGTACCACTGAAACAAGTTAATGTATTCACCTACTTAGGAAGTAAAATTACACCAGATGGCAAAAGTTCAGCAGACATAAAAAAGCAGAATTGGGCAAGCTAAAGTAGCCTTCAACAATAATCGGATGCTTCTTATATCAAAAAATATATAAGAAGAGATAAAAAAGCGTTTATAAAATGCTAGGTGTGGAGTGCAGCATTGTATGACTTCGAAACTTGGACACTCGGCGTTTGCGACAAGATAAAACTAGTAGCATTTGAGTTGTGATGTTGGAGGAGGATGCAGAAAATCCCTTGGACGGCAAAGATGAGAAACGAAGAAGAATCGGAGAAAAAAGAGCACTTGTGAAGACAATAATCAAGAGAAGAGACAAGTTAATAGTTCATCCGTATAGTCAATGTTATGGAAGGAATGGTAGAACGAAAAAGACGTAGAGGAAGACTCAGATTATAGTACCTGAAACAGATTCAAAGAAATATAAGAGTGTAATCATATCAGGAAATGAAAAGGCTATCCGAGAACAGAGAAGTGTGGAGGAGAAGAATTGCTGCCAACCAGTCTTCGGATTAAGAACGAGAGAGAGAAAAGAAGAAAACATACTGCTTTTCTCAAGGCTGTTTCTAAACAACCTTCCGATTCTGCAGAAGAGGATAGGAGGGAAGCTTGTGTGTTGACTGGAGCCCGTCCACCCAAGTGTAATACAACAGCAGCTGAGGTGTCTATGGTCCCTCAGAATGGATCCTGATATTGTTATCTTGCCTGCGGACAAGGGAAACGCCACAGTTTTGTTGAATAAGGACGATTACATTAAAAAGATGCAATGTCTACTTTCTGATTCGGTATATCGTAGAATTGGTGCTGACCCCACGAAGAGTGTTGAGAAAAAGACTAATAACCTCCTGAAGAAAAGTCCTTTCTCACAGGAGACCATCAAGAGTCTTAATTCTTACTGTGTTGTACCACCTAGATTGTATGGCCTTCCTAAGGTCCACAAAGAGAACTTTCCTTTGATGGCTATAGTATCTAACATTGGTGTTCCGACATATCGTATAGCTAAACATCTTGCTAGTTTGTTGAGTCCAATGGTAGACAAGTGTGAACAGCACGTCGACTGCACGAATTGAGTTTGAATGACTGATATTTTAGTGAGTTTTGATGTGTCTCTCTTCACTCGCGTTCGTGTGTCAGACTCGTTGCAGTTAATTGAGTTTAAGTTTGGCAATGTGAAGCCCGTTGTCACCTATAGTGGCCAATTTGTTTATGGAGTATTTCGAGGAACGTGTTTTAGTTTCAGCTACTCTGAAACCTGACTGAAAAAAAAAAAAAAAAAAAAAAAAAAAAAAAAAAAAAAAAAAAAAAACCAGATATGTAGATGACGCTTTTGTCGTTTGGCCTCATGGTAGTGAGAATTTAAACGGTTTTTTGGAACACCTAAATTCAATCCACCCGAATATTCAGTTCACTATGCAGGTGGAAAAGAATAGCTGTCTTCCTTTCCTTGGTGTGTTAGTCAGAAGGAAGGTTGATGGCACATTGGGACATTCTGTTTATAGGAAGCCTACTCACACTGATTTGTATCTCCGAGCTGATAGTTGTCACCATCCAGCTCAGCGTGAAGGAGTACTTCGTACCTTGGTTCACAGGGCACATGTCATTTCAGACCATGACATGTTGTCAGCTGAGTTGTCCCATCTCGAGGTCACCTTTCGTCAAAATGGTTATAGTGAGAGACGATAAAACGTGCGTTGCACTGTGACGTTAGCATCCAGATGTGTATTTCAAATATGTATTAAATTTTAAATATGTATAGGTTGTGTTATAGCTTTTACCATAACTGATGTATATTGTAGTTTTGTTTAGTTTGTTTGTGTGAATTTATGTAATTTATTATCTGTGTACCTGGGTAATCGCCGATAGGGAAGTAGGAATCATCTTTGGTGTGTGTGGTATGTGGTCTTTGGAGCAACAGGGCGGAAGCAGTGGCAGTAGCTGTGGAGTCGGAGAGGGGAGTCGAGCTGTGTCGTCTGAACAGTTGGGACGCCAGCAAGTGCGCGGGAGCGTGCAGCGCCTCGCTCTTTGCAGTCACCAGGCCTTGTCGGAGGAGTTCCATAATTAGCGAACATGTTTCCAATATGAGCGGGGGCACACGGCAGTTCATATGTGTATGTCAAAATTCGGCCCTCAAATTGGTCACTGGAATGAATCCATGCCTGTATTCTGACCTGCTCTTCAACAACGACTACGCAATATAAGCCCGATCCGGTAATTTCCGACCACACAGATTTTAGACATTTTGTAAGGCGTTACCCAGTTTTGTGCTTGAGAAACTATTTTCTTAATAATAACCAAAGTTTCAAAGAACTTCTACCACGTCATTGTCCTAAGACATTGTTACTAAGTAGGGTCCTATCCTTTCCAGAAGTTTCCCGGGTGCCGTTGAAAGTGAAAAGAATATTAAAGTCAGTGCCAAACTATAAAATTTAAATAGTTAAACTTTGAATTTTAAAGTTAATTTCAACATATTAAAATTTTGCACATAAGGAATTTCTTCCTTTAAAACAAAGTTGGCACAATTAAGTAACTAAATAAAATTATATATTAATTCTAAATTGATTGGTTCATTACTATTTAATATTTCATTGGTGTAAAATCAATGAGTAAAGTTGATTTGCTATGTTGGTTCGTATTTCGGCGTTGTCCACCTGTGATCTAGTTGCAAGACATTCTGAGTACTTTCTTCCTGGTAATCTTAACATTAATTATTCTGCCAACCGAGTGTTTTGCTGCCTACTGTGTAATTCTCTATCTGGTGTGGTAGTTCGTTGTGGCAGCATTCCGTCACTAGTTGGTTTTCGTTTGCACAATAATTTTTCGGTAAAGATAGCCTTGTCCAACTTTATTTTGCAGGCAACACACGGGTCAGTTTTAACATTAACCTGTCATAGGATTAATCAACCGGTTAGTGGGGGGAGTGCTACAGCACTATCAGCCTACTGTGCAACGGGTGACTGACGATAGACGGTACCTGAATCTATGGCCTTTTTGCCTTACGCAGGAAGCATTTCCAACAAGATTGGTCGTATTTTGCGGAAATGTGATGTGAATCCTCCTTCTAAGATTAAGACACTGTTGGGGTCCATAAAGGATGATCTTGGTTTGCGTAAGGCTGGTGTATATCGCATTCGTTGCAGTTGTGGTATGTCATATACTGGTCAGACAATCAGGACTGTGGACGACCGGTGTATTCAACACAAACATTACACGCGCTTACAACAGCCAAACAAATCCGCTGTTGCAGAACACTGTCTTGGCACCGGTCATCCTATGGAATGCAACACATTCTGGCATGCACTTCCACATATTGAGATAGCTGTTGAAATTAAACTAGCAAGTGACCTAATAAATAGAGATGGTGGTTTTTGTTTAAATTCTGCTTGGTATCAGGCATTGTCTCTCGTCAAAAAACAAAAGTAATGCTGCCTCACCTCTTGATTAACAGTTACTATCGATATTTATGTTTGGTCAAAGCTTCTTGGTTTTGTTTCCTTCCTTTACAAAACTTCTTATAAAGTTGGTACATTCTTTTGAGGTTAAGGTTTCCTGTCAGATACTTCTTTTTAGGTGCTCATTGGCGTGAATAGTGGCTACTGTACTTTGGAAAAGTTCCGAGCTGTCAGAAAGTATGTCCTGTTTTGTAGATGACATAGTTACTATTCATCACGTATTTTATGTCAATTTTATAATAAAATGTCACTTGTATCCCTTGGCTTCTCTCCTCATAGGTACTGCAGAACAGGGGCGTGGCCAAAGTTACGCACAGACCAGTCACTTGATGACTTTTATGAACAACTTGATGGTTTTTGCAATCCCTTAGCTCTCTGTATGGAGAAATCCCAAGAATCGGCTCTATGGAAAGTAAATAAGAAACCATATATGTGGTATCACTTTCTGAATGATAACATTTGTGGTCTGTCCCCACGGTAAAAAGCTTAAGAAAATTATTTTGTTATCTAAGTAATATAAATCCATAAAAATATTTGACCATCTAAGGAAAAAGTAAGAACAAAATACCTTCCTTTAGTGTAACGCATACGGACAGATATTTACATAACAATTCCAATCACCATCCACAACAAAAGAAGGGGTGTTAAGAAAAGTGATGTCTTTAGTGGTAAAAGGAGTTGCGCGCAGAAAAACTGGTACGCTGAATTAAAACATCTGAAACACGCTTTCGAGGAAAATCGCTACTTGTGAAAGAACAAAACAAAATTCTACGACCAAACAGCGGAAGGTTGAAGGCCAAGCCATGGAGGAATACAGTATCTCTTCTCTTTATTAAAAGAGAAACAGATCAGATCGGAACCATTTTACAGAAACAAAACGTTAGACCGACTTTTTAGACCAACAAAGAAACTGTTGAAGCACTCCGATCTGTAAAGAACGAACGCCCTCCTCTGTCAATAATTCCGTTAAGTGTGGTAAACTTTCTATTGGAACAGCCAACAGAAGCGTGAATACACAGTTAAAGGAACACAAATGTATTTGGAAACTCTGAAAAATAGACATTAGGCTGTAGCAGACGAATTGAAGTTTCCTGGAAAATAATAGTATTTACATTGGCGAACTATTACGTACCAATATATAGAGAAACTATTGAAATGTATAAATATTTGGATAATTTTAATAGGAAAGAAGAGAGCTTCAATGTCAGCGACATAAAAACAATTGTTCTGCAGAATCGCTAGACGGTTTTCCCTAGATGACAATCGGCAGAAACGGTTTTATCTCTGACAACGATTGTATCTCGTTATTGCGTGTAACTTCGGCCACGTTCCTTTTCAACAGTACGTATGGCTCTCCCAGACTCGACATTTGGTAAGAATAAAGGAGTCACGCCTCTAAAGATGTCCAGCGGAGATCTGTAAGAAACTTTAAGAAAAGAAGAGTTTGTGGACTTTTCACGCCGAAAGACTTAGCTGCATCATCTGGTCATAAAAGCCATTTTTATGAACTTCTCACATTAATGTCCACGACTAAGAGAAGAAAAAAAATCAGAAGAAGATAAACAATTTACGTCCTATTCAAAGAATAAAAGTTAGGAAATAAATCTTAAAATTTGCGTACCGTCATTTCAGACAAAAGGTTAGCGAAAGAATTCGGAATGAAAGTTAACATCGATAAGACCAAAGTGATGAAAAACGTAAGAGAAGGCGACACGATCAATATATCACTAGATTGAAGAAGACTGTAACAGATACAAGATTGTTAAGATTCCTCCTACACAGCAATAGACAGCTGTGTGGCTCCATCTCCGCCAATCTGACGATGCGCTAACACCGCGAAACGCGTCATTAGATAATAAAATATTGCAACAGAGATTGAAGATTTTAATTATAATAATATCGGATTGAAAAGCACGCTTAGTTGAAATATTCCCATTCCTTTTTCATCATGTACATTTTAAAACAGCTTTTTCCCCGCTTCTGTCCTCTGATTACATTTCTCTGCGTTTGCGTAACACTTTCTTCGGGTCTTCAGTGTAGATGACTTCTGTTAACTCGTTGCTTATTGGTTCCTGTGTGTTGTGGTTAGGTACTTGGTATCTGACAAGGAGACCTCATCGGTGTCGGATTTTACATCGTTTTCTTATTTACGGTACGTAAAGTGTAGAACTTTAATAACAAGCAGTCAAAACCATTTGACGCAACTCTCAAAAATTTTCGAGAAAATCGACTTTGAAGTTTCGCAGTTACATACATGTAAGTACCAATAATTAAAACATCTGCACTATTTGTTGTCGTAGCTCAGGCCTTACAATCAGAAGGTCAGTGGTTCGAATTCTGTAGTAACTGACATATATTTTTATTTTCTTCGTTGTGTTCGAATACCTACACAATTTTAATATCTAATGCTAATTTTTTATGAAAAATGCACGTATTTTTGTTTATTCGTAATTTTCTATATTTTATAAAATCATGATGGTTTGAATCAAAGAACATGCGTTACATTTTTTACAATATCGGCTTCACAATTAGTCGACGACGGTAGTCTTTGATTGTTCAGTTTCTGAAGAGCTGCGACGCTGTTTTTGGAAAATCAAATGTTCAAATGTTTGTAGAGCTTATGGGACTTAACTACGGGGTCATCAGTCCCTAAACTTACAAACTACTTACGAACTAGCTAATACTAAGGACGGCACAAATATCCACGCCTGAGGGGGGATTTGAACCCCCGACCACAGTGGCCATGCAGACCGTGACTGAAGCACCTCAGTCCCCTCGGCCACGGCGGCCGGCCTGTTTTTGGACAGTCATCTCCATAGCTACTAATGGCTAATGTACTCAACCATCGTTTCAGGCGACAACAAGGTGTTCAGCTCGTATACAGACACATCAAAACTGACACAACACGTGGAATTACAGATCCGTAAATGTTTTAGGTAACTGAATTCGAAAACGACGAAAGAATAGCTGCCACAAACTTAAGAATCAGACTATCGTCGCCAACCAATAGTGAAGCCGCTACTGTAAAAAATGTAACGTATGTTTTTTTGATTGAAATTATCATGATTTTATAAAATATAGACAATTACGAAAAAATACGTGCATTTTTCATAAAAATTACCGTTAAATATTAAAATTGTGTACGGATTCGAACACAATGAAAAAAATAAAAATATAGATTATTTACTGCAGGGCTCGAAACACTGACCTTGTGGTTGTGAGGCCAGAGCGTTACCACCGCCTTTTATTTTTATTTATTTTTATTAATTTTTTTTTTTTTTTTTTTTTTTTTTTTGTGCTACGACAGCAGATGGTGTAGATGTAATTATTGGTACTTACATGTACCTCCAAACTTCAAAGTTTTCTCGAAACATTTTTATAGTTTCGTCGAGTGGCTTTGACTGATTGTTATTTTAGTTCATACTTCAGGTACCGCAAATAAGAAAACATTCTAAAATCGGACACCCATGTGGTCTCCTTGTGAGAGTAGATGCTACGCTATTGTATGAGGGGCCGCTGAAAATCACGTGCTCATGGGTGCTCTCAGAATCGGTTCCTTTCAAAGGGCACGGCCGATTTCCTTCCCCATCCTTATCGAAAACTCGGAGCGTTAGCTCCGTCTCTAATAACCTAGTCGTCTTCGGAACGTTACACCCTAAGCTTCCTTCCTCCTTCTTACGGGCGCTAGGGCCACACTCTGGATTCGCCTGTTTCCCGCACCGGCACGAATACGCCGAATGCGGGCGCCGGCCATTAATGAAGTGCTACGAGAAATGGCAGCAGAGCAGAGCAGAGATGCCGCAGCTCGACGGCCAGTGCTCGGCGGGCTTCCTCATTAGGCGGGCGGCGGCGCCTTCTGGGAAGCCCGCCAGTCCTCCGCGGTGGCGCAGCGCAGCGCCGGAATACGCGATGCCGCGGTCGTCGCCCCCGCCACAGCAGAGGCAGCAGCAGATGCCGCGCACGCAGCTCACCTCCAGCCGATGGCGCCAGCGCCGCCCCGCACACGTGGCTCCCGAACGCCATCCAAAGGTTCACTGCAAAACGAGGATGGCCGCTGCCTCTTCTACCACTAACTGGCCCTCGCAGTGTTAGGTTAGTTGTTTGCATTAAAAGAAACATTGAGTAAAACAGAAGTGATATCTAGCGTTCCTCAGGGAAGCGTTATAGGTCCCCTACTCTTCCTCGTGTTTATAAACGATTTAGGAGACAATCTGAATAGCTCCCTTAGACTTTCGCGGATGATGCTGTCGTTTACCGGTTAGTGAAGTCAACAGAGGATCAAAAGCAACTGCAAAGCGATTTAGACAAAATTTCTACTTGGTGCGAAAATTGGCAATTGACACTAAATAAAGAAAAGTGTGAAGTAATACATATGACCACTAAAAGAAATCTGCTGAACTTCAATTACGCGACAAATCATTCAAACCTTAAGGTCATAAATTCTACCAAATACCTAGGAGTTACAATTACGAACAACTTTGACTGGAGATAACACACAGAAAATATTGTGGGGAAGGCGAAGCAAAGGTTACGTTTCACCGGCAGAACGCTTCGAAGATGCACCAGCTCCACCAAAGAAACTGCCTACATCACACTTGTGCGTCCTCTCCTGGAGTACTGTTGCCCCTTGTGGGACCCTCACTAGGTGGGACTGACGGAAGACATTGACAAGGTTCAGAGAAGGGCAGCTCGTTTTGTTTTATCACGTTACGGGGGGGAAAGCGTCACGGAAATGTTGTACGAATTGGGGTGGAAATCATTAAAAGAAAGACGTTATTCATTGCGGCGTGATCTGTTTGCGAAGTTTCAATCACCGACTTTTAGTTCTGAATGTGAAAATATTTTGCTAGCACCCACCTACTTATGGAGACATGACCATCCCAATAAAATAAGAGCAATCAGATCGAAAATGGAACTATTTAGGCGTTCTTTCTTCCCGCGCGCTATTAGAGAATGGAACGGTAGGGAAAAGTTATGAAAGTGGTTAATGAACCCTCTGCCAGGCACTTAAATGTGATTTGCAGAGTATCTATGTAGATATAGATGTAGATGTAGATCTCCCCTCTTCATTCCGTCTGTCTCCTCCATTCCCTGTCCCCCTCCTCTTCCCCCCCCCCCCTCTGTCGATGTCGTCCTACCTCTAACCTCAGTCTACCATTACATCTTTCTCTTCGCCCCCTCCTCTTCCTCTTCCTCCTCCTTCTTCTCCCCCTATCATCCATCTATTCGTGTCCCCTCCTTTTTCACTGTTTATCTCTTATCTCCCGCCCTCCTGCTCTGCATCCGTCCTATCCTCTTCCTCCATCTCTATGTACCGCTCCCCCCCCCCCCCCCCAATGTCTACCTCTGCCTCATGCTCTTCCACCTCCTCCTCCTTCACCATCACTACCACCACAACCACCATCACCTTCTTCCCCTTCTCTTCCCACTCTATCTTTTCCCCTGTCTCTCTGCAACTCACTCTGGTCTTTACAAACATTCTCGAATTCTGATATAATTTTCGCCTTCCACAGGCAACTGAGATTATATAATGAATAAAAGGTTTCTGCTTGGTAGGCGATGTGAGATGTTTCCTTTATTACACTTCAAAACATATCGATTTCGTCCCTATGATGGGACATCATCAGCGCAGAATTGCAAGTCATGATGACCTATGTGCTCTGCTTAAAACATTTTTATTAGTCATGTCATAAAAAAAACATTTAAAAGGTCTTGCCGGTATTCTTGTGACTTTTACCAGCAAGACCTTTTAAATGTTTGTTTTTATTACATGACTGATATAAATGTTTTAAGCAGAGCACATAGGTCATCATGACTTGCAATTCCGCACTGATGATGTCCCATCATAGGAACGAAATCGATATGTTTTGAAGTGTAATAAAAGAAACATCTCACATCGCCTACCAAGCAGAAACCTTTTATTCATTATAATTTTGTGGTAGGCTGGCACAAAATGGAATCTAGTTACAATGAGATTATATAATCTATATATAACTTTGTGCTTTATCGTTTTTAGTTACCTCTATACTTATAAGACGCATTTGCTGTCTGTCTGTTCTCTTACAACTCAAGATCCAGACAACCAAATAACGTGAAATTTGAACACGTACACAAAATTACATGGGGAAGGTTCTTAAACAGGTTTTGTTCCATTTTTTTGGAAAATCAACCGGAAAATTTGAGAAAGTGATTTTTCAATGTGCTCGTGTAAATATATATATTCGCAACGATCTTAATAAAAATTTTGCACAATTGACCTTTAAAACAAGAGGAAGGGCACTGTCTACATAAAATTTCGTTCCGTGCATGGGGGAGAGTACTTTACTTATAGACTTCGAATGCAATACATATAAGACGCATTTGCTAGAAAACCATATTTTAAACCCGGCCAAAGCCGGGTACTTCCAGCTAGTTGAATGTTAAAAGTGATCAAATGAATCTTAAATATTCATTTCTAATTCTTTCTTACTTCTTTTTAATAAAGCAAACGAATTTTCTGAACGAGTCTGCGATTTTCATTTCTTCAGTAAGCATAATAACCGTCTACATCGCTGAAATTACGATGCGCGACCAGAAAGTAAGTTCCGTTTGGTAATAAAATGAAATTGTACACAGATACAAAAGAAATTTTTATTGCACAAAATTCTACAACTCTGAAACTACTTTTCCACATAACTGCCGAAATTTTGCAGGCGTTTGTCATAGCGTAGCAGCAGGTTTTGTATACCTTCTTGATAGAAATCTGCCGCCTGTGTCTTCAACCAGTTGGAAACAGTTTCTTTCAGCTCGTCGTCATTGGTGAAGTGATGACCGCCAAGGAAAGACTTGAGATGTAAAACAGATGTAAGTCGCTAGGAGCGAGGTCAGAGCTGTAGGGAGGATGGTCAAACACGTCCCAGCCAAATCCCTGTACGCCCGCCATTGAACTGTCGGACCCATCTTCTCACCATCGAATCACTCATCGCATTTGGTCCGTAAACATCGCAAATTTGCCGATAAATTTCACTTGGTTTCACTTTCCTCGCATTCAGAAACCGAATCACCGACCTGATTTCACAGGCGGCGGGATTTTCAATCAACGCCGACATTTCAAACAAGCACAACAAAGCGTACGTAACTGACAGCGATCTCCAAATGGCGCACGTTCTTCTCCTTGATACACATCGTCTACAGCGCATGTGCGGAACTGCAATCGCAGCGCTGCAGCGGAGATAAACTGAAACGGAACTTACTTTCTGGACACGCCTCGTATATTTATTGATTACAACTTTTCGGCATCTGCCATCATCAGACCTAAAAACCTCTGACGCACCTAATAGGTAGAAATTTTCCTAATGACGTTGAACTTCACTTCGCAAGTCCAGAGATTTTTAAATCTGATGATGGCAATGCCGAAACGTCGTAATCAATAAAAACAATTTTAGCAATCTAGATGGTTTTTATTCTTATCTTTCTTTCTTCGTTACGATCACTTATAAAGCTCGTTAGAATTTGTAAAATTGGGTTGATAGCTTTCACTTCTCCTCCTTCCAAAATCTCTTCATAAACTCGCTATCAGTTTCATGCGTTCTTCCACCTATTGTTTACCAGTAGCCTTCTCGGCTTTCTCCGTGAAAGTATGCTTTGCTACAAGAGTTGTAAATCCCTTACAATTCATAATGATAAGGGAATGTTGTCGGTGAATATGGACTGGGGAAAAGAAAGAGGAGATCGCTTGATAGAATTTTGTGCGGAGCACAATTCAATGACCACCAACACTTCGTTTAAACATCATGAAAGAAGACTGTGTACGTGGAAGAGCCAGGAGACACTGGACGGTAGCAGATTGACTTTATAATGGTAAGGAATAGACTTACAAACCAGGTTTTAAACTGCAAGACATACCCAGGGAAAGATATAGACTCTGACCATAACTTATTGCTAATGAACTGCAGATTAAAACTTCAGAGACTGCAGAAAGGTAGAAAAGTTAGGAGATGGAACCTGGACAAACTGAAGAAACATAGGTGGTTGAGGGTTTCAGAGGGAGCATTAAGCAAGGATTGGCTGAAACGGAAGAAAGTAATACAGTAGGAGAAAAATAGGTAGCTCTGAGAGATATGGTAGTAAAAGCCGCAAAGGATCATATAGACAGAAGGACAAGAAGTAATAGAAATCCGTGGATACACAGGAGATACTGGACTCAATTGATCAGAGGAGAAAATAGAAATATGCATCAAGAGGAGCAGTCAAAAGGGAGTACAAACGTGTGAAAAACGAGATTGACAGGAAGTGCAGACTGGCTAAGCAGGAGTGGCTAGAGGACAAATGCAGAACCGTAGAAGAATGCATAACTAGGGGAAAGATAGATACCGCCTACATGAAAATAAAAGAGATATTTGGAGACAAGAAAAGCAGCTGTATGAATATCAAGAACTCAGAGGGAAAACCAATACTAAGCAAAGAGTGGAAGGAGTATATAGAGGGCCTGTACAAAGGAAATACACTTGAAGGTAGAATTCTAGAAATGGAAGACAAAGTGGAAGAAAAACATAGTTATTCCAATTCCAAAGAAAGCAAGTGCAGACAAATGTGACAATTACAGAACTATCAGTTTAATAAGTCATGGTTGCAAAATATTAACAGGAATTATTTACAGATGAATGGAAAAAATTGTGGAATCCGACCTCGGGGAATATCAGTTTGGATTTAGGAGAAATATAGGAACACGGTTGGCAATACATTACGACTTATCTTAGAAGATAGGTTAACGAAAGGCAAACCTATGTTTTTAGCATTTGTAGATTTGGAGAAAGCTTTTGACAATATCGACTGGAATAAACTCTTTCAAATTATGAAGGTAACAGGGGTAAATTATAGGGAGCAAAGAGTTATATTCAACTTATATAAAAACCAGACAGCGGTTATTAGAGTTGAAGGACATGATAGGGACGCAGATGTTGGGAAAGGAGTAAGACAGGGTTCTCGTTTTTCCCCAATGTTGTTCAATCTATAATTGGGCAAGCAGGAATGCAAGGAAAAATTTGGACAGGGGATGAAAGTTCAGGGAGAAAAAATAAAAACTTTGCTGTTTGTCGAAGAGATAGTAACTCTGTCATAGACAGCAAAGGATCTGGAAGAGCAATTGAATGGAATGTACAGTGTCTTGAAAAGAGGGTAGCAAGACATCCAATATTAATTTAAATTCTAGTGTGGACAGTGTCTTGAAAAGAGGGTATAAGATGAACATCAACAAGAGTGAAACAAGGATAATGGAATGTAGCACCAGAATGTCAGGCGATGCTGAAGGAGATTAGATAATGAGACAATAAAAGTAGTAGATGAGTTTTGTTATTTGGGTAGCAAGATAACTTCTGATGGCCGAAGTAAAGAAGATATAAAATGCAGAATGACTATGGAAAGAAAAGCGTTTCTGAAGAAGCAAAGTTTGTAGACATCCAATATTAATTTAAATGCTAGGAAGTCCTTTCTGAAAGCATTTGTCTGTAGTACTGTATGGGAGTGAAACGTGGACGATAAGGAGTTCAGACAAAAAGACGATGGAAGCTTTTGAAATGTGGTGCTACAGACGAATGATGAAAATGAGATGGATAGGTTGGTCAGACACATTCTGAGGCATCAAGGAATCATCGGCTTAGCAGTAGAAGGAAGTGTGTGGGGTAAAAATCGTAGAGGGAGACCGAGGGACGAATATAGTAAGCAGATTCAAAAGGATGTAAGTTGCCGATTTTTTTATTCTCAGATGCAGAGACTTGCACAGGACAGAGTAGCGTGGAGAGCTGCTTCAAACCAGTCTGCGGACTGAAGACCATAATAACAACAACCTTCTTTGATGATTAAAATGATTAATTCCTTTAGGTCTTGTTTGATTTCTTCTTAAACTAGCTAATTTTGAAGATCTGTGAATTTATTATACATAGCAGTGTTTTTACATACTTATAGTCACTATTGTGAAAATTTTCTGAGCTATTATCCTCTGGTCTTGTGGATTTGTTATAAAAACCCAACGTCCGAAACACACCGTAGCTCGTTACTGACTGCAACCGAATTCCGTTTACGTGTGCTCGCACGCAGAGGTGTCACATCAGATGGCTCCCGTAATTCACTGTTGCCGATTGCCGTCGTGCGTTGTTGATATCTTTCCGTGGTTGAGGACTGTTACAGTTATTGTTCAGCACCGGAACCCAGCTTTCATTCTGTTCCATGCCCTCCTTCGTTTTCATACCAAATCCACAAGACCGCGGCATAATAGCGCAGAAAATTTTAACAATATTGACATTTCAGGCCATTAAAGTTTACATTTTACAATATACCTTGAGTCGTCCATTCTGCAGATATGACATAGATTTTCTATCATCTCCTGAGAACGGCATTGGTGAATTTGGTTTCTGTGCAGGTCTCTAGCCCTTACAAGGAAAGGACGCCTACTCGTCATCGCCAAATTCCTCCAAATTTACGGTGCGTATAGGGCGTGGTGAGACACGAAAGTGCACCAAGTGGGAACTGCAGGTGGCCCAGAGTTTAGGAAATAAAAGGAATTTTGATACGGATCTATCACCAGATGCACCTTATCAACTGCCCCTGAGAGAGTCTGTTTAGAAAGCGGTGTTTGGCTCAGCGGTAAGAGATCGGGTTTTTAATGAAAGGTTCGCGGGTTCGATTACGCCTGGCGGCGAGTACTTATTTGCTCGTTGGCAATGAATGGCAATAACGTTTGTTTTTGTATGGAGACATTAAAAAAATGTAACTGCAAAAGGACGGTGTTCCCTAACGTGCGCAAGATGCGGTCAAAATTATTGCTTCATCTGTTTCTTCGATGTATATCACCCCGGTACATGTAATTGATCAATTTCAAAAGAATGGAACTATCGATTTACATACACGACATAAACTGCCATATATTTGAAACATATATCTTCATCATCATCATTAGAGGCTGACTGTATCTTTCAGACTTCAGTCAGGAGCATAGTCAGAAAGAATTTATTATCTTATTATCATCCAACAGTTGCGAATGGTTTTCTATATTTCAATGTTTCAATCCATCTGGATCATACGTTCGCAACTGTTGGCCGATAATAAATTGTTTCAAATTACGTTATATGGCCACACTGATTGTGGTCTTATTATTTTGGATACATAGTTAATATGGAATCTTGACTGCAGCTGGAGAAGATAAGTTAAATGAAAGGAACCAACAGAGGTGTATTTTAAAAATCTATTGATTCAGCAACCACATTCGGCTTCATGTTGAAGTCATCCTCGGGTCCTTAAACCAAACCCTTTTCCCCAAGTATTAGAAACGAAATATCGTTACGACAATATATTGTGGTATTTTCACAGTGTTAACCAGCGACAAACCCGTGAAGTATATTCGTACTAGAAACCTTTTAACTGCTGTAATAGAATTATTTTGACATAATCCCTCCACTTACATAGTTGACACTTGGAGGCATTGTGTAAAACGTTATCGACGAGACTAGTTGAAAGGCTGCTTATATTTTGTGAATCTAGTCTGCAACCTCTGTTAGGTTAAGTATGTCTTCACTATTAAGCCTTTTACAGCTTATCTTAGAGTATAGATTAAGGAAAGGAAAACCTACATTTCTAGCCTTTGTAGATTTAGAGAAAGCTTTTGATAATGTCGATTGGAATATACTCTTTCAGGTCTTGAAATCAGCAGGAGTAAAATATAGGGAACGGAAGGTTATTTATAACTTGTACAAAATCCAGACAGCAGTTATCAGAGTTGAAGGGCATGAAAGGGATGCAGTGGTTGGAAAGGGAGTAAGACAGGGTTGTAGTCTTTCTCCATTGTTGTTCAATTTGTACATTGAGCAAGCTATAAAGGAAAGCAAGGAGAAATTTGGAGAAGGAATTAAAGTTCAGGGGGAAGAATTAAAAACATTGCGTTTTGCCGACGACATAGTAATTCTGTCAGATACAGCAAAGGACCTGGAAGAGCAATTGAACGGAATGGACAGTGTGCTGAAAGGTGCATATAAGATGAACATTAACAAGAGCAAAACTAGGGTAATGGAGTGCAGTGTAAGAAAATCAGGTGATGCTGAAGGAATTAGATTAGGTAACGAAGCAATAAAGGAGGTAGATGAGTTTTATTACTTGGGCAGTAAAATAACAAATAATGGTCGCAGTACAGAGGATATAAAATGCATAATGGCAATGGGAAGAAAAGCGTTTTTGAAAAAGAGAAATTTGTTAACATCGAACACTAATTTAAGCTTAAAGAAGTCCTTTCTTAAGGCGTTTGTGTGGAATGTTGCTTTGTATGGGAGTGAAACATGGACGATAAACAGTGCGGACAGGAAGAGGATAGAGGCTTTTGAAATGTGGTGTTTCAGAAGAATTCTGAAGATTAGATGGGTGGATCGTGTAACTAATGAGGAAGTACTGAACAGAATTGGGGAGAAATGGAATTTCTGGCATACTTTGACTAAAAGAAGGGATCGATTAGTAGGACACATTCTTAGACATCAGGGAATTGTGAAATTAGCATTGGAGGAAAGTGTGTGGGGTAAAAATCGCAGAGGGAGACCAAAGGATGAATATAGTAAGCAAATTCAAATGGATGTAGGTTGCCGTTCTTAGGAGAAGATGAAGAGGCTTGCTCAGTATAGATTAGGTTGGAGAGCCGTATCAAACCAGTCTCCCGACTGAAGACCACAACAACAACATTAAGCCTAAAATGGTTACTGAAAAAACTATCAAATATACGGCTGTTGGTTGCATTTAATTTAAAATATTGATGGTGATTGGGGAAATGGGTCTTTATTGCAAGCCACCCTCTACCATGCATAGTACGATGTCTTACAGAGAATAAAAAGTATCTCCGTCAAAACCTACATGTATGTCGCAATTTTCATGGCGTAAGGTACCCTCCACCATGAACACAATGATATCTTATAGTCACAGTGGCCATCCTCTTGTTTTGAAGGTAAAAATGTGCAAACTTTCAGCGAGATCGTAATAAAACTGTAGATTTGTATGAATTACAGAGATAAATTCTTCATTATATTTGGCGAAGACTTCCAGAGATCATTTCTTCAGTGCAAATGCACACCGGCTTGAATTCTTCCAGGAATCGGCCAAATGTCGCAAATTATTAATTCAAATTGACTACAAGGTCAAAGTCGAATCTGTTTTTCCAGACACGTCGGAAAGTACAAACACAACACATTCACGACCGCGGTTCGCCGTCCATCTCCTCCTCCCCTTTTTCTACCTGTGGTTGCTCCTTCCTCCTCCGCCTCCTGCTCCTCCTCCCATGTCTGTTCATTCCGTCTGTGTCCATCTCCTACTCTCATCATTACGATATAAAAAATAGTACGTGTAGGGTAAATCAGGGTGATATGGTGAATTAAAAATTTGAGCCTCGCAGAAGACAAGAAATTGTTTATTTAAACAAAATAAAAACACTCTCCTTTCACAAAATACATAAATAACAAATTAACAGCACCACATCCTCTTTAAGGCACTACAAATGTTTTAAAAAAAAAGACTTATTTTTATCAATATGGGTGAAATGGCGAATGCCCTTTGGGTGAAATGGTGAACGTATTTCCCCGGCTTCTTGCCACATAAGTCACACATAGATTCATATTTTGAGCAGTCTTCATGCAACCAACGTCGGCAGCTAATACATTTGATGCAATCCACATCCTTTTTAGAGCAACGGTACAGTTCACCGCACCCTACACAACAACACTATGCTCCTTTTAGGTTTTATTCAGGCTCATTCCATTTTTCACTGCTTTTACGGCATCGTTAAGTTGTCCCTCTGTCCAATCCGAAAATGGGATCCTTTTTGCCATTTATAACATGTAGAAATCTTTGCCTGGAACAATGGCGGTGGTTAGAACATTTACTTTTTTAATCACTGATAAACCAAACTGTACTCGCATATATATATATATATATATATATATATATATATATATATATATATATATATATATATATATAATTTTTAAGTTAAACGATTTTATTGAGACGCCGGCTAAAACAGAATATAATTCTCGCATGGGATAGGAAACGCTAAAATTTCATAACTTGTCAAGAAACCAGGTTGGGATGTACCTAACTCAAAGCTTCACACTTCACATAGAAGAAAAATCCTTCACCGTATCACCCCGGTCCGAGTTCACCATTTCTCCCATTTTCTATGGGTGAAACGGTGAATAGCATGGCAAGAAGTTCAAAACAATAGACGCAACGATTTCTAGGTTATGTAGTACATAAATAGTATAAGAAGAGAGAATATATAAAAAGTATCCCGTGAACTACGCTACCTGAAGTAACATTTACAAACTCATGCAGCATATAAAAATTACTTAGCATCGAAAACAGGTTTGTACACACTACTTACGGCTTTTTAAAACGGAGCTGGTTTTTAACAACGCACAGATGATCAGAGGCTGTCGGCATGCAGACATACAGAGACAAGTGTTTAACCAGTAAAGAATTAAAGCAATTCACCATTTCACCCGATTCACCATATCACCCTGACTTACCCTAACTCATAGCAACATTGCTTATATTATGTATTTAATCCAAATTCCATTAGTCCATCTACTTCTGCAGCTCCTTTCTGTCACTCTCCTCAACTGCATTCTCTTTTTCTACCTCCTTCTTCGCCGCGCGGAAAGGGTCTGGAGCGCCACGACCTCTCGCGTCGGAGGTTAAAGTCATCCCTCGGGCATAGGTGTGTGTCGTGTTATTAGTTTAAGTTACTTTAAAGCAGTTTGTAAGTCCCGGGAGCGATGACCTTAGCGGTTAGGTCGTTATGTTTACAAACATTTCAACATGTTGTTTCGGCTTCCCCTCTGTTGCCCTGTCCTCCCCATTCACACCTCCCCATCCTCTCTTCGCCCCACCTCCCTCCTTTACCTTGCTCCTACTCCCCTTACCTATACAAAGTTACGTACACCTACCAAGTTTCATGTTCATCAATTCAAGTTCCTTCCACTATGCTCAATCCGGTGGCTTGCGGTATGTAAAACCTTCTCCATGGAAACCAACATACATGTGAAAATTTTCATTGTGGTAGGTAAGATATCCCGCCTGCTCCATACGGTCAGTTACGAAAATCAGTCCAATTTGAGGTATAGAATATTTCCGTTCCGAATTTCTTCCAAATTTGTCCAGCAGCTCCCATGTGAAGGACGAAGCGCACACAAACTTCCGCATCTACACAAATAATAAAATTGTAACGACCGATGACTGTATGCAGCAGATAAAAAAAAGTAGCAGGGAATCTTTCTAAAACCAATTATTACTATAATTATTCACTGTTTGTTTGTTTGCCACTCTGTCCTTACGTTTCTTCAATATTGGTAAAATTTTTCGAGCTATTATGCCATGGTCTTATCGAAAGCCCACACACACAGACTGTTATCTACACCGGGATTCAAACCACCACCCAGAACAAAAGCGGGGCATAATGAAGACGTTCGCGGAATGCGCAAGGAGCATCTGCGAACTGGAATTACTCGACGCGGAATTACATAACAGACTAATGTTTTACTCGAGAATGGCTATTCGTCCACAGACATAAGGAGAGCGTTGAGATCGCCACGTAGCATTCAGAACGATGAAAAAGTCCCTGTGAAGGATGCCACCGACCGCATCGGTAAAATTTTGTCGAAACGGAATGTCGCCGTGATATACAAACCTACTTGGAAAGCACAGGATCACCTGAAATCGGCAAAGAATGCTCGCAAACCGCTGGAAAAAGCAGGAATTTATAGGATACCGTGTAGCTGTGGAGACGTATACGTGGGTACCACAAAAAGAACAGTCAAAAAACGACTAGAAGAGCACAAGGGGAACTGCAGAAGGGGTGAGATTCGCAGATCAGCTATTCCTAAACATGCATTTCAACCAGATCACCTCATTCGATTTGATAAGACTCAGCTTTTGGCAGCCACAAACGGATATAACGAAAGACTGCACAAAGAGGCTATAGAAACACCCCAACCAATTCAGTAGGATGGAGGAGAGCATGAAACTGAACGATATCTGTATTCCGGTGTTGAAGAAAAAATGTGACAGTCTTCCACCACGCACAACGGCAATCGGCATGGCGAATTGCACGTGCCTACCCAAAATATCTGACGTTGCACCTCTGCGCGGGAGCACGTGTAAAACGGAATCCGGCTGCAGTCAGTAACGAGCCACGGTGTGCATCGAACGTTCAAAAGAGCCAAGGGTGAGAATGTCGTCCACATATGAGACAGAAACGTTGGGTTTCATTAATAAAGCCACAAGACGACGGCATAATAGCTGGCAATATTTTAGCAATACTGACATTCCGGCCTTGAAAGTTTATATTTTACGACCCTTCGTTTTTACAGGTATCACTCAGATAATACTGCACAAAATAAATGTAGTTTTCAAACTTTAAAATTCGACCACTGTACGAAACAAGAGCTTTCTTTGATCACTAAATTTAGCAAATAAGATCTGTGTGAACTACCGGTTACTCCCTGCTATAATACCTTGTTTCCTGACCCAAACTCAAAACTAACTCGTTTCAAATTACTTCCACAACAGGATGTTAATACTACAGAGGTCAATATACATAGCAGCTCACACGTTATTACACACAGAAATTAATAAGCAAGCCACCACAAAGTTATCTTAGCAAGGTGGCTAAGAGAACATATATGGCGCAACGGAATTTAGACATAAGAAAAAATTGCATCTGAGCTTGTTCTCAGCACTTGTGAAGAAAAATATTAAATAAAAGAGGGAAAGTGCTCTAAAACTACAATTTATACGCAACCTACGGATTATGCTGAACTTAAACTCGTTTATTCAATCGAAAACAAGCAAAATAGGGAACCAAGTTTGTTAATACAATAAAAATGCATCTCTTACAAGGATTAATGCGAACGGTGCCCAGCCTAAATTATACATGTTTTAACGCTACTGGGGAGGGGGGGGGGGAGGATTTACAAATAACAGTCATTCTCTCATACACACGCGATGCCACAGCGAAACTTGCCAAAATCAGCGTGCTGAGACGAGGCGGAAGCAGGCGCCGCTATCGTAGGCGAAATTCAGCAAGTCGGAGGTAGCACAAAACACAATATACAAAAACACTTAGAAGCTGGCTCTGGTCTGTCGTGCCTGTATCGAGATGGTGCGCGTGTATAGCCACGTTAAATTACATCTGAATTGGACTGCGAGCAAACATGCTAACGGCGACACACGTTACATGAATGCACTCCACTGAAGGTGAAGTGGTTGAAAATCGGATTCATTGTACAAAATCATGGTGGATTCTTAAGTTGCAGTCTGTTAGAAATTGATCTAGGTACTGGTCTTATATGAGAAGTGGCGTGAATTCAGGCGACTAGCTGCAAACCCCGGAAGTCGGAACTCAGACCCACCGATAAAATTGAATAAATTCAGTTTCCGAAAAATAAAGAAAATTAACTACAGCATGCAACCCAAAGAAATGCTATGAATTATATAAGGAAGCGAATGAAATACAGCTACACGCGATAGGGGGCGATTACAGAGACGGATGAGGTCCTGTCTCAGAAAAAACCACAAAAATTAAATAATTACAAAGTCGGAAAAATAAAAATAAGAATTACAGCATGCAACCCATAGAAATGTTTAGAATTACATAAGGAATCTATTGAAGGAGGTTCTACAAGGCTCAGAGAGACTTACTGACAAAGACAAAGTGCATACTATAACTCGGAGAAGAAAATTAAAATAGGCGGGGAGAGAAGATCACGAAATATTAGTGGAAATCAGAAGGATAGGCGCATAGTTACTTGCCTGATGGGCATGGAACGAACAAGAGTGGAAGCTGAAGGCTTTGTTCTATGAACCAACCACGTGGAACACATATCACTCACAGGAGGAAACGATGAGAAGATTTTTACATGCACTGTACAAAAATGAACATATCACCTATTAGAAATCGGGCCCCACAAAGCTAGGAAGTATTTACACGGAGTTCATAAACGGCCATATGATCACAAAAGGTTTTAACATAACAGGCCGTTATCAAACTGCAACTAGAATCACACACACCGCATTTATCTATTCGAAATCACTGAACTGAATAACGAGAACGCATTTCCGCACACGATCGGAGAAAATATTTTTTTTAAAAATGATTCTAAGTTTACGAATCTAAGTTAAAGATGCTAGACAATGAAACGCTACCAGAAGACCAGCACGGAATGGCCAGCCGAGGAGCCAGGGGCACGAAAAGGTACCGGAAGCTGGAAAGCCCACGAAAAAGCGGCAGTAGGGACGGGGAGCCAGTAGACTCACGCTGAGGGAAGGCTCACCGAATAGTTCGCAACCAAAGGGTGTGGAAACCTCTGTGGTAACATGATCAGCTATCGACTCTGAGCCAGAGAGAACGATGCAATGCGAGCTATCACTCCCCACATTCAGACAGCCATAGATTCTCGCACATCCACTTGAAAGTAAAACAACTGCACATTCTCACAAGGGCAGTGGCGTAGCGGAGAAGCCGTACGTATTCCACATTAATTAATAAGTAATAAATTATTAACATAACAAAATAAGAAAAACCTAGCAATATCAACTAATATTTTAACACATGAAATAAAAATGCTATTCCTCAGGCCTTGAAAAGAGCGGGGTTCATTTTTTAACAAAATGATAATCTAGGGACATTAAATAAATTATAACTTTACAGAAATATACAAAAAATATATGGAAGACGACAGACGGTCGTCTTTCAACTTCTATTGTTGGATATATATATATACTATTTAAAATCTATCTTGGGGATCTTCAAAACCTTTATTGAGAAAATAACTGTGCCATATCGAAGTATCCATGAAAATGAGTAAAACTGGCAAAGTTTTGTATGGATCGACTCGGTTTCGTGTAGATGCTTCACCAGCGGTAGTTGCTTGGTTAAGCTCACTTGAGGTGCTGCTATGAAAATTCAGCTTTTCCTCTCATTGTTCTGTGATTCAAAACAAATGTGCAGTTGTGATGCTATTTACATGCAATTAACTAGTCTCATATCTGTCAGTAAGAAACACATTATCTGTGATTTCACATCTGTTCGCAGTTTACAAAGTGATGTTTAAAGTCTTGCACAATAGTTAACAGTTATTGTCAAAAAATTACTAATTGTTGAATTTTAAAAATTAATTCATATGTACCAAATGATTCTAAGGTCGCGTCATACGCTAGATAAAATGATAAAATTCTGGCCGGTCGCGGTGGCCGAGGGGACTAGTCACGGTCTGCACGGCCACTACGGTCGGGGGATCGAATCCCCCTTCGGGCATGGATATTTGTGCCGTCCTTAGTATAAGGTAGTTGATAACTAGTTTGTAAGTTTAGAGACTGATGACCCCGTAGTTAAGTCCCATAACATTTGAACATTTTTTTTTTTTTTTTTTTTTTTTTTTTTTTTTTTTTTTTTTTTAATTTCGGATAATTCCATTATATTGGAATAAAAACTTCGGGACATCAACAGTTCTATAGAAGCAAACAGAATAAAACACGATAGAGCTGACAGACTCCGTGAAAAATAATATTTTGGAACGTTTCGTCATAGTAATGTAAACAGTTTAACCCCGTTGTCCATAGACATTCTTGAATTCATTATGAACGGTGTAACTATTATCGCTGATAACTTTGTCGAGTTGCCACTAAAACCACATGCGTATATCACTTAAAAGATTTTGTGCATATCGACTTACTATTGTTTTCTTTCGTTTAACTTCTGTCATTCATTCTCGAATTCGTTCTTCAATTGGTGTAATTGTTCCCCTATCCCGTTCCAGTGGCATTTTTTAAATGTCTTTATAGCTTTATTTTCCTCACCTGGCGCAGAGTAACACACTGGACATCCCCATAAGAAATAAACAGAAGGAAATCGCGATTGAGTATAGAAAAAGGGAAGGCGAGAGTTATGTAAATTGTGATACTTGATGACAAATTTGTGGATGAATACGTTCCGCTTAAAACAAAAATGGAGAAAACCGCCCGGGAAGTTTGGTCTTGCTGACTGACTTTTCGTAGATTCTTTCAATAGATGTAGTTAGATTTTGAATCTAATACGAAAAAACTAATGTTTGTAAACCTATTAGATCTAACTGCTATTATCATCAGTCCGCCGGCCGCAGTGGCCGAGCGGTCTGCGGCGCGCCAGTCACAGTCTGCACGGCCGCTACGGTCGTGGGTTCGAATCCCCCCTCGGGCATGGATGTTTATGTATTTAATACAAGATAGTTCATAAGTAGTTTGTAAGTTTAGGGTCTGATGACCCCGCAGTTAAGTCCCTTGAACTTAACAAACATTTGAACATTGTCATCAGTCTCCAGATTTATAAACCACTTAAGCTAGGCTACTCTAAGGACAACACACACACACCATGCCCAAGGGAGGTCTGGAACTACCTGCGGGAACGATCGGTCTGTCCGTAGGTTGACGCCTTAGACCGCGTGGCTGTTCGACGCTGCAATACGAAATTAGTGACATATTTTGTTTAGTGTTATTTATCGCCGCGCGGAAATGCTGTGGTCTGGAGCTCCACGTTACGGATCACGCGGCCCCTCGCGACGGAGGTTCGAGTCCTCTCTCGGGTATGGTAGTGTGTTGCGTTATGTTAGTTTAAGTAGTTTGTAACTCTATTGACTGATGACCATAGTAATTTGGTTCCATAGAATTACAAACATTTGAACATTGGTCTTATATCAAAGCGGTAGGTGGATCAAAACAAAATCTCCAGACACTCTGTGACGAAACAGAGGATGATACTCTAAACGCTGAATTACTAAATGACTTTTTCCAAAGCTGTTTCAGAGAGGAAGATTGCGCTGTAGTTCCTTCTCTAGATTGCCGCACAAATTTCAAAATGACAGATACCGAAATAATTGACAGAGGGATAGAAAAAGAATTAAAATCGCTCAACAGAGGAAAGGCCGCAGGACGAGATGGGATACCAGTTCGTTTTTTTACTCAGAGTACGCGAAGGAACTGGCCCCCCTTCTTGCAGTGGTGTACCGTAGGTCTCTAGAAGAGCGTAGCGTTCCGAAAGATTGGAAAATGGCACAGGTCACCCCCGTTTTTAAGAAGGGACATCGAAGAGATGTGCAGAACTATAGGCGTATATCTCTAACGTCGGTCATTTGTAGAATTTTGGAACATGTATTATGTTCGAATATAATGACATTTCTCGCGACTAGAAATCTGGTCTATAGGAATCAGCATGGGTTTCGAAAAAGGCGTTCGTATGAAACCCAGCTCGCGCTATTCGTCCACGAGACTCAGAGGGCCATAGACACGGTTTCTCAGGTAGATGCTGTGTTTCTTGACTTCCGCAAGGCGTTTGATACAGTTCCCCACACACGTTTAATGAACAAAAAAGAGAATATGGTCTATCAGACCAATCGTGTGATTGGATTGAGGAGTTCCTAGATAACAGAATGCAGCATGTCATTCTCAATGGAGAGAAGTCTTCCGAAGTAAGAGTGCCACAGGGGAGTGTCGTGGGTCTGTTGCTGTTCACGATATATATAAATGACCTTGCGGATAACATCAGAAGTTCACTGAGGCTTTTTGCGGATGATGCTGTAGTATATAGAGAAGTTGTAACAATGGAAAATTGTATTGAAATATAGGAGGATCTGCAATGAATTGACGCAAGGTACAGGGAATGGCAATTGAATCTCAATGTAGACAAGTGTAATGTGATACGAATACCTAGAAAGAAAGATCCTTTATCATTTAGCTACATTATAGCAGGTCAGCAACTGGAAGCAGTTAATTTCGTAAATTATCTGGTAGTCATTAGGAGGGATTTTTTAAATGGAACGACCATATAAAAATCAATCGTCGGTAACGCAGATGCCAGACTTAGATTCATTGGGAGAATTCTAAGGAAATGCAGTCCGAAACAAAGGAAGTAGGTTACAGTACACTTGTTCGCCCACAGCTTGAATACTGCTCACCGGTGTGGGATCCGTACCAGGTGGGATTGATAGAGGAGGTAGAGAAGATCCAACGGAGAGCAGCGCTCTTCGTTACAGGTTCATTTGGTAATCGAGAAAGCGTTACGGAGATGATCGATAAACTATAGTGGAAGACTGCACTAGAGACGCTCTGTCGCTCGATACGGGCTTTAGTCGAAGTTTCAAGAACATACCTTTACCGAAGAGACTAGCAGTATATTGCTCCTACGTATATCTCGCGAATAGATCATGAAGGTAAAATCATAGGCATACCGACAATCTTTCTTTCCGCGAACAATACGTGACTGGAATAGGAGGGAGAACCGATAGTGGTACTCAAGGTACCCTCCGCCACAGACCGTCGGGTGGCTTGCGGAGTATGTTCAAATCAAATGTTCAAATGTTTGTTAAGCTTATGGGACTTAACTACGGGGTCATCAGTCCCTAAACTTACAAACTACTTATGAACTACTTACGAACTAGGACGGCACAAATATCCATGCCCGAAGGGGGGATTCGAACCCCCGACCGTAGTGGCCGTGCAGACCGTGACTGGAGCGCCTCAGTCACCTCGGCCGCCGCGGCCGGCTGCGGAGTATGGATGTAGATGTAGATGTAGAACATTATTTGTTATTTATTTATTAAAGTTATCTTAATCAAAGGTATACTATAAGACATAATCATAATAAATCTCACGATCTAACGCTTAAAGCAATGAAACGTTCAAAACGACAAAAGAGCAAAAATAGTTGAAATTGAGGGCAGGTAATGCAATTTAACTTGTTATTATTATTTTTAAACCTAAGCATCTGTGATACATTCTATGTGGGAACAATGACAAATTATATTTCGGAGTAATATATTTATGAGATGTGCTGTCTGTTCTTCCGAACATGCTGCGGTTCAAAAAAAAAATGTTCAAATGTTTGTAAAGTCTATGGGACTTAACTACGGGGCTATCAGTCCCTAAACTTACAAACTACTTATGAACTACTTACGAACTAGGACGGCACAAATATCCATGCCCGAGGGGGGATTCGAACCCCCGACCGTAGTGGCCGTGCGGACCGTGACTGGAGCGCCTTAGTCCCCTCGGCCACCGCGGCCGGCCATGCTGCGGTCCGACAGGTCCAAGATCAGAGGCACTATAAAGGAAAAGAGAAAGAAAATGGGAATGCATCTCACAAAATGAGCCAACATACACCAACTGAATAATAAAATCTGCAGTGGTCAGCAGACGTTTCATGTAATACAAATCGAACAAACGACAAACGCATCCCGCATCATCAAAACAGAAAACACGAAATGGCGAGTGGCTCCTGTTTTCAAAAGCAGCATAATCTAAAACAATTAGTGCCAGTGTTATTTCGCCAGAAAATTATGAAGAACGAAGAGAAGGGCATAGCAAAATATGAGCTATCTTAATATTCGGTAATATTTAGAATAATGCAAAGACAAAACATTTGAACTCTTCATGATCAAAACAATAAATCATAAAAACATAAAATAATCGTGTTGTTACAGTTCCCTACTGACGATGCTTTAAAATAAAACCTAAACGTATTTTTTGTTAATTATATTGCTCGCCGTGGAGGTTCGAGTCCTCCCTGGGGCATTGGTGTGTGTGTGTGTGTGTGTGTGTGTGTGTGTGTGTGTGTGTTGTTCTTAGGTTGGTTTAGCTTAGTTTAAGTAGTTTGTAAGCTACGGACTGATGACCACGCAGTTTGTTCCGATAGATTTACAAACATTTGAACATTTGTTGTTCAAAAAATGTTCAAATGTTTGTATAGTTTATGGGACTTAACTACGGGGTCATCAGTCCCTAAACTTACAAACTACTTACGAACTAACTAAGACTAAGGACGGCACAAATATCCATGCCCGTGGGGGGATTCGAACCCCCGACCGTAGCGGCCGTGCAGACCGTGACTGGAGCGCCTCAGTCCCCTCGGCCACCGCGGCCGGCCATTTTTTGTTGATTATAATCTTAGATATAGATAAATAGGACGGTTAATTACTCTAAGTAATATGTATAGCTGCAACTGCGGAAAAAGAGACAAAAAGTAAAAGAAACTTGAATACTAGAGGTATCTGTAGGCAGTGACAGGTGTTGAAATACTTCCGGCAAATAACTGAGGACGTAAGATGGAAGTGCTAATCTGAAATGATTAGTTTGGCGCAGAAGAGGGGGTCATGACGAGCTCAACCAAACCAGTCTAATGAAAAAATGGATTGGCGTGGTTGTAGTTGATTTAGAGCGCGTACCACTTAATTTTTAAGAGGGCAGTGGTGGTCTATGGGCGTGGGCGTTTGGTGTTGAAAGCACTACTTGTTTATTGTGACCAACTGGTGAATGAAGGAAAGAGGGACAAAACAATAAAAACAAGAGGGACATTCGCAATTTTGTGAGACAGTCACATTTTAGCTGCAATTTTAAAACAACAAAAATTGTTGCCAGTTTCTCCATTTTGACCAAAAATATTGTTATTGAAATAAAAACATAGACAAATATACTCCTCTTTATTTCGCAATCTCTTTTCTAGTCTGTGAACTGATGACCCTTCATCTAAATGAAAACAAACAAAAGTTAAAAAAGATATTGTGAAATAATAAAAAATTCTTCTTCCAAAATTTGCAAAACGCTTTCTGGACATTACTTCGAGTACACAGTGAAGTGGTGATGCAAGGGTTTTCATCAAGACCGAAAATACCATACCCAACAGAAGACCTCATAAACATCTCCATGAAGACACACATGGAATAAAACAGAAAACCGCCACTGATGATGCTTCATAAATAAAGAAGCGAAACGCGTATGGCACGCAAAAAACGCCTTTCATTTTGTTGCTAAAGACGGTAATTCACCTCCACCAATTTCTGTGGTTATCGGTGAAACGGTGTGGACGCTTATTCCATCCCTCCACCATGCACCATACAAAATCTTAGATGAACAGTGAACTGCCACTTGTTTTGAAAGTCAAGTGTGCAATATTTCATCAAGATCGGAATGAAACTCTATATTGGCGTCAAAGTCTGGAATACCTTCTGTCATACATCAAACTAAAGTAGATGTAGACGGCGACCTTTCTCTTTCTTTGAAGGTGAAGAGTGAAATATATCATTTAAATTCGAATGCAAACGGAATTTGTCGAAGTTAGTAGGTAAAGTACCCTCCGCCATGCACCTACGAAATTTATTGTACACAGTTACCTTCGCCTTAATTTAAAGGTCAAGTGTGCAAAATTTCTTCAAGATTGCAGCCAAATTGTGGTTTTTGTCGAAGTCAGTATGTAAAGTACCCTCCTCCATACACCGAATGAAATTTGATGTAGACAGTGACTTTCCTCTTGCTTTAAAGGTCAAGTGTGCAAAATTTCATCAAGATTGGAACAAAAATGTAGATTTGCATGCAGTAGAAACACACATACGGACACACTGTTATATTTATAAGATTTGTCTCTAAGAAAGTCTCATGGTGAATCACGGTTCATTTATACCCAAAAAGGCTGAAGGAGTATGGAAATAAAGTCACACAAAGTCGGTCAATGAATAAAAACATCCATAAGGCTGCAGAAACCGACAGACTATTTTCAGCCGGTTGTATCGCATCGAGTGAAACCACTCAAAGCCGAGAACTTTCATATAAAGGACAGAGACTAGTTTCATTCGGTGATCGCGCATCGACTGAAACCACTCAAACCCACTGAATGGGTGAAAACATTCATATAGCGGCTGCAACCGACAGAGACTGGTTTCATTCGATTGCTTCGCATCGACTGAAACCACTCAAACCCTGCCAGTGAGTGAAAACATTCATACGGCCACAGAGACTATTTTCCTTCGGTTGTTTCATTCGACTGAAAAAAACCGACTGGACGAAAAAACAACCGATTGACCAATCGGTTGTTAAAAACAGTCGGTTGTCCCATCACTACTGTCAAGTATGAATCACAAGTGGACCTATTTCGCCAAACGATAGTTGGTGACGCCCCTGAGGAACATTTCCCGTTTCGCGTTCTTTGCGGAACGTTGGCCACGGCAGGGGATGTGTTTTTGCTGTGTAGATGCGGGGGTGGGGGGGGGGCAGGTAGAAACAGCGGGGCTGTGGGCGCGCCTTTGTAGTGTCGCGTCGGCAGGTAGAGGGAGGCCTGGCGGCAAAGTGCTGCCACGTGCTGCCCAGCGACACACAATGCTCAGGCTGGCGGGAAACCCTGCACCTGCACCTGCACGCCGCCTCATTGTGGAATGTGTCGCATCCCACACACACTGTCTGCTGTCCACCCACACAGCAGAGCAACAAGTCTCTGCAGAATGCAGATGTACCTACACACCAGTATATCGAAAACAGAAACGCCATTGTCTTCATTCCAGCCGTGGCGGAGTGGCCGGCGAATTGAGGCGCTATGCTCCACTACGCGAGGCCTTTCCCGTCGGGGGTTCGAATCTCCCCCTCGGGTATGGATGTTTGCGCTGTCTTTAGTATTAGTTCTGAGTAAGGCGGACAGCCCTTCTTCTGTTTATTGCGAGAATTTTGGGACGATGTACTTCATCTGTAAAGGAGACCACGAATAAAAAGCTCGTACGACCACGTCTTATTGCTCAAGTGTTCAGGAACCGCAGCAGATCAGTTTACAGGAAGTCATAGAAGCAGTTCAGAGGCGAGCAGCTATATTTGTTACCGTTAGGTTCGACCATTGCGCGAGTGTCACGGAAATGCTCCGGCAACTAAATTGGGGATCGCTGAAGGAAAGACGATGTTCTTTTCGTGAATTTCTGTCGAGGAAATTTAGAGGTCCGGAATTTGAAGCTGAGTGTAGAACTATCTTCCTACCGCGTACTTACATTTCGCGTTATGAGCACAAAGGCAAAGAAAATAGGGCCCGTACGGAGGCATATAAGCATTCCTTTTTTCCTCGTTCCTTTTGGGAGCGGAATAGGAAAGGAAATGCCTAGTAGTGGTAAAGTGTAACCTCCGCCACGCACCTTACGGTGGATCACGGAATATGTATGTAGATGTACATGGCAGTTTATAAGTAGTTTGTAAGTTTAGGGATTGACGACCTCGCAGTAAGTCCCATAAGCGTAACAAACATTTGAACATTTTTATCTTCTTTCCAGAACACCAGCGTACAAAATAATAATAATAAAGAGCCTCATGAATATGATTCGGAGGGGGGGGGGACTGGATCTCTTGTACATCCACATTTAAGTGCATGGCGGAGAGTTCATCGAACTGCTTTTATGGCATTTACGAATTCGAAATATTTAAACATTTCCCCCGTTTCAGGGCAGTGAAATAACTCCAGTAGTAAAGATGATAAGTTGTGGTGGGCCGGGATTCGAACCCTGATTACCCACTTTCGGCCAACGGTTGTCATAACATTTTATTTATTTATTTCTTTTATTTATTTATTTATTTATTTTTTTTTTCATGTAGCTCTATGTTTTGCGGTCGTTGTTCTCGTTCGTTCTTGGTTGTTCGTTGAATACTTGGCTCAGCTTTTTCTTTTATTACAGAGGGCGTTTAGCCCTCTGGCCGGGAGCGCTGAACCACGGCGCCCGGCTAAGCAATTAGGCTATCCATGCTCGCTTCCGTTCCAGTCCAAATCCTCACCTAGTCCCACACCACGATTGCAGTGCCCCCTGCCCATTTGATTCCACTCGCTCTCAGCGATTCCCGCAAGAGAGCGAGCGTATTATCCGCCCACATTTAAATTGTCAATTGCCTGTTGGGACAGACATACAATTATTTATATGCTGTCTGTTCTTTTCGGACATGTCCGAAAATGACAGACACAATATAAATAATGATAAGTAATTTACGATATTTCTCTACCGTTACATCTTTAATAACGCGTGGGAAAAAAGGAACACCTGAATCTTTCCGTTTTCAATCTGATTTCTTTTATTTTATTATGATCATCATTTCTCTGTATGTAGGTGGGTGCTAACAAAATACGTTCCCATTCGGTAGAGAAAGACGGTGACAGGAATTTCTCTAATAAATCTTGCTACAATGATTAACGTTTTTCTTTTAATGATTTCCACCCCAACTTGTGCACCATTTTTGTGACACTCTCTTCCCTATATCTCGATGATACAAAACAATCTGCCATTCTCTGGACTTTATCTCCGTCATTCTACACTCTCATTTGATGAGGATCCAAAATCGCAAAAGTGTAGTGTAGGCAGTTTCTTTAGTACATCTGTTGGACCTTCTAAGTATTATGCTAAGTAAACGTTAATTTCTACTTTTAAAACCATTCAAATACCTAAACCGTTTTGCAATTGTTTTTGATCTTCTGGTGAATTTACTGACCAATCCGCCGACAGTCTAAGAGAGCTGCTAGGATTTTCTCCCACATCGTTTATAAAGACGGGTAACGTCAGATATCGCATCTTTTATACTTGGTGACTTTCTGTCAGTTTCTGCGTACTGCGTCCTTCCCGACAGGAAATCGCGAATGCATTCGCACAACTCTGTCAATATTCCATAAGAAATAATTTGATAAGAAGACGCTTGTGAGGTACAGTGTTAAAAGCCTTCCGGAAATCGAGAAACATGGAATCGACTTTATATCCATTGTCGATACCACTCATCACTTCATGTGAGTTCACAGCTAGCTGTGTTTCGCAAGAACGATGATTTCTGAATCCATGTTGACTGTGGATCAATAAGTCATTCTCTTCGAGGTAGATCCTAATGTTAGAGAAAAGCAAAGTTCTAAAATCTCGTAGCAAACCTACGTCAGACATATAGGCCTGTAATTTTGCAAATCTCTCCTATTGCCTTTCTTAAATATTGGAGTGACTTGCGCAACTTTCCAGTCTTTGGATACGGAACTTCCGTTGAGCAAGCGGTTCTATATGATAGCTATGTATGGGGCTATTGCATCAGCATACTCTGAAAGGAATCTAACTTGTATACAATCTAGGGAGACTTTTATTTTATTTATTTATTTATTTATTTATTTTTGAGTGCTTTAAGTTGTTTTAATAGTCCAGGGATATCTACTTCTAAATTATGTCAGTGGTTATGTACGGTTTGTGAAAGCCTCACCCTCAGAAGAACAGATGAACACAAACTACTGGTTTTCGAACGAAAAATCCTCCGAAAAATCTATGGTCCTGTGATAGATCCACGAACAGGAGAATGGAGAATTCGAAAAAACCTAGAATTAAAAGACCTTTACACACAGCCGGACATTATGAAAAGAATTAAGAGAAGAAGGTTGACCTGGGCTGGACATGTAGCAAGGATGAGAGAAGGGAGGATACCCCAAGATGTGTCGCTGTGAACGGTAGCTGGAAGCAGATACAGGGGCCGACCACGGACGAGATGGAAAGACAATGTTGACAGACACACCGAGGACATGAGACTAGGAGCAGGAGAATGGTGGCAAGAGGCACGCAACAGGAAGCGATGGAGGAGGATAGAGCAGGCTTATGGTCACTAAGGCCTAAGCCACGGATAAGTAAGTAAGTAAGGCGGTTGTTCTTGATTCGAATTCAGGAGTATTTGCTTCGTCTTCTTGGTGAAAGAATTTCGGAAATCTGTGTTTGGGAATTCTGTTTTAGCATACCTGTCACTCCTGTCGTAGTGAAGATATTGAGTTTTGCCGCTACTATACGTTACATTCGACCAGAATTTCTTAGGATTTTTTTACCAAGTTACGTGACAGCATTTCCTTGTGGAAACTATTATAAGGTTCTCGCACTGAAGTTCGTGCTCAGTTACGAGTTTCAGTAAAAGATTGCACGTCTTGAGAGCTTTGTGTCTGTTTAAATTTTTCATGCTTTTTTCTTTGCTTTTGCAAGAGTGAAGGACTTGTTTTGTGGACCATGGAGGGTTAACACCCTCTTTTGTTAATTTATTTGGCAGAAACCTCTCAATAGATTTGATATTTTAATGTTACACACGTCTGAGCAACACTCATCTACATCTACATAGATACTCTGCAAATCACATTTAAGTGCCTGGCAGAGGGTTCATCAACAACTTTCGTAACTTTTCTTTGCCGTTCCATTCTCTAACAGCGCGGGAAGAAAGAACACCTAAATCGTTCCGTTTTCGATCTGATTTCTCTTATTTTACTGGGATGGTCATGTCTCCCTAACTAGGTGGGTGCTAGCAAAATATTTTCACATTCAGAAGTAAAAGTCGCAAACAGAACACGCCGCAATGAATAGCGTCTTTCTTTTTATGATTTCCACCCCAATTCGTGCAACATTTCCGTGATGCTTTCCCCCCGTAACCTTCTCAATGTCCTTCGTCAGTCCCACCTGGTGAGGGTCCCACACTGGGCAACAGGATAGGACGCACAAGTGTGATGCAGGCAGTCTCTTTTGTTGAGCTGGTGGATCTTCGAAGCGTTCCGCCAATGAAACGTAACCTTTGCTTCGCCTTCCCCACAATATTTTCTTTATGTTCTCTCCAGTCTAAGTTGTTCATAATTGTAACTCCTAGGTATTTAGTAGAATTTACAACCTTCAGGTTTGACTGATTTATCACGTAATTGAAGTTCAGCGGATTTCTTTTAGTGATGATGTGTAATACTTCACACTTTTCTTTATTTAGTGTCAACTGTCAATTTTCCCACCATGTAGAAATTTTGTCTAAATCGCTTTGCAGTTGCTTTTGATCCTCTGTTGACTTCACTAAGCGATAAACGACAGCATCATCCGCAAACTGCCTAAAGGAGCTATTCAGATTATTTCCTAAATCGTTTATAAACACAAGTACGAGTAGGAGACCTATAACGCTTCCCTGGGGAACGCCAGATATCACTTCTGTTTTACTCGATGACTTACTGTCAATTACAACGAACTGTGTCCTTTCTGATAGGAAATCGTGAATCCAATCGCACAATTGTTACATTTGAAATACTGGAGATTCTCACTCAGAAAAGTTTTAATCGCATTTTATCTACTTTTTTGATTAAATCTGTTTTCTTTTATTTTTAGTTGATTTCGGAATTTCGATATTCAGTTTCGCTAAAACAACTCTGTGTTAATGCTCTTAGCTCCAGATTATTTGTTGATATGAGGTGAAGAACGTTTTCACAACCATTTGCTACTCTAGTGGGTTCATGAACTAATGCCTCGAGATACTTCTTGGAGAGTGCGTTCAGTACATTTCCGGACGATGTTTTATGTTTGCTCCGGTTTTGAATATGTATTTTTGCCAAATATCAAGGGACGAGGGTAAATTAAAGTCTCCAACAATTAATATTGTATGCTTTGGGTACATTTTTTAAAGTTGATCCAACTCTCATATAGATGGATGATTGTATGCATCTGTACGAGTCCTAATCTCTCTGAACTTATCTTTATGGTCTGTACGCGAAATGTAGGTTGGCTGAAGTAAAATCTTATTGCATTCCGGAGCTCTATATTTCTCCCACTGCGTTTCTCGAATAGTACGTCGCCTTCGCTTCAGCTACTTGCATTTGAGAATTAGATGTACCAGATATTAACAAGTTTCTAATTTTCAGGAAAGTTATTCTGACCCTTGCAAGACTGCGTTTTTACTTCCTCTCTACCGTGCAACAGTTACAGGAGGGGTGGGCAAAAAATAACACCTACAGCTATGAATACAGTATTCCAGGAACATGTTGGTAGACTTTCGGTTTAGTTTCAAGTAGAATGTGTATCCATTCCTGTGCCGAAACATCGGTAAATTATTTCAACGATGTCGAAGCTTTAAATTTAGAACGCACTCTCTGGTCTAAAACACTCTACAATTCATTTAAGTAGAGACATGGCGATTTTGCTGCGTCGAAGATAGTGAGATAGACGCTCACTGCTATCCCGCAACTGAGACTTATATGGATACAAAAAAAAAATCTGTTGAGCTTCATTGAAGGAATCAGGTATGCCTTCTTTTGGGATTTTCAGAGATAAACTAGGTTGTTTTGGTAGCACACACTTCCAGTCACCAAGTGTTAAGGTCTTATGCTCGTGGCACCAATTTCTTCGCAGCTTTGCGTAAACTTCCTCTATCAAAGGTTTAGCAACTGCGTCCCTTCCATGAATCTGCAGCCGTACTGGTTTTATCGATGCAGTCAGTAGCAATCAAGCGAGTGTTGAGCTTTACAGTCCCTTTCGCCGAATAGTCTGTTTACAATCGTTCTTAATGCTCGTCGCGGGTTAACTTCGGGTTTTACACACTTTTCCTCTTCGCGAATGATTTCTTACCTAGTACTCTGTAGTCTGCACTGACATTACCGAGGTTAATGTCACCGATGAAACGTTAAACACAGCAGCCGTTTCCGTCATAGTTGCTCCACTAACTCCGCATCATCGACTTCACGACTTCACCCGGCCGGCCGTGGTGGCCGTGGGGACTGAGGCGCTTCAGTCACGGTCTGCACGGCCACTACGGTCGGGGTTTCGAATACCCCCTCGGGCATGGATATTTGTGCCGTCCTTAGTATAAGGTAGTTCGTAAGTAGTTTGTAAGTTTAGGGACTGATGACACCGTAGTTAAGTCCCATAGACTATACAAACATGTTGAACATTTTTTGACTTCACCCGTTTGAAAGCCGGAGGGATCACGCATTTCACCCATCATTTCGTGTTAACAGTCACAGAACAAAGCGTGTCCTATACTGCACAGTAACGCCCAACATTTCGTACGTCACTTGTGCATTGCGGTTATTATTGTGTTATTTTGCTACCCAGTGGTGCCAACTTGCAACAAGATGTAGCTTACTGCATGGTGTCCATAACATTTTATGCACCTCTTATATTTTGCTCACCACTTATACAGCTTTCAATGTAGACCTATAGCCGCGGCGGATTATCCGTACGCACTGGGGCGCGCCGCCGTTCGCCGTCGGGGCTTCGAGTCCTCCATCGGGTATGGGTGTTTGTGTTGTCCTTAGGTTAGTTTACCTTAGATTAAGTAGTTTGTAAGCTATGGACTGATGACCACGCAGTTGAGGCCAATAGATTTACAAAGATTTGAACATTCTTAGATCTAGAGTATACCAGTCTAATTCCCTGAGTATCGCCTGATTTAATTTGATTAAATTCTATTGTTAGCGTTTTCCGTATGTTGATTTTTTTTTAAGTACATGTTTGACCTTGCGAGTATACACACAATCTAAAACGCGAGAAACGAGAGAGAATTTACTACTCGCACTGTGTGTGCGTCCGTTGGGCGTGCTTGCCTGTGTCTAATTTCAGACAAATATGAAATGAACTCATTTAATATTCACAGCTCGAGTCCCCAGCACACTGGATGTGCACTGTAAATACAAATATTCAACAAACACTGCACCAACAGGGGCAGAGTGAAACAGTCCGAACTTTTAAGTCTAAAGTGGCTATTCGTCATGTCTAGGGGCCAACTGTCCACTTCTCGCTTCAACGCCCTAAATTTTATAAAAACACAAATTTTAAATAAGGTTCACTGGCAGTGAAAACATCGGTTGGTAACTAACAGTCACTCACGGGGGTTTGAATGTCACTTATGTAATTGTTTATTTAAGATTTGATTACACACTGAAGTCCCAGAAAAATTTAATTGTCCAGTTTAGTTGAAATAACTAAGGGCTTCTTGGCTGAACATGCGAAAGTTCAGGAGTTTCGAAATGAACGCCAAGTTTCGAACTCAAATTCCAGCATTCTCACGAAAGAAACAAAGTCCGAAATAATTCTCGGTACAGAATGAAATCCGCTCTAATTCCCAGAAACTCACACCTAATGTTTTTAAGTATCAATCTCTATCACTAAATACGAAATTCTTCTAACTGTTAGTATGCATCCATACAGACACCAAAATTCTTCAAGTTCAGTTTGCCCAACTCCTACCACATGATTTCGCTAAGTCTCCGCCAACGAAACTGAGGAGACTTGGGCGAATTTTCACGGAAGTTACGGAGCCGAAGGGCACAAGTTCAGCCTCAATGAAGCCCGAACGAAGACCCCTTAAATCAAGATGGCGGCCCGCTATTTATGGCCCTTTTCAAAACTGGACAATTTTTACAAAACTTTAAATGGGACTTGTTTTATACAAGTAATATATCAATTTGACATCAAATTTTACCAGCTCTCAAGAGCTGTTATTGGTTCTTTATTTTTTTTAACAGTTTTGAAACAAAATAGTTATTAGCTGCAGGTCTGTAACACCCACTTTCATTTTCTTTAAATAAACATAAATATACCATGATGTTCGTCTTAAAATCTCCGATACTATGACGGTTTCAGCTCCCCTGTAGCTCGCTAAGTTTGCGAGTAATTAATTTTCTAATAGTATTTCTTTTATTAAAGCTGACAGGCTAGCCGGCACAGCACCATCTTGTGGCCACTCGGTTGCCACTCGGATTTTGCCAGTCACGTCATTTCCGCCCTCGTGGACCGCGCCACTGCAACGGCCAGAAACCGGCCCAAAACGCGCGCGTACTGACATTTAAAATCGGGCTGTACCGCCATAACCTTCTGCATATATCAGCCATTTAACGAAGTGGAAGGTAAACAATGATATGCAGTGCAAAACATAAATTCATGACACAAAATTAGAACATAGACACAAATTTTGAAAAGGGTCTTTTAAGCATATTGTTCATCGACATGTTTGTAAAATTTTGAAGAACTGATTTCTTTTTCTTATTGTTGGTTTTATAACCTGTTTTCGGGAAACTATACATTTCACTTAAGTAATATCCAAAAATTTTCGCTTTACTTGTACAGATACAATGTTACTTTCAAAGCTTAAAATTTTTATGTCATACCCCTTTATTTCAAATGGTTTCGGGCAATGACACAAACCATCTGGTAACAGATTCACAACCATGCGGCCAGATTAAATTGTGAAAATTTTATTCTTACTTCTGACATGTGGGTCAGAGACTTCAATCAGTTATTGAATGGACGGTTTATATTGAATATAAAGAGACACATTTTTCGGGTTTTTACTTGACTCTGAGTAGTTATTAGAAAAAAAAAAAAATCAAGGTCAAAGTTGATGACGGCAAATCGTGTTTTCTACGCTATACATCGAAACATCGTCTACAGATGAGCATTTTTTTTTACCTAATATATATGGGGTCAAAAGTTAATGACGTTGGAGTAATAAACGTGTTTGTGTTTTCATGCTGTAGCTTAGGCGCTCGTAAACATGAGCGACTATCCGAGCGCCGTCGCCGATCGAGCGGTGCATGGCTTGGATGGCAAACCGTAGATCCAGGTTCGAACCTCCACTACGTCAATTTTTTGTTACATTTTTTTCGATGTATGTGATGAAATTCTCATATTTGTAATATATTTTCTTGTTTTGTTATGAAGTACAGCATCGAGACGTGTGATTACTATTCAATGAAGTGTATTATCAGTTTACGGTGTTTCAGTTGTGATACTCAGGGTAAAAATAATAAAAATAAGAAGTAAATAAATTTGAATAAAAAGCTTCTAAAGTATGTTGTTGTTATGGTCTTCAGTCCGGAGACTGGTTTGATGCAGCTCTCCACCCTACTCTATCCTGAGCAAGCCTTTTCATCTCCTCATAAGAACGGCAACCCACATCCACTTGAATCTGCTTACTATACGCGTCTCTTGGTCTCCCTCTGCGATTTTTACCCCACATATTTCCCTCCAATGCTAAATTTATGATTCCTTGATCTAAAGTATATTATTACGTAATTTCAATTACTATTCGTCATAAAAATAACCAAAATATATTATTTTTTACACCATGCACAACACAAGTAAGACATATTGCCACATTGACATGTTGTCTGAGATATCGTTGAAAACTTACCTGATTTATATGGCTGAAGACTGGTCTATCAGGTATTAATTTCGATGCGTTTTTATAATTTGACGACTTTCAACCATCATATCTTCCACCCCATTATAGCTATCGTCGTGGAACTGCTATGGTGTACAACGGGAGACTACGGACAACAATTACACACAGACCATTCGTTTGCGTTCTGTAGTTTTCGCTGCAGAGCGAAATATTAACACACACACACACACGTAGAATTTTATATACACCGATAACTTTTCATCCCAATGTACTCCACCCTTTTATCATTATCAACCCTCAAGCAACAATGCAACCAATAAAACCATTTTCAAAGAGTAAATATAACTTTCAAAGAGTAATTATTGTTCCGCATTTCGCGATATATTCTTCAAATTACTAAATATCCATCAGATCGATATAAAACCGTGCCTAAAACCTTCCTCAGGTATAAATCAGTAACTGTACAAATATTTAAGTCTCTGCGTCTTGTCGTTCGGGTGTGATAAGCGTACACCGAACAGACATTCACATTAATATATATAGATAAATAGCTATCCGACCGCCATAAAACCGTTCCTAAGGCATTCCCCGGGTAGACAGTAATAACTGTACAAATTTTTAGCCCTTTATGTCTTGCGGTTCAGACGTGATAAACGTACACAGAACAGACATTCACATTTATAGATATAGGTGACTATTAACGAAAAGACGAGCATTTTGTCACAATGCTTACATATAAAGATTTAAGTAGCGGAAAAATTAAATATTTCTACCAATTAGTTTTTGTGAAATCGTTTGTGAAAGATGGCAGGGCATGCTCCTCTACACTGTTAGTACAGCGCGATTGCAACCATGTTGGGAAAAACATGACGGACGATTCAGCCTGGGTATTTAGTAGCTCTAACGGACACCCCTTGTGACAGGACATCATAAATGGTAACTATTTCTTCCCGCTAAACGGCTAAAGGAACTTCATTACATTTTCCATGATCCTCCTCAGTTTCCTTTATTATTTCACTGGCTGAAAACCCGGGTATTTATTTATTTATTCCTTCCATTTTCAGGTATATATTCATTTGTATAAGAGCTATTTATCTGTAATATGTTTGGGAATAATATTAGTAGCAAAAAAGTAATAGATTAAAACTTGGTGCGTGATGGGGTGGTTTTCCACGTACGTTACTCTTTATGTGCTCATATTTCATGAACTACCTGTCCTACTGTGATACAATTTAGAATGTGCATTCACCTATATGTGTGTATACTACCTGTAAAATTTCCCACGGCTACAATTTGTAGTGTACAAATTATAAATTGTAACGTCATACCGAATGGTGTAGTTTTACTCCATAAACAGCGAAAAAGTAGTAAGCGAGAAACTTTTTTCCTTTCATCAATTTGCTATGCTTGTAAGCGGGAAAAAGTTTAATAAAGGTTTGATGTTTAAAGTTTGTTGCAAGTAGATAAGTACTGTCATTCTCATACAGTGTATTTCGAAAGTCTCGCCGCATTATATGACATTTTTGCAGTTTCTTTTGGTTATGACGTAATATCTTTTGAAACATGTGCCGTATGTGATTCTTAACCATGTAGCAATTGTTACATCACGGCAAGGAATGTGTGTACCAAATTTGGTTGAAATCGGTCCAATGGTTTAGGAGAAAATGAGCAGCATTGTCGCAAAATGCTGCAGTTTTTCGCGCATCTCATTGTTTATGACGTCATATCTCGTGAACTATATATCGTATGTGATTCTTACACTTACGGCGACCGTCCTCAT
This sequence comes from Locusta migratoria, assembly GCA_026315105.1. Lineage (NCBI taxonomy): Eukaryota > Metazoa > Arthropoda > Insecta > Orthoptera > Acrididae > Locusta > Locusta migratoria. The sequence continues at coordinate 3,708,858 of CM048747.1, forward strand.
GGACTGAAGCTTACGTGTACAAAATTTCATAGAGATTGGAACAAAACTGTAGATTTGTGTGCAACACGTACATACATACGGACACTCTGCTTTATATATTAGATTCACCGATCGAACAATACGCCGAGCCAAGCATCCCAGCCGGGCAGGCTGGGCCCAGCCGGGCAGGCCACGCTGGCCGTGCGCCGCTGCCGTTTTCCTTGAGTGGCGCGCGAAGGCCGGCGGGCGGGCAGCTGAGTCGCTGCGGCCGCTCTGCTAAAGGTCGCGGCCAGCGGTCCACCAGCTGGGCGGACGTCGGCCACCGGCCTACCTGCTGGGAAAACCCCGCATCCTCGCCGTGTTAGCACCGGCGGGCCCAGAGGCGTGTGTCGTATATACCACCGCGGCTCTGGCGTAGCGCTTCTTCGAATCACAAACACGCCGAACAGGTTATAATACGACCGCGCTGCGGCGCAGACTCCGCCACGACTCGGTAATCTGCTCTCCGGCGTGGCGCGTGGAAACACTGAACACGACCCGACTCTGTAGGTTTCAACGTCCACACCTATATACATGGTGTCCAGAAAAGGACTCCCTGATTTCAAAATTAAATATCACGAAAACACCGGCCGATAGAGGAATGCAGTAAGCGGTATGTTTATTGTGAAAGCTGTAACAACTTTCTACAGCAGTTTGAAATAATAGTTACAAAAGCTGCTAACAGGTGGCGCTGTACCCTGTATAGCTCATGTCAGCATACATAAGTGAAATAATCGTATCAAAACACTCTTTGCAAACAATCACATCACAATGTTTTCAAAATGTTCACCATTGGCACTACAGAGGTGGCGCAAACGAAGAATGAAATTCGCCATCACATTGCGTAGTGTCTCAACCGAAATGGATTCACATGCCACAGAGATCGCCGATTCAAGCTCGTCCAGCGTGGCGGGATGCTTCGGGTAGGCCTTGTCTTTCACTGTGCCCCACAAAAAAAGTCACAGGGAGTCAAATCCGGAGAATATGGAGGCCAATCCATGCCTGCACCAGTAAATTTGGAATATTCCAAAGCAATGACTCGATTCCCGAAGTATTCCTCAAGAAAGCGAAACACTTGTTCGGTCCGATGTGGTCGGGCTCCATCTTGCATAAACCATTCAGTACCTGGTCGATCCTCTAACGCTTGCTGTGTGACGACAAATTGTTCCAAAATTGCAACGTAACGTGCACCAGTGACCATTTCTCGAATGAAAAAAAGGCCAATAATGTCTCTGCTGCATACTGCAGCCCACACAGTAACTTGAGGAGAATAAAGGGGTTTCGCTTCACACCAATATGTCTTTTCGGAACCCCAAAATCGCCAGTTCTGCTTATTCACGTATCCATTCAGGTGGAAGTGTGCTTCATCTGTAAACCAGACGCAACCAACATCAAATCCTTCACTATCAATCATTGTGAGCATCTCATCAGCAAAGGCAACCCTTAATTGCACAGATAGTACGGGTATGGTCTGGTACGTTAGAATTTTGAATGGAAACATGTGTAGGCTCTTTCCCAGTATTTTCTGCGTTCTGGAACGCTTCAGACCAGTCTCAAATGCAATTCTATGGACGGATGACATTGGATTTCGCTGAATAATTCCAGAAACCCTGGCGATATTTTCAGGCGTAACTGCGGTTTGCTTGCGGCACTATTTTCAGTATTAATTACTGCTTTATTTGGTGCTTTGTCATTGTTACAATAAGATTATTTCGACAATTAACCATCATCCTCGGATGTTTTGTAACTACAATAAGATGCATATAATAAAAGTACTATTTTATGTTAAAGTGTAATTAATTTGAACTTAAATGTAATCGTATATACACGTGAACTTTTTAGTTTTCATGCAATAATATTGTCAGTCTGTCAAACGGCCTTACAGTGTGTTCGTATGGTTCCTATGTTACTAAATCAGCATTTATAAGTAGTTGGTTTGACAGTTGTGTCATCGATATTGAATGTTTACATCGAAGGGTGTTACCTGTGTTGTACATTTTGTATGTTTCTAGAGTTTCGAATGATAATTATCTTTGGCTGTTCTGTTAATTTTATCCAATTCATGGTGAAACATGTGAATAAAGTTTTCGATATAATGTTTGAATTGTTGATTTAGTAGATTTTGTGTATGTCTTAGGGACTGCAAACATATTTCAGTGTCCTCAATAATGTTCGTTTCAGGGCCTTTTGGTAATGGATATACATTGCTTTTCCAATCATGTTAATTTCGTAATTTTTGTTCATTAATTGCTGAAAGAACTGTGTGTTCTTTATATCTAATGTTAAAACTCCTGCTTATTTGTCCTATGTCCTATGCCAATGAAGCTTTGAAGTTATCAGTAAGATTGTACTTCCGCAGAGCATAAAGTTGAATAGTCATTTATTTGTTGGAAATCTGACGTTTCAGTTTGAAGTTGCATTAAATTGTATTGTAATTATTATGGCACGACACTGCAATTAATACTAACGTTGGAATACCCCTAACATTACATAGCATTTAAGTAAGTGAACTTTAAAGAGCAATCTGGTGGTATACAGAATAATTAACGAATGAAAACGAAATAACAGCTTATAAAAATTATGACGCGAAGAAATGAAATGAATTTATGTTAGACTGCATGCTTCCGTGTGTAATCTCTTCACAAAAGGCTTTACATGACAGTTATTAAACTGTAAAACAGGTGTGTTCTCATACGGTTGTCAGTTTTTTCATGTTTCAGCATCTTCTACGGTGAGAAACCTCTCCCTAAGCACACTTCAGTGGAAGTCACAGAGCTCCAACTGAATTTCACGACGTGCACTTCGGAAGCCCGCTCCAAAAAATATTAAATGAGTTCGGTATGTTTATCACTCTCGCCTTTTGTATCTAAAATATTATTGAAGAATAAACATATTTAGTTGCAAAAGACGGTGCTGAAGAATAAAAAAAATCAATTTCAAAAGCGAAATCTTCTCTTTATTATAAAACATACCAAAATGAATGAGCAGCAGAGGAGTACGGTTACAAATATTAATAAATGCTAAATAATAAATATTAATCGATCTATTAATATTTATTATTTAGCATATATTACTATTTGTAGCTAAACCAGTTCTAAAATTTTCAAACAAAGCATGTAACACTGCAAAAAATTCATCAAAATGTTCGCTCACTGCTTCTCTTGCAACATTTATTGCATTTACAACTGGTGAGGTATTCAAAATGTCAGTTAATGACCATCCTGAAAGTTGCTCTAACTGCTGCGGCTATCAGTCCCTAGGCTTACAAACTTCTGCAACTATATTAAACTAACTTATGCTAATGACAATACACGCGCACACACACACACACACACACACACACACACACACATGCCCGAGGGAGGATTCGAATCGCCGACGGCGGGCAACCGCACGCTCCGCAGCAATGCGTCTTAGAACGCTCGGCCACTCCACCGCGGCCACAAGGGAGCTTCGACTGCACTGTAATTATTTATTGTATCATTAAAGTACTCGATAGCTCAACATTATTACATACAAAACTGTTATTTTAAATACATTTAGATGTATACTTAGGTAATTAAAAGATACAATTATTTCTCAGTAAAATTCAAGGAATTCATTCGATGCCATGATCGCAACTTGTTAGTTTTCATCCATCAGTCATAGCGAAAGGTTTTTATTAGGGACTAATGGTTTCGTTAAGTAATAACACCCATTTAAAAGAAATTTCACCTTTATTTTCCAATCTGATATAAAGCCTTTCATTTCGTCCTTTATGGAAATTTCTTCAGTGTAATTTTCGCCTACAACTTCAGTTTTAGTTAATTTGCTGATGTATGCGAAATATTTCTTTGTCTTTGAACACTGGTAACAAATAGGATTGCGTGTCACTAAGGCCGATTCCTTTAATCTACAAAAGCTCACTGTTTGACGAAATTTTGGGAAAATTTTATTTCCTGTCCCGGCGGCCTCGCGTGATTATGTTGGCAGCATTGACAACGTGGTCGAAAAACTTTGCTAAAATATTAATATTAGAAATGCGAATCGAATGATTTGATTAGTGTTTCGTAGATACTATGAAGTAAATAAATAACGCTGTTCCTGTTCTTTGGTTGACATCTTGTTGTTTGTACCCTTGTCCACTCAGTAAAAGTAATTTCGCTCTCGTACAAAGGCAACGAAGATTCCATGACAAAACATTCGCTTTGTCACGCGATTGGCTAATCCCAGCGTCACGTGATTGGCGGCATTCGGCATTCTTTTCCAACATTATTACGCGAAGTCGCCAAGACGGAAAGTACAATTTAACAGAAATTTGCGTTATGTTTGCATGAGCATGAATGCCTCGCACACTGATTTAGTGAACAGAAATCTATATTCAGTTAAAGCTCATTTTACTTTATTTTCATGATTCTTTTATTCTTACTTACATTATAACATATGCTATTACTTTCAAACATAATGTAGTACTCGTAATTACTGAGGTGCCTTTTTGGTCTCATAATTCATAATAAATATGACATTCATTTTCCTCTGCAGAAGCTAGATCATCTGTAATTTAATTTATACGATAAGGGGTTACGTCCTTGCCTGGTGTTAGCAGACGCTTCTACAGTTTCTTGTTTTTGTACATTAGGAAATGCTGTACACCACGAAGTTGATGACGTAAACGATGCACTCGCTTTAGGGATAGTTCCTGGTTTACAAAGCGGCAGGAAAGGTGCACGCAACTCCAACAGTCAATTTTGACCAATAAGTCCCTTGTACGAAACGAAAGATCTGTGTAGGGAAAGTATGGCCTTCCTTTTACGCGCCGTCTCCCGCTGTCTGCCTGTCATGATTGATTGAAATCGAGTCACGTAATTTTTCCACCATCTTGATCGTATATGTGCCATAAGAAGTGTTGTCAATATTCGAATGTTTCGGTTTCAACAATGCCACAGTGTTGTGCTTTATGGTGCCCTTATCAATTCAAGAAGGCAGTGAAGTTTATAGACTTCCTTTTAAGTCATAAGGTAAGTTGATATTCTAATGATTCATTGTCAGTTATATCACACGACAAACCTACAACTTTTCTAAGTTGAATAAATTTGTGATCAAAATACTGCATAATATCACGTGGATAAATTATTGATTCTATGCTGTTTTTAGTTACGGGTAGTTACTGAAAACACATAAAAATTTGGCATATAAATCAGCAAACTCAACAGATTCTAGTCTATATTTGTAGTTAACTTACATATTAACAGAATCTCCGAAAACTAAAATCAGCCGCCCGGACCAAACTACCCGGCTGATTTCCTTCATTTTTGTTTTAAACTAAAAGTATTCATTCATATATTTTTCATCAAGTATCAGAATTTACATAACTCTCACTCTTCCTTTTTCTATACTCAAACGCGGTTTCCTTCTGTATTTTTTGTTATGAGGCTTTCCTTGCTGTAAACTAAAGTCAGTCGGTCAGGCCGTTCTAGTCGACCGATTTCCTTCAGTTTTGCTTTAAACGAAAGGTATTCATTCACAAATTTGGTATCAAGTATGAGAATTAACTTAACTCTCCATCCTGTATTTTTATTCACACGCGGTATCCTTTGGTCCTTGCATTGAATATTTTATCGGTTTGTTTTACGATATTTTCGGTTCTAATTAAGGTGCACAGTTCTTTGTGACTTAACAACACGCAGTGGATCAAGCTATTTCATTTCCGCTTTTAAGCACTTGCACTGATTGATTCTGAAGAAAGCTATGCGTGAACATTCAACTTTACTTTCATTTTTCCCAACCTACTTGTTATTCCACTAACGGTGCGAAGTATTCGCACGGGTCCTCTAGTTGTTCCTGAAACATGCTTTTCTGTTTCACTTACACATGTTTAGTCTGTCATCACAGGGAATACGAATTGAAACGACACAAAACACATGTAACTGTAATTGGAATCCTATCGGCAATTCAATTTAACTGTTTTTAATACCGCGGTCGAGTAACCGAGCGCTCTAAGGCCCTCGCTGGGAGAGCGCGGTTGCTCGCCGTCAGAGGTTCGAGTCCTTCCTCGGGATATCTGTGTGTATGTGTGTGTGTGTGTGTGTGTGTGTTTTGTCCCTACTATTGTTGTGAAATTCCCTGGAATTTAAAATCGAGGAAATATTCCCAGTGAATATTGCAGGCAATATTTCCAAAATTCATAAATTCCCCGGAATTTATGATTAATGAGCCACGTACTCAATAAAACTTAATAGATTTAAGGCAGTAATTAACTTTTAAATATCGTGATGGTAAATGCATACAGTCTCTCAGACTGCACGTCAGTTAAAGGTTAAGAGCTAAACTATGGTCATGATCAATTTAAGTACCCAGCTTTCTTTATTTTAATACTTTTTAGTGTGAGCAGTTCTACTTCATATATAAAATATTTGCATAGGTATAGGTTCATATGGAGCTGGGCTTAACCTCTTTGATTGAAATAAATACAGTTTCTGGTTTTCAATATTTTAAATATAAAAGAATTAGCCCTAGAACTACCAAGCATCGAAATTGAGGATTCTTATGTTATGTTCTGAATATTAGGCTACGCTAGAGGTCAGTCTGCATTTATAGGAAAATTCTTTAGATCTAGAGCCACAAACCGAATAATTTTCTTAAACCCGGACAATAAAGTATTTCGTAGAACCGCATGGACAGAACTGGGCGCACTTCTCGTGTCTGTCCGTCGGATATAACGCCCTGTATCTCGAGAATGAAATGAGTCATTGTTGTGGTCTCTATTATAAACAACCTTTGCATATCTTACGTACGTTTCAACCGCAGCTTTGTATGTGCTAAAATCACCCATACGCGAAGTCTATGCGATGCGTTTTTACGTCTTCAAGCAATTAAAAATTTGCTCAGTAATTTACTTACTTTCATCTAGTACAGTAAGTATGAAGAATAACGAAACAAAATCATCATTATCGAGTGGATATGTAAAATGTGCAAAAATTTTTGAGAGTTTAGTTTTCTCAAAATCGATAGGTAAGTATTCAATGGCGGTCAGTGTATAAGCAGCAGCGGTATACGCCCAGCATGGCCACCGCAAGCGATCTACACATATTTTCCCTACCCAGAGCTTCAGGTGACTCCTCTATATAAGCTCTCTAGTAAATCCTAGAGAGACTTATAGGGAGAAAGTGGCCAATCGGCCGATTTCCGCCATGTTTTTTTCCAGACTGCGAGCGGGACGTGCGTTTACATAGCGATCGAGGCAAAACTGCAGCCACTCAACGATTGAAATGAGGTATTGGTTCGACCAATGAGACCAAAGCACATCTTCTAGCTCACTAATCAGTACGTGGTTACAGAAATTTCATTCATGTATTTTTTTTGAGGTTTGATTCCATTACTTGGAGGTGCTCCACGACCACACAATGATGAACTCACCAGATGTAATTAGCAGCATTGGCCGTTAATGTTTTATTTTATAAAACCACAGATCGATTTCGATCACATAATGATCATCTTCAGTGTCCTTCCAACGAGCATATGCATACCCTGAATGCAACTGCCTGCATTCAGGTTATGCATATGCTCGTTGGAAGGACACTGAAGATGATCATTATGTGATCGAAATCGATCTGTGGTTTTATAAAATAAAACATTAACGGCCAATGCTGCTAATTACATCTGGTGAGTTCATTCATGTATGTTTATACAGGGCTAATAAATTTATATTAAAAGAAAAAAAATAAGTTTCTTGAAGCAGTGTCTATGTCTGCCAAATGTTAATACTATATTTTACGATCTTCTGGCTGTTGATTAATAAGAGAGGTATTTCACGTTATGCATCTCAAAGAAAGTGATGCTATTTCTAATTTTTCCGTCAGCATATCTATCGCTGAAATTAGTACAATATTACCGTTTCCCGCCAGAATATAATGCATTTTAAGTGTTTGCCTGTGGATCTTATAACATGTTCTACAATGAGAAATACCAAAAACGCCATTCTTTACATACTTTTAGGAACACAGCATCACAGAAAATCGGAAAAATACTAATACAATGAGTCAATAGCGCTCCTCCTTTTTCATGTTAAATCCTGTAACCAATTATAAGACTGTGAATAGCCAACAATACACACCAAAGGGGAGGTGCCGTAGCCATATTAAAACATACCTCGTAGCACGACATGTCAAAAACGGAAACAAATGAACTAACACAAAGCTACAAAATACTGCTAAAAACTCAAACTCGCGACCTTCACATTACGAATTCAGTACGCAACCCCTACACTACGCGGGGAATGCTTGGGGGTGGGGAGGGGGGGGGGAAGTAGTAATTAATTTACTGATTTTCATGAACGTCTTTCTTGCATTGGGCGGGGGGCGGCAGAAAATACTTACTTCACATAGTCAGGTAAATTTCGTTGGTTTCGATCAGTTGCCTTTACGGTTCCCGCTTTCTCGGATAACTTTCACGGCGCACTGTTTTCATCTTTCCTCATTCCTTGCTAACACAATTATCATATACCAATCTTCACTTAAGCTTTTACAGCCAACAGCGAAACAAAGAGCCATCTCTCTTGATTGTACGTAATGATTGTGTAATACACATTATTTTAATCTTAAAAAATTGCTGCGACATTCTAAAGATATCCTAACGACTGACGAACAACACATTAATTTATGTGAACCAACAGAAGACGTGCAAAAGTGCAGCAATGCTGCCGTAATACCTGTTTATATGTGTACGGTGAAATCGCTGTCAGAACCAATTGCAGTACAGAAACACACACAGTAGCTGTTCAGTCATACATAAAGCCCACCATGCGGGCTCTTTAGTGAATCCTAAAGCTCTGTATAAGGAAAGTGCGGCCATCGTTTTCCGCGCCGATGGTCGCCGTCTGCAGCTCGTGATTGGATGAAATCGAGTCACATGGTTCTTTCCGCCATCTTGGTCGCATACGTTGCTTGGCTGCAATGAGAAGTCTTGTGAATATACGTATGTTTGGGTTTGAATAATGCCACAGTGTTGTACTTATAATTGGATGTTCTTAAAAAGCGAAGAAGGGAGATAAACATTACAGTGCTTCCACTATGTATCAGAAATGCAGAAAGATGGACAGTATAACTGATGAAAGACGTCAGAGAAAAGTAGGAGCCCAGAAGCGATCTACGGTTCTTGTGCTGTGTTTCTTTTAATTCGTAATGTAAATTAATAGATTAAAGATTCACTGACGAATGAATAATGCAACAAATACCTATATTTTTAATTTGAATAAATTTGTGAAGAAAATTCCTGCATAATGTCATGAGGTTAAATTATTGACGCGTCGTTAGTTTAATCTGCCGGTAGTTGCCGAAAACACACAACAAATAAGATAAATATAAGACATTCAAATGTAATTGGGGCTTTGCAAAGGCACCTTTAATTTCTATTGTTGGTCATCTAGTGGGTATCCCCTTGCATTTTTCGTAGTTGATGTAAGATATAAGAACATAATACGCATGAAAATACTCATCAAAGACTTATCCATAATCTCAATTGTTTTCTTAATTTACACTAAGCTCCGATGGCGACATGTTCGCGGTCTATTCGAATATTTGACTATGGTACAGGTCAATCTGAATTTATAGGTGAACTCTTTAGATCTGGAGCCACAAACCAAGCAGTTTTCTTAAAGTCGGACGATAAATATTTCGTATAGCAGCCAGGTCCGCACGGACAGAACTACGCGAAGTTCCCGCATCTGTCCTTCGGATATGACACCCTGTATCTCGAGAGTGAAAAGAGTTATCGTTATGTTCTCAAGCTTAAAAAAAATTTCGATATCTTGCGGCTCCGTAGCACAGTGGTAGAGTGCAGGACTACAAATTCAAAGGTCCCAGGTTCGATCCCCGCGAGGTCCTAGGATTTTTATTTTTCACTTTCCACTTCTTTCACCTCTGGCAGTGTTGCTGATGTGAGAAATACCGAGTAGCACCGTGGTTTGGAACCCACGTTAAACTGTAGGTCCCCCTATAACTGTCTGGGTAAGTCAGTTCGAAGGTCGGAGGAAGGCAACGGCATACCACCTGCATATAGGGCCATGCCTAGTAAAGCACTGTGGTGTTCAAACCAATCTTCGGATTGTTGACTGCTTTACCTTACCTACATTTTGTCCGCAGCACTGTATGTGCTAAAATCAACCATACGCAAAGTCTACGCAATGCGATTTTTCCTCTGCAAACTCTTCAAAATTTTGCGCTATAGTTTACTTAATTTGATGTAGCACGGAAACTATTAGTAATAATGAATAGAAATTTAGATCGTTATCGAGCGAATATGTCACAGTATAACACATGAAAAAATTAAATTTTTTCATCGAGTAGTATTCTCAGACTTGGCTGATAAGTATTTTAAGCGCTGGGACCGCTGTGGCGGTCAGCGTATAATCAGCAGCGGAAGGCTGGCCATACTTCCCCTATACAGAGCTTCAGTGAATCCAGGCTAAGGGCTCCCTGAGTCCTTAACGGCCGTGACCTGAACCCGCGTGACGTCACGAAGTGACTGCCTGGCAGCGGGGCGGGGAATTTCCCGTAAGCTGCGCGGACGGCGTGCTGCTGACTCGCACAACGCCGACGCACGCGACCTCACCGTTCTCCTGGGGAACGGCGCACAGTCCTGTAAACTGGGGCGGCAGCGCCCTCGGTGGGGGAAGTGGCTCTGCCTGAAGAACCCTGCAAGCACCGAAAATCCGCAGAGTGCCGCTACCTGGTTAGCAGTACAGCGCAGCGAGCGGTGATACAAATCGATTCGCTTCGTTTGACTTCAGTAACCAACACCAGAAAAAAAAAAAAACAAAAAAAAAAAAAAAACGCACTGACGTGTTTTACGGCCACTTTAGATTTGTAGTTTTATAAGTTTTTGCAGACATTTTGGACCAAAATAATACTCTAAATAATAAAAAAAATACTAATAAGAGTGTCTGACACCCTTTTAGGGGGAAAAAAAAATTCCGTAGTGGCGGGTTCCGAACCATCGACCTTTAGCGTAATAATCCAACTCCTTGCCCACTATGCTACCGCTATCAATCGAAACATTCGTCCTTTAATCTCATACAATCGATGGCCGTTGTTAACTGACGCTAATATGGTATTTGTTGACACTGGATTATCATTTATCGTACGAAGAACGATGTGTTTTTGTTAACTCTTCAGTGCGCCATTGCTTTGAAATGACAACGTGTAAGTTACAATAAGAAAATCATCAAATACGCAACGCAAGCTGGCGTATGCCAGAGAGAGTTCTGGGCGAGGAATGTCACGTGACATCTCCGAACGGTTGGTTTTCGTTAATTCAATGGAGGGTGTCAAATCTCCGTTATTTTTGCAAATATGTCTCAAACGATACGAGATATGAAAAAAAAAAAAAAAAAAAAATCGTAATAGAGCAAAGTTGTAGAGGATTTTCTCCTCTAAAAATTCGATTGTTCAATTTTCGTTTCAGATGAATAGTTAAGCCGTTATTTTCATTTAAATTTCGAGCTGTCAAAAGACGATCGCAAAGGCCTACTGTCAGTGTTACTACCGTAACTAAAAGTGGGCCAAAAAAATATACACAGTGCCAAGAAGAGGGAACAGTATAGGGGCGTTCCGTCGTTTCTGATGAGAATACAGTTGGCGTTAAAGAGTATTATTGTACCACCAATCCCAGTTAAAGGTGTTCAATTCATACAGACGACAGCCTATCCACAAAGGACAAATCAGAAACAAATGTGACTATAAATCTCATGCCTGACTGGCATTTCCAAGTACGAATAATGATAATTTTTATAGACAGTTTTCCGAGATGGACGATTTGATAGACTATTGAAGACGTTTACATAAATCACAAAGTAGTACCGCATTACACACCACATTGCGATGAAAAAAAAAAAAAAATAAAAAAATAAATAAAATAAAACCAACTTATTTTTCAGTAGAAAGACGTTCTATTGAAAATGCTGCATGAAATGGGATTGACTTGGAAAAGAAATTTTCTGGTAGAGACCACAGATTTAAATGACTAATAACGTAAATATTAGATCAGAGTACTGAAATTAAAGGGAAAATGGAAAGAGGTATTTTTGTATAGATGAAAACTAGGCAGAGAAGAACATTACTTACATAAAATACTGGCGCTCATGCTATCACGAATAATTATAGTGAAATTATCATGATTATTGTGATCGATATTGGATCTATTATGTAGCAGGGGGCTAACACATTCATATGAATTAGGAAATCTTTTTAAAATTCGATTCCAACGAAACTAAACCCTTGTTTTACTCGTAGTGAGAAAAAGAAAACAGCGCACGAATAAGGCTTAAATTGTAAGAGTACGTGCTCTGTTTGTATATAATTCTTTCTGTTCTATGTTTTTAGGAAATATATGTATCCTGACTTACTACTGCCGTTCATCTGATGATGTAATATACTATACAGTGTTTTATTATGGTAGAACATAATGGTAAATAACTGATTTATAAATAAGTAAAGGCCCACCCCTCCGCACATATTTGCACACAGGATAGACAATGATTGAAATAGTGCGAGAAAGAGCCGGTACGTCGTTGTGAAATGCCCTGTAGCTACACCTCGTGACGATATATGGAAGAAGTATTAAGCTTTTTTCTAAACTGGTAATTAAGATAGTTGTATACACTTTCATGTAGTCTGTTTTTGGAACGGCGTATAGTGCTTTGCATGTCTCTGGGATGACACCACAGTGATGGTTCTGAATTACCTGTGCTGAATTTTAAGCCCTCAACAGAGCGACGAGTTGCTAAAAACCTGAGTGTCGCTGTTAGGCGACCTTCTGCTCAAATGCTTTTTCTCATCACTGTATCTGCCTCCGTAATGTTGTTCTTAATCAAATCCAGCAAAATGTTAAACGAGGCACAATCCATCCGTAAATAATTTTTAAAATTATCGGGGAAATTATCGCGCAGTTCACAAATTAAAGGCAAATGACTATAGCGGTGCCTGTATTCTTTCGCCCAAACACGGCGCTTTGATCTCTTTCAGTTCATTACAACTGCCACGCACATCGCACCAAAGTTCTGCCCGGCCCTTTCTCGCACTATTTCAATCATTGTCTATCCTGTGTGCAAATATGTGCGGAGGGCCTTTACTTATTTATAAATCAGTTATTTACCATTATGTTCTACCATAATAAAACACTGTAAAGCAAATTGCATCATCAGATGAAAGGCAGTAGTAAGCCAGGATACATATATTTCCTAAAAACATAAACCAGAAAGAATTATATACAAACAGAGCACGTATTCTTACAACTTAAGCCTTATTCTTGCGCTGTTTTCTTTTTCCCACTACGAGTAAAACAAGGGTTTAACATTTGCTGGATTTGATTAAGCACAAGAATACGGAGACAGATACAGTGATGAGAGAAAGCATTTGAGCAGAAGAACGCCTAACAGCGACACTCAGGTTTTTAACAACTGCTCGCTCTGTTGAGGACTTAAAATTCAGTACAGGTAATTCAGAACCATCACTGTGGTGTCATCCCAGAGACATGCAAAGCACTATACGACGTTCCGAAAACAGACTACATGAAACTGTATACAACTATCATAATTACCAGTTTAGAAATTAGATTAATACTTCTTCCATACATCGTGAATATATTTTTTAAGGATGTGGAACGTGTCAGTTTAATAAAAGGCGCCTTTACATTATACATTATGACAGTCAGTTTGATTTATATTATTTTTTATGTTTTTAATTTGTTAAATTGTTTTATTTTTTATTTATTAAATAGCTACTGGGTCATTCAGAAATTCTTTTAATTTCTCTTTAAATACTGGTTCTCTGTCAGACATTTGACGCTATTTGGTTAACTGTCCAAATACTTTAGTGGCAGCATAATTCACCTCTATTTAACCATAAATAGTGCTGATCATCCTTCCTCATTAAGTACTGTAATCTCATAACGTATATTTTTGCCTTCCTTGTTACATCTGTGATTACATCTTGTGAAAAACAAAACAATTTAACACTAACCTGTTCATTTCCTTCGGTACGTTGCTGCTCTTCAATTACAAAAACTCTTCTGCGGCGTTACTGTCATCGAGATGCTCTTCACTTACAGCACACTTATCACCGTCATCCATATGTCTTTCATATTCTCCATCCATATTCGATATGCTTGACGACGTAAGCTCCTGATCCGTTATGAATCTTAGAAGGTCATAATACCATAGTTTGGGCACATACACTTGATCACTCGACGTACCAGATCGATTGCTGTCCAAATCCTTTTTCATTTTTTTTTTTTTTTTTTTTTTTTTTTTTTCCCGTAACGAACCACGTAAACCTCGAACTTTTTTTGCAACAAACTCCCTATCAGGATTATGAAAAATTGGTTTGCATAAAGTTACCAGTATGTCGTATGCCTCGTTTTTTTAGGTTTTAATTTCTCTACTCCTTACTGTGAATTCGCCACAATCAAGGCTGTTGCCGGTATAATTCAATAAATTCACACAGGAATTCCTTCGTCCAATAGCGTAAGTCTGCCATGGTTTTGTACTGCAAGCGCGGCCGTCTGCGCTGCACTGCAAGTGCAAGCGCGGCCGCGTAAACGCGAGGACGCTCCGCGTGCCGCTTCTGCGCGAGGGACGGAGTGGCCGCTTTTAATCCCCCCGGACCGGCTGGGGCCGGGTCGCTACCTGCGTGGCGCGGCGCGGCACAAACCCCGCCGGCAGAACTGTCCGTTTAAAGGCCGATAATGACCGCGTGTTCTAAGGCCGGTATTACACTAGCTTCGTTCGAGTGGCCCAAACGCTGATAGTTCCTGACAGTTGCTGACGATTTGGAAGGCCTCTACTGCGCATGCGCGCTTTTTGACAGTAGCCAACTCCGAAGCCAACTCGAACGCTTATTTCACCTGTTTCGCATATTGGCCACCCATTGCGCTAGTTGGCATCTTTTCTCTCTACCGATGTTGAAAGTGAGGTTATGACTGGCGATATGTTATGCATTTCTCAACTGAGAAAACTATTTAAGTCGTCATGAAACATTTGCAATTTACCGTTAAACCAAAGTATAATAATGAAGATTAACAAGACACATTTGCCTGCAAACCGTGTATCTGTCGAGCATAAAATTCGCGTGACGAAACTAGGTTAACTTGCGAGTCGCGATGTTACCAGACGACCATTCCATCAAAACATTCTTCTTGAGAAAGCTCACGTTAACGTGAGGTGGCGGACCGGCGACGGACAGTGTGCATTCCGCCATTAGAAATACATTGTGGATTAAATTCTGATCATAAACTTCGACAAAACGCAAAATATACGTAAACATGTCCCCCCATTAATAAATAATGTAGCCAATTTAACCTGACAAAACCTCATACAAAAATGAGGTAAATTAGGATAGTTGTGTGTGAAGGGAATATTTGGTAACATACAACTTCATATGCATTTTGTCCCATTATAATGAGTTACAATAAAATTTAAAAAATGAAACATACAAATTAATATACAAACATTTGCGGGTACTGTGCAAGAATTATTATCGTACATGATTTTCCCAGAAGTTACACATTTAGTGTAGAAACGCCCACATTGGCACTAATAGATTTCTATAATATATAACCACAATTGTGATACGCTATAGTGGCACATATGTCGGTTATAAAAATCTATCACTGCTAATGCCTGTTGTGAACTATATTATTCTTATGTGTCAATCACTTCATTTACAGATGGCACAGAAAATCTTAGTAAGACTATTTTGACTTCATTTTCAGGCAAATATATCACAATCCAAACATACGCATTCATCTTTAAATTCGTGTTATGAAAATTTCCACACCTTTCATTTATAGTATGTATGGGTGTAATAAAAAGGGGACGTACTGTATTAGAAGGCCACATAAGTTGAAAGAATGCCTGTCTAATATACAAACTCAGTCTCAATCAAGAGAAAATGGAAGACTTAGAACACAAACCTCTTCGTAAATATGCGGGCTTGTCTTTTGGAGGAGGCTTGTTAAACGCTTTGGAGTCAGTCAGAAAACACTTTGACGAAAATCCGCTGACTTAAACTACGGTCGCCAACTATCAGCTCCGCCACTCGGACACCAGATTGGCCAGTCAGATATCGTCAGAAAGAGTCAAAAGTGCCACTCGAACGCCTCAAACTGTTCCTGACCGTCAGCAGCGCCACTCGAACGAAGCTACTGTAAAAGATCTTTGACAAAGATCTTTGTCCAAGATTTTATCCAAGATCTTTGACGAAACTATTTCACGGGAGCACATTACACTAGCGTAAAATATTTCGTCATAGTTGCTCGGAATAAGACTCCAAAATAGGAAAGCGTCTGTATTATAGTACGTAATATAATGTTGCTCGGGAGTGCATTCATTGGAAAGAACGAAAAATGGAAACAATTTTAGGTAAAACCGCGAATAGCAAGAGGAAAATACGAAAACTGCTCGCAGAAATGTACTCCACGAGCTACACTGCTGGCAAATAATAACCTAAATTGTTTAACAACGTGTGACCAAATATTTTAATTCACCCACATATTTATAAATACTTCATCATAATCGATGTTTCAGGAAGCCCTAAAGCTGTGTCAATGGGCAAATAATGAAACACTGAAATAATTTAACGTGTGTCATGGTAAACATAACTTCGTTAGACACTTTATCATAAGAGAGAATATTTTCGTAGTTCTTTCATGTTATGCTTCATTGAGGTTTATGCGCTGCGAAAGACATTTTTATAGTTTGCTGCAGTTTGACATTTGTTTTGCCTGATTTTCCGAAACATAAAATATCCGTATCAATACCTGGACTTGTGGTCCATCGTGCATTGTGCAAAGCAAGAAAAAATATGGAGCTAACTAGTGCAGTACCTCATTACGCAAATCATGAATCCCTTTCCACTGAAGATCCTCCCATTTATATCCACATACAAAATCTAGTCCAGCAGGCAGTAATATACACGAATCCTACAGTGTAGGCCTAAGATTTCACGTATTATTCCAGACATAAGTGAACCAAGATATAAATCACTTTAGGAGGCATTACGAGGTTAGGTTAGAGTACAAATAAAAATATTTATTTCACTTATGCATCTCCATATATCTTTTGATCCATATAATTTCTTCCCTATCATACACCTCAGTGAGCCACTTTGAATACAACTGACAGCAGTAGCTTTTTCTTTATACGATTCTAACCCTACGTTTTAGTAAATGTGCTTTGTATTAATAAATATTCAGCACACTTCTCACTTTGAAACGATCACTGTGGCAGTAACGACACAACAAATACACTTTTACGTTAATTCGTAGGTTAAAAGGCGTCAAAGCAAGGAATGACGCATGTATACAATGGCGAACTTTTATAAAAGCTAGGCTCTCCCGCTAACTTTTATCAAATATCTTTTATAAAAGAAATCTTTTATAAAAGATGACCTATTACACTGTCAAAGATTTGACCAAAGAGCTTTGATAAAAGATCTTTGTCAAAGAACTTTTACAGTGTAATACCCCCCTAAGGCGTCGTGCTCCGGACTGGGCAGCCGTTCCCGTCGGAGGTTCGAGTCCTCCCTCGGGCATATTGTGTGTGTGTGTGTGTGTGTGTGTGTGTGTGTGTGTGTGTGTGTGTGTGTGTGTGTGTGTGTATTGTCCTTTTATTAGGTTAAGTATTTTGTAAGTATAGGGACTGATGACCATTGCAGTTTAGTCCAACAAGTTTACAAACATTTGAACGTTTCGAAGCCCGTCACTTGGTTAGGTAGAGTAGAGTGGGGTCTCGGCAGCTCGGTCATGAGTTTACAGAATACATCTGCAGCAATCGCTTTGAATAATTCGGCAGGAGTGTGTTCCCAAAACAGCAGCAATCTGCTGATCTAGTGATCAGCGTCTGCAGGGTTGCTAGTTCTTCCGATCTAATTATTGAAACATTCGCCAAAAATGTTGGCTGTGCATCACAGGACGGGCAGCATAACGATTTGATACATAAACACCACATTTTATGGAACCTGGCTGACACTGAAGGGACAACTTAAATGGAAAAAAAATGTTAATTTGGACAAACTCTTTTTAGATAGACCATTTTGACGATGAGCGACATCATTGATGACAGTGATGAAGGTTGTGCATCATTCATAAGGTCGCTGTTTATATAAAAAAAGTAGTTTTCATAAAAAAAAGTAGTTTCATGCCCACCCCCATGAGCCACAGACATTGCCGAGGTGGGGTGGCTTGCGTGCCTCAACGATGCAGATAGCCGTACCGTAGGTGCAACCATAGCGGAGGGGTATCTGTGGAGAGGCCAGACAAACGTGTGGTTCCTGAAGAGGGGCAGCAGCCTTTTCAGTAGTTACAGGGGCAACAGTCTGGATGATTGACTGAGCTGGCCTTGCAACATCAGCTAATGTGGCTTTGCCACACAGCTACTGCGAACGGCTGAAAGCAAGGGGAAACTACAGCCGTTACTTTTCCCGAGGACATGCAGCTCTACTGTATGAACATATGATGATGGCATCCTCTCGGGTAAAATATTCCGGAGGTAAAATAGTCCCCCATTCGGATCTCCGGGCGGGGACTACTCAGGAGGATGTTGTCATCAGGAAAGACAATACTGGCATTCTACGGATCGGAGCGTGGAATGTTAGATCCCTTAATCGGGTAGGAAAATTAGAAAATTTAAAAAGGGAAATGGATAGGTTGAAGTTAGATATAGTGGGGATTAGTGAAGTTCGGTGGCAGGATGAACAGGATTTCTGGTCAGGTGAGTACAGGATTATAAATACAAAATCAGTTGGGGGTATCACAGGAGTAGGGCTGATAATGAATAAGAAAATAGGAATGCGGGTAAACTACTATGAACAGCACAGTGATCGCATTATTATTGTCAAGATAGATACGAAGCCAACACCGACAACAGTAGTACAGGTTTATATGCCAACTAGCTCTGCCGATGATGAGGAGATCGAAGAAATATATGAGGAGCTAAAGGAAAATATTCAGAAAGTTAAGGGAGAGGAAAACTTAATTGTGATGGGAGACTGGAATTCGGTAGTAGGAAAAGGAAGAGAAGGAAAAATAGTAGGTGAATATGGACTGAGCAGGAGGAATGAAAGAGGAAGCCGCCTGGTAGAATTTTGCACGGAACATGATTTAATCATAACAAACACGTGGTTTAAGAATCACAAAAGAAGGTTGTATACGTGGAAGAGACCAGGAGACACAGGGAGGTATCAGATAGATTTTATAATGGTAAGACATAGATTCCGGAACCAGGTTATAAACTGCAAGACATACCCAGGGGCAGATATAGACTCTGACCATAACTTGTTAGTCATGAACTGTAGGCTGAAGCTGAAAAAACTGCAGAAAGGTAGGAAAATAAGGAGATGGGACTTAGATAAATTGAAGGAAAGTGAAGTTCTGGAGAATTTCAGGGGGAGATTTAGGCAACAATTGACAGAAACAGGGGGAAATAAAACAGTAGAAGAGGAATGGGTAGCATTGAGAGATGAAATAGTGAAGGCAGCAGAGGACAAAATAGGTAGAAAGGCAAGACCTACAAAAAATCCTTGGATATCACAGGAAATACTAAATTTAATTGACGAAAGGAGAAAACATAAAAATGCAGTAAATGAAACAGGCAAAATGGAGTACAGACGACTAAAAAATGAGATTGACAGGAAGTGCAAAATGGCTAAGCAGGAGTGGCTAGAAGCCAAATGCAAATCTGTAGAAGAATGTATAACAAGGGGAAAAGTAGACACCGCCTACAGGAAAATAAAAGAGACATTTGGGGACAAGAAAAGCAACTCTACGAATATCAAGAACTCAGATGGGAAACCAGTTCTCAGCAAAGAAGGGAAAGCTGAAAGGTGGAAAGAGTACATAGAGCAGCTCTACAAAGGAAATGAAATTAGAGTCGATGTTGTAGAAAGGGAAGAGGAAGTAGATCAAGATGAAATAGGAGATACTATACTGAGAGATGAATTTGACAGAGCCTTGAAAGACCTAGGTCAGAACAAGGCCCCAGGAATAGATGACATACCCTCAGAGCTACTAAAGTCTCTGGGAGAGCCAGCCATGACAAAACTATTTGAACTGGTGTGTAGGATGTATGAGACAGGCGAAATGCCCTCAGACTTTAAGAAAAATTTAATAATCCCCATTCCAAAGAAAGCAGGCGCAGACAGGTGTGAAAATTACAGAACCATCAGTTTGATAAGTCATGGTTGCAAAATTTTAACATGAATTATCTACAGGAGTATGGAAAAACTGGTAGAAGCTGACCTCGGGGAAGATCAGTTTGGATTCAGGAGGAACATAGGAAACCGGGAGGCAATACTCACTTTACGTCTTATCTTAGAAGATAGATTACGGAAAGGCAAACCTACATTTTTAGCTTTTGTAGATTTTGAGAAAGCATTTGACAATGTTGACTGGAATACACTCTTTCAAATTCTGAAGTCAGCAGGGGTAAAATATAGGGAAAGGAGAGTTATTTATAACTTGTACAAAAGCCAGACCGCAGTTATTAGACTCGAAGGGCATGAAAGGGAAGCATCAGTTGGGAAGGGAGTAAGACAGGGTTGTAGCCTTTCTCCGATGTTATTCAATTTGTACCTCGAGCAGGCGGTGAAGGAAAGCAAGGAAAAATTTGGAATAGGGATTAAAGTTCAGGGGGAAGAAATAAAAACATTGCGTTTTGCTGATGACATTGTAATTCTGTCAGAGACAGCAAAGGACCTGGAGGAGCAGTTGAATGGAATGGACAGTGTGTTGAAGAGAGCGTATAAAATGAACATTAACAAGAGCAAAACAAAAATAATGGAATGCGGTCTTAGAAAATCAGGCGATGCTGAAGGAATTAGATTAGGTAACGAAACAATGAAGGTGGTAGACGAGTTTTGCTACTTGGGTAGTAAAATAACATGTGATGGTCGCAGTACAGAGGATATAAAATGCAGAATGGCAATGGGAAGAAAAGCATTTTTGAAAAAGAGAAAGTTGCTAACATCGAATATTAATTTAAGGGTAAGGAAGTCTTTTTTGAAGGCATTTGTGTGGAGTGTTGCCTTGTACGGGAGTGAAACATGGACGATAAGCAGTGCGGACAGGAACAGAATAGAGGATTTTGAAATGTGATGCTACAGAAGAATGCTGAAGATTAGATGGGTAGATCGCATAACCAATGAAGAGGTACTGAACAGAATTGGTGAGAAAAGGAATTTTTGGCATACCTTGACTAAAAGAAGGGATCGCTTGGTAGGACACATTCTTAGACATCGGGGAATCGTAAATTTAGCATTGGAGGGAAGTGTGTGGGGGTAAAAATCGCAGAGGGAGACCAAGAGACGCGTATAGTAAGCAGATTCAAGTGGATGTGGGTTGCCGTTCTTATGAGGAGATGAAAAGACTTGCTCAGGATAGAGTTGGGTGGAGAGCTGCATCAAACCAGTCTCCGGACTGAAGACCTTAACAACAACAGTTTCATGCAACTGGTTTGTTTTTCTCTTTATTCGCCATCTGAATTTGATAAAGTATGAGGAATTCATTCGCAAGCGGTTTATGCTGTATGAAATCTTTCACTTTTTCTTAAAAAATGTCCTCATTTTGCAAAGAATAATATTTTTTTCTCGTCTTAAACTTGGGCACTTCTCTAACTCGAATTTATTCTTTGGTGTTCAGCCAGGTTTACCTTTCATAATGGTACACGTTTTAATTAATTATATCCAAATCACACACACATTCGATAAACACGTTTAATGAATTTATTTAAGAGAACACAAAAATTTGTTAAAAAAAAAGGCAGTTACCAACTCCAATGAAACAGCTGTCATTCTCTATACTTATGAAAGACCAGTAGAACTTTTGAAATACGTACAAAAAATATAAAAGGACATTTCCATTGAACTTGCCATTCAATATTTGAAGAACACCCCCTACAAGAAAATCACCACCATAGTACAACAGAAAAAGATACAAAAATAGATTTAGGAATAAGAAACATCTTTTAACTTTTCACGATAATTTACAAATTCAAAAGGCAATAATAGAAGATAAACACATACTGAATGAACAAGCAAACATCAGCAACGAAACACTGTTTATACTAAAAAAACATATAGTAAACGAAAGTACCCCTCTCCCCACACACAACACGCAACACACAAAATAATATGATCACATAAACAAACAGTAGGGTAGGTGGTACAATTTCGAACATTTCGGGCAAATGTTATTGTAACTGCAAATATACTGAGAAAAGAAATAATTTTTAACTATGGCACTTGTTTTTGAATGTTTAATGAACGTGTAACATAAATGGTAGACAATTACAAATGTTGGTAGGACGACAAAAAAAGGTTACAGAATTGAGAAAAATCGATCGAAAATGTACCACACTAGGTACAATTATGATCACTTCCTCGTACAATTATGATCACTGATTTTTTTCGACATGAAAATCACTTTTTCCTTCGGGCACCAACGCATACTTCGTGGTACCAAACGTTGCACAATAATGAATTTCCAACGCGCGGAAACTAGAAAATTTATAAGAGCGCGTTCAACGAAGCAGCTCCACGGACATGTTTACAGGAAAAAATTTATATCTCCGTTCAAATGTTCAATTGTTTGTATATCTATCGGACCAAACTGCGTGGTCATCAGTCCGTAGCTTACAAACTACTTAAACCTAGGGAAACTAACCTAAGGGACAACACACACACACCCATGCCCCAGGGAGGACTCGAACTTCCACGGCGAGCAACCGCACGCTCTGCAGCGAGACGCTTTAGACCGCTCGGCTACTCCACCGCGGCTATATCTCCGTAGCACTACGTGGTGTATTCTTGGAAAAGTCGGAGAAGCTGTACAAAACCTGCTACACTACAACGCCACACAAAGGCAAGTGCTACCAACACTACGAGACTGGAAACGTACGTTGATCGGAATTGTACGTATATCGAATTTGTACCACCTTTCCCTACACCCCCTACAACAGGAAATATCCACAAGCGTTATAAGACCTATGGGACCTGCTCGAGGAAATCACAATTAAAATCCCTGAGCACACAAAGTATAAATTCCGTTAGGAGATCTCAGTGCACAACTTGGCAAAGAGAAAAATTCACAAAAACAACAGGAAGGCATATGGCAAAAAAAAAAAAAAAAAAAAAAAAAAAAAGGGCAAGAGTCTACGTAACTTCTGTGGATATTAAATATTAATATCTTAAAATCAAGTTAATGTAATTCCTTAAGCCTGCAAAGCAACTTACAAGATGGAAATCACCAAATTTGACCATAGGTGAGTTTCAGATAGACTACGTTCGTATTTTTATTGCGATTAAGAAAGAAATACGGGATTTGCCAACAAAGAAGGGATTATTTGAGTCAGATCACCATCTGCTGCAAATAAAGAGTAGGTTTCAACCACACAGGGAAAAACACAAATAAACATAACCTTCAGAATTGAGCCACAATGCCTCGAAATCAACAACAGAGAAATTCTTCGAGATACAAGTAGTACGATATCACGAATTGGAAGAAACTCACAGAAGTACTAAAGAACACTGATCTCCGTGTTCGACATGGTGGAAATAATTATTGCAAAACAGCCACTTTTCAGCACTTTATGCTCCAATCCTTTAGACGGTCAGAGACGACATTAATTAATTTACATTTTCTTTTTGGGAATGTGCTATTTTTTAATCTTGTGGACATTATTTCGGGTTGAATATTGGTTCAAAAAAGAAGAGTACCAGTTTATGTAAGCAGAAATGAGAAGCACTTTTGGTAGTGTGTTGAATCAGCTGACCCTTCACCTGGTCGTTCACTGGACTCTCACCTGTCATAGTATGCTTTGCACAGTGTATTAAAAAATTCATGGAGTGAGCATAAGTCAGTTACACCCAGAAAAATTAATCCCTTCCTATTGTTAAGCAGTGTACCGTACAGATTTGAATGAGTTCTCCAGCAGTCGTGTGTCAACTGATTACCTCACATACAGTGCACTTCAATTAAAAAATACAAAATGATGCCTTCACACGTGTAGGTCGATGTCTGAAAAGTCTGTAATTACATCTTAAGAGTGTTAATGTTTCATACATTCTCCATGGAACGATACGTAAACTACACTGGAATAGAGGTGCACAGTGGTGTACTTCATTGTAGCAGAGGTCACCAGTGGACTGAGGTTAGCAAACTGGACTCGCATTCCGAAGGACAGCGGTTGAAATCTGCCTCCTGCCATCTAAATGAAGGTTTTCCGTAATTCCCCTTTCACAGCAGTGGAATTACTCCCCTACCCGTAATAGAAACAATCTGACAGCTCTACTGACGACAAATTACCTCCGTTTGAGAAACTCAAACACAAAGCAGCAAACGTAAAATTCAAGATTTTTTCCTTCTTTTTCAACGCGTTATTTGCTTGCAAATCAATGTACTCCAAGCGGTTCAAGACCAAGAGGAAGATCGCCAGACAGAGATCTAAGGCTATAGCAATTTTATTCAGTGAGGTAATAAATTATTTTATTCCTTCTTAATTTACTAAGTGAACAAAATGTTCACGATACCCTAGAAAACAGTACATGAACGGTGAGTTATATTTTTCTTCCGGTGCAGAGACCCTTAACAGTGTCGAAACCTAGGTCATGAGTTTCAAATGTACCTGCTACTTACTGACTGTAAGCTTATTGTTGCGCTGATTC
Organism: Locusta migratoria; assembly: GCA_026315105.1. Lineage (NCBI taxonomy): Eukaryota > Metazoa > Arthropoda > Insecta > Orthoptera > Acrididae > Locusta > Locusta migratoria. The sequence goes on from CM048747.1 coordinate 3,733,565, forward strand.
GTACAGTTGCCGATCACAGCCATGTTATAAATTTTTTAAAATTTCCTTATTTTCGACAAGCCACTGGCAGCCACGGTTTTCTTATACCAATAAATTAAATTAAATCATATGATCGAAGAGAGTTACTGTCCGGGAGGCCCCATTCTATGTAGTTCACCAGCCTAATGCAAGTGTAAGCCCATTTCGCTGATTTGTTTGCCAGTAATGATTAAATAACGACAACACAACACCAACTCCACATTTCCGAACACTCGTTGAAATTTTGTCGGTTTCGCTCGAGTTCAACCTGAATTTACTCAGTTTTCCTCATCCCTAGGGACCCGTTTGCTACATTGTCGTATAGTACTCCAGTCTCCAGTGCCGCTTGGAAGTCAAGATGTAATATATTACAAAATTTACACCAAAAATTATATGGCTTATAAGTTATGGAGGGCTATACCGTAATGTACGCCTAGAGAATTTGAAGAACCACAACATGAAATTAATTACATTATAGTGTAGATATTTAGGTTATCTGTCTATGCAACTCATTAATAATAGATTTTATTGCCATATGCATTTAGCCTTTATTTGAAAGGCGTCATCAGTGGCCTGTAATGTTTACATGATTATGTTTTACAATATTTCGTATCTACGTTTCTCAGTATTTTAGGTTATAAACAGTTCAGGTGCGTTATTTATGTATAGTTACTGATATTTGGATGTTACTACTTTCAATATTTCGTGGTGGATCCTGCTGTACGTAATAACATCCAAACATCAGTAACTATACACAAATAACGCACCAGAACTGTTCATAACCCACAATACTAAGAAACGTAAATACGAAATATTGTAAAACATAATCAAGTGTATATTACAGGCCACTGATGATGCCTTCCAAATAAAGGCGAAATGCACGTGGCAATAAAATCTATTATTAATTAGCGCATAGATGGATAACCTAAATATCTCCACTATAATATAATACAGCAACTGTGGGAAAAACAGGACAAAAAGGAACTAACAATATTAAATTAATTATTTTTGGAATGTGATACAGAGGTCAGAGTTAAAGGTAGAATCGACCATTATAGCAAACATTATATTCTTGAAAACGTACACAACTAAAATGGAATATAATATGTGAAACGGATGGAGAGAATCAGATACTGTGGGAGGTAGTGGAAAAACAGAGATGATTAAGTGAAACTCAGAAGAGAGGAAATGCTCAAGTGAATTGTTTTTTTGTCACTTAATAATCAGAGCTGTGGGGTAGGTGATTATTAATTTAAAGTGCTTCTAACAGGTGTGGTTTTGGCTTTTCTTTGCTCAGTCAATGACACAGGACTGTGGCTTAGCTGTGACCCACACTCAGTACTTACTCGGCAAATGTGCAGTCATGGTTCTGCAGTATCCATCTGCGTTCGAGGTCGGCCAAACTAGCTGCTGTGTATCTGCCTGAATAACCAATATAACACTTTTCGCAATCCGGACAGGTACTTTTCTATTCCTCACTATTGAATAGTAGGCGGCTTCTGTCATTGCTGTTGAAAATGCACTGCGCGATGGTTTTGTTCACATAGTAGGACTTCGTGTAATTGCAAGATTTTGATAGTCTAATTGAGCTAAGTAAGATCTCGAACAGAAATTCCTACGTACAGTGGGACCATAGAGGAGAATGGAGATGGGGTGTAATTTTCTTTTTTTCTGTTCAAGATACAGTCAGTCAGGCCAGGATTGTAGCATTGAGGAAATAAATGTGATTGTGTAAAATCAGCTTTGAAATACTCTTTAAATATGAAAACAGATATGAGACGGTGAATCGTGCAGTTGAAAGCTGCACGTGGGTATGTAACTGGGTGTTGTGAGCAAGAAGCCGTTGTGTGTGAAGATGTAGTTTTTCTGTAAATTTTGGAAGAGTGTGTTTGTTTAATTATGTTACTAGACAACAGGTCTAGGAAATTTATGGATTTGCTACCAATCTCTAGTATGAGTTGAATATTTTTGCGTTAACTGTTCAAGTATATACATAAAAAAAAGATGTGTTGAGCTGAAAGGCTTGTGGTGGTTGATCACAGTACATTACCTACATATCACATGTTTTGCTGTTAGGTCCATATCTACTGTCGGTAAATCTAACTATGTTTTCCTAATGGAGAATATTTAAAACCTTTTTCTAGCTCAGATATTTCTTTGTCTGACAGGTTAATTACTCGTTTTGAAAACTTTTGTTTGCAGTCAGGGGTTAGGGTTGCTCTCAGATTACTCGCCTTATTTCTGGTTCTGTCTTAAAAATACATCGTGAATCAGATAACTTACACTTTGACGAACGTCATTATCAAGAACATCGAAGTCAAACGGGTGTTCTTCGAAATAACAGTCACATGTAGCACATTTAGAGTACTCACGTTATCACAAACATAATACCATTTCTTTATTTCTTCTTTTATTCAGTTTTATTTTGTGTCCCCAGAGGCTTTACTTGCTGCTGTACATATTTCTCTTGACTTTATGGTGATGTACTTTGGTGTAATTTTGCGTTGCAGACTTTGTTTAATACAGACACTTTTTAATAAAGCATGAGTGTTGCCTTCACTTTTTATCTAGCTATTCTATTGTAAAAGAGGGATAATTGTGCTGTGAGGGCACATTTTACTATCCCCCTTCCATTTATTAATTTATCATTGTTCCTTATTGTACTATCACAGTAGGGACAAAGATGGCATTTTACTATGTGGTTGATCTAAGTGTAGATAAATAACATCTGTTCCAGAGACTGTAACAAAATAATGTAACCTCTTTGAAAAACAAAACTTAAAGTCTGAAGGTGATTATGAAAGTCGAAAAGCGGTTAACAAAATAAAAATTGCGGGTTCAATCAGAAGTCAATCATAGAATTTTAATCACTCACTTTTCACTTCTTTCACCTCTCGCAAATTTGAGAAAAATACGGTGTTACACCGTGATTCGGAATCCACGTTAAATTCTTAAGTACCTCTATAATTGCCTGGGTGAGACAGATCGTACGACGTGACAACGTGTCACACCATAATTTAATTGTCGTACTTGTTTTCATAATTTATTATTTCCGTACTGTCCGTGTATTACATTTTTTGTATCGATTAATTTTAATATGTATATGTACGTAAGTTTATGATCCTTGGACATGTATGTTAGAATACTAAAATTGTAATTCAGTATTGTAAATTTTGTGTAAACATTTTTTTTAATACTGACTTCGCATGTCATTTAAATAATATTATAATTTTGTAGAGGTTCCGGTGCAGGGTTTTTGTAAATTGTTTGGAGGATGTTGCCATAGCTCCGACTTGAATCACTGCAGCAGTTTGCATGTTTGGCGGTCCTTGTGAGGTGTTGCGTTATCCTGCAACTAAATCACACCGGCGCTCAATTTCCCCCAGCGCTTCTCTTTAATTGCTTTAAGCAACCGGTTCAGTTGTGGTCCATACAAATCGGACTGTTGCTCGCACTTCCAATTTGGAGTAAACATCCAGCTGTCGCGCCATTGCTGTTAGCCCGCTAGTCACACAAAACACGACGAACAACCACAGCAGCCATCCTACTTCGCGTCTGCTCAGCTCTCCGCTTTGCCCAAGCGGGCCCCTGCGGTGAGAGAGTGCATCTTACTTTTCGATCCGCCCTCGTACAAAGCTTAAGTAACCGGCAGAAGTGTGGTAAACGGCATACCATCTCCGACACGACGCTGCCTAGTACAGCACTATTGTGTTCAAACCAATCCTGAGATTATAATTGTCAACTGTTTTACTTTTTTTATTCCCCTCTGGAAATCACAGAGCGAAATGGCGCAGTGGTAACACGCTGGTCTCCCATTTGGGAAAACGGCGATTCAAACCCGCTTCCGTGATTTCTCTAAACGTCTGGGGGTATTTCGCCTTTCTCTTACATCTCGTACGACAGGTGAAATAGTTGTCATGGTTGGCTCTCCCAGAGACATCAGTAATTCTGAGGGAATATCATCAAAAAGTAATTTTTCGACTTTGGTACTTCATAGTTCGATCAAATTCATCTCGCAGTGTCGTATCCCATACCTCGTCTTCATCTGCTTCCGTTTCTACAATGCCGCCATGAAGTACGACTTTCACAAAGGCTGATGGGAATAAATCTATCAGGAGTTCTATGACCCAAACAAATACAGCGTGGCGCAAGTGAACGGGAAATTTTGAACGTTACAGTTGGCAGCACTGTAGCGCCGGCAGATGTTAGAAACTTTGCACAATTGATGTGAACGCATTGCAATTTAGTAATCATGGAGAATTGGACTGGTACGGACCGTGCAGCAGCTGTGAGAGCGTTTTACACAAATGGTGATAGTGCGACTGCCGCGCAGAGAACATTTCGACAGCATTACCAGCTTGAACGTCATGGACGTGTCCCATCTGCGCATGCGATTACAACGTGGGTGCGTAATTTTGAAGAAACAGGATCTGCCTTGAAACAGAAACCTCCAGGTGGCATTCCAACGGTACGTACCACACAAAGCATTGCAGCTGCTAGAGCTGCAATCCAGAGAAGTCCTCACCGTTCCGTTCGACAGCATGCATCTTCGCTAGGGATTAAGCGACGAAGCTTACAGAGAATACTGCACGAATTAGACTTCCATCCCTATAAGTTGCAGATTGTGCAACACTTACGTGAACGAGACCCAGCGTCACGTATGGAGTTTAGTATTGGCTAAAATCAACGAGAACGCGAATTTCCTTGGTAACTTAGGGATATCAGACGAATCCCATTTACACCTGAAGTCCTGAACGGATTCGTGAACAAACAGAATTTACGTTATTGGGCACAGGACAATCCTTGTGAATTTCACCAGCGACCACTATATAGCCCCAAGGTCACAATATGGTGTGCTATATCATGTCATGGTGTTATCGGCCCTTATTCTTTTGAACGTGAAGATGGTTGTGCAGTGACAGTAACATCCGCTCGATATGTTGAAATGCTTCAAACATTATTTACACCGAGACTGTACAAGCTTAATCTTAACGTCGAAAACCTATCGTTTCAGCAGGACGGAGCCACGTCATACACTGCTCGACAATCGATGGCAGCAGTTCGTCAATTGTTTGAAAGACGCATTATTTCACGTAAGGGTGACATTGCATGGCCTGCTAGATCCCCTGATCTTAGTGTGTGCGAGTTCTTCCTGTGGGGATATCTTAAAGGCAAGGTGTACCGTACACGTCCTGCAACAATCCACCAACTGAAGGAGAACATTGAAAACGAAATCACTGCCATTCCCCAAGATTTGCTACACCGCGCATTCCTGAGTTTTCATAACAGGCTGTTAGAGTGTGAACGCCGAATGGGAGCATCTTTCCGATGTCATCTTTAAAAAGTAAAGAGACACTTTTGGACATTTTGATTGTAAAGACATACTGAATAATGACATAATGAATACATTTACTTTCGTTAATAAATTACTAGTTTTATGAGTACTAACTCAGCCAGACGAGTTGCGGACGCAACTATAAGATCTGAAGATGATCCAAGTGATCGAAACATGTAATTAAACAATTGTATTGCAACTGTTGACAGAAATAAACACATTCAGAATAACGAAGAATCTAAAAAAACAACGGCGTTCGTTACATCGCAATACGTTAATTACACCCCGAGAAGTTGAGGAGCGAAGCTGACGCTTGAAATAAATGGAGCGCGTAGGTACTGCACGGTTTTGGACAGCGTGGCTTTCACGCTCGTCTTGGGCCGAGAACTACTTTTGGGTTGCTTATATTTCAAGCATGAACTTCGCTTCTCAATATTGCGAGATATAATTGACGAATTGGGATGCCATTCTTTTTTTAGAGTATTCATTATAGTGATTGATAAAAAAACGATATGGGGTAGCTGTTAAAGAAGCATAAGTTTCTGTTCAAAAATATTTGTTTACGTTTTAGAATGTCCCATACTATTTACTTTAAAAAGCTCCTGCCTTAAATTCATGCCTATGAAAGTGGTATTTAAAAAATTGTTGTTCCAAGATATGTGAAATGAAAAGTATGACTGGCACATCGTGTATATTCTTTTCACCTTTCACCATAACACCTCGAGATTAATAAAACAAATGCAAAAAGTATTGTACCAGAAGTTGGGGCCTTAACATGGCTCTTGGGGAGTAAAAGATGAAAAAAAAAAGTTGTTGTTTTGGTCTTCAGTCCGAAAACTCGTTTGATGCAGCTCTCCACCCTACTTTATCCTGAGCAAGCCTCTTAAGAATGGCAACCTATATCCATTTGAATCTGCTTACTGTATTTATCTCTTGGTCTCCATCTGCGGTTTTTACCCCAAACACTTCCGTCCAATGCAAAATTTACGATTCCTTGATGTCGTTAGTTACACGATCAACCCACCTGATCTTCAGCAGTCTTCTCCAGCACCACATTTCAAAAGGCCGCAGCGGATTAGCCGTGCGCATTGGGCTGCCGTGCTGCGGTGCGCGTGGCCATTCGCCGTTGGGGGTTCGAGTACCCCTCGGGCATGAATGTTTGTGTTAGGTTACTCTGTTTAAGTACATTATTCTTCTTTGTGTTTTTGGCCTCCTTTCTCCGCAGTTTTAGTTATACAATTTGCACAGGTTAGGTAACCGTCTTGTACAACTGGAAATTATACTAATTTAGACCAGACGCATTTTGCTTTATTGTAAAGCATCTTCAATGATCAAGTATTTTTATGTTGTCCACTTCATGAGTGTTTTGTAGCACAATGCCACTTGCTGTCACTGTTCATTTGGCCTGTCAGGAAACGGCGACTTTTAAAAAACTTTTTCAAGTGTAATTGTAAATAGTGTACGTATGAAAAGTGACAGCAAGTGCCAATGTGCCATAAAACACACGTGACGAGGACAACATAAAAATACTTGACAACTGAAGACGCTTTACAATAAAGCGAAACGGGTCTGGTCTAAATTAGAATAATTTCCAGTTGCATAAAACGGTTACCTAACCTATACAAATTGTAGTTTAAGTAGTTTGTAAGCTACGGACTAATGAACACGCAGTTCAGTCCGTTATATTTTACAAACATTTGAACTTTTGAAAAGCCGCTCTCCTCTTCCTGTCCGCAGTGTTTATCGTCCATGTTTATCTCCCATACAAGGCAACACTCCACACAAATGCCTTCAGAAACGACTTCCTTATGCGTAAATTATTATTCGATGTTAACAAATTTCTCTTTTTCAGAAACGCTTTTCTTCCCATTGCCGTTCTGCATTTTATATAATCTGTACTGCGAACATCATGTGTTATTTTACTGCCCAAATAACAAAACTCGTCCACCACCTTTACTGTTTCGTTACTTACTATAATTGCTTCAGCATCGCCTGATTTCCTTAGACTGCGCTCCATTACCCTAGTTTTGCTCTTGTTAATGTTCATCTTATACGCACCTTACAATACACTGTCCATTCCGTTCAACTGCTCTTCCAGATCCTTTGTTGTGTCTGAGGGTATTACAATGTGATCATTGCAAAACGACATATTGACCATAGCTGTTTATTTTTTCTCAATGTTACCGGTTTCGGTCAATTTACCATTATCAAGCGATAGCCTGAAGTTGATGAGAGTTATCAAATCATTAGTCAACCATATAAAACGTAAAAAAAAAAAAAAAAAAAAAAAAAAAAAAAAAAAAAAAAAAAAAAAAAACAGTAATTTACATGTGAAATACTACTGAGAGAGATTGGATAATAGTTTAACATGTCGTAACACAAAAATTCAAAATTGTAACATAAGAATTTGTTGTCATTGCTCTAATAATTGATATTAGCACAGTTGCTGACTGCTACAGACTGAAGCATAGATTGATGAGTGTGCAATAAAATTATTTTAAAAACCAAAGATAACGAACAGGCTTACATTAAATCTCATTGCGTAAAGATTATAGGGCATAGAGTTATGCTATGTCTATGACCATCTTTGGTCTTCATTAAGATCTATGATTGATGTAAATAATGTGTTTGGTATGTTTGTAAACAAGTGCTATACAATATGAGGAAGTGAAAGTATGATATGTACATATGCACTGCAATGTAGCTGTGATGTTCATATACTCTACAATTTGTAGGCATACATAACATCAATAAATAAAACATCGAGTGACTTATTTAGGTTATGAAACGAAAAACGTAATTTCAGAGACTAAAGTAAAGAATAACATAATTACAAAAACCTTTTGAGTTAATTGTCAGGCTGTACAGAGTATGAAACTAAAAGTAACTTGGTAGTGTTATTTCTATTAATCTGAACATAAAAATCTGAAGTGAAAAACTTGATAGCAGATCTTTGTTTTGGTGAGTATAAACATAGCATAGTTATAGCATATTAATTTAATTGCCCAAAAGTGAAAAAAAAAGTGCGAACCAAAGTAACATTCTGGTGCTTTTTTAAACTATTGTCTAATATGAATGCATGCAGAGAAAACATTGACAACAGATCCTTGTTTTGGTGTTAACATAACAAAGTTAGAGCCGTAGGAAATTTAGGTAATTTTTACATCAATCAATTAAGAAACTGTTGGGCAATTAAATTAATATGCTATAACTACGCTATGTTTATACTCACCAAAACAAAGATATGCTATCAAGTTTTCACCTCAGATTTTTATGTTCAGATTAATAGAAATAACACTACCAAGTTACTTTTAGTTTCATACTGTGTACAGCCTGACAATTATCTCAAAAGGTTTTTGTAATTACGTTATTCTTTACTTTAGTTTCTGAAATTACGTTTCTCGTCTCATAACCTAAATAAGTCACTCGATGTTTTATTTATTAATGTTATGTATACCTACAAATTGTAGAGTATATTAACATCACAGCTACATTGCAATGCATATGTACAAATCATACTTTCATTTCATCATATTGTATAGCACTTGTTTACAAACATACCAAACACATTATTTACATCAATCATAGATCTTAATGAAGACCAAAGATGGTCATAGACATAGCATAACTCTATGCCCTATAATCTTTACGCAATGAGATTTAATGTAAGCCTGTTCGTTATCTTTGGTTTTTAAAATAATTTTATTTCACACTCATCAATCTATGCTTCAGTCTGTAGCAGTCAGCAACTGTGGTAATATCAATGATTAGAGCAATGGCAACAAATACTTATGTTATATAAGGAACTCTTACTCCCTTCCTTGAATGGAATGGACAGTGTATTGAAGAGAGCTTATAAAATGAACATTAACAAGAGCAAAACAAAAATAATGGAATGCGGTCTTAGAAAATCAGGCGATGCTGAAGGAATTAGATTAGGTAACGAAACAATGAAGGTGGTAGATGAGTTTTGTTACTTGGGTAGTAAAATAACATGCGATGGTCGCAGTACAGAGGATATAAAATGCAGAATGGCAATGGGTAGAAAAGCATTTTTGAAAAAGAGAAATTTGCTAACATCGAATATTAAGTTAAGTGTAAGGAAATCTTTTGTGAAGGCGTTTGTGTGGAGTGTTGCCTTGTACGGGAGTGAAACATGGACGATAAGCAGTGCGGACAGGAAGAGAATAGAGGCTTTTGAAATGTGGTGCTATAGAAGAATGCCGAAGATTAGGTGGGTAGATCGCATAACTAATGAAGAGGTACTGAACAGAATCGGTGAGAAAAGGAATTTTTGGCATACCCTGACTAAAAGAAGGGATCGCTTGGTAGGACACATTTTTAGACATCGGGGAATCGTAAATTTAGCATTGGAGGGAAGTGTGTGGGGTTAAAATCGCAGAGGGAGACCAAGAGACGCGTACAGTAAGCAGATTCAAGTGGATGTGGGTTGCCGTTCTTATGAGGAGATGAAAAGGCTTGCTCAGGATAGAGTAGGGTGGAGAGCTGCATCAAACCAGTCTCCGGACTGAAGACCATAACACATAACACACACTCCCTTCCCAATAAAGGTATCCTAGCCAAAGAAGCAAACAAAAAAATCCAGTTTAAGTTTTCCGTCTTGTTGGCCGGTGTTTGCATTAGCAGGCCCGCGGCCGCCAGAGACGGAGAACAGCCAGTAGCCAGTAGCCAGTAGCCAGTAGGCAGGGGCGGGCGATAGCATCGGAGCGCAGAGTTCCGTGTAGCAGGCGGCGGCGGCGGCGGCGGCGGCGGCGGCTGGCGTTCTGCGAACTGCCGCGGCAGCGGCGCCTTCTGCGAACGCCCCCGCACCCCTCTCCAGACACCCCCGCCCGTCTTCCAGAGAACGCCGGCCAGGGCGGCGGCAAATTAAGCGCCCCGCGAAACTGGAGTCCCGCCGCCTCGCACACCGTCCTCACCGCGGCTGCATCCGAGCGTGCTGGACCGAAGGGAGCAAAGCAGAACACGAAGCAGCTATTCTGAGCACAGCAGCAGCTGCTTCAACGTTATGAACTGCACGAGAATTCAGCCCCATAAATTGCTTTAAGGGGACCTGGACGTTGAACGCGCTGCATTTTCAGACCTTGCTTTCGGTGCACATTACTCATGATCTACAAGGCGGAAAAAGTTGCGATTTAATACCGACTCTGAATGACATTATCTCAAGCTGTAATAGGAAATTTATTGAAATATCTGCTATCTGCAAACCAAGCATTACCACCAGTTCCGTAAATTTAGACGGCTATGTCTTCCTAAGACACGACCGATTGCACAAACGCGGAGGCGGCGTTGGAGCTTACATTCGCTCTGAATTATCTCCTACCGTGTTGCACACGTCAAATAACGATGAAACTGAACAAGTGGAATACATGTTCATAGAGATAAAACCTCTCAAAGAAAAGTGTCTAATATGCGTCCTCTATAAACCTCCGAAGGTAGGTGCGTTGGACTGCTTCGAAACTGCCCTCTCAGACCTCGAATCAACCTATGAGCACATAATTATAGCAGGTGACACTAACATAAATTTTCTGTTCAACAGTCCGTCCTGTATGAAGTTCAAGCGTATGCTTACATCTTCGAATCTAACCTTACTTCATCTTGCACCCACCCATCACACAGCTGATAGTCACACTTTAATAGATATATTTGCAACAAGGTTTCCAGACAGAGTAATTCGAACGTCACAAACATCTGCGCCTGGTATGTCTGCCCATGATATAATTTTCATGACGTACTCGCTAGAATGCCCTAGGAAGAAACCACTGTTAACTGCATACCGTGACTTAAGACGCATCAACTTACCTGAACTGACAGCTGATGCACTAGAAATAAGTTTCGAGCCAACCTCCGACACCCTCCCGGATGTAAACGAGAAACTTCACAAAATTACAAATAAACTTAACCAGCTGTATGATAAATATGCGCCCATCAAAACCAAAAAAGTGAGAAGGAAACCCGCACCATGGCTAACTGATGAACTAAAACAGCTCATGAATCTCAGAGACACTGCACATCGGACATACAAACTGCACCCTACACCTGAAAATCACACCTCGTACAAGCAGAAACGTAACAGAGTCAGCCAGGCTGTGAGAAATGCTAAACTCAGATACGCCCATTCATTAACCGACAACATAAATAGACCGGCTGTCCTCTGGAAAAACCTGCGCGGTCTTGGTATTGGGAAAATAAAAGCTGCAGCCGAACCCACTGTCTCCATTGAGGAACTAAATCATTATTTCACAACGCCTACCACTTCAATCGATCACCAAACGAAACAAACACTTATTGACCATATCACGAGGATCAACAACGCTAACCATGATAAGTTTTGTTTTAAGCATGTTACTGGAAATACAGTCAAAAAAGCCATTATGCGTATTACATCAGCATCTACCGGGGATGATGGTATCACTATCCAAATGATAAAGCTGATTATTGATCCACTGCTGCCCATCATAACAGATATATTTAATCAGTCCTTAGCCACAAGTGTATTTCCTGATGCATGGAAACGTGGACTAGTTAAGCCATTGCCAAAAAAGGACATTGCCACAGCACCCTCTGATTACCGACCTATCTGCATTCTTCCGGCACTGTCCAAAGCCCTAGAATATATAGTACATGGTCAGCTAACCAGCTACTTGACTACTAATAAACTTCTTGACGAACACCAATCAGGTTTTCGCAAATATCGCAGCACAACATCTGCTTTGATAAAAGTAACAGACGATCTTAAGCAGGCAATGGATAGACAAGAGGCGACTATTATGTGCTTCTTAGACTTTAGCAAAGCTTTCGACACTGTGGACTTTGATGTTTTACTTGCTAAACTTAGCAGTCTAAATTTCTCTCAAGGCAGGGTTCGGTGCTAGGTCCACTTCTCTTTTCATTGTATGTAAATGACGTATCATCGGTCTTGTCCTTTTGTAAATACCACATGTATGCCGATGACCTCCAGTTGTATTTAAGTGCAAAACCAAAAAACCTGAAGGCAGCAATCGAGAATTTTAATTCTGACCTATGTGCACTATCAAAGTGGGCACAGAATATAGGATTAAAGCTCAATACAAGTAAAACACAAGCGATTCTGGTAGGTCATCCTAGACTCATTAACCACAAATACCGCGAATCTCAACCACCATTAATATTAAATGACACACCTATCTATTTTTCGCCCTCGGCAAAAAGTCTGGGAGTGATAATAGACGACAAACTAAATTGGGCTGAGCACACAGCCGCCGTGTGTAGGAAGGCATCAGCATCTCTTCATGCCCTACAGAGATATAAGAAGTTTTTTCCTCTCGATCTTAAAAAGAAACTTATACAAACGCTTGTAATTCCAATTATTGATTACGGTGATGTTATCTTGCAAGGTCTCTCTTGGGAAAGCTCACGACGTCTGGAACTAATCATGAATGCCTGCGTTCGATATATATGTAACATCCGTCTCTTTGATCACATTTCACCATCTTATAAGCAACTCTCGTGGCTCCGTGCTGACAAGCGCAGAGATTTTCATACACTCTGTTTCCTCTACTCGCTTATCAACGTACACTGTCCCTCATATCTTTCCTCGACCTTAACAGTCTTATCTGATCAACATAAAAGAACTACTCGTTCCTGTCAGAGCAAAACCCTTTCTGTCCCTATCCATCACTCAGCCGGTTTCTCAAAATCCTTTTCAGTAGCAGGAACCAGGCTCTGGAACAATCTACCTCAGTATATCAGAGAACTGAATAACACTGCCAGCTTCAAACGACAGTTAATGGATTATCTGCTAAAGCAATAATGACGCCAGTCTTTATTACCCTACGGTCCAGGTACGTCACATCCATTCCTCCTCCCAGATATTCTTCAACTGCCATTGCTCTCGCCAGGTACAGCTTCTGTCAGAATTCGCCATGCGTTAACCAGTCTCGATATATTCAAAAATAAATATTGTATCTGCTAATATAAATGTTGTTACTTCTATTATTATACCAGCAGCAGCAGCAGAAGGTGTCTCAGTGGTACTGTTAGTATTAATCCTATTTAGAGTTAAGTTATTACATATGTAGAGTTAAGTTATTACCTTTTATTGACATCCTCTTACATGTAATCAACCTGTATAAATAATGTTATTAGCTGTTCATCTGTAAAAATCATTATTATGTTATAGGTAACTCACATATAAAGAAATACTGTATGTGTAAAACCCTGGTCCGATGTAAGAGAGGGCCTGATGGCCCTAATCTGATCAGGCTAAATAAATAAATAAATAAAATAAATAGTTTAAGAATTACAATATTTGAGTAGCCTATTATCAAAGACGGACATCTGTCGTTTGCCAGAAACTGAGATAAACGTCATTTTTCTATTGCGAAACGTAGCCCTAATATATTTATAAGCTGATTTGAGCATTATCAACATTAACACTGGAGGAGTTGGAGTTATAGCTGGAAGTGGCTAATATCAATCTGATCACTCAAACACCTTAAAATTGTGTTTGAAGATACAGATGTCCGCCTTTGAAACCAAAACGTGGAGGTGTCCGCTTTTGATGTGAACACGCTTTCAGATGTCCGGTTTTGACCTCTATTACATACTGTAAAAATGAAGAACTACAAGAATCATAATAATCTTTTTTATTTTATTTGCAAAATGAAATGTTATTCCACTGAATCTCTAAAATTATTAGCAGAAGGTCTGTTGAAACTGTCTCCAGATCTTTCCTTAAACATCCTTACGTTATTTCTGACATCGAACTTCTTTCCAATTAGTGATAATTTCGTACAACACACCTTACAATAGAACAGTGTAGTTTATAAGCTAGTCTTACCTTTGTTTCTTTTCAGTGTTTCCTTTCCATTTTTCAGGTTGTCTGAACCGCTTCTTAGCTTTTCCTTCGGACTCGTGATACATTATGGTCCATTTTACTCGCTTTAATATGGTTATTAGTAATATAATCTATAAAATTACTGAAAAACTATAAGTACGGGCTAATGCGTCTTAGTACCTGGCACATACTGTCGCCATGTCCGATTTTCGAGGTCATGTGATGATATACTGTGTTCCCATTGGTGCACATTGCTTCATTCAACAAGTGTCCGAATTTGATATCAAGTTCTTACGTTTTTTATCTGAACATTCTAATTTTACGTGTGATTTATCACATTTACATCAATTTTTGGAAAAAACGGATTTCACCAATGAAAAGAGCGGAAAAACTTCCTTTGGGATCGACTGCTAACTAAATTTTGACCGTGATATTAGACTACTCATTTAGCCTAATAGATGCCCTTAAAATTCACGTTCGCATTCTGGAACCATTTTCTGGTGCATCGTCAGTCTAATGTCGTTTAAACTGTGGCAGGCTGCTATCAACATTTGTAGGAACACTTATGCCTCTTGTTTTGTAGTTTGGAGTATATCTGAGAAAACAGAAAATCCCATATTACACCTCATTAGTATTTTGTCTAAAATTACCGTTAAAATTACATACAGAATGACAAACATAGATCATTTCTACAATGTATTAGGCATAATACAAATATACTGTCCCATTCCAATAGATTTCGGGAAT